>OZ007598.1:49192853-50565353 GCA_963931845.1 Maratus michaelseni | reverse complement strand
TTCTTTTCAAGTGGCAGTTTATTTACCCCTACAAAACCAAATCTCTTTTATTTCGCGATTGCCGGATGAAAATTGCAGTTTTATTTCGCGATTGTTTGCCGAAAATTGCAGTTTTATTTCACAGTCGACGGATGAAATTGGTTTTATTTCGCGATCATCTGCTGAAAATTAGTTTTATTTCGCAGTTGTTTGACGAAAAATGAGTTTAATTTCATGATCCCTTGACAAAAATCATGGTTTTATTTTGCGATCGTTTGACAAAAATCGGGGTTTTATTTCATGGTTGTTTGACGAAAATTTTGGCTTTATTTCACAATTATTTGTCGAAAATTGCAGTTTTATTTCACAGTCACTTTCTGAAAATCAGTTTTATTTCATGATCGTTTGACGAAAATCAATATCTGCCATTTGGCAGAAAAGTGGCATCCCTGGAAACAAAATGGCGCTTTGAAATTAGATGTACATGCTTCCCCCAGGAAAGTTTCTAGATACAGTAGAGGGGACTTGGATACAAAACAAACATGTTCCTCAGTTTTTCTGTTATCGTTCTCATCCCCATTGTAATGTTTAATTATTATTTTTTTTTTAACATCATTTCAAAAATACTCCTAAAAAATTTCTACATTTTTATTTTCAAAATTAAGCATGAACTCTCTCATAATTTTTTAGATTGATAGACATGTTGAATCGCACAGCCTAGCATGATATTTTACAAGGAGTGTATTTCACAATTTCTGGTAGGAATCACCATCATCCCCTAAGCTTTAGCCCCTGTGTGTAATGCTTAAAATTTATATATTTCTTTTGCATCAAATGTTTGTGCTTTCTATGTATAAATATAAATGTAATTAATTTTTTACAGGCATGAAATTTTTGTCACAAAATGACTGATATACAAGATCCAGATAAAGAGAAAAAAATACAAGTTGCAATCCGGGTCCGACCTTTGATTGACAGGTGAGACATTATTTTTTTTTGGTTATTTGTTTTAGTTATAGTTTATAGTTGTTATAGTTTTAATCATCATTTTATTATCATAAAATTTGTCTATTATCACCTTGTCGTTTTTAAACTCTAAAAATTAACTTATAAATTATCCCAAGTGATCAAAAATTACCCCAGACATTGGTGCTAACATTTGACATCAATGTTTAATTTTATTTATCCTGACAATATTAAAAGTAAAATACTTATTTGCAACCATATAATGTTTGTAAAATCTACAAAATGATACTAAAAAAGTCCTTCCGGTCTGTACCGGGGGGAAAAGGTAGCTTTTCTCTATCTTCATTTTAAAATTTTAGCTAATCTTACAGGAAAACAGCAAGTTAAAATGCAAAGAAAACGTTTACAAAAGATTCGTTAATACTGAATTTGAATAAGAAATTCGCCAAATTATTGAGCAATAGCCAAATTGGCTTCATTTATGAAGACTTATTTTCGTCGCCAAATGTCACCAGGTTTGGCGAGAATTTGGCGCTAACGGATATGAATATATAGTTTTATGCGTATGATTGGGAAAATTATTACAACAATGAAAATTTTTGTAATGTGCTGTCTTGTTTCAAAATGTCAGCCACCCTAGAATTTCAAACTGCTCTATCTCAGCCATTTTTTAAGATAGAGGTATACCAAAAAATGCTCTAGAATCCTCGTATCAAGGCCTAACATTTAACACTTCATTAAAAAATAAATTTGAATTTGTAACTTTTTTGTATATTTATTTTAGTTTTAAATTTTTAAGTGGCCGCCATCTTGAAACAAAATGGCGGACCAAGCTGGCCAACGAACTCGGTCGAGACATTGGTAAGCTTAATACACACAATTAGTTCCATCAAAATTTATTTATAAATACGAGCGTTATTGTATGACATAGGTCAGATATATATATATAAATCAACATTTGAACGGAGGGTGGTTTTGGGGTCTGGGGCTCATGATCGGTGAAAATATATCGAAATTTTCTGGAATTGCTTTCCTCTGAACGGCTGCAATAGGTAGCTTTATACTTTTTTGTATTGAAAGCTACCTAAAAAGCATTTTTAAATAGAAAGAAAGTTTTTTCTAGAAATGTATAGGGGAGATGGGGGATGAAAGGGACATTTTCACAAAAATATTTATTTTAAATATTTTATTTAAGTTATTATCAATACTATTATATATCACATGCCATACAGTAAGTGTTTGACTACATCTTATGCACAATATCTGTTCAAGATTATTATTATACAGAAATATAAATGAAATTTAAAAAAAAGTTCTATGTTCCAGTCATCCCTGCTGTGGGGATGACTAGGACACAAACATTTTCCTCCCCGTATTCAATGTTAAGGACTAAAAGCTGACAAAAATGCCTCCTTGGCAAAATCTGAGAGATTATAAATTGTAATATGATCTCCAGGATTATTTGTTAGCCAGTCATCGTGGACTCATCTCAGCTTTGCCTTAAAAGGCTCATAAACGGAAGCATTCATTGGCTGAAGAAGATGGCTACAATGAGGATGAAATGTTAAAAGAATAATTACCATAAAGTATTAATTTATCAACCTATATAATATTATTTAGTTAATAAATATATTTTTCAGCATCTTCTAGGGATGAATGAGACAGTTCTATTCATCTCATTTGAAATGTCCCAATCATCCCCATGATGCATATATTCAATTGTCAGCCATTTTGTCTCAAAAATTATTTTGTCACAATGGTTAATATGCATTCATTTTAATTACCAATATTGAGCCTTGAAATAAAAAACTACAACATATCTTAATTGTTTATATTGCATAAGATATTTAAATAATTTCAAATGTAAAACAAAAAAATTACTTTTAAGCAGAGTTTTCAGGAAATGCAAATTTGAAGAAAACTGAAAACAGCCATGTGCTCTTGCTTTTGGTTCTGAAGCACACTATGGTAGTGAAATCTATGAGGATAAAAAGCAACTAAAAAAAAAGTTTATTGCCTGAAATATTGAGAACGTCCCATCCATCCCTCGTCCCATTCATCTCCTTTAGTCCAGCCGAGGAAATGAAAAATTGCCCCATGCTATTTTATCAAACAATTCTCACCAAAAGATGTAGGACTTATCATTTAACTGAGAATTGTCTACTTTCCAAATATGAATACAATTTTTGAAATAGGGAATCCAGGGAGTATTTTTCAGATGGGAAAACTCTTAGAAAAATACTTCTTATTTTTTTAAAGCATAATCAAATTAAATTGATATTTAAAAAAAAAAAAAAAAAAAAGTACCATGAAGTTCATTTTTTTAGTACAAAGAAAAAAGACACTTTTGGAGTAGACAGAAAACGTAGGTGACAAATTAGAAGGCAACAAGTAGGACATAAAATTTCTTCACATAAGAGTTTTATAAATTTTAAACTTTGTACTCTTTGGATGAGAGGGAAATATGAATTTCGATGGAGGAAGGAGTTTGTAATTTAGATGATTTGTTATTTATTTATAGTTAATAAATAAATGATGAAAATAAATGAGAGAGCAACAATGAGGATGGAAGTTTTTTTTTATAAATAGTGTTTTTTTTTTTTTTTGTTTTTTTATAGGGGTTAGTTAAGTGCAAGAAGCAGACATTTTAGTGGTAAAGCGATAATTGAAATGGTTGATTAGTTATTTATTGTTACTAGACAGCAAATTTTTTAATAAAGATTTTAAACTTTGTATCCTGAGAGGAGAGGGAGGGAAGGAAGGAGGGAGAAGTGTAAGTTTCAGAGAGAGAGGAGTAGAGTGGAGGGTAATTTATATGATTGATTATTTACTTATTTTTACTAGAGAGCAACATGTAAGACATAATATATTTTTTAAATAGAGTTTTAAAGATTTTTTTGCTGGGAGGAGGCAAAAGAGCGGAAGCACACATCTTGTTGGTAGAGAGAAAATTTAAATGGCTGATTATTTATTTATTGTTAGTAGAGAGCAACAAATAGAGCATATTTTTTTTTTTTTTTATAAAAAGTTTTAAATATTTTAAACTTTATATGCTGAGGGAGAAGAGGCATAAATTTTGGATGGAAAGAGAGATTGTAGTGTAGAGGATTGATTTTTTTACTAATTGTTACGTTACTAGCGAGCAGAAAGAAGTACAGAAGGATTTAAGATTATCAAGTTTTCAAACTTTTTATGTTAGAGAGGGCATAGAAGGGAAACAGACATTTAATGTGAGAGGAAGGATTTCATTAACATCACATAATACATAAGTGGAAATCTGTCAAAAATATCAAAAGAATTAAAATTGCCTCCCTTGGATTTTTAAAATCAATTTTTTGTGCATAAATTTTTTTTTTGTATGTGGGGGGCGGGGGGCTTATATTTGGGAGTGGAAAAGAAAATCAAAATTGCTTAAAAGTGGGAGGGGGGGGGGGGGCTTACTTTCGGGATTTTATGGTATTTCTTTGTTTATTTTTTTTAAAGGATAAGTAAAGCTTTCCCCACTAATTTTTTATTCACGACGGGACTAACACCCTAAATTTGGAAATACCCCCAAGAGAAACTATTTAAAAAATATATTCTGTCTTACATGTTGCTCTGTAGTAAAAGTAAGTAAATAGTCAATCATATAAATTACCCTCCACTCTACTCCTCTCTCTCTCTCTCTCTGAAGCTTACACTTCTCCTTCCTTCCCTCCCTCTCCTCTCAGGATACAAAGTTTAAAATCTTTATTAAAAAAATTGCTGTCTAGTAACAATAAATAACTAATCAACTATTTCAATTATCGCTTTACCACTAAAATGTCTGCTTCTTGCACCTGGGTCTGCTTGTGCGTACTATGCATGTGCCACATCCTACAGCCACAGCGTTAGAATTTTTCTTCACTGCCGATAATTTTAGAGCTTCTCCTTCATATTTCGGCTTTAGCTCACCATAAGCGCTGCAGTCAAAAGTGGGTGTGTCTGTTATGGTCAAATTATAAAGTTTTTCATTTGACTTTTTAATTTTAGCGTCATCCCTAATCAACTAATAAATAACAATACTTTGTGTCAGAGATAAAGGTTGAAGAAGAAGACTTTCATCATATTTGACTTTTGTTTTTAGAGTAGAAAGGATTTCCTGTAGTTGAATTCTTTCTCCTTCTGTATTCAAAATATGAAAAATAAAAAATTCTTAAATGTAATAATGCTTTATTGGCTATATAATGTTACTTCAATGTATTTCATTTATTTTTCAGAGAAAATGGAAATCAAGAACTATGGGAAATTACAGATTCTAAAACAATTTGTCGAAAATCACCAAAGGAATTTTTTCAATTTGGTACGTTTTACATTTATTTTATCTATACCAATAAAAGAAAGATTTTTGTGTCTAAGCGTAATGGCTAGGGAAATCTGTAGTGTCTTAGATGTTTTATAATCCTCTAAAAATCAGTTTGAAAGGGAATTAAATTGCTATTGATAGGATATAAAGAGAAATATTCTATCTGCTTTTTAGATGCGTTCGTAATTATATAAATACGTAGCACTTATTGTCGTCGTCTGGTCCGTCCGTCCGCATATAACAACGTAAAAACTACCCAACCGAATGATTTGAAATTTAAGATATACAGTGGAACTTCCATTTAACGAAGTCTCATCGTTATTCGTTACACTTAAAAACTTCGTTATGAAGAAAATTCGTTAAATAGAAATTAACTTAAATTCATGAAATTTTTTCTTGAGATATGACAAACAAGTATTGGATTCAGAAGCGTTTGATTCGGTTTTAATTATGAAGCCGTCTTTTACAAAACAGTTGTGTACGGTCGATGAAATGACGTCACATTCCCAAGCTTTGGCCCAAGCTTTCATCAGCTCTGATACACAGAATCTCAAACTAATTTTTTCACTACATTGGCTTTTTTCTGTCTTTTTCGATGTACTTCAAGATTTTCATTTTTTATTATTCCTTAGACTAATGATTGAAGTTTAGCTGTATTAGCAGGAACAAAAATAACTTTGATGTTCTTCGATTTGTATTTTGAAGCACGTTCTTTTGGATGTACAAAGCAATTGTCTATCAGCAATGGAAGGTCAGAATGGTACCTGTCTGACTCTAATAGATATTTTTTGTTTCAATGCACCTGACGCCATTGCGGCACCTCATCTTCTATATCATTGAAGGTAAAATGGGGATTTTGACTTCCCCCAACTGTCAGCGCTGGAGTCTCGGAGTGGGAGAATAGTGATAACAAGTGTTTTTCTTAGTGTGAAAAAAAATTGTTTTATTTAGCACCAAGCAGAATGGAAATTATTTAAATGTGTTCATTTTCATACAATCGAATCCGCTGAAATAAATTTGCATATCCTTCGAACAGCAATCGCTTAATTTGAATTCTGTACATGTACAAAAGTTGAATAAACTTCGTTATATAGAATATATTTTTCGTAATGCGGAGATTAATTTACATGCTAATGGTGTTCAAAGTCAAAGTTCTGCAGAAAATTTCGTTAAGTAGAAAACTTTGTTAAATAGGGACTTCGGTAAAGGGAAGTTCCACTGTATTATCTTTGCAGAATCTTGTCGACATTTCCAATTTTATGAAAATCGAATCAAAACTTCAGAAAATATTAATAAAAACATTTATTAAGAAATTTGAATTTTTTTTTTTTTAAATCTGCTTTCTTGTTATAGGAGCTTCCAAGGTTTAATCGTCAAGCGACCGAGATACTTATTTTGTTACAAAATTAATCTGCAGACAATATAATTCATTTCACAGAATTAAAAATCATCAAGATCTGAATATTTATATAACTAGCTGTAGTACGAACGCACCTCATTTGTCACGTTTAACATACAATTTCCAACTTGTTTTTCACTACACTGTTATTTTTCACTAGAGAGTGTTTCTCTCTTTGCATCGTATCTTTAGTTTCTTTTCAGCACAGGTGCTAGCCTTGAGTTTGCTTTGTTTACGGCCGCTCCGCTTGTGTATACTATGCATGCTTCACATCCTACAGCCACAGCGTTAGAATTTTTTCTTCACTGCCAATAATTTTAGAGCTTCTCCTTCATGTTTCGACTTTAACTCGCCATAAGTGCTGCAACCAAAAGTGGGTGTGTGTGTTATGGTCAACGCTTCTTTTAATTACCAAATCTTAATATGTTTTTCATTTGACTTTAATTTTAGCGTCATCCCTAATCAACTAATAAATTTGAAATAACCATGCTGTCACTTTTGCGTTCCCCAATCATTGGTATAAGTACCAATGTCACTGGTTTTCAGATCAGAGTTTTAATGAAAACGATGTCGTAAATATATTTTGGAAAGCGTGCTCTGATCCGAGCGCCGACTCAGTGTCCAAGAACTCGGCAGTTATGTCGGGTTCTCCAGGGATCAATCGCTATTTGTAGATTTTTTTATTGTTCTTAAAAATGCTGGGTGGTGTTGTATATAATTTACATTTAATATTTTAAAAGTTTGATAAAGTAATGTATATATTCTTAAATTAAGTAAAATATCTTCATGCAATCGGCCAGAAAAGAAATTAATTATCAAGTCAAAGTAATTCTTATGTGAAAGTTCTTTTTAAAGATGATATCCATAATTCTCAAGCTTTGAATCCTTCCTTTTCTACATCTAAAGAAATAATAAAATTAAAGTTGGATTCATATTCAAAGGAGCCTCTTCATTTTTGCTTACATGTTTTTGTTGCAAGATTAAGTAAGATTATTTTATTCATTTAATTTTGATTGTTTTTCTCTTCCAAGTTTGACCTAAAGAACACAAGCACACTTTATTGTGCTGGATCTATTGCACTTATAATCACAACTGCAATTCTTTTAATTTATACGATTATCTTTTTTAATATCCAACTAATTTCAATTGCAAAATTTAGCTAAACTATAGATCATCCTCTCCATAATTTTTTTACACATGCCTGGGGCTGGATTATTTATCAATATATCGGCCAAATATTGATATTTTTTAAATATCTCAATAACGATATCTAAACTCTGACTCAGCCGATATATCCCAATAACAATAATATTGTTTTGTTTTACGATCACAGCGATTTAGAGTCCTGAAAAACAGCGACAAATATCCCATACCAATATGTCCTTCAATCCTTTTTTCATCCGATCCATCTATTTATTCACTGCCCTGCTTCATCCAAAACAGAAAACTACCTCCGCTGATTATCTCTCTATCATAATCTCAAAGTAAGGAATATTTCAATATATCCCAATACATTCAATCTTTAAAAACCACAAATTCTACTGTTCGTTACAGGTAAATACTGAATAACACTTTTGCTACTGAATAACAATAATCTCACGTTCCTTGTTTGACTGCTGTGATTGGTCCAGATATATTGCGATTTCTCTGGGCTTTTGATATGTCATGTCGGAAAAGATGAGCGTTGATTATTGCGTAGTATTGATATTGCTTTATAAAGTGCGGTTTCTTGGATTTGGAGGGAATTTATATCTGAGCTTAAAATGAGTGTGTCGAATTGAATAGATTCTGTCTTTTTTGTTTGTCCTGTTCATAAAAAAGGTACTTAAATACATTGAAAATTTTTACACTGAATTTCACTAGATTATTGAAATTTAACTTATTGCTTATTCTTGTGGATTTTATTAGGAAATTAAATTTCTGAATGGTGAACGGATGTCTATCAGTTATTCAGCAAAGAAGACCTTTTTTTTTCAATGAGAGATACATTAAATAATTTAAACAATGTTAGATAATAACCAAAAAAAAAAAAAAATAAATAAATAAATTACATGGTTGCCATGATTAAATTTTGTAGTAAAAATTTTGTGTGTTTCTCAAAATATGCAATAAATTTTTTTAAATTTCTTAAATTCATATTATTAGTCATCCAAGGTCCAAGGTAATCCTTTGCTAAATTAAAAATAAGAAACAATAATGATGATTGATAAAATGAAGTTTTTCAGGATGGAGCGATTCCTTTATGCTAAGATTAAATGAAGGATATATATGATGAAAGGATCATGATGTATCTGTGTTTTGCCCCAGACCCATTTTGTGTACAGAATAAACGAAATCAGACTCAGTCTCCCCAAACTGTAATTGAACCAAGTAAAACAAAGTTTGGTAGTTTTAAACAAATAATTAAATTCTATGAAATGAAAATTGTATACATTTTTATGTGGACAACTTTGAATTTCATTTTATTAATTGTGCTTTTTAATCATATACAGTCGAACCTCGTTAACACGAAATTTCGCTTAACACGAAATAATTCTGAGGTCCGTCAGATGAGTCTGAAAATCAATGTGAATTAATTCGTTTAACATGAAATAGAATTTCGGAAAATCCCGCTTAAGGCGAATTTTTTTTTTTACTGCAAAGTCAAAGCATGGTTCCTTATGCAATGTTTTCGATATTTCAAACTTATATGTCATCATATTCTCTTATTAAAAATGGAATTTTCTCATGGTTTGAAAAAGACCTAAAAAGGAAAAAGTTGAAATACTAAATTCCTGACTAATCCCTGCTTTTCTTTGATCTCTGATATGCGGAAGTGTTCCCACATTAACCATATGAGCTATATATCAGTCACATTGAACTTTTGAGTGAAGGAATTTCTTTTTTGAAAGTGATTGTTCCATTACTCGGTTTACTGTATTGACAGTGACATAAACCAGGTTTCCGAATTTTCTTATTGTTAAAGTGACAATTCCTACTTCACTACCTGACTAACATAATTGAAACTCTGCAATTGCTCTGAGAAATTCTGTGAAAGATGAGTCGAAAACAGCAAGCTGTGTCTTTAGAAACCAAGCAAAAAAATTTAAATGAAGTCAGCGATAAAATTCTGAAAAAAGTCAAAAAATGCAGCAAAGTAGTGGATATCCAATAGAACACACTCTACAATTGTAAAGAATCATGAAAAGATTGAAGTGGCTTATGATGTGAGTCAATTCAAACCAGTAAGAAAATGGATGTGTAGAAGAAAGAAAGAATGAATGAATTGAAATTGCTCTCTCGCGGTAAATAAGAGGCAAGAAGCCAGAACCTTGTTTTAACTTGTGCAGTTTTGCAAGAGAAAGCAAAGGCTTTCACTGATACTCTCGATGAGAGCGTTTTCCAAAGTTCTAACAAATGACTGACAAGATTTAAAGAGCGTCTGCCAAACGATATGAGCGTCTGTAGAGAATTGTCTACAAAAATATATGTGACTAAAGAACAAGATATTCTTTCTTAAACATTTTTTTTTTACAAGTACATTTGCATAGATGAAGACGTGCTGATAGCGGATGTGACAACAGATGAAGAAATAATGGCTGCATTAGTTGGAAAAAAAAAAAAAAGATCACAACATCGAAGTGTCAGATGAGGATGAAGAAATTGACACAGAACAGAAAAGTTTAGTGTCATTAAATGAATCTACCTCAGCATTGAAAACTCAACATTTCCTTATGGAACAAGAGGATGCTTCCCAAACTTTTGACAAATTAGATGAGATCCATACGTTCCTAAAAGAAGTACTCTGTAAAAATTGAAGCAAAAGTCAATAACGGACTTAAAAAAAAATTATTAGCAAATAAATAATTTTATTATTGCTTAAAATGATGATGAATTTGTTTAATTTGTTAATGAAATTAGCTATTTCTTATTAATTTATGATTTTATGAGGAGGAATATATTTGTCGGTTAATTTATTTAGTTTTTATATCTAACAAAGATGGCGCCACTATTATGACGGTTAACACGAAAAAAACTCGCAGTCCCTTCAATTTCGTGTTAACAAGGTTCGACTGTATTAATCATATCATAGTGGTGAAAAAAGATGTATATTAATAGAATAAAATGAAAAGAATAGGAGATATACTATCTTTATAAGAAAAGCTTTATGAAATTAATGGTAATGCAAATAGTTATTAAACAATTAGTTTATTTTCTTTTAAATATTTTGTTTTAAAAAACATAAAAGATAACAATTATGTTCTATGAGCACAAATAGATATAAAAATTTTAATTTATTGCATTCAGCTAGGTTTTGTGTTTAAATTGTTGCTATCATATCATTTATCTTAAAATAGCAAATGTTCTTATCCCCTGCCCACCCCCTTCCCCTTTAAATTAGTATTGTGATATATCAGCAATATCAATATTAACTTGTTGATGTATTGTGATATTAAATTTCTGATATCGTCCAGCCCAGGGCACGGAAGTAGCGCGCTACAAGTAGCGAAACTACAGTAGCCGCTACTTTTTCTAGTAGTTTGTAGTGTAGCACGCTACATTAAAAAAGGTGTAGTGTAGAGAGTAGCGCGATACAAAATATCAGTAGTTTGTAGCGAGCTTTGCCGCTACTTTAGGAGGGAGGGAAAAAGTGCCAATCTTAAAATCTAGTGATCATAACTCGTTTTTTCTTTTGAGCAAAATATCTTCTCTGCAACAAGAATTTGCGAATGTCAGCAACACATCTGAATTGCAGTGTCATAGATTTTTCCATAGACGACGGGCATGGTCACAAATTAACTGTCATTTTCACAGTTTGGGTGTCAGAAACTTCATCTATTGCCAGTTAAATCCACAGAAATCTTCTCAATATAATGTATTTTTATACAACTAGGATGGTTTATACCAAAATACAGTCGTCTGGCTATTTTAAGTCTTTAGCTGACTAATTTCTTCTCCATTTTGCCTCCCACCCCTAGCAAGCAAAGAAATGTAAAATCTTTATTAAAAAAAAAAAAAAAAGAAGTAGAAGAAAAAGAACGGTTTCATCTAAACATAAATCATCTAAATTATCCATAACCTCTAAAATTCACACTTCCCCCTAGTACCATACAAAGAAGTTAAAAATATTTTTAAGTATAAAATATTTTTAATATAATTTTTATCTATACTAATAAAAGAAAGTTTCGCTCTGTGTGTGTGTGTCTGTCTGTGTGTGTGTGTGTGTGTCTGTTGGCGATGGCTAGGAAAATCTAGCCCACCTAGAAGGCTGGAAATTTAGATTTAGGTAGTCCAAACCCTCTCCTGGTGTACCTGAGCGTCAGAATTTTAATATTTTAATTACTTTCTGAAATATTAATTAAAATGCACGAAAAACTCTCATCTTTTTTTTCTGTGGTTGGTTGGTTGTGTAGAATATCTTCTCAGAACACATTAAATAAATCAGAGTAATGATGCACAGATAAGGACTTATAACGAAAGAGAGCCAACATGGATTGGAGTAATCTGCGTGCAGCCAAGCTAATGTAGCGCCATCTATATACGGCAAATTACACAAACGCCACCTGTTTAAGACATTTCCAGGCACGATTTTCTTCATTATAATTATCTGGGTTTAAGGTTTTTTTTTTAAACAAGACATATTATTATGATAGAGACTATTAATATAGAAAACTTTATTTAACAGATTATTTGTTCTATATTTGTGGGAATGGCGAGGGGTAGGGGTCTAATTACATTTAACAAATTTAACATTATTTTTAGCTTCACCCGTAGCATTTAATTGTTGTTTTATATACAGAATACCGCTATTTTAAATCTTAGTTTCTCAGTAATATTGTTCCGAATTTCTCCATTTAGTTCCATTTTTACTAAATTATCGTAAAAATCAGCATTCATGGCTTCAAGGTGTATTTCTAAAAAGCAATTACCAGTATTTCTGAATAATAGCCTAAGCCAAATTTCAAATTAAGTTCCTAGCTTAACCAAATGAATCAATCTTTAAAGATGTATAGTGATCCTCCTAATTAGTTATTTGCTGAAGGTCACTTCAACATCCGCCCCCCCCCCTCCGGGGCCCTCCTTCAAAGTTTTCTCTAACTATTCCCCGTTTCCATATCTCAGCAACTATCGTTCCGATTTCAACGCAAGTGGTTTCAAACATTATAATTAACTTAATAGTCACCCTTTATAACATTAAACTAAATTTATGAGCAGCGGTTACCACTATTTCTGAATAATAGTTTAAGCCAAATGTCTAATTAAGTTTCTAGCTTAACCAAACGAACGAATTTTTAAAGATGTATAGCGGTTGTCCTAATTAGTCATTTGCTGAACGGAACTTGAACATCCCCCCGACACCTCCTTCAAGGTTTTTTACCTAACGATGCCCCATTTCCGTATCTCAGCAACTATCTTTCCGATTTCAACATAAGTGATTCCAAACATTATAATTAACTTAATAGTCACCCTTTATAACATTAAACTAAATTTATGAGTAGCGGTTACCACTATTTCTGAATAATAGTTTAAGCCAAATTTCTAATTAAGTTCCTAGAGTAACCAAACGAAAGAATTTTTAAAGATGCATCGTAGTCCTCCTAATTAGTCATTTGCCGAACGGCACTTGAACATCCCCTCCCCCCGACCCCTCCTTCAAGGTTTTTTACCTAATGATGCCCCGTTTCCTTATCTCAAGAACTATCTTTCCGATTTCAGCGCAACTGATTCCAAACATTATTATTAACTTAATAGTCACCTTCTATAACATTAAAGTAAATTTATGAGTAGCGGTTACCACTATTTCCGAATAATAGTTTAAGGCAAATTTGTAATTAAGTTCCTTGCTTAAGCAAACGAATTTTTAAAGATGCATTTTAGTCCTCCTAATTAGTCATTTTCTGAAGGACACTTGAACATCCCCTTCACCTGGCACCTCAATCATGATTATTTTCTCTAACTGTGCCTTATTTCAATAACTCTGCTTACAATGTTTCATCTTCTCGAAACCAGCTCGATTTTGTCGCACGCCTACTATACAGTACCGTAGGCAACGTTGACCTGTCTCAGAGGTTCGTTTCGAAAGAGGTTGCTCCCCTGGCAGTGGAAGGGGGAAATAAAATATTTCCTGGAGCGTGCGAACGTGCCTGATATACGGTGTCGAAGCCATCGGAGACCTTGGCCAAAATTTCGTTTTTTAAAAGATTTGAGTTTATTACACGGGCTCGGACAACGCCGAGCGGGGCAGCTAATACAAAAATAAAATCTTTCACTCCATTTATTGCTCTTTCATGACAATAAATAAAAATTATTTCGTTGACTTCAAAATTTACGCTACCCTTTTTGCACCTCATCCAGCATACAGTTTCAAATATTAAACTCTTTATTTAAAAAAAATGGCCACATTCGTTTCTACCTAATAGTAATATATAAGTAATCTTAATCATCTAAATTGTCCCGTAACCTCCCATAATTTACCCCCCTCCCTGCATACAAATAAATTTAAAATCTTTAGGTTATTTTTATATAAAAAAATCTTCTGCCTTAAATAGTACTCTGTAGTAATGATCAATAATCAGTAATATAAATTATTCCCCTTACCTTAAAATCTCCCTCCCCCACCTCTCCATATACAAAATTTAAAACTTTTTTTTATTTTTTAAATATTCCCCTTCGAACAAAATTTCTGCTCGCTTCCTGCCAGTTTAAAATCATTAGAACTCTAATTCAATATATATATATTCGCAAAAGCACAGAAAAAGAACAAGTACACCATTTTATTATTAGAGAAAAGTGCACCAGGAAGGAATGATTTCTGCCTTCAAACAAACTAGCAGCTGAAGCGTAAAGCGTCAGCATGCCCGTGATCTATTATTTGCTGGATGTGCTGATAAAACCACAAAGTACCCACTCATCAAAAAAATTAATTTTCTTGCTGGCACTTTGTCTTCTTACTCATTATTAGGTATTGTGTTTTAATGAGGGGATTCTTCTTTTGAGATTGATGCAATAGAATGACAGACAGAAATAGTATAGAACTGCCCTGGTCGGCATATGATGAATATTTTGAAGTTATAGAACAACAAGAAAGTGGTAATTATTCTGTAACATGTAAACTTTGTCCAATTACTAAGAAGTTATCAGTATCAAAATCATCTGCTTACAACCTGAAGTAGTCTTTTGTTATTTGTCTCCTTGAAGTAGTCCTGAGTTAGCCTTTTCTTTATTAATAATAATTACTGGATCGCTTCTCGCACCGAATATCTAAATCATTATTCATTAAAATTCATAAATCATTAAAAAGAGTATTTTCGAATTAAGATCCCTGTTTCAGAGATCCTCAGTAAGATCCCTGGTTTTTATGGCTAAAATAATTGATTTACAATGTTTTATATTTGATTTGATATTGGTTAGCGTGGTGTTTTAATGAAATATCTTTATCTTTGTCTCCACTCTCCAGAATGAATCTAAAGCCCAGTATGTTGAAATTTGGGTTTTCAAAGGGAAATAAACAAAAAGAGATAGAAAGGAAAATAAAAGTTATGATTGATATAACTTATGCAAGTCTATATGATCTTGTTCAATTTTTAAATTGCTTTCAGGAACTACATTTAAATTGTAAAGAAATTGGGCTATTTAGCTCTATTTTTAAAAAATAATGTATATTCAAATTTACCAAGGGCTATCCACTCTTAAGGCTGTTCTCAAATCCAAACTGGCTGCTTTATGACATATTCTTTACTTCATTTTTGTTCGGAAACGCATGAAAATGCAGGTGTTCTTATTCAGAAACTTTGTAGCCGAGAGACGTTTTCCATTATTCTTTATTTTATTTTTCGGTAAAGACAGAAGATTTTCCAGAAAACACTGTCAAAGTCTGCGTTTTCAACCGAATTTCCGATGTTGCAGCCGGGGAAAGGGAAAAACGTGACATGAATAATCGCTCATAACCCGATAAGTAATTTATTTATCAAAAAATGGAAAACTCATTTCGATTTCAAATCGCTTCCATAGTCAGGCCTTCGCATTTAAAAATGAGTAAGAAAATGCGTCTGAAAGTTTCGCGTTGTTGAGCAGGCCAGTTGAGAACCACCTTAAGCGCTACTGTGCTATATCACTCTCATAAATTTGTAAGATTATTCCAATTTTTGTTTTCAAATTTCCTCTTTTTAACACTTTCCATAGTTAAAAACATAGTTAAAAAGTGCCTATGATTTCGCTTTGTCTGTCTGTCCATTAGGGCTGGGCGATATCTCAATTTCAATATCGTGGTATATCGACAACAAAATATCGCGATATGACGATATATCGTGATATTAAAACTAAATATACAGAATAAATAAAAGAATATTTTGAGAAGAAGAAAGAAAGAAAAAAATCCCTGACGGCTTGGCCTACAGGCACAGGTAGATTTCAAAGACGCAGACCGCGGGGCGCCTGTTTGTTGGGAATTGCAAAAGAAATGACCTTTTTGCCATGATGCCGCAGTTTGGACCGCCCACAATCTTACTTGTTTCCAGACTTGTTTCCCAACTTGTTTGCAGGCGGAGCCGGCAGGGATTTGTTTTTTTTTGCTATAAGGGTTGGTCTTATGAAATAAACTTGTCAATATAAAAGTTTTAGATAATATTAAGAATCATAATTAAGAAGTTATGGGATTTTTTCTGTTTTCACAAAAAGCACTCCCCCTCCCCCTCCTGGTTCGATTTTGCCCATTAACGAGCTTGACCGAGATTTTATGCCCCTTGATTTTATGTATCAGTTTGGAAGAGATTCATGCAGAATTATTGCAGTTATCGTGTCCATAAAAAAGTGACATAGATAGATAGATAGATAAAGTTTTGAACTGGGGGGTGGTTTTGGGTTTTGGGAGTCATGATCGGCGTAGATCTGCAAAAATGTTTAAAAAATACCAACTTAGGGGAGAATATAATAGGTAGTATTTCCTACGAAATCTACCTAAAAATCAGTTTTACTCGTATTTCCACAATAATGGCTTTAGACGAAAGCGAATTTAGGAGACCGTTTGAGTCGCTAAAATCAAACTAGCGGGAAATAGACAAAAAATTTGGTTAAAACTTAAATATATTTAAAAGATATCATTCGTAGCAATGAATAAAAATTTCGCCTTCAAGGGACACGGGCTAGTAAAACCGCATCTGGCACCAAACATGGAAATTTTAAATACTTCCATATTCCATTATTAAAACAATTGCTATATATAACATCTTTTAAAGAGCATTACTTGCATAAAAAAATCTATAAATAATATAAAATAAGTTTTACTAAATTATTCGCCAATTTGCGCTTTATGAAATTTTAGCTTCTTGTGAAATCTCTAACAAAGTAATGAGACTAATTATTACAACAATTCAAACAAAAATTTTCGGTTTGCTCGTCATAATTATTGGTTCGCTCTACACCCTCCTCCATTCAATTTATAATATAATAAATTTAACAGCATTATTTAACAGCATTAAAACAATCAGCAATTTCCTGTACTGATATATTCAAAATCCCAAATAACTGAAATGAACACTTCAGAGAAACATTATCTATCATGTAAAATATTTCAACAGAAATTGTTTTACTTTAACATTACAGTCAGTGAGAAATTCAGGAGTGATACTATGTCCCTAGAGTCTCCACATTTTCGGTTAATTGATGTCCCGAAAGTGCAAATCTCCCCCCCTCCCCTCTCAGACACAAGCTGATGCCATGGACGCCGACGAAACACAGGGGGTGTAAGATATTGAAACAGTTGTGCTGCTAGTCCTCAACATGCAATACAGAAATTTAACAAATAAAAAATATCAATTTTTTTTACATCTCTTTTTCGTCAGATGAGATAATTTTTCAACACATAAACTCAAACAAAATAAAAAAAAATAATAAAAACCGGTGACCAAAATTTCATAGTTCTTTCTTCTGTCAGTGCGTAATTAATCATGCTACTTGGGGATAAGTAAATTATATATTTTTTTCAACATAAAAAAAATACAGATTTAAATTTCAAAATTCAGGGAGAGGCAATTGTCCTCCCTTGCAGGCGCCCATGATAATCCCCCCGCCCCTCCACACACACAGCTACCCGCCATCCCGAACCTTCGAAATACCTGCCAGAGAAAAATATCGGAATTCAAGACTGGTTAGAGTATTAAATGTTCATCAAGCACATTTTTTCATGATATTATTAATATCTGCTAAAATTTTGATTCGATTTTCATAAAATTTGAAATGTCTCGACAAAATTCGGCAAAGATAATATATCTTAAATTTCAAATTTCAAACCATTCGTTTGGGTAGTTTTTGCGTTATTATATGCGGACAGACGGCCGGACCAGACGACGACAATAGGTGCTACGTATTTATATAATTACGAACGCACCTAAAAAACACGAAGAAAATTTAAAAAATGGATGGAAATATGAAAAATAATTAAAATGAATAATCTGCATGTTCGATTATTTTTTTATCAGATAGTACATTAATATTTTACAACTAAAATTATGAAGAAATAAATATATATTATCTTTTTCTTGTTTGCCGCGCCATCGCCTAAACTGTTTTTTAATATCTCATTTGTGAAGAAGGGGGGGGGGGGGGGGGGTAAATCGCATAAAAATAGGGAAGAAACATTTCAACATATTTTATTCGATTAAAATTAAAATTGCATGATATTCATTTCTACCGTTGCAAATAAAATATAATAATGGTTAATGGTTTTAAAATTTTAAATGCAAAATTACCACCAAATGATTTTTGGCAGTGATCAGTGGTCATATATACAGAGGCAATCAAATACCAAATACTCATATCTTTCTCTCTCTCTCTGTCACGCGAACGCGATTTTTAAAATAAATTCTGGGGAGAAAAAAACTCGCGGTATAGAAGTAAAAATAGTTGCATTTTTAAAAATCCTTCTTTACCCTAGAATATGCATTAATAAATACTACTAAGGAATTAATATTTTTTTCATAAAATAATAATTATAAAAAACATGTCTGAATTATTCTTTGCTCATTTGTCTCATTAAATCAACTGTTGCAAATAAAATACTTCCTTTCTTTATCGCCCTAAATTTACGCATCATTCAACAACTTCGAATATTCATGCACACCGGTGCCACTGAATATCATAATGAAATGAAAGAATAGGCGATATCCCACGCATGCGCTCAGAGCTGGAGAAAATCACCCTTCCTCTTTTCAAAAACCTTATCAGCTGCGAGAATCCACACCGTTAGTACTAAAAATCATGTTAGTATCATGGTTTAGTATCATGGCTAGGCTGTATCCGGTGTATCATGGTTTAGGCTGGGGGAGCTCACACCGTTCGTATTCATGAGTTCTCGAAGACGAGGAAGAGATTTAATATCGTGGTTTTCATGGTTTTCGTCAAATTTATGATATTTGCGATATACCATTGGGTAGGATTTTTTGATATCGGTATCACGGTATACATTTTATATCGGTTTTATCGATATATCGCCCAGCCCTAATGTCCATGCTCTAGCTCTAACTCTCGTAAATATACTCTGATTGCCATGAAAGTTTTAGATGTAATTGAAGTTTACTATAGAATGTTCAGTATTGAAAATGAAGTGTGTAGCATTTATATATCGCTTACAGGGACATTCAAAAGAATTGTTACATTATGGTCTATGGGAAAAATCGTTTGTGGTGCATTTAATTAGTGATGATAACTAAAGTAGCGAAGTAGTGTAGTATTTTTGAAAAGTAGTTTGTAGTCGCTACTTTTTAAAAGAAGTAGTAGTAGTTAATTGCATTTTTCATAAAGTAGTTGTTGTTGTAGTTCGCTACAAACAAAAACTAGTTTTTCCTACCCCTGGTCCAGCCCTACTTATGTCACACATGTCTACTTCCCATAGTTGAACAATGCTATTTTTAAAGAAAAAGAATTGTAACTTTTGTAGATTTCTGCCAGAGGGACATTCGTTAAACTTCACCATAAAGGAATATTTAGGATAAATACTTATTTCTGTGTTAGAAGAAATTTTATTGAGAAAATTAATCTTCAAAGCTTGGGACAATTTTAAAATGTTAACAATTTTCTGCTGAATACTTTCGATCTTACGCTCTGATGACACAATTTTTTTTTTTTTCTTGGATTTCAAATCATCAGACTCAGGCTGCTCTGAAAAAGGAGCCTGAACTCTTCTCTAGTGCATAGCAGTCGGCAAATGTGGTTTGGATGGAAGAAGACAGGTTCAAGTTCAAATGCATCTGAGGCTCAGATTTTGGATTCTTTTACTAGATTTTTTTTATTTTATATTTAATGGAGCAATAGGCATATTTACCTGATTTTCAAAGTTCAACAGTGATTTTGAGACTCTCGTAAAAGCAATCCAAATTCAATCTTTTATCCCAATATAGTAAATTTTGTCCTCTTTTCAATAAAGTTCATTTGGAATTCGTAAGGTGATTTTTTTTTTAAATTTAAAAAAATTAGGTACCCATTTCAAGAAAATGGGAAGTTTGTTTTTTTATTAACCAACTAGCAGATCCACCAGGCTTTGCTCGGGTTAACATAAATTAAAATACAATAATACGACAATAACGAGGAGGAAGCTTTGTGCATTCTCGACCATAAATTGATAAAACGACAATCGGAAAAAATAGCGTTACTTTGACTCAACCATTTCCTGACAATGAAAAAAAATGAACCAAATGTCATAGCATTTTGGGAAATTTGCTTTCATATGGCAACTATCAATATTATAAAACAAAAACATATCCATGAGTAATGTTGACATCATATTGACGGTAGCAACGACCTAACCATTAAATTTTGCTTGTACTGCATTTTTGTAACTACTAAATATTGCACAATTTCATTTTTTACACTGTCGATTAGAAAAAAATGCAGTTTGAAAAGTTTATCTCAATTTACTGATTTTTTATGGACTTTAAAGTAATTTTAAAGTAGGAATATTTTTTAATCTGTGTCCAACCCAATTACAAAAGATTAACTTATTTGATCTTTATAAAGTAAAGAGAGTTACTTCTAAACATAGCGCATTCAATTTTTATGCTGTCGAATAAAAAACAAATATACTTTTAATGCTATTTTTTTAAAAAGCGTATCTCAATTTACTGATGTTTTATGGATTTTAAAATAATTTTCAAGAATGGATATTTTTTAATCTGCGTGCGACTCAATTACAAAAGATTAACTGGCTTGTTCATAAAACAATGTAAATAATTCAGCATTTGTTGGTTTACATGTAATATTCCATAGCTAAATTGCCAAATTAAATTAAAAAAAATAAAGAAATAAAATATGGGAGGCTCGCATAATATTAGAAGGAGTGTTCAAAATATATTAATTTCATAGTTTTAAATGTTAATATGACTGATTAAAAACAGATTTCTGTAATGATATACTATGAGATGTTTGAAAAAAGTGGTAAAGAATGGCCTGAGAAATTTTTAAAGTTGACAGTAATTTTACTCGTGTTCTAAAGCATAAATACATTAAGTTTAGTTCAAATCAGACAAAAACTGTAGATTTGTATAAGGAACACACACACCAAGAACAGCTTTTTTATATATATAGATATCTGTCTGATACCTTATCCATCCAATCATCTTTTTTATACCCCTGTATAAAGCAGACTTTTGATGATAAAAAAAAAAAAAAAAATTATGTAAAAAAGCTTTTTTTTTTTTTATAAAGATAATTTTATTAAAGAAAGTAAGTGCATCAATTTTCTCTGAAACGTGAAGCAGCAAGAAAAAAAAAAAAATCTAGCATGTGTTTCCTAAGTAATCTTCTTTATTGTTTAAAGCTGTTCCCATAATGACACAGGTGACTTTCTTTTTCTTTTTTTGGTGGGTAGTTCTGTATAAATTTCACCAAGATTAAAAAATAGTATGCTTTTCTGCCTGTCTGTTTTCTTATATATCTCTCTCTCTCTTTACTTTCTAAGCTCTTATCTTTATATAATTTAAAAAAAAAAGCCAATCATCATCAAATGTGAGTATGTTTTCTGTCCACAGGCAGGGTGGAATTTCGTCTTTTAAAAACATATAGTACTAATTTTTTTAAAAAGAACAATTGTCATATTGTGTCTAATTTTCATTTTTCCCCCCTCAGAGTGACAAATAAATAAATAAAAATAGGTTTGGTAACAGTGGTTTTAAATGAATGTGGATAACAATAAAAAGTTGTTACCAAAAAAAAAAATGTTTTTTGTACCAAACTGCTCTATCTAAATTGATCCAACTAGCATGCTATAATTATTAAAGTTTAATAAAATAGGCCAATTTTTAAAATTGGGTTGCAAGTAGTTGATAAAAAAGTAATCACTTGAAATTGGTATATATATATATATTTTTTTTTTGCTTTTACTTTTTGTTTCTTCTTAATTTTATTTTGCCTGATTTAAGCACACTGAAAGTATTGTTTTCTTATTTGAAATTTAGACAGAGTATTTGGTGGTCAAGAAACCAATTTGGATGTGTATGATGCAATTTGTAAACCCATTATCAAAGAAGTTATTAAAGGTTTTAATGGTAAGTATCCCTGATTGAACAATCTGCTGAATATAATTCTTTTTCTCCCTATTTGTCTTTTATTTAATATCATTCATTAAGTGTTTTAAAATCATGCACTGGTGATTTTGTATTTATTTAATAAGAAAAATAATTGTTCATTGTTTTTGATATTTTCACCCAGATTCTTTCACCCTTGCCGTGGTTCACAACCTTATTTTTGTACTGTACCTCTTGCATATTATTTACATTTATGAGTACTCCTTATCTCATACATCTGTTCTCACACATACTTACTTGAAAAAATATTTGTTTTTGTTAGTTAATGTTCTTTTACTTGTTTCAGCTTTGAGTTTCAATTTTTAACAACTTTTTCAATTTGAGACACAAAACGATCTCAACAATAAAAATAAAAATAAGAATTAAACATTTAGATAAAGGGAATGGATATACACCTATTAGTACATGTTACTGCTTTAAAGCCAGTCATTCAGGGCTTAATTTCTAACAAAAAATACCAGAGCCCTAATATTTTGCAGTACTATCCATTGTAGCATATTCTCCTCTCCACCTGCATATTTGTATTTCATACATTATTTTTAGAAATTAATGCAAATTTTCTCTAGTCAAATATATCTATATTAATAAAAGAAAGTTTCGCTCTGTGTATTTGTTTGTCTGCGATGGCTAGCAAAATCTAGCCCACCTAGAAGCCTTAAAATTTATGTGTGGATAGTCCAAGGTCTGACCATGTGCACCTTAGTCTCAGAATTTTAATATTTTGATAATTACTCAAGATATTAATTAGAATATCATTAAACATTGCATCGAAAATGCCATCTTTTAAATCAAAATGGCTAAAGACATGGGTGCAAGACTTCAGTCTCAGAACAGAACTGATTTCAGTCTTGGGGAAATTTTTGACTGATAGTAAATTCTACTTTATATACTTAAATAATAATAATTTTACTAACAAGAACTTTTAATTAATATCTTTTATTGTGTGAGAGATCCCTTTTTAGCCATGATGCAAGATATAGAAATCTTCTACTCTATTTCCATTTGGCTATTCCTAATCTCAGAAAAATGTTCAGTCTTGGCTTGGATGGACTTCTTGCACCCATGGCTAAAGATAAGAACTTCTGTTGTGGATTTGCCAGCGGAAATGAACTAATTTGAAATTATTTTACTAATTAGCGAATTTTAAGAAAACTAATTAAGATATCAATTTGAAAATTTCTGAGCATATGTAAAAAAAAATTCTGCATCTGACTGTGCGATTTTTGAAAAATTCGGCCAATAGTTTTTCTTAATTTATGCAAATAACTGCCGGTGCCAGTGAAAAAAATCCGAGAAAGTTTCAGACAGGGATCTGCTTTCATTAAAAACTGAGCTACAAAGAGATCTGTTTCTCTGGCCGATCCCTCCATTTAGTTTGCGAAAATGAAAGGAAATAATTGCCAATTTTTACTAATGAACAAAAATTTAGATAACTAATTAAGATATAGATCTGAAATTGAGGATGGGAAGTGTTGTCATCTGCCGGCTATTTTAGTTTGTTTTAATTATTAGAAAAATTTAATTCTTTTTTTGATGATTGTGTTAATGTAGGTGAAGGTGGTTTTCTTGAACAAATTATTCGTTATATTTGCGGGTATGGGAAGGGAGGGGGGTCAATCAGAGCAAGGCTAACGCCTTGCTCTGATTTGCACAAAACGAATTTCATTTATCAGAATGCACCCGTATCGGCAGAAAGTGGGAAAAAAAGGATTTTCAGTCGCCATGCAAAGCAATTTTAAATAAATAATTTATACAAAATCGGGTTAAAGATACAAAATCATACAAACTTTAGGGTTGTTTCATTTTTTTATCAAGAGCCCGAGCAACGCCGGGTGGGTCATCTAGTATATACAAGGTCCGGCTATTAATTTCCAGGACTCATGGAATAACTCAGAAGAAAATAAAGGTTAAACACATAGCCATTTAATATGATTCGAAGTAATCCTCATCAGCCGTAATGCACGTCTGTGCTCGGCTGTACAAATTTCCGAAAGAAGTTTTAAAGTCCTCTTTTGGAATGCTCTTTAATAGTGACGTTACAGTTTTCTTGATGGCTTCGATATCCTGAAATCTTGTTCTCTTCAGCGAATTTTTCAGCTTAGGAAACAGAAAAAAGTCTGTGGGTGCTAGGTCTGGAGAGTAGGGTGGATGCTGTATCTCAACGACACCATGCTGGGCTAAGAATCGCCTCCCAGGCAACGCAATGTGTGGCGGGCATTGTCATGTAGCAGCTGCCAACTCCCATTTTGTTGAAAATGAGGCCTCACTCTATGAATTCGTTTTCGAAGTCGGTCAAGAACTTCTGTGTAGAACTGTCCATTGATAGTCATGTTAGGAGGAAGAAATTCATGATGAATGAGTCCATCGCAATCAAAGAAAGCGATTAACATAACCTTGATTTTGGACTTTTCAAATCGAAATTTTTTTTCTTCAGCGGGGTAATGCTTCCTCGCCATAAACTTGTTTTAACATTTCATAGGTTTCCGCAGCTGTCTTGCCCAATTTTAAGTGTTGGCAAATTACAAAGTAATGCCAATCTAAAAAGTCTAAAATTAGCAGCAAAATAATTGCACACTGGAAACGCTAATAAGAAAACTCATTTTGGTAAAAGCAAGTTGGAAATAGAAAATGCAATGGCTAAAAAGGAGAAAGGTAAAAATTATATATGAAGAGTGTGTAGTAATAAAAAGACAGATTAAAACATAAACTTTTATTAAAAATATAAAAAATATCACAGTAACTTTTACTTAATTCTGGAACCATAGCAACAAACAAAAACAGGTCAATTTAGGAACTGAATGACATTCTGATCTCAAACTAGGATCCATTCTACACTACAATCTTCGACCAAAACTAATATAATAAATACTGGAGCCCAAAGGATATCTAAATATATGGCTTCTAAAACCACTGAAAAACATTCAAAGTGCATAAAACAAGAAAATTGCATCTTTGAATGTTAAAAAGAACTTCTGGAATTAACATCCAGTTTATATTGAATTTACTTCAATATTAAGGTTAAGCATTTACTTTTAACATATTTAATATTTACTTTTAACCATAACCAAAACATGAATTAAACTTTATTTTATATTATATTAACCATTATAAATTCATTTAATTTTAAACCTTTAATAAAACAAACATAACATTAACTTTAATTAATGAATGAAATGCTAAACTGCCTAAAAGATGATGCTGCATTTAAAAGGCTTAAACAGATATCCGATATCTCCGTACCTGGATAAAACGTATCCGACGGAACGATACCTATCCCTTCAAAATAACCGTTCCTTAAAAAAAACTTTATGCAACATGATCCTAAAATGAGAGTTAATAAAAACCTTACTCTAAAGACAGCCAGCATTTACTTGAAATTAGTTTTATCCATCACAGTGCGTTTCCCCTTCTATAAGCTAAATAAAAACATCACCGGCGATAACAGCTGATTCTACGATACCTTGCCTGGAAACACTTTACTTTACACAAATTCACCAAGGCACGTAAAACTCCTTATAATCTGCACTCCATCGTGAAAATACAGGAAATATTTTTACAGCATCAAACTATACTTAAGTCGAGCCAACCTCTGCCATAAACATAAAAATAAAACAAGATGTTTAACCATCCACCATCGTTGGTCGTTCCAAACGTACTGTCATGAAGCACGCTTTGTAAGCGTATATATCTCCACCGCAGGGAGTGACGACATGCGCTCTCTCAAAGCTAGAATGACCGAATGGAGAGACGATGAAAGATGCAAATCGCTAAACTCAGCCGGATACCTAACGCCATCTGTTGGTAAGTTACAGCATCGCGGCCGGCTGAAATAAAAGCAGGTGAACGATGTATATGGGGAAAGATACGTGCGATTTAAATTGTACAAACGGATAAAACGATGCGTAAATATTAATGAGGGCATGAAATAAATAGAGATGATGGAATGTCTGGCTAAAAATACGATATTAGAGAGTAGTAAAATTATTTATTTAAAAAGGTACTTCAGTAAAGCAATAAGACTGAAAATTTGGACAACATTAAGCAAAATTTAATGTTAATTCTTTGCTTCATTTTCACTTCGACAACAGGAATTTAAGAGCTACGTTTTAATGCGCCTTTCCACGAGAACCACTTAATGGCGCCGATTGCACTGCACATGCGCAAGAAAACACTCTTCAATATGCATTCATTAGCGCCATCTTCCGGCTATTCATTCTCGTACAGTTACGTCAGTCCTGGAAAATAATAGCCGGACCTTATATATATATAGGGCTGTTTAATAGCCTCTGCTTGTTAACTAGGTGAAGACCCTTTAAATTCCTCAGAGGAGGACTTAAAGGAATAGACTGGGAGCAGAGACTTAATGTCCAATCCACACCTTCCATCAGTGCAGCCTGTTAGTACCCTTGCCTAGTACCCTTGCCTAGTGCATGGGGAACGAACGCGGATGGGCTTCCTCCAACCCGCTTGGCCAGCGTGGAGGAATTTGGCCACCTCCCCCCTTATTTTACCATGAATTCACAAAACAAATCACGGCCCTCAATTCCCGGCAGTCTGCATGTTCCTGATTACAGCAGCGATCAGAAAGACATGAAGACAGAGGGTGCTAAGAATCACCGGGCTCGGCTTGGCTGCCATAAGTTGATGACCTTGGCTATGTATAATGGACGATCCTTATCTTCTGAAAGTAGTTTACGGGAACTTGAAGAAGAATTAGAAAGAATCAACTGGGACATACTAGGATTATGCAAAGTAAGAAGAAAAGGTGAAGAGAAGATTGATCTTGCCAGTGGACATGTATTGTACTACAGAGGTACAGAAGATGGAAAAACAAGTGGTGTAGGATTTCTGATTCATAAAAGGTGGAAGAATCACATCGTAGAATATGATAGTGCATCAGATAGAGTTGCAAGGTTAGTTATACAAGTGTCAAAAAGATACAAGCTGCAAATTACCCAAGTTTATGCACCAACAATTAGCTATACTGATGAAGAAATTGAGGATTTCTATGAAGAAGTAGCTTCAATGCATCAAAAAGGAAAATGCTACATAAAAGTAATAATGGGAGACTGGAATGCTAGTATTGGGAAAAAAAAGAAAGGTGAGTTCTCAGTAGGAAATCATGGATATGGGGTGCGTAATGAAAGAGGAAACAGATTGATTGAATTTGCAGAGTGTGAACAGATGTATATCATGAATTCATTTTTCAAGAAAAAGCCACAAAGAAAATGGACATGGCGTAGTGCAAATGGCTGAACAAGTGAAATCGACTACATCTTGACAAACAAAAAGCATCTTATTCAGGATTGCAGCGTTCTCAATAACTTCAATACAGGAAGCGATCACAGGTTAGTTAGATGCAAACTGCTTTTAAATACTAAAGTGGAAAGAATGAAGCTTTTGCAATGCTCAAAGAAATCAGTCAATATTATAAATCTCCAGAAACATAAAGAAGAATTTAATTTAGAACTTAAAAATCGTTTTCAAGTACTTCAATCAATCTTAGAAGAAGAACAAGATGTTACAGTAGTGAACAAGAAATTAACAAATACTCTACAAGAAATTGCAAGGACGATAGCTGGTGAAGCACAAGTAAAGCAAACAAAGAAATTAACAGAAAAAAACAAGATTGATGAAGAAACGCAGAGAATTTAAAATGAAGAAAAACTATCCTAAATCAAAAGTTGAATATGCAGAATTATGTAAAACGGTAAGAAAATGTGTTACAGAAGATATCAGAAAATTTAACTGTGATCTTGTCAAAAAAGTTCTAGAAGATAACAAAAGTTTAAAATCAGCTTAGCACAAACTGTGTGTTGGAAGAAAAAATATTTTTGCACTGAAGAGAGCAGATGGAACAATCTCCAAAATCAATAATGAAATAGTACACATTGTCGAAAGATTCTATAACGATCTATATAAATGTGAAGATCAAAGGGAAATCAACCTACGTGATCCACTAGTAAACATAACAGAAACTGAAGAGATAATCCCATTGATGACAGATGAAGTTGTACAAGCCATTAGATGCATGAAAAAAGGTAAATGCCCTGGCGAAGATGGAATTACAATTGACCTTATCAAAGAAACAGGAGAAGAATTTGCAAAAATGCTAGCCTTGCTGTTTTCCAAATGTCTCGAGAAATCAGATGTACCAGAAGATTGGAATAATGCTGTGATGGTGTTACTTTATAAGAAAGGAGAAAAGGAAAACATTAAAAACTACCGTCCAATCAGCTTACTGTCAGTGATTTATAAAATTTTCACCAAAGTTTTAACGACAAGACTTGAATCAGCTCTGGACTCAGCTCAGCCTAGAGAACAAGCAGGATTTCGAAGTGGATTTAGCACAATGGATCATATTCAAACAGTAAGGGAAGTTATAGGAAAACATAAAGAATATAATTTACCTCTCTGCCTTGCCTTTATTGATTATGAAAAAGCATTTGATTCGGTCTACACATCTGTAGTAATTACTTCTCTGGAGGACATTGGTATAGGAAAACCTTACATCAATATCATAAAGAAGATCTACAAGAAAGCAACAGCCACCATCCATTTGGACAAAGGAAAAGTGAAGATCAAGCTTGGAAGAGGAGTAAGACAAGGAGACACCATTTCGGCTAAGCTTTTTACTGCTGTCTTAGAAAGTATTTTCAAGAAGTTGGATTGGGAAAACAAAGGGATTAGAATAAATGGGGAATATGTAAGCCATCTCCGGTTTGCTGATGATATTTTATTTTTCAGTAATAGCCCTGAAGAATTGCAAAATATGCTAAAAGATTTGGCAGAAGCTAGCATTAATGTGGGATGGATTAAAAATAAATTTGGAAAAGACTAAAGTGATGTTCAATTCATTTGCATCAAAAAAGAAAATCGTCTGCAACAACACTGAGATTAAAAATGTGCAAAGTTATGTGTACCTTGGACAAGAAATATCATCAGACAACAGTATCATGAATGAAATCAATAGAAGAATAAGAAATGGATGGAGTGCTTTTGGGAAGAACAATATTATTCTGAAGAGTAACATGCCTCTTTGTTTGAAAAAAAAGGTGTTTAACCAATGTGTTTTGCCTGCACTAACTTATGGAGAACTTGGACACTAAGAAAACGTATGGTACAAAGATTACAAACAACACAGCGAAGTATGGAAAGATGTATGCTAGGCATAACCAGAAGAGACAGAAAGAGAATAACGTGGATAAGAAGTCAGACGAAAGTTTTTGACATCATCGAGAGAATTAAACGGCTAAAATGGAAATGTGCTGGGCACATTGCAAGAAGACAAGACAATAGATGGAGCACAAACACCCTACAGTGGTATCCCAGAGATGTAAAACGACCAAGAAGACGACCTCAAGTAAGATGGAGTGACGAAATCAGAAAAGTGGCCGGTGTTAATTGGATGACTAAAGCACTAGACAGGCAACAATGGAAAAATCTGGGGGAGACCTACATCCAGCAGTGGATTGAAAACGGTTGATGATGATGATATATACAGGGCTGCCATTTGTAACTAAAATGCTACTAAAAGCAACTATTTTCAGCATCAGGCAACTATGGCTACTATTTTAGCCCAAAAACCTTCAAAAGCGACTATTTTAGAAGAAAACCAGAAAAAGGAGACTATTTTCCAGTCCCAGCTACTATTTTTGTAAAAAAAAAAAAAAAAAAAAAAAAACTCAGCACTGCAAATTTTTTAACCCAATACCCCAATCTAATATTTCCGTATAAATTTTTTTAGTTTTTTATGCAATTTTTAAAATATGTAAAAACTTCCATTTGAATAAAAAAAAAAAAAATACTCTTTCAATATAAATGTAGTGCAAAGATACCAACATCCAAATTTCGGTGGAAAACTAATTATTGATTTTTGGTTTGGCTACCATCCATAACCCTTATGCTTTACAGTATATTTGTCCAATTTTTGATTGTTTTTAAAGGCATTTAACCCTTTAACTGTCGTATGAACCACAAACGATTAACTGTAGATTTGTTCACTATGCTGCGTGAATTGTATTTGTTTCTAACCTCGTATAAATGCTTCATTCCAAAAATTTAAATTAATAAACGAGCTGAAATAAATGCTACTTAGAAATAAGAAAATCTTGTTTTCTATCGCAGTTTTTCAATTTAATAACAGATTTAAAATGTTGAGAAAAACATTTAGAATATTGCCTTTTTTACTTATTTAGATAGCTTTATTTGGCCCATTGGTGTCTATAAAATCATACTTTATTTTTTTTGGACGATTTTGCTATTTTATTTTACAAAAATTTCTTCTAAAGAATAGGTTAGTATGTACACGTATTTTCTTTATCAAATGCATCCTTTTTTGATAAAACCACTTTCAATTGGTTCAGTTAATTTTTGTTTACAAAATGGAATTAAAATTGCAGCTAACAACATGCAATAAAAATTGTATTGTTTTTAGTTGCCTCACAGTAATGCTCAAGCACAAGATAAGAATATATTCAATTTAGTTTGGAAAAGCCAAACTGCATTCTGATCGTATATCTCAGATGATAATTTAAAAAAATTCTTCTTTCTTTCTTTCCGTTTGTGTGTGTGATTTTATAATTAAAATACAAAAAGTAGAAAATTTGGATGGTAGTAGCATACCTGCCAACTCTTCTGATTTTTTCAGAATTCTTAATTTCAACTCTACCTTCTGATTTTCTGATCAGAAGATGAAATCTTCTGATTTTTTTTTTTCTTTTTTAAATGAAAAAATGGTGTTCAGAAATATTTGAAGAAATTGCAGAAGTAAATTTTTTTAGTGGCTGTTTCTTGTCATCTGTTAAATTTAGCAGCCCAGCCACCAAAGCAACTTATAGTATATATTTGGAATTCGGTGCCAATAGGAAGGAGGGGGGGGGGGGGTGGAATTTTCAATCATTATGATGTTGAAGTTAGGAAAACTCGATAGCTGTCTCTCAGCTGATGCTTGCAGAGGATCCAGTATAACCATTAGCACACTTTCTCTTAATAATAATAATAAATTTGCTGAACTTTGAATTTAAATTTTCGAAATTAATGGATCATCTATTTGATAACAAATTTATCTAATTAATGAAGAACAAGTGGTACATTATCTATTAACAGGAAATTTTTTTATCAGTTGCTTAAAAAATGAAACTACCTTTAGTTTTCTAAAAGGAGAAGAATTCAGATTTAAATAAAGTTTACTTTGCTTTCATTTAAAATAGGAGTAGTGAATTTAAAAAAAAAAAAATCTTACAATGTAACTTTTTCTTTTTTGTGGAAAAATTTCCATTTTTTAAATAAAATGATGAAGATGATGATGTAGCCTGGAACTTATTACAGAATCAGTTCACAAGACTTCAATGTCAAAAAAATACCTATTATGGCACATGCAAATTCGTGCATTGCCATGTTAGGAAAGATGTGTTCCATTGATGAAATTTTGAAATATGGTAGGATTTGCAAAGTATTAAAAGCTGTATTGACTATTCCTCACAGCAGTGCTGAATGCAAATATATTTTCAGTTTGATTAAGAAAAATATGACTCTGTTCAGCTCATCAATGATGACGAAAACTCTAATATTTTGTTAGCGAAATCATTTACTGACAATAAATGTTATAAAGCACAATTTTCTAATAACTTTTTAAAAAAAGCTAAGCAATCTACTATGAACATGTTGTCAAAATAATTTTTTTCTACTCATTTTTTTTTTAGTAATATATAATAAAGTTTTAGTAAATTTTCTATTCACGTGTTTTTTTTTTTTTCTATCATATAATATACAATATTTATTGCAAATATTTTAATGGTTCATGTGTTGTCAATTTTGAATAATATAAATATTTTTACTCAGTTTTGGTTGTATATGGCGACAAAAAATATTTTACTGGTTGAATTGTTTAAGTGGTAACACCACCAGTTAACTGGTTTAACACCAATATTCAAATCATGGCCCTCAGCATCAACATCAGTTATCCTTGGTTACTAAATGTTAGGAAGCTGAAATTTTAAGTGTATTTTAATGAAAAGTAAAAAATCTATTATCAATGTTCTTTTTTTGTAGTAGTAATTTTTTTTATGTATTGAAGTTATTCTTTTCTGTCTGTAATATACATTCTTTACTTGCAAATTAGTGACTATTTTATTTTACTCTTGCTTGTCTTTTAAATTTGCTCATTTATTATGATCCCAGCTAGTTTTATTTTATCCATGTTGAAAGTTTTATAAAATTTTTAAAATCTTCTTATTTCTTCTGATTTTTTGTCAAAATCTTCTTATTTCTTCTGATTTTTTGTCAAAATCTTCTTATTTCTTCTGATTTTTTGTCAAAATCTTCTGATTTCTTCTGATTTTTTTGTCAAAATCTTCTGATTTCTTCTGATTTTTTTGTCAAAATCTTCTGATTTCTTCTGATTTTTTTGTCAAAATCTTCTGATTTCTTCTGATTTTTTTTGTCAAAATCTTCTGATTTCTTCTGATTTTTGGTCCAAAATCTTCTGATTTTCAATGAAATTTAGTTGGCAGTTATGTAGTAGGGAAAATGTGGATTTTCATGATGTTATTTTTATGGGAAATAAGGATTCTTGCCCCTCTTTTCTTAAGTAAGCATGCAACTATTTTGGCTACTATTTTTGTGCAAATGCTACTATTTTGGCTACTATTTTTTTCACTGTAGGCTACTAAAGCAACTATTTTGTATGCCATTTGGCAGTGGCAGCCCTGTATATATATATATATATATATATATATATATATATATTTTGTGTGTATATATATAATCCATAAACTAGTTATCTAGAATGATATTTCCAATCATGGGTGCAAGTTTTCTGTCCACAGGGCGGAATTCAGTCTTTTTAAAAATGCCCGAGGAGAATAGTAAGTTACATAACATTATTTAAAAAAGAAATTCATGAAATAAATGTTTTTTCTCTTTTTGTTTAACACCAAAATGATTCCTACTAACAAGGGCAATTACCCCGGGCGCAGAATCGGCGCAACGCTGCGACGCACGTCGCAGACTCTTGAGAAGGTCTGCAGACTAATTTTTAACTGTTAGAATCGGTTCGCGATCGTACGCAAAAAAAATCGTGAATTTCGCTGATCGTAAAAGTCGAGATTTTGTCAAATTTTGCCGATCGGACGCGTAAAGTACGCGAAATTTGCCGATCGGGCCCGTAAAAATCGCAAATTTTGCCAATCGGGTGTGTTTAAATCGCGAATTTCGTCAATCAGGCACGTAAAAATCGTAATTTTTGCCAATTAAGCACGCAAAAATCATGAATTTCGCCGATCGGACGCGTAAAAATCATGAATTTTGCTGATCGGGTGCGTATAAATCGCGAATTGTGCCGATCGGGTGCGTATAAATTTGTAAATTTCGCCAATCGGGTGCGAAAAGATCGCAAATTCTGCCAATCGGGTGCGGAAAAACGCGAATTTCACCGATCGGGCGCGTTAAAATCGCAATTTTTGCCGATTAGGCGGATAAAAATCACGAATTTCACCAATCGGACGGTTAAAATTTACGAATTTCGTCGATCGAGCGCGTAAAAATTTTGAATTTTGCCGATCGGGTGCGTATAAATCTTAAATTTCGCCGATCGGTTGCGTATAAATTGAAAATTTTGCCTAACGGACGCGTAAAAATCGCGAATTTTGCCGATTGGGTGCGTATAAATCGTAAATTTCGCCGATCGGACGCATAAAAATCTCAATTTTCGCTGATTAGGCGCATAAAAATAATGAATTTCGGCGATCAGGTGCGTAAAAATCATTAATTTTATCGATCTTGTGCGTAAAAATCGCGAATCTTGCCGATCGGGTGAGTATAAATTGTAAATCACATTATATCAATCTTTTAAAAAATTTTAGAAGTTGGTGTTCAGGTGTTATTTTTACTGTTATTGTATTTTCTAACTTCAGAAATTTTGACAAATTTTATGAAAGATTTTTCAAACAATGTATAAATTTAAAAATTCTGAGGACAAAGGTACATTATTTTTAAAACAGGGTTCATACTCACTTCCCCTCAAAAAATCCCCTGAGAATCCCCTGATGTATTTTCCAGAATTAATAATTTTCCCATGTTGACAATTAACGACATTTTTTAAAACTTAGTAAGTATTACCCCCCCCCCCCCCTCCAAATAAATAAATAAAGCGGTAATCACAAAAGTTAAGTTTTTACATCAGAAGGTTAAAAATAAATATGTATATATATATATATATGCATAAAAAACCTGTATGTATTTTTCCCAGATCAGCAGCAAATTTTCTAGGTATCAATATTTTGTTATGTTACACACAAAAAAGAGTTGTGAAAGTTCCAATCTCAAGTTCACAACTGATTTTGAAGCACAAACTACTGATTTGTTACACAGAATTTTTTGCAAAATTTACAAATTGTTGAACATTTTGCAGATACATGCTTTTACTTCACAAAGCATGCGAATAGCAGCAAGTGCCCTCATTTCCCAGAGTAGCCGATTGTTTTGTCAAATTTTCCCAGGTTTTTGGTATTTTTTGGAAAATCCCCTGAGATTCCCCTGATTTTTAAGACAAAATTTATCCCCTGACTTTCCCCTGATGAGTATGAACCCTGTAAAAGTACTTTCTTTTTATGTTAATCACAAATAATTGGGGGGGGGGGGGGGTTGAGTGCATGTAACGTAATGCGAGGGACGTTTGTCCTTAAGTTCTGCAGACTGCTTTTAAAGTTTCTACTTGTGTTGCAGACTGTAGAAAAAAATTCTGCTGCTGGGGCAATTACATTCTACCTATACACTGGAAGTTAGGCATTTTATTCTGTTTAAAAATTGGATTTTTGGTTTTCTGATAACAGATTCATTCTTAGATTATAATCTTCAATGTTTTTGTCAATTTGGAAAACACATTTTTAGTTATAGAAAACACTGAAAATTAATAAAATTCAAAGTATAATAATTCCTTTAGTTTTGAATATAAAAGAATGGAATTTTCACTTTTTTTATTTGTTTAAGCACTGCGAAAGTTTTTCTAAGTTTAACATATATAGGTACCTTCACCCATATACAAATTTTGATTTTATTACTTTAAAAAAAAAAAAAAAAAAATTGACATAAATGGCTTTTTATATGATGAAGACATTTGAAAGATTTTTGTAATTGGAGCTATATTTCTGAAGCTAATAGTTTAGGAATTACCCATTATTAGCTGGGCACCAGTGATATATACGGTGGACTCTCTCTATTCTGAACACTAATTTGACCGACCAAAAATGTTCAGATTATGAAGGTGTTTATTATAGAGGGAGATTGGAAATGCATTACTACTACTACTACGTATTGAGTTTATAGACTGTATAGAATATTTAGCCTCATTAGCCGTGCCAGTTATTGAGATGGTGGAGCTGAATTTAGAAAATGTTAAAAATGTTATATTAAAAAAGTTTTACGAAACATACAATTACATATATATACAATACATTACTTGAAAACATAATCCGTACAGTACTTAAAAAGTGAGTAATTTTAGTCTGTTTTTGTATTGTGTATGCTTGTGCAGTGTACATGTTTTCTAGTAGTTTAAGAAGTGGAAAGGCTTCCGGGTGATGTTCAGCTGCATATTTCAACAGGTCTTGAATCCCTTGGCCATATTGCTTGAAGGTAACTGTACTTCTTGTTTCATCAGTCTTTACTGGTTCTGCTTCTTCTTCACTACCAACTTCCTCTTCAAGGATGTTGTTGTCGCAAACCGGAAGGCTTCCGTCGGCTTCGAGATAAACTCCAGGTTCAATTTCAGTATGAAGCTCTTGAAGAATTGACCCCCAAGTCACTCACTGCTGTTGCTTGTTTCTCTATTCTTCATTGATCATTCTCACATGAGAATCCAGCTTTGTAGAAGCATCTTTGGATGGTGTAGGGGGTCACTTCATTCCAAGCTGTTGATATCCAATGCACAGTATCCATGACGTTGACCTTCTTCGTTAGTTCGGTTGCCGGATATGCCCTCTCCATCACCAGGGACATTTTCTTCAGAAAATTGATTCGATAGTGGGCTTTAAAGGTCTTGATTACTCCTTGATTCAGTGGTTGGTTTATAGAAGTACAGTTCGGTGGCAGGCATTTCAGGCTCATGTTGCTCAGCTGCATCTTTGTATGTGATTTGGCATTATCACAGAAAGAAAACTTTTTCTTCCTTCTTTCTTCATCTCGTTAATGTCTTCCAACCATTGTGAGAAAATTGTGACTGTCATCCAGGCTTTTCGATTTGATTTATACTGCACAGACAATGATGTGATCTTCACATTTTGGAAGCAGAGTGGTTTTTCACTTTTACTGATCACAAGTGGTTTGAGCTTCTAACCCGTAAAACTGGCACAGAGCATTACGGTCTTTCTTTTGACATTTTCCCACCCACACATTTCTCGCTTCTTTCTGCTAGGGTTTTATTTGGAAGAAGTCTAAAAAACAGGCTGGTATCATTATTATTGAAAATGTCAGCAGCATCGTTATATCCAGAAGTTTTCTTTTCCATTCCTTCACAGTGTCGATATTTAAGTTTGTAGCTTCACCATTGATTATTTTGAATTTGATCTTATGCTGACTTTTGAAGCGAGTCAATCATCCTTCTGATGTCTTGAATTCCGTGATTTTCTTCTTTTCTGCAAAATCCAGAGCAATCTGCTTTAGCAGGGGTCCAGTGACATGAAGATTCTTCGTTCTCATTTGGCAAAAAAAAATTCCAGACGTGTTTGTTTATGTTCACATTTCCCGTTTTCTCTTCGAAATTTCTACACTTTGAGGAAGGTTCATTTGCTTCAAAAGTGGCTATACAGTCCAGTCTCTAAAATCCGGAAACCTCCAAAATCCGGAATGTATAAATGTTAATCTAATTTTTCACATTTTTGTTAGTTTTGCTTTCTTACTATGTTCATAGATGGCAGCACGAAACAATTTCTTTAAATTTTTGCCATTCTAGTTTATGTTCGGCATTTAGCCGATAAATGGCCGTACCAGTCATTTTTCCCAATTCTTTTTAGAGAGAGATTTGTTTTTTTCATGATTTTATATGATCAGCGATCGTTCAGTTACATTAAGCTTAAAATTTTTTTAATACATATTAAATTACTTTTAGTTCATCCTAGTGCATTCAATTATGTCTGCAATTAGTAAAAAAAGAAAACCTATTTCTCTGTCAATAGCGGATAAAATTTCGTTGCTAAAAGCAACATCAAGAATGGTTTAATTCATATTTTGTTCTTGAATTTAAAGCACACTGTCAGTCTAAAAGGTTCCCAAGTGACTCTAAAATTTTATTAATTTTAGATAACTGTTCTGCGCATCCAAGTGCCGCGATTTTGGATACAAATGATATTAAAGTGATATTTCTTCTGCCGAGTTGCACTTCTTTAATCCAGCCTGTGGATATTGGATTGTTGCAGGCTTTTAAATCTCGATATAAAAATGATTTTTTGAGGAAAATGTTAACAATAACCAGAGTATTGTTGATTTTGTAAAATATTTCAACATAAAAAAGCAATTTTTTGTGCAGCAAATGCCTGGGACTCTATTGAATCAGAAACTGTCAACAATGCTTGGCGCCATCTATTGCCAACAATAATATTTAATGATGACGATGATTGTTATGGACGATGACCAACGTTATTGACTTTGAAGGATTTAATGTTTCACACAAAAAAAAGACGAAATTTCGGCACTATTAGAATATGCAAAAAATGGAAATATAAGTTTGGATCAATCAGATATAGATGAAGTTTTGGGCATTGATGAAAATATACCAATTTTCGATGTACTCAGCGAATCCGAAATCATTGACAGTGTGATAAACAAAGGAAAAGCTGCCTATGATTCGGAAAATAACTCCGATGATTCGGTAAATGAAGAAAAAAAAATAACTACAGAACTAATAAATAGTTTAGATACAACAATATTAGGATTCAGTGATGTCACTGGATCCTAAAAATCCTGGGTCCCAGGGACCCAGGATTTTCAAATATCTGGGTCCCTTTTTTATAAAAGCGGGTCCCCATTCATAATAATTCAAATTCATATTTTAAAGGAACAAGTGAACTTGTTTATTTGGAAAAGAGAAATGCAATAGTTATTGTTTTGATAATAATGAATAATTAAAACCAGTATTTCCCAATCAAATAAGATATATATTTTTTAAACTATTAAGAGAAATTTTCTTTGCCTTTTTTTTTTAGTGTAAATGCTTAGTTATAAAATAATGATTATTTGAGTGTAGAAGATAACAAGTATCACTAATATTTGCATTTCTTTTTAAAGGGGGAGGACAGATTTATTGAAAAGGACATTTTTATTGGATAAAAGAATACTTTTGTTGAGTAAAGGGGCACTTTTTGTTGAATGAATGGATGCGTTGATTAAAGTTCCCATTGGATGATTTGTCAGCATAGATCAGTGCTGGAATTAAACATTTTCTATGGAAAGGAGTTTCCGGAGTGATTCTGAATTTTAAAAATATTTTCTGAAATTCACTGCAATTTTTCTGAAAGGTTACGTTACAACAGAAAGGGGGGAGGGGGGGGGTATCGTTTCTCAGCCCTATTTTTGTTGTTGTAGGTCAGATTAACTCTGCTTTTGATTCGAGTCGATTTCAGACTGAGTGAATTTCACATTTTTTCCTTGGTCTTTGCACGAAATTTGTGCTTTTTCCACGATCCTTCGGCAAAATTCGCAGTTTTTTAGAGATCGACGAAAATTGCTGTTTTTTTCAGAGATTCTTCGACGAAATTTGTCGTTTTTTCTAGATTTTTCGACGAAATTTGCCGTTTTTTCTAGATTTTTCGACGAAATTTGCCGTTTTTTCGAGATTCTTCGACGAAATTTGCTGGGTTTTTTTTTTTCGAGATTCTTCAACGAAATTTGCCGGTTTTTTTTCCGAGATTTTTTGGCGAAATTTGCTGTTATTTCGAGATTCTTTGATGAAATTTGCCGTTTTTTCGAGTTTTTCAACAAAATGTGCCGTTTTTTCAAGCTCTTTCGACGAAGTTTACTGTTTTTTTTTATCCAAAATTTGACATTTTTGGGCTATCCTTCGACAAAATTTGACAGTTTTTTGAGATCTTTCGACGAAATTTGACGTTTTTGGGCTATCCTTCTATGAAATTTACCTTTTTTTGGCGATCCTTTGACCAAATGTGCCATTTTTTGGCGATCCTTTGACGAAATGCGCCTTTTTTCCGTGATCCTTCAACAAAATATGCCTTTTATCTGCGGCCCTTTGACAAACTTTGCATTTTTTTTCGCGATCCTTCAATGAAATTCATTTTTTTCAGCGATTCTTTGACGAAATTTGTCTTCTTTCTGCTATTCTTCCACGAAATCTGCCTTTTTTTTTGCGATTCATCGACGAAATTTGCCTTTTTTCAGCGATCCTTCGATGAAATTTGCAGTTTTTTTGCGGTTCTTGGACGGATTTCGCGATTCTTCGAAGAATTTATGCATCCCATGGGACGCGTAAGAACTATTTTTGTGCGTGCCAACTCCAACTTTTCGCGTAATTTACGCACTATAGTGCATCCGCGGTATCGCTGGGATTATAACAAAGGAATTTTATTACTGAGAATGAATTAATGTCCTTATATAGGATTAGAGAGAAAGTAATGGCCAATAAGCCTAAACTAAGACAACAAAAACTGACAGACATTTTTAAATAAAATCGTAATCGTAAAATGTTCTGTGTATTTTTAATTTTATAAGATTAAATTAAGTTTGATTTTGTTTTTGAATCATTTAATATGTTATTTAGGATTTTTTATAAGTATTATGATTTTTATGATTATTATTTATAATTTTTGCTTATACTTTTAAGTTATTTCAGGATCTCTAAAATCCGGAAAAGCCATGCCCGGAACGATTCCGGATTTTAGAGACTGTACTGTATATATTTTTTCTTTCTTGCTGATGGCGTTAACTTGGTCTAATGAAATTTAAAACTCAGATGCAATTTTCTTTTGACTTACTTTTGATTTTAATTTTTGAAGAACTTCATATTTTTCCTGAAGTTTCAGTCCTTTCTGTTTTTTCGTTTTCCTATTTATTTCTGACATATTTGTGTAAGTGCTGTGATTCTTTCCTTAAAACGATGGCGAAAAAATTTTGCCTTTGCCGAGCAAAAAGGAAGAAAGAAACAGAAGCGATGATGTTGTCCAACCAGGTGGGCTGAAAAGAAACCATAATCCTTTTAGCTCGGGAGAGGTGGAGTCAAGTGACATGGTTTTTACATTATTTTTTCTTGTACCTCTTTGCATAAAAATTGATTGTTTTGTTCATTTCATTTAATTTGATTATCATGATTTACTTTTTTGTGAAATGACAACAGTTCAATATCCGGAGTTTTTTGTTTATTAAAAATATAAGAATGTTCTATTTGGTTGAGATGTAGAACACGTACCGTAAAGACGTACCTATTTGAAAAATATTCTTCAGATTTTGTTTTTTGGTTATAATAAATATTTAGTTTGTTTTTTAACTGAAGATTTTATCTGAATTATTCAAACAAATTGCAGCTTCAGGTAGATGCTTAAAATCTAGTAATGATTTTGTCTGTTTATTTTAAATTGAGTTTGTTGAACCTTTTTATTCTTCAACAATTTTTCCGAATTTCCATGATGGTGTAATTCCCCGAATTCCGATTGCAAACACACGTTCAGTTTACAGAGAGATGGGGTAGAATGGAGATCAAAAGTAGCGTTCATAATAGAGAGTGTTCAGAATACAGATAATTTCTTTTTTTTAAGTCTATGAAGTTTCGCCGGGATCATCGGAATGTGTTCATAATACCAAGGTGTTCACATTAGAGTGTTCAGATAGAGAGAGTCCACTGTACATATATATATGTGTGTGTGTGTGTGTGTGTATATATGTATGTATATATATCACTGGCACACGGCTAACATAAAAGTACCAATATTTCTAACCAGTTTTCTTTCAATTTTCTTCAATAATGCCATTTCTCTGGCACTATTGCATTATTAGCTGACATACATCCACATCAAGAGCCCTTGATGGTTATTATGTACTTAATATTATTAAATAACTTAAAAATTCCATTTTGTTTAACCCCTTGGAGACGAGCGCAGTGTTGAATTCAGGGGGTGGCCCGGGGGGGACATTTCCCTCCCCCCGGAGCATGGAACTGTCCCCCCCCCCCCCCCCCCCCCCCCGGAACTCTATTATGTCCCCCCCGGAGTTACAGAAATCCCTCCCGGAGAAAAGTGTCTGAATTCAACAGTGGACGAGCGACATGTATACGTGATGCATAAGGTGCTCAAAATCCTCGATTATTCCCACCAGTAACTTTTTATTGTAAACTTTCCCTTATTTAATGACAGCATTTCTGAGATTCAATTAGGCGAAAATTTCTGTTTTGAAAAACTGGTGGCAAAAGATTAAAAATTCTGTACAGGATGCTCGTCGCGAAGGGAAGGGGTTAAACATAGCATACAATTTTACTTTGTTTATGGCTTGAATGTATTTTTACAAGACTGACCAATTTTGTTAATTGGCATTTCTTTGACTTTATAAAATTGGGGAAAAAAAAGGGGGGGGGGGTGGGTGTAGAAAATTAATTTTTTAATTGTAATTTTTTTTTTTTTTTTTTTTTTTTTGTAGTTTTAACTCATTTCTTTTTTGTTGTAAAACTGTATTTCCAAAATTTAGAATACAGTTTCATTTAATATTTTTTATGTGTTTGTTTTGTACATTTTTATACTATTTTTAGCTACCATATTTGCCTACGGTCAAACGTCTTCAGGCAAAACCTACACAATGATGGGGGAAGGTGATTTCACACAGGGCGTTATTCATTATGCCATAAATGATATCTTTCAAATGATCCAAAGTGTAAGTGTAGCTTAATATTTTAATTTTGCTTAGTGACATTTATGTGGTTATTCTTGTCATCTTAATAAAAGTAATTAAAAAATATATGCATTATTTTTGCCTCTTTTTGTTTATATTGTGTTTTTCATTAAAAAAAAGTTTTTGTGTATTTTTATTTTTATGTTTGATTTTATCCTTGATTCCTTGAGTTATATACATTAGTTTTAATACTTTTAGGGTTCCGTACTTAAAAAGTAAAAACGGAACCATTATAAGATCACTCTGGTGACTGTCTTGTTGGAAAAACTGGATAGTTTTCCCTCTGCTAATTCTGTTTAGTTCTTATCACTCATTTAAATCATAACTTAAGTGACCTAATTTATCAGTTCATGACTTATTATATTTATTCTATTTATTTAATATTTAACAGTTTATTCAGTTATATTCAGTAATTAGTTCAGTCTCATTTGAGTAATTAATCCTTCAGTTCAATAACTTCAGTTGACAATATGAAAGTATATTTTTATTTAAAGTAATTTCATATAGTTTTAAAGTAAAAATATCTTTATTTAGTTACTTACCTTTTTGGCCATATTAGTTATCCCAACTCTCCAGACGTTTTCCATTTACTTTCATTTCGTTTTTATTTACATCACGTTTTTCGCTTCCTTCAGATATCACTAACGTATGTTTACTTTGATCGTCTCCTCATTTCTCGCGGTTTTTGGCAGATCGATTACGTCACGATACAAGTGAGTACAGCAGCTGATGACAGATGGCTCTGATAATCTGTCTTTACCTGTGTCTCTACCTGTGACCGTAATCTATCGTCACGTAACCTTCAAAAGGCCGGAAGTGACCTGTTTGCTGCAGGATGAGGAGATGATGTCATCGACTCGGACACGAGGCGGTAAGGTATTTAAGGAAAGATGCGGTTGTGTGTAGGGTATCTCCTAGCTGGCTGGAAGCCGTCTCGGTTGTTGTTTTAGTGTTTGTGTCGTCTGGAGATGTTTAGTCTGGAGATGTTTGTTTTTAATGAGGAAGTGCTTTTAACTCGTGTAGTGATGTGTCATAGTTAATGAAATGGAAGGTGACGTTGTTTTTCAATAAGGTTGAATCTGCAAATGAAGAAACATTTTCTTTTAAAGAACGCCACGTATTTTGTTTTCGAAAGTGAACTTTTGGATTTCATCATGTATTAAAACAACCTGTTTTAAAGAAATAGTTGGATAATAGAACGACAGCTTTTCTGGTGTTATTTCGTACAGCTAATTTAATATACATTGGTTTAGTTTCTTGGTGGATAAAAATGCTTTTTATTTAAAGTTAGTGGTGCTTTTCTTTTTATCCTGTTTTTCATGGTTTCTAGACTCTTATGATATTAGCTTTCGTTTTTCATCAAAAGACTTCTGGTATTTTTAATAGTTCAGAACGCGATTCCATTTTTAGTATGTTGACACCGTTCTGTCTATTATTCTCGCATCGGTAATTTCGGTAGCCGAAATTACTTGTCACCGTCTAGCTATTTGAAACACCAAATACGGTGATTCGGTTTGGGCTTCAAGGTAGGGTTGGGCAATTTGCCGGCAAAATGGTATTTTTGCCAGGACAGTGGCAAAAACTGGAAAAAACCTGGTAAAAACCGGCAAAATTGGCAAAAACTGGCAAAAAGGCTGGATTTAATAAATATATTAAAATAACATAATTTTGTATATATTATAATTGAGACTTAAATCAGAATATTAATTAGATGTTTCATTAATATTAATTTGATTAATTAAAATAATTTTCATTGGTAATATGAATCAAAAAATATCAATAATCAATCATAATCAATTTTGTAGATAAATTTATGTGATGGTGACAGGTAAAAACTTTTTACTTTTCTCAAATTAATGTAGTAATGTTGCCTTTAAAATAAATATATATTTAAAAAAAAATTTAAATCAACAGTTTCTACATTTAAAAAATCTATAACAAAAAACAATATTAATGCATAAACATTGCCAAATCAATCTTCATTTTATCTTTATTTGAGCCTTTAGGTATAACTTTTACATATACTTTATAGAAGTAAACTACTTGTATAGAATGTATTATTATAGAAGGTACTACTTGATTATCCCGTCGACCAGTTTCGCCAAATTAAACAAATCGCCAAACTATTCACCAAATTATACAAATGAAAAAATATTGCCATTCTAAACTTTTAAGTTAGGAAAATGAATGAATTTTAATTAAAGAAAAAAAAATCCCTAAATAATAGGGTTACTTTAATGATAAAGTTCACTCATGACGCAACGACATAGCAAATATAAAATTTGATTTATGCAGATTATTTCAGACAAAATAATACTAAGAACAGTTTATGTGTTTAAATGCAGAATTATTAAATTAAACCATAAGCAAACAGATATTTTTAAGATATTGGATTTGTGAATTAAATGTAAGTATTTTAACTGCAATAATCGAATTTATTAAGGAACATAATAAATATCATGATAACGGAAGATTGTAAAGAATTCAATCTTCTTTATTTAGTCAAAAAACATAGAAAAAAACCTATAAAATGTATGTAAACATTAGATATAGGCTTGAAGCAAATATAGAAAAATAAAAATATTTTGTGGACAAAAATTTGTGACGGCAGTTGAAACTAATCTGTTATATTTTTTCTTTTTTAATATCATGAGATAATCATTTATTGACATAATTTTCACTTTAAATAACAAAAGGAAAAACAAATTAGTATAACCTTAATTAAAATACAAATAAAATAAAATAAAATTCACATGATGATGTAACAAACATGCATAACATGTTTAATGTCAAGTGAAAATGACATTTACAATGACCCATAATTGGCATTTAATCTTATAGTTTGGCTATAGTTTTTTGGTCGACGGGATAATCAAGTAGTACTAAGTAAACTTTTAAATTCCTTCAACTTTTTTTTTTTTTGGGGGGGGGGGGGCAGAGTTATAAAAAACACATGGATTGGATGACATTAATATGTATAAGAGAGGAAAGGGTAGAATAATTTTAATTGATTATTTAATGTTGCAAATATAGGCAAATTAATCTTTTAGGTAATTTTTCTTACAATTTTCCCCATTGTCATTATACAAGCTACAGACTTGAATCTTGATTTGATCTTAGGAAATGAGAATGTTCAAATCTCAATGAGAATCTTTCTCATCTCAATGAGAATCTTTCAAAATGTTTTGTTTCTATTGTTTTTACTTTAACTTCAAATTACTGTTGTTCTCATAGCATAGCAAAATTGGTAAGTGCTATTTCTCTCTCAGACTTTGCTACAAAATTAACTGAAGCATAAGGATTGATTGTTTAATAATTATGACAGTTTAAACCAAAGCCAATAAGTTATTTACTAAAAACTACAAACTACTTACATTACTGTTTTAATGATGCATTGAATATTCTAAGGTAAATAAAAAAAATAAAAAAACATATTATTGGAGTTGAAATTATTAAAAACTAAAATATAATAATTACATCGCTGTAAATAAAACATATCTATTTTTGCCACTTTGGCAAAAAGTGGCAAAAATGTATTTTTGCCAGGACGGTTTTTACCGGTTTTTTCCATGGTTTTTACCACCTTTGGCAAAAACGTGCCAACTCTACTTCAAGGGATAGTACTTTATATCAGAAGATCGTTTGCCATTGGGACTATTACTAAATGTATAGTTAGTACCCTGGAGTGGCATGTTTTGTTCGGCGGTTCAATGTATGATTGTTTCGTGGTCGAGCAGATACGGTTGGCCGTTACTGACAAGTTGATGAATGGAGGTTGTATTTGAGGGGATGAAGTCATTGGATCGGGAATTGAGGAAAGATATTGTTTTATGGTTAATTAAAGATTGGTTTTACATTAATGGATTTTATTAAATGTTAATACTTATTTTTATATAATTGAGTTTATTTATTGAGAATATTATTAAAGTAAATTAAATGTTTCTTTTGATTTTTATTTAAAACATTTAATTAAAAGTAATTTTGTTTTCCATTTTAAGTTAATCTGGTAATGAACTTAATTTAATTAAAGTAAATTTGTTAAATGAATTTTTCCATCGGTGCTCCAGTTTTCACATCTTATTTATGAGATGTAAATTTAAGAGTCTCAATATATATTGTGTAAGTTTTTATGACTTCTGTCTTTGACAAATGAAGATAAAAAGTAAATATTAATTTGACATCGTTTTTGACTCTGGAATATTGGATATATGTATTTTATTTTGAACTTGGTAATTTGAATAAATCCTGATTAAGTTTAATTCCTTTTGTCTGTTATTTCATTTATATTTTAGAAACTTTCAGTTATCTTCATTTTTGTTTTTGAACACTTTAGAACCTTGGTCAATTACAGCATCAACGCACCATTTGTGCCGATGCTCTGCTTACTTCATTTAATTACCTTAGGGTTTAAATATATCATATCATGTCTGTCTGCCCGTCTGTCAAAGCCCTTTTTCTCAGAAACTATGAGACGTGAAAATTCGAACTTGGGAAAATTATAAAGCCTTTTTATCTACATATTTTTAGATTATTAGCCATTCACAAACATGTTTAGGAAAAATTTAGGGTGCTAATTAAGTTAGTTGAAAAAAAAAATTATTTTCGTATATTGTGTGAAAAATCTCGTAATATTTAATTAAAAATATATTTGTTTTAATTTTAGGTATTATATTTTCGGAGATATCGTCGAAAATGCACTTAAAAAATAAATTCCTCCTTCTGTATTTCCGAATCTACTGAAACTGAAATTAGGAACAAATTAGGGGTAGTAGGAGTTTATTTAAACCTTGAAGGAAAACTATACAGATTTTCCTAGGTTTTATAGTTTTTGAGAAACTCATTTTTCCGTTACACACAAACTTTACTTTTCGGGCAGTCAGCGGGGGAGTTGACAAGCGCTTGAGGTATTTATCCATACAGAATCATCCAAGGATATTTGATTATGATTTTCGGAAAAATTGACAGTAATTAGCTGCAGTATTGAGTTACTTGATATATATATAAATAATTTTTTTTTTTCATGTAGGATATCGTTTAAAAGATCTCATAACATCAAACTCAAAGATTTATTAATTTGTTTTAATTTTAGGTGTTATATTTTCAGAGATATAATCTAAAGTATACTGGAAAAAAAAATTCCCCTTTCTCCTACTTCCAAATGTATTGAAACCAAAATTATGAAAAAAATTGGAGGTAGTAAGAGTTTTTTAATTAATAAATTTAATGTACGGAACCATTTGAGCACGAGTTATACTCGTACTTGATCGATTTATTTCTAATTTAAAATTAGAATGGCAGTTTTTTTAATACAATATTCATTCATAAATAATATTTTAAAAGAAACGATTTTTTGCTTCAATCTCACGTATATGAGGATATTTTGATAAGTTCTCGGCCTGACACAAAGATTAAACAAGTATTAACAAATGAAAATGGTGTTTGTAAAGTTTGATCCTTTAAATGACCTCCTACCAAGTTTCAGACACATGAGTTTATTGGTCATTGCTTGGCAATAAAGTAAAGTAAACAAGTTTTGAAATTTTTTTTTTCTGAAAATGGAAAAAATTGAAGTTTGAACTGTCTAAAATACTTTGTTAAAAAAGGTTTAACCCTCACGGACATACAAAAAGTTACATTCCACCTTAAAGGATTCTTGTCCTTCATATTCGACGATAAAAAAGTGGGCTGCTGAATTTAAACACGGCTGGATATCCATTCATGATGATGAACGCTCAGGACACCCAAAAAACGCTACGATCGACGAAATCGTCTAAAAAATTCACAATGCCGTATTGAATGATCACCAATTGAAGATACGGGAACTTGCTGACATTGCAGACATCTCGATAGACCGTGTCCACTACATTTTACATAATATTTTGGGTATGAAAAAGCTTTCTGTGCAATGCATGCCGCATTTGTTAAACGTCGACCAGAAACTCCAAAGAATGATAATTTCTCAAGAATGTTCTAAAATGTATTGTGTTGCAAGTTGAAATATAAAATGAAATGTTTTCAAAAATCTTGTATTTTCTTTATCAGGCTGAGAACTTTTCGAACCACCCTCGTACACAGCTGCACTAAAGAATTCACACGCAAGAGTGTGTCTTAAATGTATTGAGTTGCAAGGGGACTACATTGAAAAATAATAAAAATCTTATGCTTTCACTGTCAGGCTGAGAACTTATCAAACCACCCTCGTAGGTGACAAAATTGCTGTTCCATACAAGTTTCTGAATTCGGAAACATACAAGACAAATATAAAGCGAAAAATAGTCTTAGAAGAAAAAAAAGGAGGCGGGGCACTGCAGGTTAGTGTAATCTAAAACTACATTTATTAACCTAGTAAATATGCCAAGTAAAATTTTAAAGAACCAATTTTACAGAGCAAGTTAAGTTTATCTTTTTTTTTAAGTCTTCTTTCAATAAAAGTTCAACTAATAAGAAGTTTGATGAAATTCTGTGCATTAGTTTTTCAGACATGACTATTGCTAAAATCATGTAAATATATATGCAATTTATATACAGTCGAGCCCGTTTATAGCGAGCCCGCATTTAACGAGATTCTGCATTTAGCGAGGAAAATGGAGTCTTTTGCTTGGTATAATGTTAATAAATGTATTGAAATATACTCTTTTAGCGAGCAAATTTTTGTACTTTGCTCGGATTTCACGAGGGAAATAATTATGGAAGCATGAAATAATTACAGAAATAATAATTTAAAAAAAGAAAAAAATACTGTTTCCCTAGAATTTCTCCACTCCTGTTGTAAAGGAAAAATAAGCATTCTTTAAAGTTATCCAACAACAGGTGCAATCATCAGAGACAGGCATAGATTCTTGGAAGGGAGGCGGTGTTAATTGGATGCCAGTCCTATTGTCCTTTTCCAGGAAGGGCACGGGAGAGAATGAAAGAATCCTAACTCACAAAGAATGGAATTCCAAATCACTTGGTGCGTTACAGCGGTTAAAGATGGCGGACGCATGGGATGTGAGGGGGGGGGGGGGAGGTTAGGGACTGCCTCATGTGACGTGTTCATGACGACTCCTCCCTTCAATGGCTTGACCCAATCAAAATCAGGTGTAATTACTGGTTCTCTTTTAAAAAACAAGGAGTCCTTAATGAAAGCATATGAAGCGAATGTGGCCAATTCCAAACGGTTGAAGAAATGTGAAAAAGAGGACTTGGATGAAGCGCTGTTAAAATGGTTTGTTTAGCAACGAAATTCTTGTTTACCAATAACTGGGCCCATCATTAAAATCCAAGCGAAAAAATTTGCAGCTCAGCTAGATTACACAGATTTTTCTTGCTCTAATGGATGGCTACATCGTTTCAAGCAACGTCATAACATCTGTGCAGGAAAAATCATTGGCGAAGCCTTCAGTGTGAAAGACTGGTTAGATTGCACATGGAAAGATGTACGTGAAAATTATGCTGACGATAACATTTACAATGCTGATGCGGCCGGCGTCTTTTACAATCTAACTCCTTATCAAACGATGAAGTTTAAAGGTGAAAAATATGTGGGTGGTAAGTTGCTGAAAAATCGTTAAACTGTGTTAATGTGTTGCAACATGTTGGGCAAAAACAAGACAAAGCATTTTATCGTTGGTAAATCTGCAAATCCAAGATGCTTTAAAGTGGTAAAAAGTCTCCCAGTAACTTACAAATCGAACAAAAAGGCATGGATGACTTCTGAATTATTTTTATCTTATTTGCACGTGTGTGATAAGGTGCTTCAAAATCAGAAAAGAAAGATTGCAGTCATCATTGATAATTGTTCTGCTCACCCACGAGTCAGCAATTTAAAAAACATAAAAGATATTTTTTTACCGTCTAACTCAACCTCAGTGTTACAGCCTCTCGATCAAAGTGTTATTCACAGCTTCAAATGCTATTATAGAAAGCAATTGATTCTCATGATGTTAGAGAGAAATGAAAAAAATCAGGATCTTAAAATTTCTGTTCTTGACGCAATACACCTGATGACAGGTACTTGGGGAAGTGTGCTCAATCCTGTATCCAAAATTGTTACAGGAAAGCTGGATGGATTGACAGAAATGAAGGTGACTTTGAAGATGAAGATGACTTGCCACTCTCTCTGGTTGCAACAAAATAACATTGAGAAGTTTAACGATGTTTTAAACATCGATGAGTACAATAACGGTGATGACGGTGTCTTAACGTCGGGCTTACTCTCCACTGAGGATATCGTCGTGGAAGTGGTAAAAGCCCAGGAGCAGGAAGAAGTAAGTGATAGTGACTTGGTAGAAGGAACTGTACTTAAAACGCCGACACGTGATTGTGCTGAAAAGTCATTACAAAATCTAGAACAGTTTTTTGAAGAAATGAAAACCATTTTGAGGCACCAGAAAGTTATTGGGCTAGGTCACATGTTCAAGAAAATTCGATAAGTGGGTCATTTTTGGGTCACCACGGATCAAGCTAATTTTATCTAAAAAACGGCTCTAACAATTTTGACCAAATATGTTCATGAAAATATGTCATGTTCAAATAATTCCAATCATTTTCATGCACGAGAAAACTATTGGGCTGGGTCACATGTTTGCCTATGCATAATAGTTTTAAATAGCTTGCATTCCACCTCGAGTGCATCTCGATCTATTAGTGCAGGTAGAATTATGTTATTGCAGTTTATTTTATCCTGGCCAAACATTTCGCCAAGTTTGCAAATTTCTTCTTTTCCATAATTTAACAATTCTGGTTGATCATCTGGCAATTTATTGGGATTTAAGACATCAATATATTGCTTAATATTACTAATGATACTTCTTAAAAAGTCAACTGCTGATTTTTAAAAAGTTTGCACTTGTTTTGAAGATATAGAGATAACATGATTTCCATAATCGATGTGAGTTTTAGATTCGTAATCAGAAGGCAAACTACAAAAGAATTTCTGCAAGTTTTGACATTCTTCTATCTTTAAATTTTCTCCATCAATCATGCTACTTAAAACAAACTTGCATGACTCAAGATTGTCTGTGACATCACTGAATAACAAATCTGCATTCTGCATTGCTAAACAAGTACTATGCAGTGGTCTTAAAACATCAACTAAAAAGTGAGTTATAGCTATAAATTGAAATTTAGCTACACTAGATTTTAAACCCAAAGCACGGGCATCATTATTGTTGGATTCTACATCACATTGTAAAGCACTTATTAATGGATCAATGGAGTCAAGGATGGTTTTAACATTTGCGTAGAATGATAACCATCTGGCATGAAATACTTGTTTAAATTTTAAAACTTTGGTCCCTAAAACATTCTGGGCATTTCTGAGGATATTTAAATTTTGGGGAGAATATTTGTAGTATTTATAAATTTCATTAATTACGACTTGATATTTGACTAAATAAAGAACACTGTCTGCTGCTTGAACACACACTAGAGCAAGTCTGTGTGCAGCCTAATGTTCAGAAATTATAAAAGGACTAGCAAGCTTCGCCTGCTACTCTGGTCGGTTTCTCCAAACGAATTTTGAATCAAACTAAATATACCGGTGAATTGCATTCATCCAACAATGTACGCTTTTGGTCAGACAGCTACAGGAAAATATGAAAAGAGATCGCATATCAAATTATTGCCTTGGACTACTAAGTATTTGTCTGGCTTTAATTATGATCCTCATATTGATTATTTCAGGAATAAGGCTGTTGATCTCTGATCTCAGTTACCCTGCACCTCGTGCCGTGCCTTGAAGTGGCAGGGTATGTTGACTCCCTGGATATGTTGCAGTTGCCGGTAGTAAAGAAGATATAGTAATGGATGCATGTTTAGAAATTATAACTTGTAATGTTAGAAATATTGATGAGTTGTGCAATATCGAAACCGTACAGACCCTCGAAACTTTACTTCAGCAAGTATATTTTATTTAAAAATCACAATTACTTAAATATCCGCTAGAATAATAGGTGCTTTTATATTACTGGGCGCCAGTAAAAACTCACCAAATCTTGTTTCAATCGGCATCATTTGAATTGGAACATTTTGCGTGACATTTTATTTGTATTGATATGTTTGTGTTTATGTATTTTATTATGATTATATTTTAGTTATTTTAAATAAGTTTTTTAAGATATTATATTGCAATGTTAAAATAATGGCTAGTTGTTATTAGGTAACGTTAAAAGATTAGCAAAAAAAAAAATAAAAAAAAAAGGATTGGCGATATTAAAAAATTTTGGCGATCACTGGCACCCAGCTAACATAAAAATACCGAATAATATTCAATTCCAAATTCCCGAAGCAAACGATAAAGTTGAAACAAAGAGCCCGAAAACTGGCATTATTTAGATTTCATCTAATCAAAATGTCAAATGATTTTTTTCTTATCCAGTATCTTATAAATAGCCGAGTATTGTTTGATCTTTAACAATGACGAATGTATTTTAGAAAGTCTCACTTGGCGATCAATGCAATAAATTTTAAGGTTTTGTCACAAAGGCAACGCCAAATTCGAAAATGTGCAGTATCTCACGAATTGTTGGAGTTAGAATATTTTTATTTGGTACCATTCGATTCAGCATGCAAAAATACATTGAAATATGTTATCATTTGACAAATAAATATAGAACCCGACTTTTAAGAAATTTTGTTATTGTTTGTTCCCATTTTAACCCCTTTAGGGATGGAATTTTAGGAAAACTTTCTTATTGCGCCTCTACATCCTAAGAAGTATTTTCCCCGCAATTTTCGTGTTTGTAGCTTCAGTAGTTTGGACTGTGCCGTTGATGATCTCCCAAGTTAGGACTTTCTTTTACATAATATAGAATTTTATATACAGATAAAATTAATCATTATTATTACCTAGCAGGCTTTACTCGCTACGCTGGTCGATTTCTCCAAAAAAAAGCTTGAATCAAACGAAATATATCGGTGAATTTGATTGTGTGTTTTAAAGAAACATGAACTTTACCTTCATGTCCTTCCGCATTGGTGTAAAACGATGCAAAAGCCATTACGCTGTTATATTTTCTAATGTGTTACACAAAATTTAGGCTGTTAAAGACCAACTCGTTTATTTAATCATTTACAGTATGATTTTCTAAAGAACGATATAACGATATGCAATATACTAAAACTATCCCTGGAAAATTAACAATGCAAGTTCCATAGAAATCCATTCATCAGAATCTTTAAAAAAGTCTGATGTTTCATAATTGGGTTCAACTGATTATAGAAATGCCCCCCACCCCCCTAATTCTTATCTAAGCAACATAGAACGATATGTTATGCACTAAAACTTCCCGTCAAAATTTAGCTAACTAACAGTGCAAGTTCCAGCAAAATCCATTCAGCAGAATTCAAGGTATAAGCGGCAGGATTGAAATTCCCTTTGCATTATACATATACAGTAGACAGATAAATGTACCTTTCATAATCATCTTCACCTGTTGATAGAACTCTCAGGGATTTTGTAGAAAGTATATGCTGGTATACGCCGTCAACCTTCTGGAATTTTTAAGACGAAATTCTGCACACCGTCCGTAGCTATAATATATACTCTCTAGTATATATCCTCTGTGTATAGAGTATATGCACTGTTTTTTTTACGACTACACCACGGACAACTTTCTCCCATAGCTCCATAACTAAACAATGTAGAAAATCAATTTCTGAAATATTATCACACTGCGAAACTCTCATCAAAATCCGTTCAGTAGAACTTAAAAAAAGGTAATCTTTCATAATCGGGTTCGCCTAATTTTATCTATAACTTCCTCCCGTGGCTCTATAAATAAGCAATGTAGAACAATGTACTTTATTTTAAAACCTTTCTAAAACAAATTACCAAACTAACAGTGAAATCATATAAAAATCTGTTCGGTAGAACCTGAGTTTTAACCGATCGGAATGGAATAAGAATTTGTGTTTTATAAATATTATAGATGATTATGATATGATTTTTGTAATCGGATTCGTTGTCAAGCTTTCGCTTCAGAAAACACAACGCGGACGAAAACTTTGCTCCAGAGAAGTACCAACCATCCCCACAAAATTGCCTAACTAACAGTGTAAATCCCACCAAAGTCCGTACAGCAGAACTAAAATTATAAACGGTCGGAATGAAATACGAATTTGCATTATCTTTCATAATTGCATTCATCTTTCCCAATCACTTTCCCATTAGCTCTATCACTAAGCAACATAGAATGATATGTTATAGGGTCATTAACGATACCTGAAAAATCACTTCCATTAAAATTTGTACTTCACATAATTTTAGAGCTTTCCTCTTTAGCTCTATAACAAAGCAACGTAGAATAGCTATACCCTAAAACCTTCCAAAAAACATTACCTGATTAAAATGTGAATATGCGGTTTATAATCATAGTAGATGTTGATATGATTTTCTGTAACAGGATTCATCATGAAGATTTCGCTTCAAACATAAACAATGCTTTCAACATTGTGGCTAATACGCCAATTGGCGAGGTATCCGATTGTGGAAAATTAGCCCGAAATCGTATGAATAACTACCCAAAGAAAAAGAGAAACATGGCTGAAGACTGAAAACAAACAAATAAAGAAGTACAGTACAGAACCGTTTATCCGGAAACCAGTTAACCGGAAAACCAGTTAACCGGAATAGTATTTTCGATCGACCAACTGCGGAATCTTTCCAGAAAAAAAAAATCATAAAATCTTCAAAACTGCGTATATATATATTTTTAATTTGTGGTGTAGTATTCTTTATTTAGGATTTACTGTTTCTTTGGAAAACAGTGTTTTTATTGCCCATATATATAATAGACTAACATGCTTTATGCTACGGCATACGGCAATACTTTTGCTTCGTATCGTAACGCTGAATCTAGAGCGCGAACAAATAAACAAAGCAGAACTGTTGCCAATCTGAAGAAACCGAGGAAGAAACAACGTCGAAAATACGCTGTTTATTCATCTACATGGAGATTAAAAAAAAGAGCGGTAACCGTTTGCCAAAAGTTACGGTTTGACATCACGACAGGTATTGTATTTCTTATTTCTCTCAGTAGATGGCGCCAAACCAAATGCAAAGTAATGGCAGTAAAAGAAGAAAAAAAAACTAACTTCGTAATAAATTGTCTCCGATTATAAATTATCCGAATAAACTTTTGAATATTTTATTAAGGTATTACGAATTACTTATCTTTTCATATCTCCATGAATTTTAATAAACAGTGAAAGAATGTTTTGCTATAGTGCTCATTCAGATTGGCAACAGTTCTGTTTAGTTTACTTTCAACATCGCGTGCTTACTACGATTATTATTTATTTTCAAAATCGTGAAGCATCCAGCAAATTAATTTTTTTACATTGCTTTTTGTAAAAAAATAGGAATGGCAAAGAGACAGGCAGATGAATTGGGCAATGTAAAAAGAAAAAGAGTAGTTCTAAGCATAGAAACTAAAGTGGAAATTTTAAAAAAACTTGATGAAGGTGCTTCTGTAAAAAATTTATGTGACACTTATCACGTTGGATCATCGACAATTTATGACTTAAAAAAGCATAAAAAAGACATTCTAAAATTTTATGGAGACGCCGATAATCCAAACCTTTTATCCGAGAGAAAAACGATGCATCAAGCAAAAAATGATGATGTAGACAAAGTGCTTATGGAGTGGATCCGGCAAAGAAGAGTGGAAAGTTTTCCACTTAACAGGAGCATTATTATGACACAAGCAAAGAAATTCCATGAGGAATTGCATATAGAAAAAAACTGTGATTATTCCCATGGATGGTTTAATAGATTTAAACAGAGGCATGGGCTGAAACTTTTGAAAATTTCAGGTGAAAGAGCTGCTGCAGATAGAGAAAGTGCAGAAGATTATGTTGATTATGTGATGGAGTTAGTGAGAAAAGAAAATGTCAGTTTAGACCAAATATTTAATGCAGATGAAACTGCATTATATTATAAATATGTTCCAAAACATACCTATGTATCTGCAAATGAGGAATCACCAAGCAGTGGACTGAAAGAATCGAAGCAAAGAGTGACGTTGCTAGCTTGCGCAAATGCAGCTGGCACTTGTAAAATAAAATTAACAGTGATCGGAAAAAGCAAAAAACCCCATTGCTTCAAAAACATTAAAATATTTCCTGTCAATTATAAAGCAAATAAAACAGCTTGGGTAACCCAAGTATTATTCATTGAATGGTTTAATACACAGTTTGTGCCAAAAGCAAGGGCACACTGTTTATCAGTTGGACTCCCATCAGATTGCAAGATCATTTTATTCTTGGATAATTGTGCAGCCCACCCACCATCAAGTCTGTTACAGAAGCATAATGTTCTTGTTGAATATTTGCCTCCTAATTGCACCTCTTTGATTCAACCTTTGGATCAAGGGGTTTTACGTAGCTTAAAATGTAAATATAAGACACATTTTTTAAAAGAACTTTTGGAGGCATGCAACGAGAATAGGTCTGTGCATGAATTTCTGAAGGAATTCAATATCAAGAAAGGAATTTGGCTGGCTGCTCGGGCTTGGGAAGATGTATCAAAAGATACATTAACCCATGCATGGCATAACTTGATGCCTACCTCTATATTCCTTGATGAAGATAGTGACAATAATTTTGGAGGATTCACTATTTCAAAAGAAAAATTGCTTCAGCAAGAACTGAAAGAATATGCAGAAAGTACATTAAGACATGACATCTTAACTGAAGCTGACATTGATGACTGCTTTCATATTGACAATGATGTCCCTATAACCAGTACCCTGTCCGATTCTGAAATTGTACAAAAAGTTCTACATCCTGAACAAAATGATGACACTGAGGATGAGGAGAGTGCAGATGAAATGTCTGAAGATAAAATTTCTAACGCAAGATGCATCGAATTAACACAAGAACTAATAAAAGGGATGGAACAAAAGAGTTTTGTAGATGAAACGCACATCATGGCAGTTTATAAAATACAGGAATTATTTCTTAAACAAAAAACTAATTTTAAACAAATGAAAATTGTTGACATATTTAAAAAATAAGCATTCCATTATTTTTTAAAAATGCATTTGTAAAGTCCTACTTTTTATTTATTAATTTATTTTAAATAAAATCTCAATCATTAAAAATTCATGAATGTCTCAGCATTTTTGTAAAAGATGGAGTTCAAAGATGGAGTCAAATTAAAACATCAGGATTTTCAACTAGCTTGAAAAATATAAAAATAACTAAATTTTTGTAAGGGGGGGGGGGAGCCTACACACTATTCTAACCTGCAAGTAAGTCTTATTTTTTTATTTTCTATTCCTTCATTGTAATGTGTAAGTATAGTAATATTTCATGTTTAAAAACCATTGATTAATCAAGATTTAAAGCATTTAACAGATTTCAATTTTTATATGTAATTATTTAATTTATTGAAAAGAATTCTTTTACAATTACACTTCTTACATATTCTGATTAATCTTTGATTCACAAATAAATCCAGAGCCAAATATATTACACACAAGTCTGAATAATGGGTGTTGTGTCGATGAGCAACCAGTTATCCGGAAAAACCAGTTATCCGGAATGCATTTGGACACAGCCATTCCGGATAACTGGTTCCATACTGTAATACATAATACTAATCAGACCTTCGACACCTTATTTGGTACTTCTCCATTATCCCGTTGACCACTTTTCATAAAAAAAACTATCGCCAAACTATAAGATTTAACGGCAAAAATGCAGTCCCATTCACTTGACGTCAGAAATATTAAACGTGTTTGTTATGTCATGAAGCGGTTTTAATTCGACATTTACATGTATTTTTCATTTTGTTTTTCTGATATTTTAGTTATTTCGTTAATTAAAATCAAATTGCGTCCTTAAACGGCTGTGCTATGACATTAAAAGAAAAATGCATTGTAAAAATGTTGCGTTTCATCGTTAAGAACAATACATCAATTTCAACTGACGTGACAAACATTTATTCACCAGCCGAGAAGGATAATTAAGAAAAATAATATAAATAAATAAATATCCAAGATCGTGGCATTTGTAGAAATAATAATAATAATACACAATTACATAAATATCCATAAAAATAATATTCAATTCCTAATTGAGCAGTTAATGTTTCTATCTGCAAAAATAAACAAAAAGATTTAATTTGAATTTCTTCCATTGCTATAGTAACGGACGTATTTTTAGAAATTATCACTTGTATTGTTAGAATTGTTAGATTTTGACGTCAATGATGAAATAACAAAGCAAATAAACAGGCGAGGCCTTGGATCGAATATATATTGAGTTACACAAGAACATTACACAATGACAAAAACATAGTAACTGACAGAAAATTGAACATCACTTATATTTATAAATTCGTCTGGGATTCTGCAGTCATGTTTCCCGGACGTGCAAGAAGTACACAAAAGTATCATCCAATAAAATTTAAGATGTAATGCTACGATTTTACGATACGATATACTAACATCTGCCCATAATCTAGCATTACATTAGAAAAACACAGAATGAAAAATTACAATAAACAAACATTAAAAATATGACAGAGTTAAAACATTACTTATACAAACAGCAAAGAACCAACAATTCATAAAATTTAACTTTAGGCAATGCCTTTGTAAACATATCAGCAATTTGCATATTTGTAGGAATATATTCAATTTTGATATTATTTTCTTTTACAACATTACAGACAATTTTAGTTTTATATCTATATGTTTCATTCTACCATAACTACTTTCATTACTGATACATTTTATGCAAGACTGATTATCCTCTAAAATAACTAAATCCTTAATACTTACAATTTCACAAGCAATATTTTTGAACCACAACAGGTGTTGCAAACTTTTAGTTAAGGCAATGACTTCAGCTTCAGTTGAAGATAATGCAACTGATTTTTGTTTATTGCAACACCAGAGAACAGGCATGTTACAAAACATTAAAATGTAACCTGATACTGATTTTCTATCATTTGTGTTTGCACCCCAATCAGTATCAACGTACATAGATAATTTAGGATCAGATTTTTGCTTTTTATACCCAATTTTTTTAGGACAAAGTTCCTTTCAAATATCTTAAGATTTTCTTTAGTGCAATCCATGCAACTTCAGTAGGATTTTCCTGCATTTGACTCAAACAATTAACACTATATAAAATATCAGGTCGTGAAATATATGCTAAATACAATAAACAACCTACAAGTTCACGGTATGGACCATTAAATGGTTTTCCATTTTTGAAATCAGATGGAGTAGATTTAGGAGAAATAGGAATATCACTAGGTTTACATTCTAGCATATTAAATTTACTTAACAATTTAATTATATAAGACTTTTGATCCATTATTAAACTATCAGATTTAAATTTCATTTGAATACCCAGAAATTCTGAAACACATTCTGACTTTGACATATGAAACTCTTTAGAGAGTAAAGAAATAACTACATTAGTTTCATTTAAATCTGAACCTGCTATAAGCATATCATCAACATACAGAGCAATAATTATTTTATGACCATTACTATAACGAATAAAAATACAAGGTTCATTATCAAGAGATTTAAATTTTAATTTTGAAACAAATTCAAGAAACCTTTCAAACCATTGTCGTGGGGCCTGTTTCAGGCCATATAAACTCCGTTTGAGTTTACATTTTAACCCACTTTCGTCATCATAGCCTTGCGGCTGATCCATAAAAACAAGTTCATTTAACTTACCATTCAGGAAAGCTGTTTTTACATCCAAAACAAATGCATGCAAGTCTTCATTTAAAATCACAAAAAGCACTAAACGTAAAAGTGGCATACTTATTACAGGGGCGAAAGTTTCACTATAGTCTAGTCCTTCTTTTTGCATAAATCCACGGGCTACAAGGCGAGCCTTATAACGTCCATCTCTTTTGATGGTATACACCCATTTGCAGGAACTAGCTCGTTTGTCAGGTGGTAATTTTTCGAGATCCCAGACGTTGTTGATTTTCATGCTTTCTCTCTGCATTCATAGCTTCCTTCCATAAACGTTGTTCATCAACAGGGAGAAATTTGATCTCATCAAAGGATAAAGTTTCTTGTTGGCAAAGTAATGCTTCATACTCCTCAGGAGCTGGATATCGAATAGGTTGTTTTCTTGATCTCTCGGATTTTCTCATTTTATCTTCTTTCTCTTCAGAATCCTCTGATTCTTCACTAGTTCTTTCTTGAGAATCTGGGTTAATTTCACAATCAGTCAATTCTGAATTTTCAACTATGTGTTGTTTTGAGATTATGGCATGCTTCTTCTATTCATCAAATTTGACATTTCTTGAAATAGTTATGCGTTTCGTCTCAGGATCTAGCAATCGATATCCCATTGAAGAATAACCTATGAAGATCATATGTTTAGACCTATCATCAAGCTTCTTACGATGAACGGAAGGAATTAACATGTAGGCACTGCATCCAAAAACACGTATGTGCTTCAAATCGGGATCTTCTCCAAATTTTAAAAAATACGGCGTTAAGTTCTCAATGGAGCTGCTTGGCATTCGATTTTTCAAGTAAGCTGCTGTAAGTATAGCTTGACCCCAAAAAGTCTTAGGTAAATTTGATTCAGCAATTAAAGCCCTTCCTATATCCAGGAGCGATCTATTGCATCTTTCAGCAACTCCATTCAAAGCTGGAGTGTATGGAGGAGCGGGATCAATCACTATACCAAGATCTCGAGTGAAATTCACCAAATCATTGCTTAAATATTCTTTTCCGTTATCGCATCTGATTTTCTTTACTGTAGGATTCGTTTTTAAGAAAACTTTCAATTCCTCTGAAGCTTCACTTTTATGCTTCAATAATCGAACTTCAGTAAATCGTGAAAAATCATCTATGATAGTCATAAAATAACATTCACCAGAAAAAGTTTTCGGAACAATAGGGCCACATATGTCAGAATGAATAGCAGTCATTGGGGTACTTTCTCTTTTCCTAGGTCCTCTTCCCATTGGTGTTGCACTCTGTTTTGCTCGAACACAAACATCACAAAAAGAAAGTGGTATTGGAAGTTTCATTTCCTTCAACACTTTGTCACTTGGATGGCCCATTCTGCGATGCCAAATTTCAGAATCACTTTCTTTTGATGTGAGAACAGTTTCATAATTTGGGACAAAATAACTGACATATTGTCCATTTGAATCACGTTCACCAAAACAAAAACGATTTCTTCCTTTTTCTATGAACACCTTTTCATTCTTGAAAATAACTGCATAATTTGCGTTTTCGATTTTTCTAACGGAAATCAACTGTCCACTTAAATCTGGTACGTAAAGAACATTATTTAGTGTAATGTCCATTCCGTTTGATAATTTTCCAATAATATTTCCAACACCTTTAATTTCAAGATTCATTGTTTTCGACGCACACTTAATAGTTCCTGAAGATGGCTGTAAAGACGTGAAATATTTCTCATTAGAGCACATTTGGGAAGTTGCTCCAGAATCCACTATAAATTCATTCTTTTTAACGTTCCCCACAACAAAAGATACTGCTGAAGAAGCAAATTTTTTCTCATTTGAATTTTTAACAGCTTTACAATTTCGTTTAAAATGGCCAGGAAGTCCACATTTGAAACAAGTAAGTTTCTTTCTACAATATTTAGCTATGTGCCCCTTTGAATTTTGCACACATATTCTTTGTGAGTTGATAAAAACGCGGTATTATCATGAGCAGTTTTGGACTGCACTTTTTCTTTCTTTGAGTCGAGCAGAAGTGCTTCAGCATCTAACAGCCGTTGTGTGACAAAATCTAGAGTCAAAACAGTATTCGGTTGATTTTCTAACGCAGTTTTAACATTTTCAAATTCTTGAGGCAACGGCATTAGAATATAAACAGTAGTATCAGTTTCACTTACTTCAGCACCGGAAATTTTAAGTTCCGAAATTAATTTATTTATTTCATCAATGTGACTTCTCATTGACACAACACGATCCTTTTTAATAGTTGCTAACCTCTTTCTAATTAAAATTTGATTAACTGCACGCTTGGTATCATATGTTCGTTCTAATTTATTCCATATCTTGTGCGCAGTATTTTCTTCTTGCAATAGCGCAAGAACCCCATCACTTAAAAGCGATAATAATAAAGCATAAGCCTTTTTCGATTTTACAACTTCCGCAGTTTCAGTTGTCGCTTCATTGTCTGAAAACTTATCCAAATCTTTCGCCGCAAATATGGCTTTAACACGCCTTTTCCAAACAGAAAATTTTCTACCGTCGCCGTCAAAAAGAGCAACTCCATATAATTCTTTTTCACTTTCCATCGCTGGGTAAAAAAAACAGAAACAAAAGAAAAAGAAATTTTCTCTCTCAAAACCACAGCAATAAATATGAAAAGGGACTAGCGTCACTCTGTCTGCGATTTAAACCAAGCTCTGCTGATGAAATAACAAAGCAAATAAACAGGCGAGGCCTTGGATCGAATATATATTGAGTTACACAAGAACATTACACAATGACAAAAACATAGTAACTGACAGAAAATTGAACATAACTTATATTTATAAATTCGTCTGGGATTCTGCAGTCATGTTTCCCGGACGTGCAAGAAAGCTTACACAAAAGTATCATCCAATAAAATTTAAGATGTAATGCTACGATTACAATTACGATACGATATACTAACAGTCAAAGACTTCGCCAAATTAGAAAAATGACCAATATCTCACGAACTATTTGACGTATTAGTATTTAATTGATACCATTCGATTCAGCATACAAAATTAAATTAAAATATGTTATCATTTGTCACGTAACTATAATACCCGATTTTTAAGGAATTTTTAAAAGTTTGTTCCCCTTTTTACCCTCCTTAGGGGTGGAGTTTTTGAAAATCCCGTCTTAGTGCGCCTCTATATACTAAGAAGTATTTTTCCTGCGAGTTTCGTCTTTGTAGGTTCAGTAGTTTTGGCTGTGTGTTGATCATCTAGCTAGAAAGGACTTTCTTTTATATATATAGATTTTCTTTTTTAAATAATGATTCAAGTCCACTTTTGCACCCCACCATTGCACTAGCTCCGTCTGTGGCAAGAGAACTTAAACAACTCGTTTGCAGACCTTTTATATTTAAATTTTCTAATACTTTTTCATAGATCTTATCAGAAGTACAGCCATCATCTAACTTCTAAGCTTAAAAAATTTGAAACTACCTTACTTTCAACTGCTGCTCGAATATATATCATCAGATTTTGATTTGTACTGATATCTGTAGATTCATCAATTTCCAGACCATAAAATTTCGCAGAATTTATTTTGCCTAAAACTTCATCTTCAATAACACTTTTTATTGCTTGTATGAAATCATTGACACATTCATGATGGGTATAATGAATATTTTCTTCATATTTTAGCATTTCAATTTGTTTACAACCCTGTTGTAACAATAGCTCTTGTAAAGATAACTTTTCTTTTGCTATATTTTCCTTACAAATAAAGTACACATTTCTTATTGTACTAATAATAGCTTCTTTCACTTTTTCATAAGCTTTACATTTTGCTCGAACCATTTCTTGTCCCTTCTTTGATCTTTTTGCTTCTGTCGCGAGTCTGTGATCCCCGGTTTTTTCATGTTGGCAATTTTTCATGTTGGCAAATGTCATGTTTGGCAAAATCATCTGCCTTCGGGAAAACTACTGGATTTACCAGTCGTAAATGTATTTGAACGTCCAGCATCAATGCACCAAGTGCAAACTAATAACTGCTTTTCAGAAATATGTTTCAGCCATTTATACTTTAAAAACCAACTTTGCTGAATTTTTCGTTTTTGTTCCGGACGAATTTCCAAGTCTTCATTACATTTTTTTCTTTTTACGCCTTTCTCTTCTACATTATCGGAATTATGATCTATTTTTTCAAAATACGAAAGAACTGAAGGTTGTTGAGTCATTTTGACCACCAGTTTTTTACAAACTTAGATTCAGAAACAAGCATTTCAAAACGAAACAAACACGGTTCCGCGGACAGCGCAGCGCCCGTCATCGACACAAATCGTCTGCTCTCCGTGCAGTATCAAAGTGCATGCGTGCAAGTACGAAGATATTCGCTCCTCTCTCCCTCCAAGTTAGTGAGAAGTGGGCTCGATGCTAAGCCTAACAACGGCTGGAAAGGCGCGAAGGGGTGATAACTATTATAAAAATAATAGCTATGGGGTTTAAAGAAAAAGGTTAGCAAAGTTAACACGCATTTAGTGGAAACGCAAAAGCTGATTTTATTACTCCAGATAAATAAAGATGAAATCAATTAAGATAAAATATGTAGTGGTTTAAAACAATAAAGATAACATATTAAATGACCAATGTTTTTATTTCAACACTCAATTAAACAATTACAAAACAATTAAAACTTAAATTAAACTTAATCAAAAACTTATAATAAAAACCCTTACGTAACACATATTTAACAATTACTTAGATCAAACTTACAATTTAACAATGACAACATGACGTGATCAAAGTAAAAACTTATGTTGGGTATCTGGAACTTCAACCTAACTTTGAAGTCACTTATCATTAAATATACGGCAGCAAATAATTGTAGCATGTAAATTCACTTTGCATATAGTTCACTCATCTGCTTCCATATTCTGCTAGATGTCTAAACTATCATCAGCTAAAGCTTTATAACTTCTTTCACTTAAAAACACATCTGCTGTGAATAACTAAACTTACATTCTTTCCCACCGAGATAAAAATATGAGTAAAACTAATTTAAAAACGTATTGATACTAAAACCTTCATTACTACATTAAACTAACACTGACAATTTCCTTAATGAAGGTGTAGAATGAGCGATACACAGAGATCAATGCATGAAGACGATAACTGAACGAAAAACAGAAAGAAGAAGAGAGAGACCAGACCACGTTCACTGGAGAAACATAACTATAAATATCTCACCACTTTCCCAAATCACTACGCCACGCATGCTCATTACGATCCTCCGAAAACTTCTAGCACGTCAATGACATTGCATTATGCAAAACATCGTTCCAGCGTTAGCCTCCTGACACATACCGTGATTACATCATGACAACGCCATCTCTCGGCATCCAAGCCAACCATGATGACGGAGATTGGTATCGAGTGATGTAATCAATGGAAAGTTACCGGGAGTTATGAAGCTACGTATTGTAAACAGAAAAACGAAAAACTAAAGATTGTATTAAAGTAAAGATTAACTTAATATTTCCATTTAAGACAGATACAATATGTTCAGCTTTATTCAACAAGTAAGTTTATCTTTTAATCTTAAAGTATATTTCTATGATATTTGTTTTAACAGACTTTAAATACAAAACAAGATTTAATTACTAAATTAAAGATATATTTTATGAAGTCTCTTGAATAAAATATTGTTTAATTTAACACAAAAAGAATATAATTTAAATATGCTTAAAAGACAATTTAACTTTAGAAACTATTAGACTTTAAATAAATATTAAACTTATAAGTTTATGAAAGATATGTAGAATGATGAGACCAGTTGTTTAAGAAATGAGGGACCATCTCTTAGACATGTTCTAATTTTCCTAACAAGGGGAAGGAATACGGCTGTACACGAACTCACGACGAAAATGGAAATTCATTTACGTTTCAAAACATTACAGTACATATATTTGTACTGTGCAAAACATGATTACAACAACGAAAGAGTCTAAAAAAATCATTTGCCAGGCTTTTCGCCATAATAAATATTTGTTCGGCAATTTCATAATGTATTCGCATTTGGCGCGTATGCGAATGCCTAGCGCGGGCCCTGCATTCTTCCAAAATTGGCTGTTAGAATCTGAAGAAATTTTCTATCAAGAAAATTCGATTAGTGGGTCATTTTTAGGTTTATGCGGGTCAAACTAATTTTATGTAAAAAACGACTGAAATGATTTTGACTAAATTTTGTATCCTACCTTTTTGGATTATGAGAAGACCATTGAGATAAATGCAAGTTATAGAAAATTTGAATAGTGGGTCATTTTGTGTCACTATGGATAAGGATCAAGCTAATAATTTTATCTAAAAAATGGCTATAACGATTTGGACTAAATTTTGTATCCTACCGTTTTGGATTATGAGAAGACCATTTGGCTAGGTCACATTTTCAAGAAAATTTTATATTTTTGGGTCACTATGAGTCAATGCAATGCAATATGAATGAAGGTTGAAACAGTTATTAAGTTTTAAAACAGTCGGCAGTAAACGAAATTGCAAAGTTAGCAATAGTTCGGCAAATTTCGCAAAATGAGGGTCTCATTGGCAAGATTTGGCAGGAAAATATACTTCCAAGATTACTAATGTTAAAACACATGCTTGGCACCAAATGAAGGAATATCGCCAAGTTTGCAACTTTTCGCCAGATGTTGGCGACTTTTAGCGAAAAAATTGGCTTTCAGAATCTGAAGGAATATTCTAAAAATTCCAAACAGGAGCTGACATACATGATTCAACCAATCAGAGTCCATAGTCCTTTAATCACAGAATGCTGTACTTTGCTTTCTGATGTATAAAAAGGCGTACAGGCCTAAAAGTCCTACTACCAAAAGAAATCGCGCGACGAACTAAAAATGTAGTTTGGAAGGATGCCCTTTCGTTATAAATTTATAAGTAATGTAAAATTTAGAAATATGTACAAAGTCCTAAGATTGATTGTTTCTGTAAATAATACTGTTATAAAACAAAATGCTTTATAGCAATAATATAGCAAAAATTTATTGTTATATCGAGTTGAACACAAAGCTGATTTTAACTGAGTGTAGCTTGGTTTTCCCTACTGGTTTTAATTATATCGATGCAAATAAAATTTTGTATTTTCACACACTAGAAACTTTGTAGTGAAAATAAATTTGTAACTTAATAAGAGAATTTGAAAAAAAAAAAAAAAAAAAAAAAATCAGCTATATTAATGCAATTTATCCATGTAATAAAAGATGATTTTTAATGATCAAAATTTATTGCAGATTTCTTTAGGCATGTTTAAAAAAAAAAAAAAAAGTAATATAAATTTTTTTTAAAAAGTCAATTCCTACTTTTTAATCATAAATATATAAAATAAACCCATGCAGCATTAACGTCCCATGTTATCTTTATTGAACATTATTTTATAATCATCCTTGCAGTATTTTATTTTTTGTTGCATCACTAATTTGAGAAAAATCTTTCATTTCATTTATGAAAACAATGGCAGAAATTTTTTTCTCCCATTTTTAAAATTAAAATTAATTAATTTAATATTTGAAAAAACTGTATTAACTTAACATCAAATGTAATCCAGTACAAGTTAAAAAAAATTTATTTGAACTTGAATGGATGAATAGAAAATATTTTATTAACGATTAAAAATTTGAATAAGATATATATAGAGAGAGAGTGTGAGCTAATAGTAGGAATTAAAAAAAAATCAGGATTTAATTTGAGTTAAACTTTTTAAAATTTAAGTTATATAATTATTATTTTGGCACCAGTTATTGGCAATTAATATAAACAAATAAACTTTCTGTTGAAATTGTATTTTGTTCTGCATTTTATCTATTTTGCTTGCATTATAAGTAAAATGAATATTTCATATCAAATATAATTAAAATATAAGGAATATTATGTTTTACCTCATGTATTAGTACATGAACATGTATTAGTACCTGTGGCACAACATGTATTAAATATATAATGCAGATAAAAATTTGAATTTTAACATTGTAAATTTTTAGTGAAAAAAAAAGATAAGTCATATTAATCCAATTAATAGTTGCAATTTAGTTATGAAATAAAAGAAAAGAAGCTTTTTTAATGATCGAAATTTATTACAATTTTATACAGTTGTGAAATCAAAATTTGAATAGTGAAATGTTTACTCTGATATAGGAGGGCAGTTTAAAATATTGTAATGACATAATTGCCCAAATTACTTGAAATTTATGTTGTAAAATACATATTTTGTGCTTTTTAGGTGCGTTCGTAATTATATAAATACGTAGCACCTATAGTCGTCGTCTGGTCCGTCCGTCTGTATGTAACAGGGCAAAAACTACCCCAACCGAATGATTTGAAATTTAATATATATAATAGTTGCAAATTTTGTTGAATCATTTCAAATTTTATGAAAATCAAATCAAAACTTAAAAAGATATTAATAAAAATATTTATTAAGTAATTGGAATTTTTAAAAAATCAGTACTTCCTTGTTATAGCAGCTTCTGAGAAATAATCATCAAGCGACTGATTTATATTGTCAAGTTATCTGACATGTATGATGTTAAAATCATATATGATGTATATGACACTTTATAACCTCTATGACCAAGTTATAGTCACATTCTTCATTCTATTAAATCCTTTCATATGTAATTAATTCAATGATAGGTGATGATTCTAAGTTGCCATGGTGATGACATCCTATTTAAAAAGGATTCCTATTATTTTCATATTACTGAATTGAAAAACGAATTTGTATACTAAGATAGTTTAATATAATTATAGTAATCATATGATCTACCGACTGTTTTTCGGATAGATGCTTCCGGAGATAGAAATAGATATTGAATGCAAAAAGAGTCTAAATATAGATTTCAAGCTCTGAAATTTTCAAAGCTAGGCCTGAGTTTCCCATTGGAATTTTCAGTAAATGTCAACAAATGATGCAATGTTGCTAACTTAAAATGTACTTATTTTATTATGGAAATTAACCATATCATAATAACAGACGATATAATTAATTTCACTGAAATAATAGCAGTACAAACGCACCTCATTTGTCATGTTTGACGTACAATTTCCAACTTGTTTTAACTGTCCCTTAAAAATATGCTTTGTAGCGCTGCCTGGTGTTAACGAAGTATTAGAGCAGTTTTTTATGAGGTTCGTAGTTTGTATGAATTTAAGGCCCCAATGTAATTAGGGGCCTGCTAGCAGGCACAAGCCAGCTGGTATCCAATAATTACTCAATTATATCTTCATTTAATTTTTTTAAATGCAAATGTCCTTTCCCATGCCCTTTGTGGTCCCGTCAGAATTTAAAAAAACCAACTTGTGAAAAATAAAGTAGAAAACTTGACCAATAATTTGAGATTATTTATTAAGCATAAATGAAAACATCCATGCAAGATATTATTTATTAATTTTTATAAAGTAGATTATCTTTTCGGCTATTTTGAACCTTTTCATGAGAATGATCCATTTAGGTATTAAATGAACTTAAAGATGGGCTGTTCTGTAATGCAAACTAGATGTCTTGTATACTTACTACAGAAACTAAAAAGTTCGTAGCCAAAGCAAAAATCAGTAGACACCTTATGGGAATGTCATTAATCTCCTAAAATTCAATTATATGGTGACCCAGGTGTTCAAACCTACAGACAGAAAACTCCTTGCATTCACCTAAAACATGCATAACCAGGGGTGGGGAATTTTCAGAAAATCTTACTAGTCAGCAAGATAAACGTTCCATGGAAAATTGTTACGACCAAATTTACGCGATTCAAAAATTAATTCATTCTACAATGCATTTTCTTAATGACATTTTCATATTTTTTTTAATTATAAAATTTAAAAATATATACAACAGAAGGAAAGTTTAGTTTAAAATTGAACTTTATATCTTGTTTACATTGTGACAATTGGGAGAGTTGCAAAATATGGCTAACAAATAAAAATGTAAAATTTTTGGCATGGTTTCTATAGCTTGCAGTTTTTAAGATTGCCTAAAAATTCACTTGCCTTGTCAGAAAATCCACTCGCCAGTAGCGAGCACAATGATGTAATTCCCCACCCCTGTGCATAAGTTTTTTCCATATAAAAAAAAAATCCATACAGCTTAAATCATTCTATACATACATAACAGTAAGGTGCATACTTGAAAGGTAATGTCCCTAAAGAAATTATGCATAACACTATAAGCTACAATCATGGTTATGCGTTTTTGGTTACCCTTTAATGTTATGCCAGTTTTAATACTGCTTCTTCCTAAAGATATAGAAAAGAGTAATTTTAATAAGAATACAGTAGATCTTATGCAATCTTTTTAAAATATGAGTTTTGGAAATGCCAATAAATTGCTTTTAAATATGACATTTTCACTGGTAGAAGCATTCTTCTGATTAGTGGATTGTGATAAGGCAAATTGAATTATATGTTATAGAGAGAAATAATGAGTGTATAATAGGGTGGTCCTTATATGATCGATTTTAACTTTTTTAGGTAGATTTCGTAAGAAATACTACCTATTACATTCTCACCTAAGTTGGAAATTTTGAAAAATTTTTGCAGATCTACGCCGATCATGACTCCCAGAACCCAAAACCACCCCCAGTTCAAAACTTTATATATCTATCTATCTATCTATCTATCTATCTATCTATCTATCTATCTATGTCACTTTTTTCTGACCACGATAACTGGAAAAATTCTGCATTAATCTTTTACAAACTGATACATAAAATCGAGGGGCATAAAATCTCGGTCAAGTTCGTTAATGGGCAAAATCGAACCAAGGGGGGGAGGGTGGGGGGGCTTTTTGTGAAAACAGAAAAAACCCCATAATTTCTTAATTATGATACGTATCGAATCCATTTAAAGTTATTAATACTTCTAGGAGAAGGGCCGAAAATTTAAGTATGTCAGATTTTTGATATAATTAAAAATGGCACCAAGGGGGGGAAAAAGGGGGGGTTTTAGAAGAAAAAAAATCATAGCTTCGTCAATTCACAAGATATCAAATCCGCGTAAATTTATTATTAATCCTCTTATTATTATCTAAAACTTTCATATTGACAAGTTTTTTATAGGACCAACCGTTATAGCAAAAAAAAAATAAAAAACCAAAAAAATATCCCTGCCGGCTCCGCCTGCAAACAAGTTACTTTTCGAAGTAGGCAGTTCCAACACCCGCATCTTTTCGAAACTGATACATAAAATCAAGGGGCATAAAATCTCGGTCAAGTTCGTTAATGGGCAAAATCCAACCAAGGGTGGGGGGCTTTTTGTGAAAACAGAAAAAAAAACATAATTTCTTAATTATGATACGTATCGAATCCATTTGACGTTATTATTACTTCTAGGAGAAGGGCCGAAAATTTATGTATGACAGATTTTTGATATAATTAAAAATTGCCTTAAGCGGGGGAAAGGGGGGGTTTAGAAGAAAAAAAATTCATAACTTCATCAATTCCCAAGATTTCAAATTCGCTTAAATTTATTATAAATCCTCTTAATATTATCTAAAACTTTTATATTGACAAGTTTTTTATAGGACCAACCGTTATAGCAAAAAAAATTAAAAACAAAAAAACCCCTGCCGGCTCCGCCTGCAAACAAGTTATTTTTCGAAGTAAGCGGTTCCAACTCCCGCATCTGTTCGAAACTGATACATAAAATCAAGAGGCATAAAATCTCGGTCAAGTTCGTTAATGGGCAAAATCGAACCAGGGGGGGGGGGGGGGGGGGGCCTTTTTGTGAAAACAGAAAAAAACCCATAATTTCTTAATTATGATACGTATCGAATCCGTTTGAAGTTATTATTACTTCTTGGAGAAGGGCCGAAAATTTATGTATGATAGATTTTTGATATAATTAAAAATTGCCTTAAGAGGGGGAGGGGGGTTTTAGAAGAAAAAAATTCATAACTTCGTCAATTCCCAAGATTTCAAATCCGCTTAAATTTATTATAAATCCTCTTAATATTATCTAAAACTTTTATATTGACAAGTTTTTTATAGGACCAACCGTTATACCAAAAAAAAAAATTAAAAACAAAAAAATCCCTGCCGGATCCGCCTGCAAACAAGTTAGGTTTCGAAGTAGGCGGTTCAAACTGCCGCATCATCGTAAAAAAGGTCATTTCTTCCGCAATTCCCGACAAACAGGCGCCCTACGGTCTGCGTCTTCGAAATCTACCTGTGCCTGTAGGCCGAGCCGTCAGGGATTTTTTAAATTTTCTTATGTCTCACCCTCAAATTTTGTTCCAATACAGTAAAAAACAAAGTAGGAAAAGTTTGTATGAAAAAGAAATACATTTAGAGGTAGCTCAAGACTGCTGAAGTTTGGCGATTATACTTAAAAACATTGTGTTATTGACAAAAGAAAACTAAGCCAAAATGATAATTTTTATTACAATAGTAAATTATTTTCATATTTTATATAACATAAAAGCACAATATTAAGCATATAAAAAGTTTAAAATATGAAATTATTAGTAATTAGATTAATATGTTAAGTCCATTTTTCTGCGGTAAGAATAAGTTTTCCAGGGTTTACTCCACAACATTCACCAATAGCTACATTCACCACATACATTCACTAATTTCATGCAAGGATTCTACTGTATTCTTTGATCAAAGTAATATTACTCTCAGCATGGTCATTTACCACTTTAACAGATTGCATCATTTTTAATGCAATCCTATAATCAGAATTACTCTTTCAATGTACAGTGTCTACTTGAAAGAATCCTTGGGGTAAATTCATTTCTTTGAACAGCTTGAAAGATTCTTTGGTAGCAAAATCTTCAAACTTCTTTTCATGAAAATGTTTAAGGGAAACAGTTATCTTCTTCACAGGATTCTAATATAAGTACATGGCTATCGAAAAGAGACAGTCGAGAAAGATTTTACAAATATTACAGATGCTTTGAAAATTTCTCAGATGCAGCTTTTGCGATTTCTTCATGTATTCTTGAATACTCTAATAAACTATTCATTAACTGAAAGTCATTGTTTAGTGAGGTTTCTGTTATTGAAACAGTAATCCAAACTTTAGAATATATTCACTATAAAAACACAAACATCACGAAGACCTCTTTCTTCCTTTTTGGTAAGCATGAATTAGGACTTAAAGATAAATATCTTCAAAAAATATATATGCATTGCCCTGGGAAGCATAAAATGAATTCCCTTGACAGGTATTCATCCAAAGAAAATAACAAATTCTGCAAATTCTTGATAATCATCTCTTGGTCCAGGTGCTGATGGTGTTGATCATGATTCTTTTCTAATGGCAAACTCCACATTTTCATCTTTTACATTTTGTACAATAACTCTAATATTATCTTTCAAACCTGCTTCAAATTTGTCTCTATCTAGAAATACCCTTGGAAACGTTTGAATAAGGGTACTTCTGGACTTATATACAAAGTTCACAAAGAATTATGAAACACTTTTCCAATAATTTCCATAATATGATGACGGTAGGCAAAAAAAAGAATTTCTTCGCAAGCTTTTCTTCTAAAAGGACACAAGCACATTTATCATTTCCAGTATTTGATTAAGTGGTATCAATGCTCATTCCAATCACTTTATCTGCAATATCCCATTCAATCACAACTTTATAGATTGCAAGTTTTGTGCTTAGTCTGTTGCAGAAAGAAGTTTAGCAACTGAGAACATCAGAGAAACTCCTTTTCTGGAAATTATAATTGGTAGTTTATCTATTTTCTCTTTACCAATTAATTCTGATAAAAGTTTCCCATTTCTATGGTCAATGAGAGGAACATTTCTTTGTAACCGTTCTTTTAATTTTTGTGATTGTTTAATTTTAATGAATAATTATTTTTCAACCTGACTGACTTCTTCAATACATATCCTAAACTCTGCAGTTTCAGCAACTACAAATATTGTTTGATACTTATGTCCTGTCTAGAGCTGTTGCTAAATCTGGAGTTATAATATCCATACGCCCTCCCCTCTCTTAACTTATGGACCAGGATCTGATGCTGCATTCTCTAACCGTTTTATTTCATGATCGTGTTGTTCATTTTCATTGATTTCTATCTTCTTCATTTGAGCTATCTGTAGAAGATTCAAGTACTGCTATTTTTGTTTCTTTCTCCAGTGAACATTTAATTTTTTCTAATCTTTTTCTTCAGAAGATTCTTCTTTTTATAATCAACCAATTCCTTCTGCAAGAGATTTATTTATGTCAATACCAATCATTGATGCCATCTTCTCACTGTGCTAGCAAGAAATTTCTATCTTCAGCTATTTTGATTATGTTTAATGCATTGGCATGAGCAATATGATATAAGTAATCTAATTTTGAAGAAAATGCATGCTTGTTAATTTCCTTTGTTCTTCTTTAACAGTCTTCATTCCTCAAATATTTCTGGACATTTATTATCTTCCTATCAATTAATCATTTTTAGATAATTAACTTAATAATTACATTTACAAATGCTTTTATAGATTTGAAGGTGTACACAAGTGACTTTTTAATACATTGAAATAATTTTATTACTACTGGGATCAGATATATTTTTTCAAGTAAAAAGAGAAGAAAACAACAAAATGACACCAAATTATGAAACTTATGCTTCCTTGAGCTACCTATAAATATTAGTTTTTAGTGATTAAATTTTACAAGAATTATTTTTAGATATAATGGAACAAATTTAGAGGGTGAGAGCAATGAATTTTAAAACTTCAAAAATAAGGACCACCCTAGTGTATAATAATAATAATGATATCAAATTGGTTATTTTTATTTTCTTCTATTAATGTTGCATTTTTTTTCCTTTTTTCAAGATTTTGAAAGAAAATACAAATCAAAAGTTTTTTAATTCTTTGTTTTTTATTTATATAAAACATGAAATTATAAGAAAAAATTTCCAGTTACATATTTTGAATATTTGCAGCTCATTAACAGCAACAAAAACTTAGTTTCGTAAAAAAAGAAAGAAAAAAAAAGTTTGCTGTGTTTTATTATAGTAACTGGAAATTACAGTATAGTTTTTTTTTTTTTTTTTTAAGTTCTAATTAGATGACTAAGTTATCTTTTTAATGATTTAAATTAATATTAAACTTTCTGAATATTGTTAAATATGTCACATTTCTCAATATATTAAAATTATCTATTCTACAATTAGAGTGTGTATACATATTTTGAACTTCCTCTGTGAATTATTTTATGTGTGTGACAAATTTTAATTTATTTCTTTATAATAAATTGAGTTACTATAAATTATTTATTTTCTTTTTCTGCAGTTAATTTGTGCTTATTTATTTTATGCTTTTTATTAGATGAGTGATAGAGAGTTCCTTTTACGAGTTTCTGTGCTTGAAATTTACAATGAGAAGGTGTATGACATGCTGTCGAACAAAAATGAGGAACTACAATTAAAAGGAGATTCTGTAAGTCTGTTATGCATTTTTAAACTAACTCTTGTTATATTGATATTGACTGATTATAATTATCAATATATGATTATACCAGTGAAATCATTCAAGGCTTTCACACTACAATCTTTGAGATTACGTGCTGATATGTATTTTTCATTAGCTTTTAAAAACTGAAATTTTTAATCAAACAATGTGTTTTGACAAAATGTGAGTGTACTTTGTCAAAAGTCTGTTAACCTTTCATATGATGCCTTGTTCATCGTTGTGCATTTTACCTGTGCATAAAAAAAATAATGTTGATGTTAAGAAGATTTTTGCTTCACTAAATGTTTAGCGGATCTTGTAGGTTAATTTAAATGATGACTATTGTTCTTTAAGTTATACAGGTTGATTATACTTTGAAGGTGAAGCAAAGAAGAAACGTGATCGTATACATATTATCAGGTTCAATATCAATACGTCATTTTAATGTTAAATTATAAGAGAGAAGTTTACCTTGAATCCAAGAGTGATGTGACATAAAGAATGAGCAAAAATACTGTAGAATACTTCCATGATTTTATTATGAAAAGCTTCCGTGGACTTGGGAAAAGGTGCTGTCTTTTTTTCAGGTGTTGAATGCTCACAAATGCTACAAAATTTCAGATATCTGTATAATAGGATGTCATGCTGGGAGATGTTAATTACTACTGATTAAATGAATGAAGGTAAGTCACTTTACTATTTAAATAAACTAATATGAAATTGGAATTAGAAAGACAAATGGATCGGACACCAAGTCCGGCCATCGCGAGAACACGCACCACGAACAACGGTCGAACAAGCGACCTACTCTGAACTCTGCAATCACTAGAACTGAAATTTGAACAGCGCGCGACCATGGCGAGCGTGCGTAAAAGCACGTCTCAAAAACTCGCCGCTCGGAGATGAATGCGCCAAACTGGTAGACTCAATGAAGAGTTAACGCACGAAGGAGAAACAGCGAAACGCTGCCGTTCCGCGGCCGTACGCACATGCGCAAAGAGTGCCGGCTGCTTAGCCGCAAAAGCTCGTGATCTGAGGAGGAAGGCTACGAAACAAGCGGCTAAGGGCGAAACGGGATGGAGAAATGAATGGAAAAAGAGAGACTTTACGAAATAAATGAGATATGAAAGATGATCGCTTGATTAAACTTAAAATAATGAACGTAAAAAGAGGGAAAACGTAAGATAAATTAAATATAATATGTTACAATTAAAGATTGAATAATTAAGAATAGGGATTTAAAATATTGAAATACAGATGTGAATTAGGGAAATTCAAAACAAAATATATCAACACGATAGTTGATATCAGAAATAATATATATACACTGAAACTTCCATTTAACGAAGTCTCATCACTTAAACACTTTGTTATGAAGAAAATTCATTAAATATAAATCAACTTAAATTTATGAAACTTGTATACACGTAACCCACATAAAATGAAAAGTACACATAAAATGCAAATATTTGTAAAATGTATTTTAATTCGGGCAGTCTTTTTTTGCAGTGTAGATATGAGAATAATTTAATTAGAATAATGTCTAAAAAATCACATAACAAAGAGAAGTAAACAAAAACCGAAGCATACCTTTTCTTTTTTCATTAAAATGTGATTAAATGTGTGTGTGTTTTGATTAAATGATTCAAATGTGTTCATTTTCATACAGTCCACTGAAATAAATTCATACACCCATCGCAACCTCAACCTCTCTGTTTCAATGCTGTAAGCGCACAAATATGGAATGAACTTCGTTATATCGAATAAGTTTTTCGTAATATGGAGATTAATTTACATGTTAATGATGTTCAAAGTCAAGGTTCTGCAGGGAATTTCGTTAAGTAGAAAACTTCGTTAAATAGGGACTTCGAGGGAAGTTCCACTGTATATGTAATATAAATGAAACCTAGACTTAACATTTTTACTAGTCTCGAGCCAAGCCGGACTCAGACTTAAATTTTTTTCTGCATACTCGAGGTAGGTTCAGGCTTACATTTTCTTCTGCATACTCGAGCCAGGCCAGACATAGACTTAATTATCTCCAGGATGTGTCGAGCAGGCAATTCTTTTTTTAAAAATAATAGTGTTAATAAACTTTTGTAATAGTGGTAATGAACTTTTGTTAACCGAATCTTTAGAAATATACCTGACAAATTTTTTTTTAAATCTACCTTTTTTTTATCAAGCTTCAAAAGTTATGTTTTAAACCACCTTTTTTCTTTTATTCTAAACTACATTAACTTTTTTTAATGATACTTTATTTGAATGTAATAGTCTAAAAGTCTAAGGGATCACTAATGTTATTCAGTATTCTATGGCTTGTGGACATAGAGTCTGAAATATACTATAAAAGTTTTGCAAAAATATGTATGAAGTATTCTATGAAAGAATCTTAATTGTATGTTATGAAAAATCTGAATTTTTTGTAGAAATTGAGTCAGGCTACCCCTGATTTCAGAGATTTTTGCACAGACCAAGCCGAACTTACTCCTTTCCAAAGAAAATGTTTAATTCCAGCACTGATCTATGCTGACAAATCATCCAATGGGAACTTTAATCAACGCATCCATTCATTCAACAAAAAGTGCCACTTTACTCAACAAAAGTATTCTTTTATCCAATAAAAAATCCTTTTCAATAAATCCGTCCTCCCCCTTTAAAAAGAAATGCAAATATTAGTGATACTTGTTATCTTCTACACACAAATAATCATTATTTTATAACTAAGCATTTACACTAAAAAAAAAGGCAAAGAAAATTTCTCTTAATAGTTTAAAAAATATATATCTTATTTGATTGGGAAATACTGGTTTTAATTATTCATTATTATCAAAACAATAACTATTGCATTTCTCTTTTCCAAATAAACAAGTTCACTTGTTCCTTTAAAATATGAATTTGAATTATTATGAATGGGGACCCCCTTTTATAAAAAAGGGACCCAGATATTTGAAAATCCTGGGTCCCTGGAACCCAGGATTTTTAGGATCCAGTGACATCACTGAATCTTAATATTGTTGTGTCTAAACTATTTATTAGTTCTGTAGTTATTTTTTTTTTCTTCATTTACCGAATCATCGGAGTTATTTTCCGAATCATAGGCAGCTTTTCCTTTGTTTATCACACTGTCAATGATTTCGGATTCGCTGATAACATCGACAATTGGTATATTTTCAGTTTATATACTGGATTGGGTCAAGATAGCTTTTATTCAGCCCAAGCCTAGAAATTTCAGCCTGTATATACCTCTAATTTGTCAAAACTGTTTAGCTTATTTGACTGGAAAATTTGTTATAATATATGGTGTGAACAATAGTTCAGCAGTGATGACAGCAATGGTTATTAAAAGGCTTACAACGTAATTAAAATTGTTACAGCAATTGTCCAGAAATGGAGTGTTAGGTAGTCAGTCAGTTGATCACAGTGATTTTATTATAAAATATAATATATACAATAAAAAGAATTAGAATGGTTTATAAAAACAAGTGATAACACAGCTAGACATGATTTTAAATTATAATGTTGAATTGGAAGTCTAGATGTTCAGTAGTTTTTTTTGTTAATTTTTTGTAATCGTTGAAACAAAAATTTACTGATTGCTGTGTTATAGGGGACTCTCAAAAGTAATATTTTAATAAATGCTTTTTTTTTTTTTTTTACTTTTAAAATTGCTTAATTTTATAGTGGATGTTCCTTTTAATTCAAAATATAAGATTGAGCTCTCATTAATTAATTTCTTAAGATTTTCCTTTTTAAGCAAATGTACCCAAACCCCTTTAAAGTGCTGTCTTTTGCACTAATGCATATGTTTATAATTTATTTTTGAGCAGGCATGTGATTTTTCAGCGAATTAGCGGAATTCAACGAATTTTTTTTTATAATTCGCGGAATTCAGCGAATTTTTTTTTCCTAATTCGCGGAATTCAGCGAAGTTTCTTTTTTCCTAATTCGCGGAATTCCGCGAATTGTAATTCTATTAATCTGGTATTTACATCTGTAAATGAAACAACAGCGTGCACGAAAAAAATCGAAATTGATCGTTCTTTCTTGCCGAAAAATTACAGCGATGCCGCGGAAGCGCTATAGCGCGCAATTTACGCGAAAAATTGGAGTTGGGACGCAAAAAAAATAGTTCTTACGCGTCCTACAGGACGCGTAAATTCTTCGAAGAATCTCGAAAAAACGGCAAATTTCGTCGAAAGATCTCGAAAAAACGGCAAATTTCGTCGAAGGATCGCCAAAAAAACGGCAAATTTCGTCGAAGAATCTCGAAAAAACGGTAAATTTCATCGAAAGAGCTCGAAAAAACGGTAAATTTCGTCGAAGGATCGCCAAAAAACGGCAAATTTCGTCGAAGGATCGCCAAAAAACGGCAAATTTCATCGAAAGAGCTCGAAAAAACGGCAAATTTCGTCGAAGGATCGCCAAAAAACGGCAAATTTCGTCGAAGAATCTCGAAAAAAAAACTGTGAATTTCATCGAAAGAGCTCGAAAAAACGGTAAATTTCGTCGAAGGATCTTCAAAAAACGGCAAATTTCGTCGAAGAATGTCGAAAAAAAACGGAAAATTTCATCGAAAGAGCTCGAAAAAAAAACGGCAAATTTCGTCGAAGGATCGCCAAAAAACGGCAAATTTCGTCGAAGAATCTCGAAAAAAAAACCGGAGAATTTCATCAATCGTTCTTTCGTGCCGAAAAATTATAGCGATGCCGCGGAAGCGCTATAGCGCGCAATTTACGCGAAAAATTGGAGTTGGGATGCAAAAAAATAGTTCTTACGCGTCCTCGCGAAATCCGTCCAAGGACCGCGAAAAAACGGCGCATTTCGTCAAACAATCGGCAGAAAAATGGCAAATTTGGTCAAAGGATCGCCCTAAAAACGTTAAATTTCGTCGAAGAATCTCGAAAAAATTGCAGATTTCGTCGGAAGATCGCTCAAAAACGGCAAATTTCGTCGAAGAATCTAAAAAAAAAAATGGTGAATTTCATCGAAAGAGCTCGAAAAAACGGCAAATTTCGTCGAAGGATCGCCAAAAAACGGCAAATTTCGTCGAAGAATCTCGAAAAAACGGTACATGTCATCGAAAGAGCTCGAAAAAACGGCAAATTTCGTCGAAGGATCTCCAAAAAACGGTAAATTTCGTTGAAGAATGTCGAAAAAAATGGAAAATTTCATCGAAAGAGCTCGAAAAAATGGCAATTTTCGTCGAAGGATCTCGAAAAAACGGCAAATTTCGTCAAAGGATCGCCAAAAAACGGTAAATTTCGTCGAAGGATTCGGAAAAAACAGCAAATTTCGTCGAAGGATATCGAAAAAACCGCGAATTTTGTCGAAGGATCGCGGGAAAAAACGCAAATATCGTCCAAATGCCAAGGAAAAAATGCGAAATTTACTCAGCCTGATATAGACTCAAATCAAAAGCAGAGTTAATCTGACCTACAACAACAAATAGTGCTGAGAGAGGATCCCCCCGTTGTCGTAGGATTGTCGTCGAAGGATCGCCAAAAAACAGTAAATATCGTCGAAAGATCGCCAAAAAAACGGCAAATTTCGTCGAAGGATCGCCAAAAAACGGCAAATTTCGTCGAAGGATCGCCAAAAAAACGGCAAATTTCGTCGAAGAATCTCGAAAAATGGGTAAATTTCATCGAAAGAGCTCGAAAAAACTGCAAATTTCGTTGAAAGATCGCCAAAAAACGGCAAATTTCGTCGAAGAATCTCGAAAAAAAAAACCGGAGAATTTCATCAATCGTTCTTTCGTGCCGAAAAATTATAGCGATGCCGCGGAAGCGCTATAGCGCGCAATTTACGCGAAAAATTGGAGTTGGGATGCAAAAAAATAGTTCTTACGCGTCCTCGCGAAATCCGTCCAAGGACCGCGAAAAAACGGCGCATTTCGTCAAACAATCGCCAGAAAAATGGCAAATTTGGTCAAAGGATCGCCCTAAAAACGGTAAATTTCGTCGAAGAATCTCGAAAAAATTGCAGATTTCGTCGAAAGATCGCTCAAAAACGGCAAATTTCGTTGAAGAATCTCGAAAAAACGGTGAATTTCATCGAAAGAGCTTGAAAAAACAGCAAATTTCGTTGAAGAATCTCGAAAAAACGGTGAATTTCATCGAAAGAGCTTGAAAAAACAGCAAATTTCGTCGAAGAATCTCGAAAAAACGGTACATTTCATCGAAAGAGCTCGAAAAAACGGCAAATTTCGTCGAAGGATCGCCAAAAAACGATAAATTTCGTCGAAGAATCTCGAAAAAAAAAAACGGAAAATTTCATCGAAAGAGCTCGAAAAAAAAATGGCAAATTTCGTCGAAGGATTCGGAAAAAACAGCAAATTTCGTCGAAGGATATCGAAAAAACCGCGAATTTTGTCGAAGGATTGCGGGAAAAAACGCGAATATCGTCCAAATGCCAAGGAAAAAATGCGAAATTTACTCAGCCTGAAATAGACTCAAATCAAAAGCAGAGTTAATCTGACCTATAACAACAAATAGTGCTGAGAGAGGATTATTTTATAATTAGGCATTTACATTTAAAAAAAAGGCAAAAAATTTTCTCTTAGTAGTTTAAAAAAATATATATCTTATTTGATTGGGAAATACTGGTTTTAATTATTCATTATTTAATTATTATCAAAACAATAACTATTGCATTTCTCTTTTCCAAATAAACAAATTCACTTGTTCTTTTAAAATATGAATGGGGACCCACTTTTATAAAAAAGGGACCCAGATATTTGAAAATCCTGAGTCCCTGAGACGCAGGATTTTTAGGATCCAGTGACATCACTGAAATATTATATGTGTGCATTGTTTTAAGTCGTTTTTGTATATTTTTTTTTAACAGCATTTAGCTGGCGGCAGATAATTTTAGATATTTTATTTTTGATTATTAATGTTCAACCAACCAATCAACTATAAAAGGGAAAAAAAATTCAGCTAATTTCAAATTTTAGCAATCACATGTCTGTTTGACAGTTAAGGCTGCTCGTCAGTAAACTTCCCGATTCCCCTCGCTAATGTTAATCCAATGGGCGTAGGATGCCTTCGTATTTTTAAAATATCCCCTCGGGAAATTAATATTTTTAACTTCTGTTTCCTGTGTACTGTTCTTAAAGAATGTCACTTTTTTTATTAGTTATCAAAATATTTCTAAACTATGTGCTTAATTTATATTTTTATGTGTTAAAATCTTAGCAAAACTGAATACAATTTTAACATTTCATATAAAATTAAGTATATATTTTAGAAAAAAATTGACAACTAAGGAAAAAAAGACATTCTTTAAGAACAATACAAAGAAAACAGAAGTTAAAAATAGTAATTTTCCGAGGAGATATTTTTAAAATACGAATGCATCCTACACCCATAGGAATAACATTAGCTAGGGGAATCGGGAAGTTACAGACGAGCAGCCTTAAAGAATCACTGTTACTTTAGCATAGGGGTGCACAACCTGTGGCCCGCGATCGGATTACTGGTGGCCCGCGGATCAATTTCGCCGATCGGACGCAAAAAATCGCGAATTTCGCCGATCGGGTGCATAGAAATCACAAAATTTTCCAAATTTCGCCGATCGGACGCGTAATAATCGCGAATTTCGACCATCGGGTGTGTAAAAATCGCAAATTTTGCCGATCGGGTGCGTATAAATCGTAAATTTCGCCGATCAGGTGCGTAAAAATTGCGAATTTTGCCGATAGGGTGCGTATAAATCGCGAATTTTGCCGATCAGGTGCATATAAATCGGGAATTTTGTCGATCGGGCGCGTACAAAACACGAATTTTGTCGATCGGGCGCGTAAAAATCATGAATTTTGTCGATCGGGCCCGTAAAAATCGCGAATTTTACCATTCGGGTGCGTATAAATCGTTATTTTTGCCGATCGGGTGCGTGTAAATTGCAAATTTCGCCGATCGTCTGCGTAAAAATAGCGAATTTTGCCGATCGGGTGCGTAAAAATCGTAAATTTTGCCGAGTAGACGCTTAAAAATCACGAATTTTGTCGATCGGGCACGTAAAAATCATGAATTTTGCCGTTCGGGCACGTAAAAATCGCGATATTTTGCCAATCGGGTGCGTATAAATCATAAATTTCGCCGATCACCTGCGTAAAAATCGTGAATTTTGCCGATAGGATGCGTATAAATTGCGAACTTTGCCGATCAGGTGCGTATAAATCGTAAATTTCGTCGATCGTATGCGTAAAAATTGCGAATTTTGCCGATCGGGTGCGTAAAAATCGTGAATTTTGCCGATAGGATGCGTATAAATCGCGAACTTTGCCGATCAGGTGCATATAAATCGTAAATTTTGCCGATCGTATGCTTAAAAATCGCGAATTTTGCCGATCGGGCGCGTAAAAATCGCAAATTTTGCTGATCGGGTGCGTATAAATCGTTGCTTTTGCCGATCGGTTGCGTGTAAATTGTAAATTTCGCCAATCGTCTGCGTAAAAGTCGCAAATTTTGACGATCGGGTGCGTAAAAATCGCAAATTTCGCCGATTAGGCGCGTAAAAACCATTAACTTCGCCGATCGGGAGCGTAAAAATCATGAATTTTGCCGATCGGGTGCGTATAAATCGCGAATTTTGCCGATCGGGTGCGTATAAATCGTAAATTTCGCCGATCGCCTGCGTAAAAATAGTGAATTTTGCCGATCGGGCCCATAAAAATCCTGAATTTTGCCGATCGGGCCCATAAAAATCGTGAATTTTGCCGATCGGGCTCGTAAAAATCGTAAATTTCGTCGATTAGGCGCGTAAAAATTACGAATTACGTCGAACGGACGCGTAAATTCATGAATTTTACCGTTCAGGTACGTAAAAATCGCGAATTTTGCCGATCGGTTGCGAAAAAATCGCAAATTTCGCCGATCGGGCGCGTAAAAATTGTTAATTTTGTCAATCACTAGGAAAAAAACAACTGTGAATATTGTCAATCGCGCAGGGAAAATAAATGCAAGATTTTTCTATCCTGAAATGATGGGTTATATTGACTAAGGAGGTGGGTGAGTATAAGCAGACTTGTATAAAATCAAAAACTTTCTGCGCACATAAATATTGAGTCAAAAACTTTCTGCAAATTAATTTAATGTTTAATAAAATTACGTGTTATATTATTTGGACGATATAAATTAAAAAAAGTAGTTTAAAATAATTACCATTTAAAATTAATTAATATTAATTAAAGAATTATTATTTTGGTTAAAAATAATAATAAAACTAAAAATCCATGATAGGAAGAGCTGAATTCTTATTAATTAAATTTTTTCAATGCACTTAGAAACAACCCAATCCTTAATATTTTGACCTCTTTGCAAGCGTCTGTAATGTGACAACAATGTTTTGCATCTTTAAAATGTTGAATTGTGCGCAAACAGTAAATAAATCGTACATAAATTGGGGAATATTTTTAATTTTTTGGCCAAGTGACAGAACTATCTTCAAGTGTCTGCAACGCTAATAATGTTTTCAAAAATAGTCTGCAATACGCAATATATCATACAAAATTCGCGTTTTTTCCGCGATCCTCCGACGAAATTTGCCGTTTTTTCGAGATACTTCGACAAAATTTGCCGTTTTTTCGAGATCATTCGACGAAATTTACCATTTTTTCGAGATCCTTCAACGAAATTTGCCGTTTTTCGATATACTTCGACGAAATTTGCCGTTTTTTTCGAGTTCCTTCAACGAAATTTACCGTTTTTTCGAGTTCCTTCAACGAAATTTACCTTTTTTTGGCAATCCTTCGACGAAATTTGCCGTTTTTTCACGATCTGTCGGCAGAATTCTTCGTTTTTTTGCGATCCGACGACGAAATTTGCCGTTTCTTCGACGAAATTGACCGTTTTTTCGTGATCCTTCGACGAAATTAACAGTCTTTTCCACGATCCTTTGACGAAGTTGGCGTTTTCTCCGTAGCCCTTCGGCAAAATAAGCATTTTTCGCAGATCTTTCAACGAAACTAAAGTTTTTTTGACGGCCTTTTGACGAAATTCACGTTTTTTCACGGCCTTTTGACTAAATTTGCGTTTTTTTCTTGATCTGTTAACGAAATTAGCCATTTTTCGCGATCTTTAAATAAATTTCGCTTTTTTTCTGCGATTCTTCGACGAAATTCGCCGGTTTTTTTTGCGATCCTTCGACGAAGTTTGCCGTTTTTTCGCGTAAATTACGCACTATAGCGCTGAATGTCCTTCTGTCTGCAGGTGCCCTAAAAAGTCTGCGACGCCCGTCGCAGCGTCGCGTACATTCTGCCACGGGGTTTTTTAGTATTTAAAAAAAAAAAAAAAAAAAAAAAAAAAAAAAAAAAATTCCCCTAAAAATATTTTCTGCAAAGTTCCGAATTTTGCAGAAAATTTTCCGCGCACGGCGTGCGTCTATATTATACAACTCTGAGCATAGGGAGCTAACTCTCCTTTTAAAATTAGCCATTTTTATGAACTTTTAGGCCGATACTCCCCCTCCTTCCCCAAAACAAAATTTTGTCCACCCTATGGATGTTGGCTCTCGACAATCCTGTCATTTTTGTGACTGACCCTCCTCTTAATAAGGTTGTGCACCCCTACTTGATATCCACATTTTATGACTGAATATGTTAAGAAGTACAATTTAGAATAATATATGTTTCTCCTCCTCTGCACCTTCATTCATGAAAGCAGAATTTTTTTCAGCACTGGCAATCTTTAAAGCTAAATTTACACCCTCAAATAAAGTCAAGGAGTATTTTCACTCTTTGAAAATAATTTTAGCTATATCTCTTGTCTAAATACAAACGTAAACTGTTGATATACCCTTGCCAACAGAACTGAATACGTTGACTGGGAAGGAAGGAACCTAGGGGGCTACCCCCCGTCACATCTCCTGTAATTCTATTGATGGTGGCCCTCGACAACCCAGTCATTTTTGTAAGTGGCCCTTCGCTTAAAAAGGTTGTGCACCCCTACTTTAGCATATCCTAATATCTTAACATCTACTGATTTTAATGAAACTTGATGCTTGTTTGAATGTGCTTATTTAAATATTACAAAGAACATAATTTCTTAAAATATGATTTAAACAATAATGTATTTATTGGCAAGTTTATTTTCTGTAAAAATAAGTTGATAAAGATTATATACTTGCCAAGTCTTCTGGTTTTGCCTGAAGACTTCCGCTTTGTTGTTGTTTATGTATTTTCTTCTGGTCAGAAAATAAAATCTTGCTCAAAAAATAAAAAAAAAACTTTAGAATGAAATAACAGTAATAATTTTTAACTGCTACAAAAAAAGATTAACACCAGACATGTCTGCACCTCAATAGTGGACCGAGAAAATCAAAATAGTAAGAAACAGGGTCAGGGCCTTTGGGAGGAGATATCAAAAACTGAAAGATGATCTAAGACTACAAAAATACATACACTGAAGGGCTGAAAGTCATGGCATATCTCCTAATATCGTGTGGGACCTTCTTTTGTAAGGCATAGATTCAGCAACTCGACATTGTATTGATTCAACATGTCGTAGGAAGTCCCCTGAATAAATATTCAGCCATGCAGACTGCACAGCCGTCCATAATTGCGAAAGTGTTGACGGTTGAGAATTTTGTACACGAACTGGCCTATCGATCATGTCCCATACATGTTCGATGGGATTCATGTTTGGCGATCTAGTTAGCCAAATCATACGCTGGAAATGTCCAGAATGTTCCTCAAAATAACCGCGAACGATTTTAGCCAGGTGATATGGAGCTTTGTCATCCTGGAAAATTCCATCGTTGTTTGGTTTCATAAAGTCCATTAATGGCTGCAAATAGTCTTCAAGTAGCTGAACATAGCCATTTCCAGTCAATGATTGGTTGAATATGACCAGATTACCCAGTCCACGTCATGTAAAAACAGCCCACACAAATTATGGAGCAACCACCAGCTTGCACAGTGCCTTGTTGACAACTTGGGTCCATGGCCTCGTGGGGTTTGCACCATACTCGAACCCTGCCATTAGTTCTTGCCAATTGGAATTGAGACTCATCTGACCAAGCATCTTTTTCCCAGTCATCTAGGGTTCAACTGATATGTTCACGAGCCCAGCATAGGCGTTTAAGTTGATGGCATGTTGTTAGTAAAGGCACTTGGGTCGGTCTTCTGCTGCCATATCCCAACAATGCGAGAATTCACTGCACGGTCCTCACGGACATGTCTGTCGTACATCCTACATTGATTGTTGCTGATATTTGATGCAGTGTTGCTTGTCTGTTAACACTGACTACACTACACACATGTCGCTGGTCACGGTCATTAAGTAGTCGCGGTCAGCATGGGAATTAATGCTTGAAACTAGATATTCTTGACACTGTGGATCACAGAATGTTGAATTTTATACCAATTTCTGAAATTGAATGTCTCATGCGTCTAGCTCTAATTAGCATGCCGCGTTTAAAGTATGTTAATTCCCTTCGTGCAGCCATAATCACGTCACAAACCTATTCATATGAATCTCTTGAGTACAAATGAAAGCAATGACTCTGAATTAACAATTCATACATTTCTTACACAATGCTACTGCTATCTGGATACTTGCATATTACTATCCCATGACTTTTGACAATTCAGTGTATAATACAAAATTGAAAAAGCTACATTAAAACAAGTGGGTAAGTGTGCTTGAAGATCACTCAAAGGGTTTCGTTTAATATTCCTTTCAAAACACTTTATCCTTCCTTTAATAAATCCAAATACGTTTCATTTAGCAACAACAACAAAAAAAAGTCATGTTTTTTATAAAGTAAAAATGTACCGGTCTATTTTTCTTGTTTTTTCAATATCTAAAACTGCCCGATACTGGGTGAAGCCCGCTATTATATTCTGTCATAATAATATCTGTCATGTGGACTAAATGCGATATTTAAAAAAAATTAATTTCAAAATTAAACATGTTGTACACTTTCAAAAACTTAAAATATGCAAATATTTCCATAATCTGGTTTTTATCATGATTCAATACGTTCCTCAAACTCATATATTTACTATTCTCTATTACTCATATTGATACTCGCTTTGTATTATTCTGAAACATTTGAAAAATCCGTTAAACTTCCGATATGATGTCAGATTTTCTTTTTAATTCTCTAATAACGTGATATTAATCTGCTTTATGTACATTCACATACTCATACTCCTTGTATTATTGAGAAATCTTTCCGTTTTATTACCACTATGACGTCAATCAATTTTATTTCCTATTAATATTTTTTTCAATTGGTGAAACTTTTTATTTAATTTTCATTTTTCACGTGTAAATCATCTGATAGAAAATTAATTATTGTAGAAAGAATTTCATCATGGATTTTAATTTTTGGCATCTACTATAACGAAAAATGTTTAAATTTAATAGGAAAAGGCTGTTAGAATTTTGGTTTTTTATCTCTATTTATTAAAATAATACGAATTTTTCAAATTTTAATATTTTGAGCTCTTTATAGCTTTTATTCAGCTATATACACAAAGTTTCAACTCTGTAAGTTACATAGTTTTTGAAAATGGCTCTGTGACAGACAGACAACGGAGCGAGAGTAATAGGGTTTCGTGAGATGAACGAAACCCTAAAAATAAAGTATAAAAAAATAAAAATTAAAGTCTTGGATCAAATTCTGTAAGGGAGTAAGCGATACATATGGGGCCCCCACTACAAAATAGCCTCTAGGAAAAATACAAAACTGGCAAGATTAGTCAACATACTACCAGACAACAACAAACTGGTAACAATAAGACACATTGAATCACTTCTTAAATAGCCTATATCTCACAGACCCCAAAAACACCACATCTGTACTCGTGGAGAAATTAAGGTTTTTATAAAAACAATCCCAAATTTCACCAAGTGTTTTGCTTATAAATTTCAGAGCTCTTAATATAAAAGAATGTTCTTTTCAGGAACGATGACAAACAATATTATATACAATAGCCAGGGGTCTGTTCAGACTTTTTTCCCAGGGTCCTGTTTTTAGGTGCGTTCGTAATTATATAAATACGTAGCACCTATAGTTGTCGCTTGGTCCGTCAGTCTGTCCGTCCGTCTGTCTGTCTGTCTGTCTGTCCGTCCGCATATAACAACGCAAAAACTACCCAACCAAATGGTTTGCAATTTAAAATATATTATCTTTGCAGAATTTTGTCAAGACATTTCAAATTTTATTAAAATCGAATCAAAACTTTAGGAGATATTAATAAAAATATTTATTAAGAAATTTGATTTTTTTTTTTAAATCGGTGCTTTTTTGTTATAGGCGCTTCCGATGGATGTTAAATCGTCAAGCGACCGAGATACTTATTTTATTACAGAAATTAATCTGCAGACGATATAATTCATTTCACAGAATTAAAAATCATCAAGATCTGAATATTTATATAACTAGCTGATACATATATATCTGAATATTTATATAACTAGTTAAGATACTTGTATGAACAGTGTCATAAAATATATACTTAACTAGCTGTTTAACCCGTTCTACGCACGGGATATCATGAATTTAATTCTAAAACGTGCGTACGAACGCACCTCGTTTGTAACGTTTGACGTACAATTTCCAACTTGTTGTAAAATTGTGAACAGCTTTTCATATTTGTCAAAAATCTAGTCATAATTTTGTGAATTTAAAAGGATTGTTATATTCAGGTTCTTGTTTATACATTTTTAAGGAGATATATGGATGTAAAATACATATATTTTCTTTATATGTGTAAAAGTGACAGGTCAGATTTTACTTTTAAATGATTAATTTGTGAAATGTTCAGTTTAAAGATGGAAAACTTTTAAAAAAACCTATTTTTTAAGATAAAGAATTTTGTGAAGGGTCCTGTTTTAGAAAAAATAGTTTTGTTAAGGGTCCTGTTTTGAAATAAAAAAAATTGTGAAGGGTCCTTTAAAGGACCCAATTTATTCCTGAACAGATCCCTGATAGCCTACAATCAGAATTAAAAAATAATAAATATTGGATGAAAAATGAGCAGATTCATTAAATATTGTTTCACTGTGCATGCACGAATGCAATCAAAATATACTGTGCATAATATATTAGCTAAATGTGTAGAGCAACTTTTGTGAAAGTTTCAGAAACATAGCTTGAAAATTCTGATAGTGATAGTCGATAGAATAAGCTTTAAATTCGCTGTTCCCAAAAGGAAGCAAAAAGATGAGGGGCGGTATCCAAATATACAATAAGAGACACTTCATTCTTACTATGCCACCTTTCATAATCTAGTATATTTGGATACAACCTGTAGTTAAAAAAAGAAGCTCAAGCTTCAGTTTTTTTTCTTAATTCTACTTCCCCAGATAAATAAGTGTTTTAAATATTAAAATTGAAATCATTAGTTCTTAAAATCATTTCAGTTAACAGCAATAAATCTAGCAAAAATTTCAGTTCCCTTTGCTCAAAATTCAGCCATAAGGTACATATTTTGCTTGCTTTTCTCCAACCTCTCCTTTACATTGATTTAACTTTCCATTCTGTTTGCTGCTATACATTCAAGAGAATATGGTAAGTGATGAAGCATGAGGTTTATGCTTCATTTTATTAGTAAGAAAATATTTTTAGACTACCAGTTATTTTTATTTCTGTTTTTCAAGTTACAATCAAAGTTGCTATTTTGGAAGAAAATTCATTAAGTTTAGGAGATTTGGAAATTGTATTACTGAATCAGACAAGCAGGGGGAAGAGAGCTATACCAAGGTTTTTAAGGAAAAATAAAGGGAACTTATAATAATAAATCTGAAATCAAATTCTGTTACTTTCTTTTTGAAGTATTTCATGCTACTCTTTTATTTTATACAATCTTATATCCCTATACTTTCTTTGTCTACTTATTAATGGCAATATTGCTAGAATTGTTTAAATTCTATTTGATTTTAATTATGTTTAAATTATTATATTGAAAAATAAACTAAATTAAATGTCTCCTACTTCAGTAACATTTTAACTGGATAAAATAGTTTAATTTAAAGTTTCATACAATCTACAGTGTGATAAATATCTTCCTATTTCTTAACACATCTTTTGATTAATCATCAATCTTCGCATTTTCTTCTTCAATTACTTGACAGGTATGAAATTAATACATTATTTTTGTAGACTATTTATCATATCCATACTTTTTATGCTACATTATTACATTTTTACATACATTTCTCTCTTTCTATTTAAGCATGCTATTATATTTTTAAATGTTTGGAATTTTTAAAAAGAAAACAAATGTTAAGAATAACTGAATTTATGTATTGTAACCATATCTTATGAATTATGTTAACTTTATTGTAATAGCTGGTTTATTTTTAGCTTAAAGTTTTAAAAGTTTGTGATTTAAGTGAAAGAATTGTTCAGACATCTGACCAGATCTGGGATTTGATTATTGATGGCCAAAGTATGTAGTTTTTTTTTTTCGTGATTTCCTACTTTTTCATCATGTTTGTTTCTCACTTTTCCCACTTTTTATTTAGACATGTTTCTTTTTTCAGTTTTCACAATAATCAGGAAAAAGTGCCCTTGTTAAGCATGAGTAATTAATCACTAGTTGTGGCAACCTTGCCCCTTTCTCTTTAACTTTGTGCATCATTTTATTATGCTTTTGAAAATGTTATTTTTACATTATTATGTCTGACATTTGTTTGAAGCAAATGCTTAACATTATGACATGAGTTTATAGCTAAAAAAATTTGTCCTTTGAAAATAATTAAAAAAAATTTAAAAATAAGTAAATTGACCATTTAAGTTCCATGCAGATCTGGGTTATGTTTAAAACATGTTTGGAATTTTTTCTTAAACCTGCAGAAGCCAAAAGCTCGAGTTGCTGTTACATGTTTAGATGGAACTTAATGGACATAATTATATTTTATCTGAGCAGTTGGTTACTAACTTTAAAGGTCTGTGAAGATAATTATGAAAAACATTACTATGATATCTATACTAATAAAAGAAAGGTGTGTGTGTGTGGGGGGGGGGGGAATCTACTGCACATAGAGGTCTGAAAATTTGGATGAGGATAGATAGTCCTAATGTATATGAAGCTCAGATCAGGGCCTGACTAATGCAGGGGCAAATGAGGCAGCTGCCCTGGGCTTCCCATTTAAGGAGGGCCCCATGGTATAATCTTGATTTTGTTAAAAGGGTGTCAAATGGTTAAATTTGGCCAAAAGTGTTTCAGTTTCAAAGATTTAGGAAGGGAGTACGGCCCTCTCCTTCGTCAAGAGTGATTCAAAGACCTGTATTTACACCTCAAAGGCTCACATAAACCCTTATATCCCTATACAAAAAAGGGGTAGTGTATTCTACCATCTTTCTTGTGATACTCTGTACACATGGTTAAATTTATTTTCATACAATAGGTATGAAATTTAGTACTTGTCACTTCAGCATAATTTATGGTGTATACAGCCGTGGAAAAAATTATAAGGACAAGTGAAAAGTCGCCAAATGTAGGAGCCGCCTGGCTAGAAAATTATGCAAATATTTGTATGATAAAAAGGCTTGAAACGGAACATTTCTAAACAAATTTTAAGTTGAATATTAGGAAAATCATTAAAAGGCATGAATTTAAAAGGTTTTAATAGCTTGCTGCTCGGAAAAAATAAGGACACGCATTTCTTTTGAAATAGCAAACAAAATTTTGCATATTTGGTAGTATCATAGGATTGTTTAAAGTAACCTAAAACTGTCCCGCAGTAAGACTATTCAGTTTCTTTCGCTCTTCATTATGCCAAAGAGCACACAACTATCTGAATTTGAAAAGAGGAAAATCATTGCTTACAGAAAATGTGGAATGAGTGGACGTGAAATTGCAAGGAATATAAACGGATCTAAAACAGTAATTTATAATTTCTTGAAGAATCTAAAAAATTATGGCAAGAAGAAGCATACAGGTAGGCCTGTTTCTTTGACTATGCGCCAGAAACGTGAAATTGCGCGTCGAGCTTGCTTAAAAAAACAGAGTTCTACTCAAATTAAAACAGAAATGAATCTACCGTGCACTAGCCGAACAGTGCGTAATGTTCTGGAAAAGAATCCCAATGTTAAATATGCTAAACTACGGTCACGTCCACCACTTACAAAACTACATAAGAAGATTAGATTGGAATTTGCTAAGAAACACGTTTCTTTTGGATCTCGCTGGAAAGATGTGGTGTTTTCGGATGAAATAAAATTTAATTTGGATGGACCGGATGGTTTTCGTCATTATTGGTATGACTTGCGAAGAGATAAACCTGTTTTTTCCAAACGTCAATTCGGAGGAGGTTCTGTGATGGTGTGGGCAGGTTTTGCAGCCAATGGAACAACACCAATCGTGTCCATTCGAGGATGCATGAATTCAGAATCATATGTGAATATGCTAGCTGAAAAATTATTGCCTGAAGCACCCCTTATCACAGGTGGTGATTATTTGTTTCAACAAGACAATGCAAGTTGCCATGTGTCTCGTGCATCACGTTCATGGTTCAAGGCCAATTCTGTCCAACTTTTGGATTGACCGCCAAGAAGCCCTGATTTAAACCCCACAGAGAATCTGTGGGGCATTTTAGCTAGAGAAGTATATAAGCATGGCACACAATATGCAAATACAGATGATTTGACATCATCCATAGAATTAGCATGGAAAAACATTTCTAAACAAACTTTAACTGGGCTTTCTGAGTCAATGACTGAACTATTAATAAGGGTTATTGAGAAAAAAGGTGATTTTGTTGAATATTAATTTTATGTTCAGACATATTTCATTATGTCCTTATAATTTTTTCCATGTTTCACGTAATGTATTTCTACTAATATCTACTAATATCTACTAATATTTCTACTATAAGTGATTTATAAATTTTATTGTAATTTAATTTCATATTAATAGGTACCCAATGTTTCTTAATAACGAGTAGTAAATTATGTTTGATTTTGTTTTCAGTTGATGATTACTTTAGTACATATTACTCATTTTTCAACGTGTCCTTATAATTTTTTCCATGGCTGTAAATACCCAGCTCGTGATAGAAAACCCTCATTATTCAATTCTATCCCCAGTATACTCCCGTCACTTCTGGATACAAAAGATCTGGAGAATGTCTATTGGTGACGGTGTATCATGGGAGGGAAAACGTGGCTGATGACAAACAGTCCTCATCTACTGAAGTTCCTCCAATTATCATATGATCTGAAAGCCGATTGCACAAGGATGAGAAACGGCAATGATAAACAGCAATTCAATACAGAGCTGGATATAACGTGATATGATATTGAAAGAAAAGCAGAAAAAATAGAAGCTAGAATGTTAGGATATAAGAGTAAGTAATAAATAAATAATATAACTATTGTAACATACTTTGAGAAATGAAAAATTGACAAAAGTTATAAATAAAACTAGGTGTATGGTGGTTGAGAGAAATAATATGAAAACAGAAAAGTACAAATAGAGTCTAAATAGATATCATAGTGATGCAGGGATGATTCTGGTTCTTCCGATTCTGAAAATTCCGAAAAATTAAGGCAATGATTTCCGAAAATAAAAAAAAATATTGGTCATAAATCCGAAAATTCGGACATAAAATGTATCGGTATTTCGGCAAATGATTGCTGAGAAAAATCAATCTCTTCATTCGTTTGAAGAAAAGTCGCCGATTTTGTCGAAGGATCGCAAGAAAAACGTGAGTTTCGTCAGATAATCGGGAAAAAACGGCAAATTTCGTCAAAAGGTCGCAAAAAATAGCAAATTTTGTCAAAAACATTGTGAAAAAACTGCAAAATTCATCAAAAAATCGAGAAAAAACCCTAAGTATCATCAAAAAATCGCGAAAAAATGGCAAATTTCGTCAAAAACACTGTGAAAAACCTGCAAATTTCGTCGAATAATCGTACAAAACCCCACAAATTTTAAAGGGACGCAAAAAAAAAAATGCCGGGAGTGGACACCCCCACATCCCTCCCTCTGTTGTCTTTTCAGAAAATTTGCTGTGAATTTGATTTTTTTTTTTTACTCAGAATCGCCCCTGGAGTGATGAGACAATAGGGAAACACTAGCTAGGATAATTTCCCTCAACACTGCCCACATAGACCTATAAGATCACCATCATAGTTTATTTATATACTAGCGGACCTGCCCGGCATCATCCGACTCTGTGATGATAACTTTAAATATACCTAAAATCAGTGTTAAATGATATTTTATTCTTAAGCGAAAATCTTTCCAAACAAAACTGAAGTTGGGGGTCCCTTTGCCTTTGGCATTGTACACTCTCGAATTTGTAAGATTTTATATTTTTAAATGGAAATTAATCCAGATTAATCTAGAGTTGGAAGCTTCAGCAACATACACTGGAGTGCTACTTACACTTCGGTTTCTTTTTTCAACTAAACCTCAAATTTGTATAATTCTATACTGATTTTGTATGAATTTATATTTTGAAGCAAAAATCTTTCCAAATGAACCTGGTATCGGGCCCCACTGCCTTTTTCAGTGTACATTCCCAAGTTTGTATGATTTTATACTTTTAAATGAAAATCCATGCAAATGAACTTAGAGATGGAAGCCTTTGGCAGCATACACTGGGTTATACGCATGCTCTGTTCTGTTCTGTTTTGGTTTTCTATTTTAAGACTATTAATCAGTCAACTTATGAATTCCCCTCACTAATGTTAAACCTATGGGCATAGGATGCATTCGTATATTTTAAATATCTGCTTGCAAAATTTATATTTGTAACTTCTTTTTTCTGTGTACTTTTCTTAAAGGATGTCTCTTTTTTTTCTTAGTTCTCAAAATGTTTCTAAAATTTATGCTTAAATTAACATATGTGTTAAATCTTATGAACTGTGAGTAAGATTTTGACACTTCACATAAAATTAAGTATACATTTAAGAAATATTTTGACAACTAAGAAAAAAGAGACATCCTTTAAGAAGTGTACACAGAAAAAGAAGTTAAAATTATTAATTTCCTGAGGAGATATTATAAATACAGTCGAACCTCGTTAACACGAAATTGAAGGGACTGGGAATTTTTTTCGTGTTAACCGTCATAATAGTGGCGCCATCTATGTTAGATATAAAAACTAAATAAATTAACCTAGAAATATATCCCTGCTCAAAAAATCATAAATTAATAAGAAATAGTAAATTTCATTAACAAATTAATTATCGTATTTTAGGCAATAATAATTTTATTTACATGTTAATCATATTTTTAAATAGTCCGTTATTGACTTTGGCTTCAATTTTTGTAGAGTACTTTTTTAGGAACGTATGGACCTAATCCAATTTGTCCAAAGCTCGGGAAGTATCCTCTTGATCCATAAGGAAGCATTCTACAGTTTTCAATGCTGCGGTAGATTCATTTATTGACACTAAACTTTTCCGTTCTGTGTCAATTTCTTCTTCCTCGTCTGACACTCCAATGTTGTCATCTTTATTTTTCAGCAATTATTTCTTCGTCTGTCGTCACATCCGAAGTCCGCACATCTTCATCTATGCAAATGTACTTGGAAAAAACAATGTCTAAGAAAGAATTTACAGATTTCGGCTACATATCTTTCTGCAGACAAGTCTGTGACGCTTTTTAAATCTTGTCAGTCATCCGTTAGAAAATATGAAATCGCTCTCACCGAGAGCATCAGCAAAAGCCTCTGCTTCATCTTGCAAAACTGCAAATGTTAAAACAATGTTCTGGGTTCTGGCTTATTGCCTCTTTTATCCACCGCAAGAGAGCAATTTCAATTTAATCATTGTTTCTTCTACACATTCGTTTTCTTACTGGTTTGAATTAACTTACAGCATAAACCGCTTCAATCTTTTCGTGATTCTTTAAAATTGTAGGTATCCCATACTTCTCGCCGCATTTTGTGATTTTTTCAGCACTTTCTCGTTAACTTCGTTTAATTTTTTTGCTTGGTTTCTTAAGATACTGCTTCCTGTTTTCGACTCACCTTTCACAGAATTCTACAGAGCAACTGTGAACAGTGTTTCCATTATGTTAGTTAGGTAGTGAAGTAGAGATAGTCACTTCTTTCACTCACAGATAGGAGAATTCAGACCCCCAGTTTATAGTTTATGTTACTGTCAATACAGTCAACCGAGTAATGGAACAATAACTTTCAAAAAAAGAAATTCCTTCCCCAAACTTTCATTGTGACTAATCTATTGCTCATATGGTTAATGTGGGAACACTTGCGCATATCGGAGATCAAAGAAAAGCAGGGATTATTCAGGAATTCAGTATTTCAGAATTTTCTGAAACCCTTTTTCACTTTAAATCGTTTTCAAACATGAGAAAATTCCACTTTTAATAAGAGTATGTGACATTTAAGTTTGAAATATTGAAAACATTGCATAAGGAATCATGTTTTGACTTTGAAGCGGAAAAATTTTTTTCGCCTTAAGCGGGATTTTCCGAAATTTTATTTCGTGTTAAACGAATTAATTAACATTGATTTTCAGACTCATCCGACGAGACCTGAAAATTATTTCGTGTTAAGCGAAATTTCGCGTTAAGCGATTTCGTGTTAACGAGGTTCGACTGTATACGAATGCATTCTATGTCCATAGGTTTAACATTAGCAGAGGGGAATTCGGAAGTCACCCTTAAACAAAAATCTATCCAAATGATACACACACTTTTAAAATAAATTTTCTAGTCTTTTTTAGGGTTTCATATTCAAAATATTGATTATAAAATAGACGATTTTGTAATATCGCACAGCATGCAAGGTACAATAAAGTTGCAATATGACATTTCTAATCCAAATATCTTAAATCGCAAATGATATTTCAAGTGGCATAGGGGAGAAAAAAAGAAATCCCACACAAATCCGCAAAAGGACTTCCAAAAAATAATTATTTTGAAATAGTTAATATTTTTTGAAAGAAAGACATTGTTAGAAAGGAAAATGTACACAGGTTAAGTGGGTATTTTTTTCCAACCTGGAAAGCAGATGCAGGCTTTTAACAAGAACGAAAAATCATGCGTTAAGCATAGATTATGTAACTTTCCAATGCTTCCAAAATAATTTTACAAATCATACCGTTTAATAAGCTAAAAGATAACATCTAAGTAAACAATTTGGAAAACATATAACATATTTAAAAACATAATTTCAGGAATTTCCAACATATACAATATTCGGAAAAATATCCGAATACTTTTATTCAGCCCTGTATATGATCTATAGATTTGTATATTGCTAAATTTTAGTTCAGTTAGGAAACGCGTAGCACAGTTTAAAATTCTCCGTCTGGAGTTTCTGTCAATAAACGGAAATGTGTTCGTAAACTTTTGTGCTTCCCTGTATAGGATCTACAGAATTTATACACACCACATAATAGACAAAAAGCGAGTTAAAATTAAAATCGGGTTGAGTAACTTAAAACGCACTTCCAGGAATTATTGTTAACAGACAGTAGAGAATTCTTTTGTGTGTCCCTGTAAATGAACGATGACTGCTATACAAACACTATTCTGTAGTAATCCTCTTGTCATGCACCTTAGTGATATATATAAATTTCAATGCGTTTAAAATAGTGAAACATTATTTAAATAAACCGCAGACGATTTTTCTCCATAGACGTAATGCAACGGAATTCTTTTGACTGTCCTTGTAAAGTAACTATAAGTGCTATGCACACCCTACTCCATATTAAGCTTCTTCTAATGCACCTTAGTGATATGTATAAATTTCAATGCGTTTAAAATAGTGAAACACTATTTAAATAAACCGCAAATGATTTTCCCCATAGACCGCAATGTAACGGAATTCTTTTGAGTGTCCCTGTAAAAAAACTGTAAGTGCTACACACTTCCGTCGAAATAGGGAACATGCTATAGATAACGACAATAACATATAAAAATTGCAGAGCATATTTACGGGAGTTAGAGCACGGGCAGACGGCCATACGGCAGACAAACTGAAGTCATAAACACTTTTCAACTAGGTTGGAAAGTGTTAAAAATTGCAGAAAAAGCAGTAACAGCACTAAGTTTTTTTTTTTTAAGCTTTAATATTAATATATTTTTAAACATATAGCACTATTGGAATCAAGATAGTAACTCCAATAAGTGTTTTTCTTTTCTTTTTTTTTTTTTTTTTTTTTTGGGTAAAAGGAGAGCCAATGAAGACTTGAGTAAACATTCAGAAGGGGAAAAAAAACATTAATTCAACATTTGAAAAACATTTTTTTTGAAAGTGTAAGTATTAATATTTTTAAAAAACTAAGATATTATTAGGAAGGTATCATCAGTAAGTGGATATATATTGTTTTTTCGTATTTTGAACAGGAAAGCAGATGCCGGCTTGTAAAAATGTGTGAAAAAAAAACTGAGTGTTTTTCACCCCCTCTTCATTCTTTTCTGCTTTGTAAATCTCCATGATTGGTGGCAGTGTGCCGTTTTGTGATGTTCATTATGGTTTTTAATTAATATCTTGGTTAATTAAGAAAAAATGAAAAATGTGAGCCTCAAATGTATTCACACCTTCCTTGGACTATCCTCATCCAAATTATTAGACCTACATGTGGTAGAATTTAGTCTTTCCAGTCTTTATTCATTAGGATTTGTTAATCTTTTGCATAATTGCATATTCTGACTTGTCTTATTAGAGTATTTGATTGCAAAATTTATCAAGTGTTCATCAACCATTCTTAACTTTAACAACACTGTGCAGAATAAGTAGAATTTGTTCAAAAAGAAACGAAACTTTATTTTTTTACCAGAAAACTTGACCTATGAAGATGTAATGAAGACTGTAACCTAATTTTTGATGGATATATATATATATATATATATATATATATATATACATATATTGATGTTTTCTGTTTATTGTGTCTAAAGATTTTTTACAAAGATTTAACCTATCCCATGTTTGGAATAAGCAATATGTGTACCACATATTTTGTCACTTAAACACAAGATAACTAGAAACAAGTGGGTAAGTGTGATCGAAGATCACACAAAGGGTTTTATTTAATATTCCTTTCAAAACACTTTATCCTTTCTTTAATAAATCCAAATAAATTCCATTTAGCATTCTTGTTTTTTTTCGAATATCTAAACCAGTCCGATAGGGGGCGAAGCCCACTATTATATTCTGTCATAATAATATCTGCCATGTGGACTAAATACGATATTTAAAAAAAAAAATAATTTCAAAATTAACATGTTGTACATCTTCAAAATGTTAAAATATGCAAATATTTCCGTAATCTGGTTTTTATCATGATTCAATACGTTCCTCAAACTCATATATTTACTACATTAAAGACATGAGTATAAAACATCGCAAATTTACTGAATGGTGTATACAAACATTTTGCATACACCATTTAGTAAATTTGTGATGTTTTATACTCACGTCTTTAATGTAGTAATGTTTCATTCGTCCAGCATTTATATCATATATTTACTATTCTCTATTACTCATATTGATACTCACTTTGTATTATTCTGAAACATTTGAAAAATCCGCTAAACTTCCGATATGACGTCAGATTTTCTTTTTAATTCTCTTATTACGTGATATTAATCTGCTTTGTGTACATACACACGCTCATACTCCTTATATTATCGAGAAATTTTTCTGTTTTATTACCACTATGACGTCAATCAATTTTATTTCATACTAGCTGACCCGCCCGGCGTTGCCCGAGCCATTGTAATAAACTTAAATCTCTTAAAAAACGGAATTCTGGCCATGGTCTACGATGGCTTCGGAACCGTATACCTGGCATGCTCGTACGCTCTAGAAAATCTTTTATTTCCCCCTACCAACGCCAGGGGAGCATTCTGTTCTAAACAAACCTCTTTCCGAACGAACTTCTGAGACAGGTCCGCGCTGCCTACGTTACTGTATAGTATGTGCACTATAAAATTGAGCTGGTTTCGAGGGAACATTATTAGCCCAGTTATTGCAATAAGGCATAGTTACAGAAACTAACCTTGAGTGAGGTGCCAAGGGGAGGGGATGTTCGAGTGTTCTTCAGAAAATGACTAATTAGGAGGCTCACTATGCATGCATAAAAATTCGTTTGTTTTGTTAAGCTAGGAACTTAATTACAAAGTTGGCTTAAACTCTTATTTGTAAATAGTGGTAACCGCTACTCATAAATTTAATTTAATGTTATAAAGGGTGACTATTAAGTTAAATATAATGTTTGGAATCACTTGCGTTGAAATCGGAAAGATAGTTGCTGATATATAGAAATGGGGCATAGTCAGGGTTGTATCGGTTTTAACCATGGCGGTTTAAACCAGCAGTTTTAACCGGTTAAAACCGCCCCGGTCAAAATCAGTTTTGACCATTTTGACCACTGAAATTCAATATTCAATTTATTTAATACTAATCAAATATATTTTACTAGCACATGTTAAAACTAAGTTAACATTTGTTAAAAATATATTATAAATAACATAACACCAGCAAATACCAAATTTTAAAAAAAGTCATAACACAAATAACATAACACAGGGTTCGCAGCGTTCCTAAATTTTTCTACCTTTGCTACCACTATTATAAAAAGGTAAACTTTGTCGTATATTTCTATTGCAGACGTTAAAGGAATATACCATGAAGAGTTTTGTTTTAAAATAGTGGTAGCAAAGGTAGAAAAATTTAGGAACGCTGCGAGCCTTGCATAACACCAAGATACAATACAAATATTTTTAATTATTCTTTACACAAGCTCTTTTATGCTTTTATGTAATTTGTGTTTAATTAAAAAAATGATTACAAGTAACAAGTTTTACAGTTGTCTCTAAACTTAGACGGTTTCGTAATTTATTTTGGATTATTCCAAACTTAGAAAATAATCTTTCTATTGATGAAGAGCTAGCACAACAGTTCATTAGATGTCATGTGAATTCAACAAATTTTATATCAATGCCTGTTATCTTCTTTATTGCTGTCCACCCACCAGACATCAGGTCCAACTGTATCTTTTACACTTTCAGAAAAATAGGATTTTGGATATGGTGAGGATTCTGCTTGAAATGCAATCACAAGAGGCAAAAACGTAAGATCAATATTATCATGTAACCACTGTCTTGCTATTTCTTTCTTTTCTTCATCAATACCTTTACCCATGTAGACAGGATTCAGCATATGTGCCATGTTTTTTGTTTTTAACTGCAACTGTATTATACTTTTACAATTGCATAGTCCATTTTTAACACTTATTATATTGTATAAGCATATTTTACTAATGAACCTCATAAACTTGTCAATGTATTTTTTTAACTGCACTGTTACTTTTATTACTTATTAAGATATTTTTAATTGCAAAAAATAATAATTATAATTAAGACTATTTAAAACTATTTGTAACAGTTCTGACCATTTTTTACCACTTTGACCATTTTGACCAATTTTGGACGCTTAAAACCACTTTTATCCAGTGTCCTGGTCAAAATCAGTTTTGACCGGTTAAAATTACAACCCTGGGCATAGTTAGAGAAAAACCTTGAAGGAGGGGCCAGGGGGGGGGGGGGGGTTGTTCAAGTACCCTTCAGCAAATGACTAATTAGGAGGACGACTATGCATCTTTCAAAATTCGTTCGTTTGCTTAAGCTAGGAACGTAATTACAAATTTGGCTTAAACTATTATTCGGAAATAGTGGTAACCGCTACTCATAAATTTAGTTTAATGTTATAAAGAGTGACTATTAAGTTAATTATAATGTTTGGAACCACTTGCGTTGAAATCGGAAAAATAGTTGCTGAGATATGGAAATGGAGCATAGTTAGAGAAAAAACCTTGAAGGAGGTCCCGGGGGGGGGGGGGGGATGTTCAAGTGCCCTTCAGCAAATGACTAATTAGGAGGACCACTATGCATCTTTCAAAATTTGTTCATTTCCTTAAGCTTTGAATTTAATTACAAATTTGGCTTAAACTGTTATTCGTAAATAGTGGTAGCCGCTACTCATAAATTTAGTTTAATGTTATAAAGGGTGACTATTAAATTAATTGTAATGTTTGGAATCACTTGTGTTGAAATCGGAAAGATAGTTGCTGATATATGGAAACGGAGCAGAGTTGGAGAAAAAACCTTGAAGACGGGCCGGGAGGGGGGCGGGGGTTGTTCAAGTGGCCTTCAGCAAATAACTAATTGGGAGGATCACAATACATCTTTAATGATTGATTCATTTGGTTAAGCTAGGAACTTAATTTGAAATTTGACTTACACTATTATTCGGAAATTCTGGTAACTGCTTTCTAGAAATACAATTTGTAGCCTAAATGTAATTAGACCCTTGCCCGTCTTAATTCCCGCAAATATAAAAAAGAATCTGTTAAATAAAGTTTTCTGTATTAACAATCTCCATCATAATAATAAATGTCATGTAAAAAAAAAAAAAAAACTTAAACCCGACTAATTGTCATGAAGAAAAATGTACCTGGAAAATATTTCAATCTGTGGGACGTATGTGTAATTTGTCATGTGGCGCGACATTCGCATGGCTCCTCTACGCTGATAACTTCAATCCATATTGACACTATTTAGTTAGAAATCCTTATTTATGCATCGCTACTCTGGTTTATTTAATTACTTCTGTGAAGAATCGATGCAACCAACCAGTGAACCAACCAACCCAAAATAATAAAAGCGTATTTTTAATGAGAGTTCTTTGTGCATTTTAATTAATATTTCAGAAAGTAATTAAAATATTAAAATTCTGACGCTCAGGTATACCAGGAGAAGGTTTGGACTACCTAAATCTAAATTTACAGACTTCTAGGTGCGCTAAATTTTCCTAGCCATGGCAGACAGACACACACACAGACACACAGAGCGAAACTTTCTTTTATTAGTATAGATTAATCTTTTTTCTAATTGGTGAAACTTTTTATTTCACTTTCATTTTTCTCGTGGAAATCGTCTGATAGAAAATTAATTATTGTAGAAAGAATTTCATTGTGGATTTTTAATTTTTGGCATCTGCTATAACAAAAAATGTTTAAATTTAATGGGAAAAGGCTGTGAGAATTTTGGTTTTTTATCTCTATTTATTAAAATAATACGAATTTTTCAAATTTTAATATTTTGAGCTCTTTGTAGTTGGTATTCAGATTTAAACACAAAGTTTCAACTCTGTAAATTACATAGTTTTTGAGAATGGCTCTGTGACGGACAGACAATGGAGCGGGGGTACTAGGGTTTCATGAAATGAACGAAACCCTAAAAACTAAAATGTCCCAAGTAAGGTTGCCTAAGCCCAACTTGCGACAGATTTCATTTTATTATTATTTTTTAGATATTAATTGGGATCCTAAAAATTAAAAATTTGAAGTAAACACAGACCAGATAACCCATCAAAATTTTGCAAAGTTTGAAATTGTCCTAAGTATGGGCATGGGACTGTATTGATTTTGTTTTATGTACCAGTCAACTATTATCTGAATGACATTCCTTAAAATAAATGCATTACTGTAATTTCTAGAAAAAACGCCACATCGCGAAAAATTGTCCCCAAAAAATAAAGAAATGACCGTAAACGCTGCAGGTAAAATTGCAGTTGTAATCGCGAATGACATGCAAACAGAAACGCATTAATAAGCTGAATTTAGAAATCGTGAAAACATAAAAATGAAATTATTAAAATAAACTTGAGTCATGAAAAACAACACTCATTTGAATCAATTCACCTTTGTAGTATAATAATTATTTAAAAACAACACAAATGTCACAAAACACATATGCATCATTTAATAAAAAACTTTACTTAAGGTGTTTAATGTGTTTAAAAGCATACATAACTGTATTTCACATTGATAAAAAACCTAGCGCTTTCGAGCAACCTTAGCTCATCATCAGGGTTAAAAAATACCAACACGTAGACACACACAAAACAAATAGTCTAAAACTAGTAAAAGCATCATTTTCTGCTGAAGAATGGTCAAACCATTACAAACAGGTCACTAGGGGTTGGAAGCATTGGGAGGGATGTGCCAATCTTATTCAATCCTTGAACGATCTGTAAAAGTTCCCTAAATTGTGGTATAAACTTTTACAGATCGTGCAGACCAGAGTCCTACATCCGGTCGGGTAACCTGATTTTACCTGAACCTGATCTGCAGTTCGGGTCGGCACTATTTTTTTTCCGCTGCGGGTTGAGTTGACTTTAAATGTTTCAGGTTCGGATTGGTTTTGGGTTGGCTTTTTGATTATTTTCGATCGTGGTCGGGTTGACCTCTCTTTTTTTTTTTCAAAAGAAAGTGTTGAATATTTTTTTTAAATGGAAAAAAATAAGATAAACTTGATATTAAGAGACATAATTGTAGACTACTTTTGAAAAATGGTATTCAAATATGGGTTCATTTTCTTTCATTTCGAATTCAGGTTCAGGTCGGGTCTCGAGATGACTATTGACTTTGAGCAGAATGTTCGGGTTCGGGTCGAATACAATCCGGCCTGTGCAGACTAGAGTCCAGCATTTGATCTTGTAACCCGATTTTACCCGCTATTGTTTTGTTAAGGGTAGAGATGGAAATTTTCAAATGGCAAAAAAGTTTTGATATATGTATATCCACTATTTTTTCCAAGTTTTTTCTAAAAATATTGATTTTTTACAAATAAAATCTTTTCTTGCAGTTATATGTTCTTAGAACATATGGAATATTAAACATTTTTTACTACATCCACTACTTTTTTTTTTAAAAGTAACCTATGAATTTTGCTTTAAATTTTTTTTTATAGAATTCTCACATTAAGTGTTCTCGTTAGAGATCTGCACGAGCCCGGGTCAATCTTAGACTCGGGCTAGGCCACAGCTGGGCTTAAATTTTTTGCGTCAAACTCGTTTTTTTTTTTTTGGACCGTGTCAGACCAGCTATTTTTTTGTGAAAATAACAGTAAGGTTTTACCTTTGTTCGACAAAATCGTTAGAAATCAGTTTTGTTTTATTAAATCAAGGCAAATATGAAAAAAAAAAAAAAAATCTACTTAAAAAACATTCTTTATAGAGCTTCAAAATTATTTTTTTTATCTATCTTCCATTTTAAACTACATTATTTTTTCTAATGAATCATTAAATGCATTTGTCCAAGTAATCTGTAATGTTGTCATTTCATATTCCATAGCTTGTGGGCATATAAGCTGCTAAATGTTACATGAGTATGTGTGAAATATTTCTTGAAATAATTTTAATTATAGAATAATATTGATTAAGAAGTATCGGAATTTCTTTCAGAAATCGAGTCAGTTGAGTTTCGTTGATTTTTGTATAGTTCAGGCTCCAGTTCCAAACTTTTAGCTTTTATGCTAGGCTGGACCATTATATATCATTCGCCCGGATCTAAAACTTTTGGCCACAGTGTTTCTTCTGAAAATTATGGTAGTTTTAGTAATTATCTATAAGAATTGCTAATGAAAAATTGCTTTTTATTATTTTAGACAAACGGCGTACTGCAGAGACTCAAATGAATAGAACTAGCTCAAGATCCCATTTTATATTTCGAATGGTATGTATTTTTACAATTTTGCTAAAATGTTCATTTATCATTGTTTGTTGTTATTATATAGCAGGAGTAGAGAACTTAATCAAGTATGCATAGTGTAGTACATAAAAGTTTCTCTGGCACATAAACAACTTATAAGTAATAATATGTTTAATGGGCAAATTTAATTTGAAGTATTTTAACAATAAACAAGAACTAAAATATTGTTTGATTATTTTAGTTACATTAATTATTTTTTTTAAATATTTAATGTGTTATAATTTTATTATAAAAGTACAAAGAGTGGCAAATTTGAATGATAGCCTAAACTTTAGAATAAAATTTTCATGAAATGGTTTTGGTTATTACTTTTATGGAAAATATAAATCGTTGACTAAATAGGTACAAAATGAGAATTAAATGTTATAATTTAATTAGAAATTAAGAGTAAAAACTGTAGGTGTATCAGGCAAGCAGAGTTTGCAGAATTGCATGACATAAGACATTTATTTACAATTAAACGAAGACAAAATATATACAGCTCGTATGCGACTGAGTGCCGACATCTTTCTTCAAGTAACAACTACTCTCTCTTCTGGAGCATCATCGTAACTGTACGCGCATGCGCCATATGTGCGGAGAGGAGAAAATGAACGTTGTATTCCAACAATTCCCCCCTTACAACGTGCATTTTGATTTGGTTCAACATCTAATTAACATACTTATGAAATGATGTTGACCATTTTAAGAGCTTAACACAGCAGAAAGACGCAACTGGAAGCATGAGCTGGTATGTTGTAAGATAATGTAGTGAAACTAATTTAAGGAAGCAGGTTTTTCAAGTCACAGTTTATTCAAAATAAAGTCAAGTATATGAAAAATCTCTTTAACACATATCCAGTCAATAATAAAAACGAAAAACAAGCTTTAAGATGAAGTAACTAAAGTCAAAATAAACATAAGCAAAACTTAAAAATAACTCACTAAGACTTGTTTCACAGCATGATGACAAAACTATTAAACTGAATAACTAATTACAAAAGACATGATAATTCCTTATTATGAGGAAGCCTAAGCTTCACTCACGTTCGTGACTGATTCTCCTACAACTAGAAACTGATTACACACACGATACACAGCCTTTTATAGTAACCAAAACTAATTAAACATTCAAAACAAACTCTCCAGAACATACGGCAATGCGTCATCACGATATCGATTAAAGCGTAATCGAATCGCACGCAAGTAGATGCGATTTGCAAAAACTCTACTTTCGAAAGAAAAATAGGTGAATCGATTAATGATCGCAGATGAACGGAATGCTGATGTTAGATTTCGGTAGTTGTTTATGATAGTGAGTGCCGATATGCCGGTGAAAACAAAAGTTTTAGCATTAAGTCAAAGTAAATAAATGAAAGATAAAAGGAATTTCTAAATTAACAAAGGCCGAAAACAAAAGAAAAACGTAAGTAAACGATATTTAAATAATATTTAAATGTTAAAAATATATGTAAAAATGAAATTAAGAAAACATAATTTAAACTTAGCACTGACTCTGTATGGATAACTTAATGTCTTTGAGACAAGGAGAAGCATAACTATTTTAATCCCTAACAGAAGCCCCCCTCTCGTTGTCTCAATATTTTTTGAGCCATCTGATAAAACAGAATCCAAGGCTAAGTAGAAAGCCAAGAAGAACTTTATCTATTAACTTTAACCATATCAAATTTAAATTAAAAAAAATTCAACAATAATTAAACAATGATTAAATATTAGTAATTCAAACCATCATGGCATTCCAACTAACTGAAATTTCAAACATGGACTAAAAAGATTTAAACCAAAAAAAAAAACTTTTCAAATAAATTTCTAAATTCATATTTAAAAAAAAAAAACTTGCCAAAGTAGAAAAAAAATTCTCACAACTTCAAAACCTTTTAACATTCTTCATTTAACATTAACAAACTTTAAACTAATGAAAAATACAATACAAACCATGCTGTGATACATGACATACAATATCTTCTATTTGAAGGATTTGAACAAGCCAACAACATCATCTTGACCTTGATTACAACATAACAATTTCAAAAAAATATAAAAAGTTCATTTTTATTATACAATCATCACACTGTATCCTCAAAAATTACAATATCCATATTCAGATAAAACTGACTGAATATATATCATCTCTCAATAAACTTCGCCAGGCATCCAAAATATAGGACAAAACCCACGGAGCACTTGCTCGGTCCTTTCATACTAAATTCAGCCATTCTAATTAGGTCAAGCATTCTCCAGTCATTCCTCCGTATGCAGCTGCTAAATGCAAATACGGATAACATCTCATTAAACCACAAAAAGATGGATGGATATCCTAGATGCCTGCAAAAATGGAGAAACTCATTCATTACACATGAATAAGTATATGGATATAGATATATAACAATTCAAAAATATCACAGTATAGAAGTTACATTTGTATATATATCTTTAAATATTTTAATTAAGTTAAAAGCTTTAAATAAAAATAAATTTTAACTGAAAAATTAACAAAAAATTAACAATTGGGTTGGACACAACCCAATAACAATGAGCGGGACAAAAGTGACACTCCCAATTTCAAAATCAAGGACTGACTGAAATAAAAATAACGTGCCCGCGGTAAAGGTCTTTGTATGGTGGTATGTTTCCGGAGGATTACCCCAGATGACTCTCTGACATTTACCGGACAAGGGTCACCTTCCCGAGGCGGTACCGAAGGCTGTTCGAGCCATCCGAAAATAACCCCCACGGAAACTCCATTTCCACACTCGGATGGGAAATTAAATTGCTCATTGCTATGGGATACAGATATAAAAAAAAAAAATGTCAAAAGGTCAGATGATGGTATAAAAACATGTTTAAGTAAAACAATGTTCTAACAATTATATAAATAGGCTTTAACATGTATCACATTACACAAAAAATATATTTATAAAAATTATATATTGAAAAATAACTTAATAAATATAAGTAAATCATGGTGGGTTTGCGGCTTGGTAAAAATGTCGACAAAGTTTAATTTACTACGTACAAAATTTAATGAAAATACCTCATTATAAACCAGGTCACGTATGAAAAATAACTTAATGTCAATGTGCTTGGAACAGTAATTTTCAATTGGTGAACGAACAAAATCTATAGCAGCTTGATTATTAACTTTCATTGCAGATTTGTTGCTAGGTGGAGAAATATTGTAACCTATACATTCTTGCCGGATCCGGTCGAACCAAACCAGGTTCTTAGCAGCCTCAGTCATGGCGACAAACTCAGATTCCATTGTAGACAAACTGACACACTTTTCTTTAAAAGTGCGCCAGTCGACTGGTGAGTTGTCTACCATGACTATCTGGCTGCCGATCGAGGTTCGGTCGTCCCGGTTCGCGGCAAAGTCTGCATCTGAATATACTGTAATATTATTAGCTTTACAAGATAATTTAAGGCTATAATTACAGGTGTATTTGATGTATCCAAGCAGTCTTAACAGACCGTCCCAATGAGGCATTCCAGGATTGCTTTGAAACTGAGAGAATATATTTACAGCATAACATATATCAGGTCTCGTACGACTGGCAATGAAAGACAAACATCCTAGTAAACTGCGATATGGGTAGTGAGACATATGTTCTATTTCAGCATCAGTATTAGGACAATCAGTTTTCGAATAGACCATTCCCTTGCTTATAGGTAAAGAAGAAATAGGAAACTTAAATTTACTAAATTTTTCACAGACTTCAGCTATATATTGGTGTTGATGAATTTCAAGATCATTATTTTTCTCACTAAATTCAACACCCAATAGTTTCCTGGTTCTACCTAATAACTTTAAGTCGAAATGATTTTTCAGCAATTTTATGGCCTTATCAACAAAATATGGTTGTCTGCCAAAAATAATGATATCATCCACATATAGTAGTAAAACAATGTCAGTGCCATAGATATAAACACAATTGCAGGATTCAAACTTTTTAAAACCTATTTTAATTAAGACCTGATGAATTTCCAAAAACCACTCACGGCCACTTTGATGTAAACCGTTTAACGCGCGGTCTAGCTTGCAGTATTTATGCTCCAATCCAGGAACTACGAAACCGGGAGGTTGTGACATAAAAACGTTCTCCCGTAGAGGTGCATAAAGATAGGCGCTAGTGACGTCACACTGAATGTGAGTCCACCCGCAACACGAGACGAGAAGGGAGAAGAAGTACCGGATTACCGCAAAGTTGACCACAGGGCTAAAGGTTTCGTCATACGACTCCCCTTTCACCTGTTTGAATCCCTGGGCAACAAGCCGGGCTTTGTATCGGGCAATCCTTCCTACTTCATCCCTTTTCACCGTGTAAACCCATCTACAACCTACTGGGGAAACGCCGCTTGGTAAATCAGCTAGATGCCAAACCCCCCCTCTCTCGCATTACCTGAATCTCGGATTGCATTGCTTTATGCCAGGCAGCACGCTGTTCGGACTTACAGGCTTGTTTATATGTACGGGGGATGCTGTCCGCGCCTAGTCACGCTATTGGGTATGATACACTCGAAGCCATGGAGTCAGAGTCATCATAGTCTTCATCGTCAGAAATAGGATCAGCAATGGTTTTATTTGTAACTGGACCCGAGTATTTATTTAAACTACTGAAATCAAACAAAGAAGAATCGTACTTTATTTTATTTTCTTCACAATATTTCTTGATTTCTGTATGAGATCTTAGACGTAGGTTTTTACCAGCTTCAAAATAATAAATGTCAGTTCTGTTACCTGTCTTACGTGGAATTGGCTTTCTAATCCAGTCAACTTCTCTTAACGAGGAAATGACGGACGAGGGTGTTTTGGGTCCGGAGTCAACATCCTCTCTCTCACTGGACTGGGAATCATCTTGGCTACTGGAGGGAATCAGATAGGAGTTTCTGGATTCAACCTCAACAGTTTGCTCAGGATTACCTTCAGTACCAAGTGGAAAGAGGTTGTAATCATCCGGGCCCATCACGACTCCACTGCGTCCAAAATCCCCAAAATCTTTTTCATTAAAACTTACATTAGATGTTTCAATTATTTGGTTTGTATCAGGTAGCCAGATCCTGTAACCCCTTGTTCTGAATGCATAACCCACCATTACACCACGCTTAGCTTTCGGTTCAAGTTTATGGCGTTTTTGTCTGGGTATGCCTACATATGTTATGGTACCAAAGGGTTTAAGATGTCTGACTGGTGGTTTCCTGCCTCCATAAAGCTCAAACGGTGTCTTAGAAAAATTTTTAGAGCAGGCTCTGTTCCAAGTGTACACAAAATAACGCATGGCTTTTGGCCAAAAACTGGGATCCATTTTGCTTTCTATTAAAATGGTTCGAGCACCATTAGCTATAGTTTGCATGTATCGTTCCACAGTTCCATTTTGTTGGGGAGTAAATGGGTTGGTGACCTCCACAGAAATTCCCTTACTGGCAAAATACTCTTCAAAGTTATTGTTAAGAAACTCTCGACCGTTGTCTGATCTGAAAAATTTAACCCTCTTATTGAGGAAATTTTCTGCTTTTGTAATATGATTTTTAACAAGTTCAAAAGCATCAGATTTAAATCTCATGGGGTATACAGAGACACGACGAAAGTAGTCATCAATAATTGAAAGAAAATATCTTTCATTCTGTCTACCAGTGACTGCACAAGGCCCCCAAACGTCAGCAAACAACAATTCTAATGGATGTGATGAACGAACCTGTCTTATGGATTTATGTGATACACTTCAAAACTTACCCAATTTACATGAGTCACAAAAATAATCAACATTTCCCAAATTAGGTAGCCCCCTTACACCCTGTTTCCTACTAGTATGAATTAACATAGATGGACTGATGTGTCCGAAGCGTCGATGCCAAGTTTTCATTAACTCTAATTTATTAACTGCACTAGCTTCAAAAGAAAGATTTATTGTCAGGAGGAACTACTTTGGGATATAAGTGGTAAATCCTATTTTTAAGATATGCACTAAAAAGATAAACCCCTTTACGCCTAAGTTTCACCTCGCCGCAACCCCCAATAAATTCAACACCATTTATGTCCAATTGAGGACTTGAGAGCAAGTTACGACGTAATTTACTTGAATGCATGACATTTGTTAAAGTAAAAATACGTTGCCCAAAACGCAACTTTACCTCCCCTTTGCCCTCAATTGGGAAAGAAACATTCTTAATAGCCACCGACATCTTCTCATGACATCAAGGGATATATTTAGAAAACATTTCAATATCAGAACAGAAATGGTGCGTAGCACCCGTGTCCAATATCCAAGTTGCCTGCTCATTTACATTACTAACACTAGAATGGAAAATGTAAAGAACGGACTTACGTGAACTGTCTGAAAAATGTCCATCATAGTCCTTTTGTTTCTGGAAATGTCGATGCCTACTAGATCTAGAACCATCAGAATAGGTGTTGGAGTTGCCATGACGAGAACGACCAAAATAGCAGTTGCCACAATGAACACGACCAGAATAGGAGTTGCCACGATGAGGACCACCAGCATGCCTGGATCCATCGGAAAAAGACTCAGAGAAAACGCCGCTGTTCGAAGAAAAGGATCTCTGGGTTCGGCTATCGGGTGACGAGTACCTTGAAAATGGCGATGAGTATCGAGAATATCCTGGGGAACGATGTTGAGAGCCCCTTCGAGGAAATCTGCATCTCCGTTGTACATGACCCCTTTTATTGCAATTCCAGCATATGACTCCATTCCTGGACTTATTTGCTCCAAAATTTCTAGGCTTAGAATTTAAAGGAGTCGGCGTTTGCACGCTGAAAGCACTGGCTCTGCTACTGTCTTGGTCACGCAATTTCAGTCTCACTTCCTCCGCCACGACTTCGGTCACTATTTTGTCAAAAACAAATTCAGAGTCTTTCCACCGTAGGATTGTTTGAACCGTAGAATCAAAATATGCTGGTAAATATCTTAAGAACTGGTAACTGAGATACCATTCATTGAAATTTTTGTCAATAAGCTTGATGTCATTGTATATTTTTAGCAATCTACACGCATATAAATTCACCGTTTCATTAGATCTTATTTTACATTCAATTAATTCAGAAAACAACTGCATATGGAAAGCTCGTGTGTCAGGATAAAAATGTTGTTTCAACTTTTTTCATGCACTAACTGGCTCTATACAACCATCGATAATACGCTTAAAGTCAATATCAATATTTAAATAAATAATTGACAACGCCTGATTGGCACGAAAAACAAAGTTTTTATCATCTTCTGTACCAGAAACGAGCTTTTCTTTTTCAACAATGTCCCACAGTCCCTTTTCAAGTAAAAGATATTTCATATCTGAAGACCAACTTGCATAGTTACGGTGATTTAGCTTTTCAACGTTTACAACAGCCATTTTGACTCAAAAAAATTTTATTAAAATAGTATAATTCTAAAATTGTCACTGAAAAACGATGTATAAACTATAAAAAAAATGTTAAAATTTCAGTCTCAGGTTTGAATTTTTTTTTCTCTTTTAAAACCATCTTTCATCAGCTTCCTTTTTCATTATAAAATATGCACTTTTTTTTTTTTTTTCACAAAATACACCCCCCCCCCCCCACTTTTAATCTCATTGCATCTCATTATATAAGGGAGCCATTTTCTTCATAGCACATATTTTCACTTATGGGTCTTACAACTCGCCCATAACCTTTTGATTCGGTTCAACATCTAATTAACATACTTATGAAATGATGTTGACCATTTTAAGAGCTTAACACAGCAGAAAGACGCAACTGGAAGCATGAGCTGGTATGTTGTAAGATAATGTAGTGAAACTAATTTAAGGAAGCAGGTTTTTCATGTCAAACAGTTTATTCAAAATAAAGTCAAGTATATGAAAAATCTCTTTAACACATATCCAGTCAATAATAAAAATGAAAAACAAGCTTTAAGATGAAGTAACTAAAGTCAAAATAAACATAAGCAAAACTTAAAAATAACTAACTCACTAAGACTTGTTTCACAGCATGATGACAAAACTATTAAACTGAATAACTAATTACAAAAGACATGATAATTCCTTATTATGAGGAAGCCTAAGCTTCACTCACGTTCGTGACTGATTCTCCTACAACTAGAAACTGATTACACACACGATACACAGCCTTTTATAGTAGCCAAAACTAATTAAACATTCAAAACAAACTCTCCAGAACATACGGCAATGCGTCATCACGATATCGATTAAAGCGTAATCGAATACGGAATCGAATCGCACGCAAGTAGATGCGATTTGCAAAAACTCTACTTGCGAAAGAAAAATAGGTGAATCGATTAATGATCGCAGATGAACGGAATGCCGATGTTAGATTTCGGTAGTTGTTTATGATAGTGAGTGCCGATATGCCGGTGAAAACAAAAGTTTTAGCATTAAGTCAAAGTAAATAAATGAAAGATAAAAGGAATTTCTAAATTAAACAAAGGCCAAAAACAAAAGAAAAATGTAAGTAAACGATATTTAAATAATATTTAAATGTTAAAAATATATGTAAAAATGAAATTAAGAAAACGTAATTTAAACTTAGCACTGACTCTGTATGGATAACTTAATGTCTTTGAGACAAGGAGAAGCATAACTATTTTAATCCCTAACACATTTTCTTAACAAGGCATTAATTACTCTCCTATTATGCAAATATTATATGCAAATTACAGAGAAACAAAATATAAAATTACAATTACAAACAGTATATACTTTAAACTTATATGGAAAAAGGATACAGAATAACATTGAATACAGTACAAAGTCTCAAATCCGAAATTCGGAATTCTCCGAAATCCGGACATTTTGGAAACTAGCTTTTTTTTAAAAATATTTATTTATTTATATTTATGGACTGAATAGTTTTTCCCGCTTCTGTTATATTTGTCTCCATATATTTTCCAATTTGATATCTTTACGCTTTTATTCGATCATTCCTTACTCAACGCCCTCTCCTCCCCAACAATCTCCGAAAATTGCATCAATTTATTCAATAAATTGAAGCCGTGATATAGATGTCTGATAATCTTTTTGGCGACTTCCCAATATTCCATAGGAAGCGCCGCATTTATAGTTGTATTTAGCTGCAGGAAAACAGAAAAAAGTAATTAAAAGAAAAGAATGAAAAAAACGTTTTCCTTACCATAAAAAAAAAAAATATCTCCGTCGTTATTTGACTAATTATGTTCAAATTTACAGCAAGTTGCAATGATAGCAAATTCGGCTGTTTTCCCAAATTTTATCAAAATATGATAATTTATTCCAAAATCAGAGCACCACACAAAAAAGGCCACTAGAGTAACTGAAAAGAAAAAGAAAGGATTGAATTATCTGGCTGTTTGTTTTGTTTATTTTAGTCCTTAACTTCCGAAGTCGGAAAGTTATCAGAATGAGGTCGTTAGCTTTCAGTAGATACTATGTTTCGTTATGCAGAAAGAAACCATGCACAGATTTTTTTATTATTAGGCTAGGCTTGTTAAGCGGATTAGGAATGATGACATGTGAGTCAAAGCTTCTGTTTTCTTCTATTTTTGCACGAAAAAAATAAAGGGGAAAAAAATAGACGACGTAAAGAAAATAACATGGAAAAGGGGCAGCAGACATTTTTCACGTCTAAAAACAGCAGGGCACATCGGCACTTAAAACAAAAAGGGCAGTGCGCAGCACCTTTTGAGAACATCAAATGGGAACAATAGGGAGCATAAAAACAAATAACGTTTTTTTAAACCTTTTAAAAAATGTATTATTTTATTGGAATATCGTATTAGTGTGTATCTTTATACAGCATTGCAAATGCCTTCCTGACGTAAATAAATCGGTGTGTGTGTGTGTGGGGGGGAGTTGATTATTTTTTTAATAACTGCAAATGGTTTATAATTGATAAAGCAGCATAAAATAATGAAAATATTCAATTACCTAACAGAAAAATTACGTTTTGTAAGTAAATTTCCCTGAAATTGTGATAATTAAAAAAAAAAAATCCTCTATTGAAATATTTGCTTTATTATTACCTTATTTCAGTAAAATAAATGGGGGTGGGGTGTAGATTATTATTATTTTTTTACCTTTTTAAAAAATATATTCATTTTTTTTAATATTTAATTTGCTTTAGTATAATATTTTTCAGTATTGAAATGCGTTCGTCATAAATAAATAACGGGGGGGGGGGACTGCAAATGATCCAAAATTCGGAAAAATCCGGAATCGCTGAAGTCCGGAGGATTTTGGACTTTGTACTGTATTTTTAAACACTTAGTCCTAATCAATCACAACATTTCTTATGTTTATACGCACTTAAAGCTTTTGTTAAAATGTCAGCTGCCATATTTTCAGTTTCTAGATATTTAACTTCTATTTCTCCATTCTCATATATTTCGCACACAAAGTGATGGCGAATGTCAATATGTTTTGTGCAAGAATGATAAATTGGATTCCTTACTAATTTTTGAGCAGACTGGTTATCGCAGAATATTAAAGTAGGTGCAGACACTATTTCAGGAGAAAGTTCATTTAAGAACCGTCTGAGATGTAAAGTCTCTTTAGCAACCTCTGATAAAGTCATATATTCTGCTTCAGTTGTGGATAATGCAACAGTTCGTTGTTTTCTCGATTCCCAAGATATAGCACCACCGGCATATTTAAAAATGTATCCAGTATAAGACTTTCTATCATTGACATCTGAAGCCCAATCAGCATCAACAAATGCAACTAAGGGCTTAGTATCACGTTTAAAAATCAGTACTTGATCTTGAGTACCTCTTAGATATCTTAAAACTCTTTTTGCAGCTATCCAATGAGGTTTGCCTGGATTGTTGTTGAATTGACTTAGAAAATTCACAGCATGAGTTATATCAGGTCTAGTTGCTACTGATAAATACATAAGAGAACCAATTAGTTGACGATAAGGAATATTATTCATTTCAGACTTTTCTTCTTCAGTTTTGGGACACATATCTTTAGTAAGCTTCACATTGTTCTCAAAAGGTGTAGATATTGATTTTGATTCTTGCATATTAAATTTGCTCAGAATATCTTCAATATACTTTTGAGTGATTTTAATACGGTTCCCGGTTTGCATAAATTCTATGCCCAAACAATAGTGTAACAAACCTAAATCTTTCATTTTAAAAGATTTGGATAATTCATCTCTAATATATTCATAATCTTGTTTACATTTAGTAAGAATTATGAGATCATCAACATAAACAATGATAATAGCTTCAATTGGAGATTTAGAAAAATAAACACATTTATCAGCATTTAGTGATTCAAACTTCATTTGTTTTAATTTTTCATCTAATTTATTGAACCATTGTCGACCTGATTGTTTTAATCCATAGAGAGATTTTTTTAATAAACAAACTTTGTCAACATTAGATTCATATTTAAAGCCTTCAGGTAACTCCATGTATACTTTTTCAGTTAAATCACCATTTACATAAGCCATAATAAAATCTAATTGATAAGCTGTAAAACCATTTTGAATACCATAAGCGATCGCAGTTCTGATCGAACTTAATCTGGCTACAGGCGAAAAATTTTCTTCAAAATCAATTCCAGGTGTTTGAGAACATCCTTTTGCAACTAATCTCGCTTTAAACTTTTCGATTGACCCGTCTTGTTTATATTTAGTTTTTAAAACCCATTTACTTCCTATAATTTTCTTATGTTTTGGCCTATCAACTATTTGCCATGCATTTTCTTGCATTAAAGAATTAAATTCTAATTCCATTGCATCTATCCATTCATGTTTAAAAGGCCCGTTTGAAGCCTCAGAAAATTCCGGACATGAGTCAGAAAATAAATTTTCCATTACAACTTGGGATTTTTCTTCTTTTGGAATTATCATTTTAAATTCTTTCCTGAGTCTACCTTTTTTACCAGTTTTTATTTTTCTCGGCCAGCCGCGCGCTCTTGTAGGGGGAAGAAAGGGGGTCGGAAATTTCATCCGATTGCGTATCAACATCACTGTCGCCATAGCTGTCTGGTTCATTTTTGACGGGAGGAGATGTTTCTAATTCTTGCGTAATTGTTTTATTTTCATTATTTTGAGAGAAGGGAAAAATTAATTTTATTTCACTGTTTGAAGGTAAATCGTTTTCAAATTCGTTAATAAATCGGACGTCTCTGCTTATAACAATTTTTCTGGAATTCTTATTCCACAGCCTATACGCTTTTGATTCATTTGAATATCCAACAAAAATATGCTCTTCTGACCTAGGATCAAATTTTCCTTTACTTTGTCTTTTATTTAGTACAAAACATTTTTGCCCAAATATTTTAAAATATGATAAAGTTGGCTTGATGCCAAAAAATACTTCGTAGGGTGTTTTGTTATCGCTTAAACGTCGTGAAGGACAGCGAATACGTATGTATACCGCACAATTAATAGCTTCGGCCCAAAAAGATTGTGGGAGATTGCTTTGTAATAGTAAACACCTCGCCATTTCAGCTAAAGTTCTATTGGCCCTCTCTGACGTTCCGTTCTGTTGCGGAGTTAGTGGTGAGGAAAATTCTCGTTTTATACCACTTTCTCAGATATATTTATTAAATTCTTCTCCGAAATATTCTTTACCATTATCCGTACGAAGAATTTTTATTTTCTTTCCTACACGGTTTTCAACTGCTGCTTTGTATTTAACAAATGCATTTTTAACCTCATCTTTGGTTTTAAGAAAACTGACTTCAATGTAATGTGATTTATCGTCAATAAAAGTAACGAAATATCGCAATCCTCCGTGGGATGGAACTCTAATAGAACCACACAAATCTGAATGTATAAGAGTCAATAAATCGTGACTTTTAAAGTTTGATTCTTTAGGTAAAGAACGCACAGTTTGTTTACCTTGAATACAAATTTTACAGTCTTTAAGAGACTCATTATCACTGAAATTTAGATTTCTAACCATATTCTTTGATTTAAGTCTTTTTAAATCAGACTCATTTAAATGACCTAATTTAAGATGGCATTTTAGAAAATCACTTACCTCTGCTATAGCAGCTCTCTCGATGCTTGGGTATACGTAATATAAATCCCCATGACGGACAGCATGTACTAGTGTAGAACCATTTGGTTCGATGATTTTAGCATATTGTTCTTTAAAAATCACTGAACGATTATTAGCTGTTGCTTTAGAGGTTGATAGCAAATTACACTTTAATTCTGGAACACACAGAACGTTCTTGCTAGTGAGATTAGTAATTCCACTCCCGTTAGGTACTGTAATGAGAACTGTTCCTATTCCTGTAATTTTCGCTGTTTGATCAACTGCAAGCTGTATAGTAGAATTCGTACGAGGATGAAACTGTAAATAAATTTCTATCTTTACACATGTACATTCACTGTCCAAACACCATGCAGAAGGTTCTTGATATGCATCATTAAATGCCATACTAGTCGGTTTTTCATAATTAGTGGCTATCATCGATCCTTGATATCCTTTATTTAAAGATGTAAGCTTTCTATCAGATATTTTCTTTCTACATTCAGAAGCTTTGTGCCCAATTTTCGAACAATAATTGCACTTGAAATTTCGGTAACACCTTTCCGAGGAAAATTTTTTATTTGGATTCATTTTCCATTTTTCATTCTTCTTCTGTTCTTGATTATTTCTTTTATTTTCTATATAATATGTGTTTTGTGAATCTTGAGTGGATTTTCCTTTTCTGGCATCCCATTCTTCTAGCATTTTAATTTTCAAAGATTCGGGTTTAGGTAACTCATCTCTGGATTCTATAGCGCATATAAAATTTTCGAAGTTCTCAGGAACACTATATAGAAGTAGAATTGATAATAAATCATCCGCGATTTCTATTTCCATATTTTTCAGTTTATCAACTATTTCGAAGAAAATATTTAAATGATCAGCCATCGTTTCATTTATGGACATTTTTCTAAACAGAAGCTGTTTTAACAGAGTTGCTTTCTTTGCGGGTCCCCTCGATTCATAAACATCTTTCAGCTTATTCCATACGGTACTTGAAGTCGTACAATGCTTTATATGACTCAGTTCACTAGGATTTATAGAAAGAATTATATCTGCACGAGCTTTTTGATCAGCTTGGAGCCACTTCTTCTCTTTTGCGGTTCCTTCAGCTGGTTTGATTTCTTTACCAATTACGTAATCCCAATGATAATTTTTTATTAGTACAGCTTCGATTTGAAGATTCTAGCTATCAAAATTGTCCTTTCCGAGCTTTTCAATTGTCGTTACATGAGACATAATTATACAGAGTCTCTCACAGCCAGAAATAATACTAATGATAAATAGAATGAAGAACAATTCTTAGTTTCAATTAGGCTTAAGAGTTCGAATTTCGAATGTTCGAATAAAAATTATTTCTTCTAATTATAGCGCAGTGGAAGCGTGCTGGGCCCATAACCATTTGTAGATGTATGAGGCAAGCAGAGTTTGCAGAATAGCATGACATAAGACATTTATTTACAATTAAACGAAGACAAAATATATACAGCTCGTATGCGACTGAGCGCTGACATCTTTCTTCAAGTAACAATTGCTCTCTCTTCCGGAGCATCATCATCGTAACTGTACGCGCATGCGCCATATGTGCGGAGAGGAGAACATGAACGTTGTATTCCAGCAAAAACAATCAAGTTTCTTCAGAGAATCTGCTGCGAAGGGCACTCCCACCGGGCCTATATCCCATGTGTCGATAATTGGCCGTCAATAATCAACCCAACCTAGAGAATCTGCTGTACATAAAGTTTAGATAACTTTTAAATTAAATAAAAAAAATTAGTAACCTTAGTTGTAAAAAAAGGTCAAAACTTACTGTTTTATGGAAAGAAAGCTACGACATTAAGTAAACATTTTGGGAAAGAAAATAATAGAGACAGTAATTAAAAAAACAAATTTCTTTAATTTCTAATTTTCGAAACATCAAAATTAATAATTGCTTTTCAACACCTTAAACAAAAATACAAGTTTAGCAGCTTTTATTATGCCAAGTCTGTTTTGCAGTTTTGACTGTACAAATATGAAAGAAGCCAGTAATCTTTTAACATTAGCAGTTGATGCTTTTGAAGTAAGCAAAAGTTCCATTTTATTTCACTGAAGATTTTATCATTAAATTTTCTTATATCACTCTCCCGACTTTTCCACCATTCAAAAGTTGTAAGTGCTTTTTCAAAAAGATATTGCTGACATGAGTAATTTTTGGCCAGAAACTATAATAAAAACATCAATAATGAGATGTTCAGGAATTTCTTTCTGCCATATTTGAATTGTTATTTTCGAGGGATTAATGTTGATATATATGAGTACGATATAATTAATTTTATAAAAGATATCAAAACAAAATAAGCTAAAATAAATAAATTAAAACCATACCAACTCTGTTTATTATTACCTTGTATATTGTGAGAGTGAGAGAGTGCAAGGCTTTTGAAATACAATGTCTCCTTTTTGGAGGAAAAAAAAAAGATGGACTACGTATTGTTATATAAAAGCTTTTGCTGTAGCATATTTCAGTGTCATTCTTTATTTGTATAACATTGTATTGCATTTAAATTCATTGAATGTTTTTAATTTTGATGTGAAATGTGTAAATTTATGATATAGCAGAGTTTTACAATAATTAGTTTCCATGTAATATTATTTATGATGAAGTAAATACATTTTTTGTGTTTAAATATTTTTAAATGTTGAAAATAAAATTCATTTTCTGTGTTGTTGTTACAAAATTTTAATACTTTGAATTGAGCTGGTATGTATTGGGCAGTGATTAGTAGTAGCACACTTCCAGTAGCGAAACTACTTTTTTCTATTTACTCATTAGTAGAACCTCATGTTTTAATGTCCAGTTTCTTCTTTTGGAATTGCATTATTTACGGGTTTATTATGATAGCGTATAAACTAACATTTTGTAGATAAACATAAAACATAGTTTTTCTTATATGTTATCATTCTTTTTTTTTTTAATGCTCCCTTTTATATCACATTTATTTGATTGTGTCCTGGGAGAAGTAATACCATTGTATTACTTAATTCTAGTTTTTAGCTGTTACTTTTTAAAATAAGCAATTATAGTACATTTTCAGGCGTGGGGAATTGCATCATTCTACTCACCACTGACAAGTGGATTTTCTGACAGGGCGAGTGCATTTTAGGTAGTCTTTAAAAATGCAAGCTATAGAAAATTTAACAATATTATATTTTTATAACAATTATATTTTTATTTATTAGCCAAATTTTGCATCTCTCCCAATTGCCACGATGTAAACATGGCATAAGTTCTATTTTACACTAAACTTTTCAATGTTGTATATATTTCTTAAGTTTGTATTTTTTTTTTAAATTAAGAAGTATGAAAAATTTAAGAAAATGTTAGTACAAAAATGCAATGTAGTAATGAATTATTTTGCAGCCATTTAAATTTTGTCATAACAATTTTCAACTGTATGTTGTATCTTGCCGGCTAGTAAAATAAATCCTTGGCTGGTAAGATTTTTTGAAAATTCCCCACCCCTTTACATTTTAGATACAGTAGTTGTAGTTCACTACAAAAGAAAGAAAAAAGTAGGTTTTCTGACTACTGGTACTGTGGGTATGATTTTTCATTAATCTGTTTGTGATTTGATAGGTTGAGGTCAATTTTTCTGCCAAGTTTTCAGATATTCATGCATTTGATTTGTGAAATGTTTATGTTGTATAGCATAATGTAAAATGTTTTCACAATTGATTAACTTTATCTTTTAAACTAATTTCAATAATTGTGATGTTTTTAATTTTGAATAATCACATACTTTAAATCATCTATGTGATGTAAAATATAAAATTTAAACTAAGTACTTTCTCATTAAGTAAAATAATTTTCAGATAATAGAAAGCAGCCTGAAAGGTGAAGAAGATGCTACCGTCAATGTATCACAGTTAGTAAGTCTTACTTTGTAGTAATTACTATCCTTATTTTCAAAAATTTTCAAATAAAAATCCACTTGTTGTTATTCTGCAAGTGATGGCTGTAACCATTTTAATTTATCAGATGACATGGTAAACATATATTTTTGTGGTTTATTTTTTAATTTTTTTAAGTGAAAATATTTATGTGAATTCTGATAGTAATAACATTAGGGAGGAATAAGTTCATCACAAAAATGAGGGGCAATAAATGAAATGTTAAGAGAAAAAGCAAAGTGCAAGCTGAGAGAAATAATGATCCCTATTGTGATTTTATGGGAAAAAGTATGTTTTAGCTCTCTAACCAGATGTCTCAAATTGATATACCAAAGATGCCAAACTACAAATAAGTGCAGGAATGAAAATCTTCTGCAGCATATGAAGAAAATATGATGGAATATTGGCATGGGTGAAAGTTTTCTGGTCATGTGACAGAATTCAGTTTATTTGATATTTTGTAATACAGAATGGGACTGAAAAAAATTATTCTTTGTCTGGAATTTTTTTTTTTTTTTTTTTTTTTTTTTTTTTTAAATATTGGTTTTATATATATAATAATGTAACTCTTAGAAATTTGTTTTGAATATTATCCTATGTATAAATCAGTTTCCTCTAGACAGTTTCTGAATGTGCTGCACCCTGTCTGACCTAAAAGTTTCAAAAAGTTTGGATGATAAAAACTATTTTTTTTAAAAATATTAAATGACCCAATGTGAAAAAAAAAATTGCACTCTATAAAATTCTAAATCTGCTATTTTTTGTTGAAATACAGAAAAACATATAACACCCACTTTAAGGGCATACATTTTACTTTAAAAAGGCATATTCAGTTTTAAAAAATATAAATATTTCGGTTCCTCCGACCTTATATAAGATTCATTTGAAAAGATTATCGTTTAAAATAATAAATTTTTACAAAATCGAGTTAAAGATATAAAGTCATACAAATTTCATATTTATTTAAGGTTATTGTCATGGACCTGGACAATGCTGTGCGAGTCAGCTAATTATAGAATTAAAAAAAGCTTTACATGTATGAAACTTCATTTTTCTTGTCAATTAAAATACTAAAGTTGGTCAATTTTAAAATAAGTCAATATTTTTCCAGTCTTGTCAGTATTTTAAATTTTCTAACTAGTTTTTACCATTGACTACCTAACATTGTATATGCTTTACAATTTCTCTCTCTGTCTCTTTTTTTTTTCTTTTGTTAAAAAAATTTAATCTTTGTCAGTTATTCACTTTCAGGTATTGTATCATAACTTGCAATGTTCCGCCCTTTTTTACCATTCACAACTTGAATATTAGTATGGATGTTATATTTGCTTTATTAAAATCTTAAAACAAAAATAATGAAACCACACAACATTTAAAACATTTCATTTTATATTAACTTTTTTCAATTTTTATATGACAAATTTCTTGCAAACTTTTATTGCAATATAAAATGGATTGTAAAACTCATAAATGAATTTTCTTAATATGTTGCTTATTTTTTATTCTAAAGTTAAAACAGTTACTGATAGAAAATCGTGTGTTTTAACTAGGGTTGAACCAAATAGTGATTTTGTCAGCCAGTCAGGTATATTTCAGGATTTAAAGATATTAAAAAGTTACATGTAAAACAGTTTATCATATTTAACACAAATAATTCCACTTTGGTGAACCTTTTTACAAACAAACTTTAGATCAAAAAAGAAAATTTATGCTTTAAGTTATTATTTAAGATGGTAGTCTTAAATTGTTTTAATTAATAAAACTTTAAACTTCGTTTGCTTCATCTGTAGATTAAAATAAATGAATGACTTTTTTATATTCTAAAACAAATATTTTAAAATATAAAGAAATTTTTTGGGTTTTCTAAATAAGTTATCCTTTTTATGAACTTATTTCCCTACTCCCCTTTTCTCTAAGCTGATACTGACTGTAAGCTAAAACTGAATCAGTTGCATTGAAATAAGATAGTTGCTGAGTTATGGAAAAATGGGGCATAGTTAGAGAAAAAGAAGAAGGGGGAGGTGTTACGTGGAGGCTGTAAATCGCTACTAATTTAAATCTTTATTAATTTAAATATATTTTAAAATCAATATTTTATTTATTCCAAATTTAAATAATTTATCATTCTTAATTTCAAATGTAATTCATATATTTCTCATTTAAAAATTCCTTTCTTAAATATTACTATAACATTATTTATTACATTTAATTTCCCTATCTCAATGTAAAATTACTTTTCTTAAATATTATTGTATTCATAAATATAAAATTTCATCTTCCATTCTCAGTTATATAATTTTCTTATTCTGTCTAGACTTAAAATGGTTCACCTTTTTTTCCTTTTTCACATCAAAATGTTTATCTTTAAATAACGGCTGCATCTGAGGTCATTGACTGCACCCTTTTCCCTCTCTTCAAAAATGTGTACCCATTCACCGATCATGAACACAGTATTCATCTAGGTGCATTCTACTGATCGTAAATAGAGTTTTCTGATTGGCATTTTAGCAGAGTTTAGTGGTTAGAAACTCTTAACTGTCAGGTATCTTCCTACTAATTCTTTGAATTCGTGGTGGCGTCTAGCGTCATCACTCTCTTCTACTGAAAATCATCATGGAATAAAGACGTGGTTTTCAGCCTCTAAATAATTTTGGGCCGGCTGTTAGAACTATACGGGTTCTACGGTCGGCACCAGTTTTTTGCATCTAATGAATAGATGAATTAATCTTGTATTCTGGAATGCAATATAATTGTTTGGATTCAGTGCTTCAATTCAGATTTTATGTTTGAGAATTTTGCATCATATTTGTGCTCAAGATACATCAGTCGGTGCTTAATATAAGGATGCAAGAAGTACAAATTCTTTCCTCTTTCAGAATTTTTTACGGTAAATTGTTAAAGTTTGCACTCATGAAGTTTACTTTGATTCAAAAAAATTTGCTAACTTTGCATCATATCTGTTCAAGATACATCGATCGGCACTTTTCTTCAAATGCCTGAATTATTATCTAATAAGTATTTATTCTTTTGTATTGGCTTACGATGATTCTTCAAAGTTGGGGTAATGTACTCTTTTATTATTGTCTCTGAAGTATAAGCTGATCTATTCATTTTTGGGAAATATAAAGTGAAAACTCTTTCTATGATGATGCCTATGCTAAAAATAATAAGAGTGTTAAATTGAGCTGCATTAAATTATATAATAGTATCATCCGCATTTAAATGTTATAAGTATCGTATACTATTATATTAAATTGTATTTTCATTTGTATGGGAGTTCTGCACTGTTACTTTCCTTTTTCATACCAAATATATATATATCTATATTAATAAAAGAAAGTTTCGCTCTGTGTGTGAGTCCGTGTGTGTGTCTGTTGGCGATGGCTAGCAAAATCTAGCCCACCTAGAAGTCTTGAAATTTAGGTGGGGATAGTCCAAGGTCTGGCCATGTGCACCTGAGCCTCAGAATTTTAATATTTTGATAATTACCCAAGATATTAATTAGATTCTCATTAACCATCGCTTTTAAAATGACATCTTTTAAATCAAAATGGCAAAAGAAACGAACCGGCGCATTGGATTTGCAAGCAGAAATGAACGAATTCGAAATTATTTTACTAATTAGCAAATTTTAAGAAAACTAATTGAGATATCAATTTGAAAATTTCTGAGCATATTTAAAAAAATATTCTGCATCTGACTATGTGATTTTTGAAAAATTGTCTGTAATTTTTTTTAATTTATGCAAAAAAAATTCCAAAAATCTGCTGGCGCCTGTGAAAACAATCCGAGAACAATCCGGATCTGCTTTCATTAAACACTGAACTACAAAGAGACAAACTGTTTCTCTGGACGATCCCTCAATTTAGTTTGCAAAAATGAAATAATTGCCAATTTTTACTACAGGTAGAACTTCTAAAATCCGGAATCGCTCGGGACTCTGCAATTCCATATTTTCGAAATTTCCAGATTTTAGAGACTGAGAAATAACAATTTAAATTCTAAATTAAAGCCAGACTTAAAAATAAGAAACACATACTGTAGAGTTTCTAATACTGTACACTTGAGCGATTCCAGATGTTAAAAGTTCTACCTGTAATGAACAAAAATTTAGGTAACTAATTAAGATATAGATTTGAAATTGAGGTCGAGAAGGGGTGTCATCTGCCGGCTATTTTAGCGTAGCGTCTTCATTATGTTCTAATTATCAGAAAAATGTAATTCTTTTTTTATTGATCACGTTAATGTAGGTGACGGTGGTTCTCTTGAACAAATTATTCATTATATTTGCGGGTATGGGGAGGGAGGGGGTTAACGCCTTCCTCTGAGATTGTAATTATCTCGGGTCCGGGTGGGTTAGCTAGTATATATACTAGGTGGCCATAATTAAACTGACGGTACTCAGAGTGTTCTGTAGTGCAATCTAATTGCGGTGCTAAATTTTGTAGGAAGATTAAACAAGACGGAGGACGAAGGATTCCGCGAAAAAAAATTTAGTTCCAAAAGTCACCGCCAGGGGAATATATGGTGCTGTCAATTCGAAAAAGAGAGTTTCAAAACAGAAGAATCAATACTGAAATAAAATTACCATTTATTTAGCACATCCAACTCAGGTTCAATGTGACCGTCGTTTTTGTGGACCACATATTGCATTCTGTGCACAGCATTTACAACAGCAGAGAATAACATGTCTGCAGGAATCACCCGTACAGTTCACGATATGTTATCCTTCAACGTAGCCAGGTCCTGGACACCTCCGTGATAGACCTTGGACCTTATGTAACCCCATAGCCAAAAGTCGCAGGGTGTAAGATCAGGGGACTGAGGTGGCCATGCAGTTGGGAAACAGCGGCTAATGACTCTTTCTGTTGTGAATTTCTATCGTAGCAGCTGCTGTACCCACAAAGCAATATGTGGAGGGGTTTCGATCTTGCATGAAAATGATTTTCTCCAGGCACTGGCTTTGATGAAGTGCCGGAATAACGAAGTTGTTTAGCATTTGGCGATATTTGTCTCCGGTAACAGAACACGTTACAGGTGTTGTCGGAGTTCTCATAGTTGTATGTTTTCATAGAAGAATGGACCTATGATCATATCTGCTGTGAAACCACACCAAACAGTTATCTTTAGTAAATGCAAAGGAATTTCTTTGAATGCTCTTGGTGACTTGTTATCCCAAATTCGGCAGTTCTGGGTATTTACAGTTCCAATCAGGTAAAAGTGGGCCTCATCTTCCCATAAGATTTTCCAGGGATCTCCTGTACAGTTCGCGATATGTTATCCTTCAACGTAGCCAGGTCCTGGATATCTCCGTGATAGACCTTGGACCTTAGGAAACCCCATAGCCAAAAGTCGCAGGATGTAAGATCAAGGGACCGAGGTGGCCATGCAGTTAGAAAACAGCGGCTAATGACCCTTTCTGTTGTGAATTTCTATCGTAGCAGCTGCTGTACCCGCAAAGCAATATGTGGAGGGGTTCCATCTTGCATGAAAATGATTTTCTCCCGGCACTGTCTTTGATGAAGTGCCGGAATAACGAAATTGTTCAGCATTTGGCGATATTTGTCTCTGGAAACAGAACAAGTTACATGTGTTGTCAGAGTTCTCATAGTTGTATGTTCTCATAGAAGAATGGACCTATGATCATATCTGCTGTGAAACCACACCAAACAGTTATCTTTGGTGAATGCAAAGGAATTTCCTTGAATGCTTTTGGTGACTTGTTATCCTAAATTCGGCAGTTCTGGGTATTTACAGTTCCAATCAGGTAAAAGTGGGCCTCGTCTTCCCATAAGATTTAAAGCTGAACAAGCTGGCACTGGGCCAAAAGATGTAATGTGAAATTTGAATAAAGAACTTCTTCCTCTGCTGTTGCTTTCTTTGGGGTTCTGTAAGTGAAAATGCAGATAAAGAAACTTTAGCAGTGTTTATGTAAATTTTTAGCTTTTTATAAACTGTTATCATTTTGAGCTTGGATTAAATTGCTGAATTTGTTAAATAAACGGTAAGTTTATTTCAGTATTGATTCTTCACTTTTTGAAACTCTCTTTTTCAAATACACAGCGCCACACATTCCCCTGGCGGTGACTTTTGGAACTAATTTTTTTTTCGCGGAATCCTTCGTCCCCCCGTTTTGTTTAATCTTCCTACAAAATTTGGCGCCATTCTCACAATTAGATCGCACTACAGAACACTCTGAGTACCCTCAGTTTAATTATGGCCACCTTGTATATAATAAATTTTGTATATAATAAATTAAAAAAAAATTTTCTTAAATTCTATAATTAAAAATATTTTTTAAATATTATAAATAAAATACAGTTTCATAATTTAATAAATCCAAAGCATTATAAATCTAATTAAATATATTTAGGCTCATCAATATTGTTATATTTTCAAGTATGTGTTTTAGCGTAGAGGACATGTACATTTTGGGTATTTGCATTCTTAGTTCAGGTATGTATTATTATTTGTTTATTCACCATGAACCATCAAAATATATTTATCATTGTTTACAATACCTTTTTCTTTTGGTACTTCAACTGTACATAAATTATTTTGGATCACTGGCTTATATTTGAAATTCTTTCTCATTTTGAAATCTTCAAAATTTAAATATCTATCTTGTAATATTTCAAATTATCTTCATTTCTATTTCTGAATTAATTTCTTCTTCCTTTTCCCACTTTAAATTATTTCAATATTTAAATTACAATAATTAAACCCCATTAGCTATTGCTGTTTGTCACAGGAGGGAATGTTCCCTTCAGCAAATGACTAATTAGGAGGACCTCTGTGCATCTTTAAAAATTCGTTCGTTTGGTTAAGCTAGGAACTTAATTACAACTTTGACTTAAACTATTATTCAGAAATAGTGGTAACCGCTACTCATCAATTTACTTTAATGTCATAGAGGATGACTATTAAGTTAATTATAATGTTTGGAATCACTTGCATTAAAAGAGATATGGAAACAGAGCATAGTTAGAGAAAAAAACCCTTGAAGGATGGGCCGAGAGGGGAAGGGGGGGGGGGGCAGATATTCAAGTGCCCTTCAGCAAATAGCTAATTAGGAGGATCACTGGCTTCACTGTACATCTTTAAAGATTGATTCATTTGGTTAAGCTAGGAACTTAATTTGAAATTTGGCTTGGACTATTATTCGGAAATACTGGTAACTGCTTTCTAGAAATACACATTGAAGCTATGAATGCTGATTTTTATGATAATTTATCAAAATGGAACTTTTTTGGAGAAGTTCGAAACATTATTAGCTGAGATGTAAAATAGCAGTATTCTCTATATAAAATATCAATTAAACGCTACAGGTGAAGCTAAAAAGGTTAAAATTGTTAAATGTAATTAGTTCTCTTGAAATCTGAGCAGTAGAATTGGATTTATTAATAAGGTAGGATTCAATTAAGGAAAAAGCCGACGCCAGGTGGCATGCAGTCAAGTAAAATAAATGCAATATTTAATACAAAGTTGTTTACCCTTACCCTTCTCCATCCCCACAAATAAATAATCTGTTAAATAAAGTTTTCTGTATTAATAATCTCTATCTTAATAATATATGTCATGTAAAAAACCCCTTAAACTCAGCTAATTATCGTGAAGAAAAATGTTTCAAACAGTGTAATTTGCCGTGTGTAGGTGACGCTACATTAGCATGGCTATACGCCGGTAACTGCAATCCATATTAACACTATTTTGTAAGAAGTCCTTATCTATGCATTGCTACTCTGGTTTATTTACTTCTGTGAAGACTCTATAGAACCAACCAACCAAAGAAAAAAAAGACTATTCTTGATGAGTCTTCTTTATGGATTTTAATTAAAATGCAGTAAATAATTAAAATATTAAAATTCTGAGTCTCTTATGCACCAGGAAAGGGCTTTGACTACCTAAATCTAAATTTTCAGGTTTCTAGGTGCGCTAGATTTTCCTAGCCATCACAGACAAACAACCATACAGAGACACACACACACACACACAGCAAAACTTTCTTTTATTAGTATATATATATATATATATATATATATATTCTGTTTTGGAATAAATAAAAATGTTGGTAACTAATCCTGTGGAAGTCATATATTGAATTAATATGTTGAAATTGTGTTATTTTAATAAAGAGAACCTACTTTTGTCAAAAATAGACCCAAAATTTGAAATTGTCTGCATCCCAGGAACCTAGAATTAAAAGTCTAGTTGCATCATTGGTAGTGAAAATACCTACAAAGCTTGATCAATGTGACATTAAAAAAAAATTCATGCCTGATCTAAACAAATGTTAACAACTTCAAATTTTATCGTCATTTTTTATGATTTTTTAAATTAATTTTTATCTAAAAATTTAATAACAGATGTACTTTATCAAGTTCTATGTTTGTTGAGCATTATTTTAAAATTTCAAAATTATTACTGTATGTACTTATGTTTTTGCAGTTTGCATGCTTTCCAAACTAGAATATACCCTGTTAATAGTAAAAATTTGATTCTTGCATTTATTTACTAGAGTTATTTATGATTGTACAATGAAACTGAATACAGTGGGCGATCGATTAACAAACTTAATCCATTCCAAAACAATATTTGCTATTGTTTGTTAACAGATTATGGATTTAGTATAGATTTGTATGAGAATTCAATTAGTTCATTCTTAAAACTAAATATTATATAAAAATTAATTTGAATTCTCCCTAAACTTATTTAAATGTAATAATAATAAAGCATACATTACATGCATACAGTCTTGCCCTTCCTTCAGTCATGCTTTTATTTGAGTTTGTGGGGCATTAAAGTATCTGTTCAAAGTTGATTGTTTCCTCTCTTCTTCGGGATGTTTCTGAAGTGATTAACAGCATTTTTTATGTAAAGGTCCCCAAGCGTATGAACATCAGCTTGTTTTGGGTGCCATTTTGAGACCATGGCCCTGACTTCCTCCCACTTTTTTAAAAGTTATTTTATATCAGAGGTCTGAATTGGTTCTTGTTCATCTCTATCAAAAGACAACACATCATGTTGAGTTTCTTGATTTTCTTCATTTGAGAATTCTTGGAGTTCTTCGATCGTTAGCTCACTTTCGTGTACCATTATGAGCTCTTGAATGTCATCTTCATTCACTTCTACTGTCCAGTTCTTTATCTGTTGTGACAATTTCATCCATGATTTCAGGAACATTATCCCCATCTTCCTGGATGCAGGATGGATATAGCTTTCTCCAAGAACAGTTTAACTGTCATTGAATGACGTTTGACCATGGCTTTTAAATGAGATGTATCGCTTAAAGAATATCAAAATACTCTTTCGAAAACAATTTTAAAGTAATTGTTGATAAGAAACACATGCTTCAAAACACAGACAAAACAATGTGGTCAAAACAATTAGTAATGAAATTGTTAAAGAGGAGTTTTTATAAAAAATATTATTAATTATACATAGACAATATATCATGACATCAGCTATTGATTGGACCTCAAAAGGTTAATTAAAGAAATATATTTTCATCCTAATATATCTATTGTTTATTATTATTATATTTTTATAATAAACTAGGGGGCTCAGCCCCCTACTTGCTAACGCTCGTCAACCCCCTTGAATTGTAAAGCAATTCACATTGAGACCGCTACGTGATCCTAGCTTGCTTCGCTCGCTCGCCCCTTTATATTTTTCTAGTAATTCTAGCCTGAATAAGTACTACAATAAATCATTTGAACATATGAAATTGACAACTTTTTTAATGTAAAAAAGTAAATTGAAAACTCCGTTGAAAACACAACTAAAAATGCATTTAGTTGATGCTACTAAAGGGCATATAAATCATTTAAATACTATGAAAAAAGGATCTTGGAAACATAATTAGTTTAAAACTTATTGCACGTATAATCTTGTACAGCACAGCTTAAATTCATTTAAAAAAAAAAACAAAAAAAAAAACTACGTGGTAGGAAGAAAGTTTATAATCAATGATTGTTTAAATTTCGTTCAACATTTTATTATTCTAATTGATTATAGATTTCAGAAAAATAAATTATTTTTACTTCAATAAAACAGCAGCAGATGGCAGCAGGGGCATTCTAGAAAGTTTATATTTTATTATCTCTGATTTTTTGTGCGAGTGAAATTCGTAAATAAATTCTAAATAAGAGTTGAGAATTAATTTGAAATTAACAATATTACTCATAATTAAAATGAGGAATCATCTTAGACGCTTTGGATTACGTTCATCTATATATTTAAAACGCTAAGCGATTTCTTTCGACAATCCGTGGGAATAACTACTGCATCAAATTACATCATTCTTTTTTTAAATGAAAGATATTCGGACACAGATTTGTTATCGTGCATTCGTTTGTTCAAAAATTGAATTAATTAGCCGTAATTTTCAATTAAACTTTTTCATCTGCTTATGAAGTCATAAAGTCGGCAATCGGATTAACGCCCACTGTTGCGAGGTACATAGTTTATTCTCTGAACTCTATGTTTGAGAGGATAAAATATAAATAATATTAAAAGCACGTGGCTTATAGACCGAATTTTTTAATTTGCAAGTTAAATTTCGGTAAAAATATTTATCCGCGTGTTTTATAAGCGAATAAAAATTCATATTTATTGTGACGTCACGGTAATATAGTTCATTGGGTTTATTTTATTATTATACATTACAACTTTGTTGATGCCATTTTTCATTACAATTAAATACAAATATATTTTTATTTGTATACATGGTATTTACGCATAAAAGTAACATATACTAAGTAAGTGTGAAAAATTTGTGCCGGTAAAAATGACGTTATGCTTAGATTGAAATGCATTGTAACATTGATAAAACTAAAAAGAAAAATGTATATGATTGTGTCAACATGGCGTAATTTTAATTGATTTTTTAATTTTAAAGATTAGAACTGGAGCCTTTATAGGTTGCTTCATCGAGATTGCATTCCTTAATTACATGCTACCGATTACTTTTTTTAAATTATAGGTTAGAATATTTAATTTTTTAAGAAAAAAATTCACAAAAGTAAAGGATTTCAGGAAAATTAAAATTTTAAAAAATAATGTTATGGTTAAAAAAAATAAGTAAATAAAATACCGTACTTTTGCTTTATAGCGGCCCCCACATTTATGATTATGTAGGTGGTAGTTGTGATTTCGCCAAGATCATCGCAAAGCTTATATACGCATATATAAGTGCGATATACGTCATTATACACAGATAATTTACGTCTTATATGTCGATTATACATCATATACACATATATACATCATATATGCATCCTATATGACTATAACTTGGCCACATACGTCAAGAAATGTTATATATATATATATATTAGTATAATGTTATACATGCTTTATAATTTGGCGATAAATCTTGGTCGCTTGGCGATTCATCCTTGGGTGCCGCTATAACACAAAAGTACCAAATTTACAATATATTAATGAAAACAGAAACAAAAATATTTCATCCTTGGGGGCTGCTATAACACGAAAGTACCAAATTTCTACTTTATTTTTCATATCTGATAATTTGCATCTATTCTTTTTGTAACTTTAATATTTTTGTAACGCTTTTATGCATTTCTATTGCCTATTCAAAGATAAATTCTTCTAAATTACAGAATTTCGTTAAAAACGGTTAAAGTAGTAAAATATGAACCTGCATTCTCAACCGAAAGCAACAACCACTTTCCCAATGGTTAAAAATAAAATAATAATAATAATAATAATGATTGTATTTTTATCTAGAATAAACAATGTAAGGCTAACATTCTATAGGAATTATTTTGGTAGGTTTGTTATAAGTTCATTTAACAGTTCCTTATTAGCGGCAAAGTCCTATTTCACTTCTCTTTCGATGTCAAAAAATGGTAGTCTACTTTTGGACGCCAGCCAAAACACAGTGGCAATTTTTAGAAATGTATAACGGTTGTGACAACAAACGGCGCTATCGCTTTAGATTTCGTCGCGCTTGCATCACTTCTAAATGCTACAAATCTCAATTTTTTACTACATTTTAGAATTTCAATTTTTACATCATCAATTAGAACAAAAAATTAGCTTTCCATTGAAATTTATTGGAAAACTGCCGCTTAATTTAACGACTTTATAAATAATTTTCAAGCATGAAACATCTTAAAATTCTATTTGAACAATGACCATCAGTTTGATTTAATAATGTTAGTTGCTGTGAAAGTTGCCACAATTGAGAATAGATTTCCCTAACCATCATGAAAAGTGAAAAAAAATATTAATTAAAAACCTGATAAATCATAAGATCAGATTATCTATAAGATAGACCATTTTGGCGCTAAACTAAAATCTGTCAAATATATATATATATATATATTCAGCTTATGATTAACATAAAATTGATATGTTGAATTCGTTGATGTATATATTTCATCAGAACATGGTAGGAACTGTATTTTATTATTTTTTTAAAGATCCATTGGATATTTAACTGCATAAGAGGGAAAAGATCCCCGACTGTTATGGAAAAGGAATAATCATCCTGATTAAGTAAAGGAACCGAAGAAACCATACAAATAAATTACACTTGAAAACATTAAAAATGTCCGTCATCTGCAGATTGATTTATTATTGTAAAAAAAATTCTTCATTTTTACATAAAAATTAATTAGCTTAAAAAAATGGATGTGTTTTAGAAGATATGGATTTGAAACGAACAATGATTAAAGAGGACATTTTAAAACTTTTAATTTAAACATGTTAAAACTTTTTTTAACGTCTAATTTCAACTGTGTCTTTGGGCAGATGCAATGCACATGTGCATAGGAGCTCATTCGGTTAAATTATCACAGAGGGAGGGGGAATGTGTGCTTTATTTACTATGTTCTTTTATTTACTGAATATGAGATGAAAGTAGGGATATACTATTTGTATGATACATCATAGATCCATGAAATTTTCTTTCTTGCCGTGGGGAATATGGCAGTATAATGTCAAACTGATTTGCTTTACACAGTTGTTTATAGATTGTTTGTTTGGATGCATCGGAAATAGTACTGTATTTCACTGTAACTTTTAAAATAAAATATTTGAAAGACTGTTTCATACATCTTTTGTTATAAAGAAGCTTATTTTACTGATATTGTTATAGTAGTTTTTTTCCGTCAAGTTTTGACGGATTTCATCTAGTATTATTTTATTTTTAATAATTGCTAGCTTGAGTTTCACTGTTCTAACACTGACTGCTATATTGGGTGCGGGGCTAACACAATCTTGTCTGTTCATTGGTCTGAGCTCTGGAAACTACAGTTGTTGTCAACGATAAGGTAGAAATTCAGCCCTATTTTCGTGCCACGTAAGACAAATATATATCTATATAGATATTTAATTATGATCAATTTTAAGAATTTTTTTATGAATGTTTCTATCATTGGTATATGTAAAATATTCATATCTTTTAAACTATTTTAATAACAATAAACATCTTTTTAGAATCTTGTTGATCTTGCTGGTTCAGAAAAGGCAAGCCTGAATGTAGGTAAAACATTCAAAGAAGGCACTTTCATCAATCAGTCTTTATTAACATTAACACAAGTTATCAACAAACTAAGTGAAAAACCAGGGTAAGTTGCATTGATGTTCAGTAGAATCTAGATAATACAAACTTTCATAAATTGCAGTATTTTCCATTGTTTAGTAACTATTGTAAAAGAGTACTGTAAAATACGAATATCTTCTATAATGGAGTTTCATAAAAAAAAAATTGACAATAATAATAGAAGATTCCCTTGAAAATATATTAATGGATTGATTAATTTTATTAACTTGTATGGTTCATACTGATGGGCTGATAAAGAAATTTGCTACTTAAGTATTTGATGTTAGTTGAAAATTTTTAAGAAAGCGACGAATTGGTACCTGCCAAAACTTGATGACTTAATCTGCTGAATTATTATTATTTAAATCTTCATTGCTACTAATTAGTACCATGACAAAATCCTTATTAAGCTGCCACCAATTCACAATTTCAGTAACTGTTTCTAACTTCTTTTTGAGATGCCTATCTTTGATATTGTAAATGCAATATGAAACAGCACGAAATAGACAGTTTCCATCTCCTTTGATAGGTATCTTGCTACTTTCCATTTTACAATAATAATAATAATAATAGATACTATAATAATAATAAATGCCAGAGCATGCTATATTCCTCAACAAAGATATATAAATATTTTATTCAAATTCAGATAATTTCATAAAATTTCATGAATCTTCCACGTTTTTGTCAGATTCCAATTTTTTTTTTTTTTAATTATCCTCTTTCTAACAATCCCCCCTTACCCTTATCTTAAAACTCATTAATACATATAAAAATTTTTTTTTTAAATCAGGCGTTTTTAAAAATAAGAATTCATTTTAAGTCATCATTTTCTCACTGAAATCTGTGTTTCCTCTCTCCTTTTGCCTCCTATTAAAAATAAAGTTTATCTAGACTTTACTGATTTTGTGTTACTGCTGCCGGAGTGAATAATGGTTTAATACACAAATATTATGTAGAAAGTTTTTACAGTTTGGAATCAACTTTCTTTCAAAGTTTGTAATGATCATAAGTAATTAAAGAGAGTAAGTTTTTGAGTGAATTCAGAAAATGACCTTTTAATCAATTTATTTCATCTGTATTTAGAAAATGTTATTGTTTTCAAGCAATACAATATTTATTTTACACCCAGTGTATTTAGTATACACTATATCGCTAGAGTCGAATCTTCTTAAAATACACCTGGAAAAACAGGGAATTTCATTCTCCTGTATGATTAGCATCCCTGTTCCAAGGGCTTTTTCTCAGTTCTAAAATTATGAGTAAAGAAACTTAATGCGAAAAAATTCTTAAAGCATCGTTAAATTAAAATTTTTATATATATATATATATATATATATATATACAGTGGCGGACAAAAAAAACTGCATCACCTGCGAAAAAGTGGAAAACGCTGCAAATAATGTTTTTCAAGTACAGGTATTATGGAAGGATGATATTTTTACGATAAAATACAGTTGTATAAATTAAATTTTATTGGGATTTATAAATTATTTACGCATAATTATTTGGAAAAATGGAAAAAAGTGAAAAACGCAATATTTAAAAAAACTTGGAACAAAGTAATAAATGCACAAATTCTGTAGTTAATGTAAATTTTACATAACTTCAGTCATATTTTATATATTTAGATGTGTATACATGCATAAGGATCACTTCAGTATTTAGTAGATCCTCCAAGAGCTGCGATGACAGCCTTGCAGTGGTCAGGCGAATATATCAAATTATGAATGTAATCCTGGCCAATTTCGTGCAACCAGACCCTAATAATGCTTTCCAGCAGTTTTATTTTAGTAGCAGGCTTCTGAGCAACAATTTTTGTACCCATCATATGCCAACAATTTTCAATGGGATTCAGGTCAGGACTATTCCCAGGCCATTCCAAAACTTTAATGCCGGATTTTTTTCAGATAGGCCGTCACCTAAAGGGGGGAAACTGGGTGAAAATTACTTTTTAAATATCTTTAATGTTATGGAGATTAAAACTTGTAAATTAGACAACAAAATAATTCATGAATAAGTTAGATTGTGCTTACAGATTTCGCTGTATGGCTGAGTGCAGAGTGCTGTTGAAAAATACAACTTCTAGCACCTTGAAAATGATCCTTAATAGCTGGTTTTAAACGCTCCTCTAAAATCTCGGTATAAACGGGTGCATTCATAGTTCCAGTAATAAGTTTCAGACATCCAACACCTTTGCTGGAAATACATCCCCAGACCATTTGGCTGACTGGGAATTTTACAGTAAGGGATATGCAGTCTGGATGATAAGCTTCACTTTTACGTCTTCGAACATACCGCTTACCGTCTGACCTATATAGGTTGAACTTAGATTCGTCCGAAAACATTACTGAATGCCGCAGAGCCTTTGTCCATGAGACATGCTCTTTTGCCTAAGAAAGTCGTTTCTGCATCATTTTTTTTTTGTAAGTAAATGCTTTTTCTTTGGGCGATACGCATGCAAACCGCATACCACAAGTCGTCTTTGGATAGTTCTTGCGCTTAAATTAACACCACAGACTTTCTCAAAAAAGATTTTTAAGTCAGGAGCACTTGCATGACGATTACTCAGATACATCCGTTTCAGATATCGATCATCAGAATTTAGGGTCACACTCTTTCGGCCCGATCCAGCCTTTCTCAACATTACCAGTTTCACGTTCTAATTTAATCGTCCTCCAAACTGTCGATTGGTTGCAATAAATTTTTTTACCGATCACACGTGTCACACATTTTTTTTCTTGCGTCAATTGAACATACGAAGCCATCATTTGACCACTTAAAGAACAAGACAAATGACCGTTTTTCCCTTTTGCCGCACTATTTTTAAAAATTTGATGACGCAATACTTCATAAGGGGTATATTATCCAATAGAAATGTAGTATGATATCTTATCTTGCTTTGCAGCAACTAAGATTAAATTATTTGAACGAAATAACTCATTAGCATTACAAAATGTTAATTTTTCTAGGTGATGCAGTTTTTTTGTCCGCCACTGTATATATATATATATATATATATAAAGCATTAAAATCTCAATTAAAATCAAAAATTTAAAATAAATTCAAATTAAATAATTTCTAACTTTTAGTAGCTAATTCTAAATTTGTGCCTTTTTAAGTTGTTTTCTTAGCTTAACATTTATTATGTCCAAACCTTAAATTTGAGTATCTGTATGATAGAAATTGCTGATCTTAGCACAACTTTACTTTATCTGTGGTTAGTGTACATCCAGGTGTTAGTCAAGTCTTTTTTCATCACAAAGATATTAATAAAAAGCTAATTAACTAATTAAGTTAAAGTTTCCTCCCAATATGACACCATTGCCCCCTGCTAGAAAATATGACAAGCACAGAAAAATATGCAAAAATGAAAGATTTTGGAAAATTTGAGATGTTAAACCTGTCTAGCACTATGCAATAGTTTAATAATAATATGATTCTCAGACCCCCTTGAACATGATCAAGAAAGACTGTATCTTGAAACTCTAAATAAATAAGTTTGATCTACAAAAGGGGTCCCGAGTCAAGTTATCTGAATCTTCTGCCTAAAGCTGTATATCATATATTCTAATATGAGAAAATCGTGTGTGTGTGTGGGGGGGGGGGGGGTATATATACTAGCTGACCCACCCAGCATTGCCCGGGCCCGTGATAAAACCTGAAATAAACCCCAAATTTGTATTATTTTATATATTTTACCCGATTTTGTATAAATTTATATCTTTAATGACAAAATCGTTAAAAACATTTATTTCTTTTTTCAAGTAGGTTCGTTATATAGTTTAAAAAAAATAGCTTTTGTTGTCCAAGCCCTTTTGAAATTTTCAATGTCATAAATATAACAGTTTTACAGCCTGTGTAAAAATTACGTCAGAAATATTGTTATCTGGTTGCAAAATAAATATGTTTTCGTGTTGGGTCCGTTAACATAAAAAAAATTAAAAAATAAATAAGAAGTATTCGTTGTCCGATCTCTCTGAAATTTTAGTCATTTATAAATATAACTGTTTCCAAGTCCTCTATAAAATTATGTGAAAATATATGTATTTTAGATAGTGAAAACGTTACCAGAAGCCGAGCGTGACCGTGGAAAACATCCCGTTATTATGGGTTTTCGACGAAAATATCTGTGATTTTAATTTAAAAAAATACTTTTTCTTGTCCGAACGCTTTGAAATTCTTGTAGGTAATGTAAATCTGGTCTACCGAGATGTTCTAAAAAGATTGTGTCGAAAGACGAACGTTTAATAACTTTTAGTCCAAGAAAAAAATTCTTGCTTGGCTCGAAATGACCTGCGTTTGCCGGTGTTTTTCAAAGGGTTAAAATCCGTATTTGAAAAAAAAAAAAATTATATTGTCTATTGGAAGAAAGTTTCAGCTTTAAGAGCATATGTTTGGTTTGTCTGTATATCTAAAATTGTGGTATTGAGGGGCGTTGACATAAAGCAGAAAAAATAAGCCCAGAAAAATTATCCTTTTTCAAAAATTTTTTTGAAAGGGTTGACATAATTTATTTTCTGAATTGATTACGGCATTGGAAACATAAGAATGCGATATTGTGTAATATGCTTTTCATTTTTAAATAAACCAAATGGTTTAGTCGATAGAATTTAAAACAGAATTGCAAAATAAACACATTCTTTATGTAAATGGCTCTTGATTCTCTTGCGATGCCGTAAATCGGGTTCTAGGCATGCGCGAGTTCTGAAAGCCGTCTCGCAAAAAAAAAAGAGATGAGTTATTAATCAGTTTTTAATTAATATTTTTGTTAATTTTCAAAGTATTAAAATTCTGAGACTCAGGTGCACCAGGCCAGGCCCTGGGACTATCCACACCTAAATTTTCAGACTACTAGGTGGGCTAGATTTTGCTAGCCATCGCAGACAAACACACACACACACACACACACACACACACACACACACACACACACACACACACACAGAGCGAAACTTTCTTTTATTAGTATATACAGTGGAACTCCAGATATACGTTACCTGAGTTGTACGTTTCCCTCAGTTATGCGTTTCAACTCAGCGGTCCCTACCACTTGCCATTAAAAATTAGCTGAGTTATACGTTTTGAATTACACATTTCCCTCAGTTATACGTTACGTTTTTGTGTCCCCGGACGAATTTATTTTTATTTATCCATTTTGAAACTGGAAAAACTGACAACGCGGCCAAGGAGTCTGATTTGAAAGATCCCACTCAAACTTCAGAGCTGATGTGAAAGCTTTTGACGTAGTAAATCGGTTCGTCAGTAGTAAAAGCAATAATCATCAGGCATCTGCATTATTAACAGAAATGCAAAATTTGCTGTTCAGTGTCGGCTCTGCCGAAAAGAAACAACCGAAGATTAGTGATTATTTCAACAAGATTCAATAAACTACTGAAATGTCTTTTGATAAATGATTTATATGCCAAGGCGATTCCAACGATTTCTTTCAAGTACTCTATGTGTATTAAACATAAGTTTTATAAAGCTTTTAAGATAAAATAAGTTCATGTGTACTTCTCTTATGTAATATTTTTTTTCTCATTTCCATTTCCAAAAATTTATGTCATGGGTGCAGTACTACTTAGGAAACTTCTGTTTTCAATATAAAATGTAGCAAAAAACCTCAGCAGATCAAAGTTTTCACGATATATTTTAAAAATTGTTCCGGTAAACCATTAATTGAGTTGTACGTTTTACTGAGTTATACGTTTCATTTGTCCGGTCCCGGGCAAAATGTATAACTGGAGTTCCACTGTATATATATATATAAAACCACAAATGAAACATTACCATAACACCAACTTAAACTATGAAATAATGATTAAGTATGTAATAATTAGTTGTCAATGAAAGTATTCCCCAACACGCTGAATATGGATACCAAAAACTTATTTAAAAGAATAAGAAATTAAATTAAAAATTGAATAAATAAAGTTGAATGAATGAAATGAAATTTGTGGAATTTAGACAGAATTTAAGTCCCAAATGCCTAAATATACCACAAATAAAATGAGTGGTTTCATCATCATATTAGCCACAACATTGCTAAATAATATGATTTTGGGACTACCTACTCATAAACATTGAATCAAGCCTGTGAAAAAATAAAAAATAAATACAATATTAAAAAGGAAAGAAGCATACATACATATAATATACAGATAAAACATGAAATAGAGTCAGAAAGTCTATAATCCATTTGGATTAAAATAGATACCTGTGCACCACATGAACCACACATGAACACAACCAAAACGAGGGAATGAATTGCAAAAAATCATTACATGTTGCCAAATTTAGATTTAGAAAATGATTTACTATGTTGCCAGTAAAGATTTTAGAATAATATGAATATTATTGTAAAGCAACAGGAACATTGGTGCTGCCATCTATAATGGTAAAAAGTGAATATACGCTGAATAAAAATAGTATTGGATGAAAATTAATATTTAAAAATTAAACCATATACTATCTAAAGATGATAGCAATTAGTTAAATAATAAATAAATGAAATTAATTAATAAATAGAATATCCAATTACGTTAAAGTAATGGATGTATTAATGAATCATTATTTAAAATGCAAATTACTACTGTAACTTTCTGGTATGAATTCAAAATTTTGAATTTAAAAAAAGGCCAAACTGGCAACCTGGATGTACGCAGGTACGTCGTGGTGCTTAAGGGGTTAATATGCATTATGCACCCTAAAGTTACTGTTGATTAATTTGATCATGCAAAAGCTGTAAAAAAATTTAATGATAAAAAAGAAAGATGATACAAGTATTATATTTTATGTGATTTACTAAAGCAAATGATTTAATAGCACTGTAGTCTGACCCTACATGTGGAATGTGCGAAGAGTGCAGTGTACACAGGTGTATTTGGTCAGGAGTGGCTGCGGACTTTTATAAAGCTCAACACATTTGGATAAACTCAAAAAAAAAAAAAAATTCAAAATATTTGAAAAAGTTTTACACTTTGAGCCATAATATTTAATATCTTTGGTTATATTAAGACCAAATTCAATATTTATCACCGAAGCAACTGTTGACAGTTGTCCACCTTTGTTCTTCTCTTGTGGAAATTTATATAAATTTGTTTAATTTATATTTAAATAAATTATCTAAAATATATTGTAGGGAAAATTTTGGCTTTGCAAAGAAATAAATATTACGGGGGGAGGGGGTGGGGGTAATAATAGAGTTCAAAGTAGCAAAAAACTAAGTATTTAACATTTTCCCTGAAGTGGAAAATGTATCGAATTTAAGCACTGGCTTTATTCAAGAATAACTGTTGATTACTTATTATACTATACTTGAGTGAAGTGAATCATTATAGTGGTAATGAATATGCTTCTAAATTTCAACAATTATAAATTCGTGTAGAGCTAATCGTACAAGAAAAATTATGAAAATAAATTGTATAGTTAGTAGATATGTTACATTCAGAGAACAGGGGTATGAAAGCGACAATATCTCTAATGTGAAACAATTTATTTTCTTATTATTCATAATTTAAAAAAATCTTACAATGAAATATTTTGATTGTTAAAATTCTAGCAGTGGATGTGTATTTGAAAAAAATTCTTTCTGAGGTATAGAGCCTGAAAGTGGCAAATTGAACAATAGTTGTGGTTGTACAGTAAACCAAATATTCTCGAGCAGTCTGATTTAAAATAATAATAATAAGATAAAAATAATTGTTGACATTTTCAGCAGCGATTTTTTTCAATGAAAGAACCGTTTGAATCTTTCAGCAGCTATTAAGATCTTTTATATTTTTGTACAGTATTTAGAAAATTAATGACAAAGAAATATTTAAATCAATAATAATAATATAAAAACTTTAAATGAAGCAGAGAAAAAAAAAAGTGTTTTAAGTAGATTTAAAATTGTTGTCTAAAACATTTAAAGACCTTACCAGTCTAAATGCATCAAATGCATCGCCTGAAAGGATTAAAAATTACAAACTCCATGGTCATATAAACACATAACTTTATTACTCAAGTAAGATGTCATTCAAAATATACATATAAAACAAATAAACCCCTCACATGTTTTGGTTTCATTAAAAATAAAAACCATTATTACAAGAATACGACATCGATCAAGACGAATCAAGACATTTGTCTTGGTCGTATGTTATATGACCGATGTTAGCTTTCTTTTATATTGTTTTTCATTTTTAACAATGTTATGTATTTATTAAATGGGCATTAAATTATTATTTTGGACACAATTAGCAATTGACAATGTTAAACAAAAGTGGTGATTGACAACCATTTTTGGTGAGCTGTCTACTTGGCCCAAATAATACATAAGTACCAGCAGGGTTGGCGTTTTCCCGTCCAAAACTTGTTTTTCCCATCCCACTGGGAAAAAGTGGTAAATACCGGGAAAAACTTCCAAATGACAATGTGTAAAAAATATTCTGACTTTCTGAATCTGATGTGTAAAATTAAAGTTAGAAATACATAGTTATTACAAATTTCCCTTAGGTTTAAAATTATTCTGTAGGAAAGGAATATAAATAAATAAGAATTATTGCATAAAACATAAAATTTGCTCATAATTTTTTTAAATAATAATGAATTTCCTAAATAAATATTTTATTAAATAAATAATATTAATATAAATAATAAACAATTAGAAATAGATTGGGTTTACAAAAAGCCTCTAAATTAGTATTTTGTTGTATAAATGATGCTAAAGTCCAATGTGGAAGTGGAAGACGGAGAATATGAATACAATTATGAATGGTAAATGTTTGGGAATCTGTGTGGTGTAAAAATATTTAAATAATGCTCTCCATTGTCCATTTTTGTAGATCTTCCTTTTCTTTTTCTTTTTTTTTTTTTTCACTTTTCAAGCTATTTACATAGAACTCAATTTCGACATTTTTAAAGGTTATTTTGAATATATATTTATGTTTTTAATAATCAGTTTTTCCCATGTGGGAAAAACATAGTATTTCCCAGGACGGTAAATACCGGTTTTTACCATGGTATTTACCGAGGGTGGAAAAAACCTTGCCAACCCTGAGTACCAGAGTAGGTACAAGAAGTTTTCAAACATCTGAGTATATTATCACAGTCCCTTACAGTTAGTATGTATCTTAATTACAATTTTGTTTATGTATTTATTTCTCTTAATTCCCACTGTAGCTTGATTAACCATAATTCTAATAAAATTTTTTATCTGTTTGCATATGTATAACATTTAATATTGTTATATCACATCTAAACATTCTGTATGTAAACTGAAAAGTAATGGATTTAATTTCCATATGAAATTGTCTGAGGAAGATGACTTTAATAAAGACATTCATTCATTATTGCGAAAAATCGTGTGTGTTTATTTTGAAACACTGTCATATATAAATATGTTATATATAAATAACTCAAAACTTGTGAGATTTCTATTTATTTAATGTACAGAGAATTTAATATTTAATTAGGCTCAGCTATCTGTTCTTTTGTAAAATAATAAAAATCACTTACAGGTATTTATTATTATTTTAGGCAATTCATAAACTACCGTAGTTCAAAGCTTACAAGAATTCTCCAAAATTCCTTGGGTGGTAATGCCCACACTGCAATAATATGTGCTGTGACTCCTGTTTCAGATAAAGAAACATTTTCCACGTTGAAAGTAAGTTATGTTTAATAAATAATTGGTTCAAATTGTAAAAGTTAAATTTTTGAAATAGATTATTGAAATTGATTGTGTACATATGATAATATGAGAAAATTTGTTTTTGAAATAGTTTTTTTTTTCCCCATAATCTCTTTTAAGTTCAATGTACATCATCCAACGATGTTCCAAAGCTATTATGCCATCACGAAAGTGCGATTATTCAAGTCCTCCAAAATAGTCATCAAAAGCTGCTTTTACTTCTTTCGTGAAAAAAAGGTTGGAAATCATCAGAAATTCATAAAGATATGCAGGATACTTTAGGAAACCCTGCTCCATTATTTTCGACTGTGCATAAGTGGGTGATGGAATTTAAATATGGTTGTAAGAGCCTAGATGATAACCAAAAACTGACACAATGCCTGAAATCATTGAAAAAGTTTACGATGTGATTATGCAGGATTGTCATTTAAAGTTCTCCAAAATTGCTTAGGATATAGGTATCTCAGGTGAAAGAACATTTCATACCCTAACTGTGGAATTGGGGATGAAAAAGCTTTTGGCAAGATGGATGCAATAATCGATCAAAACCGTCGGAGAATGAAAATCTGTTAAGAGAATCTAGACCATTTTAATGCAAATAAAACCAATTTCGTCTGTTGATTTGTTACAACAGATGAAACTTCGGTTCACTATTATACCCCTGAGACAATCAAAACAATGGAGACACAGTGGTCAACAACTATTTTGGAGGACTTGAAGAATCACACTTTCGTGATGGCATAATGGTTTTGGAACATCGTTGAATGAAGTGCATCAAACTTAGAGATTATCTAAAAAAATACAACATATTTCAAAAACAAAAGTCTCCTCCCCCCACCTCCACCCCCCAACCCAGAAACTAGAATAATTAAGTAACGATTTAAAGTTTCTTAAAATTATAAAAAGTTTTTTAGGTCTTTAAAAAATTTGTTAAACTTTTGTATCTCATTTCATCTTTATTCTCCAATTTCTTTGCCATTTTCGACATACGTTAAGCGTAAAGAATTATAATGGTACTCACTGATTCTCCCAGTTCTTAGTACACATCCATCATATTCTTGGCACGATCAAGCGCATTCATGTCCAAACAAGGGTGGTATTTCTTCTACGTTGTACATCTGTGTAATGGACAATACGACCCAATTAAGGTCAACAAAAACTTCATTGAACACTTCTTTTTTTTTCTAAATATCTCCCACATTTCTAACAAGGCACGTGTGCTTGGGAGTCCTCTTTTCTTATCTATTTTATTAGTACTTCTGGGTATACACTGTTTTTTAGCATCATTCGTGTTAAAACATTTAACTCAATGCGTAAAAAAATAACCATAGTTTTAAATTTTATATTTGGAGAATTTAATTTATCAAAGCTCGATAAAATCATCCAAGATTAGAATTATTCACCAGTACTTCATCACTAAAAAGGTAAACAAACATATTAATTTCTTTCTAAAGATAATTGCACTAGTATATTCGTAAGCGTAAAGTTAAAAATTTTATTAATAGCCAAGAAAGGGCAGATTCGGCAGTTTGCCCCTTTTCCTGTGCCGAACAAGGTACTAATTTTACTGAATCATAGACACATAAAACAGTAAAAAATGCTAAGACAAAATTGCAATGAATCTGTGAAGAATTTCGTCTTATACAGTTTTTTGACTTAGCAGGTAAACTTTCAAGGTATTTCTTTTGCTGAGTCCATGGAATGTTTGCGATCAAGACAATATTACGTTATAGACAAGTTTCATTTACACAAGTTAAACAGTATGTGGTTATTTACTCAAGTTTTATGTAAACAGTTTAAACTGTATACGTGTAAATGAAACCTGTCTCTAACGTAATTTTGTCTTGATCGCAAACATTCCACGGTCCCAGCGAAAGAAACATCTTGAAAATTTACCTGCTAAGACAGAAACCTGTCTAAAGTGGAATTTCTCACCGTTTTATTACAATTCTGTCTTAGCATTTTTTACTGTTTTAGTGTCCATATTTCAGTAAATTAGTACCTTATTCGGCTCGAGGAAAAAGGTGAACTGCCGGATCTTCCCCTCCTGGCTGTGAGCCCCTGAGAAATCCTGGCAACGCCACTGGCTCAGCTTGAATACCCTTTTATATATAAAAATATATATGCACGCGATATAAATAAATCTATTAAATATTGTTTTAAATAGCGTTTCACTTAATTTAAACAGAATGTATAGGTCATTAAACTACAATTGTTATTTTATTAAGGCAAAGAATAAAATAAGTCTTCTGTTCTATGATTGTTTATCAAATTTATACTTTTTGCAAATAAGGACTTACAAGCAAGTATTATAAATATTGATGTAAAATAGAACATGATATAAAGAAATTTCTTAAAAACATCATATAAAGAGAAAGAAAGTAAAATGATGTGCTATCATTATGATAGGAGATGTTTTTGCTGCTGTTCTCGTAGCAGTAGCATGCCTTTTTATATCTGAAAAAGAAAAATTAATTCAAAACAAATTTCAGTAAATTTCTTTTGATTTTAAAAAATTTCTTTCTATGGTAGTAAACATTGATTTCATTTGACTGTAAAATTTTCAAAAATTTCATGAAAAAGGAATTGTTCTAACAAATTGAATATACTTTGAAAATTCTCTATTCTGATCATTTACCATCATTGTAGTTATACTTTATTCGTTTAGGTAATCAAAACAAAGTGTTTATGTTTAGCAATTATTGAATTATATATTCAGTGCGCAATAATAGCTTTATTAGTTTATTTAAAAATTTTTAACATAATTTTACTAGAATATGAAATTTTACAATAGTTTAACTATATTATTCAAAATAACTAAGTGTGTATATGCATACATACATATATACAGGGTAAGTCAAAATGAATATAGTGATTATAAACGGCTATAACTATTTAATGGAATAGAATTTATCGATAAGATTAACACAGAATGTAGACGGAACTTCAAAATTTTGTATACATACGTCATAGATGTTCTATGTGACTTCCCTTGGTCACACAGACAACTTCTAGGCGGTACTCCATTTCACGCCATACATTCTGAAGCATTTCTTCAGTCACCGACGCAAGCGCATTACAAATGCATACTTTGAGTTCTTCATTTGTTTTGGGCATGGGAGGCACATACACCCCTTTCACATAACCCCATAAAAAAAACCTCAGGGAGTCAAGTCTGGAGATCTCGGTGACCAAGATCAGAAGACATCGTCGGCTCCACTTCGACCGATCTATGGAGTTATGTGAAAGACGTACGTGCCTCCCATGGCCAAAACAATTGAAGAACTCAAAGTACGCATTTGTAATGCACTTGCGTCGGTGACTGAAGAAATGATTCAGAATGTATGGCGTGAAATGGAGTACCGCCTAGAAGTTGTCTGTGTGACCAAGGGGAAGTCACATAGAACATCTATGACGTATGTATACAAAATTTTGAAGTTCCGTCTACATTCTGTGTTAATCTTATCGATAAATTCTATTCCATGAAATAGTTATAGTCGTTTGTAATTGCTATATTCATTTTGACTTACCCTGTACTTTTTTTTTTCTTTCACACTATCCTTTCCTTTAACTTATATTTGGCAAAATTTTCCTCAGAGTCTAAAAATGACATTAAAAAATGGTGTTCTTTAGGACAGAAATTTATTTAGTTTGTATGCTTTGAATTTTATTCAACTTCAATCCTCTCAGGTACTAAAACTCCGTCTGGACATCTTTAGTGCCGGAAAGCTCTGAAGTAACACAACTTGGTAAGCATTAATCGTATGTCTTGCATAGATGTAAGGCAACGTTAAAAAAATATATAATTTATAGAACATGGGGGACATAAGAAAAAATAAATGTCTCAAAAAATAAATTTTAATATTTACAGAGTTTTTTTATAAAACAAATGCCATAATTATTACTTCATTTTTTTTCCATATGCCATGCTAAAAGTTTCCCTAGTAATTTGTTTTATCTGTTTAGAAATAATAAAAGTAAACCGCGAATTTAGAGAAAGACTATATCGAAAACATCAAACAGTAATTTTTCTTATAAAATATTGGAAAATACAAAATTTAAGATTTTTTCCCCTCACTTCATCACTTTGCGCAGATACATATAGTTAAATCTTAAAAAATATATTGGGGAGGAGGGATGCACCCCAAGGGCACATACAATTTTACACCTAAGGGTATATTTATTTCCTGTAGGTCTGATTAACTTTCTATCTTTATGTTATTATATTGTGTTAAAGGGGTCCGAAAAAATCCCTGCTCAAAATGACTTAATAATATGTTTTTTTTTTTTCTAAATAAAGTTCTATAACTTTTGCTAGGTTTTGGGCACACAGATTTAGAAATACTGTGATATAGGGAAGTTCTTATAAGAAATCTCAGTCAGGATACAAGGTCTCGTCACCTGATCAAGGTTCTAAATTATGAGACCAACTCCTTTCTCTTTTATTAATTTTTTTTTTTTTTTTTTTTTTTAAATCTGCCAATTCAACAATGTTAAATAGAAACCACGAACCAGCAAACAAAGAAAACTGTGGCAGAGCACTGCAGCAATGCCAACAAGGCTTTTTTCAGGTGGATCACAGCCATGCTGTGATCAGGCGAATATTGCCCCGCATCCAGGTACTTACTCGTCAAACTAGGCACTCATGTCTGGCAGGTGGAGGCCTGGTTAGTGGTATATATATATATTTAAAAAAAAAAAACTAAAGGTAGAATGAGAAAATAAGGTACTAGCTATTTATTCTTCTACTAGCAGAAATTTGTTATAGTTACTATGCTTATTTTATATAAAAGAATAAATAATTTGATTACTTAAAGGAAATTATGACATTGCAAATTATATTAGATTTAAATATCATTTTAAATTAAATGCTGTTTATGCCAAACAAAAACTTGCTTTTTACAAGCTTACTGTATTTATTTAATTTTTCACAAGTCTGTGAAATTAAGCTTATAAACAATTTAAAGGTCCTTTTATTTATTCATAACACAAAATGCTTATAAAAACTTTGCAAATTATGTTCATGTTAAATTTTAATAATTTTATGTTTTAAAATTTTAGAAAATTTATTATTTTAATCCGTTTTTTTTTTTAAATCAGTTAATTAAAATCATGATATAATCAATAATTTATATCATTATATTAAAACCGTTGATATCCTATTCAGTAAACAGTGTTTCTAAAACCAGTGTCTCGCAATTTAACCATCTGAAACATTGAAATTTTAATACAGTTTATATTAAAATTTCATTTATTTTCTCCCATCTCTTCTATTATTGAGAAACTGAATGTCCCCAATACCTTTAACTTTGGAAAACATGAAAATTATATTTAGCATCTTTCATTAATTTTATTTATTTATTATTGTTTTAATTAACTGAATTGTATACACATGGGGATTTCTATGCTGTAATATTTTAGAAGGTATTTTGTACTTATTAATGTTTTAAAACTGACTTCAATATATAAAATTTATCAGATCAAAAATAAAAATTTTTAATATCTACACATTAAGTTATATATTATTTGTATTTTTTTCAGGGATGATTCTGGTAAGAATTTTCCGAAAATTCCGAAAAATTAAGGCAATGATTTCCGAAAATTAAAAAATATCGGTCATAAATCCGAAAATTCGGACATAAAATGTATCGGTATTTTGGCAATTGATCGCCGAAAAAAATCAATCTTGTCATTCGTTCGAAGAAAAGTCACCAATTTTGTCAAAGGATCGCGGGAAAAACGTGACTTTCGTCAGAAAATCGCGAAAAAACGGCAAATTTCGTCAAAAACATTGCGAAAAACGGCCAATTTGTCAAAAGATCGCAAAAAAACGGCAAATTTCGTCAAAAACATTGCGAAAAACGGCAAATTTCGTCAATAGATCGCGAAAAAACGGCAAATTTCGTCAAAAGATCGCGAAAAAACGGCAAATTTTGTAAAAAAAATTGCGAAAAACGGCAAAGTTCGTCAATAGATCGCGGAAAACGGCAAATTTCGTCAAAAGATCGCGGAAAAAACGGCAAATTTCGTCAAAAGATCGCGAAAAAACGGCAAATTTCGTCAAAAACATCGCGAAAAAACGGCAAATTTCGTCAAAAACATTGCGAAAAACGGCAAATTTCGTCAATAGATCGCGAAAAAACGGCAAATTTCGTCAAAAAATCGCGAAAAAACGGCAAATTTCGTCAAAAGATCGCGAAAAAACAGCAAATTTTGAAAAAAAAAAATGCGAAAAACGGCAAATTTCGTCAATAGATCGCGAAAAACGGCAAATTTCGTCAAAAGATCGCGAAAAAAACGGCAAATTTCTTCTAAAGATCGCGAAAAAACGCCAAATTTCGTCAAAAACATTGCGAAAAACGGCAAATTTCGTCAATAGATCGCGAAAAATGGCAAATTTCGACAAAAACATTGCGAAAAACGGCAAATTTTGTCAAAAGATCGCGAAAAAACTGCAAATTTCGTCAAAAAATCGCGAAAAAAAACCCGGCAAATTTTGTCAAAAACATTGCAAAAAACGGCAAATTTCGTCAATAGATCGCGAAAAAACGGCAAATTTCGTCAAAAACATTGCGAAAAATGGCAAATTTCGACAAAAACATTGCGAAAAATGGCAAATTTTGTCAAAAGATCGCGAAAAAACTGCAAATTTCGTCAAAAAATCGTGAAAAAAAACTCGGCAAAATTTGTCAAAAACATTGCAAAAAACGGCAAATTTCGTCAAAAGATTGCGAAAAAACGGCAAATTTCGTCAAAAGATCGTGAAAAAAGGCAAATTTTGTCAAAAGATCGCGAAAAACGACAAATTTCGTCAAAAAATCGCGAATAAATAGAAAATTTTATCAAAAGAACGTGAAAAAACGCAAATTTCGTCAAAGGGACGCAAAAAAAAAAATGGCGTGAGTGGACCCCCCCTCTGTTGTAACTTTTCAGAAAATTTGCTGTGAATTTCAGAATTTTTTTTTTTACTCAGAATCACCCCTGATTTTTTTGTTCGTTTTTGGAGAATGAAGCAAGAAGCATTTGATAAAGAATGCCTTAAACCCTCCATAAAATTTGCTGCTAGTGTCATGGTTTGGGGTTGCATGAGTGCAGCAGGACCTGGAAAATTATGCATCATTTACGGAAAGCTTAACTCTCAGATATATCAAGAAATTTTGGAATATTATATGATTCCATCATCAGAAGATTTATTTGAAGATGATTTCATGTTTCAACAACATTTAGAGTCACCGCATACCTCGGTGTCAACTAAGAATTGGTTCTGCCAACGCAACATTAAGGTGCTTCCTTTGCCACCAAACTCACCAGCAGACTTGTATAAAACTAAAAACTTTCTGTGCACATAAATATTGAGTCAAAAACTTTCTGCAAATTAATTTAATGTTTAATAAAATTACGTGTTATATTATTTGGACGATATAAATTAAAAACAGTAGTTTAAAATAATTACCATTTAAAATTAATATTAATTAAAGAATTATTATTTTGGTTAAAAATAATAATAAAACTAAAAATCCATGATAGGAAGAGCTGAATTCTTATCAATTAAATTTTTTCAATGCACTTAGAAACAACCCAATCCTTAATATTTTGACCTCTTTGCAAGCGTCTGTAATGTCACAACAATGTTTTGCATCTTTAAAATTTTGAATTGTGCGCAAACAGTAAATAAATCGTACATAAATTGGGGAATATTTTTAATTTTTTGGCCCAGTGACAGAACTATCTTCAAGTGTCTGCAACGCTAATAATGTTTTCAAAAATAGTCTGCAATACGCAATATATCATACAAAATTCGCGTTTTTTCCGCGATCCTCCGACGAAATTTGCCGTTTTTTCGAGATACTTCGACAAAATTTTCCGTTTTTTCGAGATCATTCGACGAAATTTACTATTTTTTCGAGATCCTTCGACGAAATTTACCATTTTTTCGAGATACTGCGACGAAATTTGTCGTTTTTTCGAGACGAAATTTACCATTTTTTCGATATACTTCGACGAAATTTGCCGTTTTTTTCGAGTTCCTTCGACGAAATTTACTGTTTTTTCGAGTTCCTTCAACGTAATTTACCGTTTTTTGGCAATCATTCGACGAAATTCGCCGTTTTTTCGCGATCTGTTGGCAGAATTCTCAGTTTTTTCGCGATCCGACGACAAAATTTGCCGTTTCTTCGACGCAATTGACCGTTTTTTCGTGATCCTTCGACGAAATTAAGTCTTTTCGAGATACTTCGACGAAATTTGCCGTTTTTTCGAGATCATTCAACGAAATTTACCATTTTTTCGAGTTCCTTCGACGAAATTTGCCATTTTTTCGCGATCTGTCGGCAGAATTCTCCGTTTTTTCGCGATCCGACGACGAAATTTGCCGTTTCTTCGACGAAATTGACCGTTTTTTCGTGATCCTTCGACGAAATTAAGTCTTTTCGAGATACTTCGACGAAATTTGTCGTTTTTTCGAGATCATTCAACGAAATTTACCATTTTTTCGAGTTCCTTCGACGAAATTTGCCGTTTTTTCGCGATCTGTCGCCAGAATTCTCCGTTTTTTCGCGATCCGACGACGAAATTTGCCGTTTCTTCGACGAAATTGACCGTTTTTTCGTGATCCTTCGACGAAATTAACAGTCTTTTCCACGATCCTTTGACGAAGTTTGCGTTTTCTCCGTAGCCCTTCGGCAAAATAAGCATTTTTCGCAGATCTTTCAACGAAACTAAAGTTTTTTTGACGGCCTTTTGACTAAATTTGCATTTTTTTCGCGATCTGTTAACGAAATTAGCCATTTTTCGCGATCTTTAAATAAATTTCGCGTTTTTTCCGCGATTCTTCGACGAAATTCGCCTTTTTTTTTTTCGATCCTTCGACAAAGTTTGCTGTTTTTTTGCGTAAATTACGCACTATAGCGCTGAATGTCTGCTGAATGTATTTCTGTCTGCAGGTGCCCTGAAAAGTCTGTGACGCCCGTCGCAGCATCGCATACTTTCTGCCACGGGGTTTTTTGGTATTAAAAAAAAAAAAAAAAAAAATTCCCCTAAAAATATTTTCTGCAAAGTTCCGAATTTTGCAGAAAATTTTCCGCGCACGGCGTGCGCGCATGCGTCTATATTATACAACTCTGCTCACCAGACCTTAATCCTAATGAATACTTATGATGTATAATGAAAAAAAAACTCCAAGAAAACCCTCCTTCAAGTAAAACTGAGTTAGTGGCACGTATAAAGTTTATTTGGGCTAATATTGATAGAAATGTTTGTAAACACCTTATATAGTAGAATGCAAGATCGATTGTATGCTGTTATGAAAGCTAAAGGGGATGCTACAAAATATTAACTACCATTTACTTCATATTCATAAAGTAATATTGTTGCATAAAATAAAATATTCTAATATTTTGGAACAATCTAAATTTTATTAAAATATTTTGATGTGTTTCAGAAAGCTGTATACATAATTTATTGTACTGTATTTTATATTTTGTAAATGTTAAAATCTTATCTAAACATTCCAGATTTAATTTATAAAAAATTTAATTGCATTTACTTAATATCAAAAATAAATAAAATGAAAAATAATTTTTTCTTATTACTTTTTCTCAATTATTCTAATATTTTGAATATGAGCTGTAGTGCCACCAATTATTTTTGGTGGATGTAGTTTTGCAATTATGTCTTGTTCATCAATGATGGAACAGTCATAATGTACTTTTACATAAATAGTGTATTGCCATGAAAAATACAAGTTCGTAGTTTGAGTTCAATAATTATTTCAAAACAGTAATATTTTATTTTAAAAAAGGTAAATAAATTGATATTATAGAAATAAATATTTAATACAAATGGTTGACATTGATAAATATGCATGAGTAGAAAAAAATATATATTGCATTTCTTAAATTTTTCAATGCTTGTTTATATTTTTTTTTTAAATCATGAAAGTAGTTAAAATTCCTTTTTAGCTTGCAAAATAAGAAATTTTATTTATAACACTATTCAATAACAAAACAAGATACTCTTATCAATACAGGGTGGTCATAAAAAAACTTTGCCGCTATATGGAGCTCTAGCGGCCAGTCCGTTCATCCGATCAAGGTGAGATTTCAGATATAGTTATTTAGAGGTATGAGCTTGGGATTCTGTGAACGGCAACAAAGTGGTGCTCACAGTTACGGTTATAGGTACAGAAACTCGAAATTTTCCAATGGCAACGCCCATTTTTTTTCGTAGCAAAATGCTGAGCGTATGCGAAAACCTTAAAGGGCATTTGAACCGTACGTGTATTGCAAGAAACAGACTCGTTATGCACGCTCAAAAAATTGCTCTGCAAACGGAGGAAGAAAGAAAGAAAAAAAAAACACGTTTGGGTTGCACGGAGTAAATTTGCATATGACACAGAGTCAGTACACCAATCACTGATTACAACACAGATCGGAGAAAAGAAAACTTTTATTTTGATTACACATTTTTCGCATGGGTGCCATCACAGGCATTTACACATTGCATGCAGCCGACTGTGGACAATACAGCCGAATGTAACATCGCATGAGAAATATTTTCAATCTCACGTTTGATAGAATCTTTCAAATCCGGCAAAGTTTGCAGATTGCACATGTACACTCTAGATTTGAGATATCCTCAGAACCAGAAATCCATAGGAGTGAGGTCGGGGGATCCCGGAGGCCACGGAAATGGAAAATGGAGTGAGATGACACGGTCGCCAAAATGCTGTTCCAGGACCCTGCGAACAGACTTCACTATATGTGGAGGTGCACCATCTTGCATCCAAACAAAGTCATTCAGTGTATTTCGCTGCAGCAATTCTGTTATGACGTAATTTTGCAGTATTGCTGTATAGTGGGAGCCTGTTACAGAGCAAGTTACAAATCCCATTGGTGTCGCTTCCTCAAAGAAGTACGGGCCGAGAATAATTGTGCCTGCAATGCCGCACCACACAGTAACTTTGACGTCGTAAAAAGGTACTGGTGCCACAGCATGCAGATTCATGTCTGCCCAGTGCACACAATTTTTGGTGTTGACGTTGCCAGTTAAGGTGAAATGTGCCTCGTCCATCCATAATATGCAAAGAGCCCAGTCGTTGTCTCCATCATATCGGATAAGAAATTCATTAGCAAAGTCTATACGTTGTTGATGGTCCCACATCTGGACACGCTGGTACGAGTAAGGAAACATGCGGATTACAGAGCGCAGTAGCTTTAGGACCGTTGATTTCGGTATATCCAATACACGAGATGCACCTCTTGCAATTTGCATGTGTCCTGTAGTCACTGTGTGATGCACTTCCATAACAGTATCCTCAGGAACAGTTGGTCATCCAGATCGCGGTCTATCCCTGGTGCAGCCAGTTTCTTCAAATTTCTTTACTAAATCACGAAGAGCTTGCGGGCTACATGGGCTACATATTTGGCAATAGTTTCGACCAGGGACCCGGAGCTGGAAATTTTTTTGCTGCTCCAGCTCCGCTCCCAGATAATTAGCTATGGCTCCGGCTCCACCAACAGCTCCGATTCCACGCGTTTGAGTTTCAGATTTTAAACTTGCAATTTTTATTATAAAAAGGAACATTAAAAAAATAATAACATAATCATCAGCTCACTCTGAAAATACAAATTTAATTAAATTCACAGTTGAATTATTTGTTCATTCTTAAGAAAAGAATTGAATCTAATAAATCTTCCATCATATTTGATCTTAAATCATTATAAATGTATTTAAATGCCAAGAATAGTCTTTCTACAGCAACTTGGCTAACGGGTAATGCCTTTACAATGCGGCAGGCCTCTTGAATGTCAGTAGGATACAATGAAATTGCTTATTTTTGTCAAATTCTGCTTCTACTTTTCTCATTCTAGTTTCTAATTCTTCATCTATATGTTTGAGTTCTTGTGCTTCTTTCTTATGATTTCTGTCAATATGCCTTCTCATGTTTGAACTCTTTGCACAATTAATTTTTTGCTCACAGAATCCTTCCTTTATTTTCATTAAAGATCTGAGAAAATGCATTTTTCTCCTCATCAAATTGAAATGCTTCTCAGAAAATCTGAAATCTTTTAGATTTTACTTTTAAAAAAGAAAATTTGGTGGAATTTTAAAACACAAAAATCTTAAATATCTTCTATATTTTTCAAACAAGCAAAATTGTGCAACTACACATGTAAACAACAGGCGGTCATATTTGTTTTCAAGTAGTGTTGCCTTATTTTCGTGAAAAGTTTTCCAACTCTAATTTGAAAAAAAAACCCTAAAAAATGATATAATTAAAATTCTGAATAATTAAAATATTTTAAGCCTGAAAATTTTAAAAGACTGAAAAAAAAAAGATTTAAAAGAATATTAAAAAAGTGAAGGAGCAATGGAGCAGTGGAAATTTATAGCTCCAATTCTGGGTCCAGCTCCGGAGCACATCGGCTCCGGGCTCCAGCTCTTGGTCACTGGACCAGTGAAACCAGTGGTTTCGACGGTAAACACGCAAGTTTTTTGCAGCATTTATCCCATTTTGATAATAGAGTTTTACCAATTCACCACGAACTGCCACGAAGACTCATTTCGTCGGCATGTGCGTGTTCCCAAATGAAGAACGAACATTCCCACCCCACTTTTTATCAGTTTTCTACGCTGACTATGGGCGAACGGCGTTCCGTGATTTTGCCTCTGTGATTGGTGTTTTGCCTCTGTCATATGCAAATTTCCTTCGTGTGCCCTGATTGTGTTTTTTTTTTTTTCCCCGTTTGCGGAGCTGTTTTTGTGCGTGCATAACGCGTCCGTTTATTGCGATACACGTACCGTTCCAACGCTTTTTAGGGTTTTCGCATGTGCTGAGCATTTTACAATGAAAAAAAATGGGCTTTGCCATTGGAAAATTTTGAGTTTCTGTAGCTATAACTGTAACCGTGAGTGCCAATTTGTTGCCGTTCACAGAATACCGAGCTCATGCTTGTGAATAACTATTTCTGAAATCTCATCTCGATCGGTTGAACGGACCGGCCGCTAGAGTTCGATATATCGTCAGTTTTTTTATGATCACCCTGTATAAAACGAGCAGGAAAGGCCGAGCTATGCTCTGTCAAAATTAGCCTTGAGTTCAAGTCAGGGGTGCAGAAAATGTTTTTACTCCCAACATTTCCCCCAATCCATATGAAAATTTCCCCAAAATGTTACGATATGTTATAGGCTTACATAGGCTTCTGTATTACCGTAGGTATAGTAAATTTTGCAAAGTACAAGTCGCATCTTTAAAAACCTATAGACTGAACTTGTAACATGCCTAGTTATTGGAAAGGTAAATTAAGTTAATGCAATGTAAGTTTTAATCTAATTCTTATGCCTAATATTTATTAATAAATACACAGTTTTAACCAACAAATACAATGTTTTTGATTACCTTTTCTGATAAATTGTCAATTATTGAGAAACTGCAATCTTCCACTCTCTTTGTGGATGTTGTCAATCATTTTTTATGTTTTGTAGATCTTGAGTCTGTTTCTTGAAGAAAATCTAGTAAAATGATAATTTCCACCATGAAAATGTCTGTTTAAGGATGCTTTTAATAGTTCCGTAGCTTTATGCACTGGTGGTCATTCCATGATATAAACACTTCATGAAAGAGATTATCAGATTTTAGGGTTCTGTTATAAATGTGTTTTCCAATAGTAGAGCCAACAAATCCACAAACACAGTCACTGTAAATTTTCAAGCAGTTTTCAAGGAGCTAAAATATTTCTGGTACCGCTGTCTTGATCTAGGAGTGATGGTTTCTTTTCAGAATTTAGGATTATTTTATTAAATTAAGTTTTTAGAATAATTTTCTTCCACGTTGTCCATAGATTAAAAATATTTTTCTCATTATTAAATTTAAATTATTTTCTATTTTTGCTCACCTATTCATATTCAGTGAGAGCTTGTAGTGAGTTTTCCACCAGTGATGTGTGTAGCCCAATGATTTTCTCATGCCCGAAACTCATAGGATACAAAATTTAATCATAATCATTAGAGCCGTTTTTTAGATAAAATTAACTTGACCCAAAAATGACCCACTAATCGAAAGTTCTCGAACATGTGACCCAGCCCAATAGTCTTCTCGTGCCCAATAATGGTAGGATACAAAATTTTGTCAAAATCGTTTGAACCGTTTTTTAGATGCAATTAGCTTGACCCTGACCCATGGTGACCCAAAATGACCCACTAATCGAATTTTCTCGAACATGTGACCTAGCCCAATGGTTTTCTGGTGCCCCAAAATGCTAGGATACAAAAAATTCGTCAAAATCGTTTGAGCCATTTTTAGGATAAAATGTGCATACGTATATAACCACTCACAAGATTTGCTCATATTAGAATATATGATATAAAAAAATTGTATGTATAATTATTTGGATAGAGATAATCATTATGGACATGTTCCATCCCTCCCTAAGTCAGTGTCCCATCCCTCCCTTAGAGCAACATTAAAATTTTTTTTTTTTTTTTACAACAAGCATGTGGCTTTTAGTCTTAACTGTTCATTCATAAAAGTTATATTGCTGAGTTTACAAAACATTAAAAAATATTTATTAAGTTAGCAACAAAGAATAAGATAGAAAATTTACATTAAAAATCTGAGTAGTTAGTTGCTTTTGATATTATTAAATAGTCTTTTTAATTCACCAGCTCATAGGTGCATGCAACTAAAAAGATTTACAGCAACAAGTATGATGCAATGATTACTCCATCTGGTGGAAGAGTCATAAATTAAAAATAAATCTAATTTAAGCATTTCTGCAAATGTCCCATCCCTGCCCTATGCCTATTTTTAACACTTTCCAACCTAGTTGAAAAGTGTTTATGACTCGGTTTGTCTGCCATCTGTCCGTGCTGTAACTTCCGTAAATATGCTCGGATTGCCCTGCAATTTTTATATGTTATTGTCGTCAACTATAGCATGTTCCCTATTTCAACTGAAGTGTGTAGCAGTTATAGTTTTTTTACAGGGACACTCAAAAGAATTCCGTTACATTACGGTCTATGGAGAAAATCATTTGCGGTTTATTTTAATGATGTTACACAATTTCAAACACATTGTAATTGATATATATCACTAAGGTGCATTACAAGAAGCTTAATATGGAATAGGGTGTGCATAGCACTTATAGTTACTTTATAGGGACAGTCAAAAGAATTCCATTACATTACGTCTATGGAGAAAAATCGTCTGCGGTTTATTTAAATAATGTTTCACTATTTTAAACGCATTGAAATTTATATATATCACTAAGGTGCATTACAAGAGGCTTACTACAGAATATTGTGTGTATAGCAGTCATCGTTCATTTACAGGGACACACAAAAGAATTCTCTACTGTCTGTTAACAATAATACCTGGAAGTGCGTTTTAAGTTACTGAACGCGATTTTAAATTTAACTCACTTTTTGTCTATTACTTGGTGTGTATAAATTCTGTATATCATATACAGGGCAGCACAAAAGTTCGCGAACACATTTCCGTTTATTGACAGAAACTCCAGGAGAATTTTAAACTGTGCTACGCGTTTCCTAACTAAACTAAAATTTAGCATCCTATGTGGTATATATACAAATGTATAGATCCTATACAGGGCTGAATAAAAGTATTCGGATATTTTTCCGAATATTGTATATGTTGGAAATTCCTGAAATTACGTTTTTAAATATGTTATGCGTTTTCCAAATTGTTCACTTAGATGTTATCTTTCTGCTAATTAAACGGTAATGATTTGTAAAATTATTTTGGAAGCGTTGGAAAGTGTTACATAATCTATGCTTGACGCATGATTTTTCGTTCTTGTTTAACTGTTTACATTTGAATGTCTTATTTTTTACTCCTAGTTTGCATCTAGTGCTATAAAGATTAAGAACAAGCCACAGATAAATAAAACACTTTCAGATGAAGCAATGCTGAAATTTTATGCAAATGAGATCAAGAAACTTTCAAAGAAATTAAAGGTAAAATGCTAGTTACTAGAGTTTTTTTAAGAATGTATAATCTATAATTTGATTTCAAGGATATTTTTTTTTAATAGTTGTTTTATTCTGTTTGATTTTTGTCTCCAATTTTAGACTATTAAAGTCCAAGGTGAACTTGAGCTAGAAGAAAAAACCAAACAAAATGAAATATTAAAAAAACAGATTGAAAAACTAAAAGCAAATTTTGTGGGCCAATCACCAAAAAACGTATGTATATTCTAGATACCTCATCATTATTTTCATAATTTTTTTTTTTCTAAGATCCTTTCATTATGCAATAACAATATCAAAGTATTAATTTTTGTATTTGTCAGAATTTTGAAGTGCACTGTCCTTCAGAAATTTAGGAACAGCGCTCCTGCTAGTGTATCCCCCCTCCTGTCTCTCTAAAATGAAAATCCTTTAAAGAAGTAAAAGTTAAATGATACAATTAGAAACAGTTTACAAAATTTAATAATGATTATTCTGAAGTAAATCATTTAAGGGGTCAGGTAACCTTTGAACTCACAAAATACATGAAAAAGGGACCTCTATAAGAATTACAGTAACTTCGTAATTAATTGACTTTGAATTATAAAATTTAAAATACATATTCATAAAGGTTCATTTTATAAATAAAAATTTTCCAAAAATGTATACACTTATATAGAACTTTTAAATTTATTTAAAAATATAAAATTTTAGGAAAAAATTTATCTTGCACATGATTTTGAATTACTAAAACCAGCCAAATTTTTTTTTTTTATGAGTACATATATAATGTGTTCTCAAAATGACCTACGATAAAAAAAAATAAAATGTGTAGATCAGTGGTTCCCAACCTTTTTTTGGCCATGCCTCACCAAAGCAACTCAAAAGTCCTGATCCCCCCAACCCATCGCCGTTCTTATGTAACATATAATTCTTATTTAAGAAAATGAAATTTTATTATTCACATGGATGAAGATTGAAAGATCATTAACAATGATAAGTCATTTCACAATTTGTTATCTTACCAAATAGGTAAAATATTTTCTCGAATATGTTTTGAACATAATTCTATAAATTCAATGAAGTCATACTTCTTCATATATGCCCAAAAGAGTTTTCTCTTTTGCCAATTTACCTCAGTTTGAAAACAGAGTGTTTTATGGTCTCCTTTTCTATTTTCACATTTATTGAACTCTCACAGTTGTGCTTTAAACTTGAAAGTATTCGTACATTTTATAAATGACTTAAACATTTCATTAGGAATAGATGGTGAATTTTTGAACAATAAGATATCTCTATGAATAACACAATATACAAGAAGCATTTCTGGATTCTTATATTTATCAATTTTAAGTAGACATGTGTAAAAATGACTTCATATGGTAATGAAATACTGCAGAGCGGATAAAAATACATGTCTTATCCAATAAATGCTAGTCGAAAAATTTTTGGAAATAATCTAAAATACAGCAATACCCAGAAAATGTTTAAAAATTTCTAAATATGAAAAAAGTAATAATTATATTAACAATTTTATTCACAAGTATTCCGAGTAATGAAGTCATACCTCTTCATATATGCCCAAAAGAGTTTTCTCTTTTGCCAGTTTACTATAGGTGCAGATTCACGGTCGCCAGTCGCCACATGGCGACTAATTTTTTTGCTGTGGCCACTAACTTTTGGCATTTAAGTCGCCATGTGATTTAAAAGTAATCAATTTCTGGTATTCCCAGTCCCCATCGTGAAATGTTGATATTTTTTTGAAAGACTAAGGCCAAAACACATAACAAACATTATTATTATCTTTTAATAACATTTCAGAATGATATGTTTAACACAGCAAACTATTAAATATATTCGAATAGCAATGTTATTCGTAACAGTTTGAATCTGATAACTTTACATAGACTGTGATTTAAATATATATATATATATATATATATATATATATATATATATATTATATATATATAAACAAATGTTTGAAGTAGTGTGTTTTGATTTTTATACTGCAAAATAATCTCACAAATTCGGATTTTCTTTCATATGAACTTTTGTCTGGCAAAATCCAAATAAGAAATATTATTTTTCTGATATTCCCCGCTGTCATGATTGCTTAGCTTATACATATTTTTTTTAAACCGTATCTTTCCCAACTTTATCTTCTGAATGTACATGATTTAACAAGGAGAGTGCCAAGCTTGGTAATCACGGATTTCGATTATTTTTATATATGTTGTAGGGTAGAAGCCCCTTAGTCTCAGGTTCAATGGATTTTATACAACGCTCCCTAGTTCTCGAGAAATAGGGGGTCTAATATTATAACACAACTTAAATACTTACTTTGTAACAAAATATCTGCGGTGGCCGTAGCTCAGTTGGTATGGCGTCTGCTCGTTGTTCCGTGGGCCCGGGCTCGATGCCGGAACGAGCTGTGTGTGTTTTGCTCATTTTTTTTAAATAAATATACTTGTAATTATAATTTAATAATCTCAAAAAAATTTTGTTAACACGATTAAATTTTAATTTAGCATTTTTTATTTTTTTAAAATCATTTTTAAAATGTATTCCATATATGCTTTATCAATGCAACGATATTGAACAATTGTGTCAATTCGTGATTGTAAAGAAACGTCATTTATAAATTGCCATAACGAAACGCCTTAAAGTCAATGCGATGATAATACTATTCTGTTTTCAAAGTAAGAAGCATAATTATATTAAAATTTAGCATAAGAATTAAATTAACAACATATTTATGTTTTATTTCATTGTAACTAGAGGGCGCCATAACAGACTTTGGTTATTTCTTTTTTTTTTGTTTCGTGCAGTTAAGTGGTGTTTTTGTTTTCAATCTTTATCGCACAAGTGCATATCATTCTATAACAGCTTATAATCGTATAAAAATGGAAGAAGCAAGCTGTTGTTCACAAGAAGATCAATCTGAAGTGTCGGCATTCGAGGAAAATCAGAAAAGTGATGTCACAAATGCGTTGAAGCACTGTAAAATTTTATTGCAAAACAATGGATTTTTAAGAAATAATCCAGCATCTGAAATATCTTCGTTTTCTATTGCGATGGGGGAAGAATTCTATAATTCGATAGTAAATATGCTGATTTTGGAACGATTTTTGAATTTTTACTAGTCAATAATAGATCCAATTTTTATAATGCTCCTTAAATGATGAGAAATGTTTAATAATGGTGTAAAAATCAAATATGCTAAATTAAAATTTACTTATGTTAACAAAATTTTTTATTGAGATTATTAAATTATAATTACAAGTATATTTATTAAAAAAATGAGAAAAATAAACGTAGCGCGCTCCGGCGTCGAACCCCGGCCCTCAGAACAACGAGCAGACGCCATACCAACTGAGCTATGACCAACGCAGTTACTTCGTTACAAAATAAGTATTTAAGTTATGTTATAATATTAGACCCCCCATTTCTCGAGAACTAAGGAGCGTTGTATAAAATCCATTGAACCTGAGACTAAGGGGCTTCTACCCTACAACATATATAAAAATAATCAAAATCCGTGATTACCAAACTTGGCACTCTCCTTGTAAGATTTAATTAATATTCAAATTTTGTTGTACATATGTTTATACAAATTACTTTACACTTTGAATTCTTGAGGGTTTTAAAGATTTTTACCCCGTATAAACATTATTGTTTTTATGCGTTTGTTTTACAATTGTGGCCACTGGATTTTTTGGGTTTAGGAGCCACTGGCTACTTACAAATTTTGGGAATCTGCACCTATACAGTTTACCTCAGTTTGAAAACAGAGTGTTTTATGGACTCCTTTTTTATTTTCACAATATTTTTTGAAGAAACTATCACAGTTTTGCATTAAACTTGAAAGTATTTGTGCATTTTATGATTGACTTTAACATTTCATTAGGAATAGATGGTGAATTTTTGAACAATAAGATATCTCTATGAATAACACAATATACAAGAAGCATTTCTGGATTCTTATATTTATCAATTTTAAGTAGACATGTGTAAAAATGTCTTCATATGGTACTGAAATATCTCAGAGCGGATATAAATACACGCCTTATCCAATAAATGCTAGTCAAAAAATTTTTGGAAATAATCTAAAATACAGCAATAACCAGAAAATGTTTAAAAATTTCTAAATATGAAAAAAGTAATAATTATATTAACAATTTTATTCACAAGTATTCCGAGTAATGAAGTCATACCTCTTCATATATGCCCAAAAGAGTTTTCTCTTTTGCCAGTTTACCTCAGTTTGAAAACAGTGTTTTATGGTCTCCTTTTTTATTTTCACAATATTTTTTGAAGAAACTATCGCAGTTTTGCATTAAACTTGAAAGTATTCGTGCATTTTATAATTGACTTTAACATTTCATTAGGAATAGATGGTGAATTTTTGAACAATAAGATATCTCTATGAATAACACAATATGCAAGAAGCATTTCTGGATTCTTATATTTATCAATTTTAAGTAGACATGTGTAAAAATGTCTTCATATGGTACTGAAATATTGCAGAGCGGATAATGTACGTCTTATCCAATAAATGCTAGTCGAAAATTTTTTGGAAATAATCTAAAATACAAGACGTTACAAAAAAGTACAAAAAAAAGTTTTCCATAAAAAAACTTTGAAAACTGATTTTTTACTTTATTTAAAAAATCTGCTGATATTACATTCGTTTTTAACCTACAACATTAATTATCCAAAAAAAGACAAAAAAAAAAGTGACGAGGAATGGTTTAATAATAAATCTGGAATTGCCCCCCAGAAATTCCAAAATGCCCCCTTGGGAACCACTGGTGTAGATCCTCCTAAGGGGAAAATTTTTTTTTTAGAGAAATTCGAAATAGTTTTTTTAATGCAAAAGTAGTCATGAATTCTAAACTTGTTACTTGAGAAACATAATAATAGGTCATTTGGTGCTTCTGTATGGTTAAGACATTCAATCAAAATTTAATGAAATTCTAACCAACCATTTTTCAGAAATTGTGTGCGCAGTGACCAAAATCACCGTTTTAAAAAAGCTGAGACTGTTTTAGACATAGCTCCTCTTCTAAAGTGAATTCTTGCATGAAGTTTATTTTAAAATGTTCCTCAAAAATCATATTTAATTATAAGCTAATAAAAAAAAAATAAAATTCGAATTTTTGACACTTTAAAGGTTACCTGACCCCAACAATTTTAACTCTGAGAGAGCTGTTAATAATTGGCAATTTTAAAACTAAAGGTATTTTACTTGTTATATACGTACTATGTATTATGTGTTTTGCTTTTGGCAAAGTTAGTGTATAAAATGAGCATAGGTTTTATTTTTATCCATTTAATGTAATCATGTATGAGTTTTTTTTTTTTTTTTTCTCTCAAATTAAACTATGCTGTTTATTCCTGGTTGATAAGTTTTCTAGCATAGCTCTTAACATTTCTAGAGATTTTTCAATCCCTGATTTAATGTTTTAAACAACCATTGCAATATCAATAATATTTATTTCAAAGTGTACATAATACATATATTTCGGCAAAATGGAAAAAAAAATTTTTCATTATCAATATTGACATTTTGCATTTAATAGGTGAAAAAATACAATTTGTTTGTAAACCAAACATGGGATTATGTCACATCTCACATATCATGAGCATGTGACATTCAAGAGCACAATCTGGATCACATAGCCATATGTTACATTAAAAAAAAAAAATTGAGGTATCCACCTATCTTTACAACACAAATTTCTTTATCGCCAACAAAATTAATAAATGAAAAAATAAATAAATAAAATTAAATAAATAAAAATTAAATAAATAAAAAATTAAATAAATAAATAAAAAATTAAATAAATAAAAAATTAAAAATAAATAAAAATATAAAATAAAAAAAAAATTATTTCTATTTTTGACCTAATATTAAAGGTTCTTATTTCATAGCTTCGTTGATAAGTCTGAATTTTGTTTCTATCTTGTTTAAAACTTGAGTCACAGACATTTGGATATTAATAATTTGCCATAATTTCGGGAAGAGAAGCCACTTTGCCATAGACACCACATTTGCAAATTTTTTTTTTTTTTTTTTTTTATTCATCATATATGCCACAGCACGAAATTTTATCATATTGAATATTCACCAACATAACATGTTTCTCTTAATTTTAAGTTTAAATAATTATAAATAATTTTTAAGAGATAAAAATTATTAAATAATTAAAAACAAATATTAAAGAAATGTTCAAGGCTTTAAATAAATAAATGTGAAAGAAAAATTGGTAATCACCTGCACCAGTAACTTCCTTTACAAAATTATAAAATAAGTTTTATTTTTGCAAAAGAATTATTTATTCAAAATAACTTATTGAAAGTCGTCAAAATCAGAAGCGTCCCTTTCCGAATTAAAGAGATTTAAAAATTCATTTCTGATTTCATAATTGTTGTCACTTTTGCTTGACATTTCATCTCTTTCTTTGATTATTTGTGCTTCTGTAACACTTGATTTAAGCTAGGCACAAGGCAGTGTGTCAGCCAAGTTCATCTGACATACTAGTGTGTTATATTACATGAACCATTTCGAGCTGTTTTCGCCAAATTTCGACACTCTACTGTCTACTACTGAAAATCTATTTGACCTACGTACTTGTAATTTTAGTTGTGTAGTAAGGCTCCCTTAGTTATCCAGAATCCAAAATTTTATAAATAACGCATAATTAGTTTCCAAGAAAATGATATTTGAAAATGTCGGATAATCGATAATTTTATCACTGACTCACTCACTCATCAAAAAGATCTTGTATATCTACTGCACCTACAGACTTCAAATTTGGTACAAAGTTCGTTTACACTATAAAGAATCAGGGGGGGGGGGGGAATCTGAAAATCGATTAATTTCCCACTTGGAGGTGTGCATTTTTACTTTAATGTTACGTCTATTAAGCGAAATTTTAATTTGCCGAAGAAAGCACCAAATGTTGAATCTGGGCTGACCTTGCACCAAAATCACCTGATTATCAGCCATTTTTGGCTAATTTCCGAGAATTAATTTTTTGAGTGATGGTGCGTAAAATTTACTTTTTTAGACACATTGTGAAAAAATAAAAACATCTTGAGAGAATACATATATCAAAATACGCATATATTTCGAGACATCGTTGAAATTCGTCTAATCCCAGAATTAAAAATGTAAACAAAAGATAGTCATTCCTATGATTCAAATAAATATTGATCATGGATGTGTGGCTACCATGGGTCTAGGCACTGTAGCTGTGGATAACCTTGCAGTGTCTCAGACTCTCAATACCAGTGCTACGGTTACTCTACCGATTGCCGCTGAGTATAAAGATAATGCTTGTAGAGGACTATAAAGTATCATTCCGATGTCTTTCGATAACAACACGAACTTTCAAACTGTGGGATACGGAGGGTTTTGAAGTTGCAAATTCTTGCTATGTTGTAGTTTTGGTGGACGAATTTGAATTTTAATAATTACTGTCTGTTTACTTTCACGTTTGTATGCTGTGTGTCAAATAAATGTTATAATTAAGCAAAAGGTGCATTAGCATTCTGTTTGTAATTATAGTTTGAGCCAATACTTTCTTTCACTAGACTAAAAACCTACATTAGTAAGGGCTAAAAGTCAGCCGGATTTTCTTGTTAGTGCTTGTTTAAATTTTATACTATTTGTTTAATCAGGGATCGGTTTAGGAAAAAACTGGGTCCTTTAAAGGACCCTTCACAAAATGTTTAATCTCAAAACAGGACCCTTCACAAAACGTTGAAACTTAAAACAGGACCCTTCACAAAATTCTTTCTCTTAAAAATAGACCTTTCACAAGTTTTTTCACTCTTCAAATTGAACCTTTCACAAATTTAGTCATTTAAAAGTAAAATTTGACAGTAACTTTTATATAATAAAGAAAATATGTGTATTTTATTCTTCTTAAAAATGTATGAACAAGAACCTGAATATAATGATCGTTTAAAATTCACAAAATTGTAACTAGGTTTTTCATAAATGTAAAAAGCTGTTCACAATTTCACAAAAACAGGACCCTGGGAGAAAAGTCTGGACAGACCCCTGTTAATATTATTTGGATAGTTTCATCATTTTATTTGTAAATATGAATCAGATTGTTGATTTATGTGTTAATGAGTCTGTAATGGTAGAACATAAAATTATTTCAATATGATTATTGTTATTTCAGAAATAATAATAAAAATTTCAAATCAATACACTTCGTTTCAAAACAAATATTAAATACAGCAGTATTAAAATACAAATTTCTGCCGCAAATTGACAGCCAAATATTTTGTTGTAGGAGATTTAAATTAAATTGAATGTTGCCTGGTGAATAAAATAGTCACTTGTAAACACATTAAAAACCATTAAGTAAAGTGTTTAAGTATAATTAAGTAAAGTGTTTAAGTATGTTGTAACTGTACAAAAAGTAGTGATATCTAACAAAAACATAACTGTGAAGAAAGGGAGCCAAGTTCTGTAAAAAACCCCAAGAAAAGAAGTGATATGTAAGTGGGTGCCAAGTTCAAATAAAATTCACTCAAACTTACCTACTGAAGTATTATAGCATTGTTTAAATTGTTTAAAAATAAAAGTTATTGATACCTTATTAATAATAAATCTAGAACTTGGCAAGTCTTTGATAAATATTATGCCTATCAATTTTCATGTCTTAATAAAATGATGATGGTAATATTAATAACACTGTCATTATAATAATTTTTAATATTGTTATTATAAACAAATGACTCGTGTTAAAGATTTGATTAGAGGTTTCTACTAGAGGTTTTTTATATTATTCATTTCGAAAAATGACTCGCAGAAAAAAATGTCAAAGCTTCTTTAAATTTTCTATTGTCCAGCTTCTTTAACACTAGAATGGCGGTAGGAGTCACTTTGACTCCTGTTCACTTTTGCCGTTGTTTACTTTTGTTTGGTTGGAAGAAATTTGACTTTTCCTAAATAGATAACAAGTATTAAAAAAAAAAAAAAAAAAAAGTATTCAGCGTTCTAGATTTGTTAGTTTTTGAATTATTGGACAATATTGAATATATATATATATATATATATATATGTGTGTGTGTGTGTATGTATGTATGTGTGTGAAATATTGAAGAAAAAAATTCATTTATAAGTTGTGTTGTATTTTAGTTAGCATTAGTTTTAATTTGTGAAACCAATCAATTTTTATATCAAATTAACAAGTTATTTGAGCAGTTGTAGCATGATCCAATTGATCGCTCTGTAGGCGTTACATTTACACTACTTTAAAAATTCAATAAATTATCAAGTAATATTAAATATAAATGATGAAATACACGTAAATTACATATTTTTTCTGATATATGGCATTTAAAATTGTTTTATCGTTGTTATTTCAGTAGTTTCATAGAAGGGTCAAAATGACCCCTTCCAACCGTTCCAGTAGGTAAGATTTTTCTGCCATTCTAGTGTTAAATAGTTCTTCGTGTCTGGAATTGAATTCCAAGTTGGCATAATTTTACATCTGCATTTATGTTCGTAATGTTTTATAACATTTCCTTTCCGCTAATTTTCTATTTCTCTTAATATGAAAATGTTTTGAGCTATTATTAAAATAGATTGAGGTTCATTAAGTTACATTTCAGGTTTTTTCAATCTGTATGACAACAACAAGACATTTGAACTCAGATAAACTCAGTTAGTCTAAATTAATAGATTTCATTGCACTTTGATTTAGAACCAGAATCTATACTATGCCAAAAAATACCCTGCCATGTGCAATAGGTTTGCTGGCTGTGAGCAGCATTAAAAAGTTTTAATTTGTAGCCAGACATATAGAATAATTCTTCATTTTACTTTTTAGAATTTAGCTAATACCCGATCTGCTCGGCGAGAAACTTTGTGCTGCGTTCAAGAAAAGAAAGTGTTGGTGAACTTCAAAAATACAGCTGTGAGGTTTCCCCCATTTTTTCAGTTGTCAAATATAACTGAAGAGGAATGTGAAGCTGAATCAGAATTATCAGGTGATTTGTTTGTTACATTGCAAAACTGTTGTACCTTGCCAATTTATCAGGGTTATCTACCCGCCCATGTTACCCCCCCCCCCCCCCCCCCCAAAAAAAAAAAAAAAAAAAAAAAAAAAAAGATTAATAATATATTTTTTTTTTTTTTAACCCACATAAAAAAACCTGCCCAAATACACCCCAAAATCCTAGTGATGGTAAGCTTTTCCATTTTTAGGTGCGTTCGTAATTATATAAATACGTAGCACCTATTGTCGTCGCTTGATCCGTCCGTCCGTCTGCATATAGCAACGCAAAAACTACCAAACCGAATAGTTTGGAATTTAAGATATATTATCTTTGCAGAAATTTGTCGAGACATTTAAAATTTTTTAAAACTCGAATCAAAAGTTTAGGAGATATTAATAAAAATATTTATTAAGAAATTTGAATTTTTTTAAAAAAAATCGGTGTTTTCTTGTTAGAGGAGCTTCCGAGATTTAATCGTCAAGCGACAGAGATACTCATTTTATTACAGAAATTAATCTGCAGACGATGTAATTCATTTCACAGAATTAAAAATCCTCATGATCTGAATATTTATTATAACTAGCTATAGTACGAACGCACCTCATTTGTCACGTTTGACGTACAATTTCCAACTTGTTTTTTTTTTTTTTCAAATTTTAACATTTATATTTTTGTTTGTCATAAAATCAAGATTGTAATTAATAAGACACTAAAGAGAAATAAATATGACCAAATTATTATAAAAAAGCAATATGTTTTGAGGACCAGTGTATTTAATTAAAAACATATGATTATTGTTATAAAAAGTATAATATTTAAATTTAAATTGCATTTTAAATTTCTTTTTCAAATTTTTTTAACTCTTTTTCTTAATATTTTTTTAATTCTTTTACTTAATATTTTTTTAATTCTTTACTGTTTAAAAATCTGTGCACTTTTACCAATTTTTGTACTTTTTCACAACTTTTTCAAAGTTTAGACCATACAAATCCACAGGTAGAAAACACTCTTTCTATTGATGCTGAATGAACTGAACAACTAGTCAACACATTAAAAAATTTGCAGAGAGCCTTGATATTCTCATTTGTTGAACGTTTTTTTCAAAATATTCCACCATTGTGCAGAGCTAAAACTTTTATTTACATCATCCACAGACATTGGTGGTGGATATATCTGTGTATCTTCAATTTTGAATGCTAAAAATGGTACGAGCTATTCAAAGTGTTTGTTTGTTAGTTAACCAAGATTCTGTATCTTTTTCTTGCTCAGGAGATAAGAGTTTCCCTGCATATTTTGGATTCATCATATTTCCTATGATGAATCAGATGATCTGTCTTCCAAGTTTGAAAATAATACCTCTGGGGTTGCTAATCCAGTTGTAGGTCTCTCATCTGGAAATGGTTCAAAATTAGGAGACCAGCTTTAGAAGTCCAACCTCTCTTGAGGTTATGGTACCCCTTCTTTCAAAGAAGTGCCATGGTACTTTCTCTGACATGACAACAACAATCATATTTCCTAGGTAATGAATTGGCAAAAGAGCTTTACTTCACACATCCTTCTCCGTATATTGTTTTTTCGCATTGGAAGATCAGAACATTCTGCTAAATCCAAAGTTCCACAGCATCGAAATATTTGTGTTTTTAGCTTGCATATGATCAAATATTTTTCTTATGTATTTCAGTTGCATTTGCATGTGGATAACGTCTTTATAAACAGTACATTTTCTGGAATTTCAGTTGTTTCTCACTCTCAGGCTGTATTTCTACATATTTAGTACATGGATTTTTTTATTTGAAACTAGCTGACCTGCCCGGCGTTGCCCGAGCCCGTGTAATAAACTGAAATCTTTTTAAAAACGAAACTCTGACCAAGGTTTCATATGGCTTCGACACCATATACTGGGCACGCTTGCACGCTCCGGAAAATGTTTTATTTCCCCCTTCTACCGCCAGGGGAGCCACCTCTTTCGGAAAGAACCTCTGAGACAGGTTAACGTTGCCTACGGTACTGTATAGTAGGCGTGCGATAAAATCGAGCTGGTTTCGAGAAGATGGGAACATTATAAGCCGAGTTATTGAAATAAGGCACAGTTAGAGAAAATAATCATGAGTGAGGTGCCAGGTGAAGGGGGTGTTCAAGTGTCCTTCAGAAAATGACTAATTAGGAGGACTACGATGCATCTTTAAAAATTCGTTCGTTTGGTTAAGCTAGAAACTTAATTACAAATTTGGCTTAAACTATTATTCGGAAATAGTGGTGGCCTCTACTCATAAATTTAGTTTAATGTTATAAAGGGTGTCTATTAAGTTAATTATAATGTTTGGAATCACTTGCGTTCAAATCGGAAAGATAGTTGCTGAGATATGGAAAAGGTGGCATAGTTAGGTAAAAAACATTGAAGCAGGGGTCGGTGGGGGAGGGGATGTTCAAGTGCCGTTCAGCAAATGACTAATTAGGACAACCACTATGCATCTTTAAAAATTCGTTCGTTTGGTTAAGCTAGGAACTTAATTAGAAATTTGGCTTAAACTATTACTAGATGGAACCCGTCAAAATTTGACGGCAAACAACTTGATAGTACCATAAAAATAAAATTTATATAGTTGCTTTAACTTGACAAATTTCATAGTGGGGAACATAATATGATTAAGCGGTCACAGACCTTTCCATCGATATATCACATGAGGGGTGTGTGCAAAATTAACAAAAGTACCCCTTGGGGGGGCAAAGAGGGGGATTGACATGGGCAGGGTTTTACAAATTTGAAACAATCTGGTAGCCAGAGAAAAATACTAGTCCCCTGTAAAAAATATTTACCCACCTCCCCCCCTACCCCGTCATTGATTTTCCAAAAACACAAGAATTTTTTATGAATCAGTTGAGAAAAAATAATAACAAGTATAGTTTAGAATTATTAATTACATAGTTTAGAATAGTACATACTTAGAAAGATAATATAAAACTATGTTTCCTAATGGAACTTATCAAAATTATAATCACTTATATGCTGACAACATATATGAACACAAAAATCGGATTTGAAACTTACAACAAAAACTTGAGCATTTTCTAGCATTATATCTAATTTTAGATGACACATAGGCTGGATTGACAGTATTTCTTACTGCTTTATTGAAATATCCCCTCTCTCCCCACATTCTTATCACGTGACATATATTAGCTGGCTATAGTTGAAAAGAATGGAGTTTTCTGTGCATGAGTTGGAAAATGCCTTTTAAATTTTGTTCTTCTATTAAAAGTACGAGAGAAGAGGAAGATCACTGCTTTCCGCGCACGAGTAGGGGTGGGGAAGAGCAAAAATGCCATTTGTGCTCATTTCTATATAAATTTTTTTACAGACATCCTATCGAAAGATTAAATAATTCGGTCGCCAGATCAAAAAACTTGGTAGCCAGTGGCGACCTGGCGACCGCATTTGTCAAGGTTTGGACATGGGAGATGCATAATAGGATTAAGTGGTCACAGACCTTTCCAATGATATATAACATGAGGTTGTGTGCAAAATTTAGAAAGTACCCCTTAGGGGGGGGGGGCAAAGTGGGGAGATGGACATTGGAGATGCATATGATTAAGTGGTCACAGACCTTTCCAATGATATATGACATGAGGGGTGTCAACAAAATTTAGAAAACTACCCCTTGGGGGGTGGCAAAGTGAGGAGATGGACATCGGAGATGCGTAATATGATAAAGTGGTCACAGACCTTTCCAATGATATATAACATGAGGGTTGTCTGCAAAATTTAGAAAAGTACCCCCTTGGGGGGGGGCAAAGCCGGGAGATGGACATCAGAGATGTATAATATGATTAAGCGGTCACAGACCTTTCAAACAATATATGACATGAGGGGTGTCAACAAAATTTAGAAAAGTACCCCTTGGGGGGGGGGTAAAGTGGGGAGATGAACATCGGAGATGCATAATATAATTAAGTGGTCACAGACCTTTCCAATGATATATAACATGACGGCTGTGTGCAAAATTTAGAAAGTACCCCTTGGGGGGAGGGGGAAGTGGGGAGATGGACATCGGAGATGCATAATATGATTAAGCAGTCACGGACCTTTCCAACAATATATGACATGAGGGGTGTCTACAAAATTTAGAAAAGTGCCCCCCTTAGGGGGGGGGGGAGTGGCAGGATGGACCCCGGAGATGCATAACATGAATAAGCGGTCATAGACTTTTCCAGCAATATATCACATGAGGGGTGTGTGCAAAATTTAGAAAAGTGTCCCACTTGGGGGGTGGGGGATGGACCCCAGAGATGCAGAACATGAAAAAGAGGTCATAGGCATTTCTTCAACTTGCAACTTGGCATTTGACAATATTAATTTTTTTTTTTACCCAAGACAATTTAACGATATTTTTAATTTTTTTGCATAATTCGTCAAACGTTCATGGAAAAAATCATGAAATTTGCTAATCAATAGTTGATAAATTATAAAATTCAACAATCGATAGCAGTAAAATTGGTCAATCGATAACGGAAAAATCCCGAAATTCATCAAATGGTCTCCCATAAAAAAATTGTCCTGCACGCTGATGTGATGATCAAAAGGGTTTTGAAAGTATAGGACAAAATTAGCACTTGCCAAACAGTGAGTAATACTGAAAATTTGACAATGGATTTTATTGCCATCACTGGTCAAACATAATAGTCACACTCACCAATTGCGATGATTGAATGGAAAAAGATTTTTTTCTCTGCTGTCACTCGACAAATTTCGAATCCATTTGGCCAATTTTACGATTTTTTCCCCGAAATTGACGGATTGTGATTTTGTTTCTCGAAGTCATTCGACGATATTCGAAAACTTTTTCCCCCGAAACCAGTTGATGAATATTGCGATTTTTCCACTGTCGATTAATGAATTTTGCGATTTTTCCGCTATCGATTGATGAATTTTGCAATTTATCAATTAACGAATTTCACGATTTTTTCCATGAACAAACAAATTGCGCACTTTCTGTCTGCTAATGTTTGACACATTTCGCCCTTTACAATTCAGCCAATGAGTTGAACGTTGTTTCTTTCCAGAAATGTCAGGAATGAAACAATGATTCTTTAGGATGAATTCCCTTCGTTTGATGCCCCATGGAAGAGTGTGTGCGACGCAGCAACGGGCGTCACAGACTTTTTAGGGCACCTGCAGACTAAAAACATCTAACCAATCTTCGCCGGGGGAAAAAAATCACAGATTTCGTCAAATGATTGAGGAAAAAACACTAATTTCATCAAAGGATCATGGGAAAACATGACTTTCGTTAAAATACCACAGAAGAAACATGAATTATGCAAAAGGATCACGAAAGATAAGCAAATTTTGTTAAAGATAAGCAAAAGAGAAAATTTCACCAAAAGATCACGCTTTTTTATTAAATTTAGTCTAAGAATTGCAGAATAAAATGTATTTTATCAAACAATCGCTGGAATATGCAAATTTCATTAAGGATCGCGAGAAAAATGCGAAATTCTTCAAAGGATCGCTGAAAAAACACTAATTTCATCAAAGAATTGCTGAAACAACATGAATCTTGCCCAATACCAGAAAAATCATGGTTCATAATCATTAATATCTATTTTGCGATTTTTTTCTTGAAGGCATTTTACAATATTGAAATTTTTTTTATCCGAGACTATATTCTTAATTTTTTTGAACAATTCGTCAAACGTTCATGGAAGAAATCATGAAATTCGTTAATCAATAGTCGATAAACTGCAAAATTCAACAATCGTTTGCAGTAAAATCGTAAAATTCGTCAGTCTCCGGTAAAAAAATTGTCTTGCATGCTGATGTGATGATCAAAAGGGTTTTGAAGGTATTTATTTTATTTGTTGTATTGTGTATAAATATCTAGGTGTCGATTTTAATTTTAACGTTAAAAATGAATTTAGGCTCATTTAATAGTTTGCCAAATCGATCCAAATGGAAATTGCATTTTTTGAGCTCTGTCCTTTTGTTTGTATAGTACAGAAAATAATTAACATAATACAAAATTGGAACTCTTATAGTCTGTTTATTATTTATTCATACGGTGTTCAGATTACTACAATAAAATTCATAATATGCAAGAAAATGGGGATTTCTTTGTTTTTTTAACTCACTTACAAATTATAATTGTTTTGATAAAAGCATACATCTAACACATCACTTAATGCTTCAATATCTTAGCAAACTCTTAATATTTAAGATATATTTACATTATATGGTACTTTTCAGATATATGGACATCATTGTCGCCAAGCGTACATTTACATACATTATGAATTAGCATACATTTTGGCATGGTGTCCATATAATGGAAAAGTACCCATTATATTGTTTGTATGTATACAAATCTTGTATAAAACATTAACCTTCTCACCGTCGTGAACTGATATATCCGTTCACTATGCTCAGGTTTCACTGCAATAGACGCATTGTTTAAATTTATATAATTCTACAAATATGATGCAGTTTTAAAATATCGATTAATGATTAATACTGTCAAGGAATATACTCATATACGTAATTAAGTTTTTTATACAAAGTTTGAAAATTCATCTTTTTTTTTTATATTAAATAAAATAACAGAAAAATATTACAAATTTGCCCATTTGCTCGGCTGTCAGATAATTAAGTAAATATTAATGATTAGCAGAACTGGTTCTATCTATGAAGTATATTATTTCGCCCAAAAACCCCCAACAAAAAAATAATTACAAAGAATAAGTAATCGTCTTTAAATATACAAAAAACAATGTGATTAATGGCCAGGTTTTTTTTATATATAATATTTTTTATATACAAAAGAAAAACCGAAATAATCTCATTCATTTCACCTGAAGTCAAAAAGTTTTTTTTTTTTGCATTCATGGGCAAAACACGAAATCAATAAAATCGCCCATTTGTGACAAATTATGAGTTTCATGTGAATCACCCAAGATCGGACATGCAATCTGGTATAAAATGAATGTAATAAATCAAAACATTCAAGATTTGTATACATACAAACAATACAATGTAAATATTTCTTAAATATTAACCTGGTAGCAAAAACAGTGCAGCACAGCAGCAAGTGCTGCAGATTATTTTAGACATTGCAGATTAATTTCGCAGCTTAAAAAGAAATGCTGGGCTTATATAAGTTGTTAAAATTTACTGTGTCTCTAGATTTATTGTATATTAAATAAGAACGAAAAATCATGCGTCAAGCATAGATTATATAACACTTTCCAACGCTTCCAAAATAATTTTACAAATCATACCGTTTAATAAGCTAAAAGATAACATCTAAGTAATCCGAATACTTTTATTCAGCCCTGTATAGGATCTATAGATTTGTATATATACTACATAGGATGTTAAATTTTAGTTCAGTTAGGAAACGCGTAGCAAAATTTTAAAATTCTCCGTCTGGAGTTAAATAATACGGAAATGTGTTCGCGAACTTTTGTGCTTCCCTGTATAGGATATACAGAATTTATACACACCACATAATAGACAAAAAGCGAGTTAAAATTAAAATCGCGATCAGTAACTTAAAACGCACTTCCAGGAATTATTGTTAACTTACAGTAGAGAATTCTTTTGTGTGTCCCTGTAAATGAACGATGACTGCTGTACACACACTATTCTGTAGTAAGCCTCTTGAAATACACTTTAGTGATATATATAAATTTCAATGCGTTTAAAATAGGGAAACATTATTTAAATAAACCACAGACGATTTTTCTCCATAGACGTAATGTAACAGAATTCTTTTGACTGTCCCTGTAAAGTAACTATAAGTGCTACACACTTCCGTTGAAATAGGGAACATGCTACAGATAACGACTATAACATATAAAAATTGCAGAGCAATCCGAGCATATTTACGGGAGTTAGCGCACGGACAGACGGCCATACGGCCAGACAAACCGAAGTCATAAACACTTTTCAACTAGGTTGGAAAGTGTTAAAAAGTAACAAAAAAAAAAACATCACAAATTTGCCCATTTGCTTGGCGGTCATAGGATTAAGTAAATATTAATGATTAGTGGAACTGGTTCTATCTATGAAGTATATTATTTCGCCCTAAAACCCCCAACAAAAAATAATTACAAAGAATAAGTAAACGTCTTTATATATACAAAAAACAATGCGATTAATGGCCAGGTTTTTTTTATATATAACATTTTTTATATACAAAAGAAAAACCGAAATAACCTCAATCATTTCACCTGAAGTCAAAAATAGTTTTTTTTTTTTTTCGCATTCATGGGCAAAGCACGAAATCAATAAAATTCCCTATTTGTGACAAATTATGAGTTTCATATAAACGGCAGCAGGCGCTGCAGATTATTTTAGACATCTCAGATTAATTTCGCAGCTTTAAAAAAAATGCTGGGCTTATAAAAGTTGTTAAAATTTAGTGTCTCTAGATTTATTGTATATTTTTATTATATTGCAAATCAAAATCACAGAAGGAAAAAAGCGATTTCCATCTAGATTGATTTGGATTTGACGAAATGCTAGAATGGAAATCGATACCTAGATATAACATTAAATGAGCCTAAATTCAGTTTCGACACCTAGTTATTTATACAAATTATATAATAAATAAAATAAATAACTTCAAAACACAGATCAGCTGCATTAAGCCTTGTAGATTGCGATATGTTTTGTCAATCCGAATCTGCTTGTGCAGAGTAACAGCCCTCAGCTTATTGGCTGAATGCCGACGCATGCGTATTGAACAAAATTTTAAGGGAGTTCTGTGTCTGGATAGTAACGGCCCTCAGCTGATTAGCTGAATGCTCGCGCACGCATATAAAGGTCATATTTGCATGAAAAACGAAATAGCAGGTTAGCTTTAAATAGATGGATTCAGAAATAGTGGTAACCGCTACTCATAAATTTACATTAATGTTATAGAAGGTTACTATTGAGTTAATTATAATGTTTGGAATCAGTTGCGTAGAAATCGGAAATATAGTTGCGGAGATACGGAAACAGGGCATAGTTAGAGGAAAAACTTTGAAGGAGGGACCGGGTAGGAGGGGGGAGGGGATGTTCAAGTTCCCTTCAACAAATGACTAATTAGGAGGATCACTATGCATCTTTAAAAATTCGTTCGTTTGGTTAAGCTAGAAACTTAATTACAAATTTGGCTTAAACTATTATTCGGAAATAGTGGTAGCCTCTACTCATAAATTAAGTTTAATGTTATAAAGGGTGTGTCTATTAAGTTAATTATAATGTTTGGAATCACTTGCGTTCAAATAGGAAAGATAGTTGCTGAGATATGGAAACGGGTCATAGTTAGGTAAAAAACCTTGAAGGAGGGTTCGTTGGTGGGGGGGGGGATGTTCAAGTTCCGTTCAGCAAATGACTAATTAGGACAACCGCTATGTATCTTTAAAAATTCGTTCGTTTGGTTAAGCTAGGAACTTAATTAGAAATTTGGCTTAAACTATTATTCAGAAATAGTGGTAACCGCTACTCATAAATTTAGTTTAATGTTATAAAGGGTAACTATTAAGCTAATTATAATGTTTGGAATCACTTGTATTGAAATCGGAAGGATAGTTGTTGAGATAGGCAAACGGGAAATAGTTAGAGAAAACTTTGAAGGAGGGCCCCGGAGGGGGGGGGGGGGGATGACGAATGTTCAAGTGACCTTCAGCAAATAACTAATTGGGAGGATCACTATACATCTTTAAAGATTGATTAATTTGGTTAAGCTAGGAACTTATTTTGATATTTGGCTTAGGCTATTATTCGGAAATACTGGTAATTGCTTTTTAGAAATACACCTTGAAGCAATGAATGCTGAGTTTTACGATAATTTAGTAAAAATGGAACTAAATGGAGAAGTTCGGAACATTGTTACTGAGATATTACTGAGAAACTGAGATTTAAAATAGCGGTATTCTGTATATAAAACAACAATTAAACGCTACGTGTTAAAATTGTTAAATGTAATTAGACTCCTACCCCTCGCCATTCCCGCAAATATATAACAAATAATCTGTTAAATAAAGTTTTCTGTAATAGTAGTCTTTATCATAATAATATATGTCCTGTTTTAAAAAAACCTTAAACCCAGATAATTATAATGAAGAAAAACGTGCCTGTAAATGTCTTAAACAGGTGGCGTTTATGTAATTTACCGTGAGTAGATGGCGCTGTATTAGCTTGGCTATATGCAGGTAACTGCAATCAATGTTGGCACTATTTCGTTATAAGTCCTTATCTATGCATCGTTACTCTGATTTATTTAATGTGTTCTGAGAAGATATTCTACACAACCAACCGACCGACCGATGAAAAAAAGCGTATTTTTAATGAGAGTTCTTTGTGCATTTTAATTAATATTTCAGAAAGTAATTTGTTATATGAGACTACTCATATAACTAGTGCAAAAACTAAAGTTCCTATAATATTTATATTATTGCACTATATTAATACATCCTATAACTAAGCAGAGAATAATTTGCAACTGAAAGCGTATGCTGATATAAAGACCCTGTAAAAAATGTAGTTAAAAATGCAGTTGTATCTATTCTTAATTTCCATGTGCAGTGAGTGTAAAAGAAACTAAAATGATGACCAAATAAGTTAAAATAAAACATCAGCTTTTATTAAATCGTTAAGGAAAAAAAAAAAAACAGCATTTGTAAAACAAAAATATTCTTGAAACTAAATCATAATTTAGATGATGAAACAAAAGAATGATGATGTTAAAAGTTAAAAACAATTACTAAATATATCACTAAACATGTCGCTCCGATGCTCTTCTTAAAAGTTTTAAAAGCTTCATAAACATTAAGTATTTCATTAAACTGCAACAACATTCAAATTAAAAACGTGCTGATAAATAAGCTCAAAAAGAAATACTCCATTAACTATCAATCCATTCATCATTGCCTTCCAGTATAAGCCAGAGCTCCTTCAAAGACAAACACAGTCTAGACAACCACAGACGTTTCATATTTCCAAAACAACATATCAGCGACCATCAACTACCGTGACTGATACTATATATACACATCGTCTCAGCCGGCACACGCCGTGAATGAAAAACGTAAACAGGGACCGCCCCCAGCTCCAACCAATACGGTACAAAATCGTCTCTAACGCACGTGTCGAAAGTGAAAGTGCGTTTGTGGACTAGCAGCGCCATCTCGTAGCAAATCCAGCTACTGTTCATTCGAATTACCGATTTTTAACGTGCTCGGCAGGAAAAACAACGCGATTTGAAAGCACGTGAAAAATATAACGTTAATGCTGTATGAATAAACTAAACAATATGAAAAGCTGCAAAGCAAAAGGTCAGTTCAAGATATAAAATAACTGTAAATAAATATAATGTAATATATAAACCAATTATTTATAAGTGATATGAAAAACTAAGGGAATTGCTAGCAAATGCCCCCCCTCATATCACTTATTCCAAATACCAAAAAGGTAAAAATGAGTTCATAAACCTCCGAATCAAAATCCATTACCACAATTTAGTTAACCACAAAATAAAACCTTTAATACAACTGACAATAGCTTCAAAAATACCTAAGACAAAAAAAAAAAAAAAAATTACCAGCATCGCCAACACCTTCAAGGAAACATGAACACCAGAGCGATTAACATCAGGCAAGCAAACTTAAGTTCAAAAAAAAATTTCATTCTATTCAACAATCAAAAATTCACAAACGTTCAACAAAACATTACAAAATTTAAACAATTCAACACACAATAAACATTTAACATTCAAAAACTTATTTAACACAACTTAAATCAATACAACATTAAACCTTGAAACAATTCAAATATTAGCATATCAAAGCTTAAAAACTTCAATGTTATTACAGCAACAGCAATCTCTTGAAACACTTAATCCAAAAAGTTCAAATTACAAGATAGAAAATTTCACTTTAACCGATCAAGAAAAATTCATAAGTTTCAATTTTACATATCAAGACTAATCAATCAGAATTTCAAAAAAATGCAATTTTACAATAATTATAACTGATACAATTTTTCTTCCACATGCCCGTAAGACATTATGTGAATACATGCTTCTTCCACATGCCCATAGGACATTTCGTGATACTTTAAATATTAAAGTTACAAAGCACCTGAAAAACCAAGGATTAAACAATAACACAACACATTACATATCATATAGTCACCAACATACATTCAACTTTCATACACACATTCTTACGTGGCGCCACAATTTCTCATTCCAATCACACACATTGAAAAATACCAGGAACCTGTAACAATTGAACAGTACAATTAAGCCAACCTTTCAAAACGTATGCAATTATGACAGATCAAATTTCCATATTTTACTCCAAAATAGAACTATTTCTAAATTACTTATAATACTAAAATCCTCAACATTACACAAAAATTCTCCTATTACATATAAAAAGAATGAACATTCCCACCTGAGTTCCGGACCTCAGATAGAAATGTCATGCAAAACCCAGACAAACACTATCTTATACTACTAATTATGAATTCAACACCAAATTCACAAATATCAGTACTCAGAAAAATTCCAAAAATACAATTTAAATACTTACATATAGAAATAAATAGGTTGCAACCCAAAAATTTAATATAAACTAATACAACAACAATTTAAATAATTATAGACAATAACATAAGCATTTTGCTAGGTAAACGGGGATAATGTGGCATTTCCATATATTAACTAAATAAAATGGGACTCACTGAAATAAATATAACATGCCCGCAAAAAGACCTTCCTGTGGCAACAACAACTGATAAATCCACCCCCAGATAAAAGGAAAGACAACCCAAAATACTACGATATGGCAACTGTGACATTTCTCTACGCTCTTCATCAGACTTAGGACAATTTGCTTTTGAGTAGACTGAGCCCTTACTAATTGGTAGGGATGAAATAGGAAACCTGTACGACTCAAACCTTTTACATACCTCTTTAATATAGGATTTTTGGTGAATCCGCAAGTTATTTCCATCTTCCTCAAACTCGACCCCAAGTAATTTTCTCGTTTTGCCCAATATTTTCAAATCAAAATGTCCACGCAAAAGTTCCAGAGCTCTATCTATTATCCTCTTATACTTGCCAAAAAGAACTATGTCATCCACATATAACAGTATAATTAAGTCTGAATCCAACACATAGACACAATTACACCATTCCAGTTTCACAAAGCCAATTTCTAAAAGAACGCGGTTAATCTCATAAAACCAAACACAACCAGACTGATGTAAACCGTATATTGCCTTATCCAACTTACAAAATAATTTCTCTTTACCTGGTTACATTTTCTGAAAGAGGAGCGTATAAATAGGCACATTTAACGTCACATTGGGTGTGTAACCAACCTTTAAGAGATACTAGTAAAGAAAAGAAAAAACGAATGACACTGAAATTTACTACTGGACTAAATGTTTCGTCATATGATTCACCCTTAATTTGTTTAAAACCCTGTTTTACCAAACAAGATTTAAATCTAACAATCTTTCCTGAATCGTCCTTCTTTACTGTATACAGCCATCTACAGCCTACAGGATTTACATCTGGTGGTAGTTCGGCCAAATGCCACACGCCTCTTTCTATCATGGTATCAATTTCCTCTTTCATAGCTTTCCTCCATTCCTCACACTGATTCTATTTTACTGCCTGTTTATGTGTTCTAGGAATTACCAGATCATATAGTCAAGATTGCGATTGACAGATATCAACACTAGGACTACCAACACTAGGATTTGACACTACTCCTTGATAGGTATTATTCCCTTTAAAATCAAATAAGTTAGGTTCAAAATTTACATTGTTTTCCCTACAGTAATCCATCACTTCCCTTGATGATCTTAAACATTGAGAGTTATTATTTATGTCAAAATAATATACATCTGTACGAGAACCAGTTTTTCTGGGAACAATTTTCCTCATCCAGCGAGTGTCTCGCAAAGTTGGTTGGGATGTGGAAATAGAACCATCTTCCGAAGAAGACTCCTGCCTTTCCGCACCAGAAAGTGTTTCAAGGGAGTCGTTGGAGCGGTCAGCAATGGGTCTGACTTCCTCAACAACGTCTTCTTCCTCAAAAACACCTCCAGTAGCAGGAACCCACTGCAACTCCTCCTGAATGGTGCCCAGCACTGCTCCATCAATACTCTGCTTAAAACTGGTATTCTCATCAAATGACACATTTATGGTTTCAACAATTTTGTTACTATATAGCAACCATATACGATAACCCTTTGTTTTAAAAGCATATCCCACCATGTATCCTTTACAAGCTTTAGAGTCTAATTTTAATCTTTTCTGACTAGGGATACCTACATATGCTACACATCCAAATGGCTTTAAATGTCTTACCGAGGGTTTTGTACCACCAAAAAGTTCAAATAGTGTTTTCACCTGATTCTTATGACACAAACGGTTCCACGTGTAAGTAAAATGGAGCATAGCCTCTGGCCAAAAACTCAAATCCAGACCACTTTCCTTTAACATGGTTCTGGCTCCATCCGCTACTGTTTGATTGTATCGCTCGACCACGCCGTTTTGTTCTGGGGTAAACGTGTTTGTTAATTCGTGAATTATACCTCTTTCAGCACAGTATTTCTTCAAATTCCAATTCACATACTCCCTGCCATTATCAGACTTTATTGCCTTAACTTGTCTACCCAAAAACCTTTCTGCACGGTTAATATGTTGCCTCAAAATTTCAAAAACCTCTGATTTTTCCCTCATAGGGTACAAGGATACTTTTCGTGAATAGTCATCAATTATTGAAAGAAAATACCGCTCCCCCTGTCTACCACTTATATGGCATGGACCCCAGACATAGGTAATTAAGAGCTCTAGTGGAAAGTTAGATCTAGTAAAATTCCTAGACTTAAAAGATGTCCTTCTGTATTTATTTAGTTTACAAACTTCGCATTTAAACTCCCCTTCTCTCAAAACAGGTAAACCCCTAGCACCAGTATTTCTACAAGTATGTACTATTAAATAAGGACTAACATGAGCTAAACGTCTATGCCAAACTGTCATATCATCATTTTTACAAACAGATGATGCCTCAAAAGTAACTCTCTTGTTACCTGTGCCTGGAATTTTAGGATGAAGGTAATATACCCCATTTTTAGGTGCGTTCGTAATTATATAAATACGTAGCACCTATAGTCGTCGCTTGGTCTGTCCGTCTGTCTGTCCGCATATAACAACGCAAAAACTACCCAACCAAATGGTTTGCAATTTAAAATATATTATCTTTTCAGAATTTTGTCGAGACATTTCAAATTTTATAAAAATCGAATCAAAACTTTAGGAGATATTAATAAAAATATTTATTAAGAAATTTGATTTTTTTTTTTTTTAAATCGGTGCTTTTTTGTTATAGGAGCTTCCGATGGATGTTAAATCGTCAAGCGACCGAGATACTTATTTTATTACAGAAATTAATCTGCAGACGATATAATTCATTTCACAGAATTAAAAATCATCAAGATCTGAATATTTATATAACTAGCTGATACATGTATATCTGAATATTTATATAACTAGTTAAGATATTTGTATGAACAGTGTCATAAAATATATACTTAACTAGCTGTTTAACCCGTTCTACGCACAGGATATCATGAATTCAATTCTAAAACGTGTGTACGAACGCACCTCGTTTGTAACATTTGACGTACAATTTCCAACTTGTTAAGATTAGCTTTAAATAGAGGTTGTCCGTCACAAGATATCCTCACTTCACCACCTCCACTAGTAAAATAAGCCCCATTTTTGTCTAAACGTGGACCAGATATCAAATTACGTCTTAATTTAGGTGAATACATTACATCTTTAAACATCAAGATCCTTTGACCAAATTTAAGTTTTATTGATCCCCTTCCCACAATAGGAAAAGTTACTCCTTCAATAGCTACTGCCATGTGTTCATCATTAAGAGGAGTATATTCAACAAACAGATCCCTGTCTTTACAGAAATGGTGAGAAGCTGCAGTATCGAAGACCCAGTCAGCCTCTCCATTAACCAAATTTGCCTGAGACAAAAAGAAAGATGTATAAAACTTACGTTGGGGACTTCTTACTCTATTGTCTCTAGACTGGTTTCTCATCCTTTCACCAGGTCCACGGGAACTGTTGTGACTATATCTACCTCTGTGTGGGGATCTAGGTTTACGTCTAAAGAATGCTCCTTCAACATGAGGGCTTTCACACCTTTTCAATGGCGAAGGATCTCGATACTCAGAACAATCTGCAGATGGTGAGGAATCTCTACTTCGATGAGTCATAGTTTTCAGGAAACTGCGGCACTGACTTTTGACATGGCCTGGCTTTTTGCAAAAGTAACAAGTAAATTTCTTTCTATTTCAATTTCTTTTCTGGAACTGCAACGACTGTGCTTCTACATAAATTTTGCCATGATCACGGTCTCTGAAACTAAGTCTCGTCTCTTCAGCTACCAGCGACGTTACAACATCATTAAAAACGAAGTCCTGCTCTTTCCACCTATGAATGGCCTGTACCATACTATCAAATTTAGTTGGCAAAAACCTTAGCAATTGAAAAGTCACGTAGACATCGTCAAAATTTTTGTTAATTCCTTTAAGCTGATTTGCAATTCTCAAGAGTCGGGAGGCATATAAATTAATACTTTCACCACTGGCAATTTTGCACTCGCACAACTCAGTAAATACTTGCATATGACGACTTCTAGTATCTGGATAAAAATGGGTACGGAGTTTCTTCCAGGCATCTATTGGGTCATCACAATTTTCAACTATTTTTCTAAAGTTCGGCTCTATATTAAGGTAAATAGTAGAAAGTGCAAATTTTTTTCGAATATGAAAATTTCTTTCATCCTTTTCAGTAAACTCTCCATCCTTTACTACGACTGGTACCTTTTCAATTTCAGCAACAATTTACCAGACATTCTTTTCCATCAATAAATACTTCATGTCTGCCTGCCAATTGGCGTAATTACTGGAATTGAGATTGCATCATTGCCATTTTAATTTCTCAAAAAAAAAAAATCAAGATTTAAAAAAAAAAAAAAAAATTCACTATTAATTACTGGTCATCATAAAACCTAACGGCCCCCCCCTTCTAAAATTCACTAATTAATCTCTAAAGGCTGTAGTTAAATACTTCACTGCAATAATATTCAATACCTATCAAGGTAAAAACTGAATGGGTCTTATAAAAAATACATGGGTCTTATAAAAACGCCCATAACCTTTTGTTATATGAGACTACTCATATAACTAGTGCAAGAACTAAAGTTCCTATAATATTTATATTATTGCACTATATTAATACATCCTATAACTAAGCAGAGAATAATTTGCAACTGAAAGCGTATGCTGAAATAAAGACCCTGTAAAAAATGTAGTTAAAAATGCAGTTGTATCTATTCATAATTTCAATGTGCAGTGAGTGTAAAAGAAACTAAAATGATGACCAAATAAGTTAAAATAAAACATCAGCTTTTATTAAATCGTTAAGGAAAAAAAAACAGCATTTGTAAAACAAAAATATTCTTGAAACTAAAACATAATTTAGATGATGAAACAAAAGAATGATGATGTTAAAAGTTAAAAACAATTACTAAATATATCACTAAACATGTCGCTCCGATGCTCATCTTAAAAGTTTTAAAAGCTTCATAAACATTAAGTATTTCATTAAACTGCAACAACATTCAAATTAAAAACGTGCTGATAAATAAGCTCAAAAAGAAATACTCCATTAACTATCAATCTATTCATCATTGCCTTCCAGTATAAGCCAGAGCTCCTTCAAAGACAAACACAGTCTAGACAACCACAGACGTTTCATATTTCCAAAACAACATATCAGCGACCATCAACTACCGTGACTGATACTATATATACACATCGTCTCAGCCGGCACATCCCGTGAAAGAAAAACGTAAACAGGGACCGCCCCTAGCTCCAACCAATACAGTACAAGGTCGTCTCTAACGCACGTGTTGAAAGCAAAAGTGTGTTTGTGGACTAGCAGCGCCATCTCGTAGCAAATCCAGCTACTGTCCATTCGAATTACCGATTTTTAACGTGCTCGGCAGGAAAAACAATGCGATTTGAAAGCACGTGAAAAATATAACGTTAATGCTGTATGAATAAACTAAACAATATGAAAAGCTGCAAAGCAAAAGGTAAGTTCAAGATATAAAATAACTGTAAATAAATATAATGTAATATATAAACCAATTATTTATAAGTGATATGAAAAACTGAGGGAATTGCTAATATGATTAAAATATTAAAATTCTGACGCAATGTTGCACCAGGAGAGGGTTTGGACTATCTAAATCTAAATTTCCAGCCTTCTAGGTGGGCTAGATTTTCCTAGCCATCGCCAACAGACACACACACAGAGCGAAACTTTCTTTTATTAGTATAGATTTAATTTACTAAAAGATTTATATGATGGGCTGAACTTCCATATGTTATATTTTCATGTGTTTTTTTCTAAAATTGTTCTCATTTTTGCCCTTTTGTTTTCATTATCTGTGCATACTGCAAAAATTTTAACTCCAAATTTCTTCTGACAGTAATCAATACTTTCTGCAGCAATGTGTGCACAGTGTTCAGCTGTTTTCTTGAATTGATGTAGCAATAACTGCTTCATTTTTAACATTTGTTCACCCATCCGGCAGCAAAGTAAAGCTGTTAGCATGCCCTTGAATTTCTTTTGTAATTAAATCATCAACTTCTGAAGATGTTTCTTCTAACAACTTACCACTTAAGTCTGCACTACTATGACCAGAATATCCAGGACGCAATGATTTCATCAATTCTTTGTAGTTATTGTTCATTGTACCATATCTCTAGAACAGTGTTTCGCAACCTCTTATTGAACATGTCCCACCAAAGCATCTGTAAATTCATGAGCCCCCCCCCCCTCCTCCCCACCCAGTCTATAATACATATCCTACATTAAAAGGCAGAAAAACCAACGTTAAAAATGCAAAAATAATATGCAAAAAAAAGCAAACAGCTGTTTCGAATCCACAAGCGAGATTCTTCATCAATATGACAAAAAGCAAAGCACAGTGTGCTAGAAAAATCAAGGCTGGGCCTTGCTTTTGCTGTGCTTTGCTCTTTGTCACACTGATGAAGAATCTTGCTTGTGGATTCGAAACAGCTATTTGCTGCTTTTTTGTGTATTATTTGTGCTTTTTTAACATTGGTTTTTCTACCTTTTTAACACTTTCCAACCTAGTTGAAAAGTGTTTATGACTTCGGTTTGTCTGGCCGTCTGCCGTCTGTCCGTGCTCTAACTCCCGTAAATATGCTCGGATTGCCCTGCAATTTTTATATGTTATAATCATTATCTATAGCATGTTCCCTATTTCAACGGAAGTATGTAGCACTTATAGTTTTTTTACAGGGACACTCAAAAGAATTCCGTTACATTGCGGTCTATGGGGAAAAATCATTTGCGGTTTATTTAAATAATGTTTCACTATTTTAAACGCATTGAAATTTATATATATCACTAAGGTGCATTAGAAGAAGCTTAATATGGAATAGGGTGTGCATAGCACTTATACTTACTTTACAGGGACAGTCAAAAGAATTCCGTTACATTACGTCTATGGAGAAAAATCGTCTGCGCTTTATTTAAACAATGTTTCCCTATTTTAAACGCATTGAAATTTATATAAGGTTCATTACAAGAGACTTACTACAGAATATTGTGTGTATAGCAGTCATCGTTCATTTACAGGGACACACAAAAGAATTCTCTACTGTATGTTAACAATAATTCCTGGAAGTGCGTTTTAAGTTACTAAACGCGATTTTAATTTTAAATCGCTTTTTGTCTATTACGTGGTGTGTATAAATTCTGTAGATCCTATACAGGGAAGCACAAAAGTTCGGGAAAACATTTCCGTATTATTTAACTCCAGACGGAGAATTTTAAACTGTGCTACGTGTTTCCTAACTGAACTAAAATTTAGCATCCTATGTAGTATATATACAAATCTATAGATCCTATACAGGGCTGAATAAAAGTATTTGGATTACTTAGATGTTATCTTTTAGCTTATTGAAGAGTATGATTCGTAAAATTATTTTGGAAGCGTTGGAAAGTGTTACATAATCTATGCTTGACGCATGATTTTTCGTTCTTGTTTAATATTCTTCACAAAGATTTTATTGCTATTTTTTACATCCTAATATATTAAAATGAAAAGGGATATGTATAAGATTCACTCTCTGAGGATTCACATAAAATCGCTCTATTTGTGCATGCATGAAATTAAATCTAGAACTTATTCAGTTTCAGAGTACAGCAGAATGAGGTTACAGTGGCTGAGTGGTCTAAGGCGCTAGGTTTAAGCGAAGAGATCATCGGTTTGATCTCACTCTGTACAGAATGATTTCTGTTATTTTAAAATAGTTTATTTCAATAATGTCATATGTTACTTAAAGAGAAGTTATATAATTTGTATTTTTTTTAAATTCGAATGCTTTAAAATTAAGTAAAATTTTAACAACCCAACAATATTTTTTTAATTACTAATTTTATATTAAAAATATTTAAATTAAAAGACTGTGCATGTAATTATCAATTAAATAAATCGAATTGATCTGCAATTTTGCTATATTTGGTATGACCATTATCAAGATATCGTATACATACATACTAAGATATCATATATCCTATCCTAATCCTAATAATATTATAAATCTGATTGTGTGCAAATGTTAGGCTGAAGCCAGCGTCAAAATGAAGCATTTAATTATCCTGTATCTTTGCATATAAGTTGATTATAACCCTCAAATGAACATAGACTGGTTTTTGTTTATTTTATTTCAATATTTTTCTTAATAATTCAAAATTTCATTATTTTCATAGAGAATAAATGGACATTTTTTTCGTATATTTTAAAATGGTTGGTTGGTTTGGCCCAAAGGGCTCGGTTTTGCAGCTTTTTTTAAAATGGTTAAATTTATTTTACCGTTGCTAATACTTTATGGTTGCCAATATAAAATCAAACCCCTGAGTAATAATTTTTAATCAACAATTTATTTTCAAGTGAAAATTTTCCACGTGAAAAATGAAAAGGTAATGAATTATTTAAGAATTAAACAGAATATGAAATGACGTCATATTAGAAATAAAACGTGCGTTTTCAAATATTTGATAATATAAAGTGCATAAATACGAGTAAGTATGGAAAACAAGCAAATATGATGTCATATATAGAAAAATAAGACAGATTTGCTTTGATGTTGAAATAAAATGATCTTCTGTTATGAAATTATTTGCGATTAATTTCTCTTTTTTTTTTCTTTTTCTTTTTCACATGAAAGGAATTAATTTAAATGTACGTAATATATGTATTTTAAATATATGTGTTGTAAATTAAAGTTCTGTGTTTTAAATGAAATGAGGGAAAGATTTACCTTTTTAATGAATTCAATACGAATGATGGGATGAGTTGGCGATTTATCGTCTGCACGCGGCTAACATAAAGATACCATACTTTTAATTTAAATTTTAAAAAGTTAAAAAAAATAGAAAAAATATTGGATGGCAAATGTCAATGATATGCATCGCCAAATTATCCGTTTCGAAAATCAGAAAAGCTTAGTAAAAATAACTATATTTTTTAAAAGAAAGTTGTTTTTCTCATAAAAACTAAAGATTTAATATGATTGCGTCGAAGTAACAGCATTTTTCCTCTATCATTTTCCCACAATCAAAACACATTTCTAAATCGTCGTTTCGAACCGGAATTTAATTTTACATTTCTTTTAGTTTTAAAATAGTAAAAACTTTGTTGTCGCTTTTAAATATAGCTTTTTTTATAGTTCTGTTTCATAATAGATTTTTGTAAAGTCTTGTAGGATGAGAAAAATTGCATAGATTTTAAAGCAAGTAAAATTACAATATTTTTTAAACTTAAAAAAACAACAATGTTATCGAAAAGAAAATCGATTTTACCAACAAATTCGTGTAATGCAAAAGCAAAGAAGAAATAAAAAAATAATGAATCTTTTCTTCCAGTCGAATTGTGTAAGCTTGAACAAGCCGATCGTGCCAATTCATAACATTATAAACGTGAAAGCGCGTTCTATATAGTAGAAAATTTTTTACATATAGGTAGAAAATTTCAGAGAATAGGAAGGTTAGGGGTCTGTAATCGGGTCCATAGCCAATTTGCTTTATTTTTATTTATTTTTATTTTTTATCGAGGGAAATTTGGCGCAAAATTAAATACATTGTTGTAAGCAGATTTGTTTTTTTTCGAGGTAAACACTTAATGTTATTTTAGATGATCATTTCCCCGCTCACGTTTGATGCCAACTATGACTGTAAAACAAAAAATATCAACCGATAATTTTCTAATTTTCTTATTGCTTCATGATGTAAATAGACATGCTGGGTTATGTTCATACTTTAAACCTGAATCGGTCATGCCATTGTCGTTCAATTTTTATTCCTAATCCTGACTCTAATCGTATCCAATCCTAATCCTAATAATAAATTTAAACAATATTCTTTGACACGAATATGTAAATTAAATCAATATCCATAAATGTAATGAATGGAAAATAGAATAAATAGAAATGGCAAAATAAATTAACAAGAAAGTACATTTATTCGACACCTAACCCTACAGAAAGCGTAAAAAATTTCAAACGCACGAAATAAATTAAAATAATCCTACATATACTAACAAAATATGTAAATTCAGATTATCAGATTGGTGTTGTCAGTATTTATTTGCTTGACGCGATAGAGAAAACATCGAGGTTAAATTGGGCAGAATTTAAAGTACTTTCTAGCAACTTTTGTTTACATTTTAGAATTGCATCAGATTGTTATATCTTCATGAAATATCTATCAATGTATAAAATCCACAAGCAGTTTGTTCACTATTTACACCCCCTTAGCGTGAAGCACTTCATTTAATACATACATAAACAAGACATAAAATAATGTAGCAAGAAATATATAACATATGTCTATGCAAATAAACAATAAAATAATGCCCATTTAACAATGCACAAATATACAAGTTTCACACCGAATACCACCTAAAATGCACTGTTGTATAGAAGAATTCTCCCAGTGTTGTTTTTCGTTTTACGAAGAGGGAATCGTCGATTTTCGCGATTTTACTTGATCCTTCTTTTTTCATTGGTTTCAGTTTCATTTTCGCGATTGTATATATTATTTGGCATGAAATTTCGCTTTTTCAAGACTGGGTTATGTCAAGGCCCCTATAGCAAAGAAATACCGTATGGTCTCCTATAAAATGTGATAAAGATTTGGTTAATTAGATATGTTGTCAATAATCAAATGACATGATTTGCTAAATTAATGCATTTATTCTTTTTTTAATGTTACGTGAACGAAGTCACGGGTAACAGCTAGTCCTAATAATATTATAAATCTGATTGTGTGCAAATGTTAGGTTGAAGCCAGCGTCAAAGTGGAGCATTTAATGATCCTGTATCTTTGCATATACGTTGATTATAACCCTCAAATGAACATAGGCCGGTTTTTGTTCATTTTATTCAAATATTTTTCTTAATAATTCACAATTTCGTTATTTTCATAGAGAATAAATGGACATTTTCCCATAAATTTTAACCATTTTACTTTATTGTTGCCAATAAATAAAAACACGGGAAAATTATTTTCCTCAACAATTAATTTTCAATTGAACGATTTTCACGTGAAAAATAAAAATGAAAAAGAATTCAAAAGAAGATGAATTTCCGTGATATTTGAAACAAAAATATGGAGTGTTTGTTATTATACATGAAGTATGAATATCGGTTACATTAAAAAGATCTTTTTCTGTCAAAAAATTGCGTTATAATTAGAAGTAAAAATGAACAATAATTATATTCTTAAAAATAGATTTCGCTTGGACCATGGAACTATGAAAAGGATCCTCCTCGGCTTGGACAAATATGATGTCATAAATAAAACATGTATTTTCAAATAGTCGTAATAATACAAGGAGCATGAATATCAATGTATAATGAAAGTAGATAGATAATGGACATAATATTTAAGATGAAAAACAGAAATATTTTTTATCGATACTGATTAATAATTAGCTTGAGTACCAGTTACATACAAATGTGAGTTTTCCGCTAAAATTTACGTCCTGGTTGCCAGAAAAAGAAAATTAACAATAATTATGGCATTAAAAAGAGATTTCTCTGAGGAAAATGTGATGTCATATTTGAAATAAAACGAGAATTTTCAAATGTGTTTTACAAGGAGCGGGAATTAATTCTGTACTTTAATAATACAAGGTCACGACATATTTAAAACGAAAAATTTAAATGTTTTTTATCTATACCGATTATTAAGCATGAATATCAGTTACATACAGATGAGAGTTTTTTGCTAAAAACCACACCATGATTATTAGGAAAAGAAAAATAAATACGAATCTATTATATTAAAATCTGACCGCCTGTTTGTATTTCGCAACTAATCTTTTCAGATTGTCGAACGCAACGCGATTTACTTAAAACCTGTTATCATTCATCCGAGAATGTGATAAACTCTCAAATTTAAAAAAATGATTTAAATTCCGAGATATTATTATTAATATTATTATTTTATTTATTTATTTATTGTAAATTTTAACTAAGTTTCTCTAAATATGGCAACTAAATTATTCCATTTTTGTGGATAAAGAAGAAGAAATAAAACGGATTAATATATTTTTTCTCATTAAAACTGAAAAAAAAAAAAGAATTTATTTTCAATTTGAATAGATCGTGAAAGGAAAAAAAATCTTGATTACAGTAAAATTTTTGAAAAATAAAAACATATTTTCACATGTTCAAACTTCATGAATCAATTTATTCTGGAGACCAAAAATCTTCAATCTTGATTACAGTAAAATTTTTGAAAAATAAAAACTTATTTTCACATGTTCAAACTTCATGAATCAATTTATACTGGAGAACAAAAATCGTCTGTCAACATATTTTCATTTAGAAATAAAGATTTTTTTTCAGTTATAGATTAAATCAAGGAGGCAAATTTAAGCTCCTTGCATTTAGGTCTACAATAATTGCTTCCTATTCACAAGAATTGAATTTAATGAAAAAGAATATACTATTTCCATTATCTTTGAAGGATGGCTATTAAAACGTTTCACAAAGGCGTTAAAAGTAAAATGGTTTACCAGGTAAACTTGACATATGTTTTTATATAATTCGCCGATTTCCATGATTTTATTTGGCCCGCCTTTTTTCAGTGGTTGCAGTTTCCTTTTCGTGATTATTTGTCACACAATTTCACTTTTTAAAAACTTAGTTATGTCAAGGCCTCTATAACATAGAAATGCTGTATTGTCTCCTATGGAATGTGATAAAGAGTTAGTTAATTATTTATGTTTCTAATTATCGGGAATGAAATATTTTTCTTAATGCATTTATTCTTCTTTTAATGATACGTGAACGAAGTCACTGGTAACAGCTAGTATATATATAAAATATACACTAGTATATAACCCCTGTCAAAAACGACGGACTGTTGATCTGCGTTCCATTTTCATAAGACTTCATACAAACAAACAGCATGAATATTTTATTATTGAAAGGTTTGTATTGTAGAAAAGTACATTTTAAAGCCAGTAGTGCCAAAACAATATTGTTCGCAATAATGTTCGTTTGTTTATATCTGGGATTCCGATAATAATTAATAATTAAATACTGTATGAAAAGTAAAATAAAATTCAAGTAATTACAAATTATGTATTATAAATCGTTAGCTGCAAACGGCAAGTTTTAATATGTTCATGGTTTTAGAGTCAGGCTGATAAAAATAAATTAATGAAACAGTTTAAAGGTCTCATAATTTTAAAAAAATCAGAAAATACTAAATATTGTTATTTCTTCAAAATATTGGAACTGTGGAAAGTAAAATTTAACACCCGATAATATTTTTAAAAGTATTAATTTTATACTAAAAATATTTAAATTAGAACATTTTTCATGTAGTTATCGAATAAATAAATTTATCTAAACTGTCATCTATATTTTGTATGACTATTATCAAGAAGACAGTATATTTATATACTAAGAAAAGTATTTGATTATTTTTCATTAAAAAAAAAAGTGAGTAGGTTGAACAGTGAGCTATCACTTTATATGTATAGGAATTGTTTACTATATATATTCAAAAAGTTTTCAAAACTTTCTTATTTAAAAGCCACTAATTCTAAATTGAAACATATTTCTAATGGAACTTGCAAATTGTTTACCGGACAATCTTGACGGGTACTTTGCCTTTATGCCATAAATAGTTGTTTGTTGTCAACTTATTCCAGTGTGATACAAAAGTGTTAAATGGTCTGCATTTTTCTCTTCATAAAAAGTATTGAAGAGTCTCACATTTGGCTATAAATTTAATAGTATTTATACTTTTATAATGCATTTTAATTACTCGTTAAAAATTAGTAGTATATTTTTGGCCATATTAAGGTACATTATAAGTAACTCAATGCACAAGGTCAAGATGCTTTTATAGATTTTTTTTCCATCTTTAAGTAGCTATATTTCTTTCCCATCATAACACGGGTGTAATGATTTTAAAATTTTACTAGATGGAACCGTCAAAACTTGACGGAAAAAAATACTATAATAATATCACTAAAATAAGCTTCTTTATTATATAAGAAGAGTGCAAATGAAACAGACTTTCAAATATTTTATTTTAAAAGTTTTTTCCTCAGTGAAATACAGTACTATTTCCAAAGCAAACTCCAAACAAACAATCCGTAAACAACTGTGTAATGCAAATCAGTTTGACATTACCGCCATATTCCCCACGGCAAGAAAGAAAATTTCATGGACCTATGAAGTATCATACAAATAGTATATTCCTACGTTCATCTAATATTCAGTAAATAAAAGAACATAGTAAATAAAGCACACATCTCTCCCCCCTCCCCCCTGTGATAATGCAACCGAATGAGCTCCTATGAGCATGTGCATTGCATCTGTCCAAAAGCACCGTCGAGATTAGACGTTAAAAAAAGTTTTAAAATGTTTAAATTAAAATTTTTAAAATGTCTTCTTTAATCATTGTTCATTTCAAATGCATATCTTCTAAAACGAATCCATTGTTTTAAGGTAATTAGATGAAGAATTTTTTTTTACAATAATAAATCAATCTTCTTTAATCATTGTTCATTTCAAATGCATATCTTCTAAAACGAATCCATTGTTTTAAGGTAATTAGATGAAGAATTTTTTTTTACAATAATAAATCAATCTTCAGATGAGGGAGATTTTTAATGTTTTCAAGTGTAATTTATTTGTATAGTTTCTTCCGTCCCTTTACATAATCAGGACGATTATCCCTTTTCCATCACAGTCTGGGATCTTTTACCTCTTGTAAAGTTAAATGCCCAATGGATCTTTTAAAAAAATACAATTCGTAGCATATTCTGATGCAACATATACATCAGCTGATTCAACATATCAATTCTATGTTAAACAAAAACTCAAAATAGTTTTTTTTCTTTTTTGACAGATTTTAGTTTAGCGCCAAAATGCTCTATCTTATGTATAATCTGATCTTATGATTTATCAGGGTTTATTATTATTTTTTTTCACTTTTTATGATGGTTAAAAAATCAATTTTCAATTGCGGCAACTTTCCCAGGGGCTAGTTTACATTATTGAAGAAAAATGATGGTCATTGTTAAGATAGAAATGAAAAACATTTCATGCTTGAAAATTATTTAAAAAGTCGTTAAATTAAGCGGCAGTTTTCAAATAAATTTCAATCGAAAGCTATTTTTTTTTAATTCATGATGTAAGAATTAAAATTATAAAATGTAGTAAAATGTAGTAAAAGATTGAAATTTGTAGTATTTAGAAGTGATGTAAGCGCGATGAAAGCTAAACCGATAGCGCTGTTTGTTGTCATAACCGTTATATATTTCTAAAAATTGCCACTGTGTTTTCGCTGACGTCCGAAAGTAGACTACCATTTTTTGACATCGAAAGAGAAATTCCCAGTGAAAGAAATATGACTTTGCTGCTAATATGGAACTGTTAAATGAACTCATAATAAATCTACCAAAATAATTCCTATAAAATATTAGCCTTACATTGTTTATTCTAGCTAAAAATACAATCATTATTTCAAGTTTTTTTTTCACCATAACACTATTTTTAATAATTTTAATTTTCTTGAAATCCTTTACTTTTGGGAATTTTTTAAATTAAAAAATGAAATCTTCTAACCTATAATTAAAAAAAAAGTAATTGGTAACATGCAATCAAGATGAAGCAATCAATAAAGGCTCCAATTCTAATCTTTCTAATCAATAATGGAAAAATCAGTTAAAGTTACGTCATGTTGACACAATCATATAAATTTTTCTCTTTAGTTTTATCAATGTTAAAATGCATTTCAAGCTAAACATAACGTCATTTTCACCGGCTCAAACTTTTCACACTTACTTTGTATATGTTACTTTTATGCGTAAATACCATGTATACAAATCAAAATATATTTGTATTTAATTGTAATGAAAAATGGCATCAACATAGTTATAATGCATGATAATAAAATAAACCCAATGAACAATATTCCCGTGACATCACAATAAATATGAATTTTATTCGCTTATAAAACACGCAGATAAATATTTTTACCGAAATTTAACTTGCAAATTAAAAAATTCGGTCTAAAAGCCACGTGCTTTTAATATTATTTCTCTATTATCTCGCAACCATTGAGTTCAGAGAATAAACTATGTGCCACACAACAGTGGGCGTTAATCCGATTGCCGACTTTATGACGTCATAAGCAGAAGAAGAAATTTAATTGAAAATTACGGCTAATTAATTAAATTTTTGAACAAACGAATACACGATAACAAATCTCTGTCGAAATATCTTTCATTTAAAAAAATAATGATGTAATTTGATGCAGTAGTTTGTTCTCACGGATTGTCGAAAGAAATCGCTTAGCGTTTTAAATATATAGAAGATATTTATGCGTGTTATATATTTAATTACTGTGTATGAAGTCAGCACTAGAACCATAAGAATTTTACTATTTACTCATTTTGTTTTCTGATGCACGTTTGGCATTTGTATATTTTATAAGGTTTGTAGTACTTCAGTCAGCTATTTCAAATATTTTTAGATTAAATATATTAAAGACAGTCAATTTTAGGTGCACTCTTAAGTAATTTCACTTTTAAAAGTTTCTTTATATGACACATAGCAAAACGAATAAAAACACGTGTCATTCAATAGAAAGTTTGAAAAAGCATGAAATATGATGGTAATAAAAAAAAAAACCATAGACCTTAAAAAAAAAAAAAAAATGGTTAAAAATCTTTTAAGATTTTTCATACAATTATTCCGGTAACGTATGCTTTCAGTTTATGATTGGTAATTTTTTGAAAACTCATGATTTTTCAGGGATCGATGCAGGGTTTTTTTCTTGGGGCTCATTTTGTGAAAAGTAAAGGTTATTTTTGTGAAATTTATATTTTTGTGAAAAATAACATTTTGTAATGAAAATTGAAATCCAGTTACTCAAATTCAAACCAAGCATTTATAAACAAAAACTTTTAAAAATACTTTTGCTGGAGTTTTCTTCTCAGGTGAACTTGTTTGTTTACAAATTACACATTTTAAAACATCACAAAATAATAAATAATTAATAAATAGTAAGTTTTTATGGAATAGAGTTTTGTGAAATTTTAGTAAAAAGAATTTTGTGAAGGGCCCTGTTTTATTATAAAGAATTTTTTGAAGAGGCCCATTTATCAAATTTTATCCGTTTATTTAATTGATTTTTGTGAAGGGGCTTGTTTTATTAGATTTTTGTGAAGGACTTCAAATTTTGCCTGGATTGACGCTTGTTTTTTTTCTTTTTGAATTTTGTACTTAATACTTTTATTCTTGTCTACAACATTATTTTTCTAAAATAAGACAATTTAAAAAAAAAAAAAAATAAATAAAAGACAAGGAACGAAATAGTAAGAATTTTGGGAACCAAACCTATAGAACAACTAAATCTAATGCTTCGAATCAAAACAAAGTGCCATAGCTGTCTGCATCCATTCAGAAAACAGTTAAATAAATAAATTTAGAAGTAAAAAATAGATAAAATTAGCTTAGGATTAAAAAGTATTAAAATTAAAAGAAAAGTAAAAAAATAAAAGAAAAAGGGTGGGAAATAGGAATCACTCATCTCACATGACTTTATGAAATTAAAAAAAAAATCTTCAGTGCTACTAATTACTGATATGTAAGCACTTTTAGCAAAAGTGAAAATATTCTGCCATCCAATGTGGCTGGTAAATCTAATTTTCTGCCAGTCAGTTGCGAAAACCTGCCAGACATAAATCAAAGGAGAACATGTTTCATAATATAGTTTGCATGATGACATTTTTAAAAAGAGAACTCATCAAAGCGTATTTATTATATAATACAAATTTCATTTGCAGTTACTTGAAATGAAATAAACTTTTGTATGTAGAGCATCTGATTTTAGCATTACTATTTTTTCCCACCTTAATTTCATTTCATTTCCTAGTTGAAACTGATGAATAGAACTTCCATTACAGTTGATCATCAAAAGATCATGAATAAATCTTTCTGGAGCTACATGTGAAATGTGTTTCATAAAATCCATGTTAACATGAAGCTGCACTGATGGTGATTGCCATTTCCATAATATTTAGGAAGCATTCTGAATGGCAATTATTTTTAAAAATATTGTTTAAACAAAATATTTTTGGCTAAGCACACCATAAGGAAATTTGTGTGATTTTTAATCATATGTCCTACAAACCCTTCCTCATTATCATAATTTTGTTCTGGGAAAAAAAGGAAGGACATTAAAATTTTCTTGCTACCTCCACACTCACTGGTAAAAAACATCTAATTGAGGCAAACAGTTTTTGTCTAACATCCAGTTATTCTAAAAATGTATCCAGCTCACTCGCACACAGAGGCTGCTATGAGTTAAATTTTACGATCCATATCTAGATTTCTACTCGCCATTTGGGGAGTGATGAGTGGAGTGTCATTCGCTAAATCTGTCTAAAGTAGACTCGCAACAAACTTCCTTATAAAACTCTCACTGATTCACAATTTTAGTAAACTGTAATAGTTTTTAATATGACTGAATGATGGCTATTTTTGGTATTACAAATACAATACGAAACAGTGTGAAATATATAATTTCCATCTTCTTTGATATTTATACTTTCCATTTCATAAATATAATAATAGTATAATAAATGGCAGAGCATTCTATATTGTGCTAAAAGTCAAGCATTTGAAAAATTAGACTATTAACCATTCGAAAAAATTCGCGCGCAGGACTATCAAACACACCTAAAGACAACTACCGTAATTTCCGGCGTATAAGCCGCAGCTCAAAGAGTCGTTTTTCGACCCGGAAATTTTATTCAATAATTGTAGTTAAATATTTACAGCGATCGTTTAAGTTACATTTTATAAAATAATATTTCTGGGTCGAAAAACGACTCTTTGAGCTGCGGCTTATACGCCGGAAATTACGGTATGTTCTATCGGGTTTATGCAGAAACCTTTAGTTTAAAAAAAAATTCACCTTAACCCTTTCGAAAATGATTTGTGATAGCGGTCCGGATACAGGGACCGGTCTAAAAATGTAATTAAATTGAAAAACAGAGTACGTGGAAGTTTGATAGCTGAAATTGGCAAGGTAGTGACTAAAAGTGTTGAATGTAGATAATACACATTGATAAAACAGTTTTTAGGTTTAAATTAAACTAACGTTTATTTGATATATCACAAAATAAAATAAAGATCAAAACATGACAGACAATTTAATTAAATAAAAAAATAATGGCATATGGCAACAAAAACAAGGTGGCAAAAATAATATGGCATGAAGTAACTTAAATACAGCCTTCAAAATATACTTGAAGGAAAGTTCATTCTAACTTACATGATAATTAATTGAACGTGATGACACAAATTAAAACACGCCTTTTATTTTATTAGTCACCATGGCATTGATGTGAAGGAAAAAAAAAGAGTTGAAGAACAGTCCACACACACTTTTAATTAATCCTTGAAATGAACGTACATCACCAACAGAAGAAAGAAAAACCGCAATTTCAACAGCAGAAATAAACAAACACTAAAAAAAAAACGTTTAACACCATCATTGCACTCATAAAAAACTTTACACCGCCACTGATATTGTTTCTTCTGGCATCTACCAATATCATTTTACTAAAGCTGCCTCACTCTCGCCATTCAAACTGCCTTCTCATCCCTTTTAAACAACATCAACATACCGCTTTCCGAAAACGCCCCCTTTCTGATGTGCTAAGTTGAGAAGTTCTCAAACTGCCCATCGGCAAAGTAATCTAGAGTGCCTTTGAAGACTGTGGCACGGCGTCTGGGCGCATGCTCCCCTATACTATTACGATTGAAACGATATCGAAGCTGGCGGTTGCAACTGAATTCGGAAAAAGGCTAAGAAAACGATGGTCGATGTGGTGAACGATATCGAAACGAACAGTAAACATTATCGGCGAGTTGAAAAACGAAAAGAAAGATTTGAACGATACTAGAGATGGAAAACGATATCGACTGAAGAAAATTAATACAGGATTGAATGGAAAATTAGGCAAGTACGAAAAGGTGACATTATGTAGAAGTTTCAAGGTCCAAAAAATATATACATGGGGCTAACAATTTGTACCACAAGTCAATTTCGCATTTTTAAGGATTTCTCCTATCTTTAAAAATTAGAATCTGTGTTTGTAAAAAGATACGGAAAACTAAAAACAGGTGTCTAGCCGCCTAGAAAAGCCAGGGAAATTTACCATTTCTGGGGAAAAGTCAGGAAAATTTGAAAATTCTGAGAAAAAGTTAGAAAATTTTGAAAAAAGTTCCTTATAAAACTAAGGATCTGAAATTACAACGCCATTAAAATCAAACTTTGCTCTTCATAAGTACTGTAAAGAGTATTTCAACCTCTCTTGCAAACCATTTGGTCTACCACCTTTCAGTCCTTCTTTGTAACTCAGAGATTTCCAGTTTCACTGAAACTTTCTACTGAATGTTGTAGGATTGATTAGGTGTTTCATTCTGCTTACCATAATTTCGCACGTATATGCCGCGCCTTAAACAATTAGATTTCCTACCAGAATTTATTTTAACCCTCTAAGCATGTGGAACGTAATATTCTGTTCACTAAGCTCCAGGTTTCACTGCAATATATGCAATGTTTAAGATAATATAATTCTACAGATTTAATGAATTTTCAAAACATTGAAGAATGGTTAATACTGTCAAGGGTTACATTCATATTTGTAATTAAGTTTTATTTATAATGTTGAAAAAATCATATTTTTTTAGCATTTAAAACAAAATTCAGTGAAATCAACATTACAATTTTACCCTTTTTCAAAACGCTCAGAGGGTTAAATGAAATGTGATTTACTTCTGCTTAGAACTTATTTGACTTCTTATTTTTAATAAAATTTCCATTTTGCAAAAGACTTAAGTATGCCACGGTGCATACGCGCGAAATTACGGTACTTATTTTTGTTTGGGAATTGAACATTTGTTAGCTTAATTATTGAATATTTATTATTTGTAATAAAATGTCAAAGCCCAATATGTATTTAACTGTGACTGATGTGATAAAGAATTTCATCCTGACTTGACAAAATGGATAGAACATGATGCTAAAAGTGTGTATCTGCAAAATGTTTAGCATGTAAAAAAGCTCAACAATTTGTAAATTTTGCAAAATATTATTATGTAACAAATCAGTAATTTTGGGCCTCAGAATCAGTTGTGAAAGTTTCACTCTCAAATTGACAACTTTTAAGATTTTTTGTGTGTAACATCACAAAATCTCGATACCTGGAATTTTTCTTTTATTGGTATGGAAAACCTGGAATAGACACCCTGTAAAAATATCGCGTCTAATCTACATCCTTTTGCTTTTTAAAATCTGGTATCCGTTTTGAAAATTTTTTATTTTGACCCTCCGAAAAAAAAAATAATTTCCAAAACTCATTAACGCGATTATTGTTTTTCGTTCCAGGTTTAAAAATCTGCATCGACTCGGGAAATGCGAATACGGACAAACAGTAGACTCCAGATCATAGACACATTCATTTTCTTCAAAGCACACCGTTGGGTTTTTAAAAATATTTACATTAGCCCTTTCGAAACCAATCATTTACATAATCCACTTTCACAATTTCTGCTATTTTGGTAGCATTTGCCCTTGGTTAAATTTAAATTCTACTAGGAAATTTGGTTGGGTCGAGTGTTCTGAAAAGGCCTCCTCCAGAACAGATTGCGCCTCCTGGTGGTGGAAGGTGGAACTACAGGCATATCTCTGGCTCTATGGGCCCAATTATGACAGGGTTTGGCTCATTCGACTTTATATTTATAGCCTTAAATATTTTAGTTGCACTTTCGACCGCTAGGGTGTGCTTTCTGATCAAGGGTTCTATGATCCCGATTACGACATGGTTTGCCTCATTCGACTCATTTTGATAGCCTAACAGATTTCAGTCATATTCGTGTAGAACAGATTGTTGTTATCTCAGGCTGGGCAACTCTAGGCGGGTTAGCCAGTAAATAAAAAAAAATAGTAGTATATTAATAAAATGATAAAGTACATCTATTTGCTTTCATTATGGATACATATATGCTTTTTTGAAATGTGAATACTTTTCAAATAACAAATGGCATATCAACTTTTCTATATAAAAATTTGATTTTCTATTTATATATATATATATATATATATATATATATTTTATTTTATTTTTTCAGAGTTAATGACTTCTATGAAACATAGAAACTCAAGAGGAACATCTAGATTATCCACTAGTTCATTGCCACCTACAATCTCGGCAAAATATGTTCAGAAAGATGTTGGAGTTCAAACAAGTGTAAGAATTATGTTATTTGATACAAATTGGTTTATTTAGTTTATTTTTACTGTCTCAAAACTGCTAAATATTCTTTGAAATAATTTATAAATAATCTTCCTGTTCTGTGCTATGATGTAAGCTCTCTGTAATCAATATATCTGAATCCACAATATTATATAACTATAAAATATTGTACATCTCAAGATTATTACACAGCTTTGAAACCTGACAAAATGAAAGTTTTTTTTCTTTCTTAATTGATTTTTTTTTTTAATTTATCCTTTTTGTTTGGAAAAATATCAGATTTAATATTTCTGATACATTGCACATTCAAAAACTGATATAAGAACATGCACAAAATTAACATGTGTGTTATGTCACAGATAAAACATCTGTTTTTTTTTTTTTTTAATTCTGTTTAAATTTCTAAAATTTATGTATTCAAAATTTACTCATTTATTTTTAAATTTAAAATATTTTATTTCCCATTTTATTTAATTCCCGTTTTCTAAATTTTATTTTGAAATCGGCAACCAGAACTTTAATTTCTGTTTCCTTTCCAATTGTAAACAGTCTCATCTTTATTTTTATCAGCATCTTCCTGGCCACTTTTAAATTCGATTCACGGTTGCCAACCGCACATTAATTTTATTCCATCAACGTACTGCTTTTAGCGATCGCAAACCTGTGTTGCGTCTCGTTATTTCAAATTTTTAAGCATTATTTCTGTGCCATTGTATTGTTTCCAGGGTTTTTTGAACGATGTAATAGCGTGGAGCTTCCCCATTGGCTGTGAGGTTTTGGCGCGCCTCTGTTAAGCTGAGTGTTGTTCAGATAGCACCCTCTGTTACTACAAAAAAATTTGCAGAGTTCGGGCGTGTTTCGTCCGCAGCTCCGATTTTTTGGCATTCGGTGTGGGCTATATGGGTCCACGTCCGAAATGTCCGTTACAAAAATAAAGGAGCATATTAAATCTTTTTACTTAAAGTTTCGATGGGTTATAATGTAAATATAGTTCGGTAATGCTTTTACTAAATGACTTGTGATCGTTGAAAATGAAGTGGCGTCATGGACTCTACATGATCTGGAAATTATTGTACCATGCTGATCTATCTCAGGAGATCCGTGTGAGAAGTCCTCTTGTATCACTGTCCTGGTGATCCAAATTGAAGTTTCGAGTCTTGGCTTGAGTGAATACAGAATTCTATTTTGGTGAGATTGTACATTTTTATTCATTTTACTTACCCATCATACATAGTATAGGGTAAGTCTTGTAATCGTTTTGAAAATCTAAAAAAAAAATTTTGACGGATTTACACGTTTCAGACACTGGAGATTCCGAAAAACATATTTTTAGGGAAAAAAATTTGCCGTCCGTCTGTGTGTCTGTAAACGCTCTATCTCCCGAAAAAATTGAGATAGAGACTTGCAATTTTGTATGTACTTAGTATGTAATAATGGAAAGAAGCCTATTTCATTTCAATAACATCGATTAACCGGAACTATTTTTTTCGGACTCTCGAAATATTCGTTCTGATAAAAGGTATATAAAAATTTTCGAAATTGGTTATTTTAAGAAATGAATATAAAAGACAATAAAAAAACATATATTTTGCATAAAGCATGAAGTCGATCGGATAATTAGTTGCTGAGATATTTGGAATCCTATTTTCCACACTCTTCGATTTTTCATGACCCTGTATTTTATACAAATTTCACTTTAAAGATATATTTTAATTCGAAATTTGACGCTTAATCAGATGCAATAAACCACTAGTTAATAGGATTATTATTTTTTTAGTTATAAGGAAAAACCTCTTTCAAGCAATTTAGTAATCGAGCCTTTAAAGTTTATGACGTCATCAATCCACGATTTTATTTGAATTGCAATGCATTTTATAAGTAGTTTACACATTTTTATTTTAATATTTCACATTATGCATATCCATGATGGGTAAGTATTACGGTGGCCCCCAACGACTAGTTTAGACTTCAATTTGTTGCCCTGATTCTGGCATGCGATGATGAGCATAATGATTCATCCTTAACATCAACTAGAACCAGGGTTGTTTGATTTAAATCAGCTCAATTTAAGTCATGATTTAAATCAAATGATTTAAAAAAAAGAAATCTTTGGTTTAAATCAGTATTTTTAACATTGATCATTTGTGCTAAAATAAATGTCATCATTCATGTCAGATTAAAAAGTATCTTTTAATAATGTTAAATAAAACGTTTATAAATTGTAAATACTATTTTATAAAAGTAAATGCAATACTCATTCAAAATATTATTTATCCATAGTGCATCCCAAAATAATACTGATAAATGCTCTGTCATTTTTAAACTTTTTTCTTTCCTACATGATCACTTAATTTTTGCAAGTTAAATGCTGAAGCTAAAGTTAAATATATCTACCCTATATATATAAAATCCTAATGAAACGAATTTGTGAAACGATTTTATGAAACGAATTTATGAAACGATTTTATGAAACGACTTGTTAAACGACTTATTATGGGCTATTTTTAATAAAATATTAAACGCTTGATGGGGAAATTAATACCAATTGTCCATAAAAATCCGCGGATGTCAAAACTGGTAATAGAATTTTGAAATTGGAATTAGATTTCGATATATTAATTTTTTTCTAATTTTAATGACATTTCTGTAATGATGGCAACTAATTATTCAGTTTTTTTTGTGACAAAAAAGGGAAAAAATTGAAAAGGATCCCGATAGGGATTATTGATCTTTTTTTATTCGTCATTTTCAAATTGAAATTGAATTTATCTTTTATTTCAATCGATAATGGAGATTGGGATTAAATTATGTTTTTCAGGAAAATTTGAAAAAAAAAATCACATTTCTATCGTCAGGATTCAATCGTCTGTCAGCATTTAATTTAATTTATAAACTGAAAATATTTTGAATAAATTCGCCCACATGACGTCATTTATGTAAACGCAAACGAAAGGAGCAAAAAAATATTTATACAATTTGTTTAGCGTAAAATGTCATTTATCCTATTTTATATATAATCAGAAGTAATTTGTATAGAAAAAACAATAATATACGTATAATTAAAATACGCATATAAACAAAAAAATCGTCGAATTTGTTTCCATGGCTGTTTGTCATTTGGCACCAAATCTCACTTTCTGATGCCCGAATTGCGCCAATCTTTTTAAAAAAGCATCAAGACCCCTATAATAGAAAAGCACCAAAAGTTCATTGGGTTTGTTTTCATAACTTTTGGCAACAAATCTATGTATATTAACGAATCTATCCCTTTTTGAAGCTCGAATTACGCCAAACCTAAAAGCAAACGATCCTATACTGGAAAAGTACCTGATTTTCTTATGGACAATTTTCAAGTGGTATAACAAGGTGTAAAATTATCGCGGATAGCAAATTTGTTTAAATATCTCATCAATTGATGCCGAATAAATGCAGGCATGCATGCACAAAATATTTAATTAATTTTGTATGATAAATAATTATTAGAAAATTCGTATATACATATTACTTAAAATAAATAATTTACATATTTAAAATAACATGAAAATATGCATGATGGTGCACTAAAATAGAGATAAAATTAAAACCTGTTACTAAAAATGTCTATAACATAGTACTTTTTAATACCGTGGTCCTTAATGTTATTCACAAGCAGATGGAATTTGTCTTATCCTTAAATGCAAAGGAAGAATAGAATACAGATCGTTGTTATAAAAGTCCGAGAGGTAGCCACAATTTAAACCTAACCATTTTATACAAGCTGGTTTTCAAGTTCTAATTGATTTTACTTATCAATCCCGAAAACAGTCGTCAGTTGTTGCAACAGCTGTGCATGAGGCCATGATAATCAAAAAATGCCCCATTAAAATGTTAAAAGTATGGCAACCCAATTACAGACTTACCAATATTTTTAAAACAAAGCACGCTGTCATGTTTTTAGAGGCCTCGAAGTCTGAGCGGGGGTTGGCGAGCGTAGCTCGCAGGGGGTAGGCCCCCTAGTTCAATATAAAAATATTTAATATAAGGTGGGTGCCATGCTAAAGTTTAATCATTTTCCCTGCCGTCATTTTTAAAAAATCAGAACCATTTTATTTTTTTTAACGTTCTCGGGTTAATGGATTTTCATTAAAAAAAAATATTGCATTCCCCAAGAAAATAGTTTTACTAGTCCCAAAAAACGGCATTCCAAATGTCTACCAAGTGGTCATATCAGGAACATGTACACTTGATGTAGCATTCATTGTTCCATGTTTCATAAATCATGGTTTTCTTCAATTTAAAAATGTTCTTCTGCTAAATTAAATAATTTTAGTGTAAAATAAATAAAGATGATACTCAATAATTCTTTTTGTTATTGAAAAGTGGTACCTGATATGGCCACTTGTATGGCCATATCAGGAGTAGGTCAGTTTTCATGAAAATCGTTTGATTTTGAACAACTCATAAAATATACACCATCAACAACAACACCAATTGATAGAGCATTAAAAACTGAATAGAGTATGATGGTATTCATAAAAAAAATCTTGTAAAAATGAGCATAAAAAAAAAAGAGACTTATCTGATAAAAACAAGAAGCGATCACTCCAAAAACATAAAATAGAAAATTGGCGTGAAATTTCACCACCTAGCTAAATGACAAGTGATCACATGATACACTAGGAGGCTCCTTTATGTACGGTATGCTCATGCCATTTAGCTTTTTTTTTTTTTTTTTGTTTTTTTTTTTTTTGTTAGCTAACATATAATAGGGAAATGGACATAACAGGGACACTTATCTTAGTAGTAGTATTTTCAGTGAGGAGTTTTTTCCTCTAAAGTAGATTATAGATTATTCACAAGTTTGTTTTATGTTTAATTACTTAGACCTGCAAATTACAATATCCCATATGTTGATGGTTGATGTATTGATCATATAATATGATAAATACGTGGACTAATTGTAACATAAGAAATATTTAGACAGTCTAACATAGAATTATAGAATTCCAGTTTCTTCTATAACTGAAAATAATTTAATCCCTGTGTCTCATACCTTTTCCCTTTCCTTTTCTAGAATTCATTGCTTACTGCAATGGAAAATATAAGATGTTATTGTACCTTATTTCTAAGCTAAGGAATCATTTCTACTGTCAAGTAAGTCTGATTGATTGTTTAAATTGTCAATGGCTGAGGGCTGGTTGGGACAAGAATATCATTTGCTAATACTAGGTACAGTACAGAGCTTTTGGATACATTGATACATAAGAAAAATGGCTGGCAGAAAGAAAGATCCAACATGGCTTTATTTTACAGGAAAAAAAAATTATTACTGGAAAAGGTATGAAAGCAATATGCAAACCATGTAGTATAGAAATGGTGGAGATTGTGGCAAGAATAAAAAAACACTAAGAAACTTGCAGTCTATGTAAAAGATTATATATAGATAAAGTATATAGATAAAGATGGCATTAGTGAATCTGAATCAGTTGAAATACACATATATATTTAGCATTCTTTGCTGCATTTATTATGTGATTAGATATAATATTGGAGTAATACATTAATGAAAAATTAATAACTTAAATTAACTAGAAATGTATACACACAACACACCTAGGTATATCTATAACAATTTAATAGAATAGGATTTTAAGTTAATTCATCTGATTTTGTTTGCAACAATTTTTTATTTTTATTTAAATTTTGAATTGTTATCTAGAAATTGTAATGAAATTGATAAAAATGTCCAAATCTGTACAGAGAAAAGAAATAAGTACATGGACAATACCACAAATAATATTAATAAAAAAAAATCTTATTTTAATAAAAAAAAATCCAATTTAAATAAAATAAATCAGATTTTTTTAAATTTTAAAATAAATGATGATTTTTATCAACAATGACTAGAACGCTAGGAGAATAGAATTTTCTCTTTCATTTCAAAGTCCTCGTTGAACATAGTTTCCTAGTACAGGCATTTTCTGTGATGCACGAAAGAACATTTACCAATTCAAGTATAAATTCACTACGATGATAATAGTTAACAATTTTCTAAGTTCTTATCCTTTTGAAGCAATGTTACATCCTACCGATTCAATGTTTAACATATGTTTTATATTAATGTTGTTGTTCCGAATATTATATTTTATATGAAATCATTCCAAAGATATTTTGTGTGCGAGATTTAATTTATTCAGAGGAATCTGCAGATAAACCATTGTTGCAATAAAAAATGTTTCATTTCTAATAAAGAAATTTAATATTACTAAGTATCTGTTTCTTTCTATTGTCTGTGTATATACTTTTTGATACATATAATAATAATTCTTTGACAACTGCCTTTAGATTAAAAATGAAATTTTGAAAATATAATATTTAAAATGTATCACCAACTAATAACAGTTACATTGTATGTAAGATGGAGTTTGATAAAATATCAACATCATATAATTTTGTAAACATTAAGTTTAATTTAATTAAATAAATTAAAGATATGAATTCTATAAAAGCTAAATTTAATTATGGCACTATATTCAGTTTGTAGTATATTTGTTTTCTTCAGCGATGCTGTGAATTTTCTGATCAGGTAAGAATGTTTTATATATTTTGCCATGATGTGTTTATGTTATGTTGTTCTTAACTTTCGTTTTCTCACAACATCTTGTACTTTCATTTTGTTTTTACCACTTTTAATCACTAGGCCAAAATTTTATCTCTTCTCTTTAGGAAAAATCAAAATTTAAAATATCTATTTATTTATTCAAAATTCTCTATCAATTCTATTTCAGAAAATCCCTAATCAACCTTTCTATTTTTTTCTTTTTTTCTATTTTTTTTTTCGTCTTTCCGTTACATTTAAATGAAAGAGAATTTTGAATAAATAAATAGATTTTAAATTTTGATTTTTCCTAAAGGGAAGAGAGAAAATTTTGGCCTAGTGATTTAAAAGTGGTAAAAACAAAATTAAAGTACAAGAAGTTGTGAGAAAACGAAAGTTAAGAACAACATAAAATAAACACATCATGGCAAAATAAATAAAACATTCTTACCTGAAGAGAAAATTCACAGCATTGCTGAAAACAAATATACTACAAACCGAATATAGTGCCATAATTAAATTTAGTTTTTATAGAATTCATATCTTTAATTTATTTAATTAAATTATGCTTAATGTTTACGAAATTATATGATGTTGATGTTTTATCAAACTCCATCTTACAATGTAACTGTTGTTAGTTGGTGATACATTTTAAATATTATTACTTTCTAAAAATTTCATTTTTAATCTAAAGGCACTTGTCAAAGAATTATTATTATATATATCAAAAAGTATATACACAGACAATAGAGAGAAGCAGATACTTAAAATAATATTAAATTTCTTTATTAGAAATGAAACATTTTTTATTGCAACAATGGTTTATCTGCAGATTCCTCTGAATAAATTAAATCTCGCACACAAAATATCTTTGGAATGATTTCATATAAAATATAATATTCGAAACAACAACATTAATATAAAACATATGTTAAACATTCAATCGGTAGAATGTAACATTGCTTCAAAAGAATAAGGGTTTAGGAAATCGTTGTTAATTATTATCACCCTAGTGAATTTAAACTTGAATTGGTAAATGTTCTTTTGTGCATCACAGAAAATGTCCATACTAGGAAACTATGTTCAACGAGGACTTTGAAATGAAAGAGAAAATTTTATTTTCCTAACATTCTAGTTGATGTTAAGGATAAATCATTATGCTCATCATCACATGCCGGAATAAAGGCAACATTTTGAAGTCTAAAAATGTACAATCTCACCAAAATAGAAGAATGTATTCATTCAAGCCAAGACTCGTAACTTCAATTCGGATCACCAGGACAGTGATACAAGAGGACTTCTCACACGGATCTCCTGAGATAGGTCAAGATGGCACAATAATTTCCAGATCATGTAGAGTCCATGACGCCACTTCATTTTTCAACAATCACAAGTCGTTTAGTAAAAGCATTTCCGAACTATATTTACATCATAACGCATCGAAACTTTAAGTAATAAGATTTAATATATTCCTTTATTTTTGTAACAGACATTTCGGATGTAGACTCGTATAGCCCACGCCGAAAAGTTATAAAGGCTATTGACCCACATATTTATAGACTATTTGCCATTCACAAATATTTTTAGTAAAAATTTAGAGGGGCTAATTAAGTTACTTGATTTATTTTATTTTGTGTGGGGTGGGGTATTATTTGAAAAATCTCATAACAATGAACTCAAAGATATGTTTGTTTTAATTTTAGGTATTATATTTTCAGAAATATTATTGAAAATTTATGGCAAAAATATGCCCCCCCCCCCCCTCCATTTTCGAATCTACCGAAACTATTTAAAAAATTAGGGTTAGTTGGAGTTTATTTAAACATTGTAGGGAAACTGTAGCAATTATCCTAGGTCACATAATATTTGAGAGAATCTCACTTTTCCATTACACACAAACTTTACTTTGTGGACGCTCAGCAGAAGGGTGTTGAGCGGATCAGTGCAGAATCATCCAAGGATTGTTAATAATAATTTTTTTAAATATTTGTCGCTATTTAGCTGAGATATTATTTAAAGGCTCTAACGATAACAGCATTGCAACTCTGCAACCTCTTTTCTGTATGTATACTATAATTCACCTTGCCTGAAGCAAAGATCTGGTACACAGTTTAAAATTGGCATTATGCCAAGTGCACTTTGAAAAAAAGTTTCAAAGTTGCAACGCTGCCTAGTATGTATTATTCTGTGTTATGTGTTATCTCTAGTTTTTGAGAAAATCTCATTTATCCATTGCACACAAACTTTGCTTTGCGAACGCTCAGTGGAGATAGTTGAGGGATGCTCGAGGTACGTATCAATGCAGAATCATCCAAGGATTGTTGATAATAATTTTTGAAAACATTTGTCTCTAATTAGCTGAGATATTAATTTAAAACCTACCTAAAAAACGTGGTACTAACCATGGCAGCATTGCAACTTTGCAAGCTCTTTTCGAAGCACACTTGGCATAATGTTAAGTTTAAACTGTGTACAAGATCTTTGATTTAGGTAAGGCAAATCACAGTGATAAGTAGTCAACATTACTCATTTCAATTATTGAAAAATAATTCATAGAATATGTTACTATTTAGGCTTCATATCTCTCTGAACGTTCATGGTATATCCATCAATACTTTGCTAGCATATATAGCTATACCCAACCCTACGTTGAATAGTTTTTTTACAAAGTCTTATTCTTTTAGCAACGATATTTTGTAATATCGTAGTTAGTAAATGATAAATTTATTGTATAGAACCGTTACTGTTATTGCTATAAAATATGCAGGAAAAAAAAAAAAGTAAAATAAGACCACACTTCAAGAAGAAGTAATTAATAAACTATTATTAAAAAGCATATTTTATTTGAATGTATATTGCACACTAGTTTGAGAGTGGTTGCACACAAAAAAGTTTTTTCTGTGGTAATCCTTTCTTTATTGGCATTAACTTTGTACCATATTGTTAGATATGAGATGGGCTCTATTTTCATTCCAATTTTCACGCTCTGGCTCAAAGTGAAAATTTTATTTATTTACAAATTGGAAAAAAATCCTTCTATTTTAAAATCAAAAATGTAGTTTAAGTTTCTTAAAGTATATTTTTCAATCCTTTAAAAATCAGTTTGAAAGGGAATTGGATTCTTATTGATGTGGTATATGGAGAAATATTCTATGTGATTCTGATGCCTTTGCACAGTCAGTGTTAGTAGGCACTAACTATGGCTGTCGCTTAAAGGAGAAACCATAAGAAACAACTCAACCCCGCGCGACGCAGAAATAATGAATTTCCCTCGCTTTCCAGCTTGTTCTAGAATAAAATTTTACCCCCTTTTTCCCCACTGAAGGACAACACAACAGAGAAAGTAAGAGAAAAGTTTAAAAATGTATATCTGCAAGATTAAAAGTGAATTTCTCTGGAATTTTGGCAGACATAATACATAAAGAAATACAAAAAAAATTTTGTTTAATCTTTTGAATAAAGTTTTAAATAGAAAAGATCATAAAACGATGTAAACAAAAAACAGAAATTTTATATTTTTATCCAGAGACTTAAATAAATGATTTTATTTTAATTTTAAAATGTTTATTGATGTTAAAAAGTAATTTAAATACAGAAAATAAATTTAATTTAGAGTAATATATTTTAGAAGATTAATTTAACAGATTGCAAATATTTTGAATGTAGATTAATTACGATTAAATTTAAATAAATAAATTAGTGAGAGTATTAAATTTAAATGAAGAAATGGTATGCATCATAACACTTCATAACTTGACACCCTTTTTAATGATACAAAGAGGGCACACACACGGACAGACAGATATTTTGTAAAAACATGTTTTTCGGAATCTCTGACCCCTAAAACATATAAATCCGTCGAAATTTTTTTTTATTACTATCTATTTAGATAGAAGAAGGTTAAAAAAGAAGGGTGTTAATAATTTGACCATATGTATGTATGAATGTTTTAATCCTGTTCACGCATAACTTTCGTAAATGTGCACCGATTTTGATATATATACATATTTGTTTGAAAGTGTAAGCCACCCTGGTGGTCCCATTTGAATTTTGTCAAACTCTGATGATTAGAACAAATTTGTTTTTAGAAAAATTTCAAAGTTAAAAACTTTAACTCAAAGTGAGATTGTAATAATTCTTTTAAAAATCAATGAAATATTAAATTACAAAGTGTATGAAATAAATTTCACAGAAAAGTTGATGATGGGACCAGCCAAAAAAAACATATTTTACACATTTTCACATCATTGAAACTATATTTACAATTTCCCGAAAAAGGACAATGGCTTGTAACTCTGAGCTGTAAATATTTTTATCACTGCTATAAACTTTATTATTTAAATAATTCGATATGTAGTGTAGAAAACATTGTCTTTTTTTTGTTATATACTCAAGTAGACAGCACTCGTAGTCTTTGCATCTCAGCTAGCGACTTGTGATCGTGTGGTTTATTTAAAAGTTTGTTACGCTCCAAATCATCCAAAGCTAATCCTTATAAGCTCTTAGCTCGACTTAAAGCACATAAGTTTGTCCTTTCGAAAAAACATTTTTTTACTGGAAAACTGAAGTTAAAATGCATGGAACCCAATTACAGAAGATTTATTCCCAGTTCTCGTCAAATTAGGTCAACTATAGCCATGTTGGCTTCATTTATAATAGCAACCTATTTTTATTGCCAGATTTGGCAAAATTTCACCAATTGTCGTCCAGATTGACAAGAATTTGATTCTGTCAAAGATTTTATTAGAAAATATTTATTTAATGAATAATTTAGGTAAATTAAAATCTATTACAAATTACTTATTTATTCAGCAGATGTTGAAATCAAGATAATTGTGTATTACTGTATTAATAACTAAAAAATAGGGAATAAAATAAACTTTTACAAAAGAAATATTAAGACTTAAAAAAAAAAGCACTAAAAAGTATTAAATAATCCTTTAAAATTCTCTAATGACAAAATGTTTTCCATTAACCCCAAATCTGATATCATGTGTCAGAATAGAAACGATAAATTTAATATTACAGTTTAAAACCCACCAAACATGGATTTTCGAGAGATTATATTTTACAAGAGATTAATTTACAGACTTATGATTTAGTTTACGAATATATACATACAAAAAGCAATCAATTAGTTTTTGAAGCTGGTGTCAAAAAACCCCAATTGATAAATTAGTAGATACTAGGTTCTATATATTTACAATTCTTACTATACTTAAGGTATTTTGGCACTGACTTCAAAAAGTAATTGATTGCTTTTCATATGTATATATGAAATTGATTGCTTTTTATATGTATATGTTTGTAAACTAAATTACAAGTCTGTAAATTCATCTCTTGTAAAATATATTCTCTCGAAAATCTATGTTTGGTGGATATTAAACTGTACATATTAAATTTATCGTTTCTATTCTGACACATATCAGATTTGTGGTTTATGGTTAAGATTTTGTCATTAGAGAATTTTAAAGAATTATTTAATACTTTTTAGTGTTTTTTTTAATCGGTTAATATATATATATATATATATATATATATATATGTTTTTGTAAAAGTTTATTTTATTAACTAGCTGTTACCCATGACTTCGTTCACACAACATTAAAAGAAGAATAAATACATTAATTAAGCAAAATATTTTACTCCTGATAATCAAAAATGTTAATAATTAACTAACTATTTATCACATTTCATAGGAGACAATACGGTATTTGTTGTTATACGGACCTTGATATAACTCAGTCTTAAAAAAGTGAAATTTTGTGCCAAATAATCGCGAAAATGAATTTGCAACCAATGCAAAAAGGAGGGCCAAATAAAATCAAGGAAATAAACGAATTGGGTAATAACAAATGTCAATTTTTCTTGATAAACAATTTTACTTTTAATGCCTTTGTGGAATGTTTTAACAGTCATCCTTCAAAAAAACATTAATTGGAAATAGTATATGCTTTTTCTTTAAATTCAATTCTGCCTCCTTGGTTTAATGTATAGCTGAATCAAATCTTGTTTTCTAAATGACAGTATGTTGACAGGCAACTTTTGTTCTCCAGAATAAATTGATTCATGAAGTTTGAATATGGGAAAATGTTTTTATTTTTCAGATAATTTACTGAAATCAAGATTTTGTTTTCACCATCTATTCAAAGTGAAAATAAATTCTGTTTTTCAGTTTTAATGAGAAAATGATGTAAAAAATATACTGATCTGTTTTATTTCTCCTTTTTTATACACATATGGAGTAATTTACTTTCCGTTTTTAGAGAAACTTCGTTAAAATTTACAAAAAAAAAAAAAAAAAAATTGGCATCTAATTTAATTTTTTATATTCTGAGGGTTTGTGTGACATCCTCTGATCAATGATAACCTGTATTAAGTAAATCGCGTTGCGTTCGATAGTCTAGGAGTAGTTGCAAAATACAAACTCACGATCAGATTTTAATATAATAGATTCGTGTTCATTTTCCTTTTCTTAAAATTATGATGTGATTTTTTAGCAGAAAACTCTCATCTGTATATAACGGATACTCATGCTTAATAATCAATATAGATTAAAAAAAATTTAATTTTTCATTATAACTATGGCGTGAAACTCATCTACTTTCTATATTTACTGATCCTTGTATTATTAATGTAAGGAATTGATTCACACTCATTTTAAAACATATTGGAAAATTCCCGTTTTATTTCAAATATGACGTCTCTTTTTCCCCAGAGAAATATCTTTATAATGATATAATTCTTAAATTCATGGTTGTACGCTGTGCTGTAAAGTGATAATTCATATCCTTTGTGTTTATATAATTATTTTTAAATTTCTTTTCCTGGCAATCATGAAGTAAATTTTAGCAGAAAACTCGCATCTACACAAAACTCACATCACATGATATTCAAGCTCAAATGATCTCAGTATCGATAAAAAAAATATTTCAGTTTTTCATCTTAAATATTACGTCCATTATCTATCTACTTTCATACTACTATATACTGATATTCATGTTCCTTGTATTATTAGGAATATTTGAAAATGCATGGTTTTATTTATGACGTCACATTTGTCCAAGCCAAGGAGAATCCTTTTTATGTTCCATGGTCCAAGGGAATTTTTCTTTTCCATGCAATTAATTTCAATACTGGCATAGGGAAATTATGTTACTTTAACGAAATAATATTAAATCTTTAGATTTTATCAACAAAAATAAAACTATTAACATTCGTCATTTTTTTAGGTAATAGAGTTATTTCTTTTAGTTTTAAGAATAAAAATAACTATTTCTCTGGATAATTTTGCGATGCATATTATTGACATTTGCTAACCATTTTCTTATGAAACATATTTTTACTTTTTTTAAATTTAAATAAAAAATACGGTATAATTATATTAGCCGTGCGCAGACGGTAAAACGCCAAGTATTGTTACCATACAAAAGAAAACAAGTAAAAAAATAACCCAAGATCATTTTATTTCACCATCAAAGCATATCCGCTTTATTTTCGATGTATGACGTCATATTTGCCCGTTTCCTATGGTTACGCATATTGAAACCTTGTATTATTATCAAAAACTAAAAAAAGTACGTTTTATTTCTAATAATATTATTTAATCTTCTTTTTAATTCTTAAATTTTTTTTATTTCATTTTCATTTTTCACATGAAAATTTTTCAATTGAAACTAAATTGTTAAGTAAAAATTATTATTCCGGGTTTTGATTAAGTTTTGGCAACGATAAAGTATTAACAACGGTAAAGTAAATTTAACCATTTAAAATATTATACGAAAAAATGTCCATTTATTCTCTATGAAAATAACGAAATTTGGAATTATTAAGAAAAATATTTGAATAAAATAAACAAAAACCAGCCTATGTTCATTTGAGGGTTATAATCAACCTATATGCAAAGATACAGCATCATTAAATTCTCCATTTTGATGCTGGCTTCAGCCTAACATTTGCACAATCAGATTTATAATATTACTAGTTGTTACCCGTGACTTCGTTCACGTATCATTAAAATAAGAATAAATTCATTAATTAAGCAAAATATTTCATTCCCGATAATTAGAAACGTAAATAATTAACTAACTCTTGATCACATTCCATAGGAGACAATACAGTATTTCTATGTTATAGAGGCTTTGACATAACTAAGTTTTAAAAAAGTGAAATTTTGTGACAAATAATCACAAAAAGGAAACTGCAACCAATAAAAAAGGCGGACCAAATAAAATCGTGGAAATCGGCGAATTGTGTAAAAACATATGTCAAGTTTACCTGGTAAACCATTTTACTTTTAACGTCTTTGTGAAATGTTTTAATAGCCATCCTTCAAAGATAATGGAAATAGTATATTCTTTTTCATTAAATTCAATTCTTGTGAATAGGGAGAAATAATTTTAGACCTAAATGCATGGAGCTTAAATTTGCCTCCTTGGTTTAATCTATAACTACAGCGCCTATATTCTAGGCGCTGTACTACAACTGAAAAAAAAAGCTTTATTTCTAAATGAAAATATGTTGACAGACGATATTTGTTCTCCAGAATAAATTGACTCATGAATTTTGAATATGTGAAAATACGTTTTTATTTTTAAAAATTTTTACTGTAATCAAGATTTTTTTTTTCTTTCACCATCTATTCAAATTGAAAATAAATTCTTTTTTTCAGTTTTAATGAGAAAAAATATATTATTCCGTTTCATTTCTTCTTTTTTATCCACAAAATTGGAATAATTTAGTTGCCATTTTTAGAGCAACTTTGTTAAATTTATATAAAAAAAAATAATAATAATCATATCTCGGAATTTAAATCATTTTTTTAAATTCTGAGAGTTTATGACATCCTCTGCGAAATACAAACAGGCGGTCAGATTTTAATATAATAGATTCGTAATTATTTTTATTTTCCTAATAATCATGGTGTGGTTTTTGGCAAAAAATTCTCATCTGTATGTAACTGATATTCATGCATAATAATCGCTAGCTAAAAAAAAGCTAAAAACAAATATTTAAATTTTTCGTTTTAAATATGACGTGAAACTCATCTACTTTCTAAACTTACCGATTATTGTATTATTAATGTAATGAATTGATTCACGCTCCTTCTAAAACACGTTTGAAAATTCCCATTTTACTTCAAATATGACGTCACTTTTTCCTCAGAGAAATCTCTTTTAAATGGCACAATTCTTGTTAATTTTCTTTTTCTGGCAATCAGGACGTACATTTTAGCGGAAAACTCCACATTTGTGTGTAACTGGTATTCAAGCTAATTATTAATCAGTATCGATAAAAAATATTTCAGTTTTTCATCTTAAATATTACACCCATTATCTATTTACTTTCATTATACATTGATATTCATGCTCCTTGTATTATTACGAATATTTGAAAATACATGTTTTATTTATGACGTCATATTTGTCCAAGCCGAGGAGGATCCTTTTCATAGTTCCATGGTCCAAGCGAAATCTATTTTTTAATAATATAATTATTGTTGCACTTTTCCTTCTAATTATAACGCAGTTTTTGACAGAAAAATATCTTTTTATTTTAACCGATATTCATACTTCATGTATAATAAAAAATACTCCATATTTTTGTTTCAAATATCACGGAAATTCATCTTCTTTTTAATTTTTTTAATTTTCAGTTTTCACGTGAAAATCGTTCAATTGAAAATTAGTTGTTGGGGAAAAATTATTTTTCCGTGTTTTTATTTTTGTGGCAACGATCAAAGTCCTAGCAACGATAAAGTAAAATGGTTAAATTGTATGGGAAAATGTCCATTTATTCTCTATGAAAATAATGAAATTTTTAATTATTAAAGAAAATATTTGAATAAAATAAACAAAAACCAGCCTATGTTAATTTGAGGATTATAATCAACGTATATGCAAAAATACAGGATCATTAAATGCTCCATTTTGACGCTGGCTTCAGCCTAACATTTGCACACAATGAGATTTATAATATTATTAGGATTAAGATAATTATTTTTAAAAATGACTGCTGTAACTGTATCTTAAATTTGAAAAAAATGAACAAAAAAAAATGAGTTTTGGGATAGATACAGTTTACTAGTTTTTATTGTATATATTTTTTCTCTTATGAATAATGATTGAAAATTTTTTTGTGCTTATTGTATTTTTTGCTGAATTTCAGAATGAATTGTTTGAAGCTAATAATGCTGATATTGATGAACTGATGACAATGTGAGTTTAATGTATTTGTTTATTTCTGTTTGTATCTTTATGCACATCTTAATTTATCAGAATTAATGGAGGTGTAATTTTCTCTATTGAAATTAAAACATTTGAATCAAAATATAAACATTTTCAATCTATCTCAGAATTTATCATCTTGATAAATAAGACAGCAAATTATATGAAATTATGTAATTTTTTTTTTCACATTTAATACATAAAATGCCACAAAATTGAGCTTAGATGCACCTTTTTAATTTTTCAGTTTCAGCCTGTTCAATTATCTATAAATTTCTTTTTTCAGCACTATATTCAAAATACATTGATAAAATGTAATGAAATTTAATGTGAGGATTTTGCACTGCAGTCTGCTAATTTTTAGCAATATCTAATATTTTTTTTTAATGCAGGTTTAAACTTCTAAAGAAAAATTAAGGATAAAAAAATCTGCAAACAACATTAGCCAAGCCAGAATATTGTCTCATTTATTCCATCAAAGTTACAGGAAAATCTGATTGAAAATAGCAAAAATAGTTCGGGGAAAAAAAAAATAATAATAACAATCATATTTCAACTGCATTAGAAGATGGCATCATCCAGTTTTTGAAAAACTATGAAACAAAGAAAAATAAATTGAATGTATTTGAAATACAATTTAATCTAATACTAGATGGAACCCGTCAAAATTTGACGGAAAACAACTTGATAGTACCATAAAAATAAAATTCTAGTTCCATTTAGTTTTTTTTTTTTTTTTAACTACACGACCTTTAACAACTTTCATTAAATTATTTTTTATCAGTCTGATTCTAAAACCCCGAATTTAAAATTTGCTGTTTGAAGCTAACGATTAATAATGCATATTTTTTATTTAGTAATTAAAACAAAATATTCTTGCATTTTAAATTTTACTTAATTTATAAAGCATTGTAATAAAAAAAATACAAATTATATAACTTTTCTTCCTGAATTAAATGTAGCATTATTAAAATGAATTATAGCCATAAAGTAAGAAAAATCATTCTGTCCAGAGTGGGGATCGAACCCACACAATAACCGGATCCGTGAAGAAACGTGCCTTATAGCACTTGACCACCGTTTACGCATTAGAGTGTGCTCTAAAACTGGTTAGGTTCTAGATTTAAGTTTACACATGCGTGTTGGGTACGATTTCATGTGAATTTGACAAAAAAAGCCTTTGCTTTTAAATATATAGATAACAAAGCATACCTTTTATTCTACATGTGAAATAAAACTGCTTCGATCGATCCATGGTATCTTTTTCTTTTAAACATTTCAAGTTTGCTGTTTAGCCATAAATATAAAATAAACCCGTGTGAAGAAATCATGTTTATCTTTTTTGTACTATTTATTTTTTTATAATCATTGTTGAGCATCCTATAATGCTGTATTTGATGTTTGTGGCAACACTAATTTGAGGAAAACTTTTCATTTATGAAAACAATGCCGATTTAATTTTTAATTAAGAGCAATTTTTAATCTAAAAATATGTTTTAGTGAAATGTGAGTGTACTATGTCAGAAGCTGCTTCAAAAACCTTTAGAATGATACTTCATTCGTCGTTGTGTGTTTCGTAAATTCATAGAAAAAGGGAGGTTGACAACAGAAATAATATTTGATACTTTTGCAGAGTTGCTGTTTTTAGGTATACTACTGACGAAAATTTTTATATTATATTTGTATCACTATTTCTAAACTATATTCTTCATGATAGATTTCTGTGGTAGATTTCTCTTTTCAGCAGTAAAATCTATCATGAAGATTTTTGCTTCGAATTAGTGGTACATCTATTGTTTGAAATGGGAATTAGGCTGAGATCTTTAGTGATACATTACGATGTAGAATCAGACACAAAAACCCTACACAATTTGTGCATTTATTCTTTTTGGTCAAACTTGGAAGAGAAAGTAAAATTAAATTAAATGATGCATTTTACTTTCATTGTTCAAACACAATAACAGGAAGCCAGGAAATGAAGAAACTATTTTAGCTATTTAATCCATCTTTATTTTCTTCATGAAGGATGGAGAGAAAGATGTTGACATAAATGGACACTACATAAAACTGTACAAAGATTCCACACTCAAGAATCATTTTGGATTCTAAAATATTAATATCATAACTGGCCTTATTCGTGAAGATTCTTGATAAACCAATTAAAAACTTTAGATTACTTTAATGTACTTGTAGATCACTAAATTAAAATTATAGGCTTCAGCATCAGACTTAAAAAAACAATAAGTATGATTCCAACGATTTTGAAGCAGGCTCGAAAGCCACGCTTCTAAAACAGAATAGCTCTTTAGAACAGTTGTTTAGACTAAATCATTTAATTTCAATTCTAATGAAAATTTCAGTGACATTTGTATAAATACAGTGAACTCTCGTTAAGACGGATAGTCAAGGGCAAGCGTTTTTTGTCCATATTAACGAGAGTCCATTGTAACAGGAGTTCACAAATTTGACATTTTACATTACAGTAAAACATACTTATTATGTACATATATATCGTAATATGACTAAAAATTTAATTTCTCAAACCATTTTATGCTACTTTACTAAAAATGTACAAGAACAACTTTAAAATAAAAAAATATATATATATTTGAAACTCGAGTTTACATTGAAGCATGCTTACATTGTTACTCGAAGGTGCAAAATGTTAGTACATGAAAGAAAACGGTCGAGAGTACTTAAAAGCAATCCAAAATAAGAAGTAATCTTCATTTGTTTTTTCTTGGTAAGCGACCTTCTTTCGATATCATTCTCAAGTTTAGCCAAATGTTCAAATGTGTCTCAGAGACATTTTCAGTTGAATGATAAAATTTCCTAATTGTCACCAGCATATCACGGAGATATTGCACCCGATCAGCTTGCACTTTTGGAGGAGAGATTTCTTCGTCGGCTGCTCCGTGACGTCAGAGGCGAGGTTTCTACTCCTTTCATCTTAAAAATAGAATAAAAAAATTTTGGGATTTCGTTGTCTTGATGAATATTTGTCCATCTTAACGAATGAAATCTTAAACTGTACGTATTAAACGATGTCTGTTACATGCACTTCCTATAGACCTTAACCGGGAAATTTGTTTTTGTAGGTAATAACGAGAAATTCATCTTAAACGGGGCCGTCTTAACGGAAGTGCACTGTATGAATAAAATGGGCCACATCAATGTGCCTGCATGAATACTTTTAATTCATTAATTAAATAAAAACAACAATGAACATGAAAGATCAAATTAACAATCCCGAACAAACACAAAACTTTCAATTCATGCAAACAGATACAATCCACTTTTACCTCAGTGCTGAAACGGAGGAGACCTGAAGCAAGACGTCACGTCACGCCTTGGCTCATGCACATTATGCACAAAGCATAGCAACTCCAGTGAGAGCAGAGCTGCAATCAAAACACCTGCTCTGATAGCCGACTAGGCTTAAGATAGATCGGCACGGTCGACAGGAAAAAGATGCTGATGTAGGCTTAGCAACATCTTGTGCACTTGAACAAGAACAAAACAAGCTATAAAAATGTAAAGTGTGCTAAACAGAAAAGAAAACAATGTGATAAATAGTAATATCACACCTGTATGTATATATACTTTTTTCAACTACTGTAATAAGTCTTTAATAAAATAAAATCATTCAAATAAATTAACCATTGTCTATAATATAGTAGTTCTGATAATATAAACTGTTTATAGATTTATTTTATGAATTTTAAATAAGCTGTTGAATTTTTACAGGATTTCTGATTTAAGAAGTCAACTGATAACACTGCAAGATGAATTTAATGAACAGACAGAGTATACTTCTTATGAAAAACAGATCTTGAAAGCAGATCATGAACTTCAGGTAGAAATTGAAGTATGTATGATAAGAACAGTGATGTCACTGGATCCTAAAAATTCTGGGTCTCAGGGACTCAGGATTTTCAAATATCTGGGTCCCTTTTTTATAAAAGCGGGAAAATTTTTTATAAATTCTCTCATAATAATTCAAATTCATATTTTAAAGGAACAAGTGAACTTGTTTATTTGGAAAAGGGAAATGCAATAGTTATTGTTTTGATAATAATTAAATAATTAATAATTAAAACCAGTATTTTCTAATCAAATAAGATTTTTTTTTTTTTAAAGCTATTAAGAGAAATTTTCTTTGCCTTTTTTAAATGTAAATGCTTAATTATAAAATAATGATTATTTGAGTGTAGAAGATAACAAGTATCACTAATATTTGCATTTCTTTTAAAAGGGGGAAGACGGATTTATTGAAAAGGATATTTTTGTTGGATAAAAGAATACTTTTGTTGAGTAAAGGGGCACTTTCTATTGAATGAATGGATGCTTTGATTAAACTTCCCATTGGATTATTTTTCTGCATAGATCAGTGTTGGAATCAAAAATTTTCTTTGGAAAGGAGTTTCAGGAGTGATTCTGATTTTAAAAAAATATTTTCTGACATGCACAGCAAATTTTTTGAAAGGTTACATTACAACAGAAAGGGGGGGGGGGGGAATTCTCTCTCAGAACTATTTTTGTTGTTGTAGGTCAGATTAACTCTGCTTTTGATTCGAGTCGATTTCAGGCTGAGTGAATTTCGCATTTTTTCCTTGGCCTTTGGTTTGGACGATATTCGAGTTTTTTCCGCGATCCTTCAACAAAATTCGCGGTTTTTTCGAGATCCTTCGACGAAATTTGCTGTTTTTTCTCCCCGAGATCCTTTGACGAAATTTACCGTTTTTTCGAGATCCTTCGACGAAATTTGCTGTTTTTTCTCCCCGAGATCCTTTGACGAAATTTACCGTTTTTTTTTTTTTCGAGATCCTTCGACGAAATTTGCCATTTTTTAGCGATCATTTGACGAAATATGTTGTTTTTCGAGATCCTTCGACGAAATTTGCCGTTTTTTGGCGATCTTTCGACGAAATTTACTGTTTTTTGGCGATCTTTCGACGAAATTTACTGTTTTTTGGCGATCTTTCGACGAAATTTGCCGTTTTTTGATATTCTTCGACGAAATTTGCCGTTTTTTCGAACTCTTTTGACGAAATGTACCGTTTTTTTCGAGATCTTTCGACCAAATTTGCCATTTTTTGGCGATCTTCCGATGAAATTCGCCGTTTTTTCACGGTCCTTGGACGGATTTCACGATTCTTCGAAGAATTTACGCGTTTCGTCCCAACTCTAATTTACGCGCTATAGCGTGTCCGCGGCATCTCTGTAAGAATGTGTGTTGTTTAATTTTGACATATCTATGCATTAGGAGCCACATTCGCACAATTTAATATAAGTATCGAATATTATGGACTTGATAATATTTTGTTTTATCTTCTTAAAAGTGAGTTAAATTCTATAGATGTAGGCTTGGTATCTTGAAAGCAGAACGAAAATAACTACAGATGGATAAAAATGCTGATTATATACAATTGCTCCAAAAAATTATTATTTCTGCTTAAAAAAAGTGCATTTCAGAATTTTAAGTGGAAGTATATCATTAGTGTTACTGCTAGAACATTATCAAAGTATGCAATGCCATGCTCTTTTAAAAATTGGCAAAATTCACTCTGCCTCCTTTGCTCAAACAAAATGTTTAAAATTAGATTTTTTTTAAATTTATTTTGTACTGTTTCTTACTTTGTACCATAGTTAAATAATCAATTGTCCATATTACTCCTCCCCCACCCCCACTGTTGAAACCACTATTGGAAGAGGGGGGGGGGTAAGCAAAATGTTTCTTCTTTTTTGCAGCTTAGCTGTTCCCACTCTTGGTGTTCATAATAAAATTTTCAATATTCCAACATATTCTTTTTGTTGTAAGTACAGTTGAATTTTTAAAAGAAGTTTTCTGTTTAAGAGACAAAAGAAAAATGCTAGTTATATTGAAAAATATATATTAAATTAAATACATTTTTATGAAAATGTTATTGATGATTTATTAATCAGATGTTTTTAGGTTATTAATTCATTATATATTTTAATATTGATTTCATAATTTATTTTACATTATGAAATATTTATGAACAATGTTTGGATTTTTAAATGGTTGTTCTCAGTCAAAAATCAGCATAAGGTTATTATTTTAGGAAATAAATAAATAAATAAAAATTATTCCAAAGATTTTTGTCCAATTAACATAAAATGTAGTATCTTAGCACGGAAGAAAGATTTTGTCAAAATTGGGTGTTTATATTGAAAATTAATTTAATTCAAATTTTAATATATAAATGGCCCTAAAGCTTAACTAGTGCAGTGACTTAACTGATCCATTTAAAAATAGATGTTATTCCCAGTTGAATGAGTAACAGTAATTGATCAATTTAAAAATCCCCCTCACCCTCCAAAAAAAAAATCTGCTCCCCCTTTTTTTTTTGGGGGGGGGGGGGGGTCTAGCAACATTTAAAATTTTGAAAAAATTCTGCTATGTTTGTTGTTTTATAATAAAGTTAAACAATCTAAATCTCCCCCAAAATGCTTACTCTCTCTCTCTCTCTATATATATATATATATATTTTTTTTTTTTTTTTTTTCATTACCAATACACAACATTTAGAAACTTTAAACTTTTTTTTTCCCTTATGTGTTATTTTAATTAATAATACTTGCTGTAAAAACAAAACTATGATGATTTTCACATCTAAATTTCCCCTCCCCCTTTTTTTTTGCCTGTTTAAAAAAAACTATCATTTGTTGTTATACAGTAAAAACAGTCAATCGCCTAAGTTCCTCCCATATTTTCACAGCACATAGTTTAATTAATATGCTTTTATATTTTACAATTATTCTGCTCTACTTATTACTTTATAGTGAGGATAAAAAATCATCTAAATCCTCTTGCTCCAAAATGTCTTACCTCTACCCCTCTCAATGTTCCCCAAGCATACAAGTTAAAAATTTTCAAGACTACTTTTTAATAGTTTTGTTGTTTTTCCATCACCATAAATAATCGAATCTTAATGTGCTGCAAAAGCCAATGTAGATGAAAGTAGTAGGTCAAAATTATTAAACTGGATTAATTCAAATGTGCATAATACCTAGCAATATGTGCTTTATAAGTTGAAATAATTGCCTCTAAAATTTTCCAAAACATAGCTACTTCCCCTGGTTACTATTATTATATTTTCTTATAATAAAATATTTATTGAGTTCTATAAGAAAAGAATACATGTATACACTCTATGGTTATGTGAAAAATCTATTCACTGTAATGAAATTTTGTCAATTAGAATTGCATTTTCTTAAGAATTTTTCTGGGGAATCCTAAACTATTATAATAAAAATTTTATTCTATTTGATCTCACAATAATGGAACTCTAGTGTATAGTGGTATTTTAGTTCTTGAATTCTCAGCTGTTGAACATTTTGGTTCTTGGTTGAGAAACTTGATTCAGTTCACTAACTGTAAGAGTCTCATCAAATAAAGTGAATGACAAAAACATAGCAAAAAGTACTCCTTTTCTTTATATATATATATATATATATGTAAAGTTTGTATAAAAAGGTAATGAGGTACAGTAAATGCGGCATTAATGAAATTCATACATTTTAAGATTCTTGTACAGCAAAATTGGTGAATTCACTGATTTTTTTTTTTCTTTTCATTAAAAAAAATATATATATATATGGGTATGAAGTGGGCATGTGGTGTAGTGATCCCGGTGCTTCTAATTTCATGCATTTTGCAGATATTTTTTTTTTTTTTTTTTTTTTTGAAAGAAGTTACTTGCTCTAGTGATCTAAAATAATAAATGGAATCCTGGAATAGAATACATGTAGTATAGTGATCTCGGTACTTGATCCTAGTGATCTAAAAAAATAAATGGAACCCCTTCTCCATCCTTCTCCCTTATCTCAAATCATCACAAATAAAAATATGGGCTAAATTTTTTTTAAACTTTTATTATTCTTATTTTTAAATGTCATTGTTTCATGTAATGCATAGTACATAGTTTTATATTTTACTGTATTATTGTACAGTATATTGTTTAAAACAGATAAATACAGGGAGTAACTTGGCAATCAAAAACCAATTGATCATATTTTCGTTATTTCTTACGATATATGTTGCTTTGTATTTTGAACATTTATTCTGAATAAATCATGTTCAAGAACTGAGGCACCACTGTATGCTGAATTCTAAGTAATGCAAGATTTTATTCAAGAAACTATTTTCATTTTCTAATGTTTTCATCTCCAGTACCTTCTAACAAATTAACTTTTTATTTTCTATTTTTTATAGGAACTTAAAGCTGAAAATATTATTCTAAAAAGAAAACTTGAATCAAAATCATTGCTGGAGAAATCTCAAGTGTCTTTTAATGAGTGTAAAGAACTGGAAAGTAATTTATCTAAACATGAAAATTTAGAGAGCAATAATAATAAATTCAGTGCAGGAATGCGTAGGAATAGTGTATCTTTTAACAATTCTCTCATCAGTGAAAAATACAATTCAAATAAATCTATGAAAGAAACAAGTAGGGTATCTGTTTGTGATTCTACCCTCTTAGATGACAGCCATGAAAAATCAAACTTTCTGTCATTGTATGATGAAATGGAAAGTGATGCAATTTCAAAATTTAAATCTGAAATTGAAACTCTGAAACATGATATTGAAATAAAAAACAAACAGATTACTTTATTAAATGACAAAATCTCTATTAAAGATCAGTTTATTGCATCTTTACAATATGAAATCACTTTAAATAAAAACACGGGTTCTCCATTTGATAATATCATGGATAAAACAGCACAAATAGATGAAATTTGTCAAACAGATTTTATCCATATATCACCAACAAAATTATTAAATTGTGATACTCACATGAGATATGTTACGGAGGATAAATTTACTGGGATAACACCTAAAAAGTCAAGAGAGTTCAGTACACAGTATAGTAGAAATGAAGTTGTGGATGAGCATTTTGTACAAACATCACCAATAAGAGATTTGAATTTATTTTCTGAGGGTATTTATAAGGAGTATTTAAAAGTTGATCAGCATTCTGAAATTTCAGACTCATTTGTTGAAAGAACTTTAGACATTGAAGAAAGGAAATCAAGTGAGTTGTTACATCAGTCATCTCAAACATCCCTACTATCTCTTACCGAAACTGACAAAGACAGAGATTCAATTATTAATAATGAAGTTTTCATTGACGATTCTTCCAGTACACCAAAAGAACCAGAAATTTGTAGGTGTGGTTATTTTTCCGATGAAACAAAAATTTTAATTAAAAAAGTTAATGATCTCAAACATTCTGCTTGCAACATTCTGAAAAAATGCATGAAAACAGACTATTTAAAAGATGCTGATAAATATCTCTCGGATATTAATGATTGCTATTCAAAATCTGCTCTTGAGACAGCTACTGATCTTGAAAATCTTTTATCAATCTTGGGATATTACATTAGTAATAGAGATCAAGATTGTGAAATTATCAATAATCAGCTTGAATCGAAATTTCAAGAAACTAACATATTAGATTCAGAACTTTCTGATACAAAACGAGCCTTAAATATAAAAGAATCTGAGCTTTCTAGTCTGCGTGATTTGTTTTTTGATTTAAAGCAGAATTTTTCTCAATTAACGTCTATATGCCAAGTATTGAACAATGTAGATTCCCAAGAAAAATTTGATGAAATGAAACAAAGATCCAATGTAACTATACCTTCACAATCTTGCATATTAGAATATGAAATGACTATGTTTAAAAATCATTTTGTAAATCTTAATTCCTATATTGAGGAAAATGCCTCAAAAATTATTAGTTTATCAGAAGATCTCAAGAAAGTTAAGTCCGAGTTAGCAGCTGCTCAAAAAGAAGGCTTAAAATTACTGGAAAATAGTTATCTTTCTAAAAATACAGTAACAAAGAGTGTTCAAACATCACAGGATCTAGGTACTACTGATACAACTGTTAAAGACTGTCTAATATTGGAGTTAAACAAAGAAATAAGTACTCTACGTGAAGAAATAAATTATTTAGAAGATAAAAATAAAGCCTTAAAGAAAGATATAGATGATTTATATAGTTCTGATTCTGAAAGAATCGAAATTTTACAAAGAGACAGAGAAAATAGAGAGAAAATAAAATCAGAAATGTTAGTAAAAGATTTAGAACTAAAATTAAAAGATTTAGAACTAAAATTTGACCAAGAGTTAATTGATCAAGAAAAATATTTTGCAGAAGAGTTAAATGAAAAAGTTCAAAAAATAAAACAAGAAAATTTGAAGCAGCTACAGGATCTAAGGGCAGAAAAAGATCAAATAAAACTATCTCACAGCAAAGAAATGTCTGCTATCAAAAATCAATATGAAGATCAGTTGGCATCAGTAAATTCTCAAAAACATGAGTTAGAAAAGAAAAATCAGGAAAGAATTAATGCTTTAAAAGAAAAATATAATGCTAAACAAAACAAGTTCTTAAAAGCTTACTCTGAACTTAATGTTCGTGTTCAGCACTATATGAAAGAGGCCGAAAAATTAAAGGAAGAAAATACCCCATCTAATCAACTTCAAGTCATTGAAAAACTAAAAGAAAAAATAAGTGAGTTATCTGATGAAAGAGATATGCTGCAGAAAAAATGTACAAAAACCGATCTACAACTTTCTGAATTAAAAGCACACAATAATCATCTGAAGAATGAACTGAAAAAAATAAGTGAAGAACCCAAGCAAAGCACCATAAGTAAATCAAGCAAACTTGAAGAAATTAATAAAGAGCTGTTGTATGATTTAGATCAGAAAAAAGCAAAGATAATGACTTTACAATCGAACAATGCAAGTATGCTTCAAGAACTCAAGAAACTTAAAGACATGCAGCTATCAAAAGCCTCTGTATCCTGCAAATGTAAAAACCTTTCAAGAGAAGCAAATTTTGATATACCAGAAAAAAATGAACACAAGAAAGATAGAAAAAATGTATATAGCTTTTTTTTAAATATCTTATTTCAATTAAAGTGTAATTATTGCTTAAAGTGGAAAAAAAAAAAAAACATAAAGCAAAAGGTATAAAAATACCTTTTAATATAGATTACATATGTTTCCTTTGCTCAAACGGCGACATCTTCAGATCAAAATGATAAATAAAATATTCTCGCAAAGTTTTTGAAAACGATAAACATAATCACGAGATCACATGTCCAATGCAAGCAGGTGATTAAATTGGTCAAACTGAAAAATTTGAAAATTATTATTTTATTTTTATCGCTTTTCAATCTGTAAAGCATCGTGTGCAAATTTTAGGTAATTCAAAAGAAGCCGATTTGTTGCAAATGTTATCGTTTCGCAAATATATTTCTATTGATTCACGGATAATGGATGGGAGATAAACTCTTAAGGAAAAATTATTTTACTGTTATTGAAATCAATCTGTAATGGCTCTATTCTATGCCGGGGTGATTATGTTTATGTTATATACATGAATTCAGGTATTTTTTTCATTTTCAGTACCGAAATTCTGTTGTTGTTTTTTTTTAAGTTCATAAAAAAAAAAAAAAAATTAAATATCAATTTCGTATGATTTGTAAACATAATTAAAATTCATATTTTTTATACTTTGACTTCCATGTAGTACATTATATGTCCCCCCCCCCCTCTCTCCACACAAAAACGTTTTCTCACTAAAATTTCTGGTATTTTTTTCATGAATCCATAATCACCCCTGTTCTATGTAATCTAGCTAAGGCAGTACTTCTGTCATATTTGATATCTGCCATAAATTATTTCATTCACATTTTAAATTTTCTGTTTGTCATTCCTATATAGTATTGTACTGTTCCATCTACCTTGGTGAATGAGATTTCATAATCACCGGAAAGTTGATCTATTTTTCTACATAATATATTTTTTAATTTTGTAGAAGGTTTTGTGATAAGGCAGATATTAAATTTTCTAAGGTTATATTTTAATATTTCAAAGAATCCAAGAAAATATTGTAAAGTTGAAAGCTTTGAGTTTTGTTCATAAAAAATGTTCTTCTTTTTATTATCCATGTTCATAATTAATTTATTAATAGTGCTGTCTTTATATCCATTATTTCTTGCGATGTCACATATTTTATTTATAACTTTAGTTAATTGATTAGGGGTACAGACAGTAAAGGCTCTTCTAATAAAATGTCTAAAGACAGAAACTTCATAAGAAAAAGGTGCTTGAGCATTATTAAAAAACATAGTATGTAGAAAAATAGATCCAATAGAACCTGATAAACTTTCCAGTGTTTCTGAAATCCCATTCACCAAGGCAGATGGAACAGTACAATATTATATAGGAATGACAAATAGAAAATTTAAAACGATAATAAAAGAACATATGGCAGATATCAAATATGACAGAAGAACTATTGCCCTAGCAAGACTACATAGAATAGAGCCGTTACAGATTGATTTCAAGAATAGTAAAATAATTTTTTCATCGAGACTTTATTTCCCATCCATTATCCATGAATCAATAGGAATATATTTGCAAAACGATAACATTTGCAACCAATTGGCTTCTTTTGAATTACCTAAAATTTGGCTCACGATGCTTTACAGATTGAAAAAGCAATAAAAATAAAATTATTTTTACATTTTCCAGTTTGACCAAATTAAGCACCTGCTTGCATTGGACATGTGATCTCTTGATTTATGTTTATCATTTTCGAAAACTTTGCGAGAATATTTCATTTATCATTTTGATCTAAAGATGTCGCCGTTTGATTGAAGGAAACATATGTAATCTATATTAAAAGGTATTTTTAAACCTTTCGTGTTATGTTTTTTATCATTTTAAGCAATAATTACACTTTAAAGTTAACAAGTGATTTTATTATGTTATTTATCTTATTTCATTTTTCTATTATACTGAAATTAGATATTTTGTTAATATCAGTCCCTCATCAGCTCCAAAAATTGTTTTATGTCTAGTGTAACTTTCAGTCTGGTGGTGATAATTAGACAACCCCTCTTGTAACTTAACATTTATTAATCACATGGTTGATAAAATGTAAATTCTAATGAAGAAGCAACTCGCTAACTTGACACACTTTAGCAAAAACCTTCTTAAGTCAATTACAATTTAAACATTTCCATCACAGTTAATCCTTAGAAAATGTTCTTTCTAATTAAAATTCCTTATTTATTTTTGCAATGCAGCATAACTTAATGTTTTACTCAAAAATCACTTCTGTTATATTCAAGAAATATGCGAGAATTAAAAAACACCCACACCTGACATAATCAGCTTAAAATGAAGCATTTTATTACATATTAATGTTTAATATAAAAAAAAAAATAATATTTATATAGATCATTCTAAAATTCTATTATAATAAAAAAAAAATTGTAAAAATGAAGCTCATGGTTTGCCAGAATTCTGCAATTGTTAGTTAAAATTATTTTAAAACTAAATAAGCACTCCTTAGGTATTTTTAACTATTTTTATTATTTTAAATGGTGCATAAAAACAGAACAAAAAGGGAAAAAAAAGACTTTAGTGAAATATTTGATGTAGTACTATAGTGGTTTTTTTTTAGGAAACATTTCACTGTGAGTTTTTTTAGAGGACAGCACAATAAAACTTCTTCAATAAATAAATAAAATAACATAATATAAATAAAACACATTTTTTTTACAATTATGTAATCCATATAAACACTGAAATAATTGGTATTAAAAAACGCTGCTGTAAATAGCAAATCTTTGGCCTTTTTTTTTTCCAGTTAAATTTTAAAACTCTATCTGAATGCATAATTGATATTTTTCATATATAAATCCTTTTTGGTGTTGCTAGTGGCCAATCTAAACAATTATATTAAATGTAAAAAATCTATTAGAGTTTTGAATAAAAAAATGTTTTTACCTATGTTCTGTAACTCTGGAATCCCGGGTTGGATCTCCTGGTTTAATTAAAATACTTTGTCTGCTATTTCCACCAGTCTTTGGTTTGTTATTTGTTAGGTTGTATGTATCACGCTTGGCTGATTACAAGCTCTGCAGCTGATTTAAATTGCAAAAATGTAGAATACAATTGAATTAAGCAGACTTTTCATTGTAAATTTTATTTCATAAATTTTAAGTGCCTTTGTTTATTATTAGTCATATTTATCGTACTGTCCTCTTAAAAAAAAGAACTCAGAGTAAAATGTTTCCTAAAAAAACAAAAAAAACCCACGCTAGTACTTTACCAAATATTTCACTAAAGTCATTTTTGTTTTGTTTTGTTGCTTATTTAGTTTAAAAATAACTAACAGTTTAAAACTAACAATTGCAGAAATCTGGCAAAACACTGGTGTTTCATTTTTACACATTTTCTTGTTATAATAGAATTTTAGAATAATCTACATAAATTTTCAATTGCTTTTATGTTAAACCATTAATATATATATATATATATATATATATTCATCTGATTATGTTGGTTATTGGTTTTTTTAATGTAAAATGGGTCATTTTTTAGAAAAGTGTTGTTTTTGTTTTGTTTTTTCAAATTGGCTGCTACTTTGTAATAAAGTGATAAAATGAAAAAATCTCTCCATTAAAATATTAGTCAGAACAAACTGTAAAAAATTAGTAATGTGTCATTTTTTTGCATTCTTTATTAGGCTTTATATAAAGAAAATTTCAAAAAGTGTTTTTAGATCACAACACAATATACGTATGTAATATAAGCAAAATAATTTCAAATTTGCACCTAAGTAGATCATTTTGGCAGCTAAGAAAAAATTATTAGTGCCATTGACACCTTATTATTTCCTCCTAGTTTCTAAGACCTGCCTGTATATGGAATTACTTATTACATTCTCACCACATAGTGTGATGAACATAATTACTTAAAATCTGTTGCTGTCAAATGACGTTTCTTGCTTCTCTTATTGATAGTGCTCTTAAAAAATTCAATAGACCCAGTAGTAAATGTATTCTTTCCAAATCTGTCAAAACTAAATCTGATAATTTTATTGTTATGTCTTTCTATCCACTTTTATATTTCAAATTGACTAAAATTTTAAGGCGTTTCAATTTTAATGTTATCTTTAAACTTGTCAATAAGTTTAAATTCTTTTCTACTAAGTCTCTTGTAACTCATCTTCACAAACGGAGAGTCTATAATGTTTCTTGTAATGGTTGCTATTTAAAACAGCACCACATATATCCTGTAGTGGTAGTGGTGACTTTTTGCAACGTTTTTTGTGGAATCCTTAGTCTCTTGTGTTGTTTAACCATCTGGCAAAATTTGGCTCCATTCTCGCAACTAGACCAAGCTACAGAAAACATTATCAATTTAATTATGGCCACCTTTGCATATAACAGATGTCTGTAAAAAAGTATGGCTGATATTTGTATTTCTAATTTGTTTTAAATTAACCAAAGTATTGTTTTATTGAACTACATGTGAGCACTACTCAATTTGCTGGTACTATTATCACTTGAGTATTCGTGTTTCATTCAAGTCATAAAATTTAAATACTGCATAAATTAAGGGAAATGCATAGAAAAACTGCAAAAATTCAAACATATTTCATTCTAGTAGAAATAATTTAAATTACAAATGTGGCTACAACAGGTTAATCAAACTGAAAAAGAAATTTTATACAACATCTGAGGAAAATTCTTTTTTTCCCCTACATTATTTTTCTCTTTTTTCCAAATTCTTGTATTTGTAGTCTGTGAATTATATATCAGTTTTATATATATATATATTTATTTATTTTTTTTTTTTTTCAGAAAATTAATTCCAGAGATGAATTAGAAGACCAAATGAAAATTTCCAAGTAAGTTTTAATTTTATGGTGTAGAATTTATGTGATTTTGATAATTCACTTTTCATATCCTTTTTAGACATGTTTTAGAAAATTGCTAAATTAAGACCATAGAAATCATTTGACTGGGAAATCTATATAAATTCTTAAAAAAATTCTTTTTGTAAGAAGTGATTTCTGAAATTATTTATTATATGTTGACTCCAAGACAGTTCACCTTTCAGTAATTATAAAAGTTAATGTTAAGGACATTTCTTCTCAACACAAACAGTTAAAAATGTCTTGTAACATTAAAATCTGTATTTAAGATATGTGTGTGTCTGGGGGTGGGGATATCAATACAGTAAAACTTTGTTAAACCGTCTCATTTACTTGAAGTGTCACTGTGTTGTTGATATTAATAATCGGTGTTAATTTTGATGCGATGTGAATAATCAATAACCCAAATTATTGGTTCTTTCGGTCAAAAGTTACTTTGTAAATGGAAGAGAAAGTAATAGAAATAAGTTGATCTTACTTGCTGGTGAAGAAAGCAAACCAGTAGACCGTAAATGAAGACAAGAATATTGTAGTATAATCCATACTTTATTAATCCAAGGAATTTTGAAGAATTATATCTTTGGTCACTGTACTCCATTTATTTTCAAGAAGAAAAAATCTTATTCTTCTATCTATGAGACATCCAAGAAGACATCTTGGAATTTGGCAGATGGCATACAATGAAACTAAAGTTCCAAAAATACTAGTGAATTTTAGTTGAACAGGCAACCTCTTTAAAATTTAAATAGAATAAATTCACTACATAATAACTTTTAAATTAAAAATCAAACTGCTAGAAATTTAAGGAGGTTAAAAAGAATTTGAGTTCGGCATATTGAAATGTGAAATTCCGATAACGGATTTCGCACCAAAAGTACAAACACACTACATCATCAAAAATTAATCTTCTTCTGAAATAAAACGCTGTTACATTCCAATATAATTAGCTATGTGGTATTCCGTCTTCACATTATCATTAATTATCTCTTTCGAGATTTAAGAAGAACTTGATATGTTTTTTGAAATTCGTAGATATTATAATTATATATATATATATATATTATATATATGAATAAGGTGGGGTTTCTAAAAGTGATAGCATGAGAAAAATTAAATTCATTAGTTAATTACTTGCTTTCTTTTGATGTAGCTTATTTTACTTACAGTTGCATTCTAGTCAACTTACAAAATAAATTTAAATTAAAAAAAATAATTAAGCTTTGCATATTTGTGCAAGTGTTTTACATTTTTAATAGTGAATTTTATCTTTGTGCTATGTGATATTTAAATTTTTGATATTCTGATGTGTTAAATAACACTTCATTTTAATATTATCTATATTTTAATTTTGAATGTGTTCATAATTATAGTGACTACACTTGACAGCTTAAAATTACTTTATTTCTGAGCTTAAACTATAACTTTTAGTATTCACAAAGGTTGGCAGCACAGTGTATATATATATATTTAAAGTATGTGGATGTTTCTTCTAAATAAGGATTATTAGCTACACACAGGGCTAATTCTTTTAGTCTACAGTAAAATTCATGTTTATGAAAAGTCACAGCCACTCCATATATAAAGGAGGACACCCTTTATACATAGCTATACAAATGGTTGTTACTGACGATATTAAAAATCAAATTGTCTCTCTTTATTATGCCGATACTTCCGCTTGTATTTCCTTTCTCAGTCCCTAATTGCCCTACAGCGGGTGCAGACTCCATTTAAAAGATCCAACGAAGTTAAACTCATCATGGCGGACATTTCTAAGGGGGTCCCGTGGCCGTACTCTTAAGAAGCATTTTTCTCTGTTTCAACTCTTCTTAAATTTTAGTTTTTTCTCATCTTTCTCAGCCCTTTTAAACCTGACAGTGGGCGTAGGCCTCTTCTAAAGGATTCAACGAAGTTAAACTCATCGAGGCCGACATTTCTAAGAGGTCCCGAGGCTCTATCTCACATAGGAACGTAATTACCCCCTCCTGGGGGTGGGGGGTGGGAGACATTCAAGGTGTTCAAATCCCATCATGTAACATATCATGATCTCGTCAATCACTTTTGTCTGGTCCTACTCTCCCTCCTCCTTCTCTCTCTCTCTAGTGTTCATGAATTCGGTTTGTCTGTCTGTCATCTGTCTATCCATGCTCTAACTCACGTAAATATACTCGGATTGTTATGCAATTGATATACCTTAACAAGGTTTACTATAGCATGTTCGGTATTGAACATGAAGTTTGTAACATTTATATTTAATTTACAGGGGCACTCAAAAGAATTTCTTTATATTATGGTCTATTGGGGGGGGGGGGGGGATCATTTGCAATGTATTTTAATTATGTTATACTATTTCAAGTATATTGGAATTTATATGTATCACTGAGGTGCACAACAAGATGTTTACTTTTGAATATGGTGTGCATAACATTTATCATTCATATACAGGGACACACAAAAGTGTTTGGTTACATTACAATCTATGAGTGACTAGTGCTGGAAGTGTGTTTTCAGTTTTGGTATGCATTTATAACTAATATTTTGCATATTACATGTTATATATGAATTATATGGATCATATACCAGAGAATTAGAGTACATTTCTGTTTGACGGAAATTGCTCATTTATGCATGAAACATGATTTTTCTTTTTTGTTTTATGAATAGTAGCTGCAAAATAATAGAGGAAACAAAAAATTCTGTTAATTAAGTTAGAGCAACAGTGAACTTGAAGAGCAACCATAAACACCCAGATTCAAACATTCAAAGATGCTGTAGTTACATTATGCATCTTGCATTAAAAAAAAAAAAATCTTCTGAAAAAAAAAAAAAAAAAATCAGAGGACTTTGCAATGCTAATGAAATTTAGAAAATAAAATTGAATCAACAAAACTAAACAGACAACAAACTTCTTTGATAGACTTATTTCGATAATGTTTGTTTTATTTGTTAAATTTTTATACATTGTGATATTCTTCAATATTCGTATAATTTTCCACCTAATAACAATTGTAAAAAATATGTTTTGTAGTGGTGATTTCTAGATAATTTTTCTCCTTTTATTGTTTCTTTTCTGATTAAGTGCATTGTAAAAGAAAATGACCTCTATTAATAAAGCAAGCAAATGTTAAATCTCATAAATAAGTTTCAATATCATGGTCATTTAAAAATGAATATAACAAAGTTAACTATTATAAATAAAAGTAATTTGCTGGTGTCATCAGTCCACTTAAGGAATTGCAGTTATTAAGTCCTAAGGGGGGTGAAGGTTTAACAAAGTTTCTCTGAATAAGTAATTTTATAACAATATGTATAAGAAATTCTTTAAACATGCTGTTATCAGAATAGCTAATATTTTATTAATTACTACAAATCATGAATGAATGCAATTGATGAATTTTAAATTTAATGTACAAGCTAGTGACTTTAACCTGTTAATTAAATCCCCCACCCCTGTCCAATAACAATTTTAGCCATATTTCCTCCTTCTCCTCATTAAAAAAAAAAACAATTCTCTCAAATTGTAGAAAAACCTGTATAATCAGTGTAATTGTGCTATTAGATGATTAGTAGTATATTAAATGTATTAGCAGTATCATTTAGTTGATACATTTTTTTATTTATTTGTATTCCTCCTTGTGGTACCTTTTCTGATATTTTGATTTCTTTTTATATGCTTTTATTTAACTTGGTCCATGTATGTAAAGATGGGATTTTTTTATGATATATTTTTTTACTCATTTTCAGGTGTGTTACAATTCTGACATTATGTACATTTGTTTTATTTAGCATTGTATAATTTGTATTGTACTTGCAACTGTCCGATTAAATAGGGAAATGATTATTCTTGCAAACTACACTTTTTTAAATGCTTTATGCAATCATTTAATTCATTGTAAACAATTTGTTTTTAGGCAAAGATTACCTGATGAAATTTCTACACCAGTGCACAATGAATGTAAGTATTTTTAGTAAATTTGCTTTGATGTTTTATCAATATAAATAAGCCTTATATCCGTTACATAAACATGAGTTCCTAGAACAAAATAAAGCCATAATAATTAAGCTGTTTTCAAATTTTATAAGAGAATTGGTTTTTGTTTGAAGTATTTCGATGTTATCCTTGGAAGGTGGTGTGATTTTTATGGTTGAAGCATAGCATGTGATTTGATAAGTTTCATATTAAATTTGCTATTCAATACCTGTACCAAATTTTCTTCTAAGGGGGGGGGGGGGGATCATGTATTAATCGTGGTGCATTTTCTATCATTATAAGCATATATTATCATAGATATTTTATGATGATAAAATGTATAATAAAATAATTTTTATCATATATTATCATAAAATAAATTGTATTTATTTTATAAATTTGTTAAATTTTACTGAATTTTTATTTAATTATAACAAACTGCATACAAGGGTGTCCCCAAAAGATTGAAATGCACTTTAATTATTTATGTGCTGGATATAAGTAAGTAATGTAAATTGCAAAAAATTTTCAAAATAAGCTAAGAAATAAGTCTATCTTCATGCAGTAGTCTTTCCATTCATTTGTCAAAGGGTAGTTTTTTAATTTTTAGATGACCTCTCAACAAAATTGGCCAATTAGAAAATTTTTCATTTTGATTCAAAAAGATCATAACGCATATATATATATATATATATATATATATATATACCTGTATCTTTAAAATTAACTGAATTATGATTTAAAAAAAAAAAAAAAAGACTTAAATCACTACCATTTAACACTCTGTTTTGTCAATGAAAATAGGGACCATATTACAGATTGAAGATGACATTTTTTTGTTCAAAAATATATTAACATGTCTGACAAAATTTATTCACAAATGCATCTAATCAAAGAATTATGCAGACAGAAATCATTCAAAAAGATAAATGTGGCACATGTGTAAATACATACATGTGTTTATTTATTTTCTGTCTTTCAAATTTAAAAAAAATGGCATGATTGCATCCTGAGTCTATGTGGAATTTGCAAAATTTTGTCTGCTGTATTACCATCAGTTTTATCTTTTTTGTGATATATGTCACAAATTTACATTCCTAATTTGATATATAGTCCTCATTTACAATTTTCAATTAAGCTCAACCCACTCAAATTTAAAGATATAGATATGTGCAGAGGTTTGGCACCCTTGTGCCAAAATGCAATTATTATGCCAAAAGTCTGTTTCTATTGATTTTGTTTATGGTGATATGGAGTGTTGGGGGTGGGGGGTATCTAATGAGAGAGATGAATAACTTATCATGCCACCATTGCACAATGATCGTTGCATATAAATTCTACAAATTTCACATGGGTGCTTTTGAACATCTATTTCAATATCTTAAAGCTAAATTTTCTAACTTTTTTATTAACTATTTTATTCATATTATGTTACTGAATAACTAAATACCAGATCTTGGAATTTAAAGAAGCTGAAAAGAAGAAATTAGGTGGTGGGATTTAGATTGGTAAGTTGCTTAAAGAGTAATGAGACACATTTTTAAAAATTATGACTGAAAATAACACATTCACAGGATGGCAAATATCTCAAAGAAGACAATATGAGTGTTTTGGCAGATTTCTGCTTTTTTTTTTTTAGAAATTTCATCTAAATCCCACCCCTAAATAACAGTTTCCTTCAGTTAAATTTCAATTTCCAATTCTCTCCATACACTTTCCCAGTATGTCAATTGTCAACACATGAATTTGAAATCTAAAATTCTTTAATATTTAAAAAAATTTCTACCCTTTTTTGCTACCTTGTTTTAACAATAAATAAATAATTATGTAAATTCCATCTTACTACAATATCTGCCCACTCCCACATCCTTTGTTCCCTCCAATACACAAAATTAAAAATCTTAAAAAAAACTATTTAATTTTTTTCTCTTCTATTTAGTATTTTGAAGTAAAAAATAATAATCTGTCATCTAAATTACTCCTCCCCACTGAAATTCCCCCCCCCCTCCCCCTCTTTGCCCTTATTCATTTTTCATTTAAAGATACAGATATGTGCAGAGGTTTGGCATCCTTGTGCCAAAATGCAATTATTATGCCAAAAGTCTGTTTCTATTGATTTTGTTTATGGCAGGGTTCTCACAAACTCCTTAGAAATGAAAACATTCCCAAGTAGTACTTAGAACTACTTAGATAAGCAAACCACTCCTTAGAAACTCCTTAAATTGTATTGCAGTTTCGGACGCAAGCGATATTGCTGCCGAGGGAAAAAAATCGGGATTGTAAAACGCACAGTAAATCATTTATACGTCATTTATCTGAAGCACAGCATTGATTGGTTGGAATAATCTTATAGCAATGCTCCCACTAGGTCCGTTTTTCAATTATTAGGTCCGTAAAGTCCGTTTTTCAACACTGTACTTTACTTTAAATTTTATCAATGTTTGGCATTTAGCCAAAAATCTCGGAAAAATCGCGTTTTTCGCAAATATATCCCAAAAAATACTGTCAAATTTCGTCAATCGATCGCAGAAAAAAATGAGTAAATTTTGTCAAAGGATTGTGAAAAAAACTCTAATTTCTCCACCAGATTGAGAAAAATGTGGATTTCCTCAAAAGATCGAGAAAAATGCGGATTTCCTCAAAAGATCGCCAAAAACATGCAAATTTCCTCAAAAAAGTGTGAAAAACACGTAAATTTCGTTAAAGGATCGTGAAAAACACGCGAATTTTGTCAAAGGATCAGGAAAAACATGCGGTTTCCATCAAAAGATCGCGAAAAAAAAGTCAATTTCGTCAAACGATAGAAATAAAATGTGAATTCCTTCAAAAGATCATGCAAAAACACGAATTTCCCCCCAGAGGATCGTGAAAAAAACGCGAATTTCCTCAAAAGATCGCAAAACACGTGGTTTCCATCAAAAGATCGCGAAAAAACGTCAGTTTCGTCGAACGATCGAAATAAAACGCGATTTCCATCAAAAGATTGCAAAAAAACACGAATGTCTTCCAGAAGATCGCGAATTTACTCCCAGAAGATCATGGAAAAAAAACTAATTTCTCCCAGAATATAGCAAAAAACATGCGAATTTCCTCGAAAGATCGAAAAAACACACAAATTCCCTCAAATAATCGCGAAAAACACGCCAACTTCGTCAAAGGATCGCGGAAAACATTCAGTTTCCATCAAAAGATCTGGAAAAAATGTCAGTTTCGTCAAACGATCGAAATAAAACACGAATTCCATTAAAAGATTGCAAAAAAACACGAATTTCCCCCAGAAGATCGCGAAAAAAGACGCGAATTTCCCCCAGAAGATCGTGAAAAAAGACACTAATTTCCTCAAAAGATTGCAAAAAACATGCGAATTTTCTCAAAAGATCGCAAAAAACATGCGAATTTTCTCAAAAGATCACAAAAAACATGCAAATTTTCTCAAAAGATCTCAGAAAGCACTCGAATTTCGTCAAAAGATCGCTAAAAACATGCAGTTTTCGTCAAAAGATCGTGAAAAAACGCTAATTTCTCCCAGAAGATTGTGAATTTCCCCAAGAAGGTCGCAAAAAAACAAGTGAATTTCGTCAAAGTTTCACCTTCAACGAAATCGATTACAGCTGTTCTAAAAGTATAAATTCAAAACTTGTTATATTTTTTCTTGTATGTTGCGTTTAGCTCTTTTTTTTTTTTTTTTTTTTTTTTTTTTTTTTTTTTTTTTTACCTTTTAAAATTTTTTTAAAGATGTATCATGTATGTGATATACATAATAAGTGTTTGAGGTTTGACTAATCTCTGTTTATATGATCATTGGTTGCTGCATAAAAAAGTTGATTGTCTATTTTGTATTTAAACTTACGAAATCAGTAAGCAATATTTTGTGAATACTGTGCAATTCCAGCACTAACAATTAGATTTTAATAGAGTAAAATTTGTTTTTGTCTCCAAATTGGCCATTAAGAATTGGAGTGTGCATACCACATAACGATGCAGCACATAAAAACAACAACAACAAAAAATTGCAAATCCTTAACATTTTTTGGACTCCTTGGATATTTTCGGTACTCCTTGGATTTTTTCTTCCCAACTCTGTATGAACCCTGTTATGGTGATATGGAGTGTTGGGGGTGGGGGGTATCTAATGAGAGAGATGAATAACTTATCATGCCACCATTGCACAATGATCGTTGCATATAAATTCTACAAATTTCACGTGGGTGCTTTTGAACATCTATTTCAATATCTTAAAGCTAAATTTTCTAACTTTTTTATTAACTATTTTATTCATATTATGTTACTGAATAACTAAATACCAGATCTTGGAATTTAAAGAAGCTGAAAAGAAGAAATTAGGTGGTGGGATTTAGATTGGTAAGTTGCTTAAAGAGTAATGAGACACATTTTTAAAAATTATGACTGAAAATAACACATTCACAGGATGGCAAATACCTCAAAGAAGACAATATGAGTGTTTCGGCAGATTTCTGCTTTTTTTTTTAGAAATTTCATCTAAATCCCACCCCTAAATAACAGTTTCCTTCAGTTAAATTTCAATTTCCAATTCTCTCCATACACTTTCCCAGTATGTCAATTGTCAACACATGAATTTGAAATCTAAAATTCTTTAATATTTAAAAAAATTTCTACCCTTTTTTGCTACCTTGTTTTAACAATAAATAAATAATTATGTAAATTCCATCTTACTACAATATCTGCCCACTCCCACACCCTTTGTTCCCTCCAATACACAAAATTAAAAATCTTAAAAAAAACTATTTAATTTTTTTCCGTTCTATTTAGTATTTTGAAGTAAAAAATAATAATCTGTCATCTAAATTACTCCTCCCCACTGAAATTCCCCCCCCCCCTCTCCCCCTCTTTGCCCTTATTCATTTTTCCCTGCTCTAAATCTAATGTTCTTATTGGATCAGAAAGACAGCTTTTGTAATTTACAAAAATTTTGTCTGAGAAAAGGGGTGGGTGTTACATAAAAATGTGACTTTTTGAAAACAAATAGCAGACAAATACATAAATAATAAAAACTGCAAATAAGTAATTTCATTAGTTAATAGCACAAATAACAAAATAAACAAATATCATGGCAGCTCTTTTTGCATTTTTACATAGAAAAAGTACTGTTAATTGCATAAATCTAAACTTACATACATGTATGTGTATGAAAATCAGTTACACACATTAATTCACACACAGATACAGAGGAAATATAAGAATGGCCAATTATATCTGAACTGCTTAAAATATTAACTAGCAGCATTATTACCATTCAGTGGGTATTACTAGCATTCAGTGTATGGGATGTAGGGGGGGGGGTGCCACTTTTTCAATAACTAACAGATTTCTTTATTTGGTGTGTATGTGTTCCAAAGTTAAGTACATTTAACCTCTACTGAAGAAGCTCTTACTGTGCTTAACATTTTTACAACAATTAGTTCTTTTTCTCTTATACATTCTTTCACAATAGCCGTTGAGTAGATGTTATCATTCTTTCATTCTTCTTTAGCTCCAATTTGCTATATATTTGCAAAAAATGAGGAAAATAAGAGATTGGTTACTTATTCTTTTACTTGCAGAAATTTATTATACTTGCTATGTGGTTTCTATATAAAAGATTGAATAATTTGACTACTCAAAGGAGGTTATGGCACTGCAAATAATATTAGATTTAATTAAAATTAATCATTGGATAGGCTAAATACATATAGAAACTTTCCAAATTATGTTAATCTTAGATTTTAATACTTTTTTAAATTTAGAAAATTTATGGCTTAATCAATTATTTTAAAAATCATTTGATTAAAATCACAATTTAATCACCGATTTAAATCATGATTAAAATCATTGACAACCTAATGGAGTTTGGAGGAAAAAGAGTAAGAAATGAAAATAAAATGGGTGAAACTGCACCTACTGTGGCTTTATGCAAGTCAGGGTTGGTCTAAGGCAGAGATATTATTGTATTTTAGGTTTGTTGTTAACTGTATATTATACTATTATTCAGTAGTATTTAAATTGAGCATTGTTTTTACAGGCTTAAATAATAGAACTCCGGATCAAAATTCTGTATTATGTGTGGGTGGAGGAAGTGGTCCAGCAAACATGGTAAAAAGTTATTGGCTTGAAGGAGTTATTCATCAGAAAGATAAGGAAATATTGAAATTAAAAGAAGAATTAAGAGATATGAAGTCTCAATTCAAAAGTAAAAGATTGCAACCTGTGTAAGTTTTTTTTCCCTCTCGTCTTTATTTTTTAAAGGAAATGCTATAAAATAATTAACTCCAACAACAAGTAGCATTTGTGTTGTTTTAAAAAATTATAAAAAAAATGAAATTCTTACTAATTTTTATGTTTGTCATTGGTAAGGCTATGAAAATATGGAATACTAGCTGTTACCCGTGACTTTGTTCACGTAACATTAAAAGAAGGATAAATGCATTAATTAAGCAAAATATTTCACTCTCGGTAATTAAAAATGTAAATAATTAACTTTTTATCACATTTCATTCGAAACAATGCGGTATTTCTTTGTTATATGTTCCTTGATATAACTCAGTTTTAGAAAGTTAAATTTTGTGCCAAATAATCTTGAAAATAAAACTGCAACCAATGGAAAAAGGGGGGCGAAATAAAATCATGGAGATCGAGGAATTGGGGGGAAAAAATCAAATGTCAATTTTATCTGATAAACCATTTTACGTTTAATAACTTTGTGAAATGTTTTAACAACCATCCTTAAAAAATAATTAATTGGAAATAGTATATGTTTTTCTTTAAATTCAATTCTTGTGAATAAGGAGCAATAATTTGTATACCTAAATGCAAGGAGCTTAAATTTGCATCCTTGGTGTAATCGATAGCTTAAACAAATCTTGATTTCTAAATGACAATATGTTGACAGACTATTTTTGTTCTGCAGAACAACTTGATTCATAAAGTTTTAATATGTGGAAATGTTTTTATTTTTCAAAAATTTTACTGTAATCAAGATTTTGTTTTCACCATCTATTCAAATTGAAAATAAATGCTTTTTTCAGTTTTAATGAGAAAATGGCAGGAAAAATATATTTATCTGTTTTATTTCTCCTTTTTATCCACAAAAATGGAGTAATTTAGTTGCCGTTTTAAGAGAAATTTCGTTAACATTTACAAAAAAAAAAATAATAATAATAAATCTGAACCTAGTTCAAAATTTTAAATTCTGAGAGTTTATATGACATCCTTAAATCAACAATAACCAGTGATAACTAAATTATGTTGTGTTCGATAATCTAAGAGGAGTAGTTACAAAATACAAACAGACGATCAGATTTTAATATATAGATTCATGTTCATTTTTCTTTTCCTAATAACCCTGACGTAAATTTTAGCAGAAAACTCTCATCTGTATCTAACTGATATTTCCATGCTGCTTAATCAGTATAGTTAAAGAAATATTAAAAATTTTCGTTTTAAATATGGTGTGAAACAGATCCATTTTCTATACTTACTGATCCTTGTATTAATATATAAAATTGATTCACGCTCCTTTAAAAACATATTTGAAAATTCAAGTTTTATTAGGAACGTTCAAAAAGTAACGAGCTGGAGGCCTAGGAACAGAAACTAGTACATGTATTTCAGAAGTATTGGCCCTGGCTGTTGAGGCACTTGTCCCAATGAGACACAAGGCGGTGAATGGCTGTCTCGTAAAATTCCTGGGGCTGCGATGTGAACCAGTTCTGCACGTACTGCTTGACGTCGTCCGAGGTGAATCGTTTGCCCCTCAGAGCCTTTTTTAGGGGACCAAAAATGGCGTAACGAGTTCATCAACCAGCTGGATGATGTCATCAGTAATGCGTTTTGCTGTTCTAGACCGTGCATCATTGGCTAAGGAAACCCGTCCTTCCTTGAAGCGCTTGTGCCACGCCTTGACCCTTGCAAGGGACATGCAGTGTTCACCGTACACTTTTGACATTCTTCGATGAATGTCCGTTCCCCTTACTCCTTCCGCTGCCAGAAAACTAACAACACCTCTTTGCTCTTCTTTTGACGCCTCCAGTTCACTGCTTACAACACGAATGAGCGTTGGACGACTGATGCATGCTTCTGTTAGCTTTGTAGTCACGTGACTTGCACTCGTGACCCTCTAGCGGCAGTCATGTGGACTTCCGCCCTCTTGTCAGAAACCCTCTTTATTACTGACGCAACGATATTACCATTCTGTCACCGGTTTGCACATTCTAGACTCCGGCTCATTTCTTTTTGAACGGTCCTTATATTTCAAATGTGACGTCTCTTTGTTCCCAGAGAAATCCCTTTTTAATGATCTAATTCTTGTTAATTTTCTTTTCCTGGTAATCATAATGTGGATTTTGGCAGAAAACTCACATCTGTTTCTGACATTCTAGCTTATTAATTAGTAGTGATAAAAAATATTTCAGTTTTTTATTTTAAATATAACGTCGTTATCCATTTACTTTCATTATATACTGATTTTCATGCTCCTTGTATTATTACGAATATTTGAAAATGCATGTTTTATTTCCAATATCACGTCATATTTCTCCAAGCCAAGGAGGATCTTTTTCATAGTTCCATGGTCCAGAAATCTTTTCTTAATAATATAATTATTGTTAATTTTTTCTTCTAATTATAACACAATTTTTGCTAGGAAACCTCTTCTCAACGTAACCGACATTCATTCTTCATGTATAATAACAAACACTCCATATTTTTGTTTCAAATATTATGGCAATTCATCTTTTCAATTCTTTTTAATTTACATTTTTTACTTGGAAATCGTTATATTGAAAATTAATTGTTGGAGAAAATATTATTCCAGGCTTTGTATTTATTGCCAACGATAATGCTTAGCAAAGTAAAATGGTTAATTAAATTTAACAGGAAAAATATTCATCGATTCTGTATGAAAATAATGAAATTTTGAATTAAGAAATATATTTTAAAATAATGAACAATTAACTACCTATGTTCATTTCTGGGTTATGATCCATCTATACATAAAGATACAAGGCCATTAAATCATCAGTTTTCATGTTTACTTCAGCCAAACATTCACACACACAATTGCATTTATAATATTATTAGGTATTAAGATTTCTTCCAATCTATAATGACGTAGTATATTGATACATATTTACATTACAATGATGCTACTGGATTTCGGTTCACGGGCTGTGATTATTCTAGACATATTTATTATGGGACTGTGTATGTGGCTGTGTAATTTTTAATCTGCTATATTTTCTAAATGTACTGACCAATTTTACTTACCCATCATACGTAGTATAGGGTAAGTCTTGTAATCGTTTTGAAAATCGAAAATTTTTTTTCGACGGATTTACACGTTTCAGACACTAGAGATTCCGAAAAACATATTTTTAGAAAAAAAATTTTGCCGTCCGTCTGTGTCTCTGTGTGTGTGTGTGTGTGTCTGTAAACGCTCTATCTCCCGAAAAAATTGAGATAGAGACTTGTAGTTTGGTATGTACTTAGTATGTAATAATGGGAAGAAGCCTATTTCATTTCAATAACCTCGATTAACCGGAACAATTTTTTTCGGACTCTCGAAATATTCGTTCTGATGAAAGGTATATAAAAATTTTCGAAATTGTTTATTTTAAGAAATGAATATAAAAGACAATAAAAAAACATAAATTTTGAATAAAGCATGAAGTCGATCGGATAATGAGTTGCCGAGATATTTGGAATCCTATTTTCCACACTCTTCGATTTTTCATGACCCTGTATTTCATCCAAATTTCACTTCAAAGATATATTTTAATTGGAAATTTGACGCTTAATCAGATGCAATAAATCGCTAGTTAATAGGATTATTATTTTTGGAGTTATAAGGAAAAACCTCTTTCAAGCAATTCAGTAATCGAGCCCTTAAAGTTTATGACGTCATCAAGCCACGATTTTATTTGAATTGCAATGCATTTTATAAGTAGTTTACACATTTTAATTTTAATATTTTACTTTATGCATATCCATGATGGGTAAGTATTACGGTGGCCCCCAACGACTAGTTTTAAAAGTGCTGTTTTTTTTCTTTAAATCTAAAACTATTGCTTTTTTTGGAAATCACAACCTTTATTTACAATAGAGTTCTTACAATGATTCACTTCCATATTTTAATGTTGTCTTTCAGAGGTGTTCAGGATTTTTCATAGTCAGAAAAGGATGAGGAATTTCTGACAATTTTCGGCAAGCAAATTTGAGGGGGGGGGGGGGGGGCTTATATGCAAGTCAATTAGAAAAAAAAAAAATTGCTGCAAAATTCTGGCTTTTTATGTGTATGAATAATACATAATGTTCTCATGTTGTACATTTTCCATTTTACGATAGTATTTTGATATTATTTGTTTTATTTAGTAATTAATAATATTTTTTAGTATATTTAGATTATAATGCTCTCAATAATTATAGATTATAACTATTAAAGAAAGTGTAGATTATATCTATAAAATAATGAGAAGAAAATGTTGTGCTTCAAATTCGTAACTGATAATGAAAAGAAGAAATTTTAGCTATGAAAATTATATCGTGATAATTTTACTCATATTTCAACAGCAGTGGTCTGCATTAAGTATTTTGATATATGTTTTATAATTTGTTAAGCTAGAATTAATATGATTGTACTGAACTTGTTGTGATGAGAAAAAATTAACCCTAACAACGAACATCTATCCTACTGTAATGAAAATATTCTGGCATATTTGAATGAATGTGTACTTCAAAAACGAAAAGTGCCAAATGATCTTTGGAAAAAAAATTTAAAAGAAGCAGACAATAAACAGTTTAAAAAATGGTGCATTGATGACAACACATCTTTCGAAGATTTTTAAATAAATACAGTAATAAATTGACTGAAATCTGGATACACTTAGTTAGAAGTGAGCGTGCTTTGTTTATAAAATTAAAAGTAACTGATTTTCCCAAATTAGTAGTTTCATTTAAAATTTTAGCTAACGAGTGTACAAATATTATGAAAATAAATCTGTTGATAAGTTCCTTTGAGTGGTTATTAGGTACTGAACACAAGTATAATAAATAAACAATTTTTGAAAATATTCTTGTAAATAAGTTATAAAGTTAAGATAAAACAGAAAAGCTAATACAGGTGATTTAGAGAAAATGGCTTATGGCGAGAGAAGGAAATTTGGCAACATAATTTTCTGCCAACCTATTCGCTGTTTCATATAAATAAGCATTTTTTTTTCAATATTTATACAATTTATTTAATATATATAAAGAAGCCATTTATCTATTTTTATATACAGATAGAACAGAATTGTATGCATAAATAATTTTATACATAAACATAAGTTCATTAGGTTTGTTTTCATAGCTGTGTATATAATTTGGAAACATATCTAACTTTCTGAAGCCAGAATTGGGCAAAGCTTTAAAAAAAAAAAGTGCCAAGGTCTCTATAGTTGAAAAATATCGATTTCTCTATTTAAATTGACATTTATTGTGTTTTGGTGGTTAAATTATGGTATGTACTGATAAAAGGAAGGAATGGAATTGATTTTGCAAAATTTTTGCGAGATTTCTTATACTTTTTGTATGTATATTTATTGTAAAATAATCTTAGTATTTTTTTATTTTTTATTTAAAACTTTTAATTTCTTTTTATAAAACAAGTTTATTAATTCCCTTTTATTTCATGATTTATTAAATTTACTACTATTATTTATATAATGACAAATTTTAAGACAGGAAATTCAAAATATCTCTCTTTATTAAATATTTCTGCTGGGATACATTGACAAAACTGTATCTTGCTTGTGACATCACTAATACTTGTAGTAGGCCCGGTAAAAAGAGCACATAGCGTGATCTCAGAGGTCCCGGTACACTACCAAGGGCAATATGGTCCAACATAGGTTCGTTTGGAAAGATTTTCATATAAAATCATTCAACACTGATTTTAGGCATATTTAAGGGTTATTATAAAGGGCCCGAGCAATGCCGGGCAGGTCAGCTAATTTGTTAATAAAGATAACACATGCAACAAAGTACAATTTATTTTGGTAAGAGAATCAAGTTAAGTATGCTCAATGTTTCCACCATTGGCAACAATACATGTACACTTGCATGCATACAGATGGTATTGCTGCAAATGGTAAGCAAATTGAGCATACTTTTGATTTTCTTATTAAAATTAGTTGTTCTTTGCTTATATGTATTATTTTTATTAGTAAATGTACCTATTGTAGCCATGAGTTCTGTATGCAATTACAACATGCTTAAGCAAGTGATTTAATGTAAAAAAAACTTGCATTTCAAGCTTTCTAATAAAGTTAATTTTGCATGTGGGATATGATTTCTTTCTATATTGAAAAGGCTATATGTTTTTGTAATTGACTATTTTTGTTATATCTTATAGTTTTAAAGGTAGGGTTGACAACTTCCAAGTTTTACCACCAGGGCACATCATTCAATCTCATATGATAGTGCATAGTCTAGTCATTTTACTACATTTCCACAACTCTAGCTTTATCCATTCAAATGTTATTTGAGTATATTTGGATTTTAGTTTGCACCCTGTATACAATATAGACAAATGCATACTGTGTGTGCAGAGGGGCCAACAGTTTTTGATTTTCTAATCACTGCAGTTTTTAAACAGAAATATAAACCTCTGAAAGTATTTTTCAATAAGAAATGTAATTTTCAGTAATTGCTCTCGAAATGCTACAATTATTTTTTCAATACTCTAACATTTACTTGAGATATGGAGGGGTGATTGTGTTCAGATTATATACCTGAATTCAGGTATTTTTTTCATTTTCAGTGCCAAAATTCTGTTTTTTCTAATAGTTAAATTCATAAAATAAGACTAAAATATCAGTTTCATATGATTGCTAAACATAATTAAAATTAATATTTTTCATAATTTGACCTCCCTGTAATAAATTATGTGTTCCCTCCCTCCTCTCTCCTATGGAAATGTTTTCTCATTAAAATTTCAGGTATTTTTTCACGAACTCACAATCAACCCTGGATGTAATTGTTGTAATCTCTGGATATATCTTCCGAAAACATGTATTTTGAACATGTAATCTCATTCTCAAAGTTGACTCTGGTGATTAAATTATTTTCCTGCATTAATTTTTTGTTAGTTTTCTGTGTAGCTATATTTTTGTGTGTCCAGTAGTAATTTTTATGATTTATTGCATACATTACTCTTGTTAAATTTGATATTATAATAGAATCAATTTCTACAAACCAATTGGTATGATTTTTTTTTTTTTTTTTTAAATCAATTGGTATGAAAATTTTTAAATAAATTGGTATGAAACTTTTTGGCCTTTTAATAGTGAAGTTAAAAAAAATTCTTACAACTACTTGATATCAGGCGAGTACATATTCATAATTTGACTCATTAATAAGCACTCTGACAATTGGCCAAGGACCAGATATATACAAAATTACTCTGTATGCCTCTTAAAATTTGTTTTTGCATTTTTAATTTCTCAACATATGCATTTTCAGTTATCGCATTTGAAGAAATGTATTTTTTTTTTTTTTAATTAGGATAAATGAAAAACAACAATCAGAAATAAAAGAAAAAGAAGTTAAAAAGGAAATTGCAAAATCTTCTGTTACCGCTCTTCAAGAAATAGATGAAAATGTCACTGTCCGACTAAACTCTTTGCATCCATATCCTGGAGGAGCTGTACCAAAGGTTCCTAAAAAGCATGCATGTATGAATTAATTTTAATTGTTCTATGATTTTTTACTTATTCAGTGCCAAAATTCTGTTTTTTCTAATAGTTAAATTCATAAAATAAGACTAAAATATCAGTTTCATATGATTGCTAAACATAATAAAAATTAATATTTATCATAATTTGACCTCCCTGTGATAAATTTTGTGTTCCCTCCCTCCTCTCTCCAATGGACTTTATAATTACTTTCCTATCCTTTTATAAGACGATTGCAAGTTCTTGAAGTGTGAATAAAATAACAATCATCTAAATTCTCATCTCCCTAAAATCTGTGCTTCTCTTCAGCACAAAAATTTTAAAATAAGAAAGTCAATGATTTTTAAATGTTTTGTCCTGTTTGTTACACTATATTTTTACTAATAAAAGAAACATGTTTTTGTGTGTGTGTGTGTCAGCAATGGCTAAGAAAATCTACTGCACACAGAGGTCTGAAAATTTGGATGAGGATAGTCCAAGGCAGATTCAAATACACCTGAGGCTCAGATTTTTCATTTTTTGATAATTAGTCGAGATATTAATTAAAAACCAAAAAGGAAGTTCACTTTTCGAGCATGCACACACTAAAGTTAGATTTAGGGGTTTCTCTTTTTTTTAAAGTTTGTATCAAGCTCAATTTTAGAGATATGGAAAAACAAAAATTACACACTTAATTTGGATACTTTCTTCTCTATGACGGTGCATTCATTTTCAAAAATAACAATATCAACCCTTTAAAAAAAAAATTCGTGACGAAGTCACTTTGCACCTCCTGGAGAGATTCTTTTTTTTTTCTACACTAAAAGTAACTAAATGTTGTAATATGTTGTGGTTCCTTACAACCACTGCCATATTTTTATTTAATTTAATTTAAGAAATATTTTATTAATCTTTATTCATTTAATATTAAAATTCGCATTCTCAAATTATTTTAATTCTTTCCTTTTTAAAGCTTTTCTTACTTACATAACATTTCGCTTTATTTTAAAATGATAAATATTGTTTTGAAATCTGTACTTCCCAAAAAGGAATCACGAGAACATTCTAAACATGGGGTCACTTCCTATTGTAGCTCCTTCCCTAGCCAATGAAATTCAAATCAGTTTAATACGTAATCTCAAAAGTTGTAACACTTTACTACTATTTGGCATCTTATCTTAAAAAAATCTATAAATATTTAATCCAATAAAAGCTGTTTTAATATTCAATAACATTGCAAGTTATGCCAACGCAAGGTTCTAGTATTTTTATCCCTGCCAATTGGAGATTTTAATTATTACGGCAACCTCCCTTTCCCTCTGGCAGCACCAAGCTGCACGCTTTGGGTTCACCGGTATTTTTCTACTACAGGTGCGGATAGTAGTGGTTTGCCGTCTACGAAGAATCATGAGCAGGCATCGAAAACAGCAAAAATGAAAGGAAATTTTTATAATTAAGTTGGTTTGATGGACGGCTTTTTTTTTAAATCTGATTACGGCAAGAATGGTAACATTTCCACCAACGGAGATGCAATGACATTTGTGAATAATGATGAGTGGGCAGAACCTGCAGATCCTGTATGGCAAGAATAGTTTTATTTTATTCGACTGATACTATGTTCTGTGCTTTGAAAATGGATGATAAATCATATAATGGATTTTTTTTTTTTTTTTTAATCAAAAATCTATTATCTTACTCATGATAAGTGCATATTTAAAACATCGATTGTTCACTTCTGATTCTAAAAAAAAGTGGATCTATAAATATGAGAATTTTATTTGCATCCACCACTTTTTTTTTTTAGGTCACTTCAGGTAATACTTTTGCTTTTATTTTCTTTGTTATTAATTATCAAGTATATATGAATATTTAATTAACGAATCATTTTTGTTAATTAATGATTGTCATGTCGGGATGGTCTTTTGCGGCTATAATTCAGTGTACTCGATACTATATTTTGCTTAATGATCACGAAATTTAATTATTGGAATATTAATATTATTTCAGTGTTAAAAGGACCTGTATGATAATATTTCTTCGCCTTCTATCATCCAACCACCACAGTATTGTAACACAATCTTTTTATTTGTTCTTTGTACACTCAATTTACATCAGGTATAAAAATCTCGAAGCATTTGGACAGTTAGAAATCTATACTAATAAAATAAAGTTTCTGTGTGCGTGTGTCTGTTTGTCTGCGATGGCTAACAAAATCTAGCCCACCTAGAAGTCTGAAAATTTAGGTGTGGGTAGTCCAAGGTTTGGCCATGTGCACCTGAGTCTCAGAATTTTAATACTTTGAAAATTGACAAAAATATTACCGTATATATATACTCGTGTATAAGTCGAGGAATTTTAGACAAAATTTGGGAGCTGAAAATGGGGGGTCGACTTATACACGAGTAAGTAAAAAAAAAATTGCAGAGTGAAATACCAGAGTCATAGTTTTTTTTGTTGATAATTGGTGATTGTGCATGACGTGTAATCACAACATAATAATTACACAGTTCAAAAAATAGGATAAGTAAAATTACTCACCCTTCCAAGGTAGGACGCCTTCTTAAGAATCAGGAGTTTCGATTTTAAATAGAGACGGTCATTTTGTGGATTTTTTAAACACAAGACATGATGAAGAGACTCTGGTACAAATTTCTAGTACTTTAATTCACACTTATTTACATTCTTCTATTTACATTATATACAACATTAATTAAATTGAATTTAAGACATTCGTTCTTATTTCGCGGTAAAACCGACATCGTTCACTCAAGTTACTTCTCAGAACAATAATAAAGTCTCTGAGTTGCCAAATGACAAAAACAAAAGTTTCTTTTAGCAATGAAAAAAAATGTTCATGGAGGCAAATGTTTAGAGTCTATGCACACAAAAAAAATGTCCAGTTCATGGAATTCGGTGTTTTGCGACATCCTCCCACCTTGAGGTTCGGGAAACTAATGAAGCTCAAAATATTTACAAATCAAGTCTCTGTGGCTGCTTCAGATTTCTACCAGCTCGAGATCGCCGATTGACACCTTCAGGCACAGAACATTCGTGCTTAAGATCAGGGACAGAGGCACAATCAGGTACGGAAGACTCATGCTCGAGATCAGGGACAGTGGCACCAGCAGGCACAGAAGACTCATTCTCAAGATCAGGAACAGAAGCACCAGCAGGCACGGAAGACTCATTCTCAAGATCAGGTCCAGAGGCATCATCAGGTACGGAAGACTCGGTCACAGTAGCAGGATCAGCCATGTCATCTACAGAAACAGGAACGCTATCTACTAAAAAAGGATAGATTAGTTCATGATTAATTTCTAGAGGATATAGTCTTTTAATAGGTCTCAAAAAGGAACCTGTTTTTGTTTTAATTTTGGCTACACGAAATTTGCCATCTTTACCAGCATACAATTCTTCAATTTTGCCTAAAGGCCAATTAATTCTTTTTGAATTATCATCCTCAATTAAAACAATGTCATCCCTTTTTAATTCAGTTTCTCTTTTTCTTTCCGCACTCTCTCGAAGCTGTCCCAGGTACTCTACTCTAAAGCGTTTTCTTAGATCTTCTCTAACCTTTTGTTGATAAGCAAATCTTTTTCTAATTTTTGTTGAATCAATTATGTCGAATTCGGGAACTCTCGAATCTTTGAGATCTTGCAAGAACATTGCGGGGGTAAGAGGATCAAGATCATCATCATCTGCAACATATGTCAGCGGTCTAGAATTTATTACGCTTTCAGCGTCACATAAAACAGTGTATAATTCTTCATAATTTAGGCTGGCCTTTCCAAGCACTTTTCGTAAAATATTTTTCAACATTCCTATCATGCGTTCAAAAAAACCTCCCCACCAGGGAGCTGAAGGTGGATTAAATTTCCATTGAATTTTTCTTTCAATTGCGAATTTTTGCAAACTCTCAATATTTACTGACTTTAATTCTGTAGATGCTTTCACTAGATTTTTTCCATTATCAGAAATAATGGTAGACGGTCTCCCTCTTCTTGATATAAATCTTCTCATAGCTAAGATGAGATTTTCCGTTGAGAGCGAAGATACTAATTCTAGATGTATCGCGCGAAACACGGCGCATGTAAAAAGTGCTACCCAAACTTTCGAGCCATTCCTTAAAAATAATGGTCCGCATAGATCGAGACCAACAATTTCAAAAACTGAAGCTTCTTTGACTCGTTCTTCCGGAAGAAGGGCACTAGGTGTCTCAGCGGGTGATGCACTGAATCGCCTCCATGTCACGCAACCTTTTATTATTTTTCGAACCGTTCTTCTACATCTTAATATCCAAAATTGTTCTCTCAAAACTGACATTACAATTTGTATTCCTGCATGGCTAAGTTCAATATGTTTTCTTCTTATGAGCGAATAGGTGATATTATGATCGAAAGGTAGAACTATCGGGTATCGGAAAGAATGGGAATCTTTTCTCATTGCAATTCGTGTTTTTACTCGGACTAAACCTTGATCATCAGTAAAAGTCTGTAAAGAGGTGTAGCACGGTTTGGATTCACCTATTAAACACCTCTGAGCATATCTCAATACAACATGTTCTGCGTGAGTTATTTCTTCAACTGTTAACATTTTCTCTAAATTTCGATCATTCCGCGTCTTTCTGATATTTTCAAAAAATCTATATATCCAGGCAGTTATTTTTAACATTTTCCAATATGAAGATGTATTTTCGTATAACTCAATTGGGGTTTGAGAGACATTTACTGAAGTAATAACTGTCTTTCTTTTTTCAGAGTTAATTATTTCAAAATCAGGATTTAAACTGCCTTTAGGCCAAAATTCTTGAGGACTTTTCAACCAGTTGGGGCCTTCCCACCAGAGGGATTGTTTAAGGGATTCTGCAGAACATCCCCGGGAAGGTAGATCGGCCGGGTTAAGAGTTCCGGGCACATAGTACCAATTTTCTGGCTTACTCAGTGATCGAATTTCTTTAACACAATTGTATACGAATGGAGTCCAGTTTTCACTTCCTTTTATCCAGTATAATGCATTGCTAGAGTCTGTCCAGAAAAGTGTTGGAATATTTTCTAATTTCAAATCGGACTCAACCCCTTTAGACAATCGTGCACCAATCGTACATGCGAGAAGTTCCAGTCTGGGAATAGTAATACATTTCAGCGGCGCTACTCTACATCGTGCTTGTATCAGCTGACAGGAGATTGATTTTTGATTTTCATTCCGTAAATATATGCATGTAGCATAGGCTACTTTGCTCGCGTCACAAAATACATGTAAACTTAAATTACCGACGTTATCTGGATCTTCAATTAAACATCTCGGTATAACAATATCTTTAAGTGAGCATAATTGTTGTTTCCATTTCCGAAATTTTTGGGCAATTGATGTTGGTAATTCAGAGTCCCAAGTTACTTTATTTTTCCATAATTCTTGCAATAGTATTTTAGGGAAAAGAGTTACTGGGCAAGTATAACCGATGGGGTCAAAAATTTTGTGAACCTCCGACAAGATTTTCCTTTTAGTGACGGGTTCATCGTCCTTATTAATTTCTCTTATATCTATGGAAAGACTATCTGCGGGTAATAGCCATCGTAGGCCTAAAACTGGAACAATTTTGTTTTCTGGGGAGGGAATTTGTTTCATCGGGGAATGAGAATAACTGTGTTCCCATCCTCTGAGGTCAAATTTAGCTTGACTAAGAATGTATTTCGATTCTGTTATAAAATCATTGAGTTGTTCCTCATTGTCCAGACTAGTGACGCAATTGTCAACATAAAATGATTCCGACAGTCTAGAAGCTGTTTCCTGCATAGAGGGAGGTGACTTTCTTAAATGGTATTGTAAAGTAGCTCCCAACAAATAGGGACTGCAGGTAAGCCCGAAAACAACTCTTCTGTGTTGGAAAATTTTTGGTTTTTCAGAATTTTCCACCATAAAAATCTTAAAAAGGGTCTGTCCTTTTCATTTAAACTAATTTGTAAAAAGGCTTTTCTTATGTCTGATATTACACCAATTTTCCTCAATCGGAACCGATTTATCAATGAAGGGATGAGTTCTACTAAATTGGGGCCTTTCAACAAGCAATCGTTAATAGATGGTGAGCCTTTTTCCCTCGCTGATCCATCGAAAACAGGACGTATTCGAGTCATGGAATTTTCTTTTATGACAGCTCTGTGTGGCAGAAAAAATTCAGGTTCCGTTCCCGGAGTTGATTCGACCTCCTCAATAATACCCTCTTGAAGCCACTCATTAAATACTGATTCATAGGCAGCCAAATTGCCGGATTTCTTTAATTGATCTACGCAGTTTTTTAATCTACGTTCTGAAATTTTCCGAGCACTGGGAAGAGAGGGGTGACCTACAATCCATGGGAGACTAACCTCATATCGCCCTTCATTATTTATTTGAATATTTTTAGTAAAATGCTCTTTTACAGCTTCTTGGAGTTCTAAACTGGATCCTTTATCACCTGGATCAAGAATTCCTAAAGTGTCTAATCACCATAAATCCGTTAATTTTGCTTCATTTACATGTAACGATAAAACTACTTTCGTAGAATCGTTATATTCATTAGTTTTACCAATCAATGTCCACCCTAGTTTGGTATGGATTGCAGTTAAATCACTATTCAAGGATTTTATTTTTCCTGTTACTAATTTCCCATAGATATCAGCTCCGATAAGTAAACTTATTTCCTGTTCATTTTTAATTTTTGGAATCCCTGTATATGTACCATAATCTGAGAATTTTATCCCATTTCTTCTAGCTTCTTTAATCCAAGGCCCATATTTTATTTTAGGAACTTCAGTACATATTTTGTCTTGATCATAGACATCAAAATTGCAATTGAAAGTGTTCTCCAAGTTACTTAAATATATTTTATATCGTTTATGAACATGTGTCTCTTGAATACCCCCAAACAAACTATGAACCATATTTTCTTCTCCCACCGCTTCATATCCCATACGATTAATAATATCTTTCGTTAAATAAGACCGTTGGCTACCAGAATCAATCAAACATCGCACTAACATTTGTTTATTTTTATCCTTTAATTCTAAACGGACAGTTAAAGTCTGCATTAACACTTCACGATTACAAGTTTTGTTTGATAATGACGCACTTTCCTTATTTTCTGGCGCATTTTCTTTTTCAGGACACATAATTCTATAATGCCGTTTTAAACAAGCGTTGCATTTAACATATTTTCTGCAATTTTTAGCAACGTGCCCCATCTTGAGACAAACGAAGCAACATCCAAACTGCTTCAAAGATTCTTTTTTACCCTGTAACGATTTATTTTTAAATAATTCACAATCAATCAATAAATGTTTCTCTTTACATTCTGGGCATCGAATCTGTTTAGAAAATGAAACACTTTCATTGATCAAACCAGAAGCAGTCGGAATATTTTTTGACGCCTGTTTTTCTCGCACCTGCTTCCCAGACACAGTGTCGACATTCGAAGAATCTTGATTGCAGATTAAAAACGCAGTTCTTTCACGTGAAATAACTTCCAATTTTAGAAAATCTATTATTTCCGCAACTTTTAATTCTTCGTCATTTCCACATTTTTTTGTTATCTGTAATACTATGTCAGACGGTAATAATTTAATTAGAATAGGTGCGAGCAGCGCTGAATATTTTTCAATCTCTAATCCAAGAGATTTCAAATTTCTGATTTCGGTTTCACAAATATCCAGTAATCTGCGTAATGCACAAACATCACTGGATTTCTTTACTGAATTAAGCGATAACAGTTTATTGAGATGTGAATTAATAACTAATTTTTTTTTGCCGAATCTTTCTTTTAAAGTCTCTATAGCCGATAAATAGTTGCTATTAGTTAAACTATAGCCTTTTATCGAACTAGCTGCATCTGAAGTTAGATATGACTTCAAATAATTGAATTTTTCGACATCCGATAAATCTGTATTTTTATGAATAGTAGATTCGTATTGGTCCCAAAATCTTTGCCAATCTGAAGGATCGCCGTTAAATATTTCAATTACTAGTTTGGGTAAATTTATGCGAATGGATTCTAAACCCCGAACTACGATTCTTTCTTCAGAATTATTTACTGTTGTAGTAGAAACATTTAAACTAGATTGAGATTCTAATTTCGAGTTGGCTCGTTTAACTTTCGTTTTTAAAATAACTAAATTCGAATTATATTCATCACATTTTAATACCTCAGCTTCTATCTCGTCTATTTTAAGGTTTTTCTGAATTTCAGAATCGAGATATTGAAGCTCTTTTTCCTTCAATTCTAACTCAGCGAGAAATTGTTCTAATGTCTCTTCATCGGAACTGTTTTCTGAAATTGCCGCCTCTATTTTATTCGTTAATTTAGTAGTTTGTGATCTGACAGTAGTGCGTTTCGCTTTATTAATTGCATCCATTATTTTAAATCAATATTCACTATTAATTTATCGAATAAAAATATTGCAATTATCTCATATTCAAAGCACTACGAAACTACCATAACGATATTTCTGATTCAATTTATTTCTAGGCAGTTCCTGTTTTCGGGCGCCAAATGACGTGTAATCACAACATAATAATTACACAGTTCAAAAAATAGGATAAGTAAAATTACTCACCCTTCCAAGGTAGGACGCCTTCTTAAGAATCAGGAGTTTCGATTTTAAATAGAGACGGTCATTTTGTGGATTTTTTAAACACAAGACATGATGAAGAGACTCTGGTACAAATTTCTAGTACTTTAATTCACACCTATTTACATTATATACAACATTAATTAAATTGAATTTAAGACATTCGTTCTTATTTCGCGGTAAAACCGACATCGTTCACTCAAGTTACTTCTCAGAACAATAATAAAGTCTCTGAGTTGCCAAATGACAAAAACAAAAGTTTCTTTTAGCAATGAAAAAAAATGTTCATGGAGGCAAATGTTTAGAGTCTATGCACACAAAAAAAATGTCCAGTTCATGGAATTCGGTGTTTTGCGACAGTGCAAGTCTTTTAATTATTCACATATGAGTCTAGGTTGGAGAGACAGATAAAAACTGACAATGGTGATTGATAAAAAAAAAAGCTCATCAATAATGTCTCTGTAATTGTTCTGCACTCATTTTCTCTTGGGATAGAATTCCCTTCAATACAGGGCCATTCCTTTCAACATTTTAATCCCCTTTTTAAAAAGAGTTCAACTTGAGAATGCTTCTTAGATTTCTCTCCTAAAAGTCCTACAATACAAAGAAGTACTATATTTTAGCAGTTTAAGAAGTTGTTTACCCTTGTAAATAAGGTTTGAATAGATTTTTCATAAAAAAAAAAAAAAAAAGTAAGTAATCATTAAATTGATGTGAATAGCTTTCAAAATAGTTTAACCTTCTTCAGTTTTACGTAATTATACAATTTTAAAATGTTGAATAAAAAAAAGAACTCTGATTAGAAACATTAAAACAAAAGTTTACTAATTTAATGAAAATTTATTATTATTTTTTTAATCCTTGATTACAAATCATTTTTCAACATACTACCAGAAATCTGGTTTGACTTATACACGAAAATTCAATTTTTTCAAAAATTTTGCGTAAGAATTGGGGGGATCGACTTATACACGAGTATATATGGTAATTAAAAACTGATCAATAACTCATCTATTTTTTGTGAGCGAACTTTCAGAACTCACACATGCCCAAAATCCGATTCTGCACATCGTACAAAAATAAAGAACCATTTGCAGGAAAAATACATTTATTTCGCAATTCTGTTTTAAATTGTATCAACTAAACCGTTTGGTTTATTTAAAAACGAAAAGCATATTCTGAAAGATCGCACCTTTACGTCTCCAATGCCGAATCAATTCGAAAAAAAAATTTCTGTTAACCCTTTTGAAACACTTTTTTTAAAAAGGGTCATTTTCCCGGGTTTATGTTTTCTCTCTTACGCCAACTCCCCTCAACAGCACAATTTTAGTAATACAGACAAACCAAACATATGCTCTTAAAGCTGAAACCTTCTTTTAATAGACAGTATAATTATATTTTTTAAATACTGATTTTAACCCTTTGAAAAATACTGGCAAACGCAGGTCATTTGTCGCCTCACCAGAAGATTTTTTTCTTGCACCAAAAGTTATTAAATATTCGTTTTTCGACACAGTCTTTTTAGAACATCTCAGTAGACCAGATTTACATCACCTACAACAATTTCAAAGCATTCGGATGAGAACAAGTATTTAAAAAAAATTTTAATTTGAGATATTTTCGGTGAAAACCCATAATAACGGGATGTTTTCCACAGTCTCGCTCGGCTTCTGGTAATGTTTTCACTGTCTAAAATGCATATATTTTTACATAATTTTATAGAGGACTTGGAAACAGTTATATTTATAAACGACTAAAATTTCAGAGAGATCGGACAATGAATACTATTTTTTTTATGTTAACAGACCCGATGCGAAAGAAAACATATTTATTTTACAACCAGATAACAATATTTCTGGTGTATTTTTTACTAGGGCTGTAAAACCATTATATTTATGGCCATTGAAAATTTCAAAGGGCTTGGACAAGAAAATCTATTTTTTTTTAACTCTATAACGATTCTACTTAAGAAAAGAAGTAAATTTTTTTTTTTGTGATTTTGTCATTAAAGATATAAATTCATACAAAATCGGGTAAAATATATGAAGTAATACAAATTTGGGTTTTATTTAACATTTTATCGCAGGCCCGGGCAATGCTGGGCGGGTCAGCTAGTATAAAATGAAATAAAATAAAATGCAAATTTTTATTCAGAATATGACTATGCAGGTAGCTTTTGCTCATGTTTTTATAACTAAATATCCGTATTTTTGCATGAAAATTTTACTTATGCTTTCAAAACATTATATTTATTACTCCTAAAAATTTCAAAGAGTTTGGACAGTAAGAACTATGTTGTTTTTAATATTAAACGGCCAGACTTGAAAAAAACGTGTAAAGAAAACACAAACTTTTACAACTAAATATCAATATTTTTTTATGAATTTTTTACGCAGGCTTCAAAACCATTATATGTATAACTGTTAACAATTTCAAAGAGTTTGGACAGTAAGAACTATTTTTTTTTTTTTTTTTTTTAAAGCCCAATGTGAAAAAAAATGTATGTATTCTGAAATTTAAAAATTTGGGATCTTGTTTGAAAAATTGTAAAGCCTATAACAGCCACTTAAATGCCACATTCAGTTTTAAAAAATATAAATATTGCAGGGGTTCGCAGTTCTTGCAGGGGGTATACGAGGTTCGTTTGAAAGTTTTTGTTAAAAAGGTATAAATTCTTGCAAAATCAGGTGAAAGATATAAAGTCATATAAATTTGAGGTTAATTAAGGTTATTATCACGGGCGCGGGCAAAGCCAGGTGGGTCAGCTAGTTAACAATAACTGAGCAGGGAAGACCGAGCAATGCTCGGTCAAAATTAGCTTTGAGTTCATATATCATAACCCATGACCAAAATGACCCACTAATCAAAATTTCTTGAACATGTGACCTAGCCCAATAGTCTTCTTATTCCCTAAAACTGTAGGATACAAAATTTAGTTCAAATCCTCTGAGCCGTTTTTTAGATAAAAATAGCTTGACCCATAATGACCCACTAATCGAATTTTCTCGAACATGTGACCTAGCTCAACAGTCTTCTCGTGCCCTAAAACCGTAGGTTGCAAAATTTAGTCTAAATAGTCTAAGCCTACAATACAAAGAAGTACTATATTTTAGCAGTTTAAGAAGTTGTTTACCCTTGTAAATAAGGTTTGAATAGATTTTTCATAAAAAAAAAAAAAAAAAAGTAAGTAATCATTAAATTGATGTGAATAGCTTTCAAAATAGTTTAACCTTCTTCAGTTTTACGTAATTATACAATTTTAAAATGTTGAATAAAAAAAAGAACTCTGATTAGAAACATTAAAACAAAAGTTTACTAATTTAATGAAAATTTATTATTATTTTTTTAATCCTTGATTACAAATCATTTTTCAACATACTACCAGAAATCTGGTTTGACTTATACACGAAAATTCAATTTTTTCAAAAATTTTGCGTAAGAATTGGGGGGATCGACTTATACACGAGTATATATGGTAATTAAAAACTGATCAATAACTCATCTATTTTTTGTGAGCGAACTTTCAGAACTCACACATGCCCAAAATCCGATTCTGCACATCGTACAAGAATAAAGAACCATTTGCAGGAAAAATACATTTATTTCGCAATTCTGTTTTAAATTGTATCAACTAAACCGTTTGGTTTATTTAAAAACGAAAAGCATATTCTGAAAGATCGCACCTTTACGTCTCCAATGCCGAATCAATTCGAAAAAAAAATTTCTGTTAACCCTTTTGAAACACTTTTTTAAAAAAGGGTCATTTTCCCGGGTTTATGTTTTCTCTCTTACGCCAACTCCCCTCAACAGCACAATTTTAGTAATACAGACAAACCAAACATATGCTCTTAAAGCTGAAACCTTCTTTTAATAGACAGTATAATTATATTTTTTAAATACTGATTTTAACCCTTTGAAAAATACTGGCAAACGCAGGTCATTTGTCGCCTCACCAGAAGATTTTTTTCTTGCACCAAAAGTTATTAAATATTCGTTTTTCGACACAGTCTTTTTAGAACATCTCAGTAGACCAGATTTACATCACCTACAACAATTTCAAAGCATTCGGATGAGAACAAGTATTTAAAAAAAATTTTAATTTGAGATATTTTCGGTGAAAACCCATAATAACGGGATGTTTTCCACAGTCTCGCTCGGCTTCTGGTAATGTTTTCACTGTCTAAAATGCATATATTTTTACATAATTTTATAGAGGACTTGGAAACAGTTATATTTATAAACGACTAAAATTTCAGAGAGATCGGACAATGAATACTATTTTTTTTATGTTAACAGACCCGATGCGAAAGAAAACATATTTATTTTACAACCAGATAACAATATTTCTGGTGTATTTTTTACTAGGGCTGTAAAACCATTATATTTATGGCCATTGAAAATTTCAAAGGGCTTGGACAAGAAAATCTATTTTTTTTTTTAACTCTATAACGATTCTACTTAAGAAAAGAAGTAAATGTTTTTTTTTTTGTGATTTTGTCATTAAAGATATAAATTCATACAAAATCGGGTAAAATATATGAAGTAATACAAATTTGGGTTTTATTTAACATTTTATCGCAGGCCTGGGCAATGCTGGGCGGGTCAGCTAGTATAAAATGAAATAAAATAAAATGCAAATTTTTATTCAGAATATGACTATGCAGGTAGCTTTTGCTCATGTTTTTATAACTAAATATCCGTATTTTTGCATGAAAATTTTACTTATGCTTTCAAAACATTATATTTATTACTCCTAAAAATTTCAAAGAGTTTGGACAGTAAGAACTATGTTGTTTTTAATATTAAACGGCCAGACTTGAAAAAAACGTGTAAAGAAAACACAAACTTTTACAACTAAATATCAATATTTTTTTATGAATTTTTTACGCAGGCTTCAAAACCATTATATGTATAACTGTTAACAATTTCAAAGAGTTTGGACAGTAAGAACTATTTTTTTTTTTTTAAAAGCCCAATGTGAAAAAAAATATATGTATTCTGAAATTTAAAAATTTGGGATCTTTTTTGAAAAAATGTAAAGCCTATAACAGCCACTTAAATGCCACATTCAGTTTTAAAAAATATAAATATTGCAGGGGTTCACAGTTCTTGCAGGGGGTATACGAGGTTCGTTTGAAAGTTTTTGTTAAAAAGGTATAAATTCTTGCAAAATCAGGTGAAAGATATAAAGTCATATAAATTTGAGGTTAATTAAGGTTATTATCACGGGCGCGGGCAAAGCCAGGTGGGTCAGCTAGTTAACAATAACTGAGCAGGGAAGACCGAGCAATGCTCGGTCAAAATTAGCTTTGAATTCATATATCATAACCCATGACCAAAATGACCCACTAATCAAAATTTCTTGAACATGTGACCTAGCCCAATAGTCTTCTTATTCCCTAAAACTGTAGGATACAAAATTTAGTTCAAATCCTCTGAGCCGTTTTTTAGATAAAAATAGCTTGACCGATAATGACCCACTAATCGAATTTTCTCGAACATGTGACCTAGCTCAACAGTCTTCTCGTGCCCTAAAACCGTAGGTTGCAAAATTTAGTCTAAATAGTCTAAGCCGTTTTTTAGATAAAATTAGCTTGACCCACAGTGACCCAAAAATGACCCACTAATCTAATATTCTTGGGCATATGATCTAGCCCAACGATTTTCTCGTACCCGAAACTTGGATACAAAATTTAGTCAAAATCGTTAGAGCTATTTTTTAGATATAATTAGCTTGACCCGAAATGACCCACTAATCGAATTTTTTCAAACATGGGACCTAGTCATGTTGTTTTCTCATAATCTAAAATGGTAGAATATAAAATTTCATCAAAATCGTTTGAGCCATTTTTAGATAAAATTGGCTTCACCCAGATTTATTGTGAGCCAAAATGACTCACTAATCAAATTTTCTCGAACATGTGACCTAGCCCAATGGTCTTCTGGTGCCCCAAAACAGTAAAATACAAAATTTTGTCAAAATCATTCGAGCTGTTTTTAAGATAAATTTGCATATATATATATATATATATATAGACACACACACACACAAGATTTGCTTGTATTATAATATATGATAAATAATCAGTTACTTAAATTATCACCCCCCCCCCCACACACACACACACACACACACATACACATCCCAACTTCTTTTTTTCTCTTTTGTTTCCCAGCCGCCCAGGAAGCTTAAAATCTTTCTGTTTTGTTTGTAGCAACAGTAAATAATCAGTCGCCCAAATCTGTCTCATAAAAATTCTGCTTTCTTTCACTCAGCAAATGGAGAGGGGGATTTTTAAATAAAGCAACAAGGCAAAAATTTTCCTCTCCTTGCAGCTTGGCTGTATTTACTTCTGGTCAAATTGATTATGTACAGCTACAATCAACTTTCTTCCACAACAATTTACAGTGCTTTTTATGAAGCTGCATGTTTAATCAGTTCTTTTATCTAATCAAATCCACTTTAATCAACTTTTTCTATTTCATGAGTAACAATATTTTGATATATAAGTTGTAAAATTAAAATTATTTCTGCAAAAAAAAAAAAAAAAAAAAAAAAAAGTTGGAAATGTAGGATTGGCACATAAAAATTTTCATTTTTTCCTGAGCCCAACTTTGTGATGATTGATCAGCCTCCGGTGTTTAAGATTTTTCCCCTAAAGTTCTGTATCCTCTGCCGTTTGGCACAATTGGCGAAAAAATCCAAAATTGTGCCAAAGGGCAGTTTTAGCATCTTACGAAATTTTTTAAGATGGTGGAAACACATATTTCTTAATTATTGTCTCTTAATAAACATATGTTTATAAATGGCTTAATAAACATACATTTATTAAGCCATGGTTTTGCACCATCTTAAAAGTACGATGCTAAAAAAATTTATTTTGCCATTTTAATATTTTAATAAGTAATGAAAATACATAAACAAATTTAACAATTCTAAGAGACCTTTTTGTTATAAATAATTTTTATTGTCAGGTGGGCAAATTGTAAACATTTAATAAACAAATGAAAAAACTTACCAAAAATAAATTGTAGGAATCTCAGGAAAGAAATATCTCATCTAAATTATAAATAGAGCTTAAAATCATAAAATGGGGAAGTGGTCCATATAAAAATGGAAAAAATTATACGCTTTATATGAACTTTGTTTTTTAATATTTCCAAAGACACATATAAAAATCTCGTTCACAACTGCCATTACAATTATAAAAATGGTGCAAAATAGAAAAATACCTATAAAAATGTTTTAAAAAAAAATTACATATTACATATCGTTTACAAAAAGGCAACCCCATAGGTTGAAGTTTGCAATAACCACATTGAAACATTTATTGCAAAAAATAAAAGAACTCGCCTAATCTACCGGCACAGGATATGGAACTTTTCCCTTTTTAGTAAAATTACTCATAAAAAAATTTTAATTCACCAGAGTATTTATTTTACATATGTTATATATTGCAATTATTATTTGTAAAAATTAACTTTTGTTATTTGTAAAATATTTTTCACAGCAAGAGAAAAAAATGGACTGACTAGCAGTAAACCTTATGATAAATACCAAAATGTGGAACACAAAAAGAAAGAAAATGTTGCAGTTGATTGGCGCCATCCTGTGAATTCTAATGTACATAATGGTATGTTTTTTATTATTTTTTTGGGGAGTAAGGGCAAATATTTCTATAAACCAAAGACAACAAATAAAATGTTCCTCATAATACTAATCAGTGCAGGGCTGCCACTGGTGACTATTTTTTTCAATTCCTACTATTAGCTCACACTCTCTATATATTTATATATCTTGTTCAAATTTTCAATCGTTAATAAAATATTTTTTATTCATCCACTCAAGTTCAAATACATTTTTTTTTTAATTTGTAGTGGATGACACTTGATGTTAATACAGTTTTTTCAAATATTAATTCATTAATTAAATTAAATAACCAAACTACTAGCATTCAAAACACTAAGATAAATGAGCAGAAACACTCCATTTGGTTCCATTCTTCAAAAGAGCCGCTACTACATGAAGCTGTTGACTCGTGATTATGTTTTAATGTTATTTTCTATACTGTTTCATATTATTTTTGGTACTTGCGTATTATCGAGGCATTCTTATATTATTTATTAAAATGGAAAATTGCAAGGAAATCCGCTTTCTATTTTGCCACTTAATATTGTGATTCTGTCATATGTATATACATATTTATATTAATTGTAATTATTTAATAAAAAGTAACTAAAATAACATTTTTCTTTGTTGAGCTAAGTAGGAATTGACTTTAAAAAAAAAAATGTTCTGTTTGCACCACTATTTTAAAAAAGTCAATTTTGTTGTATATTTGTCTTGCATATGTTGTCAATGTTTATGTGAAAAAAAAAATTATTTTGAGAAAATGGTGTGAGATAAAATTAAATAAGCAGAATTTTTTTTTTTTTTAACATACTTTATTAATTTTTTTTTTTTTTTTTTTGTCTTGTGGCACTTTATAGAAAATAGTAGGCCAACTTAATTTTGTCGCCAGATTTGGCAATATTTTACCAAGTTAGCCCAAAATTTGGCACTATTGTGGTTCATTAGTAGTTTTCAACAAATACTCATTGTATTCATATGTATTCATCAATACATACTCATTCATATATATTTCATATAAATGCTGACGTCATAATGATGCGGGCAACAATATGATTAAAATGGATGAATGTTGTAACAATGGAGCTATTTTTTTTTTCAATTAATACTAAACAATCACAATGTTATTTCTATGGGGGAAAATACAAGTTTTGGGTCGACATTCCCCCCCCCCCCTTCTTAGGGATCGAATTTTTAAAAATCAATGTCCAATTCATGTATTACCCCCTGGAAGTGGGTGAAAAATGAGTGACAAGATTTGACCATATACATAATTGTAAGCTAAAAGAAACATGTAAAAATAGTTACCTGTAGCAGTCCTGAAATCCCACTTTCTCTTTCTAACCTTTTTTTTCTAAAAATATTTTTTGAAAATGATTCAGTGCTAAATAGAAAACAGTAATAACACTCTCTTTTGTCACATGGCATAAATGAGTTGTAATCAATTGTAGAACAGTTTATTTTATAGATGGAGTAAAAATAATTTAACTATAAGTTTATCTTTTAAACTCTTGCATTTGTAAAAAATCTTCAAAACTGAGAACCTCAAAATTTCAACTTATGAATTTAATTCAAAATGCATGATTATCATATTGAATAATTATTGTGAAGTGGCTGCAAAAGAACTGTAGATGTTCTTTTTGGTCATAAAAATAAAAATAGAAAGATCCTATGTCATTTTCTCAGTGCAGTATTTTTGAAAATTAAAGGCACAAAATTTTAAGAGATATCTTTATTTCAATCCAAAAATAATAAAAGGAACTTCCTTTTAAAATTTTCACATTAATTAATCTTGCATTTAAAATAAAAGCCCAATATTCAACTACATTGGCCAGTGAAAAGGCCAAGAACTTTTCAATAAAATATTGTTCCGTCCTGTAATATTAGACATCCTCACCAAAACTAAATTTTTCGGCGCAGCACTTTCATCCACTGCAAAAAAAAACCTTGACTTGATTGTCAAAAATGAGACAGTAAATAATGGCCAGCAAAAATACAAGGTTGGCAAGCAATTGTCAAGAAAAATTGATTCAACAAAGCAGTGAGAGCATCATGTTTGATGTATTAATGCCACGACTAGTGTTACCAAGTGTTCTGATTTATATGGAACCAGGGATGTAGTGGAGGGTATATGGTGGTATACACTGTATACCTTCTGGATAGCTCCATGTGGATATACTTTCTGCATATGGCATATTCCCTCTGTGTTTTCTTTTCTTTTTACATTTACACCAGTGTGCAGGACATCCCGATTTTCAGAGGTTCCAAGACCCATTGTGTGGGACCACCTTGCGGGGCACCAAAAGTAATGATTTATAATGATGCACAAACTCTGTCAAATGTCTTTTAATGCTATGCTGTTCATTAGTTTCCACCAAGTGGAACTTGATACAGTAAAACCTACGCAAACAGAAATGGTATAACAGATAAAAATGATGATTATGCCAAATGGAATACTATACAAATCTACTCGTTAAGATTTTTCTTTCTTTGGTGCCTAGCTGTTCTGTTTCAACAGGTTTTACTGTACTTTGTCTAGTAAATCCTGTGAAAATGGTAACTTTTTATTTTGGAATCCCGTGTTAAATGTAAAAATTTCATAGTCCCTATGGAAGGAATACCGTACAATTATGACTGCTCAATTGGAAAACACACCAAATCAGAATTTTGTTTCAGTCCCTAGCAATTCCACTTTCACAGATTTTAGAGATACATATGCTTATTTAGTATAGTAAAACCTACTAAGACGGAAAGTCAATTGATTGTCCAGTGAAAGGAGAAATATTCTGTTTTAGGCAGGATTATGTCTTAACAGGTATAATTATGTGGTATTCTTTCTGACCTACATGGGACGATGGATTTTTTTCATTTAAGACAGGTTTTGTTTTCATAGAATTTATTATTGTATTTCTATGTCTCGATTTAGAAACTGGTGTATTGTTTTAAAAAAAAATTTTTTTTGTCTCCTTGTCTTGTTTTTTGTGACAGTGGACCTGGTACCACTAGCCACGGCCACTTGCAAAGCACGACAGACGACTAGACTCTGGCCGTCCACATAGCGCAAGTCTTCTCTGATTGATTGGAAAGCTGGACTATTTCTTCAAAGAATCATTCTCAATTCTACTCTATGCGCTTTTCTCTTTCGTGGCACTTTCTATTTCTAGAGTTGTGCTGACAAACATCAACCACATCATGAGGAACTGCTAGTGCACTTATATAGATAGTGTTTATTTTTCCTGCTTTTGCTTTGTGGTTTGAACATTCATATGGATCAATTCTCACGTCCAGAATATTGAATTTTATAATTGGAACAAAGAAAACATTGAATTTGCAAAAATTGAATTATTTTTAAAAGAAAATAGATTTAAAAAAAATTAAAGTAATAGCTGTTATTTATATAAATATTTGTTCAATAAATCTGTAAAATATTATTTTCATAGCTTCATATTTTAATATTATAATATATTTTTGCAACAGAATTTAAACTAGAAAATTAATAGATTTGCAGTGTTTCTCTCAGAGAGTTTCAGAAGGGTGCTGCACCCGGCCTGCCCTTTGGGTGACGAAATAGTACCCTTTTTGCCCATCATAAAAAGGACTAGCACCCTTCTTGCCCCTCAGTAAAAAAAAAAGTGTCCTTTCTCCTTTTTGCATTAAAAAAATGTTTTCATAGTAAAAATTGACTCAATGTTGTCTTGAAATAAGTGCCCTGACTATTAAATATTAAAAGGGGCTTTAAAAACCAAAAGAATACCTTTAACAATAAAAAAAGTGCCCTTCAGAATCTGAAAAGTGTCCTTAAGAATAAAGTGTCCTTTTTTCAACAGCAGCACCCTGCCCATTTAGGTAGATTTCATAAGAAATACTACCTATTACATTCTCACCTAAGTTGGAATTTTTGAAAAAATTTTGCAGATCTACGCCGATCATGACTCCCAGAATCCAAAACCACCCCCAGTTCAAAACTTTATCTATCTATCTATCTATCTATCTATCTATCTATGTCACTTTTTTATGGACACGATAACTGCAATAATTCTGCACAAATCTCTTCGAAACTGATACATAAAATCAAGAGGCATAAAATCTCGGTCAAGTTCGTTAATAGGCAAAATCGAACCAAGGGGGGGGAGGATGGGAGGGGGGCTTTTTGTGAAAACAGAAAAAAGCCCATAATTTCTTAATTATGATACGTATCGAATCCGTTTAAAGTTATTACTTCTAGGAGAAGGGCCGAAAATGTATGTATGACAGATTTTTGATATAATTAAAAATGGGCCCAAAGGGGGGGGGAGAAAGGGGGTGTTTTAGAAGAAAAAAATTCATAACTTCGTCAATTCACAAGATATCAAATCCGCTTAAATTTATTATAAATTCTCTTAATATTATCTAAAACTTTTATAATGACAAGTTTTTTATAGGACCAACCCTTATAGCAAAAAAAAAATAAAAACAAAAACAATCTCTGCCGGCTCCGCCTGCAAACAAGTTATTTTTCGAAGTAGGCGGTTCCAACTCCTGCATCTCTTCGAAACTGATACATAAAATCTCGGTCAAGTTCGTTAATGGGCAAAATCGAACTGGGGGGGGGGGTGATGGGGGGTGCTTTTTGTGAAAACAGAAAAAAACCCCATAATTTCTTAATTATGATATGTATCGAATCCGTTTGAAGTTATTATTACTTCTAGGCGAAGGGCCAAAAATTTATGTATTACAGATTTTTGATATAAGTAAAAATGGCCACAGTGGGGGGGGGGGGGGGTTAGAAGAAAAAAATTCATAACTTCGTCAATTCACAAGATTTCAAATCCGCTTAAATTTATTATAAATCCTCTTAATATTATCTAAAACTTTTATATTGACAAGTTTTTTATAAGACCAAATCTTATAGCAAAAAAAAAATTGAAAACAAAAAAAAAATCCCTGCTGGCTGCACCTGCAAACAAGTTAGGTTCTAACTGCCACATCATGGCAAATAGGTAATTTCTTCCGCAATTCCCAACAAACAGGTGCCACACGGTCTGCCTCTTCGAAATCTACCTGTGCCTGTAGGCCGACCCGTCAGGGTTTTTTTTTTAAACCTGAGAGAAACTCTGGATTTGTCAATTCTGTAGTCTATTTATATATGTTATATTTATTCGTCAATAAATATTATATATAAATAAATTCGAAAGTTATCAGTGTCTGTTCACAGAATACTGATTTTTATTTTATTTTTTAAATCTTTAATGTATTCATATTTATTAAGATTTACAAATGAATGGTTTACCTTGTCAAAATAAACCAGTTGCCGAAAATATTTAATATTTTGTTAAGACTAGCCTTTAAAAAATAATCATAATAGTAAACTTTTTTTTTGTAAGCACATGTCAAAATTTTCAGTTAAAGGAATCCGTTAACCTTTGATTTTATTTTTTAAATATTTTATAATACTTTTTTTTACATATTATTAAATGGTTTTATGAAGGAAAATTATTTAACTAAGGAAAAATTCAATTCCTATAATAACAGCTGAAAAAATGATTTAAAAAAATGAAGAAAATTTTAAAACCGCACTTCTTCTACAATTTTGAATTTCTTGCACCATTCTTTTTTTCCCCATTAACTTTTTTCCTTGTGTGTTCTATAACTATAAGGACCAAATTTCCAAACAATTAATTAGTTAAAAAATAAAATAAAATGTCATGACATATGTAAGAAAGACTACTTTCTTAAAATTTTTAATTTTTAAAAAATTCCTTATTTTTATCAAATTAACCATATGGATTGACCAATAAAAAGATTGAGTCAATTGAAAAACACTTGTTGAAGTTTTAGCATTTTTATCATACTGATATATTAACAAGAATGAAAAATCATGCGTCAAGCATAGATTATGTAACACTTTCCAATGCTTCCAAAATAATTTTACAAACCATTACCGTTTAATAAGCTGAAAGATAACATCTAAGTAAACAATTTGGAAAACGCATAACATATTTAAAAACGTAATTTCAGGAATTTCCAACATATACAATATTTGGAGAAATATCCGAATACTTTTATTCAGCCCTGTATAGGATCTATAGATTTGTATATATACTACATAGGATGCTAAATTTTAGTTTAGTTGGGAAACGCGTAGCACAGTTTAAAATTCTCCTCCTGGAGTTTCTGTCAATAAACGGAAATGTGTTCACGAACTTTTGTGCTGCCCTGTATATGATCTACAATATTTATACACACCAAGTAATAGACAAAAAGTGAGTTAAATTTAAAATCGCGTTCAGCAACTTAAAACGCACTTCCAGGAATTATTGTTAACAGACAGTAGAGAATTCTTCTATGTGTCCCTGTAAATGAACGATGACTGCTATATACACAATATTCTGTATAAAGCCTCTTGTAATGCACCTTAGTGATATATCTAAATTTCAATGCTTTTAAAATAGTGAAACATTATTTAATTAAACCGCAAACGATTTTTCTTCATAGATGTAATGTAACAGATTTCTTTTGACTGTCCCTGTAAAGCAACTATAAGTGCTATGCAAAGCATATTCCACATTAAGCTTCTTGTAATGCACCTTAGTGATATATATCAATTACAATGTGTTTGAAATTTTGTAACATCATTAAAATAAACCGCAAATGATTTTTCCCCGTAGACCGTAATGTAACTGAATTCTTTTGAGTGTCCCTGTAAAAAAACTATAAGGGCTACACACTTCAGTTGAAATAGGGAACATGCTATAGATAACGTTAAACTCATATAAAAATTGCATGGCAATCCGAGCATATATACGGGTGTTAGAGCACGGCCATACGGCATACAAACTGAAGTCATAAACACTTTTCAACTATGTTGGAAAGTGTTATAAAACCATAAACTGAAAGAAAAAAAAGAAACTTTAAAAATTTCATCTCTGCAAGGAAAATTTCATTTAATGTGAAATGGATGCTTTAAATCAAATTAGAAAATTGATATTTTCATCATTTTTCACAAATAATAATAATAAAAAAAAGATTCCTTTCATTTCTCCTACGAACACTGACAAGCGTACTCATTTAAATGATTATTATCTCGTATGTCCTTCCTAAAATCATTTACTAATATGTCAAAAAAATTATAAAATATTCAAATTTTAAAAAAAGTTCAAAAGTAATGGAATTCCATTAACTGGAAATTTTAACATTAGCTTGCAAAAAAGACAAAAAAAAAGTAGCATACGATGATTATTTTTAAAAGGCTGGTGCCAATCTTGACAAAAATATTTACGACAATTAGCCTATTTTAACAAAGGTTATAACAGGAAAGGATAGGTAGATAGACAGAAAGGTAAATCATTCATTCAAATGAATATCCCAAAGATGAGCCCTCTGACATTAAGTGTAGAGAGACTACTTTCTTTTACGGTACTTATGCATTACGGCAGAAGTAAAAGGTCGTGATCGTGTTATTATATGAATAGTGGCATAAAATATCAGGTTCTTTGTCTGTCTTGGGAAATGACATAGAAATAGAAAAGACGCATACCTGTAATTCGAAGAAAAACAAAATAAGACACAGTTGTTGTCTGAAAACCATACTTTTTATTCTTCAATCACATGGAAGTGTTTTGGGGATTCCATCTGGGCATCTGGCTCATTCTAACTCCTCTTATTGTCTGTCTCTGCTTGACATGAGAGACAATTGACACGATACTTTAATCGTTGCTACTTCTCGAAAACAAACTGTATAATTGAGTACGTGCTCCGATAGCACATGTTGTTACATGTCGTGCCTTGAGAACCCGGACACGGTACCTTGAAGAGAGCACCCTACCTACATCTCTGGTGCTTATTCATAGACTGCCTGGAGAAAATGCAGTTGCTGGAATTATGGAAGTTAAAAACTGCGCCAAGTAGAAAATGCGCTCGCCTAGACATCGCGCCAAGGAGAAGACGGAAGAGAGTCCCTACGCGCATGCGCGGGAGAACCGGCTGCGAAGTCGAAGGAGCTACCGATCCGTTACGGCAAAAATGAAGAGAAAACGATGCCTATCTGCGTGCGTTGGCCTTGGGCCAAAAGAGAAACGAACAACGGCAGATGTGAAATAACGTAACGTAGATAGGATGATAGATAAAACTTAAATGTACATACAAGATGAAAATAAACAAAAATAATGAATACTTAAATAAATAACTAAATTGGATGAACTTTAAGGAGAAATAAAATAGGAAGATATTACGATGGGGGTGGGAAGAAGAGACAATATATCGCAACACGATAGGAAGGAAAAAAAAAAATCAGTATTCTGTGAACAGACACGTATAACTTCCGAATATATTTGTTGTTGAATAAATATAATTATAAATATATTGCAGAATTGACAAATCTACTTATTTTTTATTTTAAGTCTGTTGAAAATATGTATTAAATATGAAGCCATAAAAATAATTTGTACAGATTTATATAGCAAAAGATTTTTATGTAAATAACAGCCTATTATTACTATAGTTCTTTTTTTATTACTTATTTCCTTTTGAAAATAATTCATTTTTTGAAAATTCAATGTTTTCTTTGTTTAAATTATAAAATTCAACATTCTTTGCTGTTTATTTATAATTTTAATGATTTCGATAACTGAATAATAAATGCCAGCGAAAAGGGAGAGTTATATAAGGTTGAGGGAAGAAAATGTATTACTGTTTTCCTCCCTTTCTCCACTAGTGAAAGGGACTGCAAATTTTTTTCTAGTTTTTTGTTCTCTCCCCAGACACTCGTCCAGCTTTCTGGCCAATCATAGAAGACTTGTGTTATGTGGACGGCCAGAATCTAGTCGCCTGTCAAAGCACGAATGATGGGCGTAGCAAACTGCAGCCAACAAAAGAGACGAGCTATGATACTTTGCTGATCTTATCAGCCTATCCTTATATATTATTTCTCCTGTCAACATCCCTTTTACTCAGAAAATATGAAACGCAGAACAACGAATGAGATACCATATGAAAGGTTTTAGAACCGGCTTCTGACATAGCCCACTTAACAATTCGTTAAAACATGTTTTTGATTAGAATTTGCTGAAATTAAAAAATTAAATCTGTATTGTTTTCATGAAAGAAATGAAAGGTTTTCCTGAAATTTGTGTTGCCAAAAAAATAAAATACCACATTATATGATGCTTATAGCAATTATTATAAAAAACACGCACAGGTTTATTTTATACTTATGATTAAAAAGCGAAATTGAAATTGAAATGTTTAGATTTATATTTCTAAGTCCCATGGTTTTCCCGAAGCGGATGACGTCATCCACTAATGCAGTCAAAATACGATTGTTAAATTTTTTTCTCGCACGTGCCTTTAGCAATCTTGGATCAGTTTTTACTCTAACTTTGATGGAATAAATTAGATGATATTCTGGCTTGACTAACAACTAAATGTTGTTTACAGATATTTTTATCCTTGCTTTTTCTTTAGAAGTTTAAACCTGCATCTAATAAATATTACATATTGATAAGAAATGATACTTCTCTATTATCCCGTCGATCACTTTTCATAACAAAAAACTATCGCCAAATAAACGGGAGAACGTTGCCATTGGAATATCAAAAAATAAATAAATAAATAAAATATAAGAATTTAAGGACACAATGGTTATTTTAATGAATAAAATAACTACTAAATCAGTAAAACATAATGAAAAGTACACGCAAATGTCAAATGTAAAACCACTAGATGACGTAACAAACATGCATAATGATTCTGACATCAAGTAAATGGGACTGCATTTTTAGCGTTTAATCTTACAGTTTGGCGGTAGTTTTTTGTTATGAAAAGTGGTCGACAGGATAATAGAAAAGTACCTAAAAAATATTAGATTTCAGTGCGAAATCTTCGCACGGGCCCTCTGGTCTTGATCATGTTGTTTGAGAATTGGTGTAATCAGTCTGTCTCTTTCATTGGCTGCAAACCGACCCTATGTGCGCTGAACGAAAACATGGTAGAGAGAGAAAAATATCCCCATACCCTAATGGTCAAGTTTTAATTTTATTATGTTCAAAAAATATTTTACTTAAGCTATTCTTTTATTTACAGAGCCCAAGACAAAATATGATGTTTTGGACCAAATGGTTGATCCCGACTGCAAACAACAATAGTCAAGTTTGATACCAATATTTAATCAAGTTTTTTAAATGTATAAATTTATGTGGTGTGATAAAAATGTATAAATGATAATACTATTCTGTACAATAAGATGAAATGTTCTTGGTTATTATTCGGTTTTAATTTTGTATAACTTAAATATGGATACATGTTTATATAATCTGTGTATACTTAAATGTATGAATTTTATTAATATAACTGTTTTGTAAAATAAAATATTTTATCTAATTCTGAATTACCATTCATTTGTTTTAATTTCATATTACTGAAGTGTTTGTATAACTGTCTAATTTTTGGGTGATTTGATTGCTAATAATAGTTATATACAATTATAGCGAACCTTTGTGGGACTGGTTCATAAGTTCATTATATTTTATGGTTCACTATATCCAAATAAAGTCAATGTTTTTGAAATTTTCTATTTAATTTTTATTATTAGCATGTTCTTTTGAAAATGAATGTGTGTGTGTTCGAAAGATCTTGGGATTAAAGTATGTTATAATATTTTATACATATGTGTGTCTCATTTCAACACCTTTTTAAGTATATTTTTAATAAGTATTTTATCTGTTTTAACTACAAGGGAAATTTATCATTCCACTTTAAATTATTTTTGAATGTTTTCTGTTAAATTTTCAATATTGGGGATAATTTATGATGAAAATATTATCTCTTTACATTGTTGCCGATCTTCAAGTTTTTTGTCAAGTAAAATAAACATACTTTGAACTGGAAAATTTATGTAAGAAAATGTGTCCTGTTTATAAAAATAGGTGTTATTTAATGTATTAGGATAAAGCACATATTTAACATATTAGGTGACTGTTACCATGCTGGAACCTAACACTGCACTATTGTGTTACCGAAAAGTTCTTATTATTTAAATAATATATGATGTTTAAAAGACATCTTCACCCCAAGACCTCAATTATGTGCCTCTTAAATGAAATAATAATTACTAAAAGCATCCTCAATCGCTTCTTTTGAGATCTGCACCCCTATTTTCATTCCCTAGTTATGGTGCTCAGCATCGCAGCAACTCTCTTAGTCATACTGTGCTCACAATTTCTTTTGCACGTCTATCAATCGCTTACACATGAGTAACAATATTCAGCACTAATAAAACTCTTTTTCAGCTTGGCAACTGGTGCTAAATCACCAGCATCAGCACACTTGCTCAGACTCTGATTGTGCTATGTAGAGCATAAACAAATTCAAAACACTGACACAAACAGTAGATCACGGAAACATCTGAAAATTTTAATAAAAAGAACTCATGCTTGACCTGTTCTACTCATAAGTGAAATATATATTTTTTCATTTGCAATTTTCATAGCCATGCATCGTCTAATTTGTGATCTTAGCAATTGCATTTGAACTAAAGATATATTCTTGTGCTGTGTTTAGTTTCTTTTTTTAATGAGTAATTTTAAAAATTTATATTTGAATGTATTTTCCAAACAGTTACACACCAGCAATTAGTAATAGGAATTACAGTGTATTTCTCTGAATTTAAAATGGTGTTGCAGTAAAATGGGTATACACTTCATGATAAGGTACATTATAGCATCTCCTAGTGTTAAACTGCAGTGTTAACGTTCTTATTTAGAAAATTGTATAAGACATGGGAAAAAAGTCAATTATGAAGTTCTAGAGCATCCTCGATTTAGTATGAAATGTCTTGCATGGAAAAATAACTTTATTAAAAGTTTTGAAATGTATTTTTTTTTTTTAAATATCCAATCACTAGCTTAGCTATAACACTAATAGCATGCAGAAAATCGTCATTATATGGCAGGTGCACATTTGCTATTAAAACTATTGTATGCAAAATAAATGCATTTTATTTTAATAAAAAATTCAAGTTACTCAATGTGTCCACCATTGACACCAATGGACACATTGAGGAAGTGCTGCAATGTACCTTATCGTGAATCGCATACTTGTTTTACTATGGGGTCATTCAACTTCAAATCAACCAAAAATTTTCAATATTCAACCTGACCATTTCAGATTTTAATGAAACCTTCAGGGATCATTCTCCCTGATGATATAAATGAGAATAATACTTTATAATTTTTTTTAATCTCATTAAGTTTTCTTACAACCAGTGGACCAGTGCAAAGATTTTGCACTGCAGGGTAATATTTTTTAGATGCAAATTTAAACTTTAAAAAAAAAATTAAGGACTAAAAATATCTGCAAACAACATTAGTCAAGCCAGAATATCATCTAATTTATTACATGAAAGTTACAGTAAAAACTGACTAAAGATAGCAAACGCCAAAAAAAAAAAAAAAATTATCAATTGTATTTTAACAGCATTGGAGGGTGACATCATCTGTTTCAGAAAGAAACATAGGACAAAGAGAAATAAATTGAGCATTTGAATTTAAATTTTGCTTTTTAATCATGAACTTGTGCAGCAACTATTCCCACTTTATCTTTAGTATTTTACTTTTGTGGCAACACTGACTTGAGAAAAACCTTTCATTTCGTTTATGAAAACAATGCGGATTTAATTTTTAATTTACAGCAATTTTTATTCAAAAACAACAGAACGAAATGTAAGTGCCAGAAGCCTGTTTGAAATTCTTCATATGGTATCTCATTTTTCGTTCTGCGTTTTGTATTTGCTTAGAAAAAGGGTTGTTGACAACAAAATAATATATATGATTAATTTTTTTTAATTTCTAAAAATCATCATTTTTTGGCTTGTATAAAAACTTGAAAATATATATATATGTTTCTTGTAATATTATAAGCTTTAAATCCTGAAATCTTTAGAGTGGGATTATCAATGGGATCAGCAGTTATGAAAAACATTGTTGAATACTGTTTTTAGCCTGATCATAAAGTTGGCGAGGTGCCAACTTTAAATACCAGCCCCAACTAATGTTTAACATTGCTTTTTACCATAATTGCTGATCCCATTGAGATCCCACTTTAAAAGTTTCAGATAAAAAAACTATTTAATAATTCTTTAATATTTCTAAACATTCTATCAGAGTCTTCTTGTAATAAATGTGAGATTTTTAAAAATTCAAACATTATTTGTTCAAGTGCAAAATATGTTTTCCATAATACCAGAATGCCGTAATTGTTTTATAAATAACTTATATGTGTCAGGGGATTAAAAAAATATAATTTAATAAGAATATTTTTTTTTTATCAGTTAGTAAATTATTTGTAATCCTTTTAAAATATCATGACAAATATAAGATTTAGTTTGTAAATGAAAAATATATGAAGATGGCGAGAAGAATGGGGGGAAAGCATATTCATAATCATACTGGCATTTTAATATTTTGCTAAAGTTCTTTGAAAAAATTGTGTTCTCAGTTTAAACCCCGGATGGAAATGGTATATGTAGTTAATATAAAATAACTGTGCTGTTAATTCTAAGTGTAAAAATTACAAGGTGGCTAGTGATCTAGGGTTAAAACAGTTTTTAAATTTAAAAAAAAATATTTGTTACATTTCTTTTCCTTTGATTAAATCAATATTTCTTTTAAGAACAGATTTAAAATTTAAGCAGTAGTAAAACCCATGGGCGTATGCAAGATTTTCATTAGAGGGATCGAATGAAAAATGGTTGGTACTTTCGGTTACTAAAAATAGTTAGCACTTATATTTAAATATGAAAACCTTTAAAACAAAATTATCGCATACAATAAAATTGTAATCATGCAATAATCAGTTCAATAACAATCACACAGTTTTTATATTTCTTAGTATTTAAAAGAAAAAAAAATTACCTCTTCGAAATTTAAGGGATGGTTGCTCCGACCCCTGTGCCTGCTTTCTACATATGCCCATGGTAAAACCACCATTCATCTTGAATATGTTCAGGGAAATATTCATAGTTTACTCAACAGTTTTTATTAAACAACTTTACCAAAAAAAAAAAAAACTTTTACAACTTTTTTGAGATTTACAGAAGTTTAAACTAATAAAGTACCACTAGCTTCTGTTAATGTTAAATCTTCAACTGCACCAAGAAATCTAGCACAAAGTTCTAATTCATTTTTATGTAGCTTTACTCTGGCATTACGGACATATAACCTGAAATATAAAAGTAAATTGGAAAAACAAAATCATTTTTGATTACTTTATTTCATAGTGATTTTAGTTTAAAGAAAAGAATATTTTATGAAATAAACTAGCCTTTACCTGACATCGTTCATGTAACATTAAAAGAAAATAAATGCAGTAATTAAGGAAAACATTTCACCCCTGCTAATTAAAAACATATGTAATTCACTAACTTTTTATCACATTTTATAGGAGACAATACGGTATTTACTTGTTATAGGGGCTTTGGCATAACTCAGTCTTTAAAAAGTAAAATTTTGTGCTAAATAACATAAAAATAATTGTAAAAATAAAACTACAACCAATAAAAAAAGGAGTCAGAGGTGAGCAAGGAAATGATCATCTCGAAAACCAAAATGTGTTTATCATGCAAAAAGCAAACCTGGTTCGAAAAATGTATTTACTTTTGCGCCAAATTTTGCCCGCTATAAAAAGCAAATTGACTATGGACCGGATTACAGAGCCTAACTTTCCTATTCTCGGCTATTTTCTACATATATATAAAAAATATCTACTACGCGCTTTCACAAACAACATGCTTTTATAATATTAGGAATCGGCACGATTGGCTTGTTTAACTGTCTATGCAATTTGGTTTGAGGAAAAGTTCCGTTACTTTTTGATTTATTCTTCCTCTTGTATTACAGGAATTTTTCGATCAATTTGATTTCATTTCAAATTGAATCGTTTTTCGTGGATTGTTTTGTTTTCCAACTATGTTGGAAAGTGTTAAAAATGCAATTTTAATAAAATATTTCTCGCAATTTGGGAAAATACTGGCATGATATTAGATAAATGCAGAGCAATATAAAAACATTTTTTTTAATCCTTAATTTGAAATTTATTTTTCAGAAAAATTAGCACTAGAAAAGCAAAATCTTAGAAATAATAAAGTGGTCTAATATATAATAAATAATAAAGTGGACTAATTCTGCTATAAATAATCACATTTAAGGGTGTATTCAAATCCAAACTGATTATTTTGAGACACATTTGTAAATTCATTTTTGCTCTAAAATGCATCCAATTGGCAGGTTCTCTTATTCAGAAACTTTATAATATCCCCACTTGTTGAAGAGAAATATGCATGGCTCAGTTATAATATTTATTTAAGATTTTATCCTTTAATTTCCCTTCTAATTGCTGCCCATTCCAACATAACCCTTTTGCTGGGACAAGTTGATCAAAATTAAAGCTTAGAATTAAATACATAAAGGTTTCTCTGGGGTTGGCTAATAGAATAAATTAATTTATTCAGAAAATAATAATAAAAGGAATCCATAGAGATTAAATTTTGGATATGTTCCCCCCATTGCATTGTGTAATTTCAAAGTAGCCCATTACCCTTTTTGAGAATGATCATTCTTGCCCTTAGCTGACTTTTAAAATGGAAATCTAAATAAACAAACACATACTAGATAATTTAAATGAGAAGACTCCAAATAATTAACACTATTATTTATTTACAATATTTACAGTTATTTCAAGAAAAAAAACAGATTTATCAGAACACATCTGATTTAATTTCCTAACAAAATTTCTCCTATAATATTGGCATTAACACTTTGATCCTTGCAAAGGATACTTATATTTGTTTGTATTTATATTTAAATTGATCTTTGACAACATTATTTGTTTACAATTAAAATACTGACTTCTATTTGTGACTAAGGTCACACTACCAGCTTCTCTTATAATATTTTGATAAAATCAAATAAACTGGGGAATTACTTAGGTCAGAGTCATATTTACCTCTACACATTGATTGAAGAAGGTTTCTCTTTGTATCAGAGCTCTCTTTCCGCTAACTAAATAGCACTGCACTTATTGAAAATGTTCATTTCACAAAACTTAGCTTAACTTCCCCACTCTCCATATATGTTGTTCGGGTTCGTTGCTTTCTTACCATCAGAATTGCCACTCACTCTATTTGAATTATATAGGAATTGCAGATGTTGAAGAGAAATATGCATGGCTCAGTTATAATATTTATTTAAGATTTTATCCTTTAATTTCCCTTCTAATTGCTGCCCATTCCAACATAACCCTTTTGCTGGGACAAGTTGATCAAAATTAAAGCTTAGAATTAAATACATAAAGGTTTCTCTGGGGTTGGCTAATAGAATAAATTAATTTATTCAGAAAATAATAATAAAAGGAATCCATAGAGATTAAATTTTGGATATGTTCCCCCCATTGCATTGTGTAATTTCGAAGTAGCCCATTACCCTTTTTGAGAATGATCATTCTTGCCCTTAGCTGACTTTTAAAATGGAAATCTAAATAAACAAACACATACTAGATAATTTAAATGAGAAGACTCCAAATAATTAACACTATTATTTATTTACAATATTTACAGTTATTTCAAGAAAAAAAAAAGATTTATCAGAACACATCTTATTTAATTTCCTAACAGAATTTCTCCTATAATATTGGCATTAACACTTTGATCCTTGCAAAGGATACTTATATTTGTTTGTATTTATATTTAAATTGATCTTTGACAACATTATTTGTTTACAATTAAAATACTGACTTCCATTTGTGACTAAGGTCACACTACCAGCTTCTCTTATAATATTTTGATAAAATCAAATAAACTGGGGAATTACTTAGGTCAGAGTCATATTTACCTCTACACATTGATTGAAGAAGGTTTCTCTTTGTATCAGAGCTCTCTTTCCGCTAACTAAATAGCACTGCACTTATTGAAAATGTTCATTTCACAAAACTTAGCTTAACTTCCCCACTCTCCATATATGTTGTTCGGGTTCGTTGCTTTCTTACCATCAGAATTGCCACTCACTCTATTTTCCTCTTTCGGACCGCACAAAATTCATCGCGTCATTTTATTTCACCTCTTCCTTTCGCTTCTGAGATCGATGTGTGTTCTGTTTTCATTCTTTTTCACAACTCCTTTTTCATCACCACGGTGGGCCGTACTTCGTTCTGCCCAAAATTTGCATGACAGTGCTTTAAGCCCATCCTTCTTTTTTTTCATTGGGTAGTTGATCTCCCGTTTTAACTGAAATTTGCATAACAGAGGGTCAGTTTCACCTCCTCTTTACCAACCCCAACCAATGGCTATGCATCAGTTGTTTCTGTAGCGTGTTGTTTTCTTTCTCGGAACTACGTGTGTGTTCTTTGATATTATCTCCCAGACCAACTTAAATCAAAGTTCTTCTTATTTGACTTTTATGGCTTAAAATTGTCGCCAGCGAGTCTCTGGTCATAAATTTGCCATCCTAAATCTTTCAACTGAGGCGACTTATGGAAAAGTCCCAATAATGTACTTTCCTTACATTACCACTGTCTCGATTTTTTCATAAAGGCAGAATATATTTCAAAAAACGCTGTCAAAGTGGACATTTTGAACCGAATTTCCCAAAGCGATAGCGCTGGAAACAAAAAAAAAAAAATGATCGTACTTTTTTAAATAATTGTCTGTAAATCAATTTCTAATTAATTGAACGAAAAATAAAAACATGGGGCCTTTATAAATGTCTTTATAAATCACGCCACCAAGTTTCCTGTTGTTACTTTTAAAAATGAGTCTGGGAATGTGTCTCAAAATTTTGAGTTGTTGAGCGTGGAAAAATATTTTTTTTTAATACCGCCTTAAGAAGAAAAAAAAAGATACAATATCTTATTAAAAAGAGAGAATCTCAATCAGTTGATTTTTTAAGATATAAATTTAAGTTTGTTATATGGGTTTAATATTAGCATCCCCAGACTTTGAACTTTTCTAACTCTTTGAAGATTTAAGAAAAATATAAACTGTAACCTTTTTCTAGGCTGTCTTGATTGAACTGATATTGTCTCTAATATGTAGTGTCAAAAGTGAGTATTACCATTTGAAAATTCAAAGCTGATACAATTTTTAAAATGTGGACAAATTGTGAAAATTGATTTATGCATAGCATTAGATTGTAGACATTATTTCCTGTAAATTAGTATCTATATCTTTTCATATGTTTATTTGCTGCATAATTAGTAGGAGATAACTTAAAAAAAAAAAAAAAAAAAAAAAATTCAGGATTGTACAGTTCTTGGAGACCTCTGTTTGTGTGTTTTCAGGAAAATTTTACTATTCAATAGCTTATCATGAAGTATGAAAATTATAATTAAAAAAAGTACAGTGAAACTCCAGTTTTCTGGATAGATAATTGGGAGTCCAGACTAACAATGTGTTCTGAATGCAGTCATTAAAAATGATGAGATGATATCCTTCTATATATAAAAAAAAGTTTTGGCTTAAAAATGGACCAATGAAAATCTGCGTAGATATTCCGGGTTAGTCTCATCGCTTTTTTATTAGGGACTTTTTTGAGGAGCGATTACTTATTTTCTAGCCATCCTACGGATTCGAAAATCATACCACCAGACGCTAAATATAACAAGCTTTCAGAAATTCAAAAAATTATCACGGTCGGACAATAAAAACCCTTAAAAATCAAGTAAAAAATCTTTTATTGAAAAAGTCATTTTTTATATTCTTGCCAAAAAAGCGCAAATGATTATATTTTATCTCAAATAAAAAATGTATTTGCACGAGATTATTAAAACCAATAATGAAAGTTTAAAATAATAATTAAATGATCACGTGTTGAAAGCAGGAAATAAAGAAAATTACATCATAAAAATTGTGTTTATACATGAATCCTTCTAATACCTCGAAACGTATCTGATTGGTCAGAGCTTTCTGACTTTCCTTAGGGGGAATTAACATGAAAGTAGAGAATTTAGATAGGATGAACGCCATTAGAGGGGTTACCAAGAGGAAGAGACCTGAGTCTGTTGCCAATTTTAGCACCAACTTGGCGATATATCGCCAAAATTAGTTGCCAAAAGTGGCACCAACTTGACGCTATTTCCAATATTTCGCCAAATTTCCATAGACTCCTATTGAAATCCAATAGTGTTTACTCGCTTACAAAAAATCACCAAATTAAGACATTGCAATGCAACAAAAATTAATATTAGCTTATGAATAGAGCTTAATTGAACTATTTACATTATTTTTAAGCACAAACACTAGCTATTTACAATATTCGTAACACTATATATACAATTGGTTCTTGTTAGTTATCCTGTTGACCAAATTACTGTCGCCAAATTCATATATATTAAACGAGCAAGAGATTTTCCTGATTATGAATGATATCAGTAGACGACGTGAAAGATTTTCACGAAAATTGTCCCCTGTACTAAATCGAGCACGAAAAAAAAGATCTAGCTAGGTTCCGAATACAAGAAAATTTGTTTTTACAGGGTAAAACAAACTCAGCCCTGAAAATGTTTTTTGTTATAAATGGAAAAATACTCAAACGATTTACACGAAACGTGTTGCCTATACTAATTCGAGCACGAGAAATCAAGCTAGCTAGGTTTCGAATTCGGGAAAGGTCATTTTGATCTATTAAAAGGAACTCATCACTAAGAAAGCTGCTATATATCGAAAACGGCACGAACGATTTTCACAAAAATTAATGACTAAGCTAATTCGAGCACAAGAAATCGATCTAGCTAAGTCACTAATTTGAGAAAACCCGTTTTCTGTGTTTAAAACTCGACGTGGTATAAAAAACAAGTCTTGAAACAAAATCGAAAAAGTACAGAAAGTTCTTTGTCCAGATCGACTTTAGCTATCCAGTGCCAAAAAAAGTGGGTACTTTTCGAACCAAAATGTACCAAAAACAGAAATAAAGGAAAAAAACATTCATAAATATTGAAATGCAAACGAGATATTAAAACAAATATATCCCACAGGACTAAAGTAAGCCAGCGAGTATTTTTGTGTGAGTGTAGTATCCTCTTTAACTAACAATTGTGTTTTTAAACGGCCTCGACGAAATTTTAAAAGCGGTAAAAGAATTGAAAAAATTTAGTGATGCATAGTTACATAGATTAGATCAGTTTCTACTGACGTCACAAACATTCACCTGTCGAGAGGGATAATTATGAAAAATATTGTAAATACATAAATATCCAATATTATTTTTTTTTCTGTTTTCCTTAATACATTTTAAAATTTATTTTAATAAAATATTGATAGTTGACACTTGAGTGAATGCAGCTTTTCAGATTTTTTTTTTTGTGTTATTCCAATGCTCCCATTTGTTTATTTGGCGTTAGAGTCTGGGTCTGGCGATTACTTTGGCGATAGTTTATTTTATGGAAAATGGTTGACAGGATAATGCGGAAATACCAAAAATAGTTTTTTAAAAACACTCTTTTATAAGCAACCAATGGTCATCTTGAAAATACCGCGGAATTTTTTTAATTGCAATTCATATTTTTTTACGTAAAATATCTATTACGATGCATTAATTTGGCCTGGGCAAAGACCTCTATTATGAAAAATTCACTTCTTTTTTATACGTTTGCCAGGAAGCTCAAAATAATGAATTTATTTGAAATATATACTTTTTGCTCTGTTTATTTATCAACAAAAGAGAATCAGAAAGAAAAATGAAACATTATTTAAATTATCTTTTTACTCTTAAATTTATTTGTCATCGTGTAATCGTAAATTTATTGATATTTAATTATTAATTGATGAAAGCGTATTCTGTATGTTAAATTTTTTTTAACAATTTATTTTTTACTTTTAACTCTTTAAAATATTGACTTTTGCCATTTCACAGCGCTTTGGCCTATTTTGGCAAGCATTTTACTGTCACATAATTAAATTCGTTGTTTTTCAACTCCCATGCAATTGCACAAGTTACAGAGATATTTGGCGATTTATCACCTGTGACCGCCTAATTGAAAAAGAACAATCAATTTCAAGTGAATGTATCATATATATTATTTCTCCTGTCAACATCCCTTTTTTTCTGAAAATACGAAATGCAGAACAACGAATGAGATAGCATATGAAAGGATTTTGAAAGCGCTTCTGACATAGCACACTTAACATTTCGTTAAAACATGTTTTCGATTAAAAATTGCTGATAATTAAAAATTAAATCGGCATTGTTTTCCTAAATGAAATGAAAGGTTTTCCTCAAAACATTGTTGCCAAAAAAATAAAATACCACATTATATGATGCTCAGCAATTATTATAAAAAACACCGCACAGGTTTATTTTATATTTATGATTAAAAAACGAAATTTAAATTTAAATGTTTAGATTTATATTTCTGTCTTATGTTTTTCCCGAAGCGGATGACGTCACCCTCTAATGCAGTTAAAATACCATTGTTATTATTATTTTTTTTCCTCGCACGTGCCTTTAGCAATCTTGGATCAGTTTTTACTCTAACTTTGATGGAATAAATTAGATAATATTCTGGATTGACTAACAACTAAATGTTGTTTACAGATATTTTTATCCTTGCTTTTTCTTTAGAAGTTTAAACCTGCATCTAATAACTATTACATATTGATAAAAAATGGTACTTCTCTTTTATCCCGTCGACCACTTTTCATAACAAAAAAGTATCGCCAAATAAACGGCAGAGCGTTGCCATTGGAATATCAAAATAAATAAATAAAATATAAGAATTTAAGGACACAATTGTTATTTTAATTAATGAAATAACTAATAAACCAGTAAAACATAATGAAAAATACATGCAAATGTCGAATTAAAAACCACTTGATGATTTAACAAACACATATAATGCTTCTGACATCAAGTAAATGGGACTGCATTTTTGACATTTAATCTTACAATTTGGCAATAGTTTTTTGTTATGAAAAGTGGTCGACAGCATAATAGAGAAGTACCTAAAAAATATTAGATTTCAGTGCGAAATTCTCGCACAGGCCCTCTGGTTAATTTATAATTAAGTTGTAAAAATATTAAAATGTTGTATTGCCATTGGCAAAACACTTTTCAACATAATTTATATAATTCTTGCCTATCAGGAATTGTGTTAAAAATCGATTGGAAAATTCCATGAATAAAAAAAAAGTAATTAAAATAAGCTAGCAAAAAAATAAAATAAAATAAAAAAAATACCTGTTGAAAAAAATTACCGAGCGAGGATTGGTCTACTAGGTACTTGTAAGATTAAATGCCAATAATGGTTGATAGAAAATGTCACATTCACTTGACAACACGTGTTTACGTCATCAAGTTATTTTTATTTCGACGTTTTATTTATATTTTTATTAATGTTATACTAATTTATTTGTTTTTCGTTATTTAAAATAAAAATTATGTCAATTTGTATAATTTGGTGAGTGAGCAGGAAAAAAAGAAAATTACTTCATAAAAATCGGGTTTACACATGAATATTAAAAATGAAAAAGCATTATAACCAGTTAAATGGAAAAGCATTATAACCTGATTACAGAAGAAAGTCGCCGTTCGTGATATCACCATCATCTTTTTAAAACACGATACATTACCAGGTTTTAAGAGGCTGTGAAATCAGAACGGGGGTTGGTGAGCGTAGCGAGCAGGGGGCAGAGCCCCCTAGTATATGTATATTTTAAATAACTTTTGTTTAATTAAAATGTAAGCCTAATGTATGCTGAAAATAAGATAACCTTTTACTACAAACAACAACAACAAAAATGTACAGCACACATACCCCTAAAGGGTCTATCTCTAATTATAATAAAGAAGGTTAAGTCTGTGGGCAGTGTTCTGAAGAGACTGCTGCACCCAGAACTACAAAATTTTGTGGGAAGGTTATGTAGTTTTGCACCTCGAAGCCGAATTTTGGATAGTTTTTTTATTTAATTTTTTGAGTTTTTTCATATTTTGTTGTGATTTTTCCACATAGTACCATAATTCCACTTCGTGCATTTTTTGGCAGTCATTTGTCAAGTGATCTGTTCAGTTATCTTCTTCACAAGAAGAAAAACAAACGCACTACCTATTAAAAAAAAAAAAAAGCTGAACTCGATACACTATTCGGGTCTGGTTTAGGTTGGTTGGTTGGTTGATTTATGACTGCTGATAATCTGCTTGAGGAATATAGGTCCTAGGGGGGGGGGGGGGGTGCTCTCCGTGGGGGTGTTTCTAAAGGATCCTAACACGTATTTACGGCAAGGTTCGAAGAAAACCACGGAAAATTCCGAACGGTTAGGTCGACGACTGCGACAGGGGTTTGTACCCAGCACCTTCCGTCTACCAGCTTTGAGAGCAGAACCTCTCAGCCACTGGTGGGGCGTCTGGTTTAGGAAATATCGAGTTACCCAACCTCTAATGTAGGACGTTAGTTTTTTGGGGGTGGGTGGGTGAAGAAATACAATTCCATACTTCATCTTGGAAAGACTGCTGTCAATACCACATACGTGCACATAAAATCTGTAATATTGAAAGCTCTCCCTTCCGGTAACTAGCAAAATTCTGGAGAAGGTTCCCCACACCTCTTTATTCATCTATTAAACCTATTCAATGAAAATTAAACCTCCTTTATTTTCATCTAAAAATTTAAGAAGAAAATATTAGAATCGCAAAAATGTTAGACTTCCGATTTTTGATGGATTTACATGTTTTAGGATGTCTTGAACACGATTTGATTGTTTTGGGGAAATGTCTGTCTGTTCGTGGCACAAATTTTGTGGGCGCTCTATCTCAAGAACTAATGCTTGGAATTTTATAAAACTTCATATTCTTTTATACCTTGACAAAAACTGTTGCTGATTAGGTGTGGGTGTATATCGATCAACAGGTAGTACTGTTATTCTGTATTTTTCATGATTCACGAGATAGATATAGCTTCACATCTATGGAATTGAATTTCATCATATTCAGTTAAACCAGTATTTCCCAACGTGGTCGCTATGTCTCATAGGGGAACAATATGAATTTTAAGGAGGGGGAGGGTATCTTTTTTTAAGTTGAGAAACTCTTGTGATGCCCGCTTCATAAAGTATATTAACCAACCAAGTACAACAACCAATTATAAAAAGATAGTCAGTCAGGACAAAGTCTCTTACAGTTATAGATTACAATAAAAGGAAAGTGCCCAGTTAAACTGATGGCATTGAGCTCACAGGCTATTCACACTAATTATATACAGGGTGATCAGAAAATGAGTATACATTTGAAAAATTAATAATTCACGGAATAATGTAGGTAGAGAGGTAAAAATTGACACACATGCTTGGAATGACATGGGGTTTTATTGTATCCACAAAAAAATTCTTAAAATGGCCGACAGATGGCGCTTCATGTGATAAGAAAAGCAATAATTAGCATAACAAATTATGACAAAGCAAAGACTATGTTCTTCAGAACGAATACTCAACATGTCCACCGTCATCCCGCAACAATAGCTGTAGCCGAGTGACAATGTTGTGCACAGCACTGTGCAGCATATCTGTGGTTATGGTGAGAAATTGGCTTTGGATGTTGTCTTTTAGCATGCCTATTGATGTCGGTCGATCACGGCAGATTCCCCATATTGATAGTAGAGCTTCACTAACATTGCCTTTTCTGGTAACGTCAACATGCTGCGATTGCTGGTGCATCTGATTCTCTCTCTCATTACAGCTCCTTTTATACACGATTCTCCGGCAGAGTCACTGACGTTTTGCTGTTCAGTGCCATCTGTCGGCCTTTTTTTTTATCTTTCTTTTGTGTGGTTACAAAACCCCATGTCAATCCAAGCATGTGTGTCAATTTTTACCTTTGTACGTACATTATCCCGTGAATTATTAATTTTTAAACTGTATACTCATTTTCTAATCACCCTGTATTATACTCTTATTTCAAAGAATAATGGCCTTCGAAAAATAAAGAAATCGACAATAAACTTGTATAACAAATTTGAAGCAAATCGGATAATTCTGCATAAAAACCCATTTATCAAAATTAAGGGGGGGGGGGTTATCCCCGTCCCCCCTTTATACTTAACCAATGAACCCCCAAAACTAATCAGGGAAGCACCATATCAGAATGAACCTATATACAAAATTTGAAGCAAATCGGATATTTCTATCAAGAGTTATCGCGTTACGTACATACATACGTACATAAAGAACCTGTGGGTACATTAGCTCTCAGGCTTTGATAGCCTGTGAGCTAAAAAAGATGGTGTTACAGTATTCAACCTTTAAAAAATACAAATAAATCCACGAAAACTACACGATCTAATAGAAAAAATGTGTAGATTTCAGATCTTTTTGAATTTTTTGTTTATCTCTATTAGTTTATAAAATATGCGCTATATTATAAACCTTCGAATCTTATAAAAATGTGCAAAATCACAGTTTTTGCCTCTTCCTAAATAAAAGGATTTTTAAGATAGATTTAAAAAATATATATATTTTTTTTAACTTTTTTTCTGTAGGTTTAAAAAATACATTTTGTCGAAATTCTGTGGACAGACATTGAGCTGTTCCTTCAATTTCCCCCTCCAGTAAACTAAAATAAAAAAGTAAGCTTCTGCCATCCCCCCCCCCTCCAAAAAAAAAGAGAAGAGCTGAAACAGTTTATTGCCTATTTCGTCAAGGCGGGTTCTGTCCCGCCGAAACCCCTGTTTACGATAATTTTCCAATATGAATGTAAATAGCATAAAATAGTGTTTAAAAATATATATTAACACATCGGCTGATAAGTTCCCGGTCTGGCACACAGATGGCATTGCAATCGCCGAACCGATGCTTTTTTTAGTAAATACTAACCTTTAAAAGGTAGCAGAAAAAATGTCATGACGATTCGCCGTGTGGATAAAACTTTAGAGTGGTTTCAGTTGAACGACTTTGTTGATAAACAAGAATTTCAAGAATTGTTATTTGATGGGAAAAAACACCGTCCAAACAAAAGCTTGGATTGATAAGTGTTATCCGGACACTGCACCAGGTAAATCAACCATTATTGACTGGTTTTCTGAATTTAAACGTGGTCGTACGGACACCAGTGATGCACCATGCAAAAGAGGTGGTTACTTCGGAAAACATAAAAAAAAGTCCACAAAATCGTTTTGGGGAGCCGTAAAGTGAAGTTGCAGGAGATAGTTCAGACTCTGAAGATATCCAAGGAACGTGTAGGTTTTATTTTGAATGAACATTTGTCTATGAAAAAGCTGTTGTCAAAGTGAGTGCCGCACGTGTTGACTTTTGACCAAAAACAACGAGTCGATGATTCTGAGCACTGTTTGGAGCTTTTTCGTTATAAAATTATGTTATTTATTATAAAATTATTATTACTAGATGGAACCCGTCAAAACTTGACGAAAAAAAATACTATAACAATATCAGTAAAATAAGCTCCTCTTTATTATTTAAGAAGGGGTGCGTATGAAAAAGTCTTTCAAATATTATATTTTAAAAGTTTTTTCCCCAGTTAAATACCAGTCGATATTTTCGATGCAAACTCCAAACAAACAATCCGTAGTAAACTGTGTAATGTAAATCAGTTTGACATTATCTCCATATTCCCCACGGCAAGAAAAAAATTTCATGTACCTATAAAGTATCATACAAATAATATATTCCTATGCTCATCTCATATTCAGTAAATAAAAGAACATAGTAAATAAAGCACATATCTCCCCCCCCCCCCTGTCATAATGCAACTGAATGAGCTCCTATGCGCATGTGCATTGCACCTGCCCAAAGCACCGTAGAAATTCGATGTTAAAAAAGTTTTAAAATTTTTAAATTAAAAGTTTTAAAATGTTCTCTTTAATCATTGTTCGTTACAAATCCATTTCTTCTAAAACGCATCCATTATTTTAAGCTAATCAATTTTTATGTAAAAATGAAGAACTTTTTTACTGTAATAAATCAATCTGCAGATGAGGGAGATTTTTAATGTTTTCAAGTGTAATTTATTTGTATGGTTTCTTCGGTTCCTTTACATAATCAGGATGATTATCCCTTTTCCATCACAATCAGGGATATTTTCCCTCTTATACAGTTGACAAATGGATCGTTAAAACAATATAAAAAATGCAATTCCTAGCATATTCTGATATCTGCTGAAACATATACATCAACGAATTCAACATATCAATTTTATGTTCAACATAAACTGAAAATAGTTTTTTTTTTTTTTTTTTTTGTTAGATTTTCTTTTAGCGTTAACTTTTTATGATCGTTAGGGAAATCTATTTTCAATTGTGGCAACTTTCCCAGGGGCTATTTTTATTATTGAAGCAAACTGGTGGTTATTGATAAGATAGAATTAAAAAACTTTTCATGCTTGAAAATTATTTAAAAAATCATTAAATTAAGCGGCAGTTTTCAAATAAATTTGAATCGATAGCTAATTTTATTTTCTAATTGATGATGTAAGAATTACGATTGTAATATGTAGTAAAAAAATTATATTTGCAGTATTTAGAAGTAATGTAAGCGCGATGAAAGCTAAAGCGATAGCACCGTTTGTTGTCACAACCGTTATATACATTTCTAAAAACTACCACTGTGTTTTTGCTGGCGTCCAAAAGTAGACTACCGTTTTTTCACATCGAAAGAGAAATTCACAGTGAAAGAGATTGGACTTTGCGCTAATAAGGTACTGTTAAATGAACTCATAATAAACCTACCAAAATAATTCCTATGAAATAATAGTCCTACATTGTTTATTCTAGCTAAAAATACAATAATTATTTAAAGTATTTTTTTCTACCATAATACTATTTTTAATAATTTTTAATTTCCTGAAATCCTTTAGTTTTGTGATTTTTTTTATTAAAACAGGAAATTTTCTAACCTATAGTTAAAAAAAAAAAGTAATTGGTAACATGTAATCAAGGTATGCAATCAAGATGAAGCAATCAATGACGGCTCCAATTCTAATCTTTATTATTAAGAATGGAAAAATCAGTTAAAATTATGTCATGTTGACACAATCATATACATTTTTCTCTTTAGTTTTATCAATGTTAAAATGCATTTCAAGCTAAGCATAACGTCATTTTCAACGGCGCAAACTTATCACACGTACTTCATATACGTTACTTTAATGCTTAAACACCATGTATACAAAATAAATAAATAAATTGTATTTAATTGTAATGAAAAATGACATCAACAAAGTTATAATGCATAATGATACAATAAACCCAATGGAAAATATTTCCTTGACGTCACAATAAATATGAATTTTTATTCGCTTATAAAACACGCGGATAAATATTTTTATCGAAATTTAACTTGCAAATTAAAAAATTCGGCCTAAAAGCCACGTGCTTTTAATATTTATTATTCCTCTTTCATCCTCGTAACCACAGAGCTCAGAGAATAATCTCTATGCAACGCAACAATGGGCTTTATCCGATTATGACGTCATTAGCAGAAGCAAAAGTTTAATTGAAAAATACGGCTAATTAATTAAATTTTCGAACAAACGAATGCACGATAACAAATCTATATCCAGATATCTTTCATTTAAAAAAAGAATGATGTAATTTGATGCAGTAGTTTGTTCTCACGAATTGTCGAAAGAAAAAGCTTAGCGTTTTAAATATATAGATTTCAATTTATTATTATTATTATTTATTATTTTATTTATTATTTTATTATTATTTATCAAATTATTATTATTAAATTATTATTATTATTATTATTAAATTATTATTATTAAATTATTATTATTATTATTATTAAATTATTATTATTAAATTATTATTATTATTATTATTAAATTATTATTATTTATTATTAAAGTTATGTTATTTATTAAAGTTATAAAGTTTTGTTAAAAAATTGTGTTTTCTTTATTAGACCGGGAACTTATCAGCCCATGTGTTACACTCTTCCACATATATTACATTCTCATTAAACACTTTCCAACATAGTTGAAACATGTTTATGGATTAGGTATGTCTGGCCGTCCATGCTCCAACTCGCGTAAATATGCTCGGATTGCTATGTAATTGATTGATCAATATGTTGTTGAGTTTTATCGTGGCATGTTCGGTATTTTAAATGAAATGTGTAGCATTTATAATTCACTTACAGGGGCACTCAAGAGAATCTCGTTGCATTATGGTATATGGAGAAAAATCGTTTGCTGTGTATCTTAATAATGTTACACTATTTCAAACATATTGAAATTGATATACGTCACTGAGGTGCACTACAAGATGCTTTCTATAAAATATGACGTGTATAGCGTTTATTGTTTATTTAAAAATACATTTACGCACAAAATAATTAGGTTGCATTACTGTCTGTGAGCAATAATTGCTGACAGTGCGTTTTTTTTTTTTTTTTTTTTTTAATTTACCAATTTTTTTGCATAGGTGCTTGGTGTGTATGTAAAGTCTACAGATCATATATACAGGGCTGCACAAATGGTTCGAGTACATTTCCGCTTATTGCTGAAGGGGAATTTTCTGTTATTCGTTTCCTAACCGAACTAAATTTTTGCATACTATGTAGTATGTACACAAATCTATAGATCATATACAGGGTTGCACAAAAGAATTCGTATACTTTTCCAAATACAGATGCTGAAATTGGGCTTTCAAATGTGTTATGCACAGTGCTTTACAAATTTGATAAAATCTGGTAACCAGCAAAAAATTCTAGTCGCCAGAAAAAAAAAAATATTCATCCCTCTTCCTTTCCCCCCATCATCGATTTTCAAAAATCACAAAAGTTTTTTAACAATTGAGAAAAAATAATAACAAACATAGTTTATAATTATTAATTGCATAGTTTAGAATAGTAAAGGATTTTTTAATTGGATTTTATAATTTATTTTTTTATGCAATTTTTAGCATTTTTTAGTGTTTTGCGGCGATTTTTTGACATTCCTTAATGGAATCCTGTTTCAATATTTTAGCCTAATATGGTAAATTTTGTTCTTTTTTTATTTTTATTTATTTATTTATTTATTTTAAGCGTTTTTCGCGTTTTGCTGCGATTTTTCAACTGCGATTTTAGCCCAATATGTTAAATTCTGTCATCTGCGATTTTTGAATTTTTAGCGATTACTTATATGATTTATAGCTCTTTTCTTCGCGTTCCACGTCAGTTTTTCGGCGTTTCGTAAAAGGAATCCGGTTACAGTTTTTTAACCCAGTGTAGTACATTTTGTCTTCTGCGATTTTTAAAAAAAATTTAACGACTTTTTGCATATTTTCGCGCTTTGCGGCGATTTTTGGACATTCGTAAAAGGAATTAGGTTTCTATCTTTTAGCCCAATAAAGTAAATTTTGTTCTCTGCTATTTTTACATTTTCCAGATTTTTTTATGAAATTTTTAGTGTTTTTTCATGTTTTGTGGCGATTTTCGGAGAATTTATTTCTGAAATGGTAAAAACTTCCCGATAACTATTGTACCCGGTACCCTGCTTGAATTCTAAATGTTATTTGTGCTCATCTCTTAGATAAATTTTTGTATTAAAGAAAAAAAAAAAAAAAGAAAGAAAGAAAGAAAGAAAGTAAAAAAGAGATAAAAGAAAAAGAAACCGCCAGATTAAATAACTTAGTCGTAGATGGTGACCTGGCTACCGCATTTGTCAAGTCCTGGTTATGCGTATTTCAAATTGTTTACATAGCCATAGACGGCGAACCTATCGCACGCGTGCCATAATTGGCACGTGATAGAATATTTTTGGCACAGCGTTGATTGAAATTCTAAAACAAAATAGAATAAAATTAAACAAAACACACAAGCGGAGCTTCTTTTTTTTTAAATAATTTTCCTGCAATTGGAAAAATTGTAAAGCAACTAATTGAATTCCAATCTATTTCAATATGGGCTCAATAATTTATCAAATTAAAAGAAGATTTGAGGAATATCAAAAAGAAGAATATTAGGCATTATAAGTAAAAATGCCAATGATGAAATTATACCGACTTAGTCAGAAATTGGCTATTTTGACAATTGTCCCCTCTATCTATTCGTGCGAGCCATTATTTTCGGAAGTAAATGATACGAAAATATTAAATAGAAGCCACTTGTCAGACGACCTCAGTTCAGCTTGCATCCTCTTAGCCCCTTCGGCCCTGACGTCCTACTAATAGGACATATCTTTTATTGAGTATTATTTTGTCTTAAACATTATTTTTATTAATTCCAGCACCTAATAGTGATAATATGAATCTCTACATTTCCTATTATGACTTCACTTATGTTTAGCATTTAGTAATAATAATAATTTTTATAATTATTAGCAAGCCGTTGGCATTTCTTTTAATTAAAACATACGTTTCACTCTTTAAATTAAAATTTGGGAATCCTTTTCCGAATTGGTAATTTGTGATAAAAGATAAAAAATATTACTAAATTTTTATGCTTGTTACTTACCCATCATACGTAGTATAGGGTAAGTCTTGTAATCGTTTCGAAAATCGAATTTTTTTTTTTGACGGATTTACACGTTTCAGACACTGGAGATTCCAAAAAACATATTTTTAGAAAAAAAATTTTGCCGTCCGTCTGTGTGTCTGTGTGTCTGTGTGTGTGTGTGTCTGTAAACGCTCTATCTCCCGAAAAAATTGAGATAGAGACTTGCAATTTGGTATGTACTTAGTATGTAATAATGGGAAGAAGCCTATTTCATTTCAACAACCTCGATTAACCGGAACAATTTTTTTCGGACTCTCGAAATATTCGTTCTGATGAAAGGTATATAAAAATTTTCGAAATTGTTTATTTTAAGAAATGAATATAAAAGACAATAAAAAAACATAAATTTTGAATAAAGCATGAAGTCGATCGGATAATGAGTTGCCGAGATAGTTGTAATCCTATTTTCCACACTCTTCGATTTTTCATGACCCTGTATTTCATCCAAATTTCACTTCAAAGATATATTTTAATTGGAAATTTGACGCTTAATCAGATGCAATAAACCGCTAGTTAATAGGATTATTATTTTTGGAGTTATAAGGAAAAACCTCTTTCAAGCAATTCAGTAATCGAGCCTTTAAAGTTTGTGACGTCATCAAGCCACGATTTTATTTGAATTGCAATGCATTTTATAAGTAGTTTACGCATTTTTATTTTAATATTTTACATTATGCATATCCATGATGGGTAAGTATTACGGTGGCCCCCAACGACTAGTAATCGTTTTGAAAATCGAAATTTTTTTTTTTGACGGATTTACACGTTTCAGACACTGGAGATTCCGAAAAACATATTTTTAGAAAAAAAATTTTGCCGTCCGTCTGTGTGTCTGTGTGTGTGTCTGTAAACGCTCTATCTCCCGAAAAAATTGAGTTAGAAACTTGCAATTTGGTATGTACTTAGTATGTAATAATGGGAAGAAGCCTATTTCATTTCAATAACCTCGATTAACCGGAACAATTTTTTTCGGACTCTCGAAATATTCGTTCTGATGAAAGGTAGATAAAAATTTTCGAAATTGTTTATTTTAAGAAATGAATATAAAAGACAATAAAAAAACATAAATTTTGAATAAAGCATGAAGTCGATGGGATAATTAGTTGCCGATATATTTGGAATCCTATTTTCCACACTCTTCGATTTTTCATGACCCTGTATTTCATCCAAATTTCACTTCAAAGATATATTTTAATTGGAAATTTGACGCTTAATCAGATGCAATAAACCGCTAGTTAATAGGATTATTATTTTTGGAGTTATAAGGAAAAACCTCTTTCAAGCAATTCAGTAATCGAGCCTTTAAAGTTTGTGACGTCATCAAGCCACGATTTTATTTGAATTGCAATGCATTTTATAAGTAGTTTACACATTTTTATTTTAATATTTTACATTATGCATATCCATGATGGGTAAGTATTACGGTGGCCCCCAACGACTAGTTTAATTTAGTTGTAATACGACATTTTCCAAACGTCTTCAAAAATTCTTCCTTAGACTATTGTTATATGAAAAACACGCTAAATAACTACATTTGTGAGGTTTTGGTAAAGAACGCATTCGTTAACTTTCATTAAACCCTAAGTTCTGTGATTCCGATAGCTATTTTTACTTTTGTTAGCATAACAGTAATTTTTTCCCAAAATTGAAAAAAAAAATTATGGCCGAAGGGGTTAGAAGTAACTAGATATGAACCCCACATTAATTATTTGGCATTATTTTATTACTTTCTAAAATCACTACATAGTATAAAACAAAGTCGCTTTTTCTGTCCCTATATCCCTATGTACGCTTAAATCTTTAAAATTACGCAACGGATTTTGATGTTGTTTTTTTTAATAGATAGAGTGATTCAAGAGGAAGGTTTATATGTATAATAACATCCATTAAACAGTGGAGAAATACTGTTATTTTTGAGGTTTTTAATGTGATGTCGTAAATAATTTCTTTTTTTACATTTGCTATTTTGGCCGAAAAGGTTACCATTGCTATTTTTTTGGCGATCATTATTGTTGCAGAAAGAAATGAAAAGGCTATACATCTCCAAAAATAAAAGAAAAACTGTGTTAAATTAATTAAAAAAAAAAAAAAAAGAAAAAGAAAGAAAAAAGAGTTTTGATGAGAGAATATTATAAAACGAAAATATTTAATTTAAACAAGATTGGGAATGTTCGCAATGCTTAAAAAATTATTCAAGGGGCAAGATTGCTATCGAAACAATATTTCGCGATTTATCTTTTGTTTTTGGCGATTTTGATTTTACTTTTGATCCTAAACAATTTGATTTTAAGCCAAAAGGTGTCTTTTTTTTTTTTTTTTTTTTTTTTTTTTTTTTATGCAGAAAGAATTGAAATGGCTATACAGCTGGAAAAATAAAAGAAAAAGCTGTTATTAATTTTATTTAAAAAAAAGAAAGAAAAGAAAAACAGTTTTGATGAGAGATTTTAAGCCAAAAGGTGCTTTTTTTTTCCAGTGTACGATCACTGGCGCCCGGCTAACCGAAAAGTACCTTTTTTTAAATTCAAATGCAAACTATATTAATGGCAATAATACTTCTATTTACTTCTTACATATATGAAATTTTGTTCCGGCTGCTTATAACTCGAGTTCTGCTGAATGGATTTTCGTAGAGCTTAAACTGTATAAGATAATTTTTCAGGGAAGGTTTTATTGTATAACATACCGTTCTGCGTAGCTTAGTTATAGAATTATTCTGGGAAGTTCTATAATCAGATCAATCCGTTTATGAAATATTAGCCTTTTTAAAAAATTTTGCCGAATGGATTTCGATGAAACCTACACTGTTAGATAACTTTCTAGGGAAAGTTTTATTATATAACATATCATTCTACGTTGCTTAGTTCTAGAATTATAGGGGGAAATTCGAAAATCAGGTGATATTTTTTTAAATCAAATATTAGCTTTTTCAGTATTTGATTCGGATTATGAAAGATTAGCCTTCTGAAAAAGTTCTACTGGACGGATTTTGATGAGAATTGTATTGTTAGTCAGATGCTATTTCAGGAATGGTTTTAATGTACTACATATTGTTCTACGCTGCTTAGTCAAACAGTTGTGTGAAGGTTATACAGTCAGGAGAACTCGATTCCGAAAGATTAGCCTTTTTGAAAGTTTTTACTGGGCGTATTTTTTGCGACTTGTATTGTTAAGTAGATAATTTGTAAGGATGGTTTTAGTATATTTTATATTGTTCTGTTTTAGAATTACGTGGAAAAGTTCTATAATCAGATGAACCCGATTATAAAAGATTAGCCTTTATAAAAACTTCTACTGAATGGATTTTGTTAATTAGTTTGCATTGTTAGTTCGATAATTTTTAGTGATGGTTTTAGTATATTGCATATAGTTTTATCATTCTTTAGCAAACCTTAACTGTAAATGTCCAAATAAAAGAGTTGGTCCTTAACAGCTAAAATTTTGACTGCACATTAGAAAATATAATAGCGCAATCACGTCATTTTTCAGTAATGTGGAAGGATATTCCAGGTAAATATACAGATTGCTTTCAAATACAAGGTCAAATTAAACGATATATTTTGTTTGCTTCAAGGTTCATTTGTAGAAACTGACCAGCGCAGCCGGCGTAGCTTGCTAGTATATTATAACTATTACATGTATGTTATCCCCATATTTTTAAATCCTAATAAACAAATATTCAAGTAATTTTGATTCAATAATTTTGATCCACAAAGTTATTTTTTGGTTGTTAGCACATCATGGTCACATAAAATAGCTTTTGAAAAAATTCGGCACGCGGATGTAAAAAGGTTCGCCGTCCCTGAATAGCATAGGCGTTATCTTTCATCTTATTAAACAGTGAAGTTTTGTTACAGTATTATCTCTGAATGTGTTGCAAAGTGTTTCATAATCTATGCTTGACGCGTGATTTTTCTTTGTTGTTTAGTTATATTTTCTACTTTATAGTGTTTAAAATATTTCGTTGTTGCCTTATAATACACAAAATCATTCTATTTTCTAACAATGTGCTGTGGATTTTACAGAATTGTTAAAACACCGTCCTGTAAAATTCACAACAGTGTTGTGAAATTTACAGCCCTTTTTAAGAACCCCATCCTGTAAAATTTACAGCAAAATGCTGTGAATTTTACAGCGCTATTAAAAGCGACATCTTGTAAAATTCACGGCAAAGCGCAGCAAATTTTACAGCGCTATTAAAAGCGACATCTTGTAAAATTCGCGGCAAAGTGCAGCACATTTTACAGCACTATTAAAAACGACATCTTGTAAAATTCGCCGCAAAGTGCAGTAAATTTTATAGCTTTCTTAAAGATAGCAGCTTGTAAATTTTACAGCAATTGTGTTGGCAGCAGGGGTGCCAGCACCTTTTGTTATAAAATACAGAATTTTTTTTTTTTTTTTTTTTTTTTTTTTTTTTTTTACAGTGAGTTTCACAGCCTGTTGGCATATTTTGGCGAGAGTGATTAGGCGCATAATGAACTCTATTGTTTTTGTAACTCGTTTATAAGCATAACGTTTATTTGGCGATGTATCGTCTGCTGCCGGCTAACCAGAAAATTCTTTAAAAATAATTCGTTACTTTATAATTAAATTGTAAAAATATTAAAATGTTGTATTGTTATTGGAAACACATCTGTGTACATAGTTATTATAATTCTAGCATATGAGGAACAGGAAGTGAGTGACAAATCGAATACAAAATTACATATTTACATACAAAAACCAAATTAAGTTAAATAAAATAGTGTAAAAACAGAACTAAATATTGTCTTTCACGGGAGAGAGAGAGAGGGGGGGGGGGGAGGGGGTCTTCTTAACAACAAAAAGAAAAAAAACTTTAATTCATTTTTCTTTTATTGTTTAATTAATTAAAATTTCTTAAAAAGAATAACATTTAATTTATTATTACTTTTTAAATCGGAGAAAAAGAAAATTTAGTTAATTAAATTTCCTGAGAGGGACAATTGCCCTTCCCTGCCCCTACCTTCACTTGCGGGCGCCCATGTTCCCAGTACTTTCTGTTTTGTGTGAACTGTGAACTACTACTAAAAAATAAAATAGTTCATAGAAATGAATGTAACAAACAACCTGATAAAACAAAAACTTTAATTCTTTTTTTTCTTTTACTGTTTAAAATTTAAAGTTACTTAACACATTGACGGACAGTAGGAATAAGTGAAGTTCGAAAATTGACACTATATGTTTTTGTAACTTTTAGAATATTAGAAGTATAGTTTTACTCTTTCTTCTTTAATAAACTTAATTTTGATTAATTCAGCACCTTTAATTAGGTTGCACTACTCCCTTCACAACCATGTCAGGGTGGCTAGTGGTCAGGGAAAAATACCAGTATATTCTTATACAAAAATTTATCTTGATTATTCGATCAAATAATCAATTTGAATTTTTCTATAAGAATATATTGGTATTTATCATTTTTTTTTTACTGTATTTTTCCCTGACCACAAGCCACCCTGCACGTGCATACTGAAGCTGCAACTCGTATAACAGGTGGAAAACGAACTTCAACCTAAAAAATTGTTTCCAAAACATGACACTGGGCTTCTACTTGTACGCCGGTAAATGCACATTTGTGCTGCTATAGCCGCAGTGTCTAAAAACAACCGTTTCGTTTTGGGCGGCTATTGCCGTCATGCTACATAGTGAACTTCGCTTTGACGGCTATAGCCGCGAGTGTCCGTCAACGTGTTAAAATATATATATATATATATCTTTTTTTTCCCCCTCCAAAACTAGAGAAAAAGAAAATTTAATTAATTAAATTAAAAAATCAAGGGAGTGACGATTGCCCTCCCTACACTCCTTTGCGGTCGCCCATATTCCCAGTAAGAAAATATAATTAATTAAATTAAAAAATCATGGGATCGGCAATTACTCTCACTACCCCCTTTGCAAGAGTCCATGTTACCAGTACTTTCTGTTTATGTATGAACTACGAAAATTTAGTTCATTAAATTAAAAAATCAAGAGAGCGGCAATTGCACTCCCCCCTTTCCCTCCTCCTTGCGAGCGACCATGTTCCCAGTACTTTCTGTTTATGTGTGAACTATTTGCTACTAACAAGTAAACTAGTTGATCTCACATTTAACAGAAATGAATGACAAATACATGAAAATGTACCTGACACACTGACAACGGAAAAAAAAAAAAAAAAACTTTAACTATTATTATTATTATTATTAATATTATTATTATTATTTTACTGTTTAACTTTTTCAAGTTACTTGAAAATAATAAATTTTATTATAACTTTCTTCAAAATCAGAGAAAAGAAAATTGACTTAATTAAATTAAAAAATCAAGGGTGCGGCAATTGTCCAACACCACTCCCCCTTGCGGTCGACCATGTTCCCAGTACTTTCTGTTGTGTGTAAACTACTTTACTAACAAGTAAACTAGTTAATTCCCCATTTCACAGAAATGAATGACAAATACTTTTTTTTTCTCTCTCAATATAAAATAAAAAGAATTGCTCAGAGCACTCTCCCAACATCCCCGAATGTCACAGTTGATATACGACTGGATCTCCTCCCTCCTTTCAGAAATACCCGGTGATCTTCACAGTACATTCGGCTCAGAGAAAACAGCAATTGAAACAGCGGTCCTAACTCGACAATGAGAAACGTCCTGTGTGTGGCACGGTGTTGAAGATAAATGTCGGTAACTCAATTTTGATTTTGCTTTTACGGACTCGTTTGGGAGGGCGGGACAAGTAATTTGTGGAAATGCTTATTGGATTGTCCCATTCGAATGCTGCCAAGGATAATATATATGGCCAATTCAGATTGCTCACGTTCAGCTATAGTAGGTAAAATATTTAAATTATATATGGGAGTTTGGTTTTCTCTGGAAAAAAAAAAAAAAAAAAAAAAAAAAAAAAAAACAAGTTGGAAATTGTACGTCAAACGTGACAAATGAGGTGCGTTCGTACTATGGCTAGTTATATAAATATTCAGATCTTGATGATTTTTTAGGGTTTCGTTCATCTCACGAAACCCCATTGCTCCCGCTCCGTTGTCTGTCTGTCACAGAGCCATTCTAGAAAACTATGTAACTTACAGAGTTGAAACTTTGTGTATAAATCAGAATATCAGCTGTGAAGAGCTGAAAATATTAAAATTTGAAAAATTCGTATTATTTTAATAAATATAGATAAAAAACCTAAATTCTAACAGCCTTTTCTTATTAAATTTAAACATTTTTTGTTATAGCAGATGCCAAAAATTAAAAATCCACATGAAATTCTTTCTACAGTAATTAATTTTCAATCAGACGATTTTCACGTGAAAAGTGAAAATGAAATAAAAAGTTTCACCAATTGAAAAAAAGATCAATATGAAATAAAATTGATTGACGTCATAGTAGTAATAAAGCGGAAAATTTCTAAGATTTATCAATAATACAAGGAGTATGAGTATGTGTGTACACAAAGCAAGTTAATATCAGGTTATAGAGAATTAAAAAGAGAATCTGACGTCATATTGGAAGTTTAACGAATTTTTCGAATATTTGAAAATAATACAATGTGAGTATGAATATGAGCAATAGAGAATAGTAAATATATGAGCTTGAGAAACATATTGAATCGTGATAAAAATCCGATTATGGAAATATTCGCATATTTTAATATTTTGAAGGTGTACAAAATGTTTAATTTTGAAATTATTTTTTTAAATATTGTATTTAGTCCGTATGACGGGTATAATTATAACAGAATATAATAGCGGGCTTGGCCCGCTATCTGGCTGGTTTAGATATTCGAAAAAACGAAAAAATAGACCGGTAAATTTTTACTTTATAAAAAACATGACTTTTTTTTTGTTGTTGTTGCTAAATGATATTTATTTGAATTTATTAAAGAAAGGAAAAAGTGTTTTGAAAGGAATATTTGAAAGGAAGGCATTTAGTCCGCATGACAGGTTATTAAGACAGAATATAACAGCGGGCATTTAGATATTTAAAAAAAAAAAAAAAAAAAAAAAAAAAAAACGAAAAAATAGACAGGTAAATTTTACTTTATAAAAACATGACCTTTTTTTTTTTTTTTTTTTTTTTTTTTTGGTTGCTGAATGAAATTTTTTTGGATTTATTAATTAAAGAAAGGATAAAGTGTTTTGAAAGGAATATTAACCGAAACCCTTTGAGCGATAATCGATCACGCTTACCCACTTGTTATTCTGTGAAATGAATTATATCGTCTGCAGATTAATTTCTGTCATAAAATAAGTATCTCGGTCGCTTGACGATTCAACCTCGGAAGCTCCTATAACAAACTAGTCGTTGGGGGCCACCGTAATACTTACCCAACATGGATATGCATAATATAAAATATTAAAATAAAAAATGTGTAAACTACTTATAAAATGCATTGCAATTCAAATAAAATCGAGGCTTGATGACGTCACAAACTTTAAAGGCTCGATGACTGAATTGCTTGAAAGAGGTTTTTCCTTATAACTCCAAAAATAATAATCCTATTAACTAGCGGTTTATTGCATCTGATTAAGCGTCAAATTTCCAATTAAAATATATCTTTGAAGTGAAATTTGGATGAAATACAGGGTCATGAAAAATTGAAGAGTGTGGGAAATAGGATTCCAAATATCTCGGCAACTAATTATCCGATCGACTTCATGCTTTATTCAAAATTTATGTTTTTTTATTGTCTTTTATATTCATTTCTTAAAATAAACAATTTCGAAAATTTTTATATACCTTTCATCAGAACGAATATTTCAAGAGTCCGAAAAAAATTGTTCCTGTTAATCGAGGTTATTGAAATGAAATAGGCTTCTTCCCATTATTACATACTAAGTACATACCAAATTGCAAGTCTCTATCTCAATTTTTTCGGGAGATAGAGCGTTTACAGACACACAGACACACACACAGACACACACACAGACACACAGACGGACGGCAAAAATTTTTTTCTAAAAATATGTTTTTCGGAATCTCCAGTGTCTGAAACGTGTAAATCCGTCAAAAAAAAAATTTTCGATTTTCAAAACGATTACAAGACTTACCCTATACTACGTATGATGGGTAAGTAAAAAGCACCGATTTAAAAAAAAAAAAAAAAAAAAAAAAAATCACATTTCTTTATAAATGTTTTTATTAATATTTTCTAAAGTTTCGATTCGATTTTTATAAAATTTGAAATGTCTCGACAAAATTCTGCAAAGATAATATATCTTAAATTTCAAACCATTCGGTTGGGTAGTTTTTGCGTTGTTATATGCGGACGGACGGACAGACAGACAGACGGACGGACCAGACGACGACAATAGGTGCTACGTATTTATATAATTACGAATGCACCTAAAAAAAAAAAAGCCCTTATGCAACGGTATTACAATTTCTGAGTTCACAAATACCGTATATACTCGTGTATAAGTCGAAGAATTTTAGACAAAATTTGGGAGTTGAAAATGGGGGGTCGACTTATACATGAGTTAGTAAAAAAAATAATAATAAATAAATAAATAAATACTTACCCAATTGCTGATATTCAGGATATTTTAAAAAAAGAAAATTAATACATATCTAGGAATCATGAATCTAAAAACCGTTACTGTTTTCATTTAAAAATTTTAATTTTTAAATGAAACTTATGAAAATGTAAGTTATTGTTCAGAATCTGAATATTCATACAGCTCAGGTAATTGGGAATCCGATATTTCATTGTACATATCCTCAGATTCGGATTCCATGCTTATCAACGACTCATCGGAATCTGAAAAAAAAAAAAAAAAAAAAAAAAAAAAACTTCTGTTTCGTCCATATGCTGTATATCTGTTTGTATATGATATCTGTTTCGTCCATCGCTAATGCAGCATTTAAAAAAAAAAAAAGAAATATTCTCGATTACAAATCATTTTTCAACATACTACCAGAAATGTGGTTCGACTTATACACGAAAATTCATTTTTTTTTTCAAAATTTTGCGTAAGAATTGGGGGGGGGGGGGGGGGGGGTCGACTTATACACGAGTATATACGGTACTTTCGATAAACATTATGTTGTCAATTTAGCGTTCAAACGACATATATAACAAAACTGCTTTATTAATAGACTTTATTTATACATAAGAGGGGATGAGATCAATAAACATTTCTTGATTTTTGTTTCAAAATATATTTTGCTCCCACCGTATGCGTCAATAAAATGTGCTGATGATACAGACTACAGACGTTTAATATTTTCAATTGATATCTCGAATTTTACCATTTTCAAATGAAGTTTGAAATTGTCGTATCTCTATGGAATTTTTCTTAGTTTCCTTTTCATAATAGGGATTCTTGTCTCTCTTTCCATAATCAGAATTCCTTTCTAATGGAGTGCAAAATATAGGTTTAAAAAAATCGTTGTTACATAATAAGAAAAAAGGTAATAATATATTTCAAACGAAATCACATTTAATTCGAAATTTCAATTCATTGCCCATGGCTTATTATTTTCAAAAATCCAGACTCAACTAAAGTTTAATGCATTGTAATTGAAAAATCTTCCGTAATTTTTCCTTTTTTTTTTTTTTTTTTTTTTTTTTTGTAACAATATTTTTTCAATAAACAAAAATAAAGAAGAATGAATGGAAAGAGAAAGTGGAAGAAAAAGAGATAGAAAAAAAAAGGCTCGTGGTCCTTTTACAAGATCAGTGAGCTTTTATAAAAAATCTAACACCATTTTTCTTGTGATTGAAAACAGTAGGTATTCTGTCACTTAAAAAAATAAACGAAAAATAAAAGCAGAAGAGAAAACAGTACTTGAAACAACGTAACGGTCGTAACTTAACAGACTACTTCACTCAGGCCAAAACGCCCGCTCGATAATGTTATTCCTATGGGGGGAAATAATTTACGATATCTCTTCCGCATTTCAATATTTTTAAATGATTTTATTTTATTTTATTTTTATTTTTATATTTATATATTTTTTTTTTTTTTTTGCATTGGATAGTTGAGGTTGCAGTTTTTTTTTTTTTTTTTTTTTTTTTTTTTTTTTTATTAAGATAATTTCACTTTCGAAACCGGTTCCGAAAATGAAAGTATCTTAATTAAAAAAAAAAAAAAAAAACTTGTAATCAAAATCGAAAAAGTACAAAGGAGCGTGCATAGAGATTGACTTCAGCTATACAATGCAAGGAAAAAAAATGATTTAAAAATACTGAAATGCAAACGAGATATCGTAAATTACTTCCCCCATAGGATTAACATTAGCGAGCGGGTGTTTTCGCCTGAGTGAAGTAGCCTTTTAACGTGTTGAAGATAAATGTCCATAACTCAATTTTGATTTTTCTTTTACGGACTGGTTTTGGAGGACGGAACGAGTAATTTGTGGAAACGTTTATTGGATTGTACCATTCGAATGCTGCCAAGGATAATATATATATGGCTAATTCAGATTGCTCACGTTCAGCTATAGTAGGTAAAATATTTAAATTATATATGGGAGTTTGGTTTTCTCTGAAAAAAAAAAAAAAAAAAGCCTTCTGATGATACGGTATTACAATTTCTGAGTTCATAAATACTTTCGATGAACATTTTGTTGTCAATTTGTATAACAAAACTGTTTTATTAATAGGCTTTATTTACATATAAGAGGGGATAAGAACAATAACTATTTCTTAATTTTTGTTTCAAAATAAATTCCCCCCCCCCCCCCCCCCACTGTTGCATCGATAAAATCTGCAGTTGACAGACTTTTAATATTTTCAATTTTGACATGTTGAATTTTAATATTTCCAAATGATATTTGGATTTGCCGTATCTCTTTGTAATTTTTCTTCGTCTTCTTTTCATAATAATCTTCATCTTTTTCCATAAGCAGGATTCCTCTCTTTCTATAGAACGTAAAATATAGGTTTTAAAAAAATATAGTTATTACCTAATTACAATAAATATATAATACATATCAAACGAAATCACACATTTAATTCTAAATTTCAATTCATTGCTCGTGAATTGGTATTTTATGAATTCATTTTAATTAAAGAATCGTCCGTAATTTTTCTTATAATTTTCTTATAATAAGGTCTTATAATTTTTGGTAACAACACTTTTCCAATAAACAACTAGTCGGATGCGCCAATCCCAAAACTTTCTTCTATCTCACACAAGTTTCGCATACACTAAAAACGAATCAGCACCAATTTTTACGAAGGTCTAACTGAATCTAAAGTTTTATTAAATTCCGTGCAATAGTTCTTGAGATAATATGACTATCCCTAAAATCGTGTAAATCCTGAAAAATGCAGTATAGCAGCGCCACTTGTTGGGAGATTTAGACCAAAACCTAATCAACAACAACTTATGTCATCGTTTAACTGAATCTGAAGTTTGATGAAAATCCGGGCATAAGTTCTGGAAATGTAGTTATAGTGATAATAATGAAAAAGTAGCATAGCAGCGCCACCTGTTGGGCTATTTACACAAAAACGTAAGCAGCATCTATTTATGTCAAGGTCTAACAGAATCTGAAGTTTGGTGAAATTCCGTGCATTAGTTCTTGAGATACAGCTATCGTGAAAATCATGAAAAAAGTAGCATAACAGCGCCACCTGTTGGGATATCTACACCAAAACGTAATCAGCGTCTATTTATGTAAAGGTCTAAAGGGAATCTGAAGTTTGATGAAAGTAAGTGCATTAGTTCTTGAGACAGAGCTATTGCGGAAATCGCGAAAAATGCAGCATAGCAGCGCCATCTGCCTGGCGATTTTCAGCAAAAACTAATCAGCACCAATTTATATCAGGGACTAACTGAATATAAAGTTTTATTAAATTTCGTGCATTAGTTCTTCAGATAGAGCGCAGACAAAATTTTTGTCACATACACACAGACAGAGTCACAGACTCACAGACAGACATTTTCTAAAAACAGTCAAATCTTGTTCAGGACCTTTTAAAATGTATAAATCCGTCGAAAACCGGAAGTCAAAAATTTTCATGAATTCAATTCTTACTTCTTGTAAAGATAGAAGAAAGTAAAAATAAAGAAGGGGGGGGGGGGCGAAAGATAGGGATATAGAAACAGATCGCTTTTATCAATTTATCATAAACCTAAGACCATTTTTCTTGTGATTGAAAAGAATAGCTATCTTGTTACTTAAAAAAATAAACGAAAAAAGAAGAAAAAGAGAAAATAGTAATTGACACAACACAACGGTCCAATGTGTGTTCATCAAACACTTTACATCTTGTGCTGCAATGTAGCAGCCTGGTAGTTCAAGAGGAGCATTAGTGTGTCATGTCAAGGATTCGGGTTCGATTCCCGGCCTGTAAATGTTTTTACTCTGTTGGTTGTACGCTTCGCATCAAGTGATAGTGTTAATCTTTATTGTATTAACTAATTTCGAGAGTAATTTCAGCTCTGCTAAAAAAATAATTATATATATATATACAGTGAAACTTCCATTTAACGAAGTCTCATCGTTACACTTAAAAACTTCGTTATGAAGAAAATTCGTTAAATAGAAATCAACTTAAATTCATTAAATTTTTCCTTCAGATATGACAAACAGGTGTTAGATTCAGAAGCATTTGATTTTTTTGTTTTGTTTTGTTTATTGATAACATACATCTGACTTGTGTGCTTGACATCAAGTGCCCGCTTATAAGTCATCGTCAATATACGCCCCACCAGTGGCTGAGAGGTTGTGCTCTCGAAGCTGGTAGACGGGAGGTGCTGGGTTCGATCCCAATCGCGCCCGTCGGCCTAACCGCTCGGAGTTTTCGTGGTTTTCTTTCGAGCCGTGGATTTTCTCCATGCGTAAATACGGATTAGGTTCCCTTAGAAAGACCCCCACGAAGGGCACTCCCCCTGGGCCTATATCCCTAGTGTCGATAATTGGCCGTCAATAATCAACCCAACCCAACCCATCGTCAATATACAGGGACGAGATAGCCACAAGGAAATTTACAACACCAGAGAGTTACATCCGGGGGCTCCACAAAGTGTGTGCAGTGGAGCTGGCGGGAGTCGAATCCGCCGACCTGACTCCTACGCTCTCAAGCGGTTAGCGGAATGGTGTCTTAACCACTCGGCCACGGAGGCCCCTAAGCATTTGATTCAGTTTAAATTATGAAGCCGTTTTTTACAAAATAGTTGTGTACGGTCGATGAAATCACGTCACATTCCCAAACTTTGGCTGAAGCTTTCATCAGCTCCTGATACACAGTTTCTCAAACTAATGTTTTCACTATATTGTCTTTTTTCTGTCTTTTTCGATAATGTACTTCAAGATTTTTTATTATTCCTTAGATTAATGGGTGAAGTTTAGAAGTTGTATTGGCAGGAACACAAATAACTTTAATGTTTTTCGATTTGCCTTTTGCAGCACATTCTTGTGGATGTGCAACGCAATTGTCTATCAGCAATGGAAGGTCAGAATGGTAACTGTCTGACTCTAATTGATATTTTTTTCTTCAATGCATCTGACGCCATTGCGTCACTTACATCTTCTATATTAATTGAATGTAAAAAGGGGATTTTGACTTCCCCCAACTGTCAGCGCTGGAGTCTCGGTGTGGGAGAGTAATGATAACAAGTGTTTTTCTTAGTGAGAAAAAAAAATGTTTTATTTAGCATCAAGCAGAATGGAAAATATTTAAATGTGTTCATTTTCTTACAGTCCGCTGAAATAAATTACCATATCCATCACAACAGTAACCTCTTAGTTTGAATTCTGTACAAGTACAAAAGTGGAATAAACTTCGTTATATAGAATATATTTTTCGTAATATGGAGATTAATTTATATGCTAATGGTGTTCAAAATCAAAGTTCTACAGAAAATTTCGTTAAGTAGAAAACTTCGTTAAATAGGGACTTCGTTAAAGGGCGGTTCCACTGTATATATATATATATTCTACGCTGGGATTTAGTTAGTCTCAATGTATGCTCCAAAAGATGTGTGTTCATGAAACACTTTTCCTCTCGTGTTACAAAGTAGCAGCCTGGTAGCTCAAAAGGAGCATTGGTGTGTTGTGCCAAGGATCCGAGTTCAATTCCCGGCCTGGACATTCTTCACTCTGTTGGTTGTACTGTTCGTAGCAAGTGATAATTCACACCTTTATTGTATTAGTTATATTTTGATTTTTTTACTTGTAACAATATTTCACAGTCAGTATATTACTTACCCATCATACGAGGGTAAGTCTTGTAATCGTTTTGAAAATCGAAAATTTTTTTTGACGGATTTACACGTTTCAGACGCTGAAGATTCCGAAAAACATTACTTTTAGAAAAAAAAAAATTGCCGTTCGTCTGTCTGTGTGTGTGTGTCTGTAAACGCTCTATCTCCCGAACAAATTGAAATAGGGACTTGAAATTTGGTACGTACTTAGTATGTAAAAATGAGAAGAAGCTTATTGAGTTTCAGTAACCTCGATTATCCGGAACTATTTTTTTCGGACTCTCGAAATATTCGTTCTGATAAAAGGTATATAAAAATTTTCGACATTGTTTATTTTAAGGAGTGAATGTAAAAGAGAATAAAAAAACATAAATTTTGCATAAAGAATGAAGTCGATCGGATAATAAGTTGCCGAGATATTTGTAATTATATTTTCCACACTCTTCGATTTTGCATGACCCTGTATTTCATTCAAATTTCAATTCAAAGAGATATTTTAATTGGAAATGAGACGCTTAATCTGAAGCAATAAACTTTTAGTTCTATGATTATCATTTTGTGGAGTTATAAGGATGTTTCTTTTACGCAATTCAGTAATCGAGCATTTAAAGTTTATGATGTCATCAAGCCACGATTTCATTCGAATTGCAATGCGTTTTATAAATAATTTACGCATGTTTTATTTTCATATTTTATGTTATGCATATCCATGATGGGTAAGTATTACGCTGGCCCCCAACGACTAGTTTTCTTATAAATCATAACCTGGGCGGGAAATGAGAAATGTTTGAATTTAGTAATTAAAATTTTTCTGTTTGAATTTAGTAATTAATTTTTTTTTGTTTGAATTATTCCCATAAAAGTAGCGGGGACACAGGCAATTGCCTACTCTGCTTATTTTCATAAACTGAAACTGATCTTCAGTAGAGATCAAAACCATTCCTTTGGTAGAGAAAAGTATATTCCAACTTTCCTTAACTCTAATATAAGTATTCAATATAGTATATTCAAGTATAGTATTCAAGTATAATATTCAATCAAATTGACAGAAAATTTAAAAAAAAAAAAAAAAACATGTCAAAAAGCTACCTTACAAACACCAGATATAGCGCGTGAACCTGATGATTCTTACTATCCTATCAATAGGCCACAAATTGCAAACGACGTCTCTGCAAGCAATGCGTACAGCCAGTGACTGATGTCTCTATCAAGATATTGATAGATTGGATCATCTATCACGGCCTGTCATGGCGGACAGCCGTCTATAGAATTTTTACGCAATCCGAATGAATCCTTGGTGCGAATATACAGAACAGATGCGAAAAATGGGGTATGGACGCAGGGGACTAACCTACTAAATCACTGAATAAGTATATGAACACAATATTTTTATGTAAAATATAAAAAAAAAAATTGCTGAATTTTTTCAATATGTTGTCCCCGCATAGTCGTCACTTTGAGTTTGGTTATGGCGAGAAATTAATGGTTTTCTGGCACAAATCGTTTGGTTTCGCATTAAAAGCCTTTAACAGAATTAATGGTTTTTGAAAATGGTCGCACTCTGAAAGGCGTGAGGTTTGAACCATACTCAACCTATCAAAACATTTCGAGAAAAGGGAATAATAAATGGGAATATTTACGATTCAAAATCATTTCTATCGGTATGGTGAAAATGGGATAAAGTATTTATCGCTGAAAATTTCAGGCTGTTCTCAAATGCAAACTGGCTACTTTCTGACGCATATTGCAATTAATTTTTGTTTGCAAACGTATCAAATTGGCAGAAACTCTCTAATGGAACTGTTTTTTCGTTTTTCAGTAAAATCAGACGATTTTTCAGAAAATCACGTCAAAGTAGGGTTTTGAAAGGAATTTCCAGACGAGACAGTGCTGGAAAGAAAAAAAAATGCTGCGCTGAGACAATAATTGCTCATAATTCAAGATGTAATTTATTTATTTAAAATGAAAAACAAAACAAAAGAAAAGAAAAACTGTTCGATTACAAATCACTTTAAAAATCATGCCTGCTAGTATCATGCTTTTAGATTTAAAAAAAGGCAGAAAATGTGTCATAAAGTTTCACATTGTTGAGTAAGGAAAAATATTTTTTGAGAACCGCCTTAGATTATTCTTATTCTCAACCTTTACAATAAATATGATTATGTTCTTCTTCCTCTTATTATTATTATTTAAAAGAATCTTTAACACTTTAAAAAATAATTTCCTGTCACTATTAATAAATTTAATAATAACATTAATTTAAGTTTAGTTTCGGTGATAAAATTATATTATCGATCAGACATGTTCATTCGGCGAATTCTAAACTCGGCAAGACTATCTGAAGTATACAAAATAGATGAGCAGGGGCCACACGCGTTAAATCACTGACCGAATACATACGCATAATTTTTGTGTAATATATATTTTTTCCCATATGTTTTCTTCCGTAAATTCGTTTTATTACTTACCTACCATATGTAATCGTTTTAAAAATCGAAAAAAAAAAATTGACGGATTTACACGTTTCAGATACTGGAGATTCCGAAAAACATATTTTTAGAAAAAAAAAAATTGCCGTCCATCTGTCTGTGTGTGTGTGTCTGTAAACGCTCTACCTCCCGAACAAATTGAGATACAGACTTGAAATTTGGTATGTTCTTAGTATGTAATAATGGGAAGAAGCTTATTGAATTTCAGTAACCTTGATTATCCGGAACTATTTTTTTCGGTCTCTCTAAATATTTGTTCTGATTAAAAGGTATATAAAAATTTTCGAAATTGGTTATTTTAAGGAGTAAATATAAAAGACAATAAAGAAACATAAATTTTGCATAAGAATGAAGTCGATCGGATAATGAGTCGCCGAGATATTTGTAATCCTATTTTCCACACTCTTCGATTTTCATGAGCCTGTATTTAATCCAAATTTCAATTCAAATATATATTTTAATTGTAAATGAGACGCTTAATCCGACACAGTAAACCGTTAGTTAATATGATTATTAATTTTGGAGTAATGAGGATGTTTCTCTTACGCAATTCAGTAACAGAGCATTTAAAGTTTAGGACGTCATCAAGCCACGATTTTATTCGAATTGCAATGCATTTTATAAATAGTTTACATATGTTTTATTTTCATATTTTATATTATGCATATCCATGATGGGTAAGTATTACGGTGGCCCCCAACGACTAGTTTTTTTTTTTTTTTTTTTTTTTTTTTTTTTTTTTTTTATTAGGGGTGTTTTCGAATATAAACTGGCTACTTTTTGACACACTTTTTTTATTCTGTTTTATTTCCAAACGCATGAAATTGAAGTTAAGTGAAAAGAAAAAAAATGATGAAATTTGGATTTCTGATGAAAATTCCTCCAATAACCAATGTTGATTGAAATTAAAACTTATGATTGTTTAAAAAAATCATTTAGAAAAATCATTAAAACGTTAAAAAATGAAAATTGTTATTTTGTTTCATTTTAATTTGGCAGCCTTTATAATCTTCTAAAATAACATTAAACGAAACAACAACAACAAAAACAAAAGCCCACATATACAATAAATTAAAATAAATATAAAATTTTTTTTCAATATGTTGTCCCCATATAGTCGTCACTTTGAATTTGGTTCTGGCGAGAAATTAATGGTTTTCTGGCACAAATAGTTTGGTTTCGCCTTAAAAGCCTTTAACAGAATTAATGTCTTTTGAAAATGGTCGCATTCTGAAAGGCGTGAGGTTTGAACCATACTCAACCTATCAAAACATTTCGAAAAAAGGGATAATAATGGAAATATTTACGACTTATAATCATCTGTATCGGTATGGTAAAAATGGGATAAGATATTTTATCGCTGAAAATGTAAGTTATTTTTATTTTCAACCTTTACGATAATTATAATTATGTTTTCTTCCTCTTATGGTTATTATTTAAAAGATTCTTTAACACTTTTAAAAATAATTTCCTGTCGCTAACAATAAATTTAGTAATAACATTAATGTAAGTTTAGTTTCGGTATTTTAATCTACCCTATATATATAAAATCCTAATGAAATGGATTTGTGAAACGATTTTATGAAACGAATTTATGAAACGATTTTATGAAACGATTTTATGAAACGACTGATTGAACGACTGATTGTGTTTCAGAGCTATTTTTAATAAAATAGTAAACGCTTGATGGTGAAATTAATACCAATTGTCCATAAAAATCCGCGGATGTCGAAACTGGTAATAGAATTTTGAAATTCGAATTAGTTTTCGAGATATTATTTTTTTTCTAATTTTACTGACATTTCTGTAATGATGGCAACTAATGACTCAGTTTTTTGTGACAAAAAAGGGAAAAAAATGAAAAGGATCCCGATAGGGAATATTGATTTCTTTTTATTCGTCATTTTCAAATTGAATTTGAATTTATCTTTTATTTCAATCAATAATGAAGACAAGATTGTGTTAAATTATGTTTTACAGGAAAATTTGAAAAAAAAAAATCACATTTCTATCGTCAGGATTCAATCGTCTGTCAGCAGTTAATTTAATTTATAAACTGAAAATATTTTGAATAAATTCGTCCAAATGACGTCATTTATGTAAATACGTCATTTATGTTTATACAATTTATTTAATATAAAGAAGCCATTTATCTATTTTTATGTACAAAAAGAGGTAAATTGAAAGACAATTATAAATAAATTGTATATATACATATAAATACATGTATAAACAAGCATAAAAGTTCGGTGCTTTTCCAGTATATGACGAAACAGAGAAAATAGCCTTGGCAGAAAAGGAAATTTGGCAACATACTTTCTGTCAACCTATTCACTTTGTCATTTCGTATACAGAAGCATTTTTTCAATATTTATACAATTTGTTTAGCGTAAAATGTCATTTATCCTATTTTATATATAATCAGAAGTAATTTGTATAGAAAAAACAATAATAATATACGTATAATTAAAATACGCATATAAACAAAAAAATCGTCGAATTTTTTTCCATGGCTGTTTATGTCATTTGGCACCAAATCTCACTTTCTAATGCTCGAATTGCGCCAAGCTTTTTAAAAAAGCGTCAAGACCCCTATAATAGAAAAGCACCAAAAGTTCATTGGGTTTGTTTTCATAACTTTTGGCAACAAATATATGTATATTAACGAATCTATCCGTTTTTGAAACTCGAATTACGCCAAACCTAAAAGCAAAGGATCCTATACTGGAAAAGTACCCGATTTTCTTATGGACAATATTCAAGTGACATAACATGGTGTAAAATTATCGCGGATAGCAAATTTGTTTAAATATCTCATCAATTGATGCCGAATAAATGCAGGCATGCATGCAAAAAATATTTAATTAATTTTGTATGATAAATAATTATTAGAAAATTCGTATATACATATTAATTAAAATAAATAATTTACATATTTAAAATAACATGAAAATATGCATGATGGTGCACTAAAATAGAGAGAAAATTAAAACGTGTTACTGAAAATGTCTATAACATAGTACTTTTCAATACCGTGGTTCTTAATGTTATTCACAAGCAGATGGAATTTTTCTCATCCTTAAACGCAAAGGGAGAATAGAATACAGATCGTTGTTATAAAAGTGGTAGCCACAATTTAAACCTAACCATTTTATACAAGCTGGTTTTCAAGGTGTAATTGATTTTACTTATCAATCCCGAAAACAGTCGTCAGTTGTCGCAACAGCTGTGTATGAAGCCATGATAACAAAAAAAAAAAAAAAAAAAAAAAAAAACCCGATTAAAACGTTAAAAGCATGGCAACCCAATTACAGATTTACCAATATTTTTAAAACAAGGCACGCTGTCATGTTTTTAGAGGCCTCTAAGTCTGAGCGGGGGTTGGCGAGCGTAGCTCGCAGGGGGTAGACCCCCTAGTTTAGTTATAAAATTATATTGCCGACATGGTTCAGTTTTAAATTTGGAAGTGTGTGGCATGGTTACCTGAAGAATAAATTAATTAATTTGAAGAATGTACAAAGTGAGTTTGTCTATTTTTTTTTTCAAACATGTGACTGAGTCAAAAATTAGGTAACTATAGATACTACTTGATTGTTTTGATTAATGAAAAAATGTATTCCATGACCTTATACTGTTATCATATCCAATTATATCGCAAAATTATCGAAAAGATCTACATACAAAAAAAAAAAAAAAAAAAAAAAAAAAAAAAAAAAAAAACACTTAACACAATAAAATTTTCCCTTTACGAAAGAAATCCGGATTAGAGTCCTGCACGAAAGGACTGAGTTCCCGAACCCAAAATTCTATTTAAAATCAACCGGAAACTCAACCCGAACCAGAAATATGGAAGTAAATTAATCCATCTTTTAATACAATTATGGGAAAAAAGCCTGAAATTATATGTATGATATGAATTTTATCTTTTACGTCGAAAAAGGAATATATATATATATATATATTTATATATATACATACATACAGGGTTGTTATAATTAAAGTTTGCCTATTCAGAAGGCTCTAGAGCCGGTTCTATGGCTCCAAACGAAACAAAATTTCACTAGTATGTAGTTGAAAAGATGCGCTCTGCGAAAATCGAAAAAAAAAATTAGTTAAAATTTTTGTCAATAGGTGGCGCTGCGCCAATATTTAAGCCGATATTTGCAGATTCCTTTATTTTGTAAAAAACAAAATACAGGAAATTTTATTTCACAGTTGGTAAAAGTAAACTTTTTCAGATTCGTTATATCAATTTCGGTCAATCCAGATGAAACATACAAAATTTCACCCAACGCTTGAAAAAGATCACATTTTATTCAAATTTTCGGCGAACGACGTCAAAGTGACGTCGCAACTTCGAAAACTTGAAATACCCTTCTAACCACCTGACGATTTAAAACTTGCTGATAAAGTGTGTCTGTGATTTCTTTGACACTGTTGATTTGGAACAATTGATTGTGAGAATGGTAACTTTGAAAGAAAAGGCACTTCTTGTAAAGTTATTTTATCAAAATAACAGCAACGCAGCTGCAACTTTTCGAGAATTCCGGAAACTAAAAGATGTTAGACGTGGACCAATGTCGGATCCTGGAGTTCACAAAATGATTAAAAAGTTCGAGGAAACAGGAAAACTCGACATTCTTCCTGGCAGAGGACGAAAAAAGGTAGACATTTCTAGCATTGAAGATATTGCTACTGTTGCGGTGGATTTAGCAAGCCAGTCATCATTTGGTAATGCAAGTGTGCTAGTTATTGCGAATGAAGTCGATATGCCGATTTCCACTGTGAGAAAAGTGATGCGTCAAATTTTGCGCTACTATCCATACAAGATTCAGAGGGTGCAACAACTAATACAGGATGATACCGAAAGTCGGCTATCATTTTCACTACAGTTTCTTGCACGAATGAATGTGGACAATTCTTGGCCCTGGAATATTCTAAGGAGTGATGAAGCGCATTTTTATTTAAACGGACAAGTGAACACACACAACTGTCGAATTTGGGTGAAAGAGAATCCTAATGTTGTCCAAGAAGTTCCATTGCATGCAGATAAAGTGACGGTGTGGTGCGGTTTTACAGCTACGTTTATGATAGGGCCATAGTTTTTTGAGGAACTAACATCCACACGATCCATTACATGTTCCGTAAATGGGAGAAGGTATCTCAATATGTTGTCAAATTTCTGATTCCCGAGCTGCAACAGCGAGGCTGCCTTCAAAATATCGTGTTTATGCAAGACGGTGCACCACCGCACATTACTAGAGCAGTTCGGACTTTCTTAACAAGCCATTTTACAGAAGACCGCATCATAAGTCGTTATTTTCAAACAGTCTGGCCACCACGATCGCCTGATCTAACACCATGCAATTTTTGGTTGTGGGTATTTTTGAAAGATTCTGTACACTGTAAAAAAAATTTCCTGAAAAAAAACGGAAGTTTTACTGGCAATCGAGACGCCAGTACTATTTCCGTATTTTAACGGAAAAAAATTTCCGTAAATACCAGGAAATTTTCCGTGAATTCTGAAATATCCGTTTTTAATTTTCCGTTTTATAACAGATATCTTCCGTATTTTTTAGAAATGTTTATGTCGTTAAAATAAAATTTATAGGACCAAAAAAAAAAAAAAAAAAAAAAAAAAAAAAAAAAAAAAAAAACAAGGTACTTCGCGAGTACAACCTTATAAGGGACAAATACATTTCGACATCTTTTTTCATTTCTGAGTGAGTTTATAGAATTTAACCAACCCTTGCTGCGAGCGGATTCGAACCCACAATGTACCGTGTACTAACCTGAGGCCCTAGACCACAAAGCTATGACCAGTCGGGGTGGGGTTTTCGCTCAAATTCTGCAACTTATTTGAATCGCTTTTTATGATGCAAAAACTAGGTTTCATCTGTAGATTGATTTTTCCAATGTTTTTAATATTTTCTTTTCATAATTTTCAATAATTTGCTGTATTATATTATTTGGTGCCTTATAACAGATAATTTTTAATTTATTATGTATTATATGCATAAAAAAATTGTATTAAGAGTAATAATTGCTTCTTTTTGCAACAGTACTAACACTTACATACATACACTTTAATGTTCAAATATACAGAATGTTCCAAAATTCGACCGATTTATTAAGAGAGGTGATAGAAGGCATCAAGAGGATGAAAAGGTACCATAGAACATGGGGTCGCAAACCACGTTTAGTGGGAGAAAAACGCAAAAATATATATGCAGGGTGTGACGTCGAGTGGAACAAAAAGGGTCAATAATAAATCGAAAAAAACATTTTATTTTACGTAAAGCATGATTACAATGCATTACAGTTCAACGTCAGAAAGGAGACGACGAGGCATTTTTATATTAGGAATATGTTTTAACGCGCCGGCAATCGTTTTCGTCCGTCGGTGTCGGCTGTACAATGACCTTCGTGGCCGCAACTTCGAAGAATTTATCTTTTCTGACGTTGAACTGCAATGCATTGTAATCATGCTTGACGTCGTATAAATGTTTTCTTTTTTTGCTTATTATTGGCCCTTGTTCCACTCGACTTCACAGTCTTCATAAGTATTTTTGCGATTTTCTCCCACTAAACGTAGTTCGCGACTCCATGTTCTATAGGGCACGGGCATGTGACGTCACGCTTCAGCTGCTGGTTTATTTGGGTGGCAGAAACCATCCCTATTCTAGTGTAATTTTCTCTAATAAAAGTGTATTAGTGGGCTTTTATTTTTCTGTTCTTTTTCGAATATATTTTTAAATTAGAGTTTTAAAGTTTTTAAACAGTGTTCTATGGCGGAACAGGCCCAAGGGGGTGGGGGGACAGAAAATTTGGGGGTGAGAGGTTTTTTTTTATTAATGAGTAACGGATGTTGCAATTTTTTTAAACATTTTTTTTTTAATATTTAAAAACATGTGTGCAGGAGGGGGGGTGGAGAACGAAGGAGTGGAAAATTCGGGGATAAGGAATAATTTATATGATTATTTTTTTGCCACTAGAGAGCAATAGATAGAACATATATTTTTTTAACATAAAATAAATGATTAAAATATTTAAAAATAGTTTACGCTCCTTTGTATGCCGGAGGGGGGGGGGGGGGGTAAGGAGGAGGGAAACTTAAATTTGGGGAGTTATGGGGTAATTTAGGGGATTATTTTTTTTAAACAGTGAGTAACGAATGTAGCAATTTTTTAATCAAAATATTTTAAATATTTAAAAATATGTGTGCTGGAGGGGGGGGGGGGGGACGGGGGAGTGGAAATTTCAACGATAGGGGATAATTTATATGATTATTTTTTTGCCCCTAGAGAACAATAAATAGAACATATTTTTTTATATATAAAATAAAAATTTAAAATATTTAAAAATATTATACTCTACTTTGTATGCTGGGGGGGGGGCTAAGGAGAGAAGCGTAAATTTGGGGGAGTTATAGGGGATTTAGGGGATAATTTATTTATTTTTATTAGTGAGTAACGCATGTAGCGATTTTTTTAAAATACTTGAAAGTATGTGTGCTGGACGGGGGGGGGGGGGGGGGTGGAGCAAGAGGAAAGCAGAAATTTCAGGGTAAGGGGATAATTTATATGATATATTATTTATTGTCACTGGAGAGCAACAAATAAGACAAAATATTTTTATATAAAATCAAAGATTTTAAAATATTACAACTTATTTGTATGCTGGGGGAGGGGGGGGGGCAAGGGGAGAAGCGTAAATTTGGGAGGTTGGAGATGGTGTTAATTTAGATTATTATTTATTTATTGTTATTAGTGAGAATCAAACAGGAAAGAATTTTTTAAATAAAGAATTTGAAGATGTGGAACTCCGTACGATGGAGAGGGGGCGCGAAAGGGGGAAGCATAAATTTTTGGCGAGAGGGGGGTAATGTACTTGATTGATTATTGATTTATTATTACTAGACAGTAACAAATAGGGCGGATTTTTATGCTATGGAAATTAAAAAAAATTAAGGATTTTAAATTATTTTACAGGCTGGGGGGGAGGGGGGCAGAGGGAAGCATCAGATAAAGATGTAACATAGTCAGACAAGTCTGCACTTTACTGAAAATAATCGCGGTCGGATAACAAAGACATTATATTGAGAAAATTGCTATGGCTTTCAATGCTACCAAACGAAGAACAACGAAGTTTCTGCCACCCAAGCAGTGAAAATGACAGTTTATTTGTAACCGTGCCCGTGCCCTATTGTAAGTTTTCATCCTCTTGATGCCTTCTATCATCCCTCTTAATTTGTCGGTCGAATTTTGGAACAACATATATATAGTTTATATATATATATATATATATATATATATATATATATATATATAATCTGAAAAAAAAAATATTCTAGACTTTTTCTTTTTTTTTCTTTTTTTGTTTTTGAAAATCGGGTCTCTATCGGTTATCTTATTCCTCAATTGACTCTATCGGGTCAAACCGACCCGATAGAGTCAAATCCCAATCCCAAACAACTAATGTCAACCCGATCCGCAACGAAAAGAAACAACTCGACCCTATGCAAGACTCTGAACCAATTGTGTGCCGTTTATACAAAATCTCAGTTTTCCCCTCTTACCCGCATCAATGTTGTCGTTGTAGAAAAAACAGTTTTACAGGTTTGGATATTATTGCCTGGACCCGGTAGAAACATGATTTTGGCGAAAAACATAGAAATGTTGTGAGTGATTTGAAAAACAAATTTCTTATTAAACTGTTGGGGCCATTATTTGTTGTTGAGGCCATTATTAAGTTGCTGGGACCAAGATTTTCTTTGTTGGGGCCATTTCTTTTTAGGTGCGTTCGTAATTATATAAATACGTAGCACCTATTGTCGTCGTTTGGTCCGTCCGTCTGTCTGTCCGTCCGTTCGTCTGTCTGTCCGTCTGTCCGTCCGTCCGTCCGTCCGCATATAACAACGCAAAAACTACCCAACCGAATGGTTTGGAATTTAAGATATATTATCTTTGCAGAATTTTGTCGAGACATTTCAATTTTTTTAAAAATCGAATCAAAACTTTAGGAGATATTAATAAAAATATTTATTAAGAAATTTGAATTAAAAGAAAAAAAAAACGGTGCTTTCTTGTTAGAGGAGCTTCCGACGTTTAATCGTCCAGCGACCGAGATACTTATTTTATGACAGAAATTAATCTACAGACGATATAATTCATTTCACAGAATTAAAAATCATCAAGATCTGAATATTTATATAACTAGCTATAGTACGAACGCACCTCGTTTGTCACGTTTGACGTACAATTTCCAACTTGTTCTTTTTTCTTTCATGTGTTAATGCATTTGGATTATTCAAGTTATTTACGAAGTTACGACCCTTTGAAAAGAGCCGTAAGTATGCTAAAAATAAATTTTATTATTATTATTATTTTCAAAATCCCCAAGGTGCAGCATAGCGCTCGAATCGATCAACTGATTATTAAAAAAAAATATTTGGATTTGAAAGATAATGTTTTTCGGCGGGGAAGGGGAGGGCATGAACATATTTAATGTTAAAAATTTAACTGTTAAATGTTTTTTCTATGACTTTAAAGTTGGAAAAAGAGAGAGAGAGGGGGGGGGGGGCATGAAATCCTTAAGTTGATTTTCAAGCAAGTGCCATTTTGTTTTCTCTCTCTACGAGTCACAATACCGCCACCAGTGTTTATATTTTTGTGCACACAAAGAAATATATATATCAAAATAAACGAAAACATACTTGTACAGCAGAGAAAAAAAAACTGGTTTAGTTTTATCAATTCTACACTGAGTGAAAAAAAAAGCCTACTATTTGGCGTTATTAAAAAAAAAATTCGAGAGGTTTAAAGTGCATCTACATTAGGAATAGATAAATACCGAATGATCAATGGTTCCCAAGCTTTTATGCCTGGCGTAGCCCTCGAAGAATTACATATGCCTGACGTACCCCCACCCCCCTACCCCCTTTTTAGGCGCCTTCGTAATTATATAAATACATAGCACTTATAGTCGTCGTCTGATCCGTCCATCCGTCCGCACATAACGGCGCAAAACTACCCAAACAAATGGTTTGAAATTTAATATATATAATCGTTGCAGAATTTGGTCGAGTCATTTCAAATTTTATGAAGATCGAATCAAAACTTAAAAAGATATTAATAAAAATATTTATTAAGTAATTTGATTTTTTTTTAAATTGGTACTTTCTTGTTATAGCAGCTTTTGAGGATTAACTGTCAAACGACCGAGATGTATGAGCACATTTTCTGACATGTATGATGTTATAGTCATATATAACGTATATGACATTTTATAACCTCTATGACCAATATTTCTATATAATCGCCTCTATGTATAATCGCCTCTACATAAAAACCTCTATGACCAAGTTATAGTCACATTCTTCATTTTATTAAATCCTATCATACGTAATTAATTCTATGATATCTCATGATAGGTAATGATTCTAGGTTGCTATGGTGATTATGTCCTTTTTAAGATAGAGTCGTATTATTTCCGTGTTACTGAATTTAAAAACCGAATTTGTACACTAAAATTGTTTAATTATAGCAATCCTATAAACAGTTTTTTGGATAGATGTTTCCAGAGAAAAAGATATTAAATAGAAAAAAGAGTCTAAATATGGATTTCAAGTTCTGAAATTTTCAAAGCTTGGCTTAAGTTTCCCATTAGAATTTTCAGTAAATGTCAAAAAACAGGATAAAATGTTGCCAACTTAAAATATACTTATTTTATTACGAAAATTAATTATCAAGCACGGCGGTCGCTCTGCCAAGCCAAGCTATAAAAAAAAAAAGCGCCAAACAAACTACGCCAAGAACTATAGTTCAGACCGCTACTGCTTACTTACAGCAATCAACTTCGCAATGTTAAATCGACCAAACATGCCAGATTAAAATATCAGATATCAAATGAACCAAGCGTCATAGTAAAAAAAAAAACGAAAACTAAAAGAATCTAATGAAGAAATTCTTCAATTTGAGACCAAACTCATCTTCATAAGTGATTTATAAACAGAGATATAGATTTTTTTTAAAAACGTCGAGTTACTTAAAATGATCACTATTTTCTTCGTCAAACTTTTTTTTTCAAACAACCTACAGATTTAAATATAAGGCAGAAATGAAAAAGAATTGCATTTTTGGACAAGTAATAACCTAATCTACGTGCTTTTATAAAATACAGTGAAAAAATAAATACATTTCTATCCTTAATTAGCAAAAAACTGTTAATTAACTTGGCAACTGAAAAATTATGCCAAAACAGAGATAAAACCCCGCCAACGACGGTGTACCATCTGTATTATAATAGCACAAATCAGTTACGGATTAATCATATCACATTTCATCTGCAAGTCAGCCATTTTTTCTGAAGATATTTTTAAAAAAAAAAACTTCATAATTATAAGAACACACATTTTATCAGACAATTAAATGTGACTGCAAATTGTGGCCGATGACTGTTCCCAACAGGAATAAGAATGAGAAATTGCCGAGTTAGAATATCGATCTGGGTGGCTTAGTGGTAAAACGTTAGCACGGTACGCTGAAGGTCCCAGGTTCGAGTCCTGGCGCAGGTCAATTTTTCACTCATGTTGGTTTAGTGCATTTAATTGTCTGATAAAATGTGTGTTCTTATAATATTGTAAAATAAAGTAATCAGACGTAGTGTTCATGCTTTTAATATATATATAAAACTTACATTTTTAGAAAGATCTTAAAAAAAATTAATTTTGAGAGAAGAGGTATCTTCTAAAATGTATACATTTAGAGTTATCGGCATCAAGCAGGGCGGTCGCTCTGCCAAGCCAAGCTTAAAAAAAAACGCCACACAAACAACGCCAAGAACTGGAATAAAGACCGCTAATGCTTATATACAGAAAGCAACTTCGCAATGTTAAATCGACAAAACATGCCAGATTAAAATATCAGATATCAGACAAACCAAGCGCCGTAGAAAAAAAAACGAAAACTAGAAGAATCTAAGAAAGAATTTCTTCAATTTAAGACCAAACTCATCTTCATAAGTGATTTATAAACAGAGATATAGCTTTTTTTAAAAAACGTTGAGTTAGTTAAAATGATCACTTTTTTCTTCTTCAAACTTTTTTTTTTCAAACAAGCTACAGGCCTTAATATTGGGCAGAATAAAAAAAGGATTGCATTTTTGGACAAGTAATTACGTAATCTATGTGCTTTTATAAAAGTCAGTGTAAAAAAGAATTATTTTCTATTCTTAATTAGCAAAAAACTGTTAATTAACTTGGCGATTAAAAAATTATGCCAAAACAGAGATAAAACCCGCCAACGACCATGTACCATCTGTATTAAAATAGCACAAATCAGTTACAGGTTATAATATAACCACATCAAATTTCATCTGAAAGTCAGCCATTTTCTTCTGAAGATATTTTTTTTAAAAATAAAACTTCATAATTATAAGAACACCTATTTTATCAGACAATTAAATATGACTGCAAACTGTGCCAGATGACTGTTTCGAACATGAATAAGTATGAGAAATTGCCGTTCAAGCATATCGGTCTGGGTGGTTCAGTCGCAGCGCGGCAGCACGGCATGCACAAGGTCCCAGGTTCGAGTCCTGCCCCAGGTCAACTTTTCACTCATGTTTGTTTAGTATATTTAATTGTCTGATAAAATGTGTGTTCTTGTAAAATAAAGTAATCAGACGTAGTGTTTATGCTTTAAAAAATAATTTAAATATATAATTTGCGTTTTTAGAAAGATCTTTAAAAATAAATTAGTTTTTGAGGGAAGATGTACCTTCTAAAATGTATACATTAAGACTTATCGTCATTTAAAATTTCTTTCCAAACGTAAACAAAATTTTTGAAATGAATTAAACCGGATTCATTTATTTCTTAAAAAAAAAAAAAAAAAAAAAAAAAACGGTAAAGGACAGGTATTTTGTTCGCAGGAATACCTTTCACGTCATTTTCCTATAAATTAATGAAATCCAGTTGTTAAATTATTTTTGTTTTAGAAATGAAGTTTCCATTTAAATTTATTGAAACAGTACAATGTTTAACTGAATAAAATAATGTAAATCTAAGAAATTGCTAAGAAATTCCAAACATGCACAGGGCAACGCAAAAAAATAAAAAATAATAATAAGATAAATAAATAAATAAATAAATAAAAATAAATAGATAAATAAATAAATAAAAATCAGCTTTCAGAAATTCTAAAAATTGTTCATATATCTTAATTACAAGCTAAAGGAGGGTTTATTTCTATATTATTCTATATATAATAGTAATTTCAGCAAATATATTAAATTCCAATGCGATCTGTTTTAAACTTTAAGATAGTTTATAACATATGACAAAAAAATTATAAAAAAGAATGGCGCGTCACATTTGGGGAGGGGATAGGGAGGGGTGTGAACAAAATTAGGAAGTATAATAAGGCTATCTGTTTGAAACTTTACGATATTTTATAACACATAACATAAATTTTAAAAATAAAGTCGCGTCAAAAATTATACGGAGGGGTGGAGCGCGTTTTGCCTACAGAAGGGGGGGGGGCAGTTTTCTAAATTTTAACGATATCCGTCATGTTACATATCGTTACAAAGGGCTGTGACCACTTATTCATGTTATGCGCCACAGGTGTCACCCCCACATTTTGCGCCCCTCCCCGACACTACTCATGTGATATATTGTTCGAAAGGACTGTGACCGCTTATTCATATTATGTATCTTCGGGGTCCATCCTCCCACTTTCACCCCCCTCAAAGGGGGCACTTTTCTAAATTTTGCCTACACCTCTCATGTGATATACGTTGGAAAGGTCTGTGAACACTTAATCATATTATGGCAGGGGGGGTATTTTCTAAATTTTGCACATACCCCTCATGTGCAAACGCCGTATAATTTTTGCACATCGTTGGAAAGGTCTATGACCGCTTAATCTTATTATGCATCTCCAGTGTTCATTCCCCCACTTTGCCCCCCAAACGCGATTAGCTTTCACCCCCAGGGGGCGCTTTCCTATATTTGTTTCTATGGGTCGGAACACGACGGGGTATGGCTCCTTCTACTTGACATCGATAGAGCTTTCCGATTTTAGTTCGTTTTTTCACCACCAGGCGCACTTTCCTAACTCTGGTTCTATGAGCTGGATCACGACGGGGTATAGCTCATTCGACTCGACATCTATAGCCTTAACGATTTCAGTGCCCGAGGTTCATATAGAACAGATTGCGCTACCTGGTGGTGGAAGATGGAACTTGAGCGTGTGCAGCACGACTGCTAAACGGTGCCGAAGGCAGCGGGGACCCGTGTCGGAGGTTCGTTTGGTTAGAGGTTTATACTATTCGATGTGCAAATTAAGGGATTATCCGGTGCCGAAGGCAGCGGGGAACCAGGTCGGAGGTTCGTTCGGTTCGAGGTTTATCTTATTTGAGGTTTTACAAGATTCGAGGCCCCGATGTAAATTAGGGGCCCGCTATCAGGCGAAGCCAGCTAGTGCTAATAATAAAAGAGCGTCATATCACGTTTGATTTCAAATGCAGCGCTGATACGCTATGTAGGTATTCCATTTTTATTCATTTCAGGGATAAGTCAGTGATATTTTTTAACGGAGGATAACAAGTATTATAACAAGCCACATTTAGTATGTTGTTTTTAAGAGTGTAATTAGCTTAATTGAAAAATCTACTGGTATTTCTAGTTGACCCTTTAAACAATGACTGAAAGTAAAATGTAATTTTAAATTATTTCTCATGTTTAGATTATTTAAATTATGTTTAATCTATTTAAAAAAAAAAGAAATGATATCTACAAAAACAACTTTTCAAAAGTAAAAAAAAAAGAAAAAAAAAATGTTCTGGCTAAAAAATGGTGTGATATCAAATTTCCAAGCTATTATATTACTTATTTAACTTTTTTCCATTAAATAAGTTATCATATATATAAGTCGAGTGCCTACGTATATGTTAATAGAAATCGTTTTCTCCTGTACTAAATACATCCTAACGAGTTTCTGAAAATTCAATTTTTTTCAAATTATGCATGATGGGCTTGGCGGCCATCTTTCCATATTTCTAAGCACCCAAATTTCTAAAGTAAAAGCGTAATATGTTTGCAATGTAATATGCTTATAACAATTTCGAACTTCAGATTTTAACTACGGACAGATAAATTATATAAGACTGATATTTTGAGAAATTGATTTTTACTAGATTGAAATTATTAATTACTCTAAAAAATAAATCATAAGATGAATCTTTAAGATAAGTCATCATTATCTTAAGACACAATTTTCAGAGCATACAAGTCTATAAATGAAACGCTTAAAATTTTTGCTTAAATAACAATTTTGAACTTCGGATTTTAACTACGGATTTGGTGCTTAGAATTTTGTGAATAATGTGCAAAGATGGCCGTCAAGCCCATCATGCATAATTTGAAAAAAATTGAATTTTCAGAAACTCGTTAGGATGTATTTAGTACAGGAGAAAACGATTTCTATTAACATATATGTAGGCACTCGACTTATATATATGATAACTTATTTAATGGAGAAAAGTTAAATAAGTAATATAATAGCTTGGAAATTTGATATCACACCATTTTTTAGCCACAACATTTTTTTTTTTTTTTTGCTTGGCTTTTTTTTACTTTTGAAAAGTTGTTTTTGTAGATATAATAATAACAGACTATAATTCATTTCACTGAAATAATAACAGTACCAACACAACTCATTTGTCACTTGTGACGTGCAGTTTTCAACTTGTTACTTACCCATCATACGTAGTATAGGGTAAGTATCGCAATCGTTTTAAAACTCGAAAAATAAAATTTTGACGAATTTACACGTTTCAGAGACTGGAGATTCCGAAAAACATATTTTTAGAAAAAAAAAAAAATCCGTCCGTCTGTCTGTGTGTCTGTAAACGTTCTATCTCCCGAACAAATTGAGATAGAGACTTGAAATTTGGTATGTACTTATAATATGTAATAATGGAAAGAAGCTTATTGAATTTCAGTAACCTTGATTATCCGGAACTATTTTTTTCGGACTCTTGAAATATTCGTTCTGATAAAAGGTATATAAAAAATTTCGAAATTGTTTATTTTGGGAAGGGAATATAAAAGAAAAAAACAAAATTTGAATAAAGAATGAAGTCGATCGAATAATGAGTTGCCGACATATTTGGAATCTTATTTTCCACACTTTTCGATTTTTCGTGACCCTGTATGTCATTCAAATTGCAATTCAAAGATATATTTTAATTGGAAATGAGACGCTTAATCCGACGCAGTAAGCCGTTAGTTAATAGGATTATCAATTTTGGAGTTATAAGGACGTTTCTTTTACGCAATTCAGTAATAGAGCATTTAAAGCGAGGCTAACGAAAAAGAAAGGCTACTGCGGTGCTTTACGCATATCTTTTTTTACAGACCGCCGGAGTCACGTGATGCTCGAATCCACCAATGCAGGTGTACGAAAAGAGTATCACGTCACTCTAGCAGTCTGTAAAAAATATAAGTGGAATGCACCGCGGTAGCCTGTCTTTTTCGTTAGCCTCGATTTAAAGTTTATGACATCATCAAGCTGCGATTTTATTCGAATTGCAATGCATTTTATAAATAGTTTACACACGTTTTATTTTCATATTTATTTTATATTACGCATATCCATGATGGGTAAGTATTACGGTGGCCCCCAACGACTAGTTTTTACTTGTGAGAGTCATGAATAGAAAATAGAAACAAAAATAGAAACGAACGAATACAACTGGAAAGGACTGCGTTCCCGAACACGAAAATTCTATTTAATATCAACCTGAAATTTGATACGAACCAGAAATACTTAAACTCGAATCGGACCCGAACCCGAAATGGAAGAAAATTAATCCATATTTTAATCCATTGTAAAATAGTCTGCAATTATATCCATAATATGAATTTTATCTTTTACGTCAAAAAATGATTTAATGTTCAAATATATAGTATTTTTTTTTTAAATCTGAAAAAAATATAATAGACTTTTATTTTTTTAAAAACTGGGCGAACCGAACCAGACCTGCAAGAGTCAAATCCCAACTCGACCCTAACCCGCAACGGAAAGAATGAGCGTCAACCTGACTCGAACCATGGGTCGAGTCGATTCAGGTAAAATAAAATTACACAACCCGATGCGGGACTCAAATCCGAACCAATTGTGTGTCGTTTAAAATCTTATTTCAATTCCTTTCCCGCATATATGCTCTCATTGTTGAAAAAACAGTTTTACAGGTTTTGCATAATGTTGCCTGGACGCTGAAGAAACTTGATTTGGGCGACAAACTTAGAAATTTTGTGGGTGACTTGGAAATAATTTTCTTACTAAAGGGAGATTTTTTTTTTTTTTTTTTTTTTTTTTTTTTTAATGTTGGGTCTAATATTTTTTCGTTACATTTTTTTTTTTTTCGTTCCTGAAGTGTGTGGAATATATGCCCGAAACTAATTTTGACAAGTCAAATATTATTTAAGAAATTACGGCCCTTTGAATGGAGTCGTCTATATTCTGAAAAGCAGGTAGTTTTTCTTCAAACGTTTTACTCAAAATCCTAATGTTGCCTGGACTCTGAAGAAATTTGATTTCGACGACAAACTTAGAAATTTCGTGGGTGACTTGGAAATAATTTTCTTACTAAAGGGAGAATTTTATTTTATTTTATTTTTATTATTTATTTATTTATTTATTTATTTTGCATTCCTAAAGTGTGTGGAATATATGCCCGAAACTAATTTTGACAAGTCAAATGTTATTTAAGAAATTATGGCCCTTTGAATGGAGCTGTCTATATTCTGAAAAGCAGGTAGTTTTTCGTCAAACGTTTTTCTCAAAATTCTTTTTTTCAACACAAGGTGCAGCGTAGGTTTTGCATAATGTTGCCTGGACTCTGAAGAAACGTGATTTGGGCGACAAACTTAGAAATTTCGTGGGTGACTTTGAAATAATTTTCTAACTAATGGTAGATTTTTCTTTTCTTTTTTTTTTTTTTATGTTGGGTCCAATATTTTTTTCGTTACTTTTTTTTTCTTGCATTCCTAAAGTGTGTGGAATATATATGCCCGAAACTAATTTTGACAAGTCAAATGTCATTTAAGAAATTACGGCCCTTTGAATGGAGCCGTCTATATTCTGAAAAGCAGGTAGTTTTTCGTCAAACGTTTTTCTCAAAATCCTTTTTTTCAACACAAGGTGCAGCGTAGGTTTTGCATAATGTTGCCTGGACTCTGAAGAAACGTGATTTGGGCGACAAACTTAGAAATTTTGTGGGTGACTTGGAAATAATTTTCTTTCTAAGAGAAGAATTTGTTTTTTTTCTTGCGTTCCTGAAGTGTGTGGAATATATGCCCGAAACTAATTTTGACAAGTCAAATATTATTTAAGAAATTACGGCCCTTTGAATAAGAATAGCGCCGTCTATATTCTGAAAAGTAAGCAGTTTGTTTTTCTTCAAGCATTTTTCTCAAAATCCTTTTTTTCAACACAAGGTGCAGCGTAGCGCTCGAACCGAGCAGCATTGACTCCTACTATAAATTATGAATATTACTAATAACTGCCATTAGCAATAGTTACGTTCATTTTAGCACGTTTAAACACGTTGCTGCATCCTAAAGTCTCTTAGTGACGTGAAGGAATGCAGTTACTTAACTCTCTATTTTTAATCTATTTTACTATGAGCGCAGCTTTACAGCACTTTTATTTTTACATATATTGTACATTTTGATGTATTTTATAATATATATAAATAAGAAAGTGTTGCACGATTGCGCCCATATAAATAATTGAGGTAAAATTAAGAGAAATTGCGTATTTTTCATCAAAAACTGCGAATATTATGAACTTTGAATTTGTGTAAGTTATATAAAAACTAACAAAATGCAAAAACTGTTAGTGAAATTGTACAGGATAAACCTTCTAATATTAAAAAGTGAAATAATTAAGTCAGTATAACAAAATTGAATTTTAGTCTTATTTCATGGAACAAAAGCACGGCTTATGGACCCTGATCCTTTCTTCACCAAATAAGTTAAATACATACCACACAAAAATAAGTTAAATATGTTAAATAGTTTTAAATAGAAATTTTGGTGTATAATATTTTTATAAAACTTGAGTAAAATTTCCGGGCGTTCTAGTGTTAAGCTGTTTCCTTGCTCGTGTATGGCGGCATCAGAATCAGAGTCTTTGTCTTCATGTTAAACTGTAACTTAAGTGCATGTTATTGATGACATCGATTTCCATAGTAGTTTTCCTTGCACTCAGTCCAGAAATTTCGGTTGCTCTAACTTCTTATCCCATCGAGATGATCATTTATATCAGCATTTACCAATTTTCTCTGAAAAAGAAATAATGTTAAATTATAACTAAAAACAATTTTTCAAAATTATCAAGAAATGTGAAATAAGGAAATGCAATGTTTTTGCCACTTATCGGGTGTTGACCCTGTATATAGGGCCCGATTAATTTCTGGATCTAGGGGAAGCATAGTATCCACTTTAGGGGCCCCCTTTCATTCGGTAAAAGTTTTCTAAATACTTCATACGTGGAGACTCGTCAATGATACAAGCTGTAAGTTATTATTCACGACACAGGGCTTAATTTCTAAGAAAAAAAAATACCGGAGCCCTAATATTCTGCAGCACTAACACCCGTAGCGGACCCCTCGCCCCCTTCGCCGTCACTCCATGGTGCATATTTATATTTCATACATTATTTTCAAAATTTAAAGCATTGTTTTTTTATTTAGCAAAATAAAAATTTTAAATACATCTATCTGCATATACTTAGCTATCAACTATTTCACTTTTTAGTTATTACTACTTCCAAATGGAAATCTTTGCCTAATCTTAATGTTAATTAATCGCAGAATTCTTCGATTAATTAATAAGCTCATGATTATGATTCGGAAATTGTGTTAACACAAAAAATGAATAGTTCCCGCAGCTATGCAGAATAGAAAAAGACTATATCTGTTTACTCTTTATTCTGATCAAAATAACATTAATATTACTTGAAATGGAAATAAATAAAATTTTGAATTTAAGACAGATTGAGCTCGAGCCTGCCCACACCCGAAGACTGGTATAAAAATCGAGCCTGTTTCATCTCCATCTCTTACGTGAGGGACACATTGCGTCACTTATAAGTGTTTTGATACAAAAGAAAGCAAAAGATTGGAGATGGGAGGGAAAGAAAAGGGTAATTTAGCAGGATTTGTTTTTCGGAAACGTTATTGCACTGGGCTCCGGAGTGCAATGTTTATGAGCTCCGGTGAATTCTGGGCAATATTTAAATTTTTACTAAAAACAGAGAAGTACCGGAGTTGGGCTCCGGTGCAAATTAAGCCCTGTTCACGAGAGTGACTTAACTTCATACGAGGGTAGTTTGATAAGTTCTCGGCCTGAGACAGAGATGGAACAAGTATGACCAAATGACAATGATGTTTGTAAAGTATGATCCTATTAGATGACATGCTACCGAGTTTCAGATGCGTGAGTTTATTGATTATTGCTGGGCGATAAAGTAAGGTAAACAAGTTTTGACATTTTCTAAAAATGGAAAAAAAAATGAAGTTAGAGCTGTCATAAAATACTTTGTTAGAAAAGGTTTAACCCCTACGGACAAACAAAAAGAGTTACGTTCCACCTTAAAGGATTATTGTTCTTCATATTCAACGATAAAAAAGTGGGCTGCTGAATTTAAACATAGTAGGAAATCAATCCCAAAAACTGTTACGACCGACGAAATCGTCTCAGAAATTCACAATGCCGTATTGAATGATCACCGATTGAAGATACGCCAACTTGCTTACATTGCAAACCTCTGGATAGACCGTGTCCACTAACATTTTAGATGAGGTTTTGGGTATGAAAAAGCTTTCCGCTCGATGCATGTTGCGTTTGTTGAACGTCGACCAAAAACGCCAAAGAATGAACATTTCTCAAGAGTCTTTTGAAATGTATTGCGTTGCAAGTTGAAAAATAAAATGAAATAGTGTCAAAAATCTTGTATTTTCTTTGTCAGGCCAAGAACTTCTCGAGCCACCCTCGTACAGGGTAGAATTTGGCAAGAATTATAGAAATATTGTGACTTGGAGATATTTTTCTAAGGAAATTCGACAGACATACGGTACAACTCAAATAAGAAGAGATAAATGCCGCATGCTCCACATAATATGAGATGATCAGAATTTCTCGTCACACTCAGAAAAAGGAATTGATTAAAACAACAAAACATGTTTTGTTGAGTACATTTTGGTTGTTTCAAGCAAAATTTTTAGTTGAAGTAAAAAGTTGGTTTTATTGCATTGACAAAAAAATATTGTTAACACTCTTACAAAATTTTAACAAAATTTCATCAATTTTACTTGAATTAACAAAATCTGTTTTTTTAATTTTACCATAATTTTGTAATTTGTAATTCCAGCAAAATTTTGTTGCTTTTACAAAATTTAAATTGTTGTATATAGTAGCCATAACTCTCTCACGTAACTTGGTTTATTTGACTTATATAGCTATATAATTAAAGGATTAACATAATTTTTGGATAATTAAAACTTTTTTAATTGGGACGGACTAAGGTAGTTTTAAAAATCCCTCTATCCCATTTATTAATTTCTTCTATCTTTACAATAAGAAAGTATTGGAGTCATGAAAATTTTCAACTTCTAGTTTTCGACGGATTTTAGAAGGTCCTGAACACGATTTGACTGTTTTTAGAAAATGACTGTCTATGACTCTGTCTGTCTGTATGTGACAAAAATTTTGAGGGCGCTCTATTTCAAGAACTAATGCACGGAATTTAATAAAACTTTATATTCAGTTACTTCCTGATATAAATTGGTGCTGATTGGTTTTTGGCGTAAATCGCGCAACAGGTGGCGCTGCTAAGTAGTAGAAGAACAAGAGTTAGGCCTCAGCAGGCGCTGTGTGCGTGGTGGAGGTGGGTACCGGAAGTGAGCCTGGTAGTGGAAGCGGAAGTGATGGAAGATAAGACAGGAAGGGATGGAAGATAAGACAGGAAGTGAACCGGAAGTGTTGGAAGATAAGAGAGGAAGTGAAGTAGGGGAGGGCTTAATTTTTTTAACCGATAAGGGAGAGAGGGGAGGGCTTATTTTTAGGGGGGGCTTAATTTTTTTGTAGGAAAATAAAGGGTTTTAATCAGATTCTTTCTTGTCAGGGAATTTTTTTTTTTTAAATTGGGGGGCCCACCATAACCACCCGCTATGAAAACGCCACATTTTTTTTTTTTTTTTTTTTACCTATTCTTTTACACTAGTCATCTGCGTGAGACCTGTAACGAAATAAAAGTGTTTAATTATTATTATGCTTCAGCAAAGTCGAGTGGAGTTGAGGGGTAGGAAGCCTGCTTTAAAAATAACAGAATGCGAACAGTGCGAGTAGAGTTGAGGGGTAGGAAGCCTGCTATAAAAAATAATAATGTTAACAGAATGTACAATATTTTTTTTTTTTTTTTTATTGTGGACCCGCCATAACCACCCGCTATGAAATCAATTCATAACGCCACAATTTTTTTTTTTTTTTAAATCTGTCAATCCTGCTTCATCAGTCATCTGCGAGAGACCTGTAACGAAATAAAAGGGTTTAATTATTATTATGTTTAAGCGAGAGTTGTGTCATACAGGAAATCAGATGTGTGACGTCTGCTAAAGATGTAGAGTGTCTATGAGGAAATTCAGCTTCACGGAACCTAGAAAAAAAAAAAAACAAGTCTTGCTTGATGTATGTGATAGCTAAAGGCCCCCCAACCTATACAAAATTTTAAATAATTTTATATAGGTTGTATTATCTGACTAAGCAGGGGTCGCATGGCCGCCACACCACTCATTGTTACCTTCGATTCGCATACAACAAACAATACTTTTTGTATTTCGCGCTCGTCGACCTAACTGTTCAGAGTTTAACATGAGATTTACTTCCTGCTATAAAAATAATACCTGTAAAAGAAATATTTATGTGCTACCTTTCGCGCTCGTCGACCTAACTGTTCAGAGTTTAACATGAGATTTACTTATAATTCACCTGTAAAAGAATTTTTTTTTTTCATTCTTTAAACATTAACTTAAATGTGAATGAGATTAAAATAGATGTGAGGGCTAAATTTTTAGAGAGTTAAAATGAAAATCCACTGAGGGTTGTGTTAAATAAAAGGAGATGATCGACTTTGACAGCATTTTTCTAAAAGTTTATTTATCGAAAAAGGAATCATACGTTTCGATTATATTTGTTAACTATTATAGTTTAATATTAAAAAGTAGGTAGACATTCACATCTTTAGCGCTCGTCGACCTAACTGTTCGGAATTTTCTTCGAACCCATTATTTTTGACTTTATAAAAGTTTCATATAAAAAAATTATTCTTTAAGTATTAACTGAAATGAGATTAAAATAGATGTAATGGCTAAATTTTTAAGGATTTAAAATGAAAATTGTGATAGCCATGTAAATGAAAGTAATGCGATTACTTTGCTTCATAAAAATCTAACACGAAGAAAAGCTGGTAGACGTTTACCTTTCACAATCGTCAACCGAACCGTTCGGAATTTTGTTTAAACTTCTCTCGAGTTCGTCGACCTAACCATTCAGAGTTTTCGTCGAAATCCGTATATAGATTAACTTACAATAGCTAACTTTTTTAAGGGAAGTTTAAATAACATATTTCCCAAAGTGTCTTACAAACATTTAAGAATTTATACACACATAAGCACCTCGCCTATAGGTGCAAGGTTCTGACTTTAAAGCTACTAGATGTTGAAATTTAAACTTCTTGCGCTCGGCGACCTAACCATTCAGAGTTTTTTTTTCAAACATTGTGTCAATACGTGTTAGGAACCCTTAGAAAGACCTACATGGAGGCACTTATCCCTAATATAGATAATCAACCCTAAACTAACCAGTTACAACACACAAGACATAATCATTACATTCAGTTAATAAGTGATTTGACATGCAAAATATTAGATATAAAAACATACAATATGATATATACAAAACAATTTTAAAGATTTTTTTCCCTTTCATATGAACAATTTTTAGCAATAATTTAACTTGAGAGCAGGTATTTGTTTAGAGTTATACGATTATAATAAATTTTCATTAGATTTGACATTATACAACCAACATTTAAAAAAAGAGAACGACATCTAGTTTTTTAACGTCACATATTTGAATTATTAACCTATTTTAGTTAAAAGTATGATACTTAAGTGATTTTATTTGAAAAATCAATACAACATTTTAAAAGCAGTCGAAAGATTTTTGCTTTTGAAAAATAACTAACATAATTTTAATTTTTTAAAGCAGTTAGGTAGATGACACTAACTTTAAATAAAATACATATTTTTTATTATTATTAAAGAAATATAAACTACTCACACATTATTATTATGCTGCATTTTAACATAACAACATTCACAGTAATAGACATGCGATTAAGACCATTGGAATTCTACAACTTTTCTGCTGACATGTGGTCACAGAGGAAATCTTTTCATATAGAAGGCAAAATAAGATAATGATAAACATGATTCGTTATGCATATGTTGAAACAGGAAATTATTTAAGACGTGTGATTAAGACCATTTTACATGGTATTACAGAATAAATCTTTTCATAGGATGCAAGATAATATCACATAAGGTATTGATAAACGCGATTCGTTATGCATATTTTAAAACAGGAAATACATCCGTCAGATAACATTACTTTGTTTATATGAAGTGACCAAATACAAATTTTGCTGATTTAATTAATTTTATTTTGAATTTGAAAATAGTATTGACAGAACATTCAAATTTTACTTTTGCACAATATTTAAATAAGGGAAATTGTATACAATATTTAAAAAAAATTAATTAGGAATATTAGAAAAGGAGAGTGCTTTAAGGAAAATACGTTACGATTTTAAAACTTTTTTTTTTAATACATTTCTAAGTTTTATAAACTTTATCGAAAAAAAGAAAAGAAACTTTTTGCATGTGACTTTTTTAACCAATAAAATGCTAGTATTTTGAAACAAGCACCCCCTACATGAGAATGTTATTTTACGAACAAAGTGTTTAATGCTATACAATACTTTGTGATTGATGTAAAAGGTTGTGATTTTCGTCTAAGTATTAAAGTTGATATGGAACGATTCATGCAGTCTTGTGAAGGTGATAAAACCATGTCACCTTTAACAATTAAAAAGGTACCCTATTTGTGCAAGTCATGTAACAAAACATTTCCTCGAAAAGTTAACTTAGTGTTTCACATGAAAAATCATCTAAAGGAAAAGTGTTTTCGCTGTGAGGTGTGTGGTGAAGTTTTTTCTCAAAAGATTCACAAATCGCCCAAACAATTCAAGTGTAGTGATTGCAACGAATTGTTTTCAAGAAAGACAGACTTATTGAAAGATAAGAAAACTCACAACTTAGCAAAACAACATTCATGTACAAAGTGTTGTGAAATATTTAATTGTGAATCTGATTTTTTACAACATTGTGATACATTTCATAAAGCTTTACCTAACATTGCGAAATCACCCTGTTTGAAAGATTTGTTATTTGAACTGATAGTGAAGCTTATAGATTAGTTCGAACTTATAGTGAATTAAAAGACAAAATGATATACGAAATATGTGAAGTGGAATTAACAGATCAAAACGTGCATGTATAGAATGCCTTTTACAAGTTGTTTAACTGATTTTAAGATTTCACTGAACGAGTGACTTATTGGACATTACAAAAATTTTGAAATTAGAATTGTATACATCTTAATATGACAGAATTATTTGATGTGTGTTATTTTAAATGATGAATAAAATAGTTTGATTGCGAAAAAAGTGTTTTCTTTAACCCACACTGTTAAAACTGATGTTGTGTATTTTGAATGACTTAGACAAAATGTTAATTTAAAAAAAGATTTTAACATGAGATAAGAGTTTTATAATAAAAATTGACTCACCTAAAATTTTTTCAAGATAGTCTATCTACGTTTCCAATCTAAACTTGTTATCAGCTTGCTATATGCATGTTTGAGTGACTCATTTTTACCTGTGTCGAACTGTCTGTTGGGAAAATGATTGCCATTTTTAACACGTGTAGACGATTTTTACCCGGAAGCTGTTTGAACTATTAAATTTCAGATATCACCCATTTTTCTACAACATTTAAATATTTTAATGTATTTTCACTTGTATATTGGAAACTTGGGATTATCACCTTTATATCGGAACATGGAAGATAGAAAAAATAATAACTTTACACTGAGACAATATTTTAATCTAACAAAAATAGACTTAACACATTGTTAGAGGTTTTGGAAAAATATATAGTTGGTTAAAAATTTTAGAAAATTTAACATAAAGTAACAAATTTTAGAAAATAAACATTTCGATAAATGAAAAAAATTAAATTTTGGTAAACTTTACACTTAGACAATACTTCAAACTAGGAAAAAATAATAACTTTACACTGAGACAATATTTTAAACTAAGGAAAAATTAGACATAACACATTGTTAGAGTTTTTTTTAAAACTATCTAGTTGGTTATAAATTTTAGAAAATTAGCAACAAATAAACATTTCATTAGATTGACAAAAGAAAATAATTAAATTTAAGTAAACTTTACACTTAGACAATGTTTCAAACTAAGAAAAATAATAACTTTACACTTATACAATATTTTAAACTAAGGAAAATTAATAACTTACACATTGTTAAAGTTTTTTTTTTAAAACAACACAACACTTTCAAAGCAGTGGAAATAGTATACCTGTAAAAAATTCAACTTAGTGGAATTTAATAGTGAAATTTTTTAACCTCACTCATTTAAAAAATAAAACTTTATAAAATTTTAAGTAAGCAACTGTTAAACATTTTGAATGTCTTAGACAAAGTAGGAATAAATTTGTTGAAATTCTATAAAACATGAAAAATTTCATAACTTTTAAAGGAAATTTTATTTATGATGAAATAAACTCGAGGTATTTATTATATATTACTTAAACTACAAGAGAATTGATTGAAAATGTGCTACTTTTAATCACTCACAAGATAAGACATGATGTTAGGAATTATAGATAGGTTTTTCTCCCACACATGACGTCACTGATAACATATTTACTGACCAAGTCATAAAATCATAGTTAAGGGTAGGTTTATGAACATGACGTTTCGTTGAGATTTAAGATATTTGAGAAATAAAAACTACAACTTTGATTACTTTTTGAAATTTCCCCCTACATAAGAAAAATAACATAGAAAAATAAAATGAAAAGTCGTATTTGAATGGAATCGAATTATTATCCTTTCACTTAACAGTTGAATGCGTCGGCAATTACATCACAAAGATACTGATTGAATATATTGTGTTTCTTTTTTAAGGTTAAATTGATTTAATATTCAAGTTATTTCTTAATGATACACTTAAAAACAATAAACTTAATTAGCATTCAAAAAGCAAACGATCACATTATTGTGTAAAACAATCAAATGTTTTAAAAGTCACGAGTTAAAATTTGAAATGACTTAGAGTTTAATTAGAATTTAGATGTGAACCTTTTAAAATGAAATAATAGTTTTTTTGTATCGCCCTCTATCGGTGGGTAATAGAATTAAGAGATAATTAAAAGTTTTAACTTGAATTCGAACCCACAACCAAAATTATTTTTCGGTTTTATAATTTAGGATAGGTTTAACTGAGCAAGCCATGATATAACAGTATTTATAGACGATTTAAGATATTCGATAAAGGAAATCATCTAAATTTCTAATTTAATTGAAGGGTTTACTGCTTAAAGTACTACAAAATGAGTACAACACGATGCATAGTTTTTTAATTAATTATATTTTTCGAAAGGTTAAATTGAATTATTGATAAACTTAGGATTTATGTTTAAAGTGAATAAATTTGATATGTTAGGTTCACTTAATAACAGAGGGTTGAATAAGTTATTTTTAATAAAAATAAAGTTTACTAAAAGTTTTTAAAGTTAAAAAAAATGTAAGTTACGTTAAAAAAGTTAACAAAAATATAGTTTTAAGAAATTTAAAGTTTACAAAAAGTTTGAAAATCTCTATGTTAATCAAAATTAACTTTTTAATTTTAACTATTGAGAAACTATAATCTGTTTATCCTTGTAACCAACTGGTGCATATCAACTATCTGCACATGTGCAGTAAAAACATACACTAACTTGAGTCCGATTTTAAATTATTTGCTAATTTTTATACAGCTCGATTACTTTTCAGAAACAAAACAGAATGAAATACTTACCAAAAAACCCGTCAACGTCTTATACTTGCTTTCACTTAACTAATCTTTCTACATTAGCTTTGCTAGGGGGCGCTGCCATCGCCACGTATTTATAGACGATTTAAGATATTCGATAAAGGAAATCATCTAAATTTCTAATTTAATTGAAGGGTTTACTGCTTAAAGTACTACAAAATGAGTACAACACGATGCATAGTTTTTTAATTAATTATATTTTTCGAAAGGTTAAATTGAATTATTGATAAACTTAGGATTTATGTTTAAAGTGAATAAATTTGATATGTTAGGTTCACTTAATAACAGAGGGTTGAATAAGTTATTTTTAATAAAAATAAAGTTTACTAAAAGTTTTTAAAGTTAAAAAAAATGTAAGTTACGTTAAAAAAGTTAACAAAAATATAGTTTTAAGAAATTTAAAGTTTACAAAAAGTTTGAAAATCTCTATGTTAATCAAAATTAACTTTTTAATTTTAACTATTGAGAAACTATAATCTGTTTATCCTTGTAACCAACTGGTGCATATCAACTATCTGCACATGTGCAGTAAAAACATACACTAACTTGAGTCCGATTTTAAATTATTTGCTAATTTTTATACAGCTCGATTACTTTTCAGAAACAAAACAGAATGAAATACTTACCAAAAAACCCGTCAACGTCTTATACTTGCTTTCACTTAACTAATCTTTCTACATTAGCTTTGCTAGGGGGCGCTGCCATCGCCACTAGAGACGCTACTAGTTTCCGGTTTGTGACGTAGTTTCCGGTTTGCGATAAGAACAAGGTTAAAATAAAACCCACGTGCATTCAGTTGGTGTTGTTTACCTGTACCTTGTTATAAGCCGTTTGCCTTCTCTTGCTCACTCGCTTGTCCAGACTTGTTTCTGTGCTGCACGCCTGTTTTGCTGACTCATCTCTTGCTTTAACTGTTTGGACTTGCCTGATGTCAACTGTCTCAGGTCTTTTGTCATAGTTTGAATGTACTTTATGTCGATCACTTTAATATAAAAGTTATGTCCCAACTTACTTAAACTTTGATAAAAATATTATTTATTTATAAATTATATCAAATTCTTATTTTTCTAACACATTTACTAAGTCACTTTCGTTCAAAAATATGGTAAAGCCCGATTTTAAATTGAAGTTTAGGATAAATTCCCCAAATTTTGTAACATTTTAGCACTAATAAGAAATATTGTAAACACCCTGTACATACAAGTTTTGTAAAAATAATATTACTTATAGCTAAACTTAGTAAAATATTTTAAATTTATAAATTTAAATTAAAATACTTTAAAAATTCTTAAATATTCTTATTTAAAAATATTTTATTTTTAATTTAAATTTATAAATTTAAAATATTTTACTAAGTTTAGCTATGTAATGTGTTAGAAAAATAAGAATTTGATATAATTTATAAATAAATAATATTTTTATCAAAGTTTAAGTAAGTTGGGACATAACTTTTATATTAAAGTGATCGACATAAAGTACATTCAAACTATGACAAAAGACCTGAGACAGTTGACATCAGGCAAGTCCAAACAGTTAAAGCAAGAGATGAGTCAGCAAAACAGGCGTGCAGCACAGAAACAAGTCTGGACAAGCGAGTGAGCAAGAGAAGGCAAACGGCTTATAACTAGGTACAGGTAAACAACACCAACTGAATGCACGTGGGTTTTATTTTAACCTTGTTCTTATCGCAAACCGGAAACTACGTCACAAACCGGAAACTAGTAGCGTCTCTAGTGGCGATGGCAGCGCCCCCTAGCAAAGCTAATGTAGAAAGATTAGTTAAGTGAAAGCAAGTATAAGACGTTGACGGGTTTTTTGGTAAGTATTTCATTCTGTTTTGTTTCTGAAAAGTAATCGAGCTGTATAAAAATTAGCAAATAATTTAAAATCGGACTCAAGTTAGTGTATGTTTTTACTGCACATGTGCAGATAGTTGATATGCACCAGTTGGTTACAAGGATAAACAGATTATAGTTTCTCAATAGTTAAAATTAAAAAGTTAATTTTGATTAACATAGAGATTTTCAAACTTTTTGTAAACTTTAAATTTCTTAAAACTATATTTTTGTTAACTTTTTTAACGTAACTTACATTTTTTTTAACTTTAAAAACTTTTAGTAAACTTTATTTTTATTAAAAATAACTTATTCAACCCTCTGTTATTAAGTGAACCTAACATATCAAATTTATTCACTTTAAACATAAATCCTAAGTTTATCAATAATTCAATTTAACCTTTCGAAAAATATAATTAATTAAAAAACTATGCATCGTGTTGTACTCATTTTGTAGTACTTTAAGCAGTAAACCCTTCAATTAAATTAGAAATTTAGATGATTTCCTTTATCGAATATCTTAAATCGTCTATAAATACGTGGCGATGGCAGCGCCCCCTAACAAAGCTAATGTAGAAAGATTAGTTAAGTGAAAGCAAGTATAAGACGTTGACGGGTTTTTTGGTAAGTATTTCATTCTGTTTTGTTTCTGAAAAGTAATCGAGCTGTATAAAAATTAGCAAATAATTTAAAATCGGACTCAAGTTAGTGTATGTTTTTACTGCACATGTGCAGATAGTTGATATGCACCAGTTGGTTACAAGGATAAACAGATTATAGTTTCTCAATAGTTAAAATTAAAAAGTTAATTTTGATTAACATAGAGATTTTCAAACTTTTTGTAAACTTTAAATTTCTTAAAACTATATTTTTGTTAACTTTTTTAACGTAACTTACATTTTTTTTAACTTTAAAAACTTTTAGTAAACTTTATTTTTATTAAAAATAACTTATTCAACCCTCTGTTATTAAGTGAACCTAACATATCAAATTTATTCACTTTAAACATAAATCCTAAGTTTATCAATAATTCAATTTAACCTTTCGAAAAATATAATTAATTAAAAAACTATGCATCGTGTTGTACTCATTTTGTAGTACTTTAAGCAGTAAACCCTTCAATTAAATTAGAAATTTAGATGATTTCCTTTATCGAATATCTTAAATCGTCTATAAATACTGTTATATCATGGCTTGCTCAGTTAAACCTATCCTAAATTATAAAACCGAAAAATAATTTTGGTTGTGGGTTCGAATTCAAGTTAAAACTTTTAATTATCTCTTAATTCTATTACCCACCGATAGAGGGCGATACAAAAAAACTATTATTTCATTTTAAAAGGTTCACATCTAAATTCTAATTAAACTCTAAGTCATTTCAAATTTTAACTCGTGACTTTTAAAACATTTGATTGTTTTACACAATAATGTGATCGTTTGCTTTTTGAATGCTAATTAAGTTTATTGTTTTTAAGTGTATCATTAAGAAATAACTTGAATATTAAATCAATTTAACCTTAAAAAAGAAACACAATATATTCAATCAGTATCTTTGTGATGTAATTGCCGACGCATTCAACTGTTAAGTGAAAGGATAATAATTCGATTCCATTCAAATACGACTTTTCATTTTATTTTTCTATGTTATTTTTCTTATGTAGGGGGAAATTTCAAAAAGTAATCAAAGTTGTAGTTTTTATTTCTCAAATATCTTAAATCTCAACGAAACGTCATGTTCATAAACCTACCCTTAACTATGATTTTATGACTTGGTCAGTAAATATGTTATCAGTGACGTCATGTGTGGGAGAAAAACCTATCTATAATTCCTAACATCATGTCTTATCTTGTGAGTGATTAAAAGTAGCACATTTTCAATCAATTCTCTTGTAGTTTAAGTAACATACAATAAATACCTCGAGTTTATTTCATCATAAATAAAATTTCCTTTAAAAGTTATGAAATTTTTCATGTTTTATAGAATTTCAACAAATTTATTCCTACTTTGTCTAAGACATTCAAAATGTTTAACAGTTGCTTACTTAAAATTTTATAAAGTTTTATTTTTTAAATGAGTGAGGTTAAAAAATTTCACTATTAAATTCCACTAAGTTGAATTTTTTACAGGTATACTATTTCCACTGCTTTGAAAGTGTTGTGTTGTTTTAAAAAAAAACTTTAACAATGTGTAAGTTATTAATTTTCCTTAGTTTAAAATATTGTATAAGTGTAAAGTTATTATTTTTCTTAGTTTGAAACATTGTCTAAGTGTAAAGTTTACTTAAATTTAATTATTTTCTTTTGTCAATCTAATGAAATGTTTATTTGTTGCTAATTTTCTAAAATTTATAACCAACTAGATAGTTTTAAAAAAAACTCTAACAATGTGTTATGTCTAATTTTTCCTTAGTTTAAAATATTGTCTCAGTGTAAAGTTATTATTTTTTCCTAGTTTGAAGTATTGTCTAAGTGTAAAGTTTACCAAAATTTAATTTTTTTCATTTATCGAAATGTTTATTTTCTAAAATTTGTTACTTTATGTTAAATTTTCTAAAATTTTTAACCAACTATATATTTTTCCAAAACCTCTAACAATGTGTTAAGTCTATTTTTGTTAGATTAAAATATTGTCTCAGTGTAAAGTTATTATTTTTTCTATCTTCCATGTTCCGATATAAAGGTGATAATCCCAAGTTTCCAATATACAAGTGAAAATACATTAAAATATTTAAATGTTGTAGAAAAATGGGTGATATCTGAAATTTAATAGTTCAAACAGCTTCCGGGTAAAAATCGTCTACACGTGTTAAAAATGGCAATCATTTTCCCAACAGACAGTTCGACACAGGTAAAAATGAGTCACTCAAACATGCATATAGCAAGCTGATAACAAGTTTAGATTGGAAACGTAGATAGACTATCTTGAAAAAATTTTAGGTGAGTCAATTTTTATTATAAAACTCTTATCTCATGTTAAAATCTTTTTTTAAATTAACATTTTGTCTAAGTCATTCAAAATACACAACATCAGTTTTAACAGTGTGGGTTAAAGAAAACACTTTTTTCGCAATCAAACTATTTTATTCATCATTTAAAATAACACACATCAAATAATTCTGTCATATTAAGATGTATACAATTCTAATTTCAAAATTTTTGTAATGTCCAATAAGTCACTCGTTCAGTGAAATCTTAAAATCAGTTAAACAACTTGTAAAAGGCATTCTATACATGCACGTTTTGATCTGTTAATTCCACTTCACATATTTCGTATATCATTTTGTCTTTTAATTCACTATAAGTTCGAACTAATCTATAAGCTTCACTATCAGTTCAAATAACAAATCTTTCAAACAGGGTGATTTCGCAATGTTAGGTAAAGCTTTATGAAATGTATCACAATGTTGTAAAAAATCAGATTCACAATTAAATATTTCACAACACTTTGTACATGAATGTTGTTTTGCTAAGTTGTGAGTTTTCTTATCTTTCAATAAGTCTGTCTTTCTTGAAAACAATTCGTTGCAATCACTACACTTGAATTGTTTGGGCGATTTGTGAATCTTTTGAGAAAAAACTTCACCACACACCTCACAGCGAAAACACTTTTCCTTTAGATGATTTTTCATGTGAAACACTAAGTTAACTTTTCGAGGAAATGTTTTGTTACATGACTTGCACAAATAGGGTACCTTTTTAATTGTTAAAGGTGACATGGTTTTATCACCTTCACAAGACTGCATGAATCGTTCCATATCAACTTTAATACTTAGACGAAAATCACAACCTTTTACATCAATCACAAAGTATTGTATAGCATTAAACACTTTGTTCGTAAAATAACATTCTCATGTAGGGGGTGCTTGTTTCAAAATACTAGCATTTTATTGGTTAAAAAAGTCACATGCAAAAAGTTTCTTTTCTTTTTTTCGATAAAGTTTATAAAACTTAGAAATGTATTAAAAAAAAAAGTTTTAAAATCGTAACGTATTTTCCTTAAAGCACTCTCCTTTTCTAATATTCCTAATTAATTTTTTTTAAATATTGTATACAATTTCCCTTATTTAAATATTGTGCAAAAGTAAAATTTGAATGTTCTGTCAATACTATTTTCAAATTCAAAATAAAATTAATTAAATCAGCAAAATTTGTATTTGGTCACTTCATATAAACAAAGTAATGTTATCTGACGGATGTATTTCCTGTTTTAAAATATGCATAACGAATCGCGTTTATCAATACCTTATGTGATATTATCTTGCATCCTATGAAAAGATTTATTCTGTAATACCATGTAAAATGGTCTTAATCACACGTCTTAAATAATTTCCTGTTTCAACATATGCATAACGAATCATGTTTATCATTATCTTATTTTGCCTTCTATATGAAAAGATTTCCTCTGTGACCACATGTCAGCAGAAAAGTTGTAGAATTCCAATGGTCTTAATCGCATGTCTATTACTGTGAATGTTGTTATGTTAAAATGCAGCATAATAATAATGTGTGAGTAGTTTATATTTCTTTAATAATAATAAAAAATATGTATTTTATTTAAAGTTAGTGTCATCTACCTAACTGCTTTAAAAAATTAAAATTATGTTAGTTATTTTTCAAAAGCAAAAATCTTTCGACTGCTTTTAAAATGTTGTATTGATTTTTCAAATAAAATCACTTAAGTATCATACTTTTAACTAAAATAGGTTAATAATTCAAATATGTGACGTTAAAAAACTAGATGTCGTTCTCTTTTTTTAAATGTTGGTTGTATAATGTCAAATCTAATGAAAATTTATTATAATCGTATAACTCTAAACAAATACCTGCTCTCAAGTTAAATTATTGCTAAAAATTGTTCATATGAAAGGGAAAAAAATCTTTAAAATTGTTTTGTATATATCATATTGTATGTTTTTATATCTAATATTTTGCATGTCAAATCACTTATTAACTGAATGTAATGATTATGTCTTGTGTGTTGTAACTGGTTAGTTTAGGGTTGATTATCTATATTAGGGATAAGTGCCTCCATGTAGGTCTTTCTAAGGGTTCCTAACACGTATTGACACAATGTTTGAAAAAAAAACTCTGAATGGTTAGGTCGCCGAGCGCAAGAAGTTTAAATTTCAACATCTAGTAGCTTTAAAGTCAGAACCTTGCACCTATAGGCGAGGTGCTTATGTGTGTATAAATTCTTAAATGTTTGTAAGACACTTTGGGAAATATGTTATTTAAACTTCCCTTAAAAAAGTTAGCTATTGTAAGTTAATCTATATACGGATTTCGACGAAAACTCTGAATGGTTAGGTCGACGAACTCGAGAGAAGTTTAAACAAAATTCCGAACGGTTCGGTTGACGATTGTGAAAGGTAAACGTCTACCAGCTTTTCTTCGTGTTAGATTTTTATGAAGCAAAGTAATCGCATTACTTTCATTTACATGGCTATCACAATTTTCATTTTAAATCCTTAAAAATTTAGCCATTACATCTATTTTAATCTCATTTCAGTTAATACTTAAAGAATAATTTTTTTATATGAAACTTTTATAAAGTCAAAAATAATGGGTTCGAAGAAAATTCCGAACAGTTAGGTCGACGAGCGCTAAAGATGTGAATGTCTACCTACTTTTTAATATTAAACTATAATAGTTAACAAATATAATCGAAACGTATGATTCCTTTTTCGATAAATAAACTTTTAGAAAAATGCTGTCAAAGTCGATCATCTCCTTTTATTTAACACAACCCTCAGTGGATTTTCATTTTAACTCTCTAAAAATTTAGCCCTCACATCTATTTTAATCTCATTCACATTTAAGTTAATGTTTAAAGAATGAAAAAAAAAAAATTCTTTTACAGGTGAATTATAAGTAAATCTCATGTTAAACTCTGAACAGTTAGGTCGACGAGCGCGAAAGGTAGCACATAAATATTTCTTTTACAGGTATTATTTTTATAGCAGGAAGTAAATCTCATGTTAAACTCTGAACAGTTAGGTCGACGAGCGCGAAATACAAAAAGTATTGTTTGTTGTATGCGAATCGAAGGTAACAATGAGTGGTGTGGCGGCCATGCGACCCCTGCTTAGTCAGATAATACAACCTATATAAAATTATTTAAAATTTTGTATAGGTTGGGGGGCCTTTAGCTATCACATACATCAAGCAAGACTTGTTTTTTTTTTTTTCTAGGTTCCGTGAAGCTGAATTTCCTCATAGACACTCTACATCTTTAGCAGACGTCACACATCTGATTTCCTGTATGACACAACTCTCGCTTAAACATAATAATAATTAAACCCTTTTATTTCGTTACAGGTCTCTCGCAGATGACTGATGAAGCAGGATTGACAGATTTAAAAAAAAAAAAATTGTGGCGTTATGAATTGATTTCATAGCGGGTGGTTATGGCGGGTCCACAATAAAAAAAAAAAAAAATATTGTACATTCTGTTAACATTATTATTTTTTATAGCAGGCTTCCTACCCCTCAACTCTACTCGCACTGTTCGCATTCTGTTATTTTTAAAGCAGGCTTCCTACCCCTCAACTCCACTCGACTTTGCTGAAGCATAATAATAATTAAACACTTTTATTTCGTTACAGGTCTCACGCAGATGACTAGTGTAAAAGAATAGGTAAAAAAAAAAAAAAAAAATGTGGCGTTTTCATAGCGGGTGGTTATGGTGGGCCCCCCAATTTAAAAAAAAAAAATTCCCTGACAAGAAAGAATCTGATTAAAACCCTTTATTTTCCTACAAAAAAATTAAGCCCCCCCTAAAAATAAGCCCTCCCCTCTCTCCCTTATCGGTTAAAAAAATTAAGCCCTCCCCTACTTCACTTCCTCTCTTATCTTCCAACACTTCCGGTTCACTTCCTGTCTTATCTTCCATCCCTTCCTGTCTTATCTTCCATCACTTCCGCTTCCACTACCAGGCTCACTTCCGGTACCCACCTCCACCACGCACACAGCGCCTGCTGAGGCCTAACTCTTGTTCTTCTACTACTCTGCTATGTTGCAATTTTCTCAAGAACTAATGCACTGATTTACATCAAAATACAGATTGAGTTAGACCTTGACATAAATAGAAGCTGATTACGTTTTGGTGTAAATAGCCCAACAGGTGGTGCTCCTATGTTATTTTTTTCATGATTTTCACTATAACTAAATCTCAAAAACTAATGCACGGTTTAATTTTTAAATCATTTTCAGCAGTGATTTACGCCTGTAATTCTTAAATAATAACCATTGAATTTTTATATTGCTTTTTTTCAAGCGTAAACCGACAGAGTGAAAAATGTCCCAAGCCGAGAATCGTACCCGGGTCCTCAGAATAGCGCTCTGAGGCCCCAGATTACGGCAACACAGTTAATTTTTAATTAATTTTCTGCAGTGAACTACGCCTGTAATCCTTGAATAATAACCAGTGAATTTTTATCCTGCTTTTTACAGGCGTAATTCACTGCTGAAAATGAATTAAAAATTAACTGTATGTTGCCGTATGCTGGGCTTTGTATTTTCGTCTCATGTTTGCCGCAGAAATTTGCATGCTCATGCAGGGCCTGTTTATCGAATAGTCCCAGGAAGCCCGTGCTTATCCAAAGAAATACAAAGGTGCCCCCAAATTTACTTTTCAGAACAACTTAAAAAAACAAAAAAATACAAAAAAAAAAAAAAAAAAAAAAAAAAAAAAAAATCAATCAGGGTAAAAATTTAATCAAGGTCATTTTTTCCTTACGAAATTTTTATCTAAGAAGCTTGCTCTTTCTAAGTTGTTGTTTACTCGAAATTTTGATGGTAAAATTTCAAATTGTTGCAGCATACCAAAAATGGATTTAGTAAATAACAAAGCAATTGGTAGAGGGGGGGGGGCAGAGTAACGTCGGGTTTCCCCTACTTTTATGTCTTAAGCGGACCCTGTGCTCATGACATTTCCAAGTTGTGCTGCGGTTGCAGCCTGTCCGACATATATAAGAGTGAGAAATTTCGAGTTTGGATATCGTTCCTTCTGGCTCAATGGTTAGAGTCTCAGATAGTTATTCTGAGGACCCGGTTTCGATTCCTAGCTTGGGACATTGTTCAATCTGTAGGTTTACGCTAACAAAAAGCAGGATAAAAATTCGCTTGTTACTTAGTTTTGGATTAGATTATTATTAAATACCATATAATAACCATTGAATTTTTATATTGCTTTTTTTCAAGCGTAAACCGACAGAGTGAAAAATGTCCCAAGCCGAGAATCGTACCCGGGACCTCAGAATAGCGCTCTGAGGCCCCAGATTACGGCAACACAGTTAATTTTTAATTAATTTTCTGCAGTGAACTACTAATGATTAATAATAATCAACGTTATTAAAACTTTCAACGTTCAAGGATTACAGGCGTAATTCACTGCTGAAAATGGATTAAAAATTACCTAAAAAAATAGTTAAGTTTATATTTGGTTCTAATCCAAAAAGTAATTTTAAAGTAAATATTATAATTGTTTATGTAACAAAAAACTTTTGTTGTTAAAACAAAGAAAATTCTTAAAATTACACAAAACAATTGTTCTTGAAACAAAAGTTTTTGTTGCCGAAACTGAAAAGAACTCTTAAAGTAACAGATAATTATATTTATTTTGAGAAAACTTTCAACAAAAGAATTTTGTTAATTCAAGTATAATTGAACATTTTTGCTTGAATTAACAGAACATTTTTTTGCTGACGATGCAAAATTTTTTTGTTGGAATTGCAAAAAAAAAATCAACAATATTTTTCTTGTTGATTCAAACAAATTTTCCATTGACCCATGTTTAAACGGAAACTTTTGTTGCGCCAACCAAATTTTTGTTGATTCAACAAAACTTTTCTCTGGGTGTAGAAGTCCTAAAAAGATAGTTTAAATAATGTTTCATTTTGTCTTTCCTGTTACCTTATCTTTATAAAGAAACAGAGCAAAAATTATACATTTCTTCATAAATTCACTTGCTTGCGTTATCTACCTAGCATTAAAAAAAAAACAGTGTATTTTTCATAATCATGTTCGGTGCCCAAGCCAAATTAATGTATTGTAAACGGAAATTTTTAGGAAAGAATTTCATTCTAAAATTCAGGCGTGAGATTTTCAAAATTAATATTAAATATTAATTATGCGTGCTTATAAAAGATTTTTCTCATTCACATGCAGTACGGATAAGAAAAATAAGCAGATCCATTTTGAATTTATGCAACCGTTCTCATTTCCTGTTTTGATACTTTAGAATATTATTCATAATAATACAAGACCGGCGCCTGACTTTTAATGAACATTATAAAGCATGAGAAACGTGTCACACACGTGGCCATGTTGGAAGCAAACAGGTACTGTCGATCAAGCCAGACAGAGCAGCAAATAAAAATCCCATTACCCAACCAATAGCAATACGCCATTGACCATCTCTGACAAATAGAGAGCGCCCGCACTTATGACGCAGAGAACCATGGAGCAAATAACGAGGTTCGAAAATAACAACCCCAACATCCCACTAATTTTTCTCTAGAGAATGTTTTCAATACCTTCCTTTAGCAGGTTTGATTATGGAACCTGTGTTGAAAGCTATAGAAATAAAAACAGGGTTTCTCAACTAGTGTTGCTAAGTTTCCCTATTTACATGCACACTGTAAAAAAAAAATGGGTCGATCTACTAAACATTTTTTTGGTTTTCCTCATTGATCTTTGCAATTACTAAAAATTTTTTTGTATTTTTACTCAGTTACAAGAAAATCTGTAAGAATTACTAGAAAACAGCTAGCAACGATTCTGATTTATAATACCGGTTACTAAAAAAATCTGTGGAATATAAATCTACTAAAAAAATTTACAAACCTCAGGATTTTTTTTTTTTTTTTACAGTGTGGGACTTGTGTGAAGAAATTAAAAGACGTAGTAAATGTGATTCAAATCAACACAACACAAGAACGAAAAATCATGCGTCAAGCATAGATTATGAAACACTTTCCAACACATCCAGAAAACTGTATCGAAACTTCACCGATAAATAAGGTGAAAGAAGATGATATGTAAGTAAACATTTTAGAAAACATATAACACATTGAGAAATACATCTTTTGAAATCACCTTCCATTGTCAAAAAAGTAGTCGAATTATTTTGTGCAGCCCTGTATATGATCTATAGAGTTGGATATATATTACATAGCTTGATAAAATTTAGTTCAGTTGGAAAATTAACATTTAGAAATTTTCGCCAATCGATGGACATGCATACTCGAAATCTTTTGTGCAGCCCTGTCTATTATCTGAAGACTTCTGTACACACCACAGTAGTAGGATAATGAGAGTTCACCGGCAGAAGGCGCAGCCCGCAGCTGAGCAACCGAGCAACCGATAGTGCATTGTTCAGAATCAACCCTCTTTTTCTCACTGTAATCTTTTCATCTCATTTTGTTGGTACATCTGATATTTTGTAGAAAGTTTTGTGTGTGTAAGAGTATGTTTTAAAAAGCATGTATGTCTTATAGTTATTATAAATAGTTCTATGTGTGTATGTATGTGTGGGTGCGACAAATAGTTCTCTTTGTGTGTGTGTGTGTGTGTGTGTGTGTGTGTGTGTGTGTGTGTGTGTGTGTGTGTATGTATGTGTGTGTGTATGTATGCGGGACAAATAGTTCTCTTTGTGTGTGTGTGACTATCTGCTTGTTTATCAAAGTTTTAGAAATATTTTTCATGTTTTTATAACGAAAAAAAAATATGCGTTAGTTAGTTAAAAAGTTTCACAAATTAAAAAAAAATTATTTTAGAAAAAGTTTCACATTACTTAAAAAATTAAAAAAAAGTACTCAATAATAAAATCAACGATTTTTATTATAACAAAATAATTTACAGAAAGGTATTTACAGATCAAAATATACATCGCGATTTTGCGTTAGCAATACAAATCAACATTTTCTTCTTTATTACAAACGGTATTAATGTCATAATGGCCATATGCTAAACTGCTTATTCCATCATCCAATAAGTAACGCTTGTCGTCAAAGGGACTTAAGCTAATTTTATTTTGAGTTAATGTATATAGGCGATGGTCATCTTGGGCAATCCTTACCTGTTTCTCCATACTTGTTTTTTGTTGTTGAAGGCACTCCAAGTAGTCTTCATGTTTAATTTTCTGCCGAACAATCTGCGTAGATACGCCTTTTGCACGCTTCTTTTCATCTTTAACAGATTTTAGAGAATACATTTTTGATTTCAGTCCGACAAACTCAAGGGCTAATTCACCATTAAGTTCATCCTTAAACTTTCCGAGCGTCTTCTTATTATCCTCAGAGTATAGACGATGAGATTTCGGGTATTCAGAAAAGTCAAACAACTCACGATGCTGCTCCAGATCCTTATAAATATTATTGGTTTGAATATGATACGTTAGGGAATCTGTATCCGTAAAGAGTAAAACTGCACGATCTTTGTATGTTTTCTTTATAAAATTGTAATGGAAATCATACATACAAAGTTTAGATAGTTCGAGTATAGAAAATCCAACATAGATGGGTCGGTTCATATGTATGCTAGTTTTTAATCTCTCCACAGCAGTCAAGTCTTCATCATAAGTTTTAAACGATTTAAAAGTAGGCGATGCTACTAATTTTTTGGCTCTTTTTTCACCGTTACAAAGCACAATATTTCTTCTTTTTCGTAGATTTTCCATGGTTTTACCAAAAACAGAATTGTTCATTAACTTAAAAAAGTCTTTCTCAAAAGAAGATTTTGCTTCTTTCCTTTTTTCGGTGTTGAAATTAATATATTTCTGCAACCATGGTCCCTGTTTAAATTTTAAAGCTTTATGCACAGCTGTAATTTTTAAACCAAGTTCTAAATAAAATTTGAGATTACGATAATGGGTTATATAATTTCGTTTATTATTTAAATTTGGTATAAGTTTAGGAGTTCCCACGAATTTCCTATTGTTAAGCAAGCTTCTTGCATGAGAAGACAGCATCTGATCCTCCAAAGTTACTCTCTCAGGGGCGAGAGGGTATTCATTATGCAAAGGATGTAAATGTTTCGGGTATTCCATGTCTACCTCGAAAAGATACCCAATTTCGGAGCTATCAGATAAAGATAGAACCCACTCTTCTGTGATATGACTTGTTTCACACCATTCAAAACCGCCATAAGGTAAAAATTGGCTCATAGCCCACCCGTATAAGTTATTGGCATCCCAATACATAATGTAGCTGGGTGCCTCATTTTTCTTATAATCGGGCGTACCAGGGATGTTTGCTCGGGCATATCTTTTACTTATCATGCTAATGCCGCCTCGTATTCCATTTTCAACCATAAGCAACATATCTATATCACTGAGTAACTCTAAAGGTGTATCAGACATCTTCAAACAAGCCTGCCATGCTAGCCCAGGTGCTGTAAACAGGTGAGCAGGGTCAATTTCATAATACTGCTGACATAATTTCCTAAAGTTTTGAAACACGTCAGCAAGTAGTAGAACATCTGTCTTCACATAAAGGTTGTGATAATCACCAAGAGTCTTGATATCAAATGTTTTCCATACATTCTGGGCATGTTGGTATTCCTTTTCACCTATAGGCTCATTGGTTAAACTATTAAAAAAGGCAGAAGGTGGAGGAAGCTGTTTCTCAGTAAATTTTTCAAAACAAGTAAAATAATCATAGGGGTAAACCCCTTTCCGTATAAGTAAAGATAAATTATTATTTTGGGGGAAATTTTCTTCAAGTACAGTGAATTGATCAGGTTGAAGGTTTTTAACAAGTTTTTCCAATGACGTAGGCAAAAATTGGAACGAATCTATAAACACCATCTGAATAGGAGATGTAGGCTTTCTGATTTTAAAGGTGATATAGTTTTCCATAGAAATAGCAATAACATCGATTTCATGATCTTTGAATTTTCTAAGCTTTGTCATAATATGATGACCATCATAGTTTTTCAAGTTATGGAATATAACAGGAATTGTTTTACACTGCTTATAGTTCAAGTTGCATTCCACATGTGCAGCTCCTCTGTACGCACCTGACAGGTGATCATGGTCACGTGTACGTTTCTCATCTAAAGTTTTCTTACAAATATGACAAAACTCTGCTTCTCGAAATGCCTTTTCTTCCTTGGGAGAAAGCTTCATAGGTTTAATACTTTGTAACTTTTCTCCTAAAATTTCTTTTTCTTGCATCATTCGGTTTAAAAAATGATCAACACAGTTTCTACCACGATATACCTGTGCTTTCTTCACACACGTTCCATCGGGGCCAATAACCACATAGGCATAACCACATGGTAAGTGATAGGTTGTTTTCTCGGTATAGGATGCTTTAGAAGAGGGAGGGGCTGATGAAATAGGTATAAGGAGACTCTTAAAGTCCGCATAGATCGTATGGGCAACAGGATGTTGTAAATGAATACCTGTAAACTTTAATATATTATCCTTTTCATTAGGCATCTTTATAGCTTGCGCAACATGTTGAGAACAATATTCATTATGCTTATCCAATAGATCTTGTCTTGAAAATCGATGCAAACATCGATAACAATAGTGTTGTACACCATTATGCTTGGTAAGATCACCTAAAAGTCTTGAAAAACTTCTTATCAAACAATAGTGTTGCTTTTCACCATCACCAACCAATAACAAATTAATCACATCATGATCTTTCTTTTCAGATATATACAGGGGGCAAACTTCATCCTCTTCATAACCAAACACATTAACCCGTAAATTGTTGAGTTGTTCAATAACAGGTATCTTCTGAAGAGGTACAGGGCATTCTACATTACCTAATTTAATATCATGTTCAAAAGGTCGATAATGTGAAACACGTTCAGGTTTTTTTGTATAATCCAAGTTCAGTTTAAAAGCCAAAAGACACCATACTAAACATTTCTTAACTTCGTTTTTTATATTCAACACTGCTTTTTTATCATCGAGTTTTTTAGACAAAGGAATATAGGAACTCGCAGCGAGGGGGTGATATTTAACAATCTTGAGTTCTAAATGAAGAATTTTTCTAAGTTTCCAGCCAGAACCTCTTTGTACAAATTCTTCAAAGGATTTAATAATCTTCGAAAATCCTTCCTCAATATGTTGTGAGATAGTATCTTCTATAAGTTCGGTCATACACTAACATCGAAAATAACATTGAATTTCTTCAAACTCCTCATTATCAGTCAGACGTTCAAGTGATATTTTTTCTACCATATACCATTTAATTGCATCTTTTTCATGAATTTCACTTATTAAACGTTCTTGTATTTCAGTTTGTACATGTCTATGAAATACCTCTAAATCATTTTCATCACGTTCATCAGGATGCAAAATCACTGTTTTAAACACATTAAGTGCATCAGAATGCTTTATGTTTTTCGACTTTGCATTAGATAAGCTCATTTTACGTTTTACACTCACAAGAGGTGTGCGGGGGTGTTGAGTGCGTACATGTTGCCTCAGATCAAATTTTCTTCTAAACACTTTATCGCAATCACAGCAAGTAAATGTTGAATTCCGATGCGACTGTAAATGCTGCTTCAAATGATCCTTCCGGGTGAAAACTTGATCACATTCATCACACTTAAATGTAGACTGTCCATAGGCATTATGGATTTTCAGGTGTCTAATCAAGTCCGATTTCCTTCTAAAACACTTTCCGCAAGTTTCACAGGAAAACGACTTTTCATTAATATGAATCTTAGTATGTTGATGCAAATTAAAATATGTTGAAAAAACTTTGTCACAAGTGAGACAAACATGCTTTTTTTCCACATTCGTAGGAGTCACAGTCTTTAAAGAAACATCCTCTTCAACTTGCTGATTAAAATTAGAAGAACTTTGAGATATAGTATCTTTTTCTGTAAGAACTTCAGAGAATCCATCATGCTGTATCAATCCAACATTATCATGTGTTTTTAAATGTCTTTGTAGGTTTGATCTTCGTCCAAAAGGCTTCAAACAGATATCACAAGTATATAATTTCTCGCCAGAATGAATTTTCATATGTTGGTTCAGATTAGAAGTGCTCGAAAAATCTTTACCGCAAGTAAGACAGCTAAACATCTTCTTAGCAGATACAGAATCTCCCACAATCGAGGTTTCATCAATAGGCATATCAACATCCATAATATAAAATCAATAAAAAAAACTTTAACTCTTAATAGCAAACAACAGCGATTGGCACTGATAAAAAGCGGGAGCAATTTAAAACACGTTTAACCACTAGCGATATGAATCCTCAAATGATGAAAATCCTAATTTTTCCCCGTCTATTTATACCGACCCGAAGGCAAAGTTGAGTTGTAGTATTGCTTGATATGATTGTTATTAAAACGCGTCATACGATTTCGGGGGCCTATAAGTTTCTTTCCCCTCTTTATAATATAACATAATTTAACAGATAAACCCGAATGTATACAAATTTAAATTCGTAAATTATATTATATCACAAAATATAAAAAATCCTACAAAATAAAAATAGAATTTAGCACTTACCCCAAAAACACATCCACTTTAGTTGTTAGTCTGCACTTAACTAATCTTTCTTCCTTATCTATAGTAGGGGGCGCTGCCATCGCCGCGAGAGGCACTGCCCGTCTTCCGGTTTGTGACGTCATTTCCGGTTTGAGATAAGAATAAACCTTAAATACACGCACTTAGTCATTCTTCCTTCCCTCTTTCGCGCTAGTAGTTGTCAGTTTCTTGTTTAGACGTGTTGGGTGACGTCATTACATGTTTGCGATAAGAACAAGATTATCCCCTTATCAACAGGTAAAAAGCTGCACTTCAGTGACGTCACAAGTCATATGACATAGCTGATAACGGCACGATTAGCTGATAAAAATTTGTACTAATCATCTATTTCCCTTCAAGTCATTGCATGAGACGGTTGAGCTCCAATAGCTGTATATAAGGTAAGAGTAATTTATATATTATAATAAGATTTTAAATTAATTTAGTAGATGTTACAATTTGATATTTAAAAATTTTCATGCTAAACGAGGTGATTATATGTTGTTCATCATACTAAATCCACAAATTTTAATTCGAAAGAAATATTATTAAAATTATAATCTAAAATAAATTAGCGAAAATGCATAACAAATCTCAACAAAAAGAAGCTAATTATAAAAGGAAATGTACAAAGTTTATAAATTTACACATGTGTTAAACGCGTTTACAAACCTTATCATAGGCAAAAGTCTAATTCCACCAGACTATTTGTTATAAGTTTAACTATAAGTCAACATGTTAGATATTTGTGAAAAGGAATCTTATGATTTTTAATTTTCCAAGTTCAGTTTCAATCATATTGTAAAAGGATAATTAAAACTTTGAGATTATCTATAGTAAAATACTTAAATTAAAATGTATTTTTGATAGTTTAATATTTATAAACTACAACTTTGACTACTTTTTAAAATGTTTGCCTGACAGAAAACTGTGATAACATGTCTATGTTTGAATTTTTCTGATAACATGCCAATGCCTGAATTTTTCTGACAACTTGTCTGTGTTTGAATTTTTCTGATAACATGTCTGTGCTTGAATTTTTCTTCTAACATGTCTGTGTTTAAATTTTTCTTATAACATGTCTATGTTTAATTTTTCTCTTCTTTTGAAATGTATAAACTTTTACTATACGTGTCTTTCGATTTCATTGAAGAAAAAAGTGATCGATCAACTTTATCAAACCCTTTTAATGTTAATATTTTTAAACGAACGCGATAATCAGATAAAAATATATGTAGCTAATTCATATTATCCCACTAAACATTGCAAAACAATAAAACTCACAAAAATTTTATACTTCAACATTCAAAAATTGACAATATTCACATCTTAATACTAAAAAACAATCATTATCTTGAAGTATTTCCTGTAACAAAATCTAAAATTTTCATATCAACAAGACCCAACTTAGAAACTTTACCTATGAACTTAATACCAATCTTTAATCATAAAATGATAAAACTGATATATATATATATTTTTTTAAGTTACTTCTAAAACATCTCATAGATGGCGCTGTTGAAAAAAAATAATTCAAAACTTGTTTAAAAGACTTAAAAAAGCTAAATCTAACTTTAAACTTACAAAAACCAGTAGAACAATCACTTTCAGGTAGAAATATTTAATAAATAATTGTTAATTCTAAAACCGCTCACAGAGGGCGTTGCTGAAGAAAAATAAACTCAAACTTGTTTAAAATATATTAAAAAATAAATCTAACTTTAAACTATCATCAAACTCCAGAAAAATTACTTTCAATTAGAAATATTTTAAAATAATTAAAACTTCTGAAACCGTTCATAGGGGGCGCTGCTGTGAAAAAATCATTTCGAAACTTGTAAAAAAATAATCCAAAACTTATTTAAAACACTTTTACAAAAAATTTGACCAAAATACTGATAAACATCAAGTAGATATAAAATAAGGTGCGTCGCAAGTGGAATGAAGGTTATAGGAAGTGGCAGGTGTGGACATCGGATGTCGCAGGTGCTGATAACAGACATGCTGGAACAGGAAGTGGGGCATGTTTAGACAGGAGTGATCAGGGAAGTAAGATCGGAAATACGACAGGAAGTCGAAGCTGGAACTTCTGGCTTCCACTTCCATCGCGTTTCCGGTCTTACTTCCGGTCTTACTTCCTGTCTAAACATGCCTGTTCCAACATGTTTGTTATCCACACCTGCGACTTCCGGTGTCCACACCTGTTCCTTCCGGTGACCTTCACAGAGCACAGAAGGTCACCACCATCTCCACCACTGATGTAGAACTCTTATTTTATATCTACTTGATGTTTATCAGTATTTTGGTCAAATTTTTTGTAAAAGTGTTTTAAATAAGTTTTGGATTATTTTTTTACAAGTTTCGAAATGATTTTCTCACAGCAGCGCCCCCTATGAACGGTTTCAGAAGTTTTAATTATTTTAAAATATTTCTAATTGAAAGTAATTTTTCTGGAGTTTGATGATAGTTTAAAGTTAGATTTATTTTTTAATATATTTTAAACAAGTTTGAGTTTATTTTTCTTCAGCAACGCCCTCTGTGAGCGGTTTTAGAATTAACAATTATTTATTAAATATTTCTACCTGAAAGTGATTGTTCTACTGGTTTTTGTAAGTTTAAAGTTAGATTTAGCTTTTTTAAGTCTTTTAAACAAGTTTTGAATTATTTTTTTTCAACAGCGCCATCTATGAGATGTTTTAGAAGTAACTTAAAAAAAAATATATATATATCAGTTTTATCATTTTATGATTAAAGATTGGTATTAAGTTCATAGGTAAAGTTTCTAAGTTGGGTCTTGTTGATATGAAAATTTTAGATTTTGTTACAGGAAATACTTCAAGATAATGATTGTTTTTTAGTATTAAGATGTGAATATTGTCAATTTTTGAATGTTGAAGTATAAAATTTTTGTGAGTTTTATTGTTTTGCAATGTTTAGTGGGATAATATGAATTAGCTACATATATTTTTATCTGATTATCGCGTTCGTTTAAAAATATTAACATTAAAAGGGTTTGATAAAGTTGATCGATCACTTTTTTCTTCAATGAAATCGAAAGACACGTATAGTAAAAGTTTATACATTTCAAAAGAAGAGAAAAATTAAACATAGACATGTTATAAGAAAAATTTAAACACAGACATGTTAGAAGAAAAATTCAAGCACAGACATGTTATCAGAAAAATTCAAACACAGACAAGTTGTCAGAAAAATTCAGGCATTGGCATGTTATCAGAAAAATTCAAACATAGACATGTTATCACAGTTTTCTGTCAGGCAAACATTTTAAAAAGTAGTCAAAGTTGTAGTTTATAAATATTAAACTATCAAAAATACATTTTAATTTAAGTATTTTACTATAGATAATCTCAAAGTTTTAATTATCCTTTTACAATATGATTGAAACTGAACTTGGAAAATTAAAAATCATAAGATTCCTTTTCACAAATATCTAACATGTTGACTTATAGTTAAACTTATAACAAATAGTCTGGTGGAATTAGACTTTTGCCTATGATAAGGTTTGTAAACGCGTTTAACACATGTGTAAATTTATAAACTTTGTACATTTCCTTTTATAATTAGCTTCTTTTTGTTGAGATTTGTTATGCATTTTCGCTAATTTATTTTAGATTATAATTTTAATAATATTTCTTTCGAATTAAAATTTGTGGATTTAGTATGATGAACAACATATAATCACCTCGTTTAGCATGAAAATTTTTAAATATCAAATTGTAACATCTACTAAATTAATTTAAAATCTTATTATAATATATAAATTACTCTTACCTTATATACAGCTATTGGAGCTCAACCGTCTCATGCAATGACTTGAAGGGAAATAGATGATTAGTACAAATTTTTATCAGCTAATCGTGCCGTTATCAGCTATGTCATATGACTTGTGACGTCACTGAAGTGCAGCTTTTTACCTGTTGATAAGGGGATAATCTTGTTCTTATCGCAAACATGTAATGACGTCACCCAACACGTCTAAACAAGAAACTGACAACTACTAGCGCGAAAGAGGGAAGGAAGAATGACTAAGTGCGTGTATTTAAGGTTTATTCTTATCTCAAACCGGAAATGACGTCACAAACCGGAAGACGGGCAGTGCCTCTCGCGGCGATGGCAGCGCCCCCTACTATAGATAAGGAAGAAAGATTAGTTAAGTGCAGACTAACAACTAAAGTGGATGTGTTTTTGGGGTAAGTGCTAAATTCTATTTTTATTTTGTAGGATTTTTTATATTTTGTGATATAATATAATTTACGAATTTAAATTTGTATACATTCGGGTTTATCTGTTAAATTATGTTATATTATAAAGAGGGGAAAGAAACTTATAGGCCCCCGAAATCGTATGACGCGTTTTAATAACAATCATATCAAGCAATACTACAACTCAACTTTGCCTTCGGGTCGGTATAAATAGACGGGGAAAAATTAGGATTTTCATCATTTGAGGATTCATATCGCTAGTGGTTAAACGTGTTTTAAATTGCTCCCGCTTTTTATCAGTGCCAATCGCTGTTGTTTGCTATTAAGAGTTAAAGTTTTTTTTATTGATTTTATATTATGGATGTTGATATGCCTATTGATGAAACCTCGATTGTGGGAGATTCTGTATCTGCTAAGAAGATGTTTAGCTGTCTTACTTGCGGTAAAGATTTTTCGAGCACTTCTAATCTGAACCAACATATGAAAATTCATTCTGGCGAGAAATTATATACTTGTGATATCTGTTTGAAGCCTTTTGGACGAAGATCAAACCTACAAAGACATTTAAAAACACATGATAATGTTGGATTGATACAGCATGATGGATTCTCTGAAGTTCTTACAGAAAAAGATACTATATCTCAAAGTTCTTCTAATTTTAATCAGCAAGTTGAAGAGGATGTTTCTTTAAAGACTGTGACTCCTACGAATGTGGAAAAAAAGCATGTTTGTCTCACTTGTGACAAAGTTTTTTCAACATATTTTAATTTGCATCAACATACTAAGATTCATATTAATGAAAAGTCGTTTTCCTGTGAAACTTGCGGAAAGTGTTTTAGAAGGAAATCGGACTTGATTAGACACCTGAAAATCCATAATGCCTATGGACAGTCTACATTTAAGTGTGATGAATGTGATCAAGTTTTCACCCGGAAGGATCATTTGAAGCAGCATTTACAGTCGCATCGGAATTCAACATTTACTTGCTGTGATTGCGATAAAGTGTTTAGAAGAAAATTTGATCTGAGGCAACATGTACGCACTCAACACCCCCGCACACCTCTTGTGAGTGTAAAACGTAAAATGAGCTTATCTAATGCAAAGTCGAAAAACATAAAGCATTCTGATGCACTTAATGTGTTTAAAACAGTGATTTTGCATCCTGATGAACGTGATGAAAATGATTTAGAGGTATTTCATAGACATGTACAAACTGAAATACAAGAACGTTTAATAAGTGAAATTCATGAAAAAGATGCAATTAAATGGTATATGGTAGAAAAAATATCACTTGAACGTCTGACTGATAATGAGGAGTTTGAAGAAATTCAATGTTATTTTCGATGTTAGTGTATGACCGAACTTATAGAAGATACTATCTCACAACATATTGAGGAAGGATTTTCGAAGATTATTAAATCCTTTGAAGAATTTGTACAAAGAGGTTCTGGCTGGAAACTTAGAAAAATTCTTCATTTAGAACTCAAGATTGTTAAATATCACCCCCTCGCTGCGAGTTCCTATATTCCTTTGTCTAAAAAACTCGATGATAAAAAAGCAGTGTTGAATATAAAAAACGAAGTTAAGAAATGTTTAGTATGGTGTCTTTTGGCTTTTAAACTGAACTTGGATTATACAAAAAAACCTGAACGTGTTTCACATTATCGACCTTTTGAACATGATATTAAATTAGGTAATGTAGAATGCCCTGTACCTCTTCAGAAGATACCTGTTATTGAACAACTCAACAATTTACGGGTTAATGTGTTTGGTTATGAAGAGGATGAAGTTTGCCCCCTGTATATATCTGAAAAGAAAGATCATGATGTGATTAATTTGTTATTGGTTGGTGATGGTGAAAAGCAACACTATTGTTTGATAAGAAGTTTTTCAAGACTTTTAGGTGATCTTACCAAGCATAATGGTGTACAACACTATTGTTATCGATGTTTGCATCGATTTTCAAGACAAGATCTATTGGATAAGCATAATGAATATTGTTCTCAACATGTTGCGCAAGCTATAAAGATGCCTAATGAAAAGGATAATATATTAAAGTTTACAGGTATTCATTTACAACATCCTGTTGCCCATACGATCTATGCGGACTTTAAGAGTCTCCTTATACCTATTTCATCAGCCCCTCCCTCTTCTAAAGCATCCTATACCGAGAAAACAACCTATCACTTACCATGTGGTTATGCCTATGTGGTTATTGGCCCCGATGGAACGTGTGTGAAGAAAGCACAGGTATATCGTGGTAGAAACTGTGTTGATCATTTTTTAAACCGAATGATGCAAGAAAAAGAAATTTTAGGAGAAAAGTTACAAAGTATTAAACCTATGAAGCTTTCTCCCAAGGAAGAAAAGGCATTTCGAGAAGCAGAGTTTTGTCATATTTGTAAGAAAACTTTAGATGAGAAACGTACACGTGACCATGATCACCTGTCAGGTGCGTACAGAGGAGCTGCACATGTGGAATGCAACTTGAACTATAAGCAGTGTAAAACAATTCCTGTTATATTCCATAACTTGAAAAACTATGATGGTCATCATATTATGACAAAGCTTAGAAAATTCAAAGATCATGAAATCGATGTTATTGCTATTTCTATGGAAAACTATATCACCTTTAAAATCAGAAAGCCTACATCTCCTATTCAGATGGTGTTTATAGATTCGTTCCAATTTTTGCCTACGTCATTGGAAAAACTTGTTAAAAACCTTCAACCTGATCAATTCACTGTACTTGAAGAAAATTTCCCCCAAAATAATAATTTATCTTTACTTATACGGAAAGGGGTTTACCCCTATGATTATTTTACTTGTTTTGAAAAATTTACTGAGAAACAGCTTCCTCCACCTTCTGCCTTTTTTAATAGTTTAACCAATGAGCCTATAGGTGAAAAGGAATACCAACATGCCCAGAATGTATGGAAAACATTTGATATCAAGACTCTTGGTGATTATCACAACCTTTATGTGAAGACAGATGTTCTACTACTTGCTGACGTGTTTCAAAACTTTAGGAAATTATGTCAGCAGTATTATGAAATTGACCCTGCTCACCTGTTTACAGCACCTGGGCTAGCATGGCAGGCTTGTTTGAAGATGTCTGATACACCTTTAGAGTTACTCAGTGATATAGATATGTTGCTTATGGTTGAAAATGGAATACGAGGCGGCATTAGCATGATAAGTAAAAGATATGCCCGAGCAAACATCCCTGGTACGCCCGATTATAAGAAAAATGAGGCACCCAGCTACATTATGTATTGGGATGCCAATAACTTATACGGGTGGGCTATGAGCCAATTTTTACCTTATGGCGGTTTTGAATGGTGTGAAACAAGTCATATCACAGAAGAGTGGGTTCTATCTTTATCTGATAGCTCCGAAATTGGGTATCTTTTCGAGGTAGACATGGAATACCCGAAACATTTACATCCTTTGCATAATGAATACCCTCTCGCCCCTGAGAGAGTAACTTTGGAGGATCAGATGCTGTCTTCTCATGCAAGAAGCTTGCTAAACAATAGGAAATTCGTGGGAACTCCTAAACTTATACCAAATTTAAATAATAAACGAAATTATATAACCCATTATCGTAATCTCAAATTTTATTTAGAACTTGGTTTAAAAATTACAGCTGTGCATAAAGCTTTAAAATTTAAACAGGGACCATGGTTGCAGAAATATATTAATTTCAACACCGAAAAAAGGAAAGAAGCAAAATCTTCTTTTGAGAAAGACTTTTTTAAGTTAATGAACAATTCTGTTTTTGGCAAAACCATGGAAAATCTACGAAAAAGAAGAAATATTGTGCTTTGTAACGGTGAAAAAAGAGCCAAAAAATTAGTAGCATCGCCTACTTTTAAATCGTTTAAAACTTATGATGAAGACTTGACTGCTGTGGAGAGATTAAAAACTAGCATACATATGAACCGACCCATCTATGTTGGATTTTCTATACTCGAACTATCTAAACTTTGTATGTATGATTTCCATTACAATTTTATAAAGAAAACATACAAAGATCGTGCAGTTTTACTCTTTACGGATACAGATTCCCTAACGTATCATATTCAAACCAATAATATTTATAAGGATCTGGAGCAGCATCGTGAGTTGTTTGACTTTTCTGAATACCCGAAATCTCATCGTCTATACTCTGAGGATAATAAGAAGACGCTCGGAAAGTTTAAGGATGAACTTAATGGTGAATTAGCCCTTGAGTTTGTCGGACTGAAATCAAAAATGTATTCTCTAAAATCTGTTAAAGATGAAAAGAAGCGTGCAAAAGGCGTATCTACGCAGATTGTTCGGCAGAAAATTAAACATGAAGACTACTTGGAGTGCCTTCAACAACAAAAAACAAGTATGGAGAAACAGGTAAGGATTGCCCAAGATGACCATCGCCTATATACATTAACTCAAAATAAAATTAGCTTAAGTCCCTTTGACGACAAGCGTTACTTATTGGATGATGGAATAAGCAGTTTAGCATATGGCCATTATGACATTAATACCGTTTGTAATAAAGAAGAAAATGTTGATTTGTATTGCTAACGCAAAATCGCGATGTATATTTTGATCTGTAAATACCTTTCTGTAAATTATTTTGTTATAATAAAAATCGTTGATTTTATTATTGAGTACTTTTTTTTAATTTTTTAAGTAATGTGAAACTTTTTCTAAAATAATTTTTTTTTAATTTGTGAAACTTTTTAACTAACTAACGCATATTTTTTTTTCGTTATAAAAACATGAAAAATATTTCTAAAACTTTGATAAACAAGCAGATAGTCACACACACACAAAGAGAACTATTTGTCCCGCATACATACACACACACATACACACACACACACACACACACACACACACACACACACACACACACACACACACACACAAAGAGAACTATTTGTCGCACCCACACATACATACACACATAGAACTATTTATAATAACTATAAGACATACATGCTTTTTAAAACATACTCTTACACACACAAAACTTTCTACAAAATATCAGATGTACCAACAAAATGAGATGAAAAGATTACAGTGAGAAAAAGAGGGTTGATTCTGAACAATGCACTATCGGTTGCTCGGTTGCTCAGCTGCGGGCTGCGCCTTCTGCCGGTGAACTCTCATTATCCTACTACTCACCACATATTAAGCTAAAAAGAAAAAAAAAACGCATAAGGCAACTTAAAACTCACTTCCAGCAATTACCAACCGTAAACGACAATATATCTTGTTCTTTGCGTATCCCTGTATATGAATTTATTTATCTTCCACAAATTTCTATTAGTCTACTAAATATAGTTCAGTAGGAAAATGCGTAACACAATTAAAAACTACCCTTAAGCAATTCACTCCCATAGTCTGTAATGCTTACGGATTCCCTTGAATATCCCTGTATATGATCAACCGAATTTATATACAGCACGTAGGGGAGAGGGGGGCACAGTGGGACAATTTTAACTTGTTTTATGATAATTTTTTTCCTTTTAATTAAAAAAATAAAACAAATACAGAGCAATATTTTGGCAACTTTTAGCTTTCATTGTAATTTTTTTCATAATTTATACTTATTTTATTCTTAAAAAAAAAAAAAAAAAAAAAAAAAAAAAATCAAAAAGTACTTAAGATGTCCTATTGTGCCCCCTAGTGGGGCACAGTGGGACAGGGAATGGGGTACGGTGGGACGGTGAGTAATGCACATACAAAATTAGCTAGATTATCACAACACTCATTAAATACAGGTTTAGATATTGAACACAGAAGATATGAAAGCTATTTTCAAATGATAAGACTTAAAAATAGTTATAATAATGGAACACATTTAAGAGTTGAAAAACTCTTTGCAAAATAATGTATGATGAACTGAAAATAATAAAGTAACATTAAATTAAGCATTAAAGGATAACAAAAAGTCTCAAAAGTTCATTTTATCATGGAATAACCTTGCAAGTCTACAGGAAATGATATTTGTGTCAATGTCCTTTCTGTTCCTCCGCAAGCCACTGGTTTTGGTAATTTCATTTCAATGTCAGCAAGAACATCTGAATATGTTGTCTCATCATCAAAGACAAAATTGTATGATGGCAAAAGTCTTTTTATATACTTCACTTCAAAGTCAATTTCACTTATATTTATGATTTCTGCAACATAATAACATATGGCTCCTTTCTTTTTCCCACACACTTTGACTAATACAAACCTCCAATTTTAATAAAAATGCGTTCTCTTTCTTCGATATCATCCTCAAAAATACTCTCTCTTTCTTCCACCTCATCGTCAGAGACAGGGGTCGGAAGTAGCACGGTACAAGTAGCGAAACTACTGAAGCTGCTACCTTTTACAGTAGTTTGTAGTGTAGTGCGCTACATTTTAAAGAATGTAGTGTAGCGAGTAGCGCGATACAAAAAATCCGTAGTTTGTAGCGAGAACCGACGCTACTTTTAACGCTACTTCAGGAGTGTGAAATGTACCATTCTGCAAATTTCCCGAAGTTTGCTTCTTTTGTTCAAAATTTGTTCTGCTCAACAATTTGAGAATCTCAGCTGCAGCGTATAACAACGTATCGCATGAAGTGATAGATTTTCCCCATTGACACTTGCTTTAAAATCAAGTACTAATCCAACAAAAGGAATTAATTTTCTTTCGGGTAACACTTTCCTATTTACTCATTATTAAGTCTTCATGTTTTAACACCGGTTTCTTAATATTCGTAACATTTTTATTTACAGATTTATTTATTATTTGCATCTAGAGCTGTTTTTCTGTAACTTTTTTAGATTATAATGCAGATTTTTTGTTAATGTAGATTTATTGTAGATTATAATCTCTCTTAATTTTGCTACAAAATTTAATGTGTGTATAAATTAACATTTTGGAGACAAACACAAAACATTTTCTTGTATGTTATCTTTTTTAATGCCCTCGATTATGTTGCACTTATTTAATTATATCCCGACAGACGCGATATAACGAGGGGTCGCTTTATTATTTAATTCGTGTCTTCATTTCTAGCGTAATTTCAACCCTTTGATAATATCTGAAAGTAGCGAAGTAGTGACTACTTTTGAAAAGTAGTTTGTAGTCGCTACTTTTTAAAACAACTAGTTGTAGTTGTAGTTAAAATTTTTTTGAAATAGTAGTTGTAGTTGTAGTTCGAAACAATAAAAAAAGTAGTTTTTCCGACCCCTGGTCAGAAACACTATCACTTGAAGAGAGCTTCCAATCTTCGTCTTAAGAACTGCTTTATCATAAAATTTTATTTACAATCTTTTTTTTTTTTTTGGTTATCAATTTCGAAACATTAGAAGAATACTTCTTTTTTCTTTATTTTGCTTTTCAATTCTTTCAAAAGTTTCCTGCTCTATTCTACTTTTTACAGGTGTATCAGTCAATAATTATGATTCCCTCTTCTTTCGGTTCCTCTTAGAATTATCAGGTGCATGGCATTTTGGTAGAGGCCTTATTAGTTCTGGTGACAAAATAGGTTCATCAACTTTCTGGTTTACCACCAGAGATAAATTTAAATTGGAGAACCCTGGTTGTGGCTATTCTGTGAATGGTCTAGATATACTAGCTTCACTTGACTCACGTGATACAATGACATGCTCAGTAGTGTCATGTCAGCAACACATGCTGATGGAACATCGGTAATACTTGCAGCTATAAAGTCTTCTTCAGTATAAACGTTGTTATTATATGGAAAAGTGCCTGTAGATGAAAATCCAGATAGAATGTTCTTTGCACAAACGGCCAGAGGATAAGCCTTGCCAACAAGCTCGGCTATATAGCCTAAAATATATTTACATTGGGGTACAGTGGGACGTGTCCCACTGTGCCCTTTCAACATGTCCCACTGTACCCCGAAAGGAGTATTTTTAAATCCAAAGTCAAAAGTTGCAAAAAATTTATTAATAGAATTAAGAACATTGCACACATGTAATGAAGAAAGTTTAAGCTTTAAATTAATGCAATGATATTCATTATTGGATGATATTTTATTGCTCAAATATAAAAAAAGAAAATTTACCTGATTTTTCCAACAGTGATAGTAAAAACAAAAATGGATGTAACTTCCCTACAAAATGAAATGCGACTGAGACTAGTTTACACAGTGTTGACATACAGGTTAACTAAATGAAGAATACTTTTCTAATTGTTGAGTATTTGAATGGTAGGGAAAATGCCCTTTGTCCCACTGTGCCCTGTGTCCCCCTTTCCCCTACTATGAAAAAAAAATAGTTAGACTTAAAAACTCAAACCAAAGTTGAAAACGCACTTATCACACAGACTGTATTTATCGCACTTATACGTAACCGATATCTTTTGTGTGTCCCTGTAAATGAACGATAAATGCAATGCACACCATACTTTAAGCGAGCAATTTATAGTGCACCTCAGTAATGCATATATTTTTCATTAAGTTTGAAATACTGAAACATCATTAAATTAAGCTGTAAATTAAGCATTAAAGAAAGCTAACTTTTTTCTCCCGGTACAGGCCGGAAGGACTTTTTAAAAAGATGTTACCTTCGTTTATACAATTTCGAAAATGCTCTAATTAAAAAAGGCAAATTTTCTTTTCTTTTATTACTGGTGCCAAAAGCAAATTTTGCAAAGAAAAATTATCCTGAGTCATACTCGGGATTCGACCGCAAAGTGTTAAATATCTAAATTAAAGGGATATAAAGAATATTTTAGCACCAAAAAGCAAACGGGTATATTTAATTTAACCCAAGTTTTATGAGAACTTTTATACAAATGGAGGATATCCCCCGACGACGAGTCAAAATTATACGAGTCAGACTGCCCATTTGTAACCAGATTAGAAGTCAGACATTTTCAGAAATATTGAAACATACCAAATAATTTTGTATTTTTAAAATTTGTGTGTATTTTCGAATAACCTAGTTTTTCTATATTTTTCAGAATTTATTCGCTAGGAGAACTGTGTTGGTATAAAGAATATTTTAGCACCAAAAAGCAAACGGGTATATTTAATTTAACCCAAGTTTTATGAGAACTTTTATACAAATGCAGGAAAACCCCCCGACGACGAGTCAAAATTATACGAGTCCGACTGTCCATTTGTAACCAGATTAGAAGTCAGACATCTTCAGAAATATTGAAACATACCAAATAATTTTGTATTTTTAAAATTTGTGTGTATTATCGAATAACCTAGTTTTTCTATATTTTTCAGAATTTATTCGCTAGGAGAACTGTGTTGGATCCTATGCTAAATAAATCTTTGTAACATCCATGCTTGTATAAGCCTATAGTAGAGTAAACATTCAAATGGATTTAAAGTTTCATGTATTCTGGCAATGTACCAACAGGCAGACTTTTATCAGGGCCGAAACTAAGGGGGGGGGGGGAAACGAAATTTTGGTAAAAAAAGTCTTGTAACCAGACAACCCAAAGTAAAAAAAATGTATTCGTTAATTTTATATTCTTGCTTTGAGCAGGGCTATTTTTTCCATTAGGTGATCGCCTAGAGGGGTTGGGCGGGAGAGGGAATAATAAAACAATAGGATGTTTGTACATCAAATGAAATTTCCATTCGTTCATAATTACATCTCACTTGTAAATTTGTGTCATTTCAAAGAAATAAGTCATATCTGTCACCAAATTTTTTTAAAAATAAATCAGTTCAATAGTAAATGCTCAGTATTGATTTTAAAAATATAACATTAGCAGTATAGGGATAATATAAGTGATGATCACCCTTAAACTGTAAATACTTAAAAGTATTGAAAAACTTTTTTTTCTCTTTTTGGGCTATTTAAATCAGTTTTATTGAAATTTATTTATATTTGACTATGTTATATTTGATTATGCACGTAGTAAGAACGTACATATTCGCAAGGGGCGAAAGCGTGTCTTTATAAATTTATTTTGGAAAGGGCGGAGGTTGGACGCCAATCATGCTTGCTCCGGCTAAAAAAAATCCTAGTTTTGGCCCTGGCTTTAACATAACTGGCATAGCTAATAGCAGTTAATAAACTGTTAATTAGCACTTTTTAGTTATAAGTTTTTAAATATAGTTCTAAAATTGTTAACAACTGTGTATTACAAAAGAAATTCATTATTAGGGCGAGGAGGGCTGATTATAAATATTGATAATACGGAATCAATGTAGAAGAGTATTTTTAACAAATACACACCAAACCAAAGATCTACCACTCATTACTCAAACGAATGTCTAAATATCCGTTAACAATATCAAAATTTACAAAAATGTATTTTATTTTCTGTTGAAGGTAACAGACTGAAAACAGGCTTGTTCAACATTAATCACAACATAATTCAACGTAATCAACATAATTCACATCATCTTAAATTAGTTTACTTCTCATAAATTCTATGTTTATACTTAATTATATTCTAAAATGGGCCCACCGTGGCAGAGTGGTCAAGACATCACACCGCTAATCGCTTGCGAGTGTAGGTGAAAGCGGGTTCGAATCCCGCTGGCTCCGTTGCATACTCTTTGTGGAGCTGCCGGCTGTATATCCGTGTGTTGTAAATTTCCTTGTGTGTGCTATCTCATCCCTGTATGTATACTGACGATGGCTTATAAGCGGGCGCTTGACGCCAAGCACACAGGTCAGATGTATGTTAATAAAATGTCAAATATTCTAAAATAAAGGTGCATTTTTCAATTTATTCTTACCACATCCCATTGAAGCTCTAGGAAAACTATGGGAACTTCACTGCAACAAATTTCTTATAGGTAACTTAGAAGTATCTGGGAACTTTGACTTGGTTGGTGCTTACACATGTATTCCGAGTCCGACCTGTGTACTCAATCTCGATCATTATAAGACGTCGTTCATTAACCCGCCAACGCTCATTGTCGTCTCCAAATGATACGTCATTAAAAAACCCTCTAAAATTACTTAAAAAAAAAAAGTTCTAGCAGAGTTCAAAAGTACTGGCCAAAGTCATCCCAAATGTTTGCATACTTCATAACAACTTACAATCAGAGAATGATTATCGCAAGGGCACTGAGCCACCCCTATTCCCGAATAGTAATTTCTGCTTTATTTATGACATAAATTCGGCGTTTCAATGAGGCGATTATCACTATTCTGAAATAGTGGCGGCTGTCGGACCCTGCGGTAGTCAGGCTTTGCTTACAACTACTCCCGTCGAACGCAGTTTCCCTGAATGTATGAGCAATATTCCTTGAATATATGAAAAATATGAGCAAAGGAAACGTTCATATTGAAACTTAATGATAAAAAATGGCATTTCGTTATCACATGCAAGATCGTATTTTGCGAATATTCTATACTTACAAACCTTATATGACTCTGAAATGGAAACTAGCAAACCATAGTGGAAACTTTCTCTGATATCAAATCTGCGTCGAGTATGTTTAAAGCCTGTTCAACATCAGCAATCCTAAAAGGTACTGAATACTACTTGAATCTTTAGATCCCCCGGTTTATTGAGAGACATAATAATATAAAAGCCATTCGAAACAAAAAAGGTACTTTCAGAGAGAGCGTGTTGCCAAAACTACAGATCAATTAAGGTTCCCGCATCTCTTTGTCACCTGACGATACCTACGTACGTCAGCTATAGCTGTAAACTTGTAGAGGCTAAGAGAGGCAGTTTTCACTCATAACATGCAGATATCTGATTTCGAAATTACTGGATTAAAACTGCTAGTTGTAATATGCGTCACACCCTTCTGACCAACAAATCACGATTTGTGCAGTGCATGCAAAGGCAAAAATACTGGAGTATCCTCAGGACCCTTTCCCCTTCACCTTTTTTCCTCCCTGGGACATTTCCCTTCCCCTAAATCGGATTAAATTGGGCCCTCTAATAATGGCGACGGACAAGTGCCTGTAAGGCCACGTGCCGACACTGGGCGCTGCCATTGTTTAGCCACGTGACCGGACGGAGGGACGTTTCGCGTTTCTCATTGGTCGGCACCGTGGACGTGCGCGACATCTAATGTTCCACTGTATACAATGCGGGTCGCAAAGACCTGGGGCAAAAATAGCAGCGTTTATTCACTGATTTTGGAATATTTTTGTTTTCGGAGATGGAAAAGAGATAAAAAGCACCGAAGAGGAGTAGGGGGGGGGGGGAGGTAATGGATGCCTCTTTACTCTGGAAAATGAGAGGAAAGAGATTAGGTTTCAAATACAGGTTTCATTAATTTTTTCATTACATATTATTTAATTTGGATACCCCAGAAAAGCAAACAACTTTGTTGAAAAAGAAAAGTGCTTTTTTTTCCCCCTCGTCTTAATGAGAAATTACCAGTGAAATTATCAGAGAAGTTATTTCTTAATGATAAATTACCAATCGGCTATGAGTAGAGTTGCAAAAAACCCGCAGTTTTTGAGGGACGGGAATAAACTCATGAATTTTTGGGAATAAATCCGGATTTTTTGGGAATATTGGAAATTTTGAAAATAAACAAAACTAGTCATTTTCAATTTATTATTTTTATTTTTATTTTTAAGAAATATAAGGCAAACGTTCTGAAAAGTTTGAAATAAATTTTACATTATGAATTCACAAAACTTAGGATTTTGCGCTCCAAGTTTTTATAATTTATTATAACTCATTTGCTTTAGAATAATGGCGGCTTGGAATTGGTAAAGATTTGAATGATTCTTTAAAAATTAAATTTGTTTAATTTCTGTTAGCTGGCATATTTGTTATTCAGGCATTCTCTATATTAATTTCCTTGCGATTTAGTGTATTTTTGCATTGATTTCTTTTAGTTTTGTACGTTTTCTTTTTTGTTTACATTGTCTGAATAGGAGAACATGGGTGATTTTTATATTCATTTCAAGCAAGATGAACCCGTCATCTTCCTCTCACTGTTTTTACTTATTCACGATTAAAATATCTACTTACTTATGTTATTTTAATTTCTCTTACTTAATCTTTCTGCAGCACGTATTTCGCTAGTTTTCATGTAAACTGAGGTATTTTTCTGTATTTATATTATTGGTTTTGTTTGTAGAATAATGGCCGTTAAAAATCTATGCATTTTTTGCATGATTTTTGCACGGGCCTGAAAATTTCGGACCTTGCAGATTTCTGGGAAGAATGGAGTCCAGGCCCAGCTTGACCCGGAAAAAAAGTCTGGCCCGGCCCGAGTTTGCAGAAAAAAAAGTTAGGACCAGGCCCGGCACGGAAAGAGTGATGACTAAGGCCCGGCCCAAGCCTTGCAGAAAAATGCTAGGCCGGGGCCTGACCTTGCCGGAAAAGAGTGAAGTCCAGGTCCAAGTCGTGTGAATAAAAATTGGCCCGAGCCAGGCCCGGGCCCGTGCAGACCTCTAATAGTAATCCTTTATAGTGTCTAATCCTGGGGTTACTAACTTCTTACATCGTATCTTATTAAAGGCATGTTAAATTACTAAATTATTATTTTTGAATTAGAAAAAATAATTCTGTATTTTATTTACAAGTTTTGAAACATTAAATCTAACACTTGAACTTGTAGTCTTTATTTCTGATTGTATATTTTTCAAACAATTTTTATATTTATTTTAAGATTAAGTGAACTAAAGTAGAAAAAAAAGAGTCATTTCCAGTCTAATTAAATAATTTCTGATTCTATATTTTTAAAACGGTTGCTATATTTCTTTTAAAGATTATTAATTATATAAAAAGTTATTTCACCTAAATAATTTGTCAGAAGGGTATATATATTTTCTTCTTTTTTTCAGTTTCCTTTAAGCAGTTCATATTTAGTTTTCATAACTAACTAAACTTACTAACTTCTTACATCGTATCTTATTAAAGGCATGTTAAATTACTAAATTATTATTTTTTAATTAGAAGAATAAGTTTGTATTTTATTTGCAAGTTTTGAAATATTAAATCTAACACTTGAACCTGTAGTCTTTATTTCTGATTCTATATTTTTCAAACAATTTTTATATTTATTTTAAGATTAGGTGAACTAAAGAAGAAAAAAAAAGGAGTCATTTCCAGTCTAATTAAATATTTTCTGATTCTATATTTTTAAAACGGTTTCTATATTTCTTTTAAAAATTACTAATTATATAAAAAGTCATTTCACCTAAATAATTTGTCAGAAGGGTACATATATTTTCTTCTTTTTTTTCAGTTTCCTTTAAGCAATTCATATTTAGTTTTCATAACTAACTAAACTTACCAACTTCTTACATTGTATCTTATTAAAGGCATGTTAAATTACTAAATTATTATTTTTTTAATTAGAAGAATAATTCTGTATTTTATTTGCAAGTTTTGAAATATTAAATCTAACACTTGGACTTGTAGTCTTTATTTCTGATTCTATATTTTTCAAATAATTTTTATATTTATTTTAAGATTAGGTGAACTAAAGAAGAAGAAAAAAAAAAAAAAAAGAGTCATTTTCAGTCTAATAAAATAATTTCTTATTCTAACGGTTTCTATGTTTCTTTTTAAGATTATTAATAAAAAGTCATTTCACCTAAATAATTTATCAGAAGGGCATATATATATTTTTTTAATTTCCTCTAAGCAGTTCATATTTAGTTTTCATAACTAAATAAAAGCAAAATACCAACTCGCCCCCGGGTGGGCTCGAACCACCAACCTTTCGGTTAACAGCCGAACGCGCTAGCCGATTGCGCCACGGAGGCCACACAATAACTCTATGTGGGAAACTTGATTAATACAAATGCTGAACTGTTTATCACTAACATCCCAGTGATAAGAGATAAGACTGACATGCACAGGATATTCACAAATGATTGTAAGAATGGCGAATTCATTTCGCATTTTCAATAATACACTGAGATTACGTTCTATCACAATTACAGTCATAAAAGGCATTTGTTTTCCCGCTGCAACCCTGCTTGTGCGTGCACACGCCTGCATATTTTGTATAAGGGGTGAATAGAGATTCATAGAAATTGCATTAAGCAAATGAAAAAGGGTCAACGGGGAAAAAAATAATAATAGGAGGCTTGGTATTATAAAGTAGAACAATTACAAAATTTGTATTAAGGTTTTTTTTCCAGAGAAAACACTTAAGAAAACAGAAATATTCAGAAAATATGAAACCAAACTGTATCTTCCATTTTTCGACAAAAGATAGAAATCTTTTAGAAAATAGAGATTCATAGAAATTCTATTAAGCAAATGAAAAAGGGTCAACGGGGAAAAAAAGTAATAATAGGAGGCTTAGTACTATAAAGTAGATCAATTACAAAATTTTTATTAAGGTGTTTTTCAAATACAAACTCGCAAGTTTCTGACACACGCAAGTTTCTGACAGCTGATTGACACAAAGTCAATTTTAATCTTGGACACATGAAACTGGCAGAAAGCAGAAATATTCATAAAATATGAAATCGAACAGTATTTTCCATTTGTCGACAAAAGATAAGAATCTTTTAAAAAATTCTGTCAAGTTTGATGTTTTGAATGGAATTTTCGGACGCTACAGTCCAAGAAATATCTCTATCAAATAAACATAAAAAATATTGCAATAACTATTTTAAACAATCCCCACATAAAAAATGTTTATATGCCAGAAGTAAAATAAAAAGTTTTTAATAAATAAGTAAGTAAATAAATACAATAAAAAGCTTTAAACAAAAAAATAAATAAAGCCAAATAAAAGCTTTAAACAATAAATAAATAAAACCAAATAAAAGTTTTAATAACTAAATTCAACAAAAAGGTTTTAATAAATAAGTAAGTAACTAAAGCCAATAAAAAGTTTTAAACAATAAATAAATAAAACCAAATAAAAGTTTTAATAACTAAATTCAACAAAAAGGTTTTAATAACTAAGTAAATAACTAAAGCCAATAAAAAGTCTTAAAACAATAAATAAATAAAGCTATATTAGAGTTTTACTAAATAATTCCAATAAAAAGTTTTAATAAATAAATCCAATAAAAAGTTTTTAAACAATAAATAAATAAAGCTAAATAAGAGTTTAAAAGAAAAAAAAAAAGAAAAATATGTTTACAAGCGATAACATATGCGATGAATCAGCCTCTTTTGAATTACCTAAAATTTGGTACGCGATGTTTTACAAATTAAAAAAGCAATAAGGAAATATTAATTTTCACGTTTACAGGTGATTATTTTTAAGAACTTGCTTTTATTATACATCTTGTGGTTTACGTTTATCATGTTTATTTTCAAAAAATTTTGCAATAGTAGTTTGTTTATTATTTTGATCTTGAAAATATCGCCGTTTGTGCGTTCGAAACATGTCGAACTTTATATTAAAAGGTTTTTGTAAGTCTTTATGTGTTCTGTTTTATTACTTTAAGCATTTATATCTTTAGTTTAATGATATTGAGGGGTTTTCTGATATAATAAATAAATCCAATAAAAAGTTTTTTAAACAATAAATAAATAAAACTGAATAAAAGTTTTAATAAATAAATCCAATAAAAGGTTTTAATAAATAAATTCAATAGAAAGTTTTAAACAATAAATAAATAAAACAAATCTCCCCCTCTCTCCCCAAAATATTTATATTAAGGCGGTATTAAAAAAAAATATTTTTCCACGCTCAACAACTCAAAATTTTGAGACACATTCCCAGACTCATTTTTAAAAGTAACAACAGGAAACTTGGCGACGTGATTTATAAAGACATTTATAAGGGCCCCATGTTTTTATTTTTCGTTCAATTAATTAGAAATTGATTTACAGACAATTATTTAAAAAAGTACGATCATTTTTTTGTTTTTGTTTCAAGCGCTATCGCGTTGGGAAATTCGGTTCAAAATGTCCACTTTGACAGCATTTTTTAAGATATATTCTGCCTTTATTAAAAAATCGCGACAGTGGGGACATGATAAAGTTTCTGAATAAGAGAACCTGCCAATTGGATGCATTTTAGAGCAAAAATGAATTTACAAATGTGTCTCAAAATAAACAGTTTGGATTTGAATACACCCTTAATCTATAAATATTAACAAACATTACAAAAGTAAGCTTACACAATCACCTTATTCTGAACTTTTATAAAAATTAATTTTATTTCTTTAACAAGAAATCTTTTCACCTACGTAAAGTATAAAGGATAAATTGGAATTACTAATAAATAAATTAATATTTTTTTCCCCAAAATTATACGAATTCTAGACTTTCTTTAAAATAAATAAATAAAATTAAAATAGCCATTTTAAATAATAATAATAAAAAAAAACTTTAGTAAATTTATAAATGCAATAAAAAGTTTTTAAACAACAAATAAACAAATAAATAAATAACCCTCTCGATTTCCAAAAAATTATATATGGGTCATTCTGAGAAAAAGGAAAATTTTATGTCCTTGACAAAAAAAAAAAAAAAAAAAAAAGAAAAAAAAAAAAAAGAAATTTAATGAGTCTAACATGAATTTTTTATTTTTATTTTAAGAAATACCGTAATGAATTCCATTGTACAATAGTACGAAAATGTTTGAAATTTTTTAATATTTAAAAAAATTAAGTAGTAAATGTCATTAGCATGTCCATGGCATGTCCCTAACTTCAAATATAATAGCTCAAAATTATATTTAGCAGTATTGGAAAGATTCGGAGTAAAATTAAAACCGATATAATTTCATCTTTTTGTTTATAATATAATTAGCATTTTAATTTGAATGAAAAAAAAAATAATATTTTAATTATCTTTAATTAAAACTTTGTCCCTGAAGCTAATCGTCATTATTATCATGGTGCAAAGTGTTTGCTTTCTTAGCTTATCGAAAGCGTTCTGAAATATTCTTCACGTTATTACACTGTAGTAGCATGACATGCCCTTACTTAGTACTGTTTCATTTTGATACTTTAATTCAAAAATTGGGAATAAAGTGTTTTTTATGTGTCATCACCATGTTTCATATTACTAAAATATAATAATAGATATTAATAATTTTTTGACTGAATTATGAAGAGCTCCGGGGCTATTTTTAAAGTAAATATACTATAAACCTTCAATCGCTATAATTAAGCCTAAAATTAAACTTAACATTAAAAATGTCATTACCATGTCTTTTTCGAAACATGGTAATACCAACATATCATAGAAAAGACAAATGTGAAGATTTTCTTAATTGACCACTGAAGAAACACTTCTACGAAAACGAAAATGGTAAAAAATAAAAATAAAATAAAAATAACCGTGAAAAAGGCTAAAAGATATCCAATTACATAATCCCATATCATTACCATACCACACTACAAATCAAAGTAATTAATTATCACTAGAATCACGATAAAGGGTCGTTTCAATCAGTATATTTCAGTAATCTATACTTATAAAAGACTAGCTTGATTTTCTCATAATCAGCGCCGAGCCTCAACCGTTTGTCCTAGAACAATGAAATTTGGAAGACATGTTCTTTACACAAGGTAGGCGCGTACTAAGAAAGGATTTTTGAAAATTCACAGCATAAGAAGGTCAAATGGGGGGTTGAAAGTTTTAGATAATTTTGTCTTTTCGACATATCTCAGCAGCAGTTTTAATAGGAGCTTGAAATTTGGGATAACAATTCTACTAAAGAATAGTTAAACATGTATTTCAGGCGATTTTAGAAATTCAACCACTAAGTGGGTTAAATGGGACGTCAAAAATTTTCGGTGATTTCACATTTTTACCATATTTTATCAGCAGTTTTAGGTAAGAGCGCGAAGTTCAAGAATACAAATCTACTAAAAAAATAATTAAACACGCATTTCAGCGTTTTTAGAAATTCAACCACTAAGGGGTTTAAATGGGGGTCTAAAGTTTTAGGTGATTTTGCCTTTTTGCCATATCTCAACAACAGTTTTAGTTAAAAGCGCGAAATTAAAGATAAAAAATGTACTAAAAGTTAGTTAAACACATATTTCAGCGATTTTAAAAATTCAAATATGGGGGTCGAAAGTTTTTAGTCATTTCACGTTTTCGCCATATCTCAGCAGCAGTTTTAGATAGGAACGTGAAATTCAGGATAACAAATCTACTAAAAAATAATTAAACACATATTTCAGCGATTTTAGAAATTCATTCATTAAGGGGGTTAAATGGGGGGTCGAAAGTTTTAGGTCATTTTGCCTGTTCGCCATATCTCAGCAGCATTTTTAGTTAGGAGCTCGGAATTCGGGATAACAAATCTACAAAAAATATAGACAGACATACATTTCAGCAATTTTAGAAATTCAGCAACTAAGGGGGTTAAATAGGAGGTCAAATATTTTAGGTTACTTTGCCATATCTCAGTAGAAATTATAGGTAGAATCATGAAACTCAGGATAATAAATCTACAAAAAATATAGTTATACACGTATTTCAGCGATTTTAGAAATTCTGACACAATGGGGTTAAATGGGGGTCGAATGTTTTACGCTATTTTGCCATATCTCAGTAGAAGTTATAGTTAGGAGCGTGAATTTCGGGATAACAAATCTACTAAAGAATAATTAAACATGTATTTTAGGCGATTTTGGAAATTCAACTACTAAGAGGGTTAAATGGGAGGGGGGGGGGGTCGATAATTTTCGATGATTTCACCTTTTTACTATATATTTCATCAGTAGTTTTGGATAAGAGCGTAAAATTCAGGATAACAAATCGGCTATAAAAGTAATTAAACATATATTTCAGTGATTTTAGAAATTCACCCATTAAGGGGGGCTAATTGGGGGGTCGAAAATTTTTGGTCATTTCGAATGTTTGCCATATTTCAGCAGCATTTTTAGCTATGAGCTTGAAATCACAGATTCAAGTTAACAAATCTACTAAAAAATAGTTAAACATATATTTCCGCGATTTTAGAAATTCAGCCCCTAAAGAGGGTTAAATGGGGGTCGAATTTCTTATGTTATTTTGCGATATCTCAGTAATAGGTAGGAGCGTTAAATTTAGGATAACAAATGTACTAGAAAGTAGTTAAATATGTATTTCAGCAAATTTAGATAGTAATCCTTAAAGGGGTTCACACTGTGTGTCGAAAGTTTAAGGTAATTGTGCCATATCTCAGCAGCAGTTTTAAGTAAGAATGTGAAACTCCGCTTTACAAATCTACAAAAAAAGTAGTTAATCATATATTTCAGCGATTTTAGATGTAGCAAGTTCGTGGGCAACATCGGCTGTGAACCCGATTGTGGGAGATTAGACGGAAAAGAGAACTATTGCTGATTTTTTTAATTATATACTAGCCAATCGCTTCCGAGTGGGGCCCAGATACAAAGTACTACTTGGGCCCCACCCCTAGATAATCACGGGTAGGGCCCAGTAGTATATTGTCAGGGGGCTCATAAAAAAATTTATGTCGCGAAATCTTTATTTAAGTGCTTTTTTTATATTCTTATTAGTTATATCTATATACTTTTAATTTAAAGTATTTTATTTATATTTTTCTGGTTGCATGTAAAATGCACTTTCTAGGTCCCAAGCGAAGTCAGAGTGGTACGCTGCACTATGTATCTGGGCCCCACTCGGAAACGACCGGCTAGACGAGCGAAGACCGGCTAGTATACTATATAATCAGTAAGTTAAATACATACTACAGAGAGAGAGAGAGAAAAAAGTTAAATAGTTTTAAATAAAAATTCTGGTCTGAAACAATTTTACAAACCTAAATAAATTTCACGCGGTTCTGGTATTAAAGATATAAATCAGGCAAACAATCTCAGCTGATATTTTTCTCACATGCAAACATTTTGTTAGCACAAAAATACGAGATTAAAAAAAAAAAAAAAAAAAAAAATATTTTTTTTCGAAACCAAAATTTTTTTTTTCTGAGAATAACCCACAAAACTGTTTTTTTTTTTTTTTTTTTTTTTTTTTACTTTTAAAAATATGATAAGATGCCCAAAATGCAGGCTTTCTGTAAGTATTGTAGTGCATTTGCACCAAACTACCGGATGTCCGTAATTAAAGTTCACGTACTCAGAGCTGTCTGTAATCGAAACTATTCATCAGAAAAGTGTGAAATTTGGAATTCGTCTAAATGAAAGTATGTTAAAGATATTTAGCAAAAAAACAGATTAAAAAAATTACCACCAGAAGACGTATTGATTAATTGGTGGATTATTGATTTTTTTCCAAAAATTTAATAAAATACAAGTTTATACGGTCTAGAATTGGTTTATTAAGACAAACAGCGTTCAATCTGTTAACTATTATCGTTTAATACCGTTTGAAATTACAAAATAGCATGTTCAACCGTCACGCGAAGCAAATTCTTGGAAAGGTTGAGGGCGTGGAGGGAAATACTATCTTTGAGTTCTGGCAATGTTCCGTTTACAAGTCATTGCACCTCTTCGAAGCTCCTCTGCAAAGCGTTCAGTGTTGCCAGTGTACTTTTTAAAAATTTAGTTTTCTTGATTGACACCAGTTTTTTTGAGAAAGTAAAGTTCGCCTTATTTAGTGACAGACTAAATAGAGCGAAAACAAAGCTAATTACCGTAATTTCCGCCGTATAATCCGCGGATCAAACAATCATGTTTTGACTCAGAAATATTATTCCATAATTGAAGTCAAATATTTACAGCGATCTACCAAGTTGCATTTTATGAAATAAAATGTCTGGGTTAAAACAGGATTGTTTGATCCGCAGATTATACGCCGGATATTACGGTATATATTGCTTCACAAAACTAGTGCCAATAAAGCAATCTGAATTTTAAAGTACCCCACTGGCAACACTGAAAGCTTTGCATACAGCTTCGAAGAGGTGCAATGACTGCAAACGGAACATTGCCAGAACTCAAAGATAGGTTAAAAAGTCTGATAAAAAAAGTTTCACGAGAGACGTATATTCCGTAGAAGGTTGACAAGAGATTAATTGCGTCTTTTTATTTAGCATTTTCATTGTGCGCGAGCAGATACATCACGTGGTTGCTAAAATTTGCATACATGCCGAAATTTTATCAGAAACGCCTTCTGGTGTCCATTTTTGAAATTAATTTTATTTTGCTCCTAAATATCTTTCGTATCCCTTCTTTTCGACGAATTTAGATTTCATATTTTTATGATGAATAGTTTAGACTACAGACAGCGCTGAGTAAGTGAACTTTAATTATGTACACCCTGTATATAGCATAGCTATGTGATGCCTTAAAAAGTGATATCATAATTTTTAGCACGAGGGCCTTATTAAATATTTTCTCGATATACATAACCTCCATGCTTTAATTGTGTACACCCTGTATGTAGAACAGCTAAATGATGCTTTAACAAGACATATAACAATTTATAGCATAAGGACCTTATTAAATATTTTCTCGATATACATAATCTCCATGCTTTAATTGTGTACACCCTGTATATAGAACTGCTAAATGAGGCTTTAATAAGTCATATCACAATTTATAGCATAAGGACCTTATTAAATATTTTCTCGATACATATAATCTCCATGCTTTAATTATGTACACCCTGTATATAGAACAGCTAAATGGTGCCTTAACAAGTCGTATCATAATTTATAGCATAAGGACCTTATTAAATATTTTCTCGATATACATAATCTTCATGCTTTAATTGTGTACACCCTGTATATAGAACAGCTAAATGATGCTTTAACAAGTCATATCACAATTTATAGCATAAGGACGTTATTAAATATTTTCTCGGTATACATAATCTCCACGCTTTAATTATGCACACCCTGTATATAGCACAGCTAAATGGTGCCTTAAAGAAGTAATATCACAATTTATAGCATAAGGGCTTTATTAAATATTTTCTCGCGGAAATTCGTGTCGAAATTAAGATAAAACAAAATAAACTTACTTTTAGCACAACGCCCTCTTAAGAAAATAAATTGCGTTCCAGAAAATTGCCGGCCTACTTAACTATAGGGCATCGATTCTTTATCTCCATGGGAACAGTTCTGTTTGTTGATGACCACTTCGGTCTGGTAGTAGAGAGATGATCAGTCCATCAACAGGTTGTTTGATGTACTCATATGGTGCATGGTAAGTACGTTTATTCATGTATATTTAAAAACCACTAACTTTTTAATACTGTACTGGCATACTTGCTTTTACTAATTTGACTGCGGTTTATACGTTTTATCATCTTAAACAAAATTGCAGAATTTGATTTTCTGTTGTAAAATCGTTTAAAATCTTTCAAAGGGACTTAATATTCTCAAAATGTCGAAAAGTGAAAAGAATTGACCATTTTTGTCATTTTATATCTTAACAAGTTGGAAACTGTACGTCAAACGTAACAAATGAGGTGCGTTCGTACTATAACTAGTTTCAGTGAAATGGATTATATCGTCTGTTATTATGATATGATTAATTTTCATAATAAACATTTTAAGTTGGCACCATTTTATCTTTTATTCACACTTACCGGAAATTCCAATGGGAAACTTAACCCTAGCTTTGAATTTTTCAGAACTTGAAATCTATATTTAGACTTTTTCCCTTTAATACCTATTTCTCCGGAAACATCTATCCAAAAAACTGTTGGTAAACTATATAGGATTGCTATAATTAAACAATTTTAGTATACAAAATCGGTTTTTAAATTCAGCAATACGTAAATAATATGACTCTTATCTTAAATTGGACGCAATCACCATGACAATCTAGAATAATTACCTATCATGTAACATCACTAAATTAATTACGTATCATAGGATTGAATAGAATGCAGAAAACTTTTATTAATGTCATTTTAAGTTTTGACTCGATTTTCATAAAATTTGAAATGAATCGACAAAATTTTGCAACGATTATATATATTAAATTTCAAACCATTCGGTTGGGTAGTTTTTGCGCTGTTATATCCGTACGGACGGACGGACCAAACGACGACTATAGGTGCTATGTATTTATATAATTACGAACGAACCTAAAAAGTATAACTTGCAAACACACAATTTTTAAAGGCAGTAATAGATACATGTTTCGGCTTTCGTTTCCTATTTTTCTCAGATCATAATGGGGAAAATTAGTTTTTATAGGGTTAATTAAACTTGTTGAACAGAAAATTGGAATCACATGTTGCGCGCATGATTACAAAAGAATTTCTGCATGTAAGACAAAATTTTTCGTATCTAATTATATTTGAGAGTCTTTGTGCTTTACACTGAACCTAAAAGTTTTTTTATTTACAACATTTTTTATGTTTAAAAAACGAAACTGTATCTTGATTATATAAAAATTTTAAATTTACACAATATAACAATAAAAAAAATTTAATATAACAATAAATTTAAAAACAAATTATTAACAAATGAAGATGAAAATTGCGGTTTACATTATGGAGCCTATCATCCACCATATATCCTGAAAATTTCATGAAAAAATATTAAAAAGCTTTTTAACTACAATGCCCCAAAATCAGATTTTGAGAAAAATGACTTTAAATTTCTCTCTTTGGAAATATTCCATAATAATAATAATAATAATAATAATAATAATAATAATAATAATAATAATAAAAAAAAAAAAAAAAAATCCCTGACGGCTCGGCCTACAGGCACAGATAGATTTCGAAGACGCAGACAGTAGGGCGCCTGTCTATTGGGAATTGCGGAAGAAATGACATTTTTGCGATGATGCGGCAGTTGAAACCGTCCACATCGAAACCTAACTTGTTTACAGACGGAGACGGCAGGGATTATTTTTTGTTTTTAATTTTTGCTATAATGATTGGTCCTATAAAAAACTTGTCAATATAAAAGTTTCCGATAATATTAAGAGGATTTATAATAAATTTAATCGGATTTGATATCTTAAGAATTGATGAAGTTATGATTTTTTTCCTTCTAAAACCACCTTCCCCCCCCCCCCCTTGGGGCCATTTTAAATGATATCAAAAATCTGTCCTACATAAATTTTCGGCCCTTTCCTTAGAAGTAATAATAACTTTAAACGGATTGGATACGTATCATAATTAAGAAATTATTGGGTTTTTTCTGTTTTCACAAAAAGCCCCCCCCCCCATCCCCTCCTCTTGGTTCGATTTTGCCCATTAACGAACTCGACCAAGATTTTATGCCCCTTGATTTTATGTATCAGTTTGGAAGAGAATTGTGCAGAATTATTGCAGTTATCGTGTCCATAAAAAAGTGACATAGATAGACAGACAGATAGATAGATAGATATAAAGTTTTGAAGTGGTTTTGGGTTCTGGGAGTCATAATCGGCATAGATCTGCAAAAATTTTTCAAAAATTCCAACTTAGGTGAGAATGTAATAGGTAGTATTTCTTACGAAATCTACCTAAAACTATTAAGAGAGTCATTAATTTTGTTTTAAAGTATTCAGAAATGATTACTCTTTAATATATATATTTCAAAAATTGAATTTTTTGAAGGTTTAAGAATCTTAAGTCACCTAAATTTATTTATTATTATTTTAAATATGTTTTGAAAGCAATAGTGCTATTTAATATCTATTTAATATGTACTTTCGTTGGTGTTGGTATTTTGATATGTGCAGACTGAAGACTACTGTTTATACTTTAAAATCAATCTAATCTCATAAACGCAGAACTCTTTATTATAGCTTTTAGAATATTTAGATGTTGTTATCTTAATGTTAGAAATTGTTATTTAATTGTCTCGAACCCAATATATAGAAGTTTATATTTAAATTACAAAATTGTTATACTAATATTGTAATAATTCTGAACGCAATATACAGAATTTATCCTTAGATTACGGATTTGTTGTAATAATTTTGAGCTCAATATACATAATTTGTCCTTTAGATTAGATTAAAAAAAAAAAAAAATTGAACTGAAAATAAATAGTTCTAAAAAAAATTTTAACTTTCCCAAAATACTATTATTCTGAAAATTTGGATAAAGAAATAGATTAACTCTTAACTGCTGTGACATAAAATGTTGCATGCTACTGTTATAAGATAATGTATAAAAGTCACTATTTTTTTAATCCTATACTTCCATACTTGCTTATTCGATTAATATCTGACAGTGGTTTACGTTTTATCGTAAACAAATAATGCTGCAAAAAGTAATTTGCTGTTATAAAATCGTATAAAATCTTTCAAAAATACATTCTAATTTATTTATATCATTTTAAATGTGGTTTGAAAGCATTAGTCTTATTTAATATGTACTTGCTTTGGTTTAGACATTTTGGAATGCAGACTGAAACATATTTTTTGTACTTTAAAATTAACCAAATATTATAAAATCAGAAATTTTTATTATAGTCTTTAGAATGTTTAGATGTTGTTATCTTAATATTAGAATTTGTTGTTAATAGTTTCAAACCCAATATATTGAGTTTATATTTAAATTACAAAATTGTTGTAATAATATTGTAATAATTTTGAACGCAATATACAGTATTTATCCTTAGATTACGGATTTATTGTAATAATTTTGAGCTTAATATGCATAATTTATCCAGATTAAAAAATTGTTTAAAAAAATTGAACTTAAAATAAATAGTTCAAATTTTTTTTAAACTTTCCCAAAATACTATTATTTTGAAAATTTGGATAAAGAAATAGATTAACCCTTAACTGCTGTTATAAGATAATATTTAAAAGTCACTAATTTTTTAAACCTATACTTCCAAACTTGCTTATTCGATTAATATATGACAGTGGTTTACGTTTTATCGTAAACAAATAATGCTACAAAAAATAATTTGCTGTTATAAAATCGTATAAAATCTTTCAAAAATACATTCTAATTGATTTATATCATTTTAAATGTGGTTTGAAAGCATTAGTCTTATTTAATATGTACTTGCGTTGGTGTTGACATTTTGAAATGCAGACTGAAACATATTTTTGTACTTTAAAATTAACCCAATATTATAAAATCAGAAATTTTTATTATAGTCATTAGAATGTTTAGATGTTGTTATCTTAATATTAGAAATTGTTGTTAATAGTTTCAAACCCAATATATTGAGTTTATATTTAAATTACAAAATTGTTGTAATAATATTGTAATAATTTTGAACACAATATACAGAATTTATCCTTAGATTACGGATTTGTTGGATTAATAATTTGGAAAATAATTTGCTGTTATAAAATCGTATAAATCTCTGAAAAATACATTTTAATTTAGTTATATCATTTTAAATGGGGTTTGAAAGCATTAGTCTTATTTAATAAGTACTTGCGTTGGTGTTGACATTTTGAAATACAGACTGAAATATATTTTTTATACTTTAAAATTAACCTAACATTACAAAATCAGAAATTTTTATTATAGTCTTTAGAAGGTTTAGATGTTGTTATTTTAATATTAGAAATTGTTGTTAATAGTTTCAAACCCAATATATTGACTTTATATTTAAATTACAAAATTGTTGTAATAATATTGTAACAATTTTGAACGCAATATACAGAATTTATCCTTAGATTACGGATTTGTTGGATTAATAATTTGGAAAATAATTTGCTGTTATAAAATCGTATAACATCTTTCAAAAATACATTCTAATTTATTTATATCATTTTAAATGTGGTTTGAAAGCATTAGTCTTATTTAATAAGTACTTGCGTTGGTGTTGACATTTTGAAATACAGACTGAAACATATTTTTTTATACTTTAAAATTAATCTAGTATTACAAAATCAGAAATTTTTATTATAGTCTTTAGAATGTTTAGATGTTGTTATTTTAATATTAGAAATTGTTGTTAATAGTTTCAAAACCAATATATTGAGTTTATATTTAAATTACAAAATTGTTGTAATAATATTTTAATAATTTTGAACGCAATATACAGAATTTATCCTTAGATTACGGATTTGTTGGATTAATAATTTGGAAAATAATTTGCTGTTATAAAATCGTATAAAATCTTTCAAAAATACATTCTAATTTATTTATATCATTTTAAATGTGGTTTGAAAGCATTAGTCTTATTTAATAAGTACTTGCGTTGGTGTTGACATTTTGAAATACAGACTGAAACATATTTTTTATACTTTAAAATTAACCTAATATTACAAAATCAGAAATTTTTATTATAATCTTTAGAATGTTTAGATGTTGTTAATATCATAAATTGTTGCTAATAGTTTCGAACACAATATACATAGTTTATCCTTAAATTACGAAATTGTAGTACTGATTATTTTGGAACACAATATGCAGATTATATAAAAGTAATGCTTTTGAACACGATTTTCCCAGAGAGATTACATTCCTTAGATTACGGATTTGTTATAATAATTTCGAGCTCAATATACAGAGTTTATATTGAGAAATTGTAATCATTTCGCACTTAATATGCAGAGGTTATCTTTAGTTAGATTATATTACAAATTTATTGTAATAATGTTGAATTTAATATACACACAGTTCTCAAAACCATTTAAAGTTTCCATTAAAAAAAAAAAAAAAAAAAAAAAAAGAATCTAGGGTTATTTTTTTTTGTTGCCACTGTTTTAGCCTTTGATTACTAAACATATTTGCTTATTTCCAGTTGTTATTTTCATTTTTAAAAGAACCAGAAAATTCCGTCCAGGCTTACCGGGGTACAAAATATTCTGCACTGTGGTACACAACAGAGATGAAAAACATTTTTAAAAATAGAAAATTCTAGTAGGTTTTTTACATTTAATATATATTTTTAAGTGTCCACTAACAACACCATAAAATTTTCTATATAAATTATACCAATTAAATATTCAAATTTTCGACATCTTTTAGAAGTGATTTTTTTGTAATAAAGCCAGAAATTAATATCCTAAGAAATCGCTAAAAATTTTGCTACTTACAGCAACTTTTTTGATTCTGACTATTTCAATGTTTAAGCACATAGTTCGAATACACATCTGGTAAATTCGTGTTTTATTTATATTATTTTATTTGTGTACTTATTTATTGATGAATTGTTTATTTCGCTATGGAACATATTAGGAACAAACGCTGAATTATTTATATTGTTTTAAATGCAAATGAGTTAATTTTCTGTAATCGAGCTGCACGCGATAAAAATTTAAAGAAAATGCATGCTTGAAAACTATTTTACAATCCATAAAAAAATCAGTAAATTGAGATACAGATTTCAAAGAAAATTGCATTTGAAAGTACATTTTCCCGAATTCGACAGTGTAAAAATTTAAATTATGCAATGTTAATTAAATGTTCGAAAAAAGGGAAGTTGATTGTTTCGATCATTGCCACCTTCAATATGACGTCAGCACTACTCACGGACATGCTTTTTATTAATAAAAATAAATTACAAATAATTTATTATGAATGTTATTAGCAGACTCAAGTATAAATTGTCCTTAATACATATAGGTTTTTATTTCCTTTGCATGGCAAATTTAATTCAGAAATTTCTTTATAATTGAGATGGAATAGAAGATTAATTAAGAATAAAAAATTAATATATATATATTTATATTTCAGTTGCATATTTATTCATTTATTTTGCTATTTGAACCTCATGTCTGGTTTTAATTTTCTTGTTTCATTTTATTTTGTCGTTTGAACCTCATGTCGGTCCTTAATTTTCTTGTTTCATTTATATATGTTATTAGGGGCTTAATATTGTCTATTTTAGGGATAATGTTGACAATATTTGTTGAAATAACATATACTTACTATGAATATTCTTATAAAGCCCTTCTGAAGATTCTATAAGATATTCATAGTTTTCCAATTTTGCTTTTCCAATTTTTGCTTTTTGATTCTTTTAAGTATAATTCATTCAGTGTCCATTCCATTGCTTTTTATGGTGTTTTATCCTTCGTTCATCATATGTGTATTCATTTTTAAATATCTCAGGGAGCTTCATGTTATATTTCGTAATATTTCATGAAAATATACTGCACTTTTTATATCTTTTAGATGAAAACTTTCTGAAATTATTACATTATATATTTTTTATATTACATTATATTGCAATGATTTTACTTGCATACGCCGGATCAGTTCTAGACATGTTGCCGAAAATAAAAAAAAATCTAACTCTGACCAATGGCTGATAACGTAATATTAATAATAATATTTATTATTATTATTATTACTTTTATAAATTAAGTATTAATTAGCAATTATAAATTAAATTATTGACTTTATTTAATTCAATTACGGCTGTCAAATATATTTTATAGTAATTTGAATTACTAAAGACTATTTGTTTATCATATAAAATCCTTGTAAAATTAAGAAAAAAATGTCATTTCAATTAATTTAGAAAAGGCATCATAAGCAGTGTATAAGTTGCGATTTTTTTTTTCTATGCTATTTTCACGTAATATTTTTCCCCTTTTTTCAGCGTTGCTTCTGCTAACATGAATCAAAAGGTGTCAGACTAAAGATATGTGTACCACAATAATCAGGTAATGTTAATTGAATTCATTAAAATTCATTCATTTTACTTACCCATCATACGTAGTATAGGGTAAGTCTTGTAATCGTTTTGAAAATCGAAATTTTTTTTTGACGGATTTACACGTTTCAGACACTGGGGATTCCAAAAAACTTATTTTTAGAAAAAAAAAAAAAAATGCCGTCCGTCTGTCTGTGTGTGTGTCTGTAAACGCTCTATCTTCCGAACAAATTGAGACAGAGACTTGAAATTTGGTATGTACTTAGTATGTAATAATGGGAAAAAGCTTATTCAATTTCAGTAACCTCGATTATCCGGAACTATTTTTTTCGGACTCTCGAAATGTTCGTTCTGATAAAATGTATATGAAAATTTTCGAAATTGTTTATTTTAAGGAGTGAATATAAAAGACAATAAAAAGATAAATTTTGCATCAAGAATGAAGTCATCGGATAATGAGTGACTGAGATATTTGTAATTATATTTTCCACACTCTTCGATTTTTCATGACCCTGTATTTCATTCAAATTTCAATTCAAAGATATATTTTAATTGCAAATGAGACGCTTAATCTGACGCAGTAAACCGTTAGTTAATAGGATTATCAATTTTGGAGTTATAAGGATGTTTCTTTGAGGCAATTCAGTAAGAGAGCATTTAAAGTTTAGGACGTCATCAAGCCACGATTTTATTCGAATTGCAATGCATTTTATAAATAGTTTACATATGTTTTATTTTCATATTTTATACTATGCATATCCATGATGGGTAAGTATTACGGTGGACCCCAACGACTAGTTTACTCTTGAATAAAGATGCTAAACAGCTAAAAGAAGAATGCGGAATAATTATAGTGAAAAAAAAAGAATTAGTAGGGGTTAGTAGTGGTATCTTTCCTTTTCACCATTGGACATTAATAAAATTATGCTAGAAATTCTGGGTTTAATTCACAAATCCAGTTGGTTTAATTTTCGTTAAACATAGAAGAGAAGAGGTGATGAATGCTAAGTCACGAAAAGGAAAACTTTAGCTTGCAAATCAATATCGTGTGTGAAAGCCACGCGGTTATTGATAGAAAATGACCTTTAAGTGTCCTCTAATGTTGAAGCTCTATTTATTTACGTTTTCAAACATGGATTAATTTGTTTACAGCATTCTACAATTAAAAGACATGACATTTATGTTCATTGTTGACTATTTGAAAATTGTTAATATCCTTAATTATACATGCCCAACGAAACATCTGACCCGAGCTATCCAGTTATATTTTAATTTAAAACAATTTCGTTATTCTGCTAACTCATATAAAAATTCTACAGCTCTCTAATAAAAAAAAAAAGGTCAAAATCGATGTTTTTTGCTTTACATTACATGCATAAATAGTTGGAAATAATGTGATTCATTTAGAATAATGATAATAATAAATCTATGTGTAAATAGTCGAGTCTTTCTATAACGAACTTCCATATAATGTTTTTCTCTATATACAGCGCAGTAAAACAGGGCAGAAAGTGCAGTAAAACAATTTTGAAGCAGCTTCAGAACAGCAAAAATCTAATTTTAGAGCTGTGAAAACAATTTTTGGAGCAGCACAAATTTAATTTTGGAGCAGTACAAACAATTTTTGGAGCAGCAACAATTTAATTTTGAAGAACTAAAAATTTTGTTTTGCGATATTTTATCGCAACTGACTGACGAATTTCGCGATATTTTTCTAAGACTGATTAACAAAAATGTATTTTTTTCAACGACCGATTGGCGAAATGCCCGATTTTTTCCCACGAGTGATTGACGAATTCTGCGATACTTTTTTGCGGCTGATTAACGAATTTAGCAAAATTTTTCGCGATTTTTTTTTGCTGTGAGTGATTGATAAAATTCTTGATTTTTTGCCACAATTGGTTGACAAAATTCGAGATATTTTTCCGCGACCGATTGGCGAAATAAGCGATTTTTCTCCGCGATTGACAGACAAAATTCGCAAATTTTTGTGCAATCTTTTTGTTGTTTGACAAAATCGCCACTGGTTGAGCAAATTCGCGATATTTTTCCGTGACTGATTAACGAATTTCGCGATTTTTTACCCCGAGCGACACTAAATTTGCAATTTTTTAAACGAACGATTGACAAAATCAGCGATTTGCCGTGGGTGACTGGAGAAATTCGCAAATTTTTTCAACAACAGATTAAAAAAATTCGCGATATGTTTTCGTGCCTAAATGAAGAAAGTCGCGATTTTTTACGCGAATGATTAACGAAATTCGCGATATTTATCAACGAGCAATCAACAAAATTTGCAATTTTTTTCAACCACTGGTTGATGAAATCCACGATTTTTTGCCGCGAATGATTGACGAAATTCGAGATTTTAATCAAAGACCGATTCACGAATTTCTCAATATTTTTCCGCGACTTATGGATGAATTTCCTAATATTCTTTCGCGACTGATTGTCAAAATTTCAATTTTCTTTCAGCGACCGATATGCGAAATCCGCGAGTTTTTCAGACGACCGATTGACAAAACCTTCGCGACTGACTGAAGAATTTCCCGATTTTTTGTCGCGAGTAATTGACGAAATTCGCTATTTTTTCAACAATCGATTGATAAAATCACTTTTTCCCAATGATTATATTACAAATTATCTCGATATAACGAAAGATCTATCTCCATATAGCGAAATTTTCTGGAAATTTTTCTTCATTTGTGCAGAAAAAGATGCAAAACCAAGTGGATTTAATTTTTTTTCACTGATTCCTGGTTTATCTTTCAAAGCTCAGAGTACCTCTTTGTTATTCTTTATTTTGTTTATCAAGTTCATTTTCATAAAAATTTCGCAAAATTTATTTAACATTATTTATCTTGAAAATGTCGCCGACTGAGCGCACGAAACTTGTTGATCTGTTTATTAAAAGGGCTTTTATAAGCCCTTATGTGTACTGTTATTACTAATGCATATATATTTCCACATTAATGATAATAAGTGATTTTCTTATATGATTCTGCATTCATTGACGCTGTTATATCTATATTTATTATATATGTATACTTTATAGTAACTGTGAAATTTTTACGGGTGTGAAACAGTTTTGAAATCTAAACAACCAAAAATTACAGCTTTCTTCGTCTAAAACAAATGTAAATTTTCCATAGGCGTTTTTTTACTATGCTTTCAAATAAATGTTTATTTTCTGTTTTGAAACTGTTTAAATAATTAAAAAATACAATAGCATGTTAATATTTAGAGTTAAACATTTCAAAATCTTAATTAAACAACTCAAAAGCAATTATTTTCAAAATTTACACAATAAATAGGATTTATTTTGCTATTCTCTGTGTAACGAATTTTTCTAATGTATTTTTTGACTGGAACAATCATTTTCGTTATATAGACATTCAATTGCAAAAACCATCTTTGTGTTTAAATAAAATTTAGAATTTTTTTCAATTAAGGCTGCCAAATATATTCTAATAGTAATTTGAACTACTAAAAACTATTTGTTTATCATATAAAATCCTTGAAAAAAAAATGTCCTTTCAATTAATTTAGAAAAGACATCATAAGCAGTGTATAAGTTGGGATTTTTATTTCCATGCTATTTTCACGTATATTTTTTGTTTCTTTTTCCTTTTCTTAGCATCGCTTCTGCTAACATGAATGAAAAGGTGCCAGACTAAAGATATGTGTACCACAGCAATCAGGTAATGTTAATTGAAATCATTAAAATTCATTCATTTTTCGTATATAGCAAGTTTTAGTATATAGTGAAGTGAGGTTCTGACTCTAAAAAATACCACTTTTAATAAAAAGAAAAATTATTATTAAAAGGCTTAAATTTTAAATTGTTCCATTTTTTAAAACTTTCCAACAAGTTGAAAAGTGTTTATGAATTCGATTTGTCTGTCTGTCTGACCATCCCTCTGTCCATGCTCTAACTCTCGTAAATATACTCGGATTATCGTATAATTTTTATATATGTTAATCTATACTAATAAAATAAAGTTTCGCTCTGTGTGTGTGTCTGTCTGTCTGCGTGTGTGTGTGTGTGTCTGTTGGCGATGGCTAGCAAAATTTAGCCCACCTATAGAAGCCTGGAATTTTAGATTTAGGTAGTCCAAACCCTCTCCTGGTGTACCTGAGCCTCAGAATTTTAAAATTTTGAAAATTAAAGTAGTTATCAATTAAAAACTGATCAAAGATCACAAATAAAAAAGTCATTATTCTGAAGCTAACTGGCGCCTGCACAGAAACCAATTTCCGTATCTTCCGGAACAGAAGAAAGAAAGCAAAAGACATTCAGATTTTTTTTTAAAGTATTTCTAAATTCGCCATGGACAAAAGGCTAAAAATATGGAAAAACCGTCTACATATTCTAAAAGAACATACTTTTACGTCTCGAACGATCTGGTTGGTTTGAAAAAATTTTACATTTAACCCTTTCAAAAAAAAAAATAATCAAAAAGCATCGAATTCATGTTTTTCATTTTCTCCCGTTTTCCGAGCCTTGCATCTACCGGAATACAAAAGATACGGAAAAACGAAGGTCACCAAATTAAAGAACTGTCTTTGTCTTTTTCAAAGCCACCTTTGGTTTTAAAAAATGCAAAAATTAACCCTTCGAAAAAGTATATTTTCTGTATGCCGTTTTGCGATTTTTGCGATTTTGGTAATTTTTACAAATTTGCATCGGCGATTCAGAGACAGGTACGAAAAACTAAAAATACCAGACAATATCTACATTTATTTCTTTTTCGACATCTGTATTTGTTTTTGAAAAATACGAATATTAACCCTTCAAAAAAAATTCGTGCGCAGGACTCTCTTTTGCGAATTCCGATTTTCTGCTATATATTAAATCTGGCATCGGCTTTCTAAAATAACCAAACAAAAAGCAAACACACCTAAAGACATCTACGTTCTATCGGATTTAGGCAGAAACCTTTAGTTTAAAAAATAAATCACGTTAACCCTCTCGAAAACGTTTTTAACCGTAAGTCAATTTCGCTTTTTTAACTATTTCTCCTATCTTTAAAAATCCGAATTGGCGTTTATAAACAAGATACGAAAAACTAAAAATACCGTGCCTAATCTATATCCCTTTGTTTTTTAAAATCTGGTATCCGTTTTGAAAAAAATTTAATTTTAACCCTCCGAAAAAAAATCCTTTCCAAAACTCACTCACGCGAAATTCCGTTTTTTGGTCCAGATTTAAAAATCGGCATCAACTCGGGAAATGCAAGTACGGACAAACAGTAGACTCCAGATCATAGACACGTTCATTTTCTTCAAAATGCACGGTTGGGTTTTAAAAAATATCTACATTAACCCTTTAGAAACCGATCGATTACGTAACCCACTTTCGCGATTTCCGCTATTTTGGCAATGTTTACCCGTAGTTAAATTTGTATTCTACTAGGAAATTTGGTTGGGTCAAGTATTCTGAAAAGGCCTCTTCCAGAACAGACTGCGCCCCCTGGCGGTGGGAAGTGGAACTATAGGAGTATATCTGGTTCTATGGACCCGATTACGACGGGGTTAGGCTCATTCGACTTGATATCTATAGTCTTAAATATTTTAGCTGCACTTTCGACCGCCAGGGTGCGCTTTCCGATCTTGGGTTTTATGAGCCCGATTACGATGGGGTTTGCCTCATTCGACTTGATTTCGATAGCCTTACAGATTTCAGTCATATTCGTATAGAACAGATTATTAATATTTCGGGCCCGAGCAACGCCGGGCGGAACACTAGCTATGTTTAGTATAAAATGTTCGATATTGAAAATGTAGTGTGTAGCATTTATGGTTTGTTTACAGGGACGCACAAAAGAATCCTGTTATGTTAGGGTCTATGTAGAAAAATAGTTTACGGTGCATTTTATGGATGTTGTGATATTTGAAACATAATGAGATTGATATGCATCACTGAGATGGGCTACAACAGGCTCTCTCGGGGATATAGAATAAGTAGCATTACAGTTCGTTTACAGGAAGTGCGTTTTCCACGGGGGATACATTTTTAAATTTATCTAATTATTTTTAGTGTATTACGTGGTGGTTTAAATCCTATAGATTATATACCGAGCTGCGTGATAAAATTCGTACACATTACCGCATATGGACAGCAATTGCTGAAAAGGGACTTTTAATACGTTATTAAATTGCTTTTTTAGAAATCTCATATCATTGTATAAAAAAAATCGCTGACGGCTCGGCCTACAGCACAGGTAGATTTCGAAGACGCAGACCGTGGGGCGCTTGTTTATTGGGAATTGCAGAAGAAAGACCTATTTGCCATGATGCGGCAGTTGGGAGCGCCCACTTTGAAATGTACCTGTGCCGGAGCCAGCAGGGATTTTTTTTATTATTTATTTATTTATTTATTTTTGATGTAAGAGTTGGTCCTATAAAAAACTTGTCAGTATAAAAGTTGTAGATAGAAGTATAGAAGTTGTAGTTAAGAAGATTTATAATAAATTTAAGCGGATTTAATATCTTGTGAATTGACGAAGTTATGATTTTTTTTTCTCCTGAAACCCCTATTTCCCCCCTCCCCCTTTTGACATTTTTAATGAAATCAAAAATCTACCATACATAAATTTTTGGCCCTTTTCCTAGAAATAATAATAACTTTAAACGGATTCGATATGTATCATAATTAAGAAGTCATGGTTTTTTTTCTGTTTTCACAAAAAGCCCCCCTCCCATCCCCTCCTCTCTGGTTCGATTTTGCCCATTGACGAATTTGACTGACATTTTATGTATCAGTTTGGAAGAGATTTGTGTAGAATTATGGAAGTTATCGTGTCCATAAAAAAGTGACATAGATAGATAGATAGATAGATAAAGTTTTGAACTGAACTGGGGGTGGTTTTGAGTTCTGGGAGTCATGATCGGTATATATACCGATCTGCAAAAATGTTTCAGAATTTCCAGCTTAGGGGAGAATGTAATAGGTAGTATTTTTTACGAAATCTACCTAAAATGAAATTTCTTAATAATATTTTGCTACTGTTAGTAAGTGTTTCATAATCTATGCATAATGCATGATTTTTCGTTCTTGTTTTTTCTTGTGGATTTGCAGTTTTTAAGTATTGTTGCATTATCGAATCGCAAATTGATTAGAAACAGTGACGTTTTTAATTACTAATTCACATCTTGCGCTCTGGTAGAATGAAAATTGAGGGAGGGGCAAGACTTTACAATTGCAACAGATGTTACTTGTGGGTCCGCAGGTTAGGTCACAATTTATTTATTTATTTTAAATTGAGAATATGAACATGAAATACGCTAAACATTTTTTAAATTTTTTTATTATTATTATTATGCCAGAACCGTTTCCCTAACCCCGTATAATTTTTTTTAAAACATATCAAGATAAAAAGCACTATAGAAATTTGATAATTATGAAATACTAGCAGACTACGCCCGCTGCGCTGGTCGGTTTCTCCAAAAGAACCTTGAATCAAACAAAATATATCGGTGAATTTAACCTTTTATTTTAAAGAATCTGTACCTTTACTTGGAATATCCTAAAATAACATAAAAACGGACACTTATTTCACTAAGTTATGTTTTTTTAATACGGTTTATTATTACGTTTACAATTTATTACCTACCGTTTTCCATTGATTTATATGTTTCATAGCTACATTTTTTTAATAACGTGAATTAACCTATATTATTCACAACTAAAAAGAAATGGCGCATCTAGTATTTGTCGAGAATTAAATAAAAATCATGCACTCGTGACATCATAATTCACTTTTATATTTTAACAGAATAATACGGTTACTATAATTTGTGACTCGTGCTGACACATTGCTGTTATTATTATTTTTTTACGCGTGAAGTTTTCGCTATGGCATTCAATTGTGAAATTTGGTAATTTTTGAAATTCAATATTTGAAAAATGGTATAATCAGTGGATTTGAAATTTATATCAAGAAAAATACAATTTTTTACCTTTCTAACGCAGTTTGTCTAACAATTTTCTGACAAATACTTTTCGAGCAATTAATTTTTTCAGTAACTTCAAATGTTTCATTTTCCGAGATTAATCAGTGGCAACGATTAGCGAAAATCCCAGTCGTCAGCAACGCGTACCTTTTTATTAAAGAGGATTAACTATTCAAAAATAAGTTTCTACCGGAGTTTTTCAAAATGGAGAATTAAACCTATTTTTCCCTGTTTTCATCCCCCTAAACCGTGCGTTAAAGATAATTTTTAATAAATAAATGTTAAAAAAAAAAAAAAAAAAAAAAAAAAACAACACTGTAATTGGTTTGCACGGGATTCAAGATACAAGACTTCCCTGAAGAAAATTTCTTAGATTCTTTTTAAGACTTCACAACATAGTTGAAAAGTGTTTAATGAAGTGTTCGATTTGTCTGTCTGCCTGGCCGTGCTCTAACTCTCGTAAATATACTCGAATTGCCATGTAATTTATATATATTATTGATGTTTACTACAGAATGTTCGGTATTGAAAATGAATTGTGTAGCATGTATAGTTCATTTACAGGGACACACAAAAGAATTCCTGGCTTATGGAAAAAAAATCGTTGGAAATGTATTTTAATGATTTTACATTATTTCAAATATATTAAAATTGGAATACAATTGAAGTGCACTACAAGATGCTTACTGCAGAATATGGTGTGAATATTTATCGTTCATATACAGGGACACACACAATATTCAATTACATTATGATTTATGGAGAAAAATAGTTAACGATGCATTTTAATGATGTTATGATATTTGAAACATAATGAAATTAAAAAGGGATCACTGAGACGCACTAGATATTTTTTCTGCAGATATGGAGTGCATAGCATTTATTGTTTATTTAGAGAGACGCACAAAAGACAGGAATATCCTCTTTATTAACAAATCGGAACGAATAAGGAAGATGTACTAGGAAGGTTAGAACAAAATTCGCAAAAACGGAAGCATACATATGTAAATAGCTTTTTGAACTGACTAAAAAATTAATGTATACTATATATTTTAAGAAGGAACACTCGAACATTTAAATGTAGAAAAACTACGGAACAAAAATGTAGCGATTTCTTCTTACCGAAACAACAACAAAAAAAAAAAGTTTTTACACTTCAAGAGAATATATTATGCAAGGTCTAAAACATGAAAACATTTCAGAAAAAAAATAATAACATTACATCATCTTCAACTTGGTACAACAATGTATATAACTTGATACAATGTCTCACGTTTTGAGCACTTTGACCTTTTGGTATTCAAGCTACGGTAGAGATACTTACAGTAGTGATAAAAATAAAATTGAACTGGCTTCAGATAGGAGATATCTTACCTGAGGTGTTCTGAAGCAGTGAAAACCGCAAGTCTTACCAAAGTATTTCAAAGATAAAACTTACCAATTTTGGTGACAAAGGAAAACCAATTCTCCTCCTCAGAAACCATGTCCAAAAATGTCAGGAAAAATATAATCTGCTTCAGAGATAACGTGCGACAACCTACACTGCAAAAAAGAAAAAAAAATATGTTGATTTTACAGTATAATACTGACATCCCAGCTGCCAGTATTATACCGTAAAATTAACAGTAATAAACAGTAAAATAAGCAGTAATACACTGCCGCACCTGTAAAATCAACAATTTTTTTTTGCAGTGTACAGTGCTACCAACACCCTAAATTTAAAAGTCCCAAGTATGGACATTGACTGTACTTTTAAATTGATTTCTGTTTCAGTTTTATTCTTAGCCAGTAACTATCACCGGTTCCAAAATTGAAATTATACTCGGAATGAAACTGTCACAGAAACTGAACGAGAACAAAAAATCATGCATCAAGCATAGATTATGAAACACTTTCCAACACTTCCAGAATCTATATATATATTTCTCATACGTGGCGCGGAAAAAAGGCTGAATTTCTATATTATCGTTTGGCAACAACCGTAGTTTTCAGCTCCAATATGGCGGACATTGTGTGAGCAGTGAAACTCAAACTAGCAATTATTAAAAATAAAATAATATGTACATAATCCAAAGCGTTTGAGATGATTCCTCATTTTAATTATGAATAATATCGTTAATTCCAAATGAATTCTCAACTCTTATTTAGAATTTATTTACGAATTTCACTCACACGAAAGCCGGAGAGAATAAAAATTGCTCTAGATTGCACCTGCTGCCATCTGTTGCTGTCTTGGTGAAATAAAAATAATTTATTTTTCAAAACTATCTTTCTATCACGTAGTGTTTTTTTTATTTTTTTTTTTTAATGAATTTAAGCCGTGCTGTACAATGTTATAGGAGCAATGAGTTTTAAACTAATTGTTTTTCCAAGATCCTTTTTTCATAGTATTTAAATGATTTATGCCCATTGATAGCACCAATATAAATGCATTTTTAATTGTGTTTTCAACGAAGTTTTCAATTACTTTTTTTTCACATTAAAAAAAAAATTGTCAATTTCATATGTTCAAATGATTTATCGTAGTACTCATTCCAGCTAGAATTGCTTGGGACCGCATAGCGGTCTAAATGTGAATTGCTTCGCAATTCACGGGAGTTGGCGAGCGTTAGCGAGTAGGGGGCTGAGCCCCCTAGTATAACACATTTGAATAACCGATTTCAGCAATTACCATCAATAGTCGGAAAAAATATCCGAATTATTTTGTACACCCCTGAATATGATCTATAGATTTGTATAGATACTACATAATATGCTAAACTTTAGTTCAGTTAGGAATCGCGTAGCACAGTTAAAAATTCATGTTCAGCAATTTCCATCAATAAACCGAGATCTTTCGTACTGCCCTGTATATGATCTATAAAATTATGAAACATACACACCCAGTAAGGGGTTTATATACACAAAGTAATATATAAACAATTAGTAAAATTTAAAAACGCGTGCCACAACTGAAAACGCTCTTCCAGAAATTATTATTCATCAGTACTGTAACCGAATTATTTTGTGTGTCCCTGTAAATGAACGTTGAATGCTATGCCCACCATATTATTATAGTCAACCTCTTGTAGTGCACCTCAGTAGTATATATCCATTTCAATACGTTTGAAATAGTGTAACATTATTAAAATACACCACAAACGATTTTTCTCCATAGACTGTAGTGTAACGGAATTCTTTTGAGTGTCCGTGTAAATGAACTATAAACGATACACACTTCATTTTCAATACCGAACATACCATAGTAAACCTCAAAAACATATATCAATTGCATGGCAATCCGAGTATATTTACGCAAGTTAGAGCACGGTCAGACGACAGACAGACGCACATACATACAGACAGACTAACCGAATTCATATAATTAATTTTTTTTTAAAGTACAAAGTTTGACAGACATCGTTAGACATTGACCTCAGATATCCTATGTAAAAATAATCATTTAAAAATATTGAAAAACGAGAAATTTGTAGAGAATGTTTCCATTTGTTTCACATTAGCTTGCGAAAGTCACATGCTGTTGGGTGTAGACTCGTAATTACTGACCGATTAATAAAAAGTTCGATTCAACTATATGTTCTTTACAACTGGGAAAATCCTGTTCAATTTAACTTAATAACCTTATATAATTTCTAGCACTTCCTTCCCAATTAATTTTTTTTATCTCTTTTTTGCAAAATTGCTTTAGCTTTTTACTGTTTACCCCTCTTTTTTACTTCTATTTCCTTTTTTGATATAATTAATTAACATATTTATGAATTTATATTTTATTTAGCTTATTTTACCTCATTTGATTCCCTCTTTTTGTTTCATTTTATTTATCTTCTCCTTCCTATATATTTGTCATGTCAATGTCAATTTCTAATTGGTTCTTTCTATGCTTGTCGTCCGCATTTCTATTGGCTGTTTTTTTTTTTTTTTTCACTTTTCACTCTTTTCCCTTTTCACTCCTATTTCCCTTCAATCTTTTTTCCCTCTCACAAAATACTAGCACGTCTTTTTTTGATCTTGAAGAATATTTTAATAAAAAAATAAACTTTTAAAATCTCTCAAGATTTTAGTAAAAATAAGGTACTTCTTTGTTATAGGGGCTTTGGCATAATTCAGTCTCAAGAACGTGCAATTTCGCGCCAAATATCGATATACTAAATAAGGATCGCCAAATCACTCACAAAAATGAAACTGCGGCCACTGAAAAAAAATTTCCAATCTTATTCGGTCTATTTATATCAACATATGTTAGATATTTCGCATCTTATTATTATATGACTTACTGATGTATATCTATACTAATACAAAAAAGATATTTATGTGTGTGTGTCAGCGAAATCAACTGCATGCAAATGTCTGAAAATTTGGATGAAGATAGTCCAATGCAGGTTCTGTGATGCACCAGAGGGTAATTTTTTTCACATTTTTGGGTAATTAGCAGAGATTTTAATTAAAAACCACAACGAACGCTCTTAAAAAATACGCTTTTTTCTCAAAATGGTGCGTGCCGGCAAATCCGGAGGTGGCTGGCATTGAAAAATCGAAGAGCGAAAAACTGCTCTTTTTGTTGTGTGCCTTTCGAAGCTCCCTTTGGCTAAACCGTACAAAATATTAAAAAATAAAAACTAGTCATCAAATTATCGTACTTTTATCTTTAGAACGACTCAATCAAATTTAAAAATACTATTATTAACCCTTTGAAAAATAAAATTTTCGAAACGTCGTTTTTCATATTTTTGTTTCTTCCATCTTTCAAAATACGCATCGCTTCGACCGTTCAAAATACGAAAAAAACTATAAATGCAGGCCATATCTATATATTTTTAACATTGTAACGGTGGAATTCGTTTTAAAAAATATGAATATTAACCCTTTCAAAAAGCCGTTTCGAGGTTTTTTTTCCCTGTAAAGTTCAAAAATCTGCATCCACTCCGTAAACGAAAATGTGAAAAGAAACAAACACCAGTCTACATTTACTTTCATTATTCTTTCGATATTCGTTAAAAAAATACATTAGTGTTAACACTTTTAGAAAATTCTTCTCCGAAAGTCCCATTCACTACACTTTTCATTTTCTGTTTCTTTTGCACATAGGATTAACATTAGGCACATTTTGATTAAAAAAATAAACTTAATTTTATACAATCGCTTTGAAATTTTAATGCAATATACTAACCTTCTAGCTAATCGAGCTAATCGATCGAGTATAAATTTTGTTTACAAATTATGAGATTTAGGGTGAAAATAACAGGTTTAAAAAAAAAAAAAATTCCCACAATGTTAACATTACGTACTCTTATTTAAACTTATAATATAAACTCATGGTTTGCGGAAAGGCTCTACAATTTTATACATTAAACTAACCTTTTAGCATTTGTCGGAGTAAAATTTTGGTTTAGAAATAATGAGATTTATGGATAAAAGAATCAGTTTGAAAATAAAAAGCTTTCCCATAGGATTTTGAAGGGAAGAAAAAAAGTGAGAAAAAATACTGTTTTTTATAACTGAATTTCAATATTTTAGCAGGAAAATTATGCACAGGCCTCGGAAACATTATGTTTATAACTTGTAAAAATTCCAAATCGTTTGGACAATAAAAAATGCATATTTTCTTAAATATTAAATGTACCCGATGGTTAAAAAAAAAAAAAAATAGTGAGAAGAAAAAGGCCCCTTACAAGCCCGTTTACTACTAAATATCGGTATTTTAACGCAGATTTTTTACATAATGATTGGATACATATTCAATATTGACTTTAGGTATATTTAAGGTTATTATCACGGGGCCAGGCTACGTCAGTCTTTCGTTTAGAAATATAAAATTAGCGTGAATACCACGCCCAGTGTACGTTGCCGAATGCAGTAGGGTCCCCAACTGTAGGTTTGTTTCGATAGATTTTCATTTAAAAATATAAAATCATACAAATCTGACTGCCTGAGGCAGTGGAGCCTCAGCATTACGTTCGTTTGGAAAGATTTTTGTTTAAAAATATAAAAACATTCAGCACTGATTTTAACTATATTTAAGGTTATTATCATGGGCCGGGGCAACACCGGGTTGCTCAGCTAGTATTAAACAAACTGCTCCTAAAAGTATATATTAAATGTTGTGAATATTTAACAAATTGCTTGTGCGTTTGATATATTGACAGTTATTTCATAAAGATATACAATAATCTGGTGATATTTTAATTTGTAAACAAATATAGGTCACCTGAAAGTGCTTTCGAAAATTTTGCTTATCTCGCCAAATTCGATCTTGCCATTCTCTCTATAACGCCAAGACTCCAATAATAAAGAAGTACTAGAAATTAAATTATAAAAAGGCTTAAATTTAAAATCGTTCCTCTTTTTTTTTTTTTTAGATTGCAAATATTATTGCTATACCAATTAAGGAGTTCATTGCAACACTGATGTATGTTTTTAATTAATTAATTATTTCATGGGCTCCAAGAGCGCAATCTAGAAAGGAACAAAACACAGGTGTGCCTGTGGTCTCCACCAAGGCTACTTTGTTTTCTTTTTCTTTTTTCTTTTTTTAAATAAATCATGAACTGAGCTAAAAATAAAAAATGAATATAAAAAAGCTAAACTAAGATCTTCTTTCAAAATCTCTTCCTCCCCACCCCTTCGCGCAATAAAATTTTTAAACATATCAACATAATCTTGTCGCCTGCTTTGTTATAGCCTGTATTTTCCCGCCTTTTCTTGAGTTCTCCTATTTCCTTTTAATTTGTTTAAATCCTTCTCCTGCTCTCAAAATATCATCTTTTTTCAGCACATCTTTTTTTTTTGCGCCTGAAGAAAAAAATATCGAAACTCGAAACGCATAATGTTTTTTTCACTTTATATGGTATATTTAAGAAGTTCTTTCTATTGTATTAAACATGTTTGCACTTTTAAAAATTATTTATTTGCAGACTGTCATGAAGATGAAAAAGCGGACGAACTCTGTTATCTCATCGTTGTACCCTCATCCAATCGGAAACTCGCGGACCAAGACTTCAGCATGTATGTTAACTGGAGGGGCTATACTTGTATGCCTGGGAACGGGCCTTATCGTAACCACGATGTCAGTTCGTCCGCGGCCTGTCCCTGTCGATGAGACGTCGACACTGATCAGTGGACCTGTCTGCTTGGTTCTGGGGTTTAGTGTAGCAGCCTTCAGTGGCGTGGACCTTTGCCGTCAGTACAGGGCAAGAAATGCAGTAGATGCGGAACTTGGTAAAATGGTGATGCAGCAAGGAATGACGAAGCAGGTTGATCAACAGCAAGAACAGCAATCTTCCAAGATTTCCATTATCATTAGCAAGCCATCGATATGGTCTTCTTAGTATAACTCTCTTGTACAATACAAGGTGTGACTATTAACTTCTAGGACTGTAGCAACAATTATTTGAATCGAAAGTTCATTGGTTGGTTAACGGTAGTATTGAATGGTCACATATCTGCGCTGCGCCTCATTCTCGTTTTATTTTCTTGTGTTGAAACACCCAAGCAAACATTCGCTGTCAAAGCATTGTTGTTGAAGTGAAAATAATGGAGCAGAGAATAAGCATTATTGAGGGGGTCGGGGCGAGAGAGTGCCAAGCCACATTTTTGAACTTCTTAGATATTTCAATTTGAAAATTTGATCCAATACTCAAATCAAGATATATAACCTAAAGTTTTTTTGACAATGTCTTAGTAACATTTGAGATATTCTGAGTAACAATATGGCGTTACTTTAATGATATCACTATTACGTTTTTTGTAAATTAGCTATCTTCATTGGAGGCATAAACATCTGGGGCAAAAACGAAACCTGTCGCATTATGTTGCCACCAAGTGACATTAGAAACAAATTATATGTTAGATATTATAATTTACAATATTAATCAACAAATTACAGTGTTAGATTTATTCCACCAAAAATATGGCTTGGCACTTTCTTGCCCCTAGCTATTATTATTTTTTTCATATTGCAGCAAGTGTACGGTGATGACGCATTATTACGTTCTCGCATTTTTTAATGTTTTCGTTGTTTTCGTGATGGTCGGGAAAGTATCGAATATTATATCCTTACACTGATGACGACCGATATGCTTACGGTCATCACATACATAGAGCCTGAAACGATTGAGAAAGTCCGTGACCGTGTGACTTCTGATCACTGACTGACTATTCGACTACTCGCCGACGAACTGGATATTGATAACATCAAGGAAAACGTGGCCTCCGAAATTAAGAGGATTCCCTAAGATGACTTTGCAAGTTGTTTCAAACAATTGCACAGCCACGTGCAAAAGTATATTATGTCAGACTGAACATAATTCGAAACATATTAAACAGTTATGCATGGTACATTGATATTTCAGAAGTTGTTTCATCAGTGCTGGAAATTAATAGCCACACCATGTATAAGTGTTAATTTATAGGGTGAATAAGACTAGCTAGAAAATAGCTATTCGTTTTTACCGTTTATACTCTTTTGTCCGAAAATATGGTATGCACTTCAAAAGTATTTTGTTTGAACTTATGGCATACAATGGCAAATAATTGCAATTTATGTTAATCAAAATAAGCTTGTTTATAATGCCAGTGCCGGATTAAGTTGCCCTCTTTCCCATCTCAGACTTTCAAATCCATATTTCAACCTGCAATGACTTTAAATTATTTTTTATGTATCCAGTAAATCATATTAGGGCAAAACAGAATAATAATAATAATAATGATAATAGTAATAGTAATAATGATAGTGATAATAGTAATAATAATGATTATACTGGTAATAGTAATCGTAATAATAATAATAATAATAATAATAATAATAATAATAAAACAGTGAATCAATTTAATTATGTTTAAAATTTATTTATAGTGTTTGAACATTCATAAGTTTAGCACTGGTTAGCTTTTTAGAAAATATCATTAAGGAATAAAATGCACACACATACCTCTATCATCCATCTAAAATTGTCCTGAAGAGCTTTTTCTTAGATTTCGATACGTTGACATCTGATAAACATTATAAATCGATTTTTTAAAAAAAATCTATAACAATACTGCCTATAAGGATATTAAAAATAAATAAATAAAAAATAACCTGAACGAGAAATCACCTCACAGGTTGAATTTTTCAGGTTCTGAAGCTCATAGGCCTATACCCTGCTTATTGGGTACTCCGGCTCTATGTAGCATACTGCAAAAAAAAATTGTTGATTTTACAGTATATAATACTAGCACCCCAGCTGCCAGTATTATACCGTAAAATTAACAGTAATAAACAGTAAAATAAGCAGTAATACGCTGCCGCGCATGCGGTAATCACGGATTGTAAAATCAACAATTTTTTTTTTTTTTTTTTTTTTTTTTTTTTGCAGTGTATCAGGGTTCTCGTTGTCGATCACCATTGCAACAAATCGTGACAAAATATTTCATTAGGCGAGAAAACGAAAGATTGAAATCGCCAAACTGCGAGACGTGATTTTTTCTTTCTTTCGGCAATACTCTGAATGACGTCATTGACCGATTGCAAATTTTTTATATAACTTATTATTTAAATGTGGATATTTTTAGGAACTCACTCATATAAAATAATAATAATAATAATAATAATAAATATGTTTATTTATTTCATTTGACCCACAAACATGCTATTCCAAATACCGAGCTAATTCGGATTTTGTTTGTTTCATAAAACTAATTAGAAACATATTGGGTTTTGGATTTTTTTTCTTTTATTCTCGACTTGTAAAGCCGAATCTTGTAAAGCATCTATAATACACCTGTTTTATTAGTTGTTATAACTGACAGTTCAATTTAGATCAATAATCGCTCTAAAAGCAATAACAAAAATTTGGAACGCACACTGAACAAGTAATGTTGAGGCCATTAAAAAACGTTCTTCTAATATAAATCAAATGATATAAATCAGTTAAATGATTTAAATATAGTATAAGAAATTACATCAATAAGCCTTTCTGACTGGTGGGCATTACTTCTTGGTAACTGTGTTTCTGAAACAAACTAAGAAGGACTTTAAAAGTTTTAAATCGAATGCAGAAATCTATAGAAAACTATTCATTTTCACAATAAAAATTATATTATTATTATTATTGTTATTTACAATGAATTTTTGCGGGAAAACATGCTAAAGAATTTCTTATCTTGGAAATCACATTTGTCAAAAAAAAAAAAAAAAAAAAAAAAACACTATGAAGACAAATTTATTCAACATATAAGGATTTTCTCGTGTAGCTTCACACCATATTTGAACTCGATATCTTAATGACTAATTTTCCCACAATGCTCAAAAAACATCATTTTGATAAGAATACATTTTTGGAAGAGCTATTGGTATTTCAGCAGATGATGGAAACAAAATCCTGTATAGAAATGTTGTTAAAGAAATAAAAAATTAACAATGTTTTTACATCGCCATCTTTCCGTGATTTAAAATAAACATTTTCTTAATAAGAACCCATACACTGTTAAAAATTTGCAACAAACTGTCCAGTCATTTGACTGTTTTTCAAGAAAACTGTTACATAACCGTATAAATTAACTCTATTCTGACCATATTATTGTCCATATTATGGTCGGGATAGAGTTAAATTACGGTTATGTAACCATTTTTTTTTTTTATAAAAACGGTCAAATGACTGGACAGTTTGCTGCAAATTTTTAATAGTGTATATAACGATTACTATCTCATACAAACCAGGTAACTTGATTACTAAATTATTTACTTCATCCGTTCATTTTTAATGTTTTTTTAAATGTGTACCATATTTTCTGACAAAGGAAGTAAAATATTAAACGATTCTTTGTGTCGTTCTTGTTAACAATAATAGTAATTTTGTAAGATTTACTGGATAAATTTGGTTAAATAATGAACAATTCGTGACAACACTAATACATATGGACACGATACGAAGTTTGTTAAAATGGTTTATATCTATACTTAATGTAATTAAATATTTAGGATGTCTGATCTTTAGCCTTAATGCAAACAGTATTATCTTGTATTGATGACCACCGAAATAACCTCTAATAAATTTATTTTAGATATAAATAAATTATAGTTTCATTTTTTCCACACTTTTTCCAATATGTTATTAAGTATGTAATGTAAATATTTCTATACTTAAAAAATAACAGCCGAAACACCTTAATTCGAACTTGGATAATTCCAAATTAAGATTGTGCCGCTAGGAAATACCATGCAAAAAAATGTTGTAATAACAAAGATGTTATTAAAATCGAAATTCCAAACATATTTGTTTGAATAATTCGAAGATTGAAAGTTTTTTCTTTTTATATATACACATGGAAATACTTTAAATGAACTAATGAAGATCACTGTTTCACTTCATTTGCATTCTTCAATAGTGATGAAAACAAAATTATTTTATAATACATCCAACTCTAACTTTACTTCCACTAGAGCTTAGATACTACGGCTTCTAAAAAGAAAAAGAAAAAGAAAAAGAGAAAAAAGTTTTTTTAAATATGCCATGTCTCATTGAGAAGTAAAAATTTAATGTCTCAATCTTGATTCAATTTAATGTCTCTCAATCTTGATAATTCGAAGATTGAAAGTTTTTTCTTTTTATATATACACATGGAAATATTTTAAATGAACTAATGAAGATATTAATAATTTAATTAATAATTTAATTCGATCTCAATTCAATTTAATGTCTCTCAATCTTGATAATTCGAAGATTGAAAGTTTTTTCTTTTTATATATACACATGGAAATACTTTAAATGAACTAATGAAGATCACTGTTTCACTTCATTTGCATTCTTCAGTAGTGATGAAAACAAAATTATTTTATAATACATCCAACTCTTAACTTTACTTCCACTAGAGCTTAGATACTACGCCTTCTAAAAAGAAAAAGAAAAGAAAAAGAAAAAGAAAAAAAGTTTTTTTAAATATGCCATGTCTCATTGAGAAGTAAAAACTTAATGTCTTCTAAATTAGTACAGAACGTAACTGGTACCAACCGATTAGTAATATCTACTAATTAATGCTACATTTAAATTTTGCTTATGTAGAAGTCTACATCGAGAAATTGTACCAAACTTCAAAGGAAACTGTCAGCACGATTAAAATTATTTTTATTTAATTATATAGTTTACAAATTATATTTTTCGAAAACATACATATATACTAAAATTAATTTTAAAAAAAAGTGAAATGTGACATAATTTTTTTTATCATAAAACGATTTCTAGAAGCTTCTAATACGTAAAAACAGTTTTAAAAAGAAAACAGTTAAAACGTTTTTAACAGAACTCGATGTTTAGGAGCTTTAAATGCACAAATCCAAAATTACCGCTCAACACAAGTTTCAACAAGTAGTTTTTGAGTTATACTTAAAAAACTACCCACACTACAATCTGTTGTGCAACGATTAAAAATGAATTTAACATTAAGAGTTCCAAAGTTTAAACCTGCAAATCACGGGTAATAATTTTTTTTCATTATTGTTTGTTAACTGATAGCAGGTAAATAACAGCAATTGTTTTTTTTTTTTTTTTTTTTTTTTTTTTTTATCAATGAATGAAATTAAGTATTCTCAAACGTGAGTAAACAAACTAAACAACGATTAAAAATGAATTTAACATTAAGAGTTCCAAACTTTAAACCTGTATGGGTTCCTAAACTACTTGACTAAATGACTTTTCGTTTGGTATCGGAAGATAAAATTCACATTAAACTATTAACTATTACTAACATCTTACTTTTGACATTGGACTTATCGGGAAATTTTACCTTCAGATACCAAACGGGCAAGTAGTTTGGGAATTAGGTAGGCTTAAAGATTGAAACTCCTAATAGTAAACTCATTTTTAATCGCGGCAAAACAGATTGCAGTGCATATAGTTTTTTAAGCCTAAATGAAAAACATACTTACTTGGCGTAATGAGCTGTAATTTTGGATTCGCGTATTAGAAGCTTCTAGAAATCGTTTTATGTTCAAAAAATTATGTCACATTTCAAATTTTTTTTGAAAAATTAATTTTAGTATATATGTATGTTTTCGAAAAAAAATATATATAATTTGTAAACTATATAATTATTTTAACAGAACTCGATGTTTAGGAGCTTTAAATACACAAATTCAAAATTACCGCTCAACACAAGTTTCAATAAGTAGTTTTTGAGTTATACTTAAAAAACTACCCACACTACAATCTGTTGTGCAACGATTAAAAATGAATTTAACATTAAGAGTTCCAAAGTTTAAACCTGCAAATCACGGGTAATAATATTTTTTTCTTTATTGTTTGTTAACTGATAGCAGGTAAACAACAGTAATGGATTTTTAATCAATGAATGAAATTAAGTATTCTCAAACATGAGTAAACAAACTAAACAACGATTAAAAATGAATTTAACATTAAGAGTTCCAAACTTTAAACCTGCATGGTTCCTAAACTACTTGACCAAATGACTTTTCGTTTGGTATCGGAAGATAAAATTCACATTAAACTATTACTAACATCTTACTTTTGACATTGGACTTATCGGGAAATTTTATCTTCAGATACCAAACGGGCAAGTAGTTTGGGAATTAGGTAGGCTTAACCCCTTAATCGTCGCGCCCTTTATGTGTAGGCTACTTTTTAAAAATTCATATTGCTTGATTACCACCAGTTTTTTTAAGTAGAAATGTTCGTCTTATTTAATAGACAGATAAAATAATGCAAGAATAAAGCCAATAACACTATTTTAAGAAACTGGTGGGAATCAAACAATCTGAATAAAACAGGCGTAACCTACGCTGCCCGTGAATGTCTCGGGCACGACGATTAAGGGGTTAAAGATTGAAACTCCTAATAGTAAACTCATTTTTAATCGCGGCAAAACAGATTGCAGTGCATATAGTTTTTTAAGCCTAAATGAAAAGCATACTTTACTAGGCGTAATGAGCTGTAATTTTGGATTCGCGTATTAGAAGCTTCTAGAAATCGTTTTATGTTAAAAAAAATGTGTCACATTTCATATTTTTTTTTGAAAAATTAATTTTAGTATATATGTATGTTTTCGAAAAAATATATATGTATAATTTGTAAACTATATAATTATTTTAACAGAACTCGATGTTTAGGAGCTTTAAATACACAAATCTAAAATTACCGCTCAACACAAGTTTCAACAAGTAGTTTTTGAGTTATACTTAAAAAACTAACCCACACTGCAATGGGTTGTGCAACGATTAAAAATGAATTAACATTAAGAGTTCCAAACTTTAAACCTGCATGGTTCCTAAACTACTTGACTTTTCGTTTGGTATCGGAAAATAAAATTCACATTAGAAATTTAACAAAAATGTCAAAAATAAGTGTTAGTATTGAAAACTTTAATGTTTGGTACAATTTCATATATGTAGACCACGCTCTAAGCAAAATTAAACTATAGCATTAATTAGTGGACGCTATGTTGCTATTCGATTCGTACCAATTACATTGTTATACGATATTCATGACAGAGTTAAGGGGCATAATTTTTTCCCAACCATTGTACGCATACAGGTTTGAATTTCAGCTGTATGTTATGAAGGGTAAAGTTACAACTTAAGCTAGTACAATATTTTTCCAGATCATGACTATTTTTTTAGATGCTGTAACCCTTGGGGTAAAAAAGACAGAAAGAAGTTAATTTATTCCTTTAAAAGAAGATAAGAAAAATGCAATATGAAATTATTAATTTTCACTTATTCAGAGAAAATCACGGGTAATATATATATATATATATATATATATTTTATTGCTTGTTAACTGATAGCAGGTAAATAACAGCAATGAATTTTTTAATCAATGAATGAAATTAAGTATTCTCAAACGTGAATAAACAAACTAAAGATGAGTTCATAAGCTTCTGAATATTAATTTGCTTATATATAGTTACGTTTAACAAAAATAATTTATTTTATTTTTACCCCCCTTTTTGGATCATATGCAATACAAAGACCTTTAACCATCTCGCGCATGAATTTATTTTTTAAAAATCACTATTTGAATTTGTATAGTTAAAATGCTATTCAATAGTGTGTAAAAAATATATTTATACCATATATCAGGTTTGGATGTTCAAGGAGATATCATTCAAAATAAATTTTATCGAAGACTATGACACCAGCCCTGGTAAATCTGTATAAAAATGTAAATTAAAAACTCAGAAAAAGATATTTACTTCAGAGGAACCCATTTCCGACATTGAATTTAGGCCTGCAAAAATTAGAAATAAGAAGTACTAAAACTATGAAGGTCACAATCAACTTATCGCTTTCAGAGCCGCTTTGTTTATCGAAATTTTCATTCTAAGTCAAATTATTTTTCAAACGTAACAAGTAATAAAGAACAATTACTTGTCACCAAAATTAATGACGTCACCCTTGGAAACAGAGCCAAAACCAGAAGGGGGCAGGGTGGGCTGAGCGCCCCTCTCCCAGCAACTTTTTGAAACCCTTCTACACTTCATAATTCTTTAATACTAATATTATCTATATTACATATACAAATTTTAAAACTTCGTGATCAAAAGTTTTATGACAGGATGGACGTAAACTCTACTTCCGCTTATATTTATATATCAGTAAAATAGAGAGAAAACGACAAGATGAGAATTAGCTCCATTAAAATATTTCAAAATATCATCTGACTTTGCCGATTAGTTACGGATCTGCTTGGAAAAGTTGGGCGGAATTATCATTAATGCCATCCAGTCTTCCAAACTTTCATTTCCAAACTCTTGTCACCTGTGAACAGGCTGAGAAGTGATGCAGCACGCTTGTACCTTGCTATGACCTGAGATGACAATTATATTATTTTTTGCATCTTAATTGTAACTATACTTAATTTTCTTTGCATCTTACATATTTTTATTATATGAATCTTATATAAACTAATTGTTTGCATCTTATTTAAAATAAATTGTTTGCATAAGATATTAGATTAAGAAAGAAAAAGAATAATTAAAAAATGTTTGGCTCTGATGGGGTCTTTTCCCCCTCTCCCTCTGCTCACCATTCCGACACCGATCAAAGCATCAAAGCGCACATCCACATTGCTCCTACATCAGCATCATTCCACCTCAGCCTATGCAGCGAGAGCACTTTTATATTTCTGAATCTTCTGATGCCATCTCCATAAACTGTTCTCATCTAGATGTGAGGTAAACGTGGGCATTTTGCCCCACTAAGGCATTCTTCAGTGATCGTCTTTGATCTTTGGTGAGGTGACAAGATTGCTTCAGGGCAGCATCTTCAAGTGGATGTTAAGTGATTCAAACATTATAAAACCTAAACCAGGACAAAATAGATGGTGAAGGGATAAAGTGTATCCCCGTTTTCTTTTTATAGAGTCCCCCAATAAGATTAAAACAACTTTTATTAGTCTCGTAAGCCTATCCCTCACCTAAACCTCATATGGGACTCTTAGCTTAATTGATAAAGGGAAGTTTTTTAATTCGGTTTTCGACTAAATTTTATTTCGAGTGAGTACATCTCTTAAACATCCAAACCTCATATATGGCTTTTTTTTGGTACACAATTTGGAATAATATTTTAATTTTGCCGATTCAAAAAATGATTTGCGGGGGGAAAAAAAAGAAAAAAGAAAAGAAAAGAAATTGGTAAGAGAAAAGTTAAAAAAAAAAAAAAAAAAAAAAAAAAAAACGGAATTAAGCTTTATGTTTCTTTTCAAGCCTCTAACAACCACGCTTATAGATGCCCCAAATGAGGCTTAAAACCTTTTAAGAAATTTAGGGTGTTCGAAAATTTTTCTTGCACATGAGCCCTTTAGAAAAAAAAAGCCGCCCCTGGAAAAAACACATTAAAAGACCGAAAAAAGATATTTACCTCAGAGCGACGACACTTGTCCATTTCCGGCGATATAAAACTGAGAAATAAGGATTACTAAAACAATGAGATCATCTAGAGATCTGATTCAATTTACATCGCTCTAAGAGCCACTTCGTTTAACTAAATTTCACTCTAATTCCGATCACTTTTAAAACGCAACAAGTAATAAAGGACAACTACCTGTCACCAAAGTGTGTGACGTCACTCTTGTAAAAGTTGGGCGGAAGCCCCACTAATGCATCCGATCTTCCAAACTTCCATTTCCAAGCGCTCGTCAACAGGCTGACAGGCGCTCCAGCACGTGCGGGAATTGTTGCTGCACCGTGGGAAGGAATTCGTTCCTATTGCAGCAAAGGAGCGGGTTCGGATTTCTATTGAAGGAAGGTTGGGGATTTTTCAATATATGAGTCGACATCGATATTGATTTTGCCAGAAATAAATGGACTTTTAGTTTAAATAACGACGATTAAGTAAATGGGTTACATAATTCGAGTACGTATGACGACTCCGGTCATTAACTTAGTCGCTACTATAGTATGACGGGTCATTCTCACGAAAAGGAGCTTTTCATGGTCACAAAGGGATAAATATTAGGAAATGCAGCAAAATTCTTAATATTCTTATTCATATAATATTCTCATTCATTGTATACAGTGGAACTTCCCTTTAAACCCTTTATCTACTGACGGTACTTATAAGTACCAGTAAAATAACTTGTTATAAAATTCATTTAATACATTGATTAGTAGTAATACAGTTTAGAATGAGTTGTAGATGCATTAATTTATCTTGTTCCAAAAGCGTTATTGGTTACACAAAACAAAAATATTTTTAAAAGGATGATTTCTTTTGCCTTTGCATCTTTTCAACTTAGTTGGCGTTGGGAGGGGGGGGGGGGATTTTCAATTCAGAAATATTTCTATATTTCTATTGTAAGAACATTATATTTGTACATTTCCTAATTCTACAAAATACTAAGAAAAATATTTAAAATAAAATATTTGAGTGGGGTTATAAATATTGCACAAAATCCCTATAAATTAAAATTTAATTAATCCTTTTAAATCCTCCATTCCTTCTAAAATACCTCTAAAATGTATTAAATGATTATGGAAATCTTCTAATATAGTTTCAAAAATTCACGAAAAATGCTTTGAAGATAAAATTTTCATGAATTCATAATTCAGTACATAAAGGGTTTAACGAAGTCCCTATTTAACAAAGTTTTCTACTTAAAGAAATTTTCTGCAGAACTTTGACTTTGAACACCATTAGAATATAAATTAATCTCCATATTACGAAATATATATTCTATATAACGAAGTTTATTCCACTTTTGCACTTGTACAGAATAAAAACTTAAAAGGTTGCTGCTGGGATGGATATGCGAATTTATTTCATCGGATTGTAAGAAAATGAACACACACACATATATATATATATATATATAATTTCCATTCTGCTTGGTGCTAAATAAAACAATTTTTTTTTTCATACTAAGAAAAACACTTGTTATCATTACTCTCCCACACCGAGACTCTAGCGCTGACAGTTGGTGGAAGTCAAAATCCCCTTTTTACATTCAATGGTATAGAAGATGCAGTGACGCAATGGTGCGAGATGCATTGAAACAAAAAAAAATTCAGTTAGAGTCAGACAGTTACCATTCAGACCTTCCATTGCTGATAGACAATAGCTTTGTACATCCACAAGAATGTGCCTCAAATTTCAAATCGAAGAACATCAAAGTTATTTGTGTTTATGCCAATACAACTTCTAAACTTCAGCCATTTAGTCTAAGGAACAATAAAAAATCTTGAAGTACATTATCGAAAAAGACAATGTAGTGAAAACATTAGTTTGAGAACCTGTGTATCAGAGCTGATGAAAGCTTGGGAATGTGACATGATTTTATCGACCGTTACACACTTGTTTTGTAAAAGACCGCTACATAATTGAAACTGAATCAAATGCTTCTGAATCCAATACCTGTTTGTCATATCTGAAGGAAAAATATCATGAATTTAAGTTGATTTCTATTTAACAAATTTTCTTCATAACGAAGTTTTTAATTGTTCCGATGAGACTTCGTTAAATGGAGTTCCACTGTATTTAAGTTTTAAGTAAGCTATAAAATAAAATGTACGACGTCGAAATGAAACATATCAACTCAATGGAGTGTTTGAATTCGCGGGCCATCATAAGTTCATGTTCCACTATGATGGATGAGGATGAGATTATTATAAGAATGGTTTCCGAGGAAATAGAAAGTTTTTTTTTTTTTTTTTTTTTTTTTTTTTTTTTAATGCGAGGTTTAAGCAGCTGGTTATCTTTATTAAAAGAGGAAAAGCAAAAGTGCCTTTTCGTCATATTAGTCATGCAAAATAGGCAAACGGCCATTTTTAGTTATTTTAATCCATTGTACAGTCGTGGAAAAAAAGTGAACAGCCCCCACTAACTCTGCAACAAATTTTTGTAGAAGAAAGTTACTGGTACCAAACGATTGGAAATAAAGTCTACTTTTAAATGATGTATACAAAATTTGCTTAAAATGCCATCTATGTATCAAAATCAACCCCAATTATTTTTTTTTTCAATAGAAACACTCAAATTTGACATGATATTTTAAATCTTCGGTTCAAACTATGGCCAGATACTAAATTTTAAGTAATTTGGATGATAAGTTTTGAATTATAAACATTCAAAATTTAGAGCTTCTAATGTTAAAATGCATTTTCATATTTTTATTAATATCTCCTGAAATTATAATTCTAATGTGCTAATTTTTTTTTCGTTATGATACTAAAAAAATGAAACATAAATACGTTGAATTTGTAATTTTTATAATTTTATAATATGAATTATGAAATTAATAATTGTGAATTGCAACCTAAACTTCTTTTTAGATGGATTATATTTATTATGTCCTGCTTTACGCGCATTTAAAATTTCAAAATTTTCTTCCAAGTAGTTTTCAAATTATGTTTAAAAATCGGAAAAATACTGATTTACCGTCTATAGTGTGCAGAAAAGCATAATTTGAAAAAAAAAAAAATATTTTACTCATTTTATTGTTGAATGTATTTTTTTTTTTTTTTTTTTTTTTTTTTTACTTTTTCTGTGTCGGCTTTTAATTATTTTTTATTAAAATTAAGTAAATCGTATTTACATGAGATATAATTTTACGTCAATTATGTATATTAGTTTCTCTTTTATTTTTAAATTAACAAAGCTATTACCAAAGTTATTTGTTTAAAGTAAAGTTTCTTATAAATGCATATGTGTTATGTATTTGCTGAAAAAGTTTAAAAAATGTCATTTAGCAATCAAGTTAAGATTTATATTCAGACTAAAAAACAATTTGTCTGGGTTTTTTCTACATCGTTTCCTTATACTGCTTCATATTATTTTTTATTCTAAATTTTGTATTTGCTGATATTCTTCACAAATAAATTTAGAAAAGAGCAAGTAAAATAAATTAAAAATCTGAGAAAAAACATTATAAAAACACCTATAAAATCCTAATCACATTCACATATTTGAAAACTATTTTTATCACGGATAACCTTATATATTTTTTAATCGGATAATTCAACTCTTTTAAACATTATAAAACGAATATTGAAAAGGATTTTACCGAATATAACAATAGGTGAAACATATTCAATGATTAAAATGGTCATATTGGCAAGAAATAATACATTAATAGATGTGACTTAGTCATTCTATACCATTTCAACAATCGAGCACCGAACTTCAATTTGGTTACAGTCCCTAAAATATGCTCATTTTAAAATAAATAATTTATCTGAAACTAATCGTATAGGAATTTCGTGAAATTTGGTATTTAGGCATAGTTTGAACTGAAGATTTAAAATATGTTGTCAAAATAGTCTTGCTATTGAAAAAAAAACTAAGTTTGGGTTTGTTTTGGTATGTAGATGGCCCCCTAAGCAACATCATTTAAAAGTAGACTTTATTTCCAATCGTTTGGTACCAGTAACTTTCTTCTACAATAATTTGTTGCAGAGTTAGTTGGGGGTGTTCACTCCCCCCCCCCCCCCCCCAAGACTGTACAAGTATCTGGTAAGTTATTTTGGTGTATTTCATGTCTTATTAAATGTCTGTTATCGCCTTCACATCCAAGTGTAATTATTATTGTAGTCAAATTCTTTTATGATTTCCCTAGATCCCATATTATTACATTAGCAACAAAAATAATTTTAATATTTAACTTTAGTTTTACTTATGAATTAACTTATAAAACTTTGTCCCTAGCCAAAATAGTCTCCCTCCGTGGACACTGAAAATTACTAAAGAAAACTTAAAAGAAAAATACTATAGATGACAGTACATGCCAAATCATCATTAGGTAGTTTGGGAGAAACAAAGCCATTTTGTTTTTTAGAATTTTTTCCAATTTATTAGTTTCATTTGGAGTTTGGCACAGTTCTTATTGCATACTTGGTGGTCATAATAAATGAGGAGAGAAAAATCTAATTTATAATTATAATACAAATTTTAGACAACTTTAACATTGCATTTAATAAAAAGAAATGCATCCATTTAGAAACCTGAAAACCAAACTACTTAAACTACTCCGTGGACACTGGAGATGCTATTTCTGTATAACTAATATTTGATTGCATCGCCGAAAAGTGTATTTTGTTCACTCTGTCACACCAACCAATCAACCAATCAACTTTTTTCTTTTTAGAAATTTAAGATTATTTATTTTGTGAGGCCACGAATTTTCCATATTAATAATAATAATAATAATTTTAAAGCCACGTTGAAGTTAATGAATAAAGGGATGACGCTTTTCTCAAACGACTATAATTTTATCAAATTTCGTTCAATTTCACTAAAAATAGGTTCATCTACCACCTCCCTTCCCAAATTGTTTTCTGAAAAATTTGATTTTGTTTGTTTCAGATGACTTTGACAAGCTGTGCATTATTACACGGCGCACGGCGATGATACGCGCGCATTACCTAACATGCAGCTGACAATATCTCCATCAATTTTATTAATTATTGCATAATAAAAAGACTTTTTATAGTAAAAACTATTAATAATAAGTGGGTAAATTCAGCTTTTGTGTTGCTTTATTCTTTCTATGAAAAAAAAAAAAAAAAAAAAAAAAAAAAAAAAAAAATCACGAAGTTGGTCTAATTTTTGGGTTAATGAACGGTAACCTCACATTAAAACATTGTTTTAAGTATTTTACAGAATTAGAAAATGTATAAATATCATGACCTTACCACATAAATATAAGGAATATTTTAGGACTGACACTTTCCACAATGTAAAGAATGATATGTTTTTTAATCGACAGAAATATAATATAACCCGGAACGAAAATATACAGTAACCTCTTCCGAGTTACTTATAATTCCAAAAAGCGTTCTTTATCTTTACAAACCTCAAAAATCAATATATTTTCGAGATTATAAAAACAAAATTGCTTTTGCTGCCACTTATTTTCGGAAACGTTTCCGAGTAGTTTTTAGAGTGTATCAATCAGTTTTCTCAAACTGGAATATCGGTTTTTAGGATGTTACACATTCTCAATTAAACATTTTCAGCTGTAATTGAAGTTATACATTCAAGAATAAAAAAATAATATTAATTTTAATGCTAATGCCATTAATTTATCACGTTTGTCTTTAAAACATGTTTGTTGAACATGAAAATGTTTACTTGAAAATTGATAGCATTCGAAAAGACTATATTCCGAATTAAGAAAACGAATTAATACGCCATAAAAATTACTCGGAAACGTTTCCGAAAATCAGTATCAAGAGCAGCGAAGGAAACTTTGTATTTATAAATGTTTCTGTAAATTTCTTAAATACATTTGTTTCTGAAGTTTCTAAAGATAAAAAAAGTTTTTCGTAATCGTGGGTAACTTGGAAGAGGTTATTGTATATTTTCGTTCATAGTTATATTATGTTTTCCTAAATTAAGAAATATATGTCTCTTTTTTAGTGCATTTCATGTTTTTTAGCATTAAGAAGGTACTTGTACCAGATAAGGTCACCAGCTTATATCTAGTAGAGAATGTCCCTAAGCCAACATATGGCAATTATTTGGAATATTTCCAAACTTTGGAAAAAAAAAGTTTAGAAACTTTGATTTTATTTAAATCTTAAATGTAACCTTAATGTTTTTTTAAATCTCGAAAATATATTGGTTTCTGAGGTTACTAAAGATAAAAAAAGCTTTTCTGAGTCGTGGATAACTCAAAAGTGGTTATTGTTACATTTTCGTGCATGGTTATATTGTATTTTCGTAAATTAAGAAACATTCGTCTTTTTTTTTTTTTTTTTTTTTTTTTTTTTTGTAGGGAAATTTGTTTAAAAGAAAGATGAATGATTCTTTGAAAGACAATTTTTGTCTGAATTTGCGAATGTAATTATTTGAAAGAAAGCTTGATATATATAAAAAAATCCCTGACGGCTCGGCCTACAGGAACAGGTACATTTCGAAGACGCAGACCGTGGAGCGCCTGTTTATTGGGAATTGCAGAAGAAAGACCTATTTGCCATGATGTGGCAGTTGGGACCGCCTACTTCGAAATATACCTCTGCCTGTAGGCGGAGCCAGCAGGGATTTTTATTTATTTATTTATTTATTTATTTTTTGCCGTAAGAGTTGGTCCTATAAAAACTTCTCAGTATAAAAGTTGTAGATAATATTAAGAAGATTTATAATAAATTTAAGCGGATTTGATATCTTGTGAATTGACGAAGTTATGATTTTTTTTCTCCTAAAACCCTTATCCCCCCCCCCCCCCCCCTTGGGGTAATTTTTAATAAATCAAAAATCTGCTGTCATACATAATTTTTTGGCCCTTTTCCTAGAAGTAATAATAACTTTAAACGGATTCGATATGTATCAAAATTAAGAAGTTATGGGTTTTTTTCAGTTTTCACAAAAGCCCCCCTTTGGTTCGATCTTGCCCATTAACGAGATTTTGCCCGAGATTTTATCCCCCTTGATTTTATGCATCAGTTTGGAAGAGATTTGTGCAGCATTATGGAAGTTATCGTGTCTATAAAAAAAAAGTGATATAGATAGATAGATAGATAGATAGATAGATAAAGTTTTGAACTGGGGGGTGCTTTTGGGTTCTAGGAGTCATAAGCGGTGTAGATCTGCAAATTTTTTTCAGAAATTCCAACTTAGGGGAGAATGTAATAGGTAGTATTTCTTACGAAATCTACCTAAAAGGAGATATATGATCTACAGATCAAGGATTTTGAAATAAATAGTTAGTTATCACTATCAGAAATTATAAAGCGTATTTTTTTTTTTTTTTTACACAGCAAAAAAAGACAAGTGCTTCTTAATCTACGAAAATATAATATAAACACGTATGAAAATATATAATAACCTCTTCCGAGTTACCTTACGATTCCGAAATGCGTTCTTTATCTTAAGAAACCTCAGAAATCCATATATTTTTCAAATCTAAAAAAAACATTTATAAAAAAGTTTTTTTTTTACTACCACTGGTTTTCGGTAATGATTCCCAGTAGTTTTTATAGTAATCAGTTTTCTCACATACGAATATCGGTTTTTAAGAATGCTACCAGTTCTCAAATAAACATTTCCAGCTGCGAGAAATGAATCATGCAAGAGTAAAAACATGCGAAAGTAAAATAATAATATTAATTTTTATGTTAATTTTAATCCTGATAATTTATCATGTTTGTAAATAAAACATGTTTGTTGAGCATGAAAATGTTTACTTGAGAATCGATAACATCCAAAAAACCTAGATTCTAGGTTGAGAAAAAACGTGGTTAATACGCTATAAAACTACTCGGAAATGTTTCCAAAAAATCAGTGGCAGTAAAATAAATTTTATTTTTACAAATGCTTCTTCAAATCTCAAAAATATACTACGTACTGGGGTTCTTAAAAAATAGAAAAACGTTTTCGGAAGAGATTATTGTGCGTTTTCGTTTATGATTATATTACATTATGACTCTACTATTTCTTTGTCTAGTAAACATGCCTTTTAGCTCAGTTTAATATTTTCAACATTTATTTGATTTATAATTTTTTTTTCATGAAATTCTAGCATTTAGACCAAAATACTGCACTGTATACAGAACTGTGCTTTGATTCAAATCCACTAATAATGTTATTAATGTTATATAATGTTATTAACGCTGTTAATTTTGCATGTTTGTCTGTTAAACATATTTTTTGAGCATGAAAATGTTTACTTGAGAATGGATAGCATTCGAAAAACAGGTATTTTAGGCTGAGGACACTAATTAATACACGATAATAACCTTTCAGAAACGTTTCTGAAAAATACGGGCAGCGAAAAATACTTTGTTTTTATAAATAATTCTTTAAATTTCCTAAATGTATTGGTTTCTGGGGATTCAAAAGACAATGGAACACGCTATTCAGAATTTCGGATAACTCAGAAGATTATATTATATTTTCGTTCGTGGTTATAGTATATTTTCATAAAATAAGAAACATTGGTCATTTTTTACAGTGTAGTAAACATGCCTTTTAGCTCAGTTTAATATTTTCAACATTTATTTGATTTATAATTTTTTTTTCATGAAATTCTGGCATTTAGACCAAAATACTGCACTCTATACAGAACTGTATTCAACTCCACATTTCAGTGCGCCTAAATTAAAAAACATTTGTCTTTTTTTTTTACGCCTTTCCGAATTTCATTTCATACGAAAAATCTTTTAGTACTTTTTCGTCAGATGAATCTGACTAATCCAGTGGCTCCACGACATCCCAATTAGTGACTTTATAGGTTAAAAGTTCGTGACCGGAATTTTATGAGACCATAATCAAATAGAGAAATCGCGTTTATACAGTCATTCCGCGGAAACCAATTGCATTAATGTTGCCTCTCCCGCCGAATTAATGAAAAGAAATGGGAATCGGCTGACAACCGGAGTCATCGGCAGTCGACGTAACTGTCGCCAGTCACGATAGCGCTTCATGTGCCAAGAATTTAGTAACTGTGACTTAATCTATATACCTGAGTTTTATCATTACCACAGAAATCGTTTACAATAAGTGTAACAGTGTTAAAGTGATTCAAAATTATGGAAATGCTTAAGGCGGTTCTGAAATACAAACTGATTATTTTCTGACAAATTCTTTTTTATTAATTTTGATCGCAAACGCATGAAATTGGCAGTGTTCTTATTCAGGAACTATATAATCGAACAGTTTTTTTTTTTCGTTTTCCAATAAAGGCAAAATATTTTTCAGAAAATGTTTTCAAAGTCGAACAGAATTTCCGGACGCGACAGCGCGGGAGAGAGAGAGAGAAAAAACCATTGTCACACGACAACAAGTGCTTATAACCCAAGATAAATTACTTAAAAAAAATGAAAAACGTTCAACAAATCACTACAACAGTTATACCTAAGTATCATGCTTTTATGTTTAAAAATGAGTCAGAAAATGTGTTAGAAAGTTTCGCGCTGTTAAGCAGAGATTTTTTTTTTTTTTTTTTCGAGAACCGCCTTAAGTTGTTTTTTGAATGTAAAAATGAGATTTTATAATTGATTTTTCATTCACTTTCTGATATGTTAGAACCACAAATTACTAAATTTTAATAAAAAAATGATTTTATTCTTTTAAGTAATTTTAATTAATTAAGCAATAAAAGAAAAATGAATTAAAGTTTTTTTGTTAGGGAGGCCGTGTCCCCCTCTCCCGTAAAAAACGATTACTTATGTTTTTACAATATTTTATTTAGCTTAATTTAGTTTTTGTATGTAAAGATGGAATTTTGTAATCAATTTCGCACTCACTTCCTGATATATTAGAATTATAAACTTTATGTACACAGCTATGTTTCCGATGATAATGCAACAATTTAATATTTTTAGAACCTAACCATAAATTAATAACTTAATTTTAAGGCCATTTTCCCGTTAGCCGGCCACTGCTGATAAATCACCAAATAATCTTCATGATAAATTTTCAAATAATATAATTATAAATATTAACTAATAAATAATTATATGAATAATTAATCTTTCACATTAATTATTAATGCATTATCATAAAAGCAATAATTATATTATTTTAGATAGAAAATTTAAGACGCTGAATTATAGAGGGTTGCGATTATCAAAATAATGAGACAACAGGGGTTTTGGAAGGGTGGGGAGACACTTATATAATAAAACATTTTTATAGAAAATAAACAGCCATTGAGTATCAGTGCTTGTAATAGTATTTCGCTTAACATTTCCAAAGAGTTAAATTTACTAAAATTTAGTAATACTAATATGAAAAAAAAAAAAAAAAAAAAAAAAAACGAAACTCCGAGCTGAGAATTTCAAATAATAAGTAGAAGGAATTCAAAATAGATATTCAACTCACAGAACTTACATTTAGGGAGGGCCTTGATCTGTAGATTTACACATTATAAATGTAATCAATATTTGTAGTGCTTGTTTACGTACAGAGTTGTTTTTCAGAGATGAATTAACAAGCATTAAAGACAAAAAATCAGTTTTGGCAACAACTTATGCGACTTAAAATGAATGTGTTCATTTGGATGGAGATTTGATGAGCCCTATGAACCCTTTTCTACGCCCCACACAGTGCCAAACCGGCTTTTTTTTTTTTTTTTTCAGAGATTAACCGCGTTTGTCAATGTTTTTGGAGTCTGCTCATTATTCCGAATCACGGCGATTTTTGTTAATTTTATGCAATGTGTTAATTTTATAGATTTTTAATTAAAACAACTCAAATTTTAGTTATTTTTAAACAAAAAGTACTTTTTTAAATAAGGTTGGTGCAGAAGCATGTTTTTTACGTGAGCTTTCATTCAACCAAACAGTACTAATTTCCAAAGTCACGCCTTGGGCGGCATAACAATCTTTTTTCCCCATCGGTTACTCGTTTTTGGTTTACCCCTATTTTTTCTACTTTTCTGATATATTTCCTTCTAAAAACGGGCTAGATGCTAAGTAAGGAAAAAAACCTGCTTAGTTTCTCATGCTGTGGGAGTTAACGAACATAGGTGAAACCCCTAGTAACTGACACGTTAAGGATTCTTTCTTGTTCAAATCACTATTTGAAAAATTTAAGTCTATTTTATACTTACCTTTGCCTTTGAAAGGATAGTAGAGATATATTAAAAAATTTGGCAAAATTTTGAAAAATTATACATTTTATTTATAAAAATTAATTTTATGCATAAATATAGTCAAAAACACCAGTAACTGACACCATCTCCATTTTGAAACACCAATAACTGACACAAAGTGAACCAGTGGCTGACATTTTATTTTAAAATATTAAAATTCTTTGAAAAAAACTGTATTGTTTATTATAAAAACAAAATACATTAATATTTATTATAAAAAGTGGGATTTAGTAAGCTGTACTGCATTATTAGTAATACGGAATATATAAGTAAGAGTATATAGCAGTAATATGTAGTACTGCATTATTAGTAATGCAGATATCCAATAACTGACATTTATGAACCAGTAACTGACATCTGGTGTCAGACACAGGTAGAACAACTTAAATTTTAATGGTGTTTACTACAAGATAAATTTAATTTTTTACTATGCATTTTTAAACAGTTCAAACAATAGATTTGAACTTTCTTTAATATAACCAATAAATAACACCTCTGTCAGAAGTATAACTTTAAGAAAAAAGTTTAAGGTGGTTGCATTACAAATAGATTAGAAAAATACTTCCTTAAATTTAGAAATAAGATGATTGCTTCAAAATGCACTTTTTGTATTCTCAAAAGTTTCTTCCTCGTTGAATATGTTCTTGGCCCTCTTGTGATGAATAAATTGATTCCAAAATAAAAATAAGTGCGTCATTTACCACTAGATGACATTACTTTGCTGAATTTTACAACAAAATGCTTGTTTGAGTTAGATTTTTGCTCAAGTGTCAGTTACTGGTTAGGTGTCAATAACTGGGAGTTTCACCCTAGTTAACAAACTGTGAGAAAATACATACAATATTTACCTATGTCGTGGAAATTCTTCATTTCGGCACACTGAACGCTCCTGTAACCTAACGAAAACCTTGTTTTATTGAGCAAAAAGGGGGAGAATGTTGTCTGTCTAATAAAAAAAAAATATGTTGCAGTTGTATTGCAACGAGGGAAAATCGGTTATAACGAACTAAAATTTTCTAAAATTACAATTTTTTTTTTAAATCTTTTTTTTTTTTTTTTTTTTTTGCATTAAAAAAATTGTGTTACTTTGTGAGTTGTTTAGATTGTTGGTGAAATATCTCGAATAGATTATATTTTATTCAGTTATTTCTTTAAATTGGCTATATAACTTTCTTGTAATATATATATTTTTTTAAGTACATGTAATTTAACTTAGTTAAAAGAACAAAAAAAGGTCATAAAAAAAAGAAAGAAAAAGAGAAAGGTGTGGCGCAATGAAAAACTTGCTCAAACTAGATGTGTGTGCATGCTCGGGCCGAGCTTGGAAGTTATCCTTTACAGGCCGTGTCGGGTCGACATTTTTTTCCCTTTCATTGTGAATTTTTTTTTTTTTGAAAAGTACTTTTTGAATTAAACAATAAATGTACATCATTTAGGAAGAGTATACATAAAAAAAAAGGAAATTTTAAAAATGTTAAATCCCGGATGAAATATTTGAAATATACAAAACCATTTCAAGTAGAGTCCTCCGCGAATCGGGTTACATCCGATCCTACCCGAATCTGACAATTATATTTCCTGTCAACCCGAAACCCGTACCGAAATACTTAAACCCGAACCCGAAATGGAAGAAAATGAATCCATATTTTAATAGTATACAATTACATCTATAATATTAATTTTATCTTTTAAGTTGAAAAATGAACATCAAATCAACATATGATGATCAACAATGAACAACAATGAACATATAATCATTAATGTTCAAACATACAGTTTTTTTTATCTGAAAAAAAAGAAAAAACAGTCACATTCCGATTTAAATCCGCAACAATCAAAGTCAAGTCGACCTAAACACGACCCAACCCTCAACAAATTAGCATCAACCCCAACCAAACCCCGGGTTGGGTCGGGTTCGGGTAAAATCGTGTTGCCCGACCCAATACAAGACTAATTCCAAGCTCGTAAGTTTAACAATTTATAAGAGAATTTGATATATGATTAATAGCAATGCGATTTCATGCAATAATCTGATTTTTCATCAACACACTCCAGGGTTGTGATTTTTCTCAAATTTTTCTTCCTCCATCCTTTCCGAAATCTGTTTATAGTCTCAAATCAGATTCTTTCTCACGTTTTGGAATTTTTTTGACATCCCCTTTTCCAGAGCAGAATTCAGGAACCCTCTCGCAACCCCCTTCCCTCAACCAAGATTTTCACAATCTTCCCAAGGTGTATAGAAGCAGTCTCTGAGAATACCCTTAATATGTCCATCTTTTTATTTTCAGAGAATTTTCTTCGTGATTTTTACTTTAAATAGGTCATTCTGTTAATAAGATTACGTGACCATTAATTATTTAATTACCTGAAAAATGATCTATTTATTTATAATTTATAATTTTTCAAATTAAAAAAAGTAATGACAATCTAAAAAAAAAAAAAAAAAAAATTATAATAATGAAGAAAATTACAATTTTTTAGCCCAATAATCTTACCTATACGCGCTCCAGCCAACAACGTGTTTCTCCAACCTCATCTTCTTCATCCTTCTTTACCGAAACCTCTTCAGCATCTCAAATCGGATTCATCTCCGCATCTCACAAAATTTTCCCGCCGTCCTCTTTTTCCCGCGCGATTCGCATGAAGTCGCGTGCCACCGAAGGGGTGGAGGGGATACGTGGGAATCAAACTTTGTGCTCGCGCGTGTGTGAAAAACTTGGGTAACACGTTCCCAGGCAGTCATGTTCTGCGGTGTATAAATAAAAGAGGGATATATAAATTTGCCTTGCAAATTCGGAGGCTGATAACCAGGTGAGTGGAGAAGGTATTGAAAGAGATACACGGTGGATGACGGATGATATAGAGATGGTGTATCATGCTGAACGCAGACTCTTTAAGTGTCTTTAAAAGCGTTTAAAGTAAAATAGTTGTAATTGTTCGTATGTTAATTTTTCTGCGGAGTTAGTGAAGTCAAGTGGTCATATACAGGTCGTATGAAGACACGTGTAGGCCTTTTTTGCATATTTTTAATTTACAAATGCAGTTTCTAGTATTGCAGAAGTGGTTATGTGTAATCAAGGACTTATCGATTTCTATGAGGTCAGTGTCCGAAAAAGCAGGTTTTTCTTTTATTAAAAAAGAGCGCACAGCTGAAACTGACTAGATACATCTATGTTTGATCTGATATTCCATTTTCAACTAATTTTTATATTAAGAAAAATCAAGTTAGCTAATTTTTTGAAAATAAAATATATAAATAAGTAATAACGTTAAATTATTTTTTTATTATTATTTTTAAGAGCTCTTATCTAAAATATTAAAGGGAAAAAAAAAACACTCTTAGCTAAAAATAAAATAAATACGCCTAGTAAAATAAATAAACTTTTGTTTATTAGCTAATTTTAAAAATTAAAAAGTAATCCAATTAGTATTAAAAAAAAAAAAAAAAGTATTTATCTATCTTCAAATTGGAGGCTGATAACCAGGTGAGTGGAGAAGGTATTGAAAGAGATACACGGTGGATAACGGATGATATGGAGATGGTGTATCATGCTGAACGCAGACTCTTCAAGTTTCTTTAAAAGCATTTAAAGTAAAATAGTTGTAATTGTTCGTATGTTAATTTTTCTGCGGCGTTAGTTAAATCAAGTAGTCATATACAGGTCGTATGAAGACACGTGTAGGCCTTTTTGCATATTTTTAATTTACAAATGCAGTTTCTAGTATTGCAGAAGTGGTTATGTGTAATCAAGGACCTATCGATTTCTATGAGGTCAGTGTCCGAAAAAGCAGGTTTTTTTATTTAAAAAAAAAAAAAAAAAAACGTGCAGCTGAAACAGACTAGATAAATCTATGTTTGATCTGACATTCCATTTTCAACTAATTTTTATAATAAAAAAATCCAGTTAGCTAATTTTTTGAAAATAAAATAAAATAAATAAATAATAACGTCAAATTATTTTATTATTATATTATTTTTAGGAGCTTATTTCTAAAATATTAAAGGAAAAAACCCTTTCTAGTTAGCTAAAAATAAAATAAATAAATAATAAACTTTTGTTTATTAGCTAATTTTAAAAATTAAAAAGTAATCCAATTAGTATATTAAAAAAAAAAGTATTTATCTATTTTTAAATTGGAGGCTGATAACCAGGTGAGTGGAGAAGGTATTGAAAGAGATACACGGTGGATGACGGATGATATGGAGATGGTGTATCATGCTGAACGCAGACTCTTTAAGTGTCTTTAAAAGCGTTTAAAGTAAAATAGTTGTAATTGTTCGTATGTTAATTTTTCTGCGGAGCTAGTGAAGTCAAGGGGTCATATACAGGTCGTATGAAGACACGTGTAGGACTTTTTGCATATTTTTTATTTACAGTTAAGGTTTCTAGTATTGCAGAAGTGGTTATGTGTAATCAAGAACTTATCGATTTCCACGAGGTCAGTGTCCGAAAAAGCAGGGGGGTTTTTATTAAAAAAGAACGTAAGAAACTAGCTAGATAAACCTATGTTTGATCTGACATTCCATTTTCAACTAATTTTTTAAATAAAAAAAATCCAGTTAGCTAATTTTTTGAAAATAAAATAAATAAGTAATAACGTTAAATTATTTTATTATTATTATTATTATTATTATTTTTTTTTTTTTGCGAGCTCATATCTGAAATATTAAAGGAAAAAAACCCCTCTAGTTAGCTAAAAATAAAATAAATACGCTTAATAAAATAAATAAACTTTTGTTTATTAGCTAATTTTAAAAATTAAAAAGTAATCCAATTAGTAGATTTTATTTAAAAAAAAAAAGTATTTGTCTATCTTCAAATTGGAGGCTGATAACCAGGTGAGTGGAGAAGGTACTGTAAGCGATACACGGTGGATGACGGATTACATGGAGATTGTGTATCATGCTGAACGCAGACTCTTCAAGTGTCTTTAAAAGCATTTAAAGTAAAATAGTTGTAATTGTTCGCATGTTCATTTTTCTGCGGAGTTAGTGAAGTCAAGTGGTCATATACAGGTCGTATGAAGACACGTGTAGGCCTTTTTGCATAATTGTAATTTACAAATGCAGTTTCTATAGTATTGCAGAAGTGCAGAAGTGGTTTTGTGTAATCAAGGACTTGTCGATTTCTATGAGGTCAGTGTCCGAAAAAGCAGGATTTTTATGAAAACAGAATGTGCCGCTGAAACTGACTAGATAAATCTATGTTTGATCTGACATTCCATTTTCAACTGATTTTTTATAATAGAAAAATCCTTTTCAGGCACCTTCCTAATCATATAAATTACGTAGCACCTATAGTAGTCGTTATCTGGTCTGTCCGTCTGTCCCCATATAACAGCGGAAAAAACTACCCAACCGATTGATTTGAAATTTAATATATACTAGCAAGCTACGCCCGCTGCGCTGGTCAGTTTCTACAAATGAACCTTGAAGCAAACAAAATATATCGTTTAATTTGACCTTGTATTTGAAAGCAATCTGTATATTTACCTGGAATATCCTTCCACATTACTGAAAAATGACGTGATTGCGTTATTATATTTTCTAATGTGCAGTCAAAATTTTAGCTGTTGACCAACTCTTTTATTTGGTCATTTACAGTTAAGGTTTGCTAAAGAATGATAAAACTATATGCAATATATACTAAAACCATCACTAAAAATTATCGAACTAACAATGCAAACTAATTAACAAAATCCATTCAGTAGAAGTTTTTATAAAGGCTAATCTTTTATAATCGGGTTCATCTGATTATAGAACTTTTCCACGTAATTCTAAAACAGAACAATATAAAATATACTAAAACCATCCTTACAAATTATCTACTTAACAATGCAAGTCGCAAAAAATACGCCCAGTAAAAACTTTCAAAAAGGCTAATCTTTCGGAATCGGGTTCTCCTGACTGTATAACCTTCACACAACTGTTTGACTAAGCAGCGTAGAACAATATGTAGTACATTAAAACCATTCCTGAAATAGCATCTGACTAACAATACAATTCTCATCAAAATCCGTCCAGTAGAACTTTTTCAGAAGGCTAACCTTTCATAATCCGAATCAAATACTGAAAAAGCTAATATTTGATAAAAAAAATATCACCTGATTTTCGAATTCCCCCCTATAATTCCTTTCTTTTTTTTTAAATAAAATTAATAACAGCTTTTTCTTTTATTTTTCCAGCTGTATAGCCATTCCAATTCTTTCTGCATCAAAAAAAAAAAAAAAAAAAAAAAAAAAAAAAAAAGACACCTTTTGGCTTAAAATCAAATTGTTTAGGATCAAAAGTAAAATCAAAATCGCCAAAAACAAAAGATAAATCGCGAAATATTGTTTCGATAGCAATCTTGCCCCTTGAATAATTTTTTAAGCATTGCGAACATTCCCAATCATGTTTAAATTAAATATTTTCGTTTTATAATATTCTCTCATCAAAACTCTTTTTTCTTTCTTTTTCTTTCTTTTTTTTTTTTTTTAAATTAATTTAACACAGTTTTTCTTTTATTTTTGGAGATGTATAGTCTTTTCATTTCTTTCTGCAACAATAATGATCGCCAAAAAAATAGCAATGGTAACCTTTTCGGCCAAAATAACAAAACTTTCTATCATAATTCTATAACTAATCTACGTAGAACGTCGTGTTATACATATAAACCTTCCTCTTGAATCACTCTATCTATTAAAAAAAAAAAACCGCATCAAAATCCGTTGCGTAGTTTTAAAGATTTAAGCGTACATAGGGATATAGGGACAGAAAAGGCGACTTTGTTTTATACTAATGTAGTGATAATCGTTACAGAGTTTTGTCGGGTCATTTCAAATTTTATGAAAATCGAATCAAAACTTAAAAAGATATTAATAAAAGTTTTCTTCATTCTGTTAAATCCTATCGTATGTAATCAATTCAATGATATCCCATGACAGGTAATGATTCTAGGTTGACATGAGGATTACGTGCTAGTTAAGATGGAGTCATGTTATTTCCGTATTACTGAATTTAAAAACTGAATTTGTAAACTAAATTTTTTTAATTATAGCATGTTCTGAAAATTTCAAAGCTAGGCTTAAGTTTCCCATTGGAATTTTCAGTAAATGTCAACAAAAGATAAAATGTTGCCAACTTAAAATATACTTTTTTAATTACGGAAATGAGTCATATCATAATAACAGATGATATAATTCTTTTTTTTTTCAGTGAAATAATTACAATGATTTTTTTATACATTGTATTGTGTAGGATATCTGCGCATAGTATAATGTTAATGTAACATAATTGTAATTAATTATTTGTAAAAGTGTATTGAAACTTAATTTCATAAAATAAAATTAATATCTGTAATAAGAAAATCTGCACATAAAATAAATTTTGTATTCATGCAATTTTTGCATAAGAGTGCATCAGATGTTGCACCAATATCTGAATATTTATAAAACTAGTTATAGTACGAACGCATATAATTTGTCACGTTTGACGTACAATTTCCAACTTGTTCCAAACATTGCAAAACAAATTGCAACGTGGTTAGTATTTATAAGAGTCAGAATCTGCGGAATAAGCTGTAATTTTTTAATTCGCATACCTGAAGCTTCTAGAAATCGATTTCTGCTAAATTCATAGCTTACGTATACATTTTATATTGCTTTCGAAATTAATTAAAAAAAAATTTGTTTTTTCGAAAATTAATTAAAATATGTATATATATTCGAATAAATAAAAAAAATATGTTTTTTCGAAAATTAATTAAAATATGTATATATATTCGAATAAATAAAAAAAATATGTTTTTTCGAAATAAATTTTCCAAAAAATTATGAATTGTAGCTTATAAAGTTTTAAGCCGAAATCAAATTCTAGAAGCTTCAAATATGCGAATCCAAAATGATATCTCATTCCACCAAATAGTTCTTGAGTTATGCTTATAAAAACTTATCCGCATTGCAATCTGTTTTGAAACGATTACAAATGCATTTAACGTTAGGAATTCCAAACATTACATCTTTAGAATACCTAAACTTTTTGACGAATAACTTCCCGTTTGGTATTTTAGGGTAAAATTTATCGAAAAAGTCAAATATGATGTCAAAATTGGGTGTTTATATTGAAAATATCAGAATTTTGTACAATCTCAGTATGAAGTCTATTTGTTTTAAAACATAAATTGAAAGAAAACATAATTTCCAGTCGAATGGCTATTTCTGTTTTTTTCTAGGACAATTTGATGATTAAAATGAATGAAGTGTTCTATATTTTTTTTTCTGGCCGACTGTACTTGATTTTGCAGTCGGAGTATTTCCTTTACTCCAATTTTGAACACCAAATACACAATTTCTTCATATTGCCATGAAAAATCTGTATATAAGAAAAATTAATGTCTTTACTTATCATATGTATATAGATATATATTATACATACGCACAATGAAAAAGAGATATATATACCGTATATACTCGTGTATAAGTCGAAGAATTTTAGACAAAATTTGGGAGTTGAAAATGGGGGGTCGACTTATATACCAGTTAGTAAAAAAATAAATAAATAAATTGTCGATATTCAGTATCTTTAAAGCCAGAAAATAATACATATGTCTAGGAATCATGAATCTAAAAACCTTTATTGATTTCATTTAAAGATTAAAATTTTTCAATGAAACTTATCAAAATGTAAGTTATTGTTCAGAATCTGAATATTATGATAGAATTCTCTTGGGATAGAATTCCCTTCTAGGGGCATTCCTTTTAACATTTTAATCCCCTTTTTAAAAAGAGTTCAACTTTAGAATGCTTCTAGATTTCTCTGCTATTCCCTACAATGCAAAGTAGTACTATATTTCAGCAGTCTAAGAAGTTGTTTAACCTTGTAAATAGGACTTGAATAGATTTTTCAAAGAATTTCTTATTTTTAAGTATCCTTAAATTGATGTGAATAGGTTTCAAAATAGTTTAAGCTTCTTACATAATTATATGATTTTAAAACGTTGAATTAAAAAAATAATAGTCTTATTAGAAATGAAAAAAAAAATGTTTACTAATTTAATGAAAATTTATTATTATTTTTTTTATCCTCGATTACAAATCATTTTTCAACATACTATCAGAAATGTGGTTCGACTTATTACACGAAAATTAATTTTTTTTTTTTCAAAATTTTGCGTAAGAATTAAGGGGGGGGGGGGGGGAGGTCGACTTATACACGAGTATATACGGTATATTTATTATCTATGCAATAATCAACACCTAGCTCATTTTATAAAGCAATCACGTATTTTTAAAAGAAAATGTGTTTATATGAAAAACAAATTTGCTGCTTTTCAAAATTACATATGGATTTTTTCCAAAAAATATTTCATGCCAGTTGATATCCACATTTACATAAATATTCCAGTACTATATTCCAAGTACATTTTTAAAAATGAAATACATATCTAACAATGTTTCTCCCCTACCATTTACAAATTTTAAAACAACAATTTATTTTATATTCTTTTATGCATTTTAAAAGTTCCCTTTCAACATTCTGCTCCAATCTGGTTTTAAAAAAAGCCAAGCCAACTGGGACATTTCTCTTTGTTGGTGCGTATCCATTTTGTGGCGTAACAATGCAGCTGAGGAGTAATCCTCTCCAAGATCTCGCGTTTTTCGTGCGTTGCCACCAGGTTGATAAAAAATATCTTTATCGTCTGCTCTAATAGGACCACTTCAGTTCCCGCTTCTATTATTTTGCTCCGCTCAAGGAGGGGAGTTTGAAGAGCGAATTCTGTATGTAAAACTGTTTTAAATGTAGTTATGTGAGCTTAAAAATCTTTGTGCTGCAGTTACCCGCTGAGATCGTAGATCAAGTGGAAAATCTGTCGTTTTTCTGGTTAACGAATCATATTTAAGTCACCATTTTTGACTAAAAAGTTTCGGGACTAAATATATCTAAATATGGAGTGAGAGTTGGTTTATTTATAGATATTCACAGCATATGTGCAGACGTCGAAAGCTGGTCTGGGATCGCGAAAATTTAAATTTTTCATTAGGACTGGAAAATGTAAACTGATTACGTTTTTTAAGTGTCGGGATATAAACTAAATAGCTGTGTCAGTGGGCCGCGACCCAAAATTAGAGTCTTGCATGGGTCGGGGTGTACCCGACTCGAACCCGAAATTTCTGCTTAAAATCACATCAAACCCGACAAAAAAAAAAAAAAAAAAAAAAAAAAAAATGAAAAAAAAAATCATAAACCCGAAACTCGACTTAAATTCGATACACTTCAACCAGAACCCGAAATATTCCAATCCGAACCCGAAATGATAGATCATTAATCCATATTTTAATACAGTTATGGAATAATGGTCTACAATTGTATCTCTAATACCAATTTTATCTTTTTTACATAAAAAGGAACACATACACAGTCATTAGTATTCAAATGTATCGTTTTTTTTTTCATTTGAAAAATATTCTTTTGAAAATTCGGTTCAACCAGAATCTGACCTCAAAGAGTCAAAACCTAACCCGAAACTGAAACATTTAAGTTCAATCCGATGCGAACCCGACGCACAACGAAAAAAAACAACGTCAACCCGACCCGACCCGACATGAAACATTTAAAGTCAACCTGATTCGACCACGACCCTACAACGAAAAAAAATTAGAGTCATTCCATCCCGAAGATTGGGTCGGGTTCGGGTAAAATCGGGTTACCCGACCCGATGCAGAACTCTAACCAAGATTGCGTTCGACAGAAGTGGGTTGCGTGTGATATTTTAGTGGGTCGTGAGATCTACTATTCAAAATTATATTATTAATTTTATCTGCTGTAAAAATATAAAAAGCACACTATGTTACATCATCAAAGGAAAAATTTGTAAAGATATATTGATAAACAACTTTGTAAAAAGGCAGAATTTTATGAAGTACTTTGTGTAGAGAGTGACTTGAAGTTAAAATTAACACGTTTTCATCCTAATATAATACTCTGTCGTGTGTATAAAACAATGTTATTATTAGCATTGAACTTTAAACTGAATATACTTTAAACTTTCTTACAAAGCAAAACCATGTCTGATGTCGCTGATGTCACATTGACGGTGGCAACGCCTGACAAATAAATTTCGCTTTTTCTGCAATTGTTTTAACTTCCATTTCAATTTTTACATCGTCGAATAAAGGGGAAAAAAATGCTCTTTCAAACGCAATTTGTTTGAAGTCTGTATCTCAATTTACTGATTGTATGGTTTTTAAAATAATTTCCAAGCATGGTTTAAAAAGAAAAAAAAATCTGTCTGTATCGCGTGCAGCCCGATTACGAAAGATTAACCCGTTTGCAGGTAAAACAATATCTATAGTTCAGCACTTATTTCCAGGTAATATTCCATAAGGAAAGTAAAATTTCATCAATACATAAATAAATAAAATAAAACACAAGTTTAACAGATATGTCATCGAACTACTTAAACAATGGAATAGTCACAATAAAAAAAGTTGGATCGGAAGTTTTCGGAAACAAACAGTGTGGGAAAAAAAAAAAAAAAAAAAAAAAAAAAAAAAAAAAAAAAACTGCTGTCATGACACCACAATCATACTTATATATTATACAATATATAATACACATTATACAATATGCAACTTAATTATCGAAAAATGAAAAAAAAAATCAAATCTATTCGATTTCAAATCATTTCAATAGCCTACAAATGTCACATGCTTTTACGTTTAAGGCTGTTCTCAAATTCAAATTGGCTACTTTATGACATACTTTTTAATTCCTTTTTGTTCGGAGACACATGAAATTGGCAGATGTTCTACGTAAGGTAAAGAGATTGCGCACATAGAGGTTCGGGGGGAAGGAGTAGAATGAGCGCGCAGCGACTCCAGGTAGTTGTACAACAGCAGTGTTTGAGTGTCTACTTGAAAGTGCACGTTGATTGTTTTGAGCGTCTAACATAAAACATTGCTATTTTGTTTTGTTTTCCCAAAGTAAGTGCTTAAATTTTCATAGCTATTCATCAGAATTTCTATACTATGTCAGTAGTACAAAATATTTTAAATTTTAACGATTTCTCATAAGCTACTAATCTAGACTAACAATGTGAACATCAACGGTTCGTTTTAGTAACGGCCATGTTTAAATAAAAGGTCCCTCAATCTCTCCTACCAAAATTGGAGAGTTTGCGCATCTGCTACTTAGGAGAGATGGCGCATTGTTCCCATTAGTTTCCATGCTAGGAGAGATTACGCAGCTTATTGGTAAATTTGCTTAAAAAATTGAAAAATGAAAATGGACTAATTTTAAGTTATACGTGTTATCAAGTAACTTAATGTTATTTTGTAATCTTATCTGGACTTGCTTTTTCTGATTCTTTAATTTTTTTTTTCTTTAATTAATTTTTTTTCATCGTTTTTAAATTATTTCTTTTTTCTGATTCTTTAATCATTAGGTTGAAATATTCACTCCTAATACAACAATATTTGTTCACAAAAACATTACAACAGTGTCATTTAAGTGTAATTATTATTGTTAACAATTTAATTGTAGTTATTATTAGTAACAATCTCTCCTACCCATGTGCGCAATCACACCAACCCTGTAAGGACAGATTGCGCAAAATAACTTTCTTGGTTTTATTACAACTGTTCTATTAAATTGCAACATAAGAACAAAATAGCAATGAAAATGCATAAAAAACAAATGAAGTCAAAATCATTCACGGATAGTTTAGCAAAAAATTAATATTTAGATTTTTTATTGCTATTATTTTGAATTGTAGACTCTCCTAGCTTTACCTTACATTCTTTTATAGTTATTATTGAGATCACTAAGTTAGCTTGGTGCTTTTGAGTCTTAAATGCATGAAATTTGTCAGCATAAGGATCAATATATCGCTTGTATACAGGGGTCGATCCAGACTAAATTTGGGACCTATTTAGGGCATCTTCACAAAAATCCATTTAGTAAAACAGGTCCTTCACAAAAATCCATTTAATAAAATAAGGCCTTTTCACAAAAATCCATTTAATAAAATAGGCCCTTCACAAAATTCTTCTTAATGAAACAGGCCACTTTCACAAAATCCCTCTTAATAAAATATACAAAATCCCTACACAAAATTCCATTCTATAAAAACATACTCTTCGTTAATTATTTTTATTTTATGTTCTAAAATGTGTAATTTGAAAACAAAACAAGTTCACCATAAAGGAAAACTTTAGCAGAAGGACTTAAAGAAGTTATTATTAATAAATGCAAGGTTTGAATTTGAGTAACTGGATTTTATCTTTCGTTACAAAATGTTATTTTTCACAACGGAAATATAATAAGTTTCACAATGTTTACTTTTCACAAAATGCGCCCGAAGAAAAAAAGCCTGCATCGGCTCCTGGTATACGTGCTTCAGTCTCAACAACACACCCCCCCCCCCCCCCTCCCAAGAAAAATAAATAAATAAATTTGTATAAAAAATAAAAATAAAATAAAAGAAGAAGAAGGAAAATAAATTCGATGAGAAAAAATGTTATCCCTCCATCCCCCTCTCTTCAAAACATTGTAACAGCAGAGGAATTTCCATCATTCATACACATACATCATTTATGAGTAATGTGGGGAAAAAAAATAACACTGGCGAAATGTCCATGTGCGATTGTTTCAAAGTATTACAGCCACATCGGGCGCCACCTGTTTAAAAAGAACCCGAGCGTAAAATTATCATTAGGTGATATAATTACCGTGACGCCTGATGGCAAATGTGTTAGATCTTTGATCAGTGCAGTTGAAATATAAAATAATAGTAAAAATAGTTTTAAAAATAATAAACACTTTTTTATAGACATTCAGATTTTATCTTAAAAATTACGTTTAATTTCATGACTGTAATTCATATAATTCCGAAATTCCGCTACATATACGTTAATTTATCGTGAGTCCCGATTATTGAAAATTCACCGCTTTGATTTACGCCTAATAGAAAGTGCGAACTATTGAATTTATTATAAAAAATATAATATTTCCTCTATTTCTTTATTAAGATATGGCAATAGGAAAGAACAAAATGAAATGTTATTAAAACTATCTATTGTGGATTTCTAAATTATTTTTTCAACGTATAATAATCTTTAAATTTATATTAAACTATTAAATGATAAAAGAGAAGTTTTTCTAAAAAATAATTACAGTCTTCCGTTTTTATTTCTATTTTCCACTTTTTAGTGTTTAATATATTTTATTGTTGCAGTTTCATTAGCCAATTGGCATATTTTGGCGAAAGTGTGGCATGAGGCATCATTAGCTGTATTGTTTTTGTAACCCGTAAATAGCTGTAACCATAAACATTATTTGGCGATTTATCACTTGCCGGCTAACGGAAAAATGCCTTAAAATTAATGTATTAATTTAGAAATAAGTTCTAAAAATATTAAAATATTGTATTGTCATCGGAAACACATCTGTAAATGTAATTTTTGTGTAATTCTAGCATATCAAGAAGCGATTGAAAAATCGATTACAAAATTCCCTCTTTACATACAAAGAACACAATTAAGTAATTATGATTTTAGAAAATTATCCAGACGAATTGTTATACATGCTTCAAATAAACATTATACAGAAACGCGGTTCGAGAATCGAGTTCCTCGTACTTTGTTTTATTTTTTATAGTACGTCGTACATTTAAATTTAATCAACATGTACGCTGTACGGTGAGTGTTTTGATATTTTCATAAAATATTTTTCTGCATTGTTTATTTTGACCGATACGAAATTCAAGCCAAGCCAACAAATGCACAATCGTAATTCAATGTTACATAGTTAAAATAATTATTTTTCGACATAATAAAAGAAAAAAATCCTTCTCAGGCCTACAGTTAGTTTAAATGCCTTCTGTCTAAAATTTTGAACCACTAGATCTTTGATAATTAATATAAATTAATAATGATCTTTATTATAATCATCATAATCATAATCATCAACATCATTATTATTATTATTATTATTATTAATATACGTCATATATAATGTCTTCTGATTCTAAAAATTGTCCCTAATTTTATGTTGCCTCATACTTTGTTTTAATTTTTATAGCACGCAGTACTATTAAATTCAATTAAAATTTACGATGGATATTTTTATCTTTTCATAAAATATTTTTCTGTGCTATTTATTTTGGCCGATTCACAAATTTCACTCTAAAACCAATGCATAACCCAATTTCAATGTTTCATACTTCAAATAATTATTTTCCCACATAATAAAAGAAGAAAAATCATTCTCACGCCTACAGTTAATTTGAACGCCTTCTGCCTAATAATTTGATATAAGATCTTTGATATGATAGGAGATAAAAAATAAAAATTAGTTCAGCATATTGCATCCAATAAAGAAAACACCTTTTTCTCACGCTTTGGTACGCGTATACGAGAGATAATCATTAAAAGATAAGAATTCACCTTTCATTCCTTTGAATCTTATTTAAATAAGAAAGCGTATAAAAGCAAGTCGTATGTTGGTTCTAATACAAATCTAACACAAACCAGATACTAAGTGTAGTTATCAATATAGCGGCTTGAATCATTATTAATTTATATTAATGACATTATTATTATTATTATTATTATTATTATTATTATTATTATTATTATTATTATTATACTATAGTCTTCTTATTCTGAAATTGCGCCTAATTTTATGTTGCCCCATATTTTGTTTTATTTAATAGTACGCAGTACTTTTAAATTCAATCAAAATTTACGATGGATATTTTTATCTTTTCATAAAATATTTTTCAGTGTTGTTTATTTTGGCCGATTCACAATTTTCACCCTAAAACCAATGCATAACCCAATTTCAATATTTCATACTTCAAATAATTATTTTTTCCCATAATAAAAGAAGAAAAAAATCATTCTCACGCCTACAGTTAATTTGAACGCCTTCTGCCTAATAATTTGATATAAAATCTTTGATATGATAGGAGATAAAAAATAAAAATTAGTTCAGCATATTGCATCCAATAAAGAAAACACCTTTTTCTCACGCTTTGGCACGCGTATACGGGAGATAATCATTAAAAGATAAGAATTCGGCTTTCACTCCTTTGTATCTTACTTAATGGCGTAGAAAAGCAGGACGTATGCTGGTTCTAACACAAACATAACACATACTATAGTGTAGATACCGATAAATGCGGCGTGCCTTATCGCGAAATCCCGGTTTTCTCGCGCCGAAGATTGTGTTGGCAGGAGCGTGAGAAACGGAAAAAATTATGAAAACAGATTACCTTCCACAAGAAAAAAAAATATATAAAATTAAGGGGTGGGGGACGTGGTTATAGCAGACGATCCCACGCTCGCAGAGCAGCCACCCGCACCTTCGCGGCGCGATGACAGCCAATCACCACACGCGACCGGCGTGTGATTCCGAAACTTTCTCACAGTGCGGGGTTACTAAAAGGATGTTTCTATCGCTGTGGTTGGTGATAAAAGTAAAAGTTTAATAACTTTTCTACTGTGAGGTAATGAAAGAGAAACGTGAAGTGTTGCAGTGAATGGAGTTTTACAGGTTTTATAGCGCTCATAAAATTGCTTTATTCGCACTTAATTGACAGATAACCGGTTTAATTTTTTGAAGATAAATTCGAGTAATCATCTGAATAGATTGTAAATAGATGTCTAGTATAAGAATAATTTTTTAATTTTAAAACTTAAAAGATAAATACAATTTTCATGCTGTTATGCATATTATAAATCATCAAGAAAAATAAAATTTAAACATTTTCTTTTTTCAGCTTTACACAATACAATATTCTACAGTTCTCAATACATTTCAAGTTAAGTTTTACTTTTTTATTAGCTTTTTTTTTTTTTTTTTTAATTATTATTATTGTTATTTAAATAATGTCCGATTGAAAATTTTTGAAGGGAAAAATAAAATTAAGTTTCTTTATGCTAATTAGTTGAAAATAAACAATATAGAAAAATAAACTCTTGTTGAGTGGGATTCGCAGTACCTCAAAAATATGTTACTGATACGAAATAAAAAAGAAAACGCAAAACAAATTTCTATTAAGAAAAAAAAATGTATTGAAAAGTAAACGTAACTAATGTCGGTGTTGAGTATGCCTATTCAAAAATGCGATTTGCACATGTGGCATTATTATTGCAAAATATGATATGGCATGGTTAGAAAAAAAATTAAAAGATATTATACGTCCTAATTTTTTTTTTCACTGAAAAAAATGAAGAAAAAAAACTTAATACCTGCTATGATTTTTTATTTTTTATAAAATTTTCTTTGGAAAAAGTATATTTTTTTTACTAATTACTTATCCCTTTACTTTATTATGCCTTTTGCTGATTTTCACAGTAAAATAACTGAGAATAAAATATTAATAAGACCCAAATTGTGTATTTCTAAAATTACAAAATATTAATAAAATCATTCTAAAAGAGAAAAAAATGTAACTTATTTATTGTATGGTTTAAAAAGGATTTCTAGTATATCTATTTTTTAAGATACCGTTTATGTTTCATTAATTTTATTATTATTATTATTATTTTAATTTTCTATTTTTACTTCTCTTCCGCAATATTTTGCATGAATGATGTCCTGTCTACCCAGAGCTGTAAAACAACAACAGCAACAATAACAGCAAAAGAACAAACAAGTTGGAAATTGTACGTCAAACGTGACAAATAAGGTACGTTCGTACTATAGCTAGTTATATAAATATCAGATCTTGATGATTTTTAATTCTGTTAAATGAATTCTATCGTCTGCAGATTAATTTCTGTAATAAAATAAGTATCTCGGTCGCTTGACGATTAAACCTCGGAAGCTCCTATAACAAGGAAGCACAGATTTTTTTTTTTTTTTTAATTCAAAATTCTTAATAAATATTTTAATATCTTCTAAAATTTTGATTCGATTTTCCCAAAATTTGAAATGTCTCGGCAAAATTCTGCAAAGATAATATATTTTAAATTTCAAACCATTCGGTTGTGTAGTTTTTGCATTGTTATATGCGGACGGACGGACAGACAGACGGATGGACCAGACGACGACAATAGGTTCTACGTATTTATATAATTACGAACGCATCTGAAAACAGTCTATACGCTATAACTTTGCTTGATAAACAGAGAGCATATGGAGTTTGTTAAAAAAAAAGAGGGTATACGCTATAGGCAGAGGATATACGCAATAGCTTTACTTGAGAAACAGAGGGTATTACGGAGTTTCTTATAAAAAACAAAGGGATACGCTATAGGCAGAGGATATACGCAATAGCTTTACTTGAGAAACAGAGGGTATTACGGAGTTTCTTATAAAAAACAAAGGGATACGCTATGGCTTTTACTTGGGAAACAGAGGGTATACGAAATTTCTTAAAAAGCACAGAGGGTATAACGCTATAGCTTTACTTGAGAAATAGAGGGTATTATGGAGGTTTTTTTTAATAAAAAGAAAGTGATACGCTATGGCACAGGGTATACGCTATAGCTTTACTTGGGAAACAGAGGGTATACGGAATTTCTTAAAAACAGACGGGTATACAGAGTTTCTTAAAAAGTACACAGGGTATACGTTATAGCTTTACTTGAGAAACAGAGGATATACGGTTTATTAAAGAAAAACAGATGATATGCGCAGTAAGCAGAGGGTATACACTAAAGCTTTACTTGAGAAAACAGAGGATATACGGAGTTTATTAAAAAAAAAACCAGATGGTATGTGCAGTAAGCAGCTTTACTTGAGAAACAGAGGGTATATGATACAGCTTTACTTGAGAAACAGAGGGTATATGATACAGCTTTACTTGAGAAACAGAGGGTATATGATACAGTTTTACTTGAGAAACAGATGTTACACGAAGATCATTAAAAAAAACCAGAGGGTATACACTATGGCTTTTCTTGAGAAGCAGAAGGTATACTAAGTTTTTAAAAAAATCAGAAGATATATGGTGTATACTGCCATATAACCTACACTAGAACTGGCTATAGCACATGCTTCGCTGAAAAATGCATTATTGAAGTTTGGTAGCAAAACACGCCACATTTATTTTATTTATGATTTTCCAATAAAATATATCAATAAATACGTTGTAAATGTATTTTATCTTCGAAGAGAGAGAAAGTTTATTTATTTACTATTTATTTAAAAAAAAAAAAAGAGAATAAGTAGGTGGAAGGTTAACAAATTTATATTAATAAAAATTGCAATGAGAAATATCCATTTTAAAATATTGTTTAATTTTCTTTATAAAAAAATACTAATTATAATAATTAAAAAATTAGACAGTTTTGAGATAGGCTAATTGTTTTTATCTTTTGGAAGTAACTTTGCTATTTCTTCTTTTCTTTTCTTCTTTCTCTCTCTCGGCTTTTTCTTTCTTTCTTTTTCTTTTTATTTAATTTCTTTTTATCTAATCAATTTATAGAAAGATGTTAAAATATTTTCCCGGATTCTTTTAAACTATTCTCCCTCTTCCCATTTTCTTGTTTAATTTACTTTTGTCTAAAGCTGCGCAAAACCCTTGCGGTGTCTTTTAAACACAGTACCGAAAATTGAAATTGAAAAGTTCTTAGAGGAAGTCTGGGATTTATATGAGTGTTTGGAGTAAATGAAACTTTTTAAGTAGTAATAACTAGACACTTAATTGATTTTCTCCGTTTTAAACTTTTCTAACTGCATAGAGCGATTGTAAAAACCCAACAAGAGGTGTTCAATGAAAATTTGAACTTATAATGCTTTTATTTTTATTATGCTCAAGCACGATGATTATATTTATTTTTTGAAGGCAGATTTGGTAGTTTCCGAGTCAAAGAAAAAACCCCAGCTGTAGTAATCGCAGTCATTTGAGAAATTTAGCTAATTAAATAAATCGCTATTCAAATCAGAGTCTTTTACAATGTTTTTCCATTCATGAGACACTGATAATAAGCTGTTTAAAATACAGTGAACTTTGTATCATATTTGGCAATTTAAAAAATACACTGTAAAAAAAATTCTCAGGTTACTAAAATTTTTTTAGTATATTTGTATTCCACAGATTTTTTTAGTAACCGGTACTAAAAATCGGTACTAAAAGACTAAAAAAATTTTTGTATTCTTACTTCGTAACTATAAAATCTGTAAGAATTACTAGAAAACAGCTAGCAATGATTCCGATTTTTAGTACCGGTTACTAAAAAAATCTGTGGAATACAAGTATACTAAAAAATGTTTAGTAATTTCCAAAGATCAGTTAGAAAAACTAAACTTTTTTTAGTAGATCGACCCATTTTTTTACAGTGTACAGTTTAGCCGAACTATTAAAAAATGTAACTAATTTAAAAATACTACTCTGTCATTTTAAAAATACTAGGCTTTAAATACGAGTCACCATTTCAAACATAATGAACTTTATGTAAAATATTAGTAATTTTAGAAATGCTGTTAATCAGTTGAATCGATATTTAAAACCGAGTAAACTTCATTTTGCCATTTAAAAAGTACTGCTAATAATTTAAGTGTATTATGGCAGCAGCAATATTAAGTTCTTTTCTGAATCTTGACCAATTATTGCAAAAAAAAAAAAAAAAAAAATTCTTAGAATCACTAAAAGGAAAAAAAAAATCAAACTGTGATTAGATGTGAAATCATGTAATCGAAAACACGAGTGCAATAAAGTGTTATACACTGTAAAAAAAAAAAAAAAAAAAAAAAAAAAAAAAAGTCGATCTACTAAAAAAAAATTTTTTTTTATTGATCCTTGCAATTACTAAAAAAATTTTTGTATTCTTATTCAGTTACAAAAAAATCTGTAAGAATTACCAGAAAACAGCTAGCAACTATTCCAGTTTATAATACTGGTTTGGTTACTAGAAAATTCTGTGCAATACAAATTTTCCAAAAAAAAAAAAAAAAAAAAAAATAGTAACCTCGGAAATTTTTTTTTTACAATGTATAACCAAATTTAAATTTTAAGAAAATTGAAGCAATACATTTTGTCGGAAATTTTCTATATTTAATTTCGTTTTGGTAAAATTTGTTTAAATGTTAATGAACCTGGTATTAAATAAATATATATATATTTGGAAGACTCTTAAATAGTAATTATTAAATATAAAATATTAAACAATAATGTCTCATATCACCACTAATTAGTATCTTAGTATTTTAGTTTTACTATTTGATATAATAACTCATAACATCTTAATCAATGTTTTTATTTTATTTTATTTTTTATTTATTTATTTTAGGAAATTGTGGCACAACACCGGCTTCCATTCATGTTTTAAATTTATAAATGCTTTTGTTAGGTGGAGCAGATCATATATTCTGACATAGAAGTAAGTCTCTCCCTGTAGACATGCATTAGAATTAATTTTCATTAATGAAATTGTATTTTATTCGCAATAAAATCGCTCGTCTCATAAAAAATTAGTGCATTAAAGCCCACTATTGAATAGGAGTATGTGATGCCTTATAGTTTAAAATTTTATGTGCATGAACAAGCAACATGCAATTTGCTTTTTTTTAATTAATTAATTTATTTTTGTTTGTTTGTTTAATTAAAAAAGGGGGATAAGATAATGGCAAATAGATTGGGGGGTGGGGGAGGATTTACTTACAGAAGCGAAATTAAAAATACTTTTTAAAAGTAAATAATAATAATAAAAAGGAGCAATGTGTATTCCAAGTAATGTTATGATAATGGAGTTTATACTTAATATATCATTATTTATTATTATAAAATAATATTTTAGGAATAAATTATTTTTTATCCGCTAGTAATATAAACAAATGTATGATAAGTCCAAATAAATAAATAAATAAATAAATAAAGTGAGAAAAGCGCTTTACTCCACCATTTTTTTTTTTTTTTAACACCATACTTTTTGATAAAACGTGGCGTATGGAAATGGTATTGCTATTTTTATTTTAACGAACTCTAAAAACGTATAATTTATCAATAAAATATTAAAGTCTAATAAGCAGCAATCTTAAACATATAAGTAAGTAAATATAAACAAATTTTTTGCAGAAAAACAGATATTTGCTACAAATTCAAAACATTCTTGTAAGTATTCCCAAATTATTTTAATAATTTTTGTTTTATAATTGGAATTGGCTTCTTTTTTTTTTTTTTTAACATCAACAAATCTCTCCAGCCGCAAAACAGCATCCGAGGTTGGCAGGTAATTAGCAATCGCACGTGTGTGACCGTCGCCAAGGCCGCACGCACCGCTGTGGCAACCCTTCCATTCATGAACACGCTCTGAACGACTCCCGGCGCAGTGTTGCACAATACTACAAGGAAGTGAGAGTCGCGTGGCGCAGCTCCGGATACTACATAGAAACTCGTGTGCGCACACCCCCTGCGAACGTCTTATATCATGAAGAGAAACATAAGTGACATGGATTCGGAATGTGATGATGTCTTTGGCGACGACTCAAAGGGGTAAGTTGGCTTTCGCTTTTGTTTTTAGAACTCCACTGTTGCTTTAATTAAAGCTTTTAAAAGCTCGTAAAAGAGGATGGAAATGTTTATTTATAAATGTTTTTCAAATTTTGATCTCGAAACGAAATTAGTCATTCTCTTTAATTTTACTAATATTTAAAAAATCAAGGAACATTTCCAGTTTTTTTTCTTTTTTTAAATTATTATTCATTTTTTTTAAAGGTTTAATTATATTTAGAATTTGTTTCAACATATGTATTTTTTTTTTTTTTTTTTTTTTACATTATTCATTCTTTTAAACTTTTTTGATGTTTACAAAATTTCTTTCAATGATTATGTTCATTTTTTTTTTCAAGTTTATTTACACATATTTTTGTTTTTACTGATTTTAAAAATAAATAAATCAGGGAATATGCTCATTCTTTCCAATTATTATTCATTCTTTTAATCTTTTACTGATGTTTAGAATTTGTTTCAAGTCTATTTATAACAGGCGTGTTTTTCCAAACGTTATTCTCGAAATGAAATTATAAATTCGTTTAAATGTTACTAATGTTTAATGAAATCCTTAGTTTGTTTAAACACATATATTTATTTTTTCTTTTGTTAAACATTATTCATTCTTATAAACTTTTACTGATGTTTACAAAATTTCTTGCGATGAATATGTCCATTCTTTTAAATTATTATTCATTCTTTTAAGAATTTACTCATATTTAGAGTTTGTTTTAAGTTTATTTATAAGAGATGTGTTTTTCCAATTTTGATCTTGAAACGAAATTATCCATTCTATTTGATTTTACTGTTTATTTATTTATTTATTTATTTTTCAAATCAAGGGATATATTCATTCTTTCAAATTATTATTCATTCTTTCAGTCGTTTACTGATATTTAGAATTTTATAACAGACATGTTTTTTCAAAGTTTACTCTAAAAATGAAATTATAAATACTTTTACATGCTACTGATGTAATTCCTTACAATGAATATGTACATACTTTTAAATTATCATTCATTCTTTTAAGCTCTTACTGATACTTAGATCATAAAAAGAGTTAATTTTTATCAAACGTGTTTTTCAAATTTTGATTTTGAAAGGAAATTATTCATTCTGTTTAATTTTACTGTTATTTGAAGTGTTTATCTTACAGAATATGATAACTTTATAACTAAATTAAGATTATTATTATTTATTTCTTTATTTTAAGATCGTTTCCTTTTCTTTATCTTCGAACAAAAGTTATATGAAATAATAATAGCAATAATATTAATATTGAAAATATTTTTAAACATGGCATTATTGAGTAGTATTAAAATACGTGGAAAATTTGATATTCAACCACAGCAGGTAATTTTAATATTTATTTATTTTTAAAGGGTCTTTATTTTTTGTTCATTAAGTAAATTCGAAACTGTGTCATCTTCTTTATCTTTCAACAGTTTTTAAAATCTCTAAAACTTATGCTATTGGTATTTTTTCTTCCTATTTTTTTCTCTCTCTCTTTGTAATATTTTACTGTTAAATAATGTTTGATTTCTTTTTGCGATATAACATATATTGACTAAGAATATAATTTCTCATCAAATACATGTGATGGTACATATGTTTTCTATGGTTACGTTGATAAATAAAAAATAATATGTGTATTTATGCAAAGAAAATTCACATTTCATCCAATTTGTCTGTTTTTATATTTAATAAAATAATTTATTAATAATTAATGTATATAATAAAATATGTGTGAATAAGTAAATATTTCTAAGGATACGTATAAATTGAATTTTCTGAATTTCGGATATTTGAAATTATATAATTTATTACCTTTGTGATAAATTAATTTTAATTATAATAAAAAATAATTTTTTTTTTCATAACATATTTTAATAATGATCCTTTGCAACATTTGAAATTATTTACAAATGTTTGCCAATTTTAGCTATTCGTAATATTTGCAACTTTAAAAATATATTTAAAATTTATTATTTAAAAATTTTTTCAATTCTATACACGAATGTACAATAATTCCTGCAATGCAGTATTAAATATTGTATACGTGTAGTTTTTATTACGATAAATATATAAATAAATAATTTGGCTAGTATTATAAGTCGATCAGTCTTTCAAAGCTATTTTCAGAGATAGTCTGGATGACTAATCTGTGTCTGTTAATATTTAATAAAAAAATAATTCTAAATCGTTCATTAAACACAAAATAAAACAATGTTTTATAAACCAACAGTCAAAAAACAAGAACAAATCTTCTAATTTATTTATTTATTTATTTATTTATTTTATGTGTCAAAATTCTTGATAAATAATTTTATATTGTCACAGAAAAATATCAACTTTTCTATATGGTTTTCTATGTATCTAACTAAATAATTTAGGAATAAGGTATAAAGATATATTAATATCTATTATTCCAGTAAATATAATCATATTTCCAGTAAATAAATATATGTACTATATTATGTTAATTTTTGCAATAAGTTTATATATATATATATATATATATATATATATATATATATATATATATATATATATATATATATATATATATATATAATGAATGGATCTTTAATTAGCTTTTCCAGTACACCAGCCATACTCAACCTGCGGCCCACGGGCCGCATGTGGCCCGGAGACCTTTTATGTGCGGCCCGAGATACATAATCAATAACCTCTATTTATTACATTAATTGAGATCTGTATAAAAGTTTTGAGACCTTCACTGTTCTTTTATTTATTTCATGAGAAGACATCAGGACAGAAAAACTGTCCTGTTATTTAAAATTACTAATTTAAAATTATCTTAAATACCGTTTCCTTAGTCAAAAGTTCTTTTTACATGTAGTTCTATTTGTTCTATAGTGGTGTATACATTTTTTAATCTTCAACACTAAACCAATATTATTCCAAATTTATTACATTTGCACTAATACATTTCTACACTTAAAAAAAAGTGTATGTATTGAGAAAATGATTAATTTATTAAAGCAAGTCACCTTATTATTTTCTTTAGAACTTGGAAATGCTACATTGTTATATTATTACATTTAACTAATAATGCTTATTAGGGTTGAACGTTTACCAGGGAAAAAAGTGTCAACAAAATGTTTTATACCACTATTTGTATTTGTACATTTGCAATTGAAATCTACCACAAAGTTTATTGTTTGGAAATAGTCGTGTTAAAAGTTTTGGTAATATTTCTTTTTCGACAAACGTTCAATCCTACTGATTATATTAACTTTATTATATAGGTTTGTTATATACTACTTTTTTTAAATTTTACTATTTAAATTACCCCGTTTTCACATTATAATATAATTGTGTTGCGGCCCGCCGAACGTTCCAAACATATGTTTGCGGCCCGCGAGAAAAATAGGTTGAGTATGGCTGCAGTACACCCTTATTCTCTGTAAATTAATTTTCTACCCTGTCAAACAGGTTTCACTGCAGAAAGTATAATATAGTCGGAAAGGCAAATAATTCCAATTTCCCCCGCCTCGCGCCGTTCAAAAATATTGTGTTTATTTTTAATTTGGAATTAAATAGGAATATGCTAAGAGAATCGAAATATACTTTAAATTCTTTTTATAGCTACTTTATAATTTTATAAATAATGAAAGTTAAGTTTTGGTTTGCCATTAAAATATATATATATATATATATATATATATTTGCATTCATCAAGTACGAAAATATAATAATTTTCTTTTAACATGGTTAATTAGTCTAATATTAAAATATATGTATACAGAATATTTTGTTTCTAAAATATGTAAAATAAACGCAATTGAAAAATGCTGCGTTTACACTTAGGAAAAAGACAAATGTTGCTTAATCTACGTAAATATAATATAATCACAAACAAAAATATACTATAACCTCTTCCAAGTCACCCATGACTCCGATACAGGTTCTTTATAATTAGAAACCTCAGAAATCAATATATTTTCGAGCTTTAAAGAAGCATTTATATAAACAAAATTTCTTATGCTGCCATTGATTTTCGGAAATGTTTCCTAGCAGTTTATATAGTGTATTAATCAGTTTTTTCAAATATTTTTTTAAAGTGTTAATATAGGTTAAGGTTAAAGTCTTTAATAGTGTCATAAATTTAATAATACTTTAATAGGTTATAATAGTTTAATAGGTTTAATAGTTGTTATAATAGTATAATAGGTTATAACAGTTTAATAGGCTTTATAGTTGTTATAATAGTTTAATAGTTTTAAAGTGTTTAATATATGTTTTTAAAATGCTATTTATTCTCAATTAAACAATTTTCCGCTGAGTAAATGAATTTATAAATGTAAGAATAACAAAACAATATTAAATTTAATGATAATGCTGTTAATGCTGTTAATTTATCATGTTTGTCATATTTGTTGAACATAAAACAGCTTAAATGAGAATTGATAGCATCCAAATATCCTACATTCCGGGTTGAGAAAACTGATTAATACACTATAAAAACTACTCGGAAACGTTTCCAAAAATCAGTGGAAGCAAAGAAGCTTTGTTTTTATAAATTCTTCTTTAAGTCTCGAAAATATATTGGTTTCTTTTTAAAGGATAAATAACATTTTTGGAAATCGTTAGTAACTCGGAAGAAGTTTTGCATATTTTTGTTCGTGGTTCTATTATATTTTCGTATATTAATAAATATCTGTCTTTTTTACAGTGAAATTATATATAGTATTACAGCTAAATATTATATTTTGCTTTATTATTAAACTGAATATATTTTCACAAAATCCGGCAAATAAATTTTTAGAGAATCAGTTAATTAAAAGACTGACTTGTAGGAAATAACCAACGTTATTAATAGAATATTTCCGATATGTTTCAAAAATTCTAGAACCTTGCGGATTCCCTGCTTGTTTAATTAAGTAGCTTCAAGTATCGACCGTTACACCCCTCTGATATGATTCATCTTATTTTGTGCATATGCTTCTGCACTTACGCATACATATATGTAGCCTAAAATTAAATTAATATGTCATGTAATCGTTATTAACTGAAGAAAAAAAGGATTAACATATTGAAATTTAATTAAAGTACATAAACAATATTTTTTATTTCAGTAATAATCATTAATGCATCAATTAAAAGTTCATAAGGATTTTGATATTTAACTAAAACGAAATATAACATAAACATAAAAATTAAACTGACTTTATGAAATTTTTTTCTTTCCAGCAAAAAATTGCGTTTATTTTTAATATGGAATTAACTAGGAAAATGTTAAGATAATATTTTGAAATGTGTTTTAAATTCCTTTTATAGATTTTTTTTTAATGATTTTATAAATGAAGATGGTTAGGTTTTAGTTTTTTATTTTTAAAAATAAAATAATATTTGCATTCATCAAGTATTATAACATAATAATTTTCTTTTAAAATGGTTAATTAGTCTAATATTTTTGAAAAATATAGTCAGAATATTTTGTTCCTAAAATTTGTAAAATAAACACAATGGAAAAATAATGAGTTTATTTATGAATAGTAGTACGGCTAAATATTGCTTTATTATTATACTAAATATATTTTCGAAAAATCCTTGAATAAATTTTTAGAGAATCATTTAATTAAAAAACGAACTTGTAGGAAATAACCAACGATGCATGCATATATGCAGTCTTAAAATTAAATTAATATATCATGGAATCATAATTAACTTAATAAAAAATGATTAACATATTGAGATTTAATTAAAGTAAATAAAAAAAATATTTTTACTTCACTAATAATCATTAATGCCTCAATTAAAAGTTCATAAATGTTATTGATTACTAATTTTATGCTTCTTTTCTTTCACAGAACTCCTACACAAAGCAATGATAGCTGTCAAATGCTCAACAGAAAAAGAAGACGAGGTGTAAGTGTTTTAATATATTTATTATTATGTTGTACAAATTATATATATGTAACTAATTTATTAACTTCCCAATTCAACTCCCATTAATTACGTATTATTTTTAATTTTTTTAAGTTGTTTGTATTAACTAATTAAATCATTTTTTAAGCTACATTTAAAAAAAAAAAATCCAATATTTTCTGTAAATTTAATTTGAGCAGATTTTCGCTTTATTTAGTAATTTTTCGTTACATCTAAAAACAGATACATTAGCATTTATTAACTAGGCAGATAATGTGCAGTTATATTCCGATTTAGACCAACTAAAAAGCATTAAAAGAATTGTTATAAAATAAATAATTCAGCTAACTGATAACAATACCTTAAAAATGGAGATGAAAAAAAAAAAATAAAAAAATAAAGTGGTTGAAAAAATATAATTTTTGAAACATTTAAGTAAAATGCAGAATATGGGAATTTATTTACTAAAGTTGGAATGGATTTAAAGTTATAATAATTATTTCTAAACATTATTCAACTATTTTGTAATTTATAGAATTACCTGGAAACGTGTCAAAACATATGTTTTGAACAATATAAATTTATATAACATATACGTATATGCTTGTTAATCAATGACAAAATGTGCTAATCAAGCGTTATTCAGTGCCACACAATTCATTAAATAAAAACTTGTATAAATTGCTGATCTTTAAAAATTTTAAATCTTTGCGTCTGTTATGCAGCATGAAAGAAATTTAAATGAATAATGAACTTCGAAAAATATTTGATAGATATATGAAAAATTTAGTTTTCTTTACAGCTATCAATTGTCAAGTTTTCAAATTATAATTTTTTCTTTTAAACTGTGCGACATAGTTGAATTCATACTTCAAAACTTGTTTTAATATTTTTTAGTGTTTTTTAACTCTAATAATATCTTTTCTTTTTTTCAGATTATTGAAAAGCGTAGGCGAGATCGAATCAATAGTTCCTTGTCAGAGCTTAGAAGACTTGTGCCTGCTGCCTTTGAAAAACAGGTAATATTACATTTTTATTGTATTTTTCTTTTTAGAAAGACATTTAATAGATTTAATAGATCTTTTTAAATAGATTTTTATTAAATTTAAATGCTGTAAGACATTATTGAAACTCAATAGTTTGAAAATTAAAAAAGATACAGGACCTTAAAACCTTCAAAAAATCATTTTTCAGTTTTTGTTTTATTCTAAATCTTTAAATATTTCTGGAAAAAAAAAACCGCATTCAAAATCTGCATTCAAAATTTCTGTATCATTTATTCAGTTATAATCAGTCATAGACGGCTGAGACAATGATATTTTAAGTGGATAATGAAACTTTAAAATGCGTTTTCAACGATTAGTAAATTTTATGTTTGTTAACCACATGGGAATTTCTTCCCAATCTTTTTAAAACCAATTGCACAATTTACACCTTTTTCCCTTACTCCGGAAAAATAAGATAAAAAAAACTGTGCTAAAATTAAAATTTAAAAAGTTATTTTTGTGTATATTTTGGTTTTAAGTTAAAGATAAGAGTGTTATGATTCTATTTTGGTCAAAAATTGTTTTCTATGTGCATAATTTCCAGTTTTATCATGTGCGCAGCACTTAATGATTCTCTTACGCGTATTAGTGAGATGAATTTTTTTAAATTAAAATTAAAATATTATCTTTGTGTATACAACATTTATTTTTCGGCGTAATATATTTAATAATATATATACTTTAGGTGGAAAGAAAAAAAATCTTAATTGTATATTATTTGAGTTTTGGTATTTTAAAAATGTGGTTGTTTCGTCAAACCGAAAGGTTCTGTGCTCTCTTAAAATGATATTGAAATCAAATGTAATATCAGTTGCTCATGAGTATGATTATACGTGAGTTTTAAAAATGCTTCTTGCACAAGAATCTTATACAATTTTATTTTTCTATTCCAGGGATCTGCTAAATTGGAAAAAGCTGAAATTCTTCAACTGACTGTAGATCACTTGAAGATGCTTCATGCAAAAGGTAATAATCTTGCTTTTGTTAAACAAAAATACTTTTATGTTTATTTTTATTTATTTATTTAAAAAATCAATTGATTTCCAGCATCAATATACCGATTTGTGAACATGCTGAATTTATAAAAAAATGGCTTATTAAATTGAAAATTTTAATAGTTTATTAACATAAATTGGATAAATTTATTATAAGTTTAATTCAATCTTAAAGAAAAAACGAATCTGATTTTACTATAGACGTTTTTGCATAGACTGACAATTAATCAGTTTTTAATCAATTATTAATTACTTAAGCTTGTGGCATGTTTCTGCCAATGCTAATCAAGAGGTTCTTGCATTGTCATAATTATTTCGAACTTATCAATCGCTTCTTAGAAGCATATAACCAAATTACTCAAATATTCGTCTGTTTTGGGGTTTTTCCTGATTAACTTTCTTTTCATCTTAAATATTTTAAATTTCAATTGCGTCGCTAGAACATTGAAAAAAAATATAACTTAAAGAATTTTGTAAATCATTTATCACTTCAGTATGGGATATGCTATATAGATGTTTCAGCCAATGTTATTCTAAAGATTTACCTCCTTTATTTTTTTTAATTAATTTTTCAAGATTTTAAAATAATATAACATATGTATATACAAATGAAATTATTTAATTTCTGATCTTAAGGGTATTACTCAGCTGTGTATCCAGTTTTACTCGCTAATGTTAAACGTACGGACGTGAAATGCGTTCTTATGTTATGTTTTAAATATCTCTTCAGAAAATTAATGTTTCAAACTTTTTTGTTCAGTATATTCTTCTTAAAGAATGTATCTTTCTTTTTCAGTTGACAAAATATTTTTAAAATATATGCTTAATTTAATATTTTATGTGTTAAAGTCTTAGCCAAGCTGACGAAGTTGTGAATAAGATTTCAACACTTCAAATAAAATAAAATTTATATTTTAGAAATATTTTGTCAAACAAAAGAAAAAAAAAAAAAAGAGAGAGAGAGAGAGACAAAAAAAAATAGTTAAAAATATTAATTTCTGATGATATATGTTAAAAATAAGAATGCATTCCATGCCCATAGGTTTAACATTAGCGAAGAGAATTTTAGATCTCACTGACCAACACATTTAATTTATATTCACCTTTTCTTAATTATTTTTTTATGTTCATTTATTTAAGCTACATATGTAAAAGAATACTGTAATAATTTTTTCCTTAATATTCTAGGTTTCGATGCCTTGTCTTTCGATCCCCATAAATTTGCCATGGACTACCATAGCATTGGTTTTCGTGAATGTGCCTCAGAAGTTGCCCGCTATCTTGTTGCCATCGAAGGTATGGACCTGCAAGATCCTCTCAGAGTTAGACTGATGAGTCACCTGCAGTGTTATTCCGCCCAAAGGGAACTCTCTCTCAAATCATCCGTCCACAACCCATGGAATCCCTCCACCTTCCCAACACCTCTTCCTCAAGCACCAACTCCCCAGTACCCTGGTCCATCTTCTGCTCCAATTCCTCAAGTAACAGAAGCACCCCTCCAACCATCCTACAGCTGTGCTGAACCATCAAGGATGGTTCAGACCATGGACAATGCTTTTGCATCAAACAGCCATTACGCAAGAGTTTCAAATGGACCTTCCGTTAATGCATCTTCTATGCCACCTGCCACTATGTCACTTGTACAGCACACTCCACCAGCACCTCCTATGATGACACCGTTGCAACAAATGTCCAGTTCAAACCAGTACCTTGGAGGACATGGTTTTACTAGCGGTGGTTATGGAAGCACAGGTGCTTTTAACCAACATGCTACTTCCACAGGACGTCCCTACAGGCCTTGGGGAGCAGAGCTTGCATATTGACTAGATTAGTTGAACTGTTTTTCAGTGCCTGTTGAACCGTGTACATAGATTTGTTGTATAGCTACTTACGAAAAATGACTCTAAACTATTTTTTTATTCTGCCATTTTTATAAACTTATATCTGTGATTTTTCATGAACCATCGAATGCATTTTTTATACTTTTAATAATATTTTTTGGGATACTTAATTTTTAAAAATTTTTTTTAAAGATAGTTCTAATAGTAATGATATTTTTCAACCCATAAAACAACATGCGTATATGTAATATTACAGTAATAATTTACCTTAATATGACCTTTTTCTATAATTTGTGAGAAATAATATATGAGAAATAATGCCTGAATATTGAAAATTTAGCTGATTAAGGGGACTCCGTACCTCTCATTTTGACTAAAAATGACGAAAATGTCGAATTACAGATTTTAAACATAAAATGAATCTTAACATCTCTAGAACATTGTCACCAAAATTCTTGACGATCTGATGAATATTAAAGGAGATAGTGTTAAAACATTTAGATGAAATTTAATATCTCTTATTTAGAAATGAAATATTTAAGCTAATTTTTCTCACTTCATAATTTTTCATATTCTCTATGTAATCAAAATTTCCTCAATAATTGAGCAAATTGTCTAAAAATTTTTCAATGTACACTGAGAAAAATGACACTTTCAAATTTAAGTAAATCGATGTTTTCATTTTGTTATGAAACAAAAAGTTTCAAATATGAGGACCCACTGCTTTCAATTCTGAAATACTCAGAATATTGAAACGTGGACATACTCAAAACTGAGCATATAAAGTTCAGTTCATACTCCTTTTTGAAACATAGACATACTCAAAAATGGTTAGAATCAGTTCAAACTCATTTTTGAAACATGGAAATACTCAAAAATGAGCGTCAGTTCAAACTCATTTTTGAAACATGGAAATACTCAAAAATGAGCACATAATGTTTCATTCTTGAGTGAGTGCATGTTTTCAGAAATGAGTATATACATATTTCAAACTTGAGTAATTTTGATTCGGAGCCATTTTGACTATGTGACATACTCAAATTTGAGTATTTTTTGCTCAGTTCAGAAATTGTCGTTTTTAGAGTGTATCTTTAGATTATATGAGGGATAACTAAATATTGATTTTCCGATATATTTGAAATTTTTGTTTTAAAGCAAATCTGAACTTAGGTATAAGTGATTTTCATAGGCTTTTTCCTTATGCATCCAATTATTAAATTTTTTCTTCTGATTTAATCTTTGTATAAAAAATCCGATACTTAGGTTTGTACAACAGTGTGCTCTGAGTATAAGATAAACAAATGTAATTTGAAATAGAAAAATTGAAAAAGAAGAAAAAAAAAATTGTTAAAAAAAAATCATTTTATAAAAATATTATTAATTTATTTACAATTTAAGGCTTTTTATTATGATTTTGCTTTATTGAAACATGATTTAAAACTATAATATGTCGGTGTTATTTACAGAATAATTTTTCTACTTGGTACCATGTCATCTTAAGTCTTTATGAACTCTCACGTTTATGAGATTTATAAATACTACATCAAGTTACAAATTCAAGTATCACACAATGTTGAACCAACATAAAGTACTAAAATCTTTAAATTGTTATCAATAATTTCATTATTTTCTAATATTTATTAAATGATCCATTTTTTATGCATTTATTATTCATTATAAGTAATATGAAATTAATTGTATTAGTTTCGTAGTCTATAAAAAATTTTTATTAGCGTAACTGTAAAACTTGTCTTATAGATTTTTATGTACTATAGGAAACGAACGTTTTGGTAGAAAGTTATTGATTTTACTTTTTAATACATATTTTAAAATAGGCAAAATCTGGCCTATTTTATAAGATATTTTTTAAAGATTTTATATTTGGAAATCGTGTAAATTACATAATACTACGAATAGTTAATATTACTCGGCATTTCAAGGTTATTTCTTCCAAAGGAAAATTATTACCAAAGGAAAATTCTGTAATTTTTAATTTAGATCTATGAATTTTGATTCTAATCAATTTTAGTGTATTAATATACATTTCTGTTAATAATATTACACAGACAAATGAAAAGAAATTCCAAAGCAATTTCAATTTTGATGAGATAATTTAAGTGAATGTCTGTATTTTCATAAAGTTGTATAATAATATTTTAAACAGTTTCACTCCAATGCTATATACATTTCAATAATCTTTCAAACAGCATTTATAATATAAAGTAAATAAAACACACATTGTACTAATATTGGCCAGCTTACAGAGTTTAGAATTTTAGAAAATTCTTGTGCCATATTTAAGAACAAATCTTCTACCCACTGTGCCTTTACATAGAGAGTGAAAATGTATAATAAAATACTTTCCAATTATGTAACTACATTTTAAAGAGACCTCACTCAAGATATTTTATACAAAACTGCTTACAAGTCGAAAGCACAATTTCTAACATTTATGTAGTAATTTGTATACATTGTAAAAAATGACAAAGATTTCTTAATCTAAGCTCTTATCTTTTTTAAGATTTGAGAAAATATAATATAACCTCTTACGAGTTACCCGCGATTCTGTAAAGCGTTCTCTTATCTTTAAAAGCACCGAAACCAATTGATATCCGAGAATTAAAGAAATATTTCTGAAACAATAGTTTATTTTGTTGCCCGTATTTTTCAGAAATGTTTCCGAGTAGTTTTACAGCGTATTAATTAGTCTTCTCTACCCAGTATATCTTTTTTGGATCTACAAATTCTCAAGTATACAGTTGCACACAACTGTATTTTTCCGTATATTTATTTTGCAGTTGCACTGTTCTGATTGGTATTAGCAGAAAGATACGAAATTTATCAAATTTCACTATTATCTCATAACAACAAAAAGTTGTAAATTTATCCTTCTGATATTAAGCAGCCGATATTAGTTTGGTATTTTATTGTTTAACAAAAATTCGTTTGAAATTAATTATTTTTATTTATTTTATTGTTTCCTTATATTTAAAATACTGCCATATTAAGCCTTAATCATTATTTAAATATTGACAGAAAAGTGATATAAAATTTAAACTAGTTGGAAATTTCATAAAATTATGTCAAATATCTTGTGATGGTATACCTTCGAAAAAGTACTTCATTTATAAATTAATATAATAGTCTGATATTTTAAACACTTTCTGTAACTTATATATTTTGTTAAATAAGTTTAACTCGATTCTTGTCGCATACATATTTTTTATTTTATTTTATTTGTAAAAATAATTTCTATAAAAATAACAAAAGAAATACTTAATAATTTATTCATTATACTTTTTCAAAAAAGATCTAGTCTATTTGTATTTACAATTATTTTATTTTGTGATTTATATTTTAAGTTTATTATTTTGTTATAAAATTCCTTTTACTTTGTGTTTTTATTTTGTAAATCAAAAATATTTTTGCAGTCAAATATGTGATATATTACCTCAGCATCTGAGCATATCTATTTTTTCACCTGTATTGCTTGTATATACTCTAATCTAGTCTTTTATTAAAAATGATGTTTCATATTGATTTGTCTTGGTTTACTTTGAATTACAATCACCAAAGTCTATTTATTAACTTAACACAATACAGTCAAGCACGTGTCTTGGAACAACTATTTTGCTAAAATAAATGTTTCTAATATGCGAGTATTGCATATTGCGTTAAATGGAGCGGAGAGGGGGAGGGGGGACAGGAAAATTTAAACCTCAGACATTTTCACTTAAGCCCTTGTAGCTTATGTGTATTGATACTATCAAATCAAAGACCAACTTATGATAAGAGCATCGGAAAGTTATGTAAAAGTTGTTTAAAGTGTGTTTCCCGAGAGATTTTTTGTTTAGACTTCAAAAGGGAAAGAAAATTTGCATAAGACTCTTTTTGGAATAGAATTTTTTGTCCCATTTATACAATACTTTTGAGTAATTAGAGTGATGTATTTCTAGAGTAAAGATCAGTTGGACTAGCATGGGGATTCTAGCACTTTTTAGCACTCTGTTCACTATTTAGCATGGGGTTTAGCCCCCCCCTCCCCTCTTTAAAAGAAGGTAGAAAATCTTAAACGGGCAAAACACCTAGAATAATATTTACTTTAAAAAAGTAATCACATGAAAAGATAATAGAAATCGTACGTACAATTATATTTCATTTTATTATATACATCAGAGATGTGAGACGGATTCGGGTTCAAAGTAAAAATTTTATTTATTCACAAACTGAAAAAAAAAAAAAAAAAAAAAAAAAAAAAAACCTTGCTATTTGAGAAACAAGAATGTATTCTAATTTTTTTTTTAAAGTGTTTTACAATTCTAAGTTTTTTAAAGTGCTTTATAATTCCCAGTTTTTAAAAGTGTTTATAATCTAGTTTGCAGGAAATTTAATTGTTATTGATGGGATATAAGGAAAAATATTCAATCTGGTTCTCACGCGTTTGCTTGTGATAGTTAACATAAAGAAGCCATGGCTATTACTTGCCTATTTTCGCTATCTGTTTCAAGTTCTTTCCCAGAATTGCTAGAAAACAGAACTTATGTCCTTCTGCCATAGTTATACAATGATATTTTAAAAGAATAAGTATAAGTATTGCGACTTTTGCAGCTTTCTGACAGTGGTAGGGTATAAATAACAAATTTGCAATTTTAAATAGATTTTCAGAGATATGAAAATCCCGAAGCGTTATCACGAGGGAGTACTTAAGATTAATACTTATTTATATGTAAAAAGAGATTTTTTAAATGAGAAAATTAATCTTGAAACAATTTTAAAATGCTGTTAACAGTTTTCTATTGGTGTACTTTCGGTATCGAGTTCGGGCTCTGATGACACAAAATCTTACAGACTCGGGCTTTAAATCGTCGGGGTCGGGCTCCGAAAACAGAGCCCGAACTCATATCTAACACATACGGCCTTTTTCAAATACTACCTAAAAGGTAAACTTGATTTGTATTCTTTTTAGTAATTGGAAGTATGTTTTTATCATCAGCGGTTTATAAGGGATAATCATATCAACCTCTATATAAAATTCCCCGATATAGTACAATAAGCAATCACACCACTTCGATTTTATACTAATTTAAAATCTATACCATTGTTGAGGTGTTTAAAAAATAAATAAATAAAGAGCAATCTGTCACATATTTTACTTCTGTAAATTGTCCTTGCGAGAAATTCTGGAACATTCGGCATTTATCTCTTCTTATTTGAGCTGCACCCTAATTGTGTAGGTTTTCCTTATTAAGAGTCTACATCAGTCATGCGAGAAAACGCGCAAGCTAATGTTAAGTCTATGGGAAGGTTCTTGGCAGGTATCTCGCTCGCATGTTAATATTTAATATATTTTTTTTCATAGAATAGCTTAGGTCGATCTCTAACGTTGTTAGTTTTTACTTTTTCGATTTTGGTTCCAATTTTTTTTTTCACATTCAGAACCGGTTCCAACTGGTTCCAAAATTGAAAATGTCCGCTTATAAAAAAAACTGTAACCAAAATCAAAAAAGTAAAAACTAACAACGTTAGAGATCGACCTCAGCTATCCTATGCAAAAGAAAAAATATATATATATATATATTAACATGCGAGCGAGAAATCTGCCATAGACTTAACATCAGCTCGAGCTAGTGTAGGCTCATAAGGCTTTAATAAGAAAACTATCTCCAAGTCAAAAATTTCCAAAAGCTTGTCGATAAATTCTTTTTTTTTTTAAATTATTATTTTAATTCAATTTTATTTATTTATTTCGAATACAAGCAACAAATGCAAAACCTACAAAACCGTTTTTTCAACAGAAAATAAGATTTTGTAGTGACGTAATTGAGATTGACAAAAATTGCCTCCTAATAAGTATTGACAGCTTTATTAAATAAGAGACTGCAGGCACCAACATAATTCAACCAAATTATAGCATATTTTATTTAACCTTTTTGTATACAGGGTGCGCGTGATAAATGGCAATAACTCCCATCTCCTGATTTCAAGTTTCTATTAAATTTGAGAAACTGTGTTTCTAAGGTTATGATTTAACATTATTTCTTTATCAGATAAATGTAGTAAATGCTGAATGAAATCATTCCCTGGCTTTTACCTTGTCTTTCATAGCTTTTTGTTTGAAGTTCTTTTCTAGAATTACTGGAAGACAGAACTCATGTCCTGCTGCCATATTTGTACAATGATATTTTAAAAGAATAAGTATTGTGACTTTTGCAGCTTTCTGCCAGTGACTGAGTATCTATATATATATTTCTCTTACGTGGCGCGGAAATAAGGCTGAATTTCTAGGTTATCGTTTGGCAACAACCGTAGTTTCCAGCTCCAATATGGCGGCCATTGTAAGGGCAGTGAAACTCAACCTAACAATTTTTAAAAATAAAATAACATGTACGTAATCCAAAGCGTTTGAGATGACTCCTCATTTTAATTATGAGTATTACCGTTAATTCCAAATGAATTCTCAACTCTTATTTAGAATTTATTTACGAATTTTTCTGACACGAAAACCGGAGAGAATAAAAATATCAACTGTCTAGATTGCACCTGCTGCCATCTGTTGCTGTCTTGATGAAGTAAAAAAATAATTTCTTTTGGAAAATCTGTAATCAATTAGAATATTAAAATGTCGAACGAAATTTAAACAATGATTGATGATATATATAAACTAGCTTCCTATCACGTAGTGTTTTTTTTAATGAATTTAAGCCGTGCTGTACAATATTATAGGAGCAATGAGTTTTAAACTAATTGTTTTCCAAGATCCCTGTTTCCATAGTATTTAAATGATTTATGCCCATTGGTAGCACCAATATAAATGCATTTTTAATTGTGTTTTCAACGAAGTTTTCAATTACTTTTTTTTTACATTAAAAAAAATTGTCAATTTCATATGTTAAAATGATTTATGGTAGTACTCATTCCGGCTAGAATTGCTTGGGACCGAGTAGCGGTCTTAATGTGAATAATGTGCTTCGCAATTCACGGGGGGTTGGCGAGCGTTAGCGAGTAGGGGGCTGAGCCCCCTAGTAAATAACAAATTTTCGGGAACATGTGAAAATCACGAAACGTTGCCATGAGGGAGTATTTTAGAATTACTAGATATATCTATGTAAAAAGAGATTTTTTAAATGAAACAAGGCATTTTGAAACAATTTTAAAATGTTATTAACAATTTTCTACTGCGTATTTTCGGTATCGAGTCTGGGCTCTTATGACACAAAATTTTTTGGGTTCGGGCCGTCTCAGATTTCAAATCTTTGGGATCGGGCTATGAAAAAAGAACACGATGGTGTGGTGGTGGTGTGTTGTTAAGGCGATTATCATACGCGAGGGATATAGGCCAAGGGAGGAATCGAAAATGGCAAAACTAAAAACAGAAAAATCAAAAACGGAAGCTCTGTGAAAACCTGGAAGAATAAAAAGCGGCAAAACTAAAAACGGAAAAATCAAAAACGGAACTTTCGTAAAAACCCGGAGGAATCGAAAATGGCAAAATTAAAGACAGAAAAATGTCAAACGGAACTTTCGGGAAAACCCAGAAGAATCGAAAACGATAAAACTAAAAAGGAAAAATCAACAACGGAACTTCTGTGAAAACCCGGAAGAATAAAAAACGGCAACATTAAACACTGAAAAATCAAAAACGGAACTTTCGTGAAAACCCAGAAAGAATCGAAAATGGCAAAACTAGAAACAGAAAAATCAAAAACGGAACTTTTGTAAAAACCCTAAAGAATCGAAAATGGCAAAACTAAAAACAGAAAAATCAACAAAGGGAATTTTCGTAAAAACCCAGAAAGAATCGAAAACGGCAAAACTAAAAACAGAAAAATAAAAAAAAACGGAACTTTCGTGAAAACCCAGAAAGAATCGAAAATGGCAAAACTAGAAACAGAAAAATCAAAAACGGAACTTTTGTGAAACCCCTAAAGAATCGAAAACGGCAAAACTAAAAAAAGAAAAATCAAAAAAGGGAACTTTCGTGAAAACCCTAAAGAATCGAAAACGGCAAAACTAAAAACAGAAAAAAAGGGAACTTTCGTGAAAACCCTAAAGAATCGAAAACGGCAAAACTAAAAACAGAAAAAAAGGGAACTTCCGTGAAAACCCAGAAAGAATCGAAAACGACAAAACTAGAAACAGAAAAATCAAAAACGAAACTTTTGTGAAAACCCTAAAGAATCGAAAACGGCAAAACTAAAAACAGAAAAATCAAAAAAGGGAACTTTCGTAAAAACCCTAAAGAATCGAAAACGGCAAAACTAAAAACGGAAAAACCAAAAAAGGGAACTTTCGTGAAAACCCTAAAGAATCGAAAACGGCAAAACTAAAAACGGAAAAACCAAAAAAGGGAACTTTCGTGAAAACCCTAAAGAATCGAAAACGGCAAAACTAAAAACAGAAAAATAAAAAAGGGAACTTTTGTGATTGATTAAATATTGATTTTCCGATATATTTGAAATTTTTGTTTTAAAGCGAATCTGAACTTAGATATAAGTGATTTTCATAGGCTTTTTCCTTATGCATCCAATTATTAATTTTTTTCTTCTGATTTAATCTTTGTATAAAAAATCCGATACTTAGGTTTGTACAACAGTGTGCTCTGAGCATAAGATAAACAAATGTAATTTGAAATAGAAAAATTGGAAAAGAAGAAAAAAAAAATAAATTGTTAAAAAAAATCATTTTATAAAAATATTATTAATTTATTAACAATTTAAGGCTTTTTATTATGATTTTGCTTTATTGAAACATGATTTAAAACTATAATACGTAGGTGTTATTTACAGAATAATTTTTCTACTTGGTACCATGTCATCTTAAGTCTTTATGAACTCTCACGTTTATGAGATTTATAAATACTACATCAAGTAACAAATTCAAGTATCACACAATGTTGAACCAACATAAAGTACTAAAATCTTTAAATTGTTATCAATAATTTCATTATTTTCTAATATTTATTAAATGATCCATTTTTTATGCATTTATTATTCATTATAAGTAATATGAAATTAACTGTATTAGTTTCGTAGTCTATAAAATTTTTTTATTAGCGTAACTGTAAAACTTTTCTTATAGATTTTATGTACTATAGGAAACGAACCTTTTGGTAGAAAGTTATTGATTTTACTTTTTAATACATATTTTAAAATAGGCAAAATCTGGCCTATTTTATAAGATATTTTTTAAAGATTTTATATTTGGAAATCGTGTAAATTACATAATACTACTGTAAAGAATTGGGCCTCCTCATCCAGGTGCGCGATGTGCCATTCTAGCATTTCCTGTGAGTACACTTAACTACATACCTTCCCTCGCTATTTTTGCCTTGAAGATTAGCAGACGCCGAATTCTATTGTACTGTGAGCGGAAAGTTCGGACAGTGATGTAGTGGTAAGGCGTTACCCAAAGAGGGGTCTTATGCTTTGATCCTTGCCGAGTTCGTGGGAAAGAATTCATCTGCGAGAGAAGCGATCTCTGCACACGATTTTTAGGTTTGCGCCCGAAACTTTGCCCTTTGTCTTAGAACGTCCAATGACGGACTTAGTGAAAACGAAACAGAGGGATCTCAAGGCTGCTAAGAGGATGGAGAGTTTCGAGGGGCCCGCCACGACAAGACCCCGCCCTTAGAAGAAGGTCCCCTGCGAGAATGAAGAAGAGAGAGGACAGTTTTTGGAGAGATCGAAAAGGAGAGTGTTGACTCTCTGGAGAAGGGAAAAGGAAACGTCAGTTTCTAACTCAGCGTGGTGTAAGCGCTAGTGAGGTCCGACCTCTAGAATTGATACAGCAGGTATCCGCTGAAAATCCCAGCGAAGGGAAAAAGCACACCAAGTGCGAGAGTGAGAGTTCTTAGACTCAGAATTAACGAGCATTAGTAGATCTTCCGAAGAGAAGGAACGGACGAGCCTTGGTCCGAATGAACTTTGTTTTGTAGTCACGACTGTCTGTAATGTTTAGAGACTTTTGTTTGTTTCAGTTACACTTGGAGTCAAGAGGTCATTAATTTATAAGCGATTGACTCACGAAAAATAATTAAATGCTGTATTGACATCTTGTATATATTTTTCATTAGAATTAACATTGTTATACAATAAAATTCTATTTTCTAATTTATGCGAGAAATTCTCTGTGCCAACGATCCGATCTCGCTACCACTCACCATCTTTTATCGGGTCGGTATAGAGGAGTTACTACAACTGGTGGCTTGCGGTGATGGATTAATTAGCAAAAATTAATGACATTCTCTAAAGACAAAGAGTGGACTCTGAAATTTAAATCATCAAAGTGCTCCAAGAAAGAGTCTCCTTGTGACTTGTGACCTGAGTCTCCTTAGGCGCCCCTGTGGATCAACACAGCATCAGAAAGAGAAATCTACCAAGAATTCTGGAGAGTGTTCCCCCATCAGAAAGAGAAATCTACCAAGAATTCTGGAGAGTGTTCCCCCATCCGGAAGAGTCCCCATCCGAAAAGTGTGACAGAGAACCCCGTCTGTGCTCCTGAGAATCTCTGAAGTCTGTGCTTCTGACGTCCTGAAAGACTCTTAGTAATGGAGGTAAGCTCTTTTTATACTCAGTGTGGCTTTAATTGTTATTAGTGTTTGTATAGGTGTTGTAGGCTTCAAAAAAAAAAAAAAAGTTGTATGTTTATTTTTGTGAGAGTAAATATTTTGAGAAATTTTTCCGGTAGAAAAAAAAAGTATGATGAGATATTTCCGATATAACTGTAACTTATTTGATAGACAAATTTTGTAGTTAAAATTAAATTATTGTTGAATTAATTTAATGCAAACTGAGAGTTGTGCAGTGTTACAAAATTTTAGCTGAATCTATAAATGAGAGTTCATTGAAAAAAAAAAAAAAAGTATCGAACGCATTTCATATTTTACGATAACAGAGTTGATTTTATATGTTTTTTGTGAATTATTCTAAATCTTTTAAGAGTGGATGCAGAGATTAAGACCACCATTGATTAAAAGAGAAAGGAATTGAATAAGACTTTTGCAATTTAAAATATTTTTACTGTGCTTTTTGAAATTGAAATTGTTGTTTTGTGTAAAATTTATCCCATATGTATTTTATAACCAAATACCAAGGTGAATGTGTACGATAGGATAGGGTTGCTTATTTTTATATGTTGCATATTTTTTATATATTATTGTTAAGCGTACCTTTTTTTATGAGTGTATATTTTGGTAATATTTTGAAGCACTTGGTAGGAATAGCATTAAATCTTATTGTATTGTTTTATAATTGTGGGAAAGATAATTTCTAATTTTACACTTTAAAAATGTCGGAGCTTAAATATTTTAGGAAAGCTGATTTGCAAACGTTAGCTTACGAATTTGAGGTCATTTTAGAGGAAAATGATACTGTACCGAAAATTATAAAAAAAATAGAGTCGTCAGAGGGATTTGATAAAGAGCTAGCCTTAGCGCAAATTAAACTGTTAGAAAAAGATAGAGAAAATAAATTATTGACAGAGAAGGAAGAGAACGATAGACTTCAAAAAGAGAAAGAACGCGAACATGAGTTAGCTATGTTAAAAGCGACACAAGAGTCAGATGACCGGAGTACCGCATCCAGTAGCATCTCAGTTAGAACGAATCATTTACCCCTAAAAACAATTATGCATCGCGTTGATGAAAAGAATTCGGATATTTCGTTGTTTTTGAATTTATTCGAGAGACAGGCAAAAAAATGTAATCTAAATTCGGATATGTACTACTATTTGTTGGGTAATCGCACTCAGAAATTGTTAGAACAGGCGAAGAAAAAACCCGAATTGATGAATGCAGTTTTGACACGCGCTCAAACGAGAGAAAAGTATGGCCCAGCTCCGAATCCGGTAAATAAACAAATTGTGATTTCCGAGGAAGAAAAAGAAGAGGATATTTCTAGCGGGAATGTTGAAGCGGAAACTTTGAATTCCGAGGAAGAAAAAGAAAAAGAAATTTCTAGCGGGAATGTTGAAGCGAAAACTTTGAATTCAGTAAAAGAAAAAGAAGGGGGAATTTTTCGCGAGTGCAGTGAAGCGGAAGCGTTGAATTCAAAACTAGAGGGTGAAAATCTAGAAAGCCCTATTGAACTGGTCAGTGTGGATAAGGGATTATCGCCTTTGCCGATATGTGAGGAATCTTCGATCTTAGCAAACATTGAAAGAGGGGTTAGTAAAATGGAAAATGACAGGTATCCATCTCTCGAAGAGATTAGAGGGAAAGGGGAAATTGAAGAAACGCATTGTAATGCAGGAGATTCTTTAATAGTGGCAAATGCCAGAGACAATCGCATGAGTGGGGGAATGCGGGTGCTTGTCCCATTGCATTATAGAGTGGATATATTTGGCGCGTGCCTAGAAAAAGTGTCATTACACTTAGGGAAAGGGAAAGTTAAAGGAAATGTGTCAGAATACTTGAACCTTGGGAAAAGATTGATAAGCGATTTAACTACCGCATTTCTAAAAAGGTTCGGTGTTAAGTTGAAAAATCCGAGAGTGTGTCGCACAATAAGCGATAGTATTGCATGTTGGCATCGAAAAGTTAGAAAGCTCTTGAAAGCGTTAGTATTTGGAGAATGGATAAGAGAAACGGAGGAAAATAAATTCGTGAAGGGATGTGTGTTTAATCTCACGAACAGGTTAAAAAGAGGTCGAGTTTTAGCCGTTGAAAATGTGTCAGAAAAACGAGAAAAGAGGAAATTTTGGTTTGACAGAAAGGCGGTAAAACGGAAGCTTAATGTGAAAGATGAGGTTTTAGTTTTAACTACCAGAAAGCCAATTAAAATGTCAGATAGTCGGATAGGGCCGGGAAGAAAGAAGTCAATAATTACGGAAACAAATTGTATTGTGAATGTTCCTGGGAGGCGACAGAAATCCCAGATTTCTCACTTGAGTTTAGTAAAGCCTTACAGAAAACGGGTGGAGTTAGCAGATATCTTAACGCGGGAAATAAACGCACTTAAGAATTTCTGTTTACCGTATCCAAATGATATGGCGATTTTTTCAGATAGTTGGAAGGACAATATGCGTCATCTAGAAATAGTATTAAAAAATGTTAATGACGCGAAACTAAAAATCAAATTGGCGAAATGCAAGTTCGCTCAGAAAACCGTAAAATATCTTGGGCATATTGTAGGTGAGGGCAGACGGAGGCCAGCTGAGGCGAAAGTAAGGGCAATTAAGGAATTACCGGTTCCGAAATCGAAGACTGAAATTCGTAGATGTTTGGGAATGGCTGGATATTATTCCCGGTACATAAAAGATTATGCAGTGATTGTAGAACCATTAACGAGGGCGCTTAAAGGGAAAAATAAAAAAGAAAAGATTGCATGGAGCGACGAAATGGGAAAAGCCTTTGAGACTTTGAAAATGAAACTTACTGAAGAACCGGTGCTATACGCTCCTAATTTTCAGAAAGAATTCATAGTACAAACGGATGCTAGTGACTTAGGTATTGGCGTGGTATTGGCTCAAAGAGAGGGATCGGAAGAGCACCCCATAATATATTTAAGTCGAAAATTTACTGATAGTGAGAAAAGTTTCTGCGCCACTGAAAGAGAGTGTGCAGGGATTATTTTTGCGATAAAAAAGTTAAGGCATTATATTGATGGACAAAACTTTTCTATCGAAACAGACCACAATCCCTTGGTATTTCTCAAAAGAAATTCTGGAAATAATCCCAGGTTATTAAGGTGGTCCTTACCTCTGCAACCTTATAATTATGCCATTTCTCATCGCGCAGGCAAAGACATTCCGCATGTTGATTGTCTGAGTCGAGTTTAAGGAGATTCCTTGATGAACTTTTGTATATAATTATTTTAAGATTTTTTATTTTTTATTTCACTGTGTTTTATTTCATTATATGTTCATGATTTCTTATCAGAGCGCGAAAAAAAAAAGAGGAAGGTAGTATTATCTTATTCATGTATGTTTTATTTCTTGCCACTCTGATGTAATTTGAGCTTGCAATTCTTTATCCGACTCTTAGAGATTCTTAGTGTTTCACCCTTAAGAATCGTTTGAGGAGGGGGTGTTGTAAAGAATTGGGCCTCCTCATCCAGGTGCGCGATGTGCCATTCTAGCATTTCCTGTGAGTACACTTAACTACATACCTTCCCTCGCTATTTTTGCCTTGAAGATTAGCAGACGCCGAATTCTATTGTACTGTGAGCGGAAAGTTCGGACAGTGATGTAGTGGTAAGGCGTTACCCAAAGAGGGGTCTTATGCTTTGATCCTTGCCGAGTTCGTGGGAAAGAATTCATCTGCGAGAGAAGCGATCTCTGCACACGATTTTTAGGTTTGCGCCCGAAACTTTGCCCTTTGTCTTAGAACGTCCAATGACGGACTTAGTGAAAACGAAACAGAGGGATCTCAAGGCTGCTAAGAGGCTGGAGAGTTTCGAGGGGCCCGCCACGACAAGACCCCGCCCTTAGAAGAAGGTCCCCTGCGAGAATGAAGAAGAGAGAGGACAGTTTTTGGAGAGATCGAAAAGGAGAGTGTTGACTCTCTGGAGAAGGGAAAAGGAAACGTCAGTTTCTAACTCAGCGTGGTGTAAGCGCTAGTGAGGTCCGACCTCTAGAATTGATACAGCAGGTATCCGCTGAAAATCCCAGCGAAGGGAAAAAGCACACCAAGTGCGAGAGTGAGAGTTCTTAGACTCAGAATTAACGAGCATTAGTAGATCTTCCGAAGAGAAGGAACGGACGAGCCTTGGTCCGAATGAACTTTGTTTTGTAGTCACGACTGTCTGTAATGTTTAGAGACTTTTGTTTGTTTCAGTTACACTTGGAGTCAAGAGGTCATTAATTTATAAGCGATTGACTCACGAAAAATAATTAAATGCTGTATTGACGTCTTGTATATATTTTTCATTAGAATTAACATTGTTATACAATAAAATTCTATTTTCTAATTTATGCGAGAAATTCTCTGTGCCAACGATCCGATCTCGCTACCACTCACCATCTTTTATCGGGTCGGTATAGAGGAGTTACTACACTACGAATAGTTAACATTACTCGGCATTTCAAGGTTATTTCTTCCAAAGGAAAATTATTACCAAAGGAAAATTCTGTAATTTTTTATTTAGATCTATGAATTTTGATTCTAATCAATTTTAGTGCATTAATATACATTTCTGTTAATAATATTACACAGACAAATGAAAAGAAATTCCAAAGCAATTTCAATTTTGATGAGATATTTTAATTTAAGTGAATGTCTGTATTTTCATAAAGTTGTATAATAATATTTTAAACAGTTTCACTCCAATGCTATATACTTTTCAATAATCTTTCAAACAGCATTTATAATATAAATTAAATAAAACACACATTGTACTAATATTGGCCAGCTTACAGAGTTTAGAATTTTAGAAAATTCTTGTGCCATATTTAAGAACAAATCTTCTACCCACTGTGCCTTTACATAGAGAGTGAAAATGTATAATAAAATACTTTTCAATTATGTAACTACATTTTAAAGAGACCTTACTCAAGATATTTTATACAAAACTGCTTACAAGCCGAAAGCACAATTTCTAACATTTATGTAGTAATTTGTATACATTGTACAAAATGACAAAGATTTCTTAATCTAAGCTCTTATCTTTTTTAAGATTTGAGAAAATATAATACAACATCTTACGAGTTACCCGCGATTCTGTAAAGCGTTCTCTTATCTTTAAAAGCACCGAAACCAATTGATATCCGTGAATTAAAGAAAGATTTCTGAAAGAATAGTTTATTTTGTTGCCCGTATTTTTCAGAAATGTTTCCGAGTAGTTTTACAGCGTATTAATTAGTCTTCTCTACCCAGTATATCTTTTTTGGATCTACAAATTCTCAAGTATACAGTTACACACAACTGTATTTTTCCGTATATTTATTTTTCAGTTGCACTGTTCTGATTGGTATTAGCAGAAGGATACGAAATTTATCAAATTTCACTATTATCTCATAACAACAAAAAGTTGTAAATTTATCCTTCTGATATTAAGCAGCCGATATTAGTTTGGTATTTTATTGTTTAACAAAAATTCGTTTGAAATTAATTATTTTTATTTATATTATTGTTTCCTTATATTTAAAATACTGCCATATTAAGCCTTAATCAGTATTTAAATATTGACAGAAAAGTGATATAAAATTTAAACTAGTTGGAAATTTCATAAAATTATGTCAAATATCTTGTGATGCTGCCTTCAAAAAAGTACTTCATTTATAAATTAATATAATAGTCTGATATTTTAAACACTTTCTGTAACTTATATATTTTGTTAAATAAGTTTAACTCGATTCTTGTCGCATACATATTTTTTATTTTATTTTATTTGTAAAAATAATTTCTATAAAAATAACAAAAGAAATACTTAATCATTTATTGATTATACTTTTCAAAAAAGATCTAGTCTATTTGTATTTACAAAGATTTTTATTTTGTGACTTTTAGTTTAAGTTTATTATTTTGTTATTCAATTTCTTTTACTTTATGTTTTTATTTTGTAAATCAAAAATATTTTTGCAGTCAAATATGTGATATATTACCTCAGTATCTGAGCATATCTATTTTTTCACCTGTATTGCTTGTATATACTCTAATCTAGTCTTTTATTAAAAATGATGTTTCATATTGATTTGTCTTGGTTTACTTTGAATTACAATCACTAAAGTCTATTTATTAACTTAACACAATACAGTCAAGCACGTGTCTTGGAACAACTATTTTGCTAAAATAAATGTTTCTAATATGCGAGTATTGCATATTGCGTTAAATGGAGCGGAGAGGGGGGGGGGAGAGGGGGGGACTGGAAAATTTAAACCTCAGACATTTTCACTTAAGCTCTTGTAGCTTATGTGTATTGATACTATCAAATCAAAGACCAACTTATGCTAAGAGCATCTGAAAGTTATGTAAAAGTTGTTTAAAGTGTGTTTCCAGAGAGATTTTTTTTTTAGACTTCAAAAGGGAAAGAAAATTTGCATAAGACTCTTTTTGGAATAGAATTTTTTGTCCCATTTATACAATACTTTTGAGTAATTAGAGTGATGTATTTCTAGAGTAAAGATCAGTTGGACTAGCATGGGGATTCTAGCACTTTTTAGCACTCTGTTCACTATTTAGCATGGGGTTTAGTCCCCCCTCCCCTCTTTAAAAGAAGGTAGAAAATCTTAAACAGGCAAAATACCTAGAATAATATTTACTTAAAAAAAGTAATCACATGAAAAGATAATAGCAATCGTACGTACAATTATATTTCATTTTATTATATACATCAGAGATGTGAGACGGATTCGGGTTCAAAGTAAGAATTTTATTTATTCACAAACTGAAAAAAAAAAAAAAAAAAAAAAAAAAAAAAAAAAAAAAAAAACCTTGCTATTTGAGAAACAAGAATGTATTCTAATTTTTTTTAAAAAGTGTTTTACAATTCTAAGTTTTTTAAAGTGCTTTCTAATTCTCAGTTTTTAAAAGTGTTTTACAATCTAGTTTTATTGATGGGATATAAGGAAAAATATTCAATCTGGTTTTCAAGCGTTTGCTTGTGGTAGTTAACATGAAAAAGCCATGGCTATCCCTTGTCTATCTTCACTTTCTGTTTGAAGTTCTTTTCCAGAATTGCTAGAAAACAGAACTTACATCCTTCTAGTGTTTTACAATTCTAAGTTTTTTAAAGTGCTTTATAATTCTCAGTTTTTAAAAGTGTTTTACAATCTAGTTTGCAGGAAATTTAATTGTTATTGATGGGATATAAGGAAAAATATTCAATCTGGTTTTCAAGCGTTTGCTTGTGGTAGTTAACATGAAAAAGCCATGGCTATCCCTTGTCTATCTTCACTTTCTGTTTGAAGTTCTTTTCCAGAATTGCTAGAAAACAGAACTTACGTCCTTCTAGTGTTTTACAATTCTAAGTTTTTTAAAGTGCTTTATAATTCTCAGTTTTTAAAAGTGTTTTACAATCTAGTTTGCAGGAAATTTAATTGTTATTGATGGGATATAAGGAAAAATATTCAATCTGGTTTTCAAGCGTTTGCTTGTGGTAGTTAACATGAAAAAGCCATGGCTATCCCTTGTCTATCTTCACTTTCTGTTTGAAGTTCTTTTCCAGAATTGCTAGAAAACAGAACTTACGTCCTTCTAGTGTTTTACAATTCTAAGTTTTTTAAAGTGCTTTATAATTCTCAGTTTTTAAAAGTGTTTTACAATCTAGTTTGCAGGAAATTTAATTGTTATTGATGGGATATAAGGAAAAATATTCAATCTGGTTTTCAAGCGTTTGCTTGTGGTAGTTAACATGAAAAAGCCATGGCTATCCCTTGTCTATCTTCACTTTCTGTTTGAAGTTCTTTTCCAGAATTGCTAGAAAACAGAACTTACGTCCTTCTAGTGTTTTACAATTCTAAGTTTTTTAAAGTGCTTTATAATTCTCAGTTTTTAAAAGTGTTTTACAATCTAGTTTGCAGGAAATTTAATTGTTATTGATGGGATATAAGGAAAAATATTCAATCTGGTTTTCAAGCGTTTGCTTGTGGTAGTTAACATGAAAAAGCCATGGCTATCCCTTGTCTATCTTCACTTTCTGTTTGAAGTTCTTTTCCAGAATTGCTAGAAAACAGAACTTACGTCCTTCTAGTGTTTTACAATTCTAAGTTTTTTAAAGTGCTTTATAATTCTCAGTTTTTAAAAGTGTTTTACAATCTAGTTTGCAGGAAATTTAATTGTTATTGATGGGATATAAGGAAAAATATTCAATCTGGTTTTCAAGCGTTTGCTTGTGGTAGTTAACATGAAAAAACCATGGCTATCCCTTGTCTATCTTCACTTTCTGTTTGAAGTTCTTTTCCAGAATTGCTAGAAAACAGAACTTACGTCCTTCTGCCATAGTTGTATAATGTTATTTTAATAGAATAAGTATATGTATTGTGACTTTTGAAGCTTTCTTTCAGTGGTAGGGTATAAATAACAAATTTGCAATTTTAAATAGATTTTCAGGGACATGAAAATCACGAAACGTTGTCACGAGGGAGTATTTAAGATAAATACTTATTCCTATGTAAAAATATATTTTTTAAATGAGAAAATTAATCTTGAAACAATTTAAAAATGTTATTAACAATTTTCTACTGCGTACCTTCGGTGTCGAGTTCGGGCTCTGATGACACAAAATCTTACAAACTCGAGCTCCGAAAAAAGAGCCCGAACTCATACCTAACGCATACGGCCCTTTTCAAATACTATAACTAAAAACTAATATTGATTTGTATTATTTTTTGTAATTGGAAGTATGTTTTTATCATCAGCGGTTTAAGAGATAATCATAACAACCTATTTAAAATCCCCTGGTACACTGCAAAAAATAATTGTTGAATTTACAGTATAAAACTGGCATCCCAGCTGCCAGTATTATACCGTAAAATTAACAGTATTAAACCGTAAAATAAGCAGTAATACGCTGCCGCGCAAGCAGTAATACGCTACCGCGCATTTCCACGTCAAACGTGACAAATGAGGTGCGTTCGTACTGTTTTTATTTCAGTGAAATGAATTATATCGTCTGTTATTATGATATGATTCATTTCCGTAATAAAATAAGTACATTTTAAGTGGGCAACATTTTAACTTTTGTTGACATTTACTGAAAATTCAAATGGGAAACTTAAGCCTAGCTTTGAAAATGCCAGAACTTGAAATTCATATTTAGACTCTTTTTTTTTTTTTCATTTATTATCTATTTCTCCGGAAACATCTATCCAAAAAAAATGTCGTAAGATTATATGATTGCTAAATAATTTTAGTATACAAATTTGGTTTTTAAATTCAGTAATACGGAAATAATATGACTCCATCTTAAATAGAATGTAAACACAATGACAACCTAGAATCATTACCAATCATGGGATATCATCGAATTAATTACGTATGATAGGATTTAATAGAATGAATAACGTGACTATAATTCGGTCATAGAGGTTAAAAAATGTCATATACGTCATATATGACTATAACTTGGTCATATAGGTTATAAATGTCATTTACGTGATATATGACTATAACGTCATACATGCCAGATAACTTGACGATACATCTCGTTCGCTTGAGGATTAATCCTCAGAAGCTGCTATAACAAGGAAGTACCGATTTTTAAAAAATTCAAATTACTTATTTATTAAGTAATTTGAATTTTTTAAAAATCGGTACTTCCTTGTTATAGCAGCAAATTTTTATTAATATCTTTTTAAGTTTCGATTCGATTTTCATAAAATTTGAAATGATTCGACAAAATTTTGCAACGATTATATATATTAAATTTCAAACCATTTGGTTGGGTAGTTTTTGTTATATGCGGACAGACGGACGGACGGATCAGAGGATGACTATAGGTACTACGTATTTATATAATTACGAACGCACTTAATAAGAGACTGCAGGCACCAACATAATTCAACCAAATTATAGCATATGTTATTTAATTTTTTTGTATACAGGGTGCGCATGATAAATGGCAATAACTTCCATCTCCTGATTTCAAGTTTCTTATTATATTTGAGAAACTGTGTTTCTAAGGTTATGATTTAACATTATTTCTTTATCAGATAAACGTACTAAATTGCTGATTGAAATCATTCCCTGGCTTTTACCTTGCCTATCATAGCTTTTCGTTTGAAGTTCTTTACGAGAATTACTGGAAAGCTGAACTCGTGTCCTTCTGCGATAGTTGCCACAATATATTTTAAAAGAATAAGTATTGTGACTTTGCAGCTTTCTGCCAGTGACTGAGTATAAATAACAAATTTGCTATTTTAAACAAATTTTCAGGAACATGTGAAAATCACGAAATGTGGTCATGAGGGAGTATTTTAGGTTTACTTAGTTATATCTAGGTAAAAAGAGATTTTTTAAATGAAACACGACATTTTGAAACAATTTTAAAATGTTATTAACAATTTTCTACTGCATATTTTCGGTATCGAGTCTGGGCTCTGATAACACAAAATTTTTTGGGCTAGGGCAGGCTCAGATTTCAAATCTTTGGGATCGGGCTATGAAAAAAGAACCCGGTGGTGTGGTGGTGGTGTGTTGTTACGGCGAATATAATACGCGAGGGATATAGGCCGAAGGAGGAATCGAAAACGACAAAACTAAAAACAGAAAAAACAAAAACGGAACTTTCGTGAAAATCCAAAAGAATCGGAAAACGGCAAAACCAAAGACTGCAAAATCAAAAACGGAACTTCTGTGAATACCCGGAAAAATAAAAAGCGGCAAAACTAAAAACGAAAAAATCAAAAACGGAACTTCTGTGAAGACCCGGAAGAATAAAAAGCGGCAAAACTAAAAATAGAAAAATCAAAAAACGGAACTTTCGTGAAAACCCGGAGGGATCGAAAACGTCAAAACTAAAAACTGAAAAATCAAAAATAGAACTTTCGTAAAAATCCAGGAGAAGCAAAAACAGTAAAACTAAAATCGGAAAAATCAAAAACGGAACTTCTGTGAAAACGCGGAAGAATAAAAAACGGCAACATCAAAAAAGGAAAGATTAAAAACGGAACTTTCTAAAAAAAACGGCAAAACTAAAAACAGAAAAATCAAAAACGGAACTTTCGTGAAAACATGGAAGAATCCAAAGCGGTAAAACTAAAGAGGGTAAAATCAAAAACGGAACTTCTGTGAAAACCCGGAAGAATAAAAAGCGGCAAAACTAAAAACGGAAAAATCAAAAACGGAACTTTCGTGAAAACCCGGAGGGATCGAAAACGGCAAAATTAAAAACAGAAAAATCAAAAACGGAACTTTCGTGAAAATCCAAGAGAATCGAAAACGGTAAAACTAAAAACGGAAAAATCAAAAACGGAACTTCTGTGAAAACGCGGAAGTATAAAAAACGGCAACATCAAAAAAGGAAAGATTAAAAACGGAACTTTCTAAAAAAAACGGCAAAACTAAAAACAGAAAAATCAGAAACGGAACGTTCGTGAAAATCCAGAAGAATCGAAAACGGCAAAACTAAAAACAGAAAAATCATAAAAGGAACTTTCGTGAAAATCCTAAAGAATCGAAAACGGCAAAACTAAAAACAGAAAAATCAAAAACGGAACTTTCGTGAAAACATGGAAGAATCGAAAGCGGTAAAACTAGAAACAGAAAAATCAAAAACGGAACTTTCGTGAAAATCCAGAATAATCGAAAACGGCAAAACTAATAACAGAAAAATCATAAAAGGTCTTTCGTGAAAACCCGGAAGAATCGAAAACGATAAAATTAAAAACGGAAATTTCAAAAATGGAATTTCTATGAAAAAACAGAGAAATGATTAACGAAACGGAAAATGCCCGGAAACTCTGATGCCAGTACTTTTTCCGTTTATTTCGCAGAATTATTTGTAACAACGTATGTAAAGATGGAATTTTTTAATCTGCACTCACGTCCTGATGCACTAGAATTATAAAAATTATACACACAGGTGTGTTTCCGATGACAATGCAATGTGATTATTTTTTTAATTTTATTATAAAGTAATTTAAAAGCATTTTTCCGTTAGCTGGCCGCAGATGATAAATTGTCAAATATTATTTTGGTTACAACTGTATAAGAGTTATACAACGACAATGGAGTTAATGATGCGATTAACCACGCTCGCTAAAATAAGCCAACTGGCTATAGAACTGCCACAATGAAATATTTAAAGCACTAAAAAGTAGAAAATAAAATATAAATAAAAGATAAAGAGCATAATATAGTTCAAACAAATGCTTTTATTAAAAAATTAAACTAAAGAAGATACAGCAATTCTTGTCGCACAGTGCACGAGTGAGCAATACTTGTTGCAAACTACACACAATAACAACAACAGGAACAATACTTGTTGCAATAACAACAAACAACAAAGACTTCTAGTTGCAAACTAGCAGCAAACTTGTTGCTATACGGTACGATTTTTTGAAAACAATGTTTTTTTTTTTTTTTTTTTTTTTTTTTTCCTAATTTGTTGCAACGGACAAACCTATTTCTTTCTTTTCTTTTCATTTTTTACTGAATTAAAGCTTATATATTTTCTTAGTCCCTGACTTATGCTTTTTTAAAATTTATTAAGTTCGTTCGTTTTTTATAAACTAAACCAAATAAAATTTTTTGTTAATAAAACAGGACAGGTTCGAGTAGGACTCACACGCTGAGAATTCCATACTGTTATATTTTATAGAGAAAAAATCCATTTTAAACAGTATGATATTCCTACCATAGGGTCGTAGGGACCATGGAATTTCGTAATCGACAGGTTCCATTATTATAGGGTTTACTCTATTTTTATGTCCCGATTTTGGAAGCCGCTGTCTCGCTTTATTGCCTGTTTGTTTTTGTCTCGCTTTTTGTGACATTCCTGGCAAAATTACATGGTACACTACAAGACGTACATCGAGGGAAAGCAAATCCATCCACATCCATCATATCCAGTGCACTTTTTAGCAAAAATGAAGAAACATTTTGTTTTTAAAAGTTCAAAATCTGCCGATTTTTTTTTTTTTTTTTTTAATAAAAATTATATATTCTACCTTGTTTCTAAACGTAAAATATACTTCGCAAAATACGCTTATTTTTCAAGCTGAAAAATCTCCATACTCCTTTAAGAAATTGAAATATTTCTATAGTGGCGCGATCTACTGAGAAAATATGAAAGAAAATAATATAGCAAATAAAATAGATAACGTAATTACTGCTTGATTTTCCAAAAGTAAAAAAAAAAAAAAAAAAAAAAAAAAAAAAAAAAAAATACAGATTTAAAAGAAAATTATTTTTATGTAAACCTTGTTAATTTACTAGCTAAAGTTACTTTTCACAGTTGTTTCAAAAATGTGCTACTCAAATCTTTGTGTTTTGTAATCTATTTCAATATTAATAAATCAGAAATTATGAATGGTTTATAATTTATTAGAAATATATTGTCGTGGATGACAGTTTCTTTCGAATTTAACGATACATTGAAATATTTTATGCAATAACAGTCTATTATTATTATTAATATTTTAAGTTAGCTCATTTTAAATGTAGTTTGGTAAATAAGATCAGAACTTCTATTTTACATTCTTAATCTTAAAATAATATAATGTTTAGTGCTGCCATCTGCTGACATAAAAATAAAACATATTTAAATTTTAAACAAGAACTATGCACTGAAAATATGCTGCAGTAATCCGGACTAATGTGTTTTGGATGTCATCCAGATAGTCAGAAATCCCAATAATTCGAAGCAAACACACACAGGAAAGCAAAAATAAATAAGAAAACTTTCGCTATATTATGTTGTAAAATAATTTTTTTTTCAGAAATCGCTTTTATTTATTAAAAAGGTAAGCTTAACGTATTCAACTAAAAAAAAGCGAATCTTCTTTTGCCTCTCCTTTTTTGTGAAATGTAGTATTTTTGAGTTTTATCCCCTTTTTGTGTGGGTGAGCGATATATTCACGAAAACATATAGGTTTCTTTCAAAATTAAACATTTTTTTTTGTGCACGTTTTATTTGTTTATAATACGCGCAGATTTGAACTAAATTTAACGAAACTTTGAGAATACCCCCAACTTATATATATATAAATATATTATGCTGAAACTTGCAGTGAATATATTTAATAGTCAATGAGCATTTATAGAAAATTATATTTAATTATGAATTTTTTTCGAAATAATATATATTTTAATTCTTTCATAACTTTGTAGATTACACTACATGGCTACTTAGATAAAAAAAAAAAAAAAAATCCAGTTAAATACCATGAAAATTCAGAAAAAATAGCGATATAGTGAGCGGAATTTCAGTTACTTTCTAAAAAACTTTCTTATTAAATTTGTTTTTAGTCCGCTAAATGCACTAGAGACTGAATTTTCACTCCAAAGCGTCAGTTTAACCGTTTGAGTGCTACGCCGCAATGTATCTGCGGATAAAACAAATTGTGTTTCAACCCAGAAATTTTATCTTATAACATGTAACTCACTAGATCGCTGTAAATACTTAAAAATTAAATGATTTCAATTATTGAATAAAATTTCTGGGTTGAAACAAAATTGATCTGCAGATACATTGGGGCGCTATCGCGCTTCACAGCACTCAAACGGTTAAACATGTTCATCCAGTGGCGAGCCAGGACCCTCATCTGGGAAGGGTTTTGAACCATTGCTACTCATAAAATAAACAATTTCGTTGCGTTACATGCCCATAAGATAGCGTTTCATAAATACATGATACATAAAAACCGACGTAATTAAAAGCACAAGCAACCATAATAAATTTCGCATTTAAGTGTTTAAAGCAGTGCTTGATTTTCGGCAGGTCTTTCGGGGCACGGGCCCAGGGCCCTCGATTTTCAGGGGCCCCCAAAAGCTACTGAAGATTTTTCAATTATTGGCTATTAAAAAACAACTATTAAAAACTATTAAAAAACGACTATTAAAAAACAGAATTAATATGGAAAAAACTGTTTATTTTTTAAATTTAAAAATAACTACTTCACTCACGCGAAAACACCCGCTCGTTAATGGATATATATTTTTTAATATCTCGTTTGCATTTCAATATTTTTTAAAGATTTTTTTTTCCATTGGATAGTTGAGGTCAATCTCTACAAAAGCCATTTTTTACTTTTTCGATTGTGTTTACAGGTTTTTTTTATTTTTATTTTTATTAGGATACTTTCACTTTCAGAACTGATTTTGAAAATCGTCAGCGTGATAGAACACTAACAACTGATTATGAGGATGTTATAACAACTGTTACTGTTTAAAAATTTAGAAGAAAATTGATAAAAAAAATCATTAAATATCACAAAATTATTAAAGTCAGTAGTGGTTATCTTAATTATTACCTCTTTCAACGATATATATTTTTTACTCAAGACCGCTGTAAGCATCGGCGCAAGGGGTGTCCCCCCATAAGCATCTGTGCCCAGGATCCTTAAATTTGTAAATTGGTCCCTGGTTTAAAGGCTTCGTAAAAGAGCACATCGTTCAATCTTAGGGGGGAAAAAAGAAGAGAGGGAGAAAAAGCAGTAACAGTAACATGCGTACTACTTTGCTGCTATTACTCCTAACTTTTTGTTTACGTTAATTTTGTGTTGAAATAGAGGTTCCTATTTTGAAGCCTTGAAACAGTTGAATGGTAACAATTTTATCCTGTTTATGATTTTCTTTACATTAGTTTTTACACGTCATATTATTATCATAACGCGAGGGATTTAGTTTTTGCAAGTATTTTATCAGTGTTTAAATGTTCTGGAAGGGGTTTTAACCCCACCCCCCCCCACCTTCGCTGTGCCAGTGGTTCTTAAATGACCAAAGATGTATAACAATTGAGGGGGTCGGGGCGAGAAAGTGCCAAGCCACATTTTTGGTGAAATAAATCTGACACTAAGCTGTTGCTTAATATCGTAAATTATAATATCCTACATATAACCTGTTTATAGTGTCACGTGCCAGCAAATGTGACAGGTTTCGTTTTTGCCCCAGATGCTTCTAGAACTTTTTTATCAAAAAGAAAGTGTATATCATTAAAGCAATGCTATATTGTAATTCAGAATGTCTCAAATGTTACTCAGAAATTGGCAAAAAAACTTTATGTTATATATTTTGATTTGAGTATCCAATATATTATTTCTGTTGTCATCACCCCTTTTACTAAGCATATAAAAAACGCAGAACGATAAATGCGATACCATATGAAAGGATTTTGTACAGGCTTCTGACATAGTAGACTCACATTTCGTTAAAACATGATTTATGTTTAAAATTTTCAAGTAATTAAAAATTAGATCGGCATTGTTTTCATAAATGAAATGAAAGGTTTTCCTCAAATCAGTGTTGCCACAAAAATAAAATACAGCAACAATGATTCTAAAAAAAATGTGTTCGGTAAAGGTAAAGTAGGAAATGGTGTGGGAGATATTTCCTGCGCGGGTTTATTTTATATTTATGATTAAAAGGCCAAATTTAAATGCAAATGCTCAATTTATTTTTCTTTATCCCATGTTTTTTTTTCCGAAACAGATGATGCCACCCTCTAATGCAGATAAAATGCGATTTATTTATTTATTTATTTTTTATTTGTGTGTGTGTGTGTGTGCGTGTGTGTGTGTTAATTTTGGATAACTTTTTACTGTAACTTTGATGGGAATAAATGGGATGATATTCTGGCTTGACTAATGTTGTTTGAAGATATTTTTAGTCCTTAATTTTTTTTAGAAGTTTAAACCTGCATCTGAAAAATATTAGACTTCAGTGCGAAATTTTCGCACAGGTCCACTAGTTTGATCTAATTTTCAAATTGATATATCTCTGAAGTTCAAAAATGTCGCTTAGTTCAAAAATGTCGCGCACTCTTGTCCCAACCCCGTCAATTAGTCTAGTACTTCTTAACCTTCGTTAGTCGCATGTGTATCTCTGTTATATACAAACCTCCATATTCCTTTCCATTTTCCCAACCGATATCAATTTTTCACCCGCGGCAGTTTCTCTCAAACCGGCTATTGCATTCAAAACTAGTGACGATTATTTTGATTATTCGAATGAATCATTCAGGCATGCGCAGAAGCATATCTGTCAAACTTCAAAAATTTCTTTATTCAATTACTACCAGAAATTTTGAAAAAAAAAAGTTTCTAAACTTCAAATTTTTTTTAATTCAATTACTACCAGAAAATTTGAAAAAAAAAATAAAGTTTCTAAACTTCAAATTTTTTTTATTCAATTACTACCAGAAATTTTGAAAAAAAAAAGTTTCTAAACTTCAATTTTTTTTTTTTATATTCAATTACTACAAGAAATTTTGAAAAAAAAAAAGTTTCTAAACTTCAAAATTTTTTTTATTCAATTACTACGAGAAATTTTGAAGAAAATAAAAAAGTTTCTAAATTTCAATTTTTTTTTTATTCAATTACTACCAGAAATTTTGAAAAAAAAAAAGTTTCTAAACTTCAAATTTTTTTTATTCAATTACTACCAGAAATTTTGAATGAAAAAAAAAGTTTATAAACTTCAAAATTTTTAAAATTCTATTACTACCAGAAATTTTGAAAAAAAAAAGTTTCTAAACTTCAATTTTTTTTATTCTTACTACCAGAAATTTTGAAAAAAAGAAAAGTTTCTAAACTTCAAATTTTTTTAATATTCAATTACTACCAGAAATTTTGAAAAAAAAGTTTCTAAATTTCAATTTTTTTTAATTCAATTACTACCAGAAATTTTGAAAAAAAAAAAAAAAAAACGTTTCTAAACTTCAATTTTTTTTTTTTTTATTCAATTACTACCAGAAATTTTGAATGAAAAAAAAAAAAAAGTTTCTAAACTTCAAATTTTTTTTAAATTCAATTACTACCAGAAATTTTGAATGAAAAAAAAAGTTTCTGCAGAAACTTTTTTTTTTTCAAAATTTCTGGTAGTAATTGAATAAAAAAAAAATTTGATGTTTGACAGATATGCTTCTGCGCATGCCCGAATGATTCATTCGAATAATCAAAATAATCGTTATGCCCATCACTATTCAAAACTTACAAGAAGAAAATGGCGGCTTGTATCAATAGATGGTCTTGTCAAAATGTAACATTTAGTTTGCATACTACTGAATGCAATAGTAACATTTTGTCAAAATTAAAGTGACAGATATTCGGAAAATTTATTCAATTGAGTGAATGACATTCTTTCCCAATCTTTGAGTGGGTTGGGGAAAAAAAATAGCACAAACAATTTTCTTAAGCAGAAGGATAAATGAATAATTTTCAAATTTGCCGTCACACTATAAAGACAGATAAATGATTCTTAATTTACTAAATTACAATGTAACCTCATACCCACGATTCCAAAAGACCGGTCTTTATCCCTTGATACCTCATAATCCAGTATATTTTCGAAATTTAAAGAATCACTTATAAAATTATTTCTTTTGCTGCCATTGATTTCAGAAAACTTTCCGAAAATTTTTATAGTGTATAAATCAGTTTTATAAGTTATTTTCCATAATGTCAACTATATACATATATTTTCACACTACACTACCATACACTGAAATAGACAGTTCACAGACATTAATAACAAATTTCACATATATAAAGCCAATGTAGATGTTATTTACAAAGATATATGTTACTTTCCTTCAAATAGAATAAGTCAGTCCTTTTAAAAAACATTTATATGTGCTGTAAAGATTTCATTAAATTATGTGGGAATATTGAATGAAACTTTCCATCCAAGACTTTATTTTCCCACGCCTAGGAAAGGTTTTTTTCTCACGAGCAAGTCTCGCCGACGCGGTATCTAGCTTGCTCAAAAGAAGGGTGACATCGAGAATTCGTTATGGCGGGAAGTTGATTGATATGGTTCTTCTCCAGAAACAAAAGAGCAAGGGGATTCCCCTGTTTTATGAGAAGACAGGAATTGACAACAAGGCGCCAGGTACGAACTCCTAGTTTCCAATCCGAGAGAGCGAACGGATTTTATTGGGCTTTGAGAAAGCGGTAAACGTCCAATAACCCCCCACCCCCTCTCCTGCGGCGAGCAGCCAAAAAAGAGGACTTTTGGGCAGGGAGTTGAAAGTTGGAGATCAATGGAGGAGGTCGGGGATTTTCTGACCTGCGAGGAAGAGAGAATCATCTCTCGGAGGAGAGAAATTGGATCATCGGCCGGACATCACGTCCCGGGGGTGAAATTTGCTGAACACCAGCGGAGCGGGAAAAACAACAGAGACATCACGTCTCTATTCTGAAATTGTTGCAGCTCACCATCAGTGTGATTGTAACTGGTGGGACACCCTGTCACCACACAAAAATTGAACATTTTTTCTGATCGCTAGCTGAGCGAGAAAACCCTGTGCTAACAGACTGTCTTCACCTCGAACTTTTTCTTCCGAATCAGAGCTGCATTCTAGAAATAATGCCGGAACTTAGTTAATAGTAATAGACATCGAACCAAATAATTACAATCTGTAAAACAATTGATTTCAGTGTTAATTTACAAAAGAAATAAAATATTTCTAAGGACAAAAGATCCGAAGTTTGTGTTTATCGCTACCTTTCAAATTTTATAACGCAAACTAACAATTTCATCACAGTGCTAAAAAAATATTTTCGCCCATCGTCGTGGACATCCTCAGTTTTTCTGATCTTCATCATCACCTCTTGATGTCATTCTAACTTTCCCGGCTTTTTCAAAATGTAACAGATGGCGCCATCTATTGTCTATTGTCGCATGCATAATATCATTGCAAGTCCGTTTTTTCTGTATCGATTTCATTGGCTACTTAGTATGTAATAATGGGAAGAAGCTTATTGAATTTTAGTAACCTCGATTATCCGGAACTATTTTTTTCGGTCTCTCGAAATATTCGTTCTGATAAAAGGTATATAAAAATTTTCGAAATTGTTTATTTTAAGGACTGAATATAAAAGACAATAAACAAACATAAATTTTGCATAAAGAATGAAGTCGGTCGGATAAAGAGTTGCCGAGATATTTGTAATTCTATTTTCCACACTCTTCGATTTTTCGTGACCCTGTATTTCATTCAAATTTCAATTCAAAGATATATTTTAATTGGAAATGAAACGCTTAATACGACGCAGTAAACCGTTAGTTAATAGGATTATCAATTTTGGAGTTATGAGGATGTTTCTTTTACGCAATTCAGTAATCGAGCATTTAAATCGAGTCTAACGAAAGAGACAGGCTACCGCGGTGCATTCCACTTATCTCTTTTTACAGACCGCTAGAGTGACGTGATGCTCTATCCGTACACCTGCATTGGTGGATTTGAGCATCACGTGACTCTCGCGGTCTGTAAAAAAAGATACGCGTAAAGCACCGCGGTAGCCTTTCTTTTTCGTTAGAACGAAAAAGAACGAAAAAGAAAGGCTACCGCGGTGCTTTACGCGTATCTTTTTTACAGACCGCGAGAGTCACGTGATGCTCGAATCCACCAATGCAGGTGTACGGAAAGAGCATCACGTCACTCTAGCGGTCTGTAAAAAGAGATAAGTGGAATGCACCGCGGTAGCCTGTCTCTTTCGTTAGCCTCGATTTAAAGTTTGTGACGTCATCAAGCCACGATTTTATTCGAATTGCAGTGCATTTTACAAATAGTTTACACATGTTTTATTTTCACATTTTATATTATGCATATCCATGATGGATAAGTATTACGGTGGCCCCCAACGACTAGTTTAAATCTCGAAAATAAATTTATTTCTGGGGTTTCTATAAAAAAAGAACGTTTTTCTGTTTGAAAGAACGTTTGAATCGTTAATAACTTGGAAGAGGTTATTGTACAGTTTCGCTCGTGGTTATATTATGTTTTCCTAGATTGGGAAACACCTGTCTTTTTTTTTACAGCGCGGATGATGAAATCATTACAGGTATATAGGATTCATGCTTATCCACAGATTAAAAAAATATATATGTCACGGCCAGGAGATTGTTTGGTTAAGGCCCATGTGGTGTTGGGAAAAGCGAAATAACATCCATAATCAAATACAGCTTTAATGGAATTAAGGTTGTTTGTTTAAGATTCATATAGTAAGAAATGAGGTGAAACAACAGATGCAACCGAATAAATATTTATTACTAAACAAGAAAGAAAAATCATGCGTCAAGCATAGATTATGAAACACTTCTGAACACATTCAAAATAATGTAATAAAACTTCACCGTTTAATAAGGGCAAAAATGATGTCTAAGTGAACAATTTGGAAAAACACATTTGAAAACCCGATTTCAGCAATTCACATCTACAGATGTAAAATTATTCGAATTCTTTTGTGCAGCATTGTATATGATATATAAATTTGTATACATATACTTCATACTTCATAGTATACAAAATTTTTATTCAGTTAGGAAACACATAACACAGTTTAAAATTCCCCTTCAGCAATTGGCGCCCATAAGCAGAAATGTACTCGAATTTTTTTATTCATTCCTATATATGATCTTATCTATCTACCCTATTAAAATCTGTGCGCGTATTTATCTATGTAACCTCAAAAACTCGGAAACCACAGGGCGCAGGGCTTCGAAATTTGGCACACGGGTTGCTGGTAGGGGGCCCACGAACGATTGGGTAAAAAATTCGAAAATTTTAAATGCATATATTTTTTATTTTATGTTTTTGACGAATTTTTGCCCTTTTTTTTAATTTTCAACCCGTAATCGCGCGAGTTCTAACCAGTTCTAAATGTTTACTGCAATGTGAGATATATATATTAACGTACGTCACGCTGCAATACTAAGAAGCGGTAGCGGGTATTACGATAATTCTTCTACCTCGCATGCAAATAATTAGAGATTATTTAATTGCGCTTAATTATGCCTTTTTTTCAAAAATAAAGAAAAACATTTTATCACAAACACCAACATTACCTTTTATTCCATTTATTCCCTTATTCCAAAAATATCGTTTTATCGTCTGCTGCCATAGCAAAATAATAAATTAAATTTCATTAAAAAAAAATTGCACAGTAGTAGAAAAATATTTTTCTAAATCGAATAGTTATTGAACATCTCAACACTTTAACAGGGTGTGACATGTTGAAAATTTCAATTGCTCACACTCGGAAGATCAAGGTAATCCTTTATGAATGAAAAGGGGTCTTGTGAATTGCCACTATTCAAGTAAGATAGTACTGTAGAGGAACTGTGACAGTTTGACGTGATCGACTAATCACTTACTTGTAGAAACGGGATAATCTCCTAAGAATGAAAATAATCTGATAGATTGATCTCTTTTGAGAAAAATTCTATTGAATGAAGAATTTCACTGTGATCTTGAAAATAAACCACGCTGGGATGTAGGTGTTGTATTGAAGGCAATACTTTCTGCAGAAATTCCTTGGATACAAAGAACTAAGCCCCTACGAAGTGAAATTTCATACTTGAGAAGTAAAGGATTAAAGGGAGTGTCAATCATAATTATTATAGGGCGTTTCTTTCCCTATGTAGAAAGACCAGTTTCCAGAACGGAGTTCACTAAGAGATATCTAGAGATGCAAGAGGTATGCTGACGAGATAGGAGAGAAGATGCGGAGTTGAATGTTGAAGAAGTTGGAGAAGGAGTTTCTCTGAGCGGAGGTCAGAATGTTAGTTTCTGAAATTGTACTTTTACAGCATGGATATGTTCATCATATTTTTCATTTTTATTATTTATTTTTTTAATGTGTTAATTTACAATAAAGTTTTTTCGTTTAAAACGAGAATGGAGGGTATTAATTATATATACATTGGTTCACGTTACCACAAGGGGAATTCTTATTTCTCATTTTAGATACTTTAAAGTTGTTTGTTTGTTTGTTTGTTAGTTGTTTGTTTGTACAGATTTTTATTTTTAATTTTGGTTTTACAATTAAATTCATGAACTCCCGGGCGTAGAACGGGTTAAACAGCTAGTAGAATTTATATACATCGAATAATATGCAAAAAAAATGATTAAATTTAAAGCAAACCGAAATTGAAAACGCACTTCCAGCAATTGCTGCTCAAAGGCAGTACTGTAACCTAATTCCTTTGTGTGCCCCTGTAAATTTACGATAAATGCCATGACCACAATATTCTATAGTAAACATCTTGTAGTGAACTTCAGGGATCTATATCAATTTCAATATAATTGAAATTGTGTAACATCATTAAAATAAACTGCACAAAACGATTTTTTTCCATTAACCGTAATGTAACGGAATACTTTTGAGGGTCCCTGTATACTACTAATAAATGATGCATTCTTCATCTTTAATACCGAGCATGCTGTGGTAAACCTCAATAACATATATCAATTACATGGCAATCTGAGTATATTTAGGTGAGTTAGAGCGCGGACAGACAGACAAACCGAATTCCTAAACACTTTTCAACTATGTTCGAAAGTGTTAAAATTAAACGTGGGCGGCACAAGGGCAATTGATCCTTCCTGGATTTTCAAATTTAATTAACTATTTTTATTTTTTATTTTTTTTTTGATGATTTTCAAAAAGTAGTAATATTTATTCTTCTTAATAACTTAAAATAATTAAACATTAACAGGAAAAGGAACTAGAAAATTTTCGTCGGGATGCAGGGAAGAAGATGTCTTCTTCCTCAATCCCCATGTAAGAAAACTATTTTTCTATCTGTTCCCCTGTTAGCGTTCATATGTTTAAAAATGATCTTAAACTGGAGTTCAGGGGGAACAAAGAACCTCCCCCCCCCTGTTGACGAAAAACAGAACTGTTTCAATTCCTCATTTTGAGGAGGGGGGGGGGGGAGCAGGTCAAAATCGGTTTTGCTTTTTGTGTTCATGTGTTTAAAAGTTGTTTTGCATTGTCTGTTCTGACTAAGTTCTAAGAACGATCAGAAATGGGTGCAGATACCTCCATAATATCACCATCACACGTAATTTAAATATTTTCTCCTTTATGCAATGGGTAAAAAAAAAAAATTCTAAAGGGATAAATATTATAAAAATAATTTTTTAAATATATGCCCCTTCGAAAGACAGGAGATACAGACAGGAGAAGAGGGCTTTCTTGGAACTAAAGACGGAAGAAAAGAGGACGGATTAAGTCAAGACACACAAAAAAAAAAGCTAAACATTTGAATATCGAAAGTAGGTATGATTAGGTAAGGTATGAGTTAGGTATGAGTAGGTATGGTTAGGTATGAGTAGGTAATTTAGTATTTAACTGAACTTATCTTAAGTAAACTATTAGATCTTTAAAATGCGAAATATATATATTTTTTCAGAAATAGATATTGTAAAATGATGTTTTTAAAATATACGACTTTTCGTTAAAAGGCTTTGTTTGTTTGAAATTTCACTTAAATTAAAAATTTCATGATAATAGACATTATAATGTCATCGATATATATCGATGCAAGCAATTGCATCACCTGACATACATTTTATTAATCAACAAACCTAACCTACATGGAACATGTATTACATAAACTACATACAACACGTATTACAGGATTCCTTTCTACATTTTCTCGAACGCTTTCGAATTTCCTCTCGAACGTTTGACACAGCTGTTTTCGAAATTCAGTCACCACTGGCCTTTTCGAATGCTCGACACAGCTGTTTTCGAAATTCACTCACCACTGGAAAGGTGTAGAAGGTTCCATGTCCTCGAAGAGTCGAAATCATTCCCAGATATACCTTTGCTGTTCTTTTTTACGTCTTTGTAATACTAGGTAAGTTACGTTCTCCCAAACGTCAACCATGCTCATACTTTTAGGTTAAGTATTCATAATAATGCTATTCTTTTCTTCTTAGGCACTTTTAGGTTAGTATTCATAACAATGCTATGCTTTTGTTCTTAGGCATTCACAATATTCTTCGCATGGGTCCCTTGATTATTTGATATTAATTTCAACTTGCTACCTTGAGCCATTAAAAATATATATATATAAAAAAAAAAAAAAATTATAATTTAACAAATTACAATAACCATTGGAAAAATGTTCCGAAAACTTAAAAAACAAACAAACAAACAACAACAACAACAACAACAAAACTGCCGTACTTTCGTGTTATAGCGGTCCCCACAATTGTGATTATGCCAAGGTTGCAGTTATGATTTCGCCAAGATCATCGCAAAGCTTATATATGCATCCTACGCATATATATATATATTCCAAACACTCCTATACGTCATTATACACATATTATTTACGTCTTATATGTCGTATATACATCATATACACTACACATGTCATATATACACATCATATATGACTATAACTTGGCCACATACGTCAAGAAATGTTATATATATATATATATATCATACATTATTATAACGTCATACATGTTTTATAATTTTGGTCGCTTGGCGATTCATCCTTGGGGGCCGCTATAACACGAAAGTACTAAATTTACAATATATTAATGAAAACAGAAGCAAAAGAAGTATTTTATCGGGTCCTTCCTACAATAACTTTAACTCTTGTTTAGATTGATGTCTGAGCTAAATGTATTTTGAGGAAATTAAAGTTGAAGACCACGTTTTTTGCTTTGTAAGACTTTCTCACCTGACGTCAATTTTTGAATTTGGCTTTTTTTCATATCTGATAATTTGCATCTATCATTTTTTGTAACTTTTACATTTTTGTAACGATTTTATGCATTTCTATTGCCTATTCAAAGAAAAATTCTTCTAAAGTTACAGAATTTCGTTAAAAATGCTTAAAAACGCTTAAAAAAAAAAATAAAGTGACGACGTCAAGAGGTCCATTCTCGACCGAAAACAACAACTATTTTCCCAATGGTTAAAAAAAAAAAAAAAAACAAAAAAAAAAAACAAGTTTGACAAACAGACGATTTGACAAGTTTGTCAAGTAATAAATCGATATAGAATTATAAATTAATGATTTTAGGATTTTTTTCCTTTACACGTGCTGTAAGACCTTCATTTGTGCCAATTTTCAAGATTCTAGGTCAACGGCAAGTACCCATTAGGTTTTGAGAGTAAGTTTATATATATATAATATATAAACGGTGTAAAGGCCATAACTTTTTATTTATATTCGATTGAGTTAGAAGCTCGAAATTTTTACAAAACAATGGGGTCCTGGAACTTATTATTTGATATTGATTTCAACTTGATACCTTCAGCCATTCATAATAAAAGAAAAAAAAAACGGTTCCGTTTTTTTTTTTTTTTTTTTTTTTTTTTTTGGCTTTAGAGGTACGAAATCCTAAAAAAGAAAAAAAAAACGTTTATTCAAACAGGTTTCTTTTTTTATTATTATTATTAACACAAGCAACTTACTTTTACTTATTTATTGATTCAAATGTTAATCAGATAATAAAATATTCGAAAATATATATTCTCTGTCATTTATTGATATCATGATGTAAATAACTTTTAGTTTTCTGGGTATATTAATCTTACTCATAAAATCAAAGGTTTTTTAGTCAATATTTGTTCCGTATTATAGCCTAGATTATCAGAAAATATATTAACTACAAGGTTTGTCAACATCACGAAAACAGACTCTCTTTTGTTAAAAAACAAATAGCACAAGACAATTTTAGGTCGCTTATTATATTTAAAATAAATATTTACGTAATTTGCCTCGAACATGTCATTTTCTTCGAGGTACTTGTTTTGGAATTTTTTAATTTATATATAATAAATATAATAATGTACTTTTTATAGATTTTTCCCGTTTTTCACAAGAAGCGACAGTTTTATGTGATTCTAACCAAAATTGATTTAGTGAAATTTTATCTTAATAAAACAAATTTAATTTTAAAATAGTCGTATGACACGCGAGCGTTTGAATTTTGTATTTGCGAAAAACTGTTGAATATTGCATAGTACGCGCAACTAATGTGGTTCAATTTTTACTCACATTTGTACTGTGGAGCGAATGCGGAATGATAATAAACTGTAACGTACTATTGATGCAGTTTATAGAATTTGTAATTTCACTTTATTCTGGACAGATGTTTTATGGATAGGTATCTTACAGTCTAATGTGCAGAAAAAGGATGTGCTATGTACTATACCTGTTTTAGAAATTATTTTTAAGATTAACTTACAGAAAAGTGTCAAAATTAAAGAATTGAAAAATTAAAGACCGCAACTAATGTGGTTTTGATAAAGAGAAACTGTAAATTTCGCTAATTCAGTTTATAGTTTTGGCAATTTCAATTTATACTCATATATGTATTCTGGAGAGAATGCGGAATGATAACAAACTGTAACGTACCATTGATGCAATTTATAGAATTTATAATTTCACTGTATTCTGGATAGATATCTTTACAGACTAATGTGCGGAAAAAGGATGTGCTATACCTGTTTTAGAAATCACTTTTAAGATTAAGTTATAGAAAGGTGTCAAAATTAAAGACCGCAACTAATGTGGTTTTGATAAAGAGGAACTGTAAATTTCGTTAATGCAGTTTATAGTGTTGGCAATTTCAATTTATGCTCATATTTGTATTCTGGAGAGAATGCGGAACGATAATAAACTGTAACGTACCACTAATGCAATTTATAGAATTTGTAATTGCACTGTATTCTGGATAGATATCTTTACAGACTAATGTGCGGAAAAAGGATGTGCTATACCTGTTTTAGAAATCACTTTTAAGATTAAGTTATAGAAAGGTGTCAAAATTAAAGACCGCAACTAATGTGGTTTTGATAAAGAGAAACTGTAAATTTCGCTAATTCAGTTTATAGTTTTGGCAATTTCAATTTATACTCATATATGTATTCTGGAGAGAATGCGGAATGATAACAAACTGTAACGTACCATTGATGCAATTTATAGAATTTATAATTTCACTGTATTCTGGATAGATATCTTTACAGACTAATGTGCGGAAAAAGGATGTGCTATACCTGTTTTAGAAATCACTTTTAAGATTAAGTTATAGAAAGGTGTCAAAATTAAAGACCGCAACTAATGTGGTTTTGATAAAGAGGAACTGTAAATTTCGTTAATGCAGTTTATAGTGTTGGCAATTTCAATTTATGCTCATATTTGTATTCTGGAGAGAATGCGGAACGATAATAAACTGTAACGTACCACTAATGCAATTTATAGAATTTGTAATTGCACTGTATTCTGGATAGATATCTTTACAGACTAATGTGCGGAAAAAGGATGTGCTATACCTGTTTTAGAAATCACTTTTAAGATTAAGTTATAGAAAGGTGTCAAAATTAAAGACCGCAACTAATGTGGTTTTGATAAAGAGAAACTGTAAATTTCGCTAATTCAGTTTATAGTTTTGGCAATTTCAATTTATACTCATATATGTATTCTGGAGAGAATGCGGAATGATAACAAACTGTAACGTACCATTGATGCAATTTATAGAATTTATAATTTCACTGTATTCTGGATAGATATCTTTACAGACTAATGTGCGGAAAAAGGATGTGCTATACCTGTTTTAGAAATTACTTTTAACATTAACTTACAGAAAGGTGTCAAAATTAAAGACTTGCAAAATTAAAGACCGCAACTAATGTTGTTTTGACAAAAAAAAACTGTAAATTTCGTTGCAGCAGTTTATAGTGTTGGCGATTTCAATTTATGCTCATATTTGTACTCTGGAGAGAATGCGGAACGATAACAAACTGTAACTTACCATTGATGCATTTTACAGAATTTGGAATTTCACTGTATTTTGGACAGATGTTTTCTGGATAGACATCTTTACAGACTAATGTGAGGGAAAAGGATGTGCTATACCTGTTTTATAAATCACTTTTAAGATTAACTTATAGAAAGGTGTCAAAATTAAAGACTTGCAAAATTAAAGACCGCAACTAATGTTGTTTTGACAAAGAAAAACTGTAAATTTCGTTGCAGCAGTTTATAGTGTTGGCAATTTCAATTTATGCTCATATTTGTACTCTGGAGAGAATGCAGAACGATAACTAACTGTAACTTACCATTGATGCATTTTACAGAATTTGGAATTTCACTGTATTTTGGACAGATGTTTTCTGGATAGACATCTTTACAGACTAATGCGCGGGAAAAGGATGTGCTATTCCAGTTTTAGAAATTACTTTTAAGATTAACTTACAGAAAGGCGTCGAAATTAAAGACTTCATTACCCGTGATAAAAATCCTAAGCATAATACGAGTGCACGAGTTAAGTGAGAAATTCATCCGAATTAAAACATAAAAATGTTACGGGAAAGCGACTTTCCGAGTCACTTGAAAATTGCCGCTCTAGTAACGACGAATAAAATAAAACCTTACTTAGAAAAAACAATGGAAGGAAATTACAGTTATATTCTCGATGCATTTGTTATACCTCTTCTACAACAAGTACTAGGTTTCTCTTACGAAATAGTAATTGCAGAAGACAACAACTTTGGTAAACAAGGAAATGGTGGTAATTGGACGGGACTAGTGGGCCTAATACAGAGAGAAGATGCAGATATAGCTATTGGTCTTATAATTACAGTTGGTCGGAGCACTGTTGTCGACTTTTCCTACCCCTACGACTATACAGACCTGACTTTTGTCACGGATAAACCTGAAAAATTCCCGAAAAGTTTCGCAATCTTTAATCCTTTCTCATGGCAAATGTGGGTAGCCCTTGCTTTGTGTTTAATAGTTATGACATGTTTGTTGTTTGCTTTTGTGCGACAGAAGTATAAATTTTCTGCTGTATTAATTTCTTCATACGGAATTCTACTCGAAAACGCGTTGGATTTTAAAATCACCGTATCCAGTGTTAGAATATTGATGATGTCATGGATTCTCGGTGCTCTCTTTATTACCAACAGTTACAAAGCAGTTTTACTGGCTTTTCTTACATTTCCTTCAGAAACAGGAATTCGAAACGCTAAAGAATTATCAGAAGCTTCTAAGGTACCCTCTTTTCGGTGTCACACTTTCCCGGGTAGTTTCGCATACAACATAATAACTGAAGCCGATGATGAACTGCTAGGCCCCATAGGGAAATGCATTAAAAGAAATCCTTTTGATTCTATGACTCATGATGAGTTTTTAAGTGTTCCTAATGTAAAAAAAGCAGCTATCACCTCAAGACGATACATATTTCGTTTCGAACTGCCATATTTTCTGTCAGAGGATTCTTTATTTTTTCCAAAGGTTGGAATAGCTGTGAGTAAGAAGTTTTGCTGTAAAAATACAATAGATGATATTATTCACAGGCTTTTTGATGCTGGTTTGTTTCAGAAATACTCTGAAGATGTTGAATTTTTTTCGATACTGAGCTCTATTTCTCACGCCCCTGCGGATTCTAACGGAATTGAGAAACTTACGTTGGAGGATATTGCAGGGGCGTTTTACATACTAATGATTGGATACGGTTTAGCTGCCGTGACATTCGTGATGGAATTTCTATTATGTGATAAAAAACAGCGGAAAAGAATCTATAGAAAACATACTTTTAAGTCTAAAAAGTCGTTTTAAGGGAATATCAAATACCATCATTCTTTTTACATTGCTTGAACTTGTAGTTTTGTAATTCTTCTTTCCCGATATCGTAATCCAGTGACTAAACATGATGGAAAATGTTTTTAACATTTTAAAAGAAAATAAGCGTAACTTTTTAGTATAAACAAAAGGTTAAAATGAAAACTTCAGTAACAGAAAATGTCGCATAGCAATAGTTCACGCTATAATAAACTTCTACAATCTTTTTAAAAAAAATTAGTAGTTGAATATAACTTTTCAAATTCCTTTACACAATATCTTTAACTAATATCTTCACACTTTACTAATTCTTTCTGTAGGAGAAATCTGAATATTTGAATATCTCTCACCTTATTTATTATATATTTGTAATTATTTCTAATGTAGAAAAAATCTGCTATCGCATCAAGACGATACATGTTTCGTTTCAAACTGCCATATTTTCTGTCAGAGGATTCTTTATTTTTTCCAAAGGTTGCAATAGCTGTGAGTAAGAATTTTTGCTGTAAAAATACAGTAGATGATATTATTCACAGGCTTTTTATGCTGGCTTCTTTCAGAAATACTTTGAAGATGTTGAATTTTTTTTCTATACTGAGCTCTATTTCTCACGCCCCTACGGATTCTAACGGAATTGAGAAACTTACGTTGGAGGATATTGCAGGGGAGTTTTACATATTGCCGGATAACTATCGGCAAGTCGTGAGAAAATTATAAGTTTTGAATATCCTTTTCTCAAAGGAGGGCTAGGTTGGGCCAGGAATGCTCTTATAGAAGAATAAATACAGCGTAAGGAATAATCATGAATACAAGGAATTTTAGGTGGGCTTCGAGTGAGGTAAGTAGGGTTGAAAATAAAAGGCGATTTCAGGTGTGAGAAGTAAAAGCCAGGTGTAGAATTTTAATAACATCGAGAGGCGAGAAGGCAATTGTGAGAAAAGAAAGTTTAATAAGAGTGTGGAAACAGTAAAAGTCGTACTTAACAGTGTTAAATAAATTTACGAGTTGGGTCAGATACAAGAACGCCCCATTCTTGGACACCTGGGTTTTAGGAAGGAGTTGCGCGATTTTGGCGGGAAAAAGGGTGATGTGATCCCCATAACCGTAGGCGGGATTAAATTCAATACAAGTGAAAGATACATCCAATAATTTTATCTGGAGGCAGGGTTTTGGACAATAAGAAAATTCTAGCCACTAGGGTAGATTTAAGGGGTCTGAAGAATGAAGATGACTAGGATTGGAATAACAAAAAAGGGGCGATTATTTTGGGGGTGAAAAAGAGTTGAAGAAAAGGGGAACGATAAAGATGGATAGAGAGGATTGCAGTGAGAATTGTGGGAGAGCAAAGTTGGATAGTGAATTTCTTAGACGGTACGGCAGTTGAGAATTATTCAGTCTTTGATAATTTTTATGATGAATTGTTAAATAAGTAAAGTTAGGAGTTTTAGCTCCCACATTTCGTAGAATAAGTGAGTGCTGGTGTATGACCTGATTACTGAAAGGTACCGACTTCAAGATGTCATCAATACTGTTCCTGATTTACACAGGTATGATTTATTTTACGAGTATTCCGAAATGTTAACAATATGTACCCGAAGTTAAATTTAGTATCTATATAAGGAGAAATCATTTAGGCATCCCCATTAAACTGGTTAAATAAGATTGTATTTGAATAAATTCTATCTAAGTAACATGTCAGGCTATAAACATATTCTTCAATTTTATTGTAATGTTTTTATGATTAACTTAATAAATTGTTTAGTTTAAATTTAAAGGTATCTTTATTTACACAACAGAGAAGGCATGGGAAGAAATGATCTGGGTAACCACTATTTGTTCATATTTAAATATACCCATACCCCTCCCAGCAATACTGATGATTGGATACGGTTTAGCTGCCGTGACATTCGTGATGGAATTTCTATTATGTGATAAAAAGAAGCGGAAAAGAATTTATAAAAAAATGTGGAAAAAAAAACATTTTAAGGGGCTATCAAATACCAGCATTCTTTTTAGATTGCTTGAACTTGTAGTTTTTTTAATTCTACTTTCCCGGTATATTTATCCACACTGTAAAAAAAAAAAAAAAAATTCAAATGTTTCTTGTCCTAGGAAAATATAATATAACCACGCACAAAAATATACAATAACATTTTACGAGTTACCCACGATTCCGAAAAGCGTTCTTTATTTTTAGAAACTTCAGAAACTAATATATTTTCGACATTCAAAGAAGCATTTATAAAATAAAAAGTTTCTTTTCTGCCACTGATTTTCGAAAACGTTTCCGGGTAGTTTTTAGACTGTACTAGCTGACCTCCGCCAACCTACTGGCACCCAGCTGCCAGTATTATACCGTAAAATTAACAATAATAAACAGTAAAATAAGCAGTAATACGCTACCGCGCATGCGCGGTAGCGTATTACTGCTTATTATAAAATTTTATTACTGCTTAATATATTATTATTACTGCTTAATATATTATTATTACTGCTATAAAACTATTTAGTGACTATTAATAATAATTTTGTATTGTAATTTTGTAATGTAAGACTTTTTAAAAGTTAACAGTATTTGTTCTTAATAATCCGTTTTAAATGAAGAATATGTTTTTCATGCAATTTAAAATAAGTCATACGTGTAAGGATTAAAAATACTTATACAATAGATTATATAACAAAACCATAAATTATCACAAATGATATTTAGTGACTATTAATAATAATTTTGTATTGTAATTTTGAAATATATGTAAGATTTAAAAAATATATATCATTATTTGTACTTAATAATAATTTATATAATTAATATAATAATATAATTAATAATAAATCATATTATACTTTATCATCTAATTAATAATAATTTTGTATTGCTTGTAAACTTCGTATATGGTTCTTTCTGTAATTTTGAAATATATGTTAAATTTTAATAAAAATAACAGTATTTGTTATTAATAATCCATTTTAAATCTCTTTTAAATTAAGAATATGCTTTTCATCAAATTAAAAATAAGTCATGAGTGAGAGGATTAAAAATGCTTATGCAATAGAATATATAGTAAAACCATAAATTATCACAAAAAACTACTTAGTGACTATTGATAATAATAATTTTGTATTATTTGTAAACCTCATATGTGGTTCGTTTTGTAATTTTGCAATGTATGTAAGATTATCTCCAAAATAAAATTATTTGATTTTAATAATCTATTTTTAGTATTTTTTAAAAATGAAGGCTATGTTTTTCATCCAATGAAAAATAAGTCATGCGTGGGAGGATTAAAAATGCTTATACAATAGATTATATAATAAAACCAAAAATTATCACAAAAAGTATTTAGTGACTAGTAATAATAATTTTGTATTGTAATTTTTAAATATATGTAAAATTTAAACAAAAATATCATTATTTGTACTTAAAATAATTTATATAATTAATATAATAATATAATTATTAATAAATGTAATAATGCTTTATCTAATTAATAATAATTTTGTATTCCTTGTAAACTTCATATATGGTTCGTTCTGTAGTTTTGAAATATAGTACGATTTTTAAAAAATGCCATTATTTGTTATTAATAATCTATTTTAAATCTTTTTTTTTTTTTTTTTTTTTTTTTTAAATGAAGACTATGTTTTTCATCCAATTAAAAATAAGTCATGCGTGAGAGGATTAAAAATGCTTATACAATAGATTATATAATAGAACCAAAAAATATTTAGTGACTATTAATAATAATTTTGTATTGTAATTTTTAAATATATGTAAAATTTAAACAAAAATATCATTAATTGTACTTAATAATAATTTATATAATTAATATAATAATATAATTAATAATAAATGTAATAATACTTTGTCTAATTAATTATAATTTTGTATTCCTTGTAAACTTCATATATGGTTCGTTCTGTAATTTTGAAATATATGTAAGGTTTTTAAAAAATGCCATTATTTGTTATTAATAATCTATTTTAAATCTTTTTTAAAATGAAGGCTATGTTTTTCATCCAATTAAAAATAAGTCATGCGCGAGAAGATTAAAACTGCTCATACAATAGATTATATAATAAAACCAAAAAATATCACACAAATGTATTTAGTGGCTATTAATAATAATTTTGTATTGTAATTTAAAATATATGTAAAATTTAAACAAAAATATCATTATTTGTACTTAATAATAATTTATATAATTAATAATAAATGTAATAACTTTATCTAATTAATAATAATTTTGTATTGCTTGTAAACTTCATATATGGTTCGTTATGTAATTTTGAAATATATGTAAGATTAAAAAAATAAATACTATTATTTGTTATTAATAATCCATTTTAAATCTCTTTTAAATGAAGAATATTCATTTCATCCAATTAAAAACAAGTAATGCGTGAGAGGATTAAAAATGCTTATGCAATAGATTATATAATAAAACCATAAATTATCACAAAAAATAGCAATTTTGTATTTCTTGAAAACCTCAAAGGTAGTTAGTTCTGTAATTTTGGATTTATATAAGATTAAATAAAAAATAATAACAATATTTGTTATTAATAATCCATTTTAAATCACTTTTAAATGAAAAATACGCTTTTCAATAACTAAAAATAAGTCATGCGTGATTAGATTAAAAATGCTTATACAATAGATTACATAAAACCCACATAAATGATTAAACTCGGTAAACTCTTTTCTTTGAAATCGATTAAACATACGTTCTGTTATGTAAATATTCTACTTCATGATGAATGTATCACATTGTAAATTTATTTCTAACAAAAACTGACGTAATAGATTTTAATCGTGCACAAAAATATTACAAAGCAAATAAATGCACTGTTCAATGTGCACAAAACGTTTTCGAAGTAATCTATCATTTAAATAAATATTGTGAAGCCATTTTTAAAGAAAATATTTTTTCTGTCGAAATCAATAGAAAAACTATTAAGAATAAAGCAACCAGATAATAGGTTAAAAAAAAATCGGTAGACAAAAAATGATTGACCCCTCTCCACCCTGATAGCCCCAGATATAGACCCCCCCCCCCCCTCATTCCCTATATAAAAAGGACATATTTTTTATTTTACTTTTATGCTTTGTGTTTTTGAATGTTGAAAAAAAATGGGGGCTTTATAAATAACTAGGGCATCCAACCCGGGCTTCCCGGTATTGAGAACATGTGTGAAAACAATTTACTTTTTTTAAAATTAAAAACTCTAATAGATTTTTACATTTAATATTTTTTAGATTGCGATCTAACAACACCAAAGAGCATTTTTATATGAAATATGTCAATTATATATTCAAATAAAATTTTGAAATTTATCAAATGCTGCAATTTCGTATTGGTCTCGCGCCAGAAGTTAATAGCTGAAGAAATCTACGGCAGTGTTTGTTTATTATTATTCCGATAATTTCAACGGTTTTAAGCGCTTATTTCAATTACATGTCTGTTAAATTTCTGTTTTATTTATGCTATTTTATTGATTACTTAATGAAGATTTTATTTCGTTATTGAATATTAGCTGGAAACAAATGCTGAACTTTTTATATTGTTTAAAGTGAAAATGGATTTATATTTTGTAATCGTCTGCAAGCGATATAGATTTTTTTTTTTTTTTTTTAAATCATACTTGAAATTTAACTTAATCTCTATAATAAAACCGTATGTCATGTGACTGTCCTCAACAGTTCCGGAATGTCCGTTTCACTGTTTCATATGCCAGGCAGCCATTTTTATTTAAAATTATTTTTTCTAATAAAACTGCATAAAAGTTACATTTTTAGAAAGATCGTTCAAAATAAATTAATATTTGAGAGATGACTTACGTTCAATTATGTATACATTCTGCAATAACTTCAGTTTCAATTAGGTTCGCTGTTCAAATTCTCTATCTATGAAAGTAAACAAAGAAAAAAGATTCATTCGTTGTGAACGTTTAAAATATTAAACCATGAATTTTTGGACCGCTGCCTGGTGTAAAAAAAAATAATCAGCAGCAGTGAGACAGTCAAAGTTTACCATAATTCTGTTCCATACAACTCAACTTCCTTCGGATCTTTTCTTGATGTAAGTTGAACTCCGTGGTTGAACTCATGTAATAATATTTAATGGATCAAATTTCGAAACAAATTGTCAGCTTTTATTTTTCGTGTGTATTAATTAGAAACGATATTTTAATTTTGAAATCAAATGTTTTGATTTATGATAATATTTCTTATTTATCTATTTTCTATTTTAAAGAAAAATGTGAACGTCATGTATTTTAAATTGGAACAGCTGTCACGGACGCACCAGGGTTGGCGGAATTTTTGTTTTGCGCCATTTTGGCGAGAAAATCCCATTTTCAGGTACCTATTAGAGATTACTAAAACAGCATATACTTTTATTTTATTATGAAATAGTTTATTTTATATTAAAAACACACACACAATGATTAATTTATTATAAAGTGGGTTAAGCGGTTTTTGTCAAGAAAGATGAAATACATAACAACAAAAAATATGCGAAATGCCACCACGATCGCAAAAGTTCTTGATTTGTCTATTAGATTTTTCCGGTTTGGCGAAGGATTAAGGAAAAAAATAAATTATGAATAAAAATAATTTGTTACAATGCTTAACATACATTTAAGGGCGACCAAACTGGTCGCCAGTGGCGGCTAGTTGCTATAATAAATGATTAAATTGTGATACATTTTTCAAACAAATTGCATTTCAAAGTAGATTTTTTTTTCCTACAGTGTAAAATTTACGGTGTAAAATTTGAAAATGTGCGATGATTAGAAATAAAAAAAAATTGCAGTAGCAAAAATTGCAAAACCGAAATTTCATTGTCAAGCGTTGCCATTCGCAAAATGAAGTCAGCGTTACGCACGGACACGTTTGTCCTTTATAATATAGATATTCAAAACTATTTTCTTTAAATTTGTTGCTTATTCATTCTTAAGATATTTTTATTATCAAGGACAAACGTGTCAGTGAGTAATGTTGACATCATTTTTACGTTGGCGACACCTGTCGATTAAATTTCGCTTTTACTGCAATTTTTAACACTTTCCAACATAATTGAAAAGTGTTTATGAATTCGGTTTGTCCGTATGTCTGTTGTCTGCCTGCCTGTCTGCGCTCTAACGCGCGTAAATATATTCGAATTTTCATGCAATTAATACATGTTAACAAGGTTTGCTGTAGCATGTTCGGTATTGAACATGAAGTTTGTAGCATTTATATTTCATTTACAGGGGCACTCAAAAGAATTTCTCAATATTATGGTCTACTACGGCATGTTCAGTATTGAAAATGAAGTGCGTAGAACTTATAGTTTTTTTTACAGGGCCACTCAAAAGAATTCTGTTACATTACGGTTTATGAGAAAAAATCATTTTCGGTTTATTTTAATGAGGTTACACAATTTCAAACATATTGATATTGATATATATCACTGAGGTGTACTACAAGAGGCTTACTATAAAATAGGGTGCGCTTAGCACTTATAGTTAGTTCCTTTACAGGGCCACTCAAAAGAATTCTGTTACATTACGGTTTATGAGAAAAAATCATTTGCGGTTTATTTTAATGATGTTACACAATTTTAAACATATTGATATTGATATATATCACTGAGGTGTACTACAAGAGGCTTACTATAAAATAGGGTGCGCATAGCACTTATAGTTCCTTTACAAGGACATTCAAAATAATTCCGTTACATTACGGTCTACGAAGAAAAATTGTTTGCGGTTTATTTTAATAATGTTTCACTTTTTGAAACATATTGAAATTGATGTTTATCACTAAGGTGCATTACAAGAGGCTTACTACAGAATATTGTTTGTATAGCCTTCATAGTTCATTTACAGGGACACACAAAAGAATTCGGTAATGTCTATTAACAATGACTGCTGGAAGTGCCTTTTCAGTTGCTGAACGCGTTTTTAAATTTATTTCATTTTTTGTCTATTACTTGGTGCGTATAAATTCTATAGCTCATATATCTATACAGGGCAGCACTAAAGTTCTCGAATACATTTCTGTTCATTGACGGAAATTCCAGAAATGGAATTTTAAACTGTGCTACGCGTTTCCTAACTGAACTAAAATTTAGCATTCTATGTAGTATATATTCATATCTATAGATCATATACAGGGTTGCAGAAAAGAGTTCGGATATTTTTCCGAATAGTGTTGGTAATTCCTGAAATTGTGTTTTTAAATATGTCATGCGTTTTCCAAATTTCTTACTTAGATATCATCTTTGACCTTATTAAACGGTAAAGATTTGTAAAATTATTTTGGGAGTGTTGGAAAGTGTTACTTAATCTATCCTCGACGCATGATTTTTCGTTCTTGTTTAAACTTCTAATCATCACACATTTTCAATTTTTACACTGTGGTTATAGGAAATAATATGTATTTTCAAGTTTTAAACGCAATTTGTTTGAAAACTGTATCGCAATTTACTCATTTTTACTTTCTTCTATCTTTCTTCTATAGCAAGAAGAAAGTATTGGATTCATGAAAATTTTCGACTTCCGGTTTTCGACGGATTTATACGCTTTAGAAGGTCTTGAACACGATTTCACTATTTTTAGAAAATGTCTGTCTGTGACTCTGTGACTCTGTCTGTCTGTCTGTATGTGACAAAAATTTTGTGGGCGCTCTATCTCAAGAACTAATGCTCGTAATTTAATAAAACTTTATACTCAGTTAGTCGCTGATATAAATTGGTGCTGATTAGTTTTTGGTAAAAATCGCCCAGCAGGTGGCGCTGCTATACATAATTTTTCACGATTTCCGCAATAGCTCTATTTCAAGAACTAATTCTCGGAATTTAATAAAACTTTATATTCAGTTAGTCTCTGATATAAATTGGTGCTGATTAGTTTTTGGTAAAAATCGCCCAGCAGGTGGCGCTGCTATGCAGCATTTTTCGCGATTTCCGCAATAGCTCTATCTCAAGAACTAATGCTCGGAATTTAATAAAACTTTATATTCAGTTTGTCTCTGATATAAATTGGTGCTGATTAGTTTTTGGTAAAAATCGCCCAGCAGGTGGCGCTGCTATGTAGCATTTTGCAGGATTTACACGATTTTAGCGATAGTCATATCTCAAGAAATAATGCACGGAATTTAATAAAACATGAGTTTCAGTTAGACCGTGATATAAATTGGTGCTGATTCTTTTTAGTGTATGCGAAACCTGTGTGAGATAGAAGAAAGTTTTAGGATTGTCACATCCGACTAGTGTTTTATGGTTTTTAAAATAATTTTCAAGCATGATTGTTTTTAATCTATCTCGATCGCGCAGGCGATTAAGAAAGATTAGCACCGGTTGCACTTAAAGCAATATAAATAGTTTAGCACATGTTTCCGGCTAATATTCCGTAACGGAATTAAACTTTCATAAATAAATAAAATGCTAAAATATAAATAAACATAAATTTAAGACATGTAATCGAACTACGTGCTTCTTAGTGTTTAAGGGGCCGCTTCACTGAAATTCCCCGATAGCGAAATTCCATGTTAACCGATGGGAAATCTTTGAAGCGCGATTATTCGTCTTCTACTTATAATAAAATCGGAAGGCAAGAAAGTGTCTGTAACCATTCCGGGCGGGACCTCGCTGGTCTGCGAATCGACCGTAGTTAAACGCCAACATAGGCTTAATGAAAAACCTATGATAACACATGACAGCTAAATGATAATATCTTCTATTTGAAATCATGCCTGTTCATCATATTTTTCCTATAAAACATGTATATCATATCCTATTATAATGTTTTAAGTTATTAATTAAAAATCCAGATTAAACAACGGAATCCCAGATGTAAACAAACGAACACTGTTGCGAACAATATTGTTTTGGCGCCATCTACCGACATTAAAATGTACTTTTCTACAATACAAACCTTTCAATAATAAAATCTTCATGCTGTTTGTTTGTATGAAGTCTTATGAAAATGGAACGCAGATCAACAATCCGTCATTTTTGACGGGGGTTATTTACTAGTTACCTAATAAATTTGCACCCGAACCCTGATTTAACGGACCCCTATTTATCAAATTTCGCAATTTAACGGATTTTTTCCCCCATGTTAAATATGAATGCAAAAACCTCTATTTAACGAATAATAAACCCCGAATTCAGGAATTATTTTGATGTTAGTTTGGTTTAGAAAAATATTGGATTGCTTTTCAATGACATATCCATCTTGCCCGGAACAGAAAACGACTTTTCTTGTAACTAGCAATCTTCGACGGGGCAAGGTGAAGCCCAATATTACACCTCACAGGTGCAGATGAGTCATTACAGTAGCGCCATAGTTTACAGACATTAAGTGCACAAAAACGTTTGTTAATTGTGAATTTTTTTAAAGAAATAAAATGTGTTATTTTGAATCTTACGAAAAAACTTGTAAACAACAGTGGGTAGCTTAGTAGTCATAACTTTGATATTTTAGACATTTATGTAAGTTTTTAGCTCACAGGCTATCAAAGCCTGAGAGCTAATGTGCCTACCGGTTCTGTATGTACGTATGTATGTACGTACGTAACGCGATAACTCTCGATAGAAATATCCGTTTTGCTTCAAAATTTAGTTATAGGTTTATAATGATAAGGCGCTTCCCTGATTAGTTTTGGGGGTTCATTGGTTAGATATAAAGGGGGGAACGGGGGACTAATCCCCCTTAATTTATATAAATGGGTTTTTCATGCAGACTTATCTGATTTGATTCAAATTTTGTTTATAGGTACATTGGAATAAGGCGCTTCCCCGATTAGTTTTGGGGGTTCATTGGTTACGTATAAAGGGGGGAACGGGGGGTAATCCCCCTTAATTTAGATAAATGTGTTTTTCATGTCAAATTATCCGATTTGATTAACATTTGGTTTATAGGTTCATTGTTATAAGGCGCTTCCCTAATTTGTTTTGGGTGGTCATTGGTTAAGTATAAAGAGGGAACAGTTAGGGGTTAATCCCCCTTTAATTTTGATAAATGGGTTTTTCATGCAGAATTACCCAATTTGCTTCAAATTTTGTATATAGATTCATTGAGGTAAGGAGCTTCCCTGATTAGTTTTGGGGGTTCACTGGTTAGGTATAAAAGGGGGAACGGGGGACTTATCCCCCCTTAATTTATATAAATGGGTTTTTCATGCAGAATTATCCAATTTGATTCAAATTTTGTTTATAGGTACATTGCGATAAGGCGCTTCCCTGATTAGTTTTGGGGGTCCATTGGTTAACTATAAAGGAGGGAACGGGGGGGGGGTTAATCCCCCCTTAATTTAGATAAATGGGTTTTTCATGCAGAATTACCTAATTTGCTTCAAATTTTGTATACAGATTCATTGTGGTAAGGCGCTTCCCTGATTAGTTTTGGGGGTTCATTGGTTAAGCATAAAGGGGGAAACGAGGGGCTAAAATCTCCCCCCTTAATTTATTGTCGATTTCTTTATTTTTCGAGGGGCATTATTCTTTGAAATAAGAGTATAATATAAAATTAGTGTAAATAGCCTGTGAGCTTAATGCCATCAGTTTAACTGGACACTTTTCTTTTTATTAATCATTGTAATGCAAAGGATAATCAAAAATAATTAATGTGTGTGTTTGTTTTCAATTATAGCGACTTTAAATTAACATGTAAATCTCTACATTTAAGTTCTAAACTTATAAAAATATGCTTATGTTTTGTTTTGAAAAATATCTTATTTGTATTATTTTATTTTAAGCAAAAATAATAGTGATGATGCTTAATCTAATATTTATTTTTATCAATCTAACTTGTACAGAAATTAGTAAAATAAGAATAACTTATAGATATAATTGTTTTCATTTAAAATTTTGAAGTAATAGTTAATAGTTCAACGACATATTAGACACTTAAATTAATAAAAAATACTGTGTATTATTATTATTATTTTCTAGTTAAAGTAATCGAAAACAATGTAGCTTCATATTTTATTTTAGTTGTATGAAAGTAACTTACATATATATAATATTAATATAACACAACTTAGAGATATAAATGTTATCATTCAAACCTTTGACGTAATTAGTATTTAATACAGTGTAATAGTTTGTAATTGAGTACATTGAAAAAAAAAGGCAAATTCGGAATAGAACTATTGTTTGAATGTGATATTAGTGATTTTTATATATTTATATTTTGATATAATTAAAATGCAGCATATAAATATAATTAAAATTCATAATATCATATAATTAAAATTCAGCTGAAATGCTCTCCATTAGCTTTATTTGAAATATAATAAAAATAATACTTAGTATTTATTATTATTTTATGTGACTAATATTGTGTTGATTTTTATTACTTATATTATTATACTTGCTTTTATTACTTTATTATTTTTATTACTTACGATTTTATTACTTTACTTTATTACTTATTTATTTGCAAAAATATTTACTTTATAAGTTATTTTACTTAACACTTTTTGCTTCTTTTAAATTATAAAGCTGATTTTGTTTTTAATTTAATTTTTAGTTATTTGCAGTTTGTAAAGTGTATTATGAATATTTAACAAATTCTTAAACTGAATAGTTCTTGTTAAAAAAAAAAAAAAAAAAAAAAAGACATACAAAAACATTGCAGCATTTATTTCAATTAGAAATAAACTTTTATTTTAAAGAATTAACTTTTATTTCAATTAGAAATAAAAGTTAATCCATGAAATATTTACGAAAATTACATGCCAAATCCAAACCACAATTTTTATCTAGATACTACCTTAATTACTTTCAATTATCTGAGTACAGTAAAATTTAAAAGAAGAAAATTAACTGTGTTCCCGGCTTGTTTTGATTAAGAATTAATATTTTTTTTTGTTCCTTTTATATAATGCAGTTGAAAAAAATAATTTTTAGTTATTTACAGTTTGTAAAATTTATTATAAACATTTTACAAATTCGTAAAATAGTTCATGTTATTTTAATTTAAAAAAAAAAGAAAAAAAAAACTCATAAAAAATTATCGCAGCATTTAAAATGACGAAAAAGGTGCAACCTCTCCCCCTCAAAAAAAGGGTTAATTGATATTATAAAAACGTTTTCATTTTTAACTTCAAACGCAAACAATAGATGGCGCTCCGGGCAGTATACGCATTATCAAACTTATATTTTGGAGTTAAGTCCGTGACACGGTGTTCCTCTACCTGAGATATTGTATTACCATGGTTTTTAGGAAACACTGAAACACCTTCATAATGCTTAACAGTAATATTAAAAAATAAATAAAAGTTAGTGAAACGAACAAATGAAATGAAAAGAGATGCAGTTAGTCTGTGCCACTCCCCCTATCGTGCACAACATGCTTTAGATCTTTGAAGAGAGAGTGCTTTGAGACCTATAGCGGCATGGATGTCGTCTCATATGATCCACCAAAAATCTAGCTAAATATGCTTGACAGTAGAAGCCATGGAACTATAAATAGACTTTATTCTTAGTTCCATGGTAGAAGCATGTTCTTAGATCTTAATTTGATTGGACATCTAAACTTTATTGCGGAGTTTGTTTGGTATGACTACTACAGTATATTGTATTATTACTGAAACTTTGGCTTGCGTCGCCACTAGCCAAGTTCTAGATATATTGAGAGAGAGAGTTTCATTAACCCTGTAGAGAGAGTTTAATGGGTATATGCATTCTATTATTTATAAAATAATTTCTTTTATAAAATCTGGTGTAAGTTATTTAAATTGTAAGCTATATGAAGTTATTTTTATTCTTTGTTATGACTAGTAATTACAGACAATAAGAATAAATAGTCAGAGGGGAAGGGGGCAACTATTCAAAAAGAGATACTGAAGGGCAAGATAAGAATTAATTTAGAGAGTATACTGAGAGTGACTACGAAATTAGGCGGGAGAATGTAGGGCAGCTACTCTGTGCTCTGAATTTGGGTGGGCGCAAAAAGGACGAATTATATAAAGATTAAAAATAAAAGAAAGTTGAAATTGTGCATGTGAAGATATTTAGTTTTACTTTGTATAACAGGGTGATTTGATTTTGTCAGGTCAGATATAAAAGGTAAAAAAATATTAAAAAAGGAGAAAGTCATCTGTTTCCTACACGTCTGAGATCACTCACTATGCTTCTCATAGGCAAGTCATGCACAAGTCTTTACACCAGGTTTCTCAGAATAAGGCTATTTCCACCCTGTTGGGTTACTTAACTCTCAAGCTTGCAGGTAAATTTTTCTAGTTGGTATTTTTTTTAGTTGGTATTTAAGATTTTTAAACTTCTTTCGTACTATTTAAAAACTATTACGTAATTTGTTTAGTGTCATAAGCAAAAGCTTATATTTCAAGGGTTAAAACGTAGCTACTTTTTTTCTAGAATCCGCTCTTCGATATAACATGTCGTCAAAGCCATTGCGGCGGAGACAACCTAAACCAAGGTGTGTCTATGAGGAAAGGGCAGATGATTTCACTGTTGGTTAAATTACTGTTGGTTAGCAAGAAAAATCTGTTCGTTCGTTATGACTCCTACTGTACACATGCGATGGGGAGATTTGATTGGTCTACGTTAAACTGGGCTATGATATTATTGGCCTACGTCGCCATGACGATTCGTGCAATGATAGCTACGATAAAAATGTAGTGGTGGTAGATTGGTTGATGGAACTGTTTGTTTGTAAACTTGCCCTTTCCTAATGCGTCAGGACAGATTTTCTTCGAAGTCCCGGGTAGGCGAGAAGCTCCTCCTGCTCACCGCAGCCGATGAACTAGTTGTTTCCTCCCTCCCTATAGGACTCGACGATCTGAAGCTGCGGCAAAGCAGAGGTCGTTGGGGGAACTAGACATATGGCCGAGGACCCGGTTTTCCACATGGGATTCCGGCTAGAGTCCTGCATCGGGTCGGGTTACCCGTTTTTACCCACACCCGACCCGATCCGAAGTTCGGGTCGGGTTGGCGCTCTATTTTTTCATTGCGGTTCGGGTTCGGGTCGGGTTGAGTTCTACTTTATTGCTGCGGGTCAGTTTCGGGTTGGGCTTTTACTCTTGCGGGTCGGGTTCGGATGACCCACTTTTTCAAAAGAATGTCCAATATTTTTTCAGATTATAGTATTGCGCCACTGAGACATGCGAGGGTAAAAACCATCTTATTGGTTATTTAGCTCTCCCATGATGCCTTTGTTCTTCGACGACACCAAGTTCTGCTAATCTGTTTGCATCGAAACCTCAAACGACTGCAAGAAGCCCTTAATCAGCAATTTCACTTTTAATGAACATAGAATTTTGAAGCGCGAGAGTGATAAATGTGAGGCTAGGAAACCAAGATAACAACAGAGGCAATTCAGACTTAAGTACAAGATTTAAAAATTAGAGATAAATTTTGGGGTTATAAAATTTTAAACTTTTACTTTTAATTTTGAATTAAAAAAGGTTTAATTTTTATCCTTTCATATATACAATAAGACCTCCATAATGGACACTTCCGAAAAGCGGACACCTCTATTTAGCGAACACTTTTTCAATGCCTGACACGACACATGTGTTTTTGTGTGTATCATAAATAAAATGTTTTTAATGTTTTTCATATTCTGAGAAAAGAAAAAATGGTTCTTGCACAGTAAAGAAAGAAAAGTCTATGATTACATTTCTTATATACATTTATTTTTTATCATACAGTAAATTTAATATATACTTATTCATATTCAAATACACATTTCTTTCTATTTGAAACATAGTTCTGTTCAAACCTTTTGTGAAAATCCCAACAATACGGCTTGCAAAAAATCCTTACATGACCCGGAAGAATTATTGTAGGGTTAACCGGACATGCAGAAAGAAAATTAGAGTCATCCTGACAACACCCCCCCCCCTTTAAAAAAATAGAAACAACCCGACCCAATGCAAAAATGTATTCAACGATCTCGAGGTGTCTGCTATTCAGAGGTTTCACTATATTTGAATATTAAAGAATATAGATTTGTTCATTTTTCTACATAAAATATAAATTGGTATTAGAGATATAATTGTACATTACATTTCATAATAGCATTAAAACATGATTTATTGTACTGTCATTGCGGGTTGAAATATTTCGGGTTCGGGTCGGGTTGCGGGTTGACTTCAAATGAAATCGGGTGAATTTTCGGGTTCGGGTCGGGTTAACCCGACCCGTGCAGGACTCTAATTCCGGCTACGGAGCCTCGGAAGTTCACTAGCGATTCATCAAGTGTCTTCGTGGTGCTTTCCTCTGTATTTGGGATCCACCGCGTATCGTAACTATCTCTGTTGTCACCTCATGGGTTCAATCGGAGTGGTCAGCAGGTGGCAGCGTTCCACCGGTCGCAGCGCTTACGGGAGGCCTCTCCCGGTCGTGTGCGTTATGAGTCCCTCAGGATTCGGGTGCGACGCTTGACGGGCGCCACTCTGGCGCCCCACAGTGGAGTATTTGACCCGAAATCCTGGACAAAAATATTTTTCTATGTAAATATAGTCCGATTGCCTTGAAATTGTTAGATGTTATTGGGTATTAATATGGCATGTTTGGTATTGTAAATGAAGTCTATAGCATTTACGGTTCATTTACAGAGACACCCGAAAGAATTCCCTTACGTTATGTCTATGGGAAAAAATCGTTTGCTCTGTATTTTAATGATATCACACTATTTTAAACATACTGAAATTTATATACATCACTGCGGTGTATTAAGGCACTTATTGTAGAATATGGTGTGCATAGAATATATCGTTCATTTACAGGGACACACAAAAGAATTTGGCTGAATAATAAATTTAACTATTGAAGTCTATGACCAATAATTGCTGGAAGTGCGCTTGTAGTTGTGATATGCATTTTTAAATTGAATTTTTTTTAAATATTACTTGGTGTGGATACATTATATAGATCATATACAGGATTGCACAGCACAAAGTTCTCAAGCACATTTCCGTTTATTCCCTGAAATGGCTGAATGGAAATGTTTAACTTTGTTATGCGTTTCACTGAACTAACTTTTAGCATACTATGTAGTATACATACAAATCCATAGCTTAGTTTAATATTTTATATCTTAAAAGCTGACGAAGTGTAAGTAAAATTTTAACACTTCACACAATAATAAGTATACATTTTATAAATATTTTGACAACTAAGAAAAAAGAGAGACATCATTTAAGAAGAGCACAAAGAAAAAAGAAATTAAAATATTAATTTACTAAGTAGATATTTTAAAAATACGAATACATCACATGCCCATAGACTTAACATTACCGAAGGGAGTTTGGAAGTCGAATGACTAGCAGCCTTAAATGTTTACTGTTTATAAGAGAAAAGTAATTGTTGATAGATTTTTTTATTTACTAGTAATGTTTAATTAAATGTATATTTAATTGTACTATCTATAAAATTTATTATTTACATTTAATTTGCTTTAATAATAATTACTACATTTAATTTACATTTAATAAAGATTATTTACATTTGATAATACATTTAATACAGTGGAGTCTCTACAGTATAGAGATGCTGGTTTTTCAGGGTATTTAATAGATTGCCAGTTTCAAGCTGATTCTTCAGAACTCTGTTTTTCATCTTCTTCATCACACTCTTCTTGGCTTTTATCAGGACTACCATTAGACCTAGCTGGAAGAAGAAGTTGTAGGGTCTCGCTACTGTATGGCTTGCTCTTTTCCCTTGGTCTTTGTCTAGAGCAGTTTATAAAAGAATCACTGCTTAAAAGAAGCCAATTTGGAACGTCTCTATAGCAAACTTCTCTATTGCGAACTTTTCTATTGCACTTTCTTGAGTACTTTGTACGGCACTGTCTAAAGTGTTTGTTTCTGGACTCGGCAGCTTCCTCTGACCGTTGGCCAATGGGTACGACTGCTTTCTTAATTACAGTGCCACCATGAATCAAAACCTTGTGCATTGTTGGAATCATGGGGTACCAATTGTAAAGGTTCACATACAGTCTTGCTGTTTCATCAGCAGATGTTTGGAACTTTTTTTCGTCAATGAGATGCCCACTTTCTATGACTTCCAATGTTACTTACAACCTTTTAATCATTTCTGCATCTTCTCCAGCCTTCTTTAATTCCCTCCTTTCTCCCCTTATTTTCTACCTGTGAGCCTCCGAAACTAATTGGAGACACTTTTTTCAGTAAAAAAGTATTTACAATTTGAAGCCGATCTGATATTTCTATCAAGAGGTATCGAGTTGCGTAGGTATGTACGTACTTACATAGGTACGTACATGCATACATACAGGATATGTAGGAGCAAAAGCTCTCAGGCAATATCCTGTAAGCTAAAAACCTGCAATACTAGAGTAAAAATAAAGTTTTTATCTTTTCAATTAGGTTGCCGCAAAAAATGGGATTTAAGTAGTCCACCCCAAAAAAATATATATATATATAAAAAATGGCAACAATATGCGGAAGATTTTTTTGCAGAAATTGGACCTCAAGACTATAACTAATACAATTATAATTCAAACATGGTCCGGCAAAGCCCGGCACATATTTAAAAAGCTTTCGATATGTTTAAATTAGAGCGAAAAACGCTTTAAAAATGACCCTTTTACACATTTAATATTGTTTTATTACATTAAAAACTAAACTATTTAAATTTACACATAGTTTAACACTAAGCTCTGACCTTTGTTAAACACGCAAGCCCTGTTGGCCTGATTGGACTGATTTGACTGCCAATTGGACTGATAGAGGATTCCTGATGAATCAAGGTGTACTTTACCGGTATGCTCCTGAATCGGACGCCGAGGAAGCGCAACTGGTCATTCCAGTACAAGAAAGACAAAACATTTTGAAACTTCATCATGACGACCCCTCAGCCGGACATTATGGTGAAGCAGGCACTTATCAAAGAATTGCTAAGAGATATTATTGGACAGGCATGAGAACATATATTTCTGAATACGTGAAAAAGTGTCCAGAATGCGCTCGTTATAAATCAACAAATCAGAAACCAGCTGGTTTATTGCGAACACCTGCTTATGCTCAACGGTTTGAGACACTCAGCATTGATCTTTTTGGACCATTGCCTCGTAGTAAAGATGGGCACCGATGGATTTTTATAGTAGAAGATTGTGCCACTAAATGGGTAGAACTGTTTGCCTTAACAACTGCCACTGCCCAAGAATGTGCGACTACGCTGATTGAAGAGATTTTCGTTCGTTACGGTATCCCAAGAAGACTCTTAAGTGATAACGGCCCTCAGTTCGTGAGCGCTGTTCTACAACAAGTTTGTTACATTCTTGAAATTGACCAATCATTAACACCTTTGTACCACCCTCAGGCCAACCCAGTCGAACGGAAAAATAGAGACTTGAAACCTCGAATAGCAATCCTTGTTGGGGATGAACACGATTCCTGGATTGATAAACTTCCTTTTATTAGATTTGCTATGAACTCTGCCAAATCTGATACAACAGGCCAAACTGCCGCCTATCTGCATTTTGGTCGAGAACTAAGAACAATCGATGATGTGGTGAACGATTTTAGAGCAGTTGTTGAAAATGACAATTTTGTTCCTGAAATAACTCCCTATCTTAAACGTCTTGCAGATGTCTCAAAGAGAGTGAAAGAGCGAGTTGAAATAAAACAAGATCAGCGTAAGAAATATTATGATAAAAATCGTAGAAAAGTTTATTTTACACCTGGTGAAAAAGTATGGGTTACCTTACACCCTGTGAGCAAGGCAAGTAACCAGAAAACAGCAAAATTTATGCCTAAGAGGGATGGGCCATATATAGTTTTGACTCAAAAATCACTGGTGACATATGACATTGCCAGTCTAGACAATCCTACTCAGAGAATTGGGTCTTATCATGTTTCAGCCTTGACACCATTCCAAGAAACTGAAACTACTCCAGTTGCACCCCTGAGAAAAAGGGGGAGACCCAGAAAATATCCTGTTTCCTCTCCGAGACGTATGTCGGAAACAGAGGGGGAAGATGTAACGCAGAAAACCCCTTCCCGAAAATAGACTCTTCCCGGTGCGCCACGCATCACGTGATCTAGAAATATTTTCGTTCAGTGGAGTTGTCATGTGAGTTTTGCCGATGGAAGTATGTTTTTTTTCGAAGAGCGGTGTTAAAAAACAGAATATTGCTATGTCATGGGTTATTTTGTTCTCCGAAAATGTGAAAGTGAAGTCCTATATATTCGTGTAATGTGTCGTAATGTGTGTGCTTTGTGTCAAGAAATAAATAAAATTTTGAAAATGCCAGCAATCTTTTACTTCTGGTCTTGTTAAAAAAATAGTCTTTCAGCCCCGAGATACGAAAAGTATAAGTATTCTACAGTGAGTGCTATAACACGCTTTGAATACTCCTCCAGTCCTCTGACGGGGAAAAAACAGCAGGAAACGAACGTGACTATTTAGCGCGCGCAGCTGCAACCAGCCGCGCAAGTAAAGCTATCCGGTCAGTCAGCGAGAAGAACGGGAGAACCGCACTCGAGGAAGGCACAAAGCCGAATGGTGTTGTGTGTGTGATCTAGACCAGGGGTTCTCAAACTTTTAGAATGACGTACCACTAAATCGAAGTTCATACATCCGCGTACCACCAGGCACCAAACGTAATGCTAATATAGAAAAACCTGTCTAAAACGAAATATCTCTCCGGTCTTTTGTATTTTCGTCATAGCAGGTTTTATTGCATTTAAAAAATGAATAATTACATGACTAAATTGACTGATTTATAATAACATTCAAGTAAAAAGTAGTATCATCATTAAATTTTAATAATGCATACAATATCAAAATACAGTATTTTGGTATAGTAAGAAATCTACATTACTTAATGACATATTGGAGCACACTGATTCATATACTGTTGTAGTAGGCTAATGAAAAGGGTTTGCTTGTTTTATCCAGCACAACTTCCTCATGTCTCGCTGAATATTAGGTAGTTTTAGTCATAAGTCAGATTCGATGTTTAGTTTATTTCTGTATTTGTTTTTCATATAATGAAGGGGGGGAGCACATTCACAGAGATATGTTGTGCTAAACACAAACATACTTTGACGAGATTAGACGGCACTCTAATATTCTCGTCAGCTAAAAAATTTGTTACATTCATCCTTTTGATTGTGGACTCCAGTAATCCATTACAGGAGAGGAGAGCACGAATAAGTTCACTTCTTTCCTCTCTCGTGAGATACAGTTGCAGGCTGTCTCAAATGAGAAACGAATTTCCAGACCCCGATTAAGGTCATGTGGAGCACAAGGACCAGTCCCTTTTCGGAGCCAGTCTCAAACCAAGATAATAGCTATAAATTTTTGGAGATTTCTTGGAAACGCAACTAAGAGGGAAATATAAATGGAGAAAATAGGGAAAAATACTTAAGATATGGTTTTCGGCATTGACTTTTCAAATTATTCGGAGGAACAGAGAGTGAATGGGGAAACATTTACGTGAATTTGGAAAAATTTGGTTAAATTGTTTGGGGCGAATATTCGGTGATTAGCCTTAGATATTATGATATGGTTAACAAATTAATCAAAACATTTTTGGGTTTTGGGGGACATAATTACAAAAAATTGAACTTTTAATAAACTTTTTGTAAGCAATTTTATTTATTTTGGGGGGGGCCCCATCAGTGGTGGTCCCTAGGTCACGGCCGAGTAGGCCTCTGCATTAATCAGACCATGTGAATTTTTTATCCAAAGCTTAGTTAGTGCATTTAACATAGGCTCAATACAACCGTATTAATAATCTGCATACCTTTAAATGAGACAATAATGTCGCTCAGTAGGCAAACACTTGCAAGTTTCTACATACATTTATGCATATACCACCTCAATATATATATATGTACAATGCTTTACCTCAAATCCACGCTGCATATCACCACAGTTTTTGTTTGATTTAAATAATCTTAATCTGTTGACCATTTTAAAAAACTTTATTCTCTTAAAACTGATTTCCATGAAATTGGAGGAAACTATAACACTTTTTGTACAACAGAAGAAAAACATTTCAATCAACACAATGAATCAATATATGAATTATGTTTGAAATAAGACTTTTATTTCAACACCTCCTATAAGCTCTTCTAGTACAAACAGAACAATGGGCTATAAATTACACTTGGAATGTTATTTTGTTTTAACTCCTCCTACTCACACAAGCTCCTACTACTTACAAGCATTCATACTTTACCTCCAGATAATTCAATTTATAAAGCATGTTTAAAAACAGTTTTTCCGCTAATTAAATATACTTCATTCATCATTAATTTTAAAATTGGATCTTTATTTAAAAATTCAATTTTTATTTATATAAATCTAATAATTGTGTTTTTAATTCTGGAAAACTGATTGTATCATGAGCGTTGTGTGCGAATTTCAGAAAGTGTACTATAACAAACATTTCTCGTAACAAGAAACTAGAAAAAGCGTTTACAAATCCTAAATCGCGTTCGAATTTTTTTTTAAATTTCAAAGTTAATAAACACAATCCGTTTTCGATTCCATATTAATATGCTGCATTTTGTATTTTATTCCACGTACCAGTATCGGACTTCTGCGTACCAGTAGCCAGAGCTTCACGTACCACTACTGGTACGCGTACCACAGTTTGAGAACCCCTGCCCTAGATACTTGACCTTTTCGCAAGAGAAATGACATTTTTCACGCTTGGCATCTAATTTAAGTTCTATGAGTCTCTCGAACACAGCTGTAAGATCTGAGAGATGTTTCTCAAAGGTGTCTGATAAAACGATGATGTCGTCTAGGTATGACAAAGCAAGGACATCCTTAAGACCATTTCTAAATTGATCTATCATTCTCTGAAACGTAGCTGGAGCGTTCTTAAGTCCAAAAGGCATCTTTAAGAAACGAAAAGTACCGAAAGGATAGACAAATGCAGTTTTATCTTGATCTGGTGGGTAGACTCGGACTTGGTGATATCCTGAACAAAGATCTAAAGTTGACATATAAGAAGTATGCTTGGCTTCATGCAAAAGGTCATCCATTCGAGGTAATGGATATTTATCTGCCACTGTAACTGCATTTAGTTTTCTGTAATCAATGCATAACCTCATACTACCATCCGGCTTTGGTACGAGAACCACCGGTGAAGCATAAGGTGATTCACATTCTTCTATGATTCCCTGATCTAGAAGATTATCTATTTCTTTCTTAAGAATTTCTTTCTTAGCAGGAGTCATCCGATAAGGTGGCACAGCAATAGGAGCACTATCACCTGTATTGATACGATGCTCTACATACGGGGTTGTCTCTCCCCCTGGTTGAAAGCATTTTTCATACCTTTTTAGAAGACCATTCAGTTTTTCTCTTTCGTCAGAAGTTAAATATTTGCCTTCATCTTCCCGTAAGGCGTATGGACTGACTTCGACCGCACCAGCTGATGAATTATTTTCTTCAACGTATTCATCTACAAAATGAAACTTTTTCTGAGGTTTATTACTGAAATACCACGTTTTGTTGGCAGTATCTAACACCATGTTAGCATTGTGCAAAAAATCCATTCCTAAAAGCGTTCTATTACCCTTAGCATTTGGTAATAAAATGAACTCCGTTTTGAAGACTCGACCTTCAATCTCTACTGGAACTGTAGCAGACAAAGTTTCTCTGGCTACTGTAATTCCGTCAGCCAACGTGATATCATGAGTATGAGGTTTCAGAGCAACACCAGTTTTTAAAAATAGCTCATACATACGTTCTCCCGCAATGGAACGATTCGCTCCGTATCTGCACAGACCAACACTTTCTTATTGCAGATCGTGATAGGCACATTTGGAGCTGAAACTGTTGCGGTATTTAAACTATACAACTTAAGACAATGTGCTTGCACATTTTCTTTTTTAACCGAAGGGGTACAATCTGGGCATTTCTTCTTTATAAATCCCACTTTACCACATCCATAGCAAACAATATCGGATTCTAAGCGTCGATTACCAAACTTAGGAGGAGATCTGTCCTCTTTTGGAGGCTTACTCTGCTTCCAATTATTATCTCGACGAGAAAACTGTTTTTTCACTTGGGGTACAACCGGATCTCTTTTTGGGAACGTACTTCGTATAATTTCATAGGCATCTAGTTTTTCGGCGAGGTCGACTGGCGAGTTTAAATTTTCCCACTCATCTAACATATGCTGTTTGCATTCAACAGGCACGCGCCTTTTCATTTGATCAGCTATGATCAGATCCTGGAGTGCTTCAAAAGACGTTACAGTTAACTCTTTAAGCCAATTTTCAAAATAATCTCGAAGTTCGAAGTAATAATCTCGCCAAGAAATTTATTTTACCTTGCGATGAGCAAAGAACAACTGTCTGAACTTTTCGGCACTAATTTTAAACCGTTTTAGAAGTAAATCTTTAACATGCGAAAAATTCGAAGCGTTTTCTTCCGATTCACGAGCGATAAGCGTAGAAATAGAAGATGGGACAACACTGAGTAAATACGATACCCATAGATGCTCAGGTACCTTAGAGAGCTTTAACTGGCGTTCCAGAAGAACCAAAAACAATGTTACATCATCTGTTTCTGGCCTGAATGTAGGCAACAACCTTTGGACATCTACCTTACTTTTCGCGTGAGATACTATCCCTGTCGCATTACCACCTAGCACTCCACCGGAAGCACTCTGGCTCTGAACCTGTAGCTTGAGCTTCTCAAGCTCAAAATTCATCTCAAGCTTTTTAAACTCCATCTCTTCCGCCCTACGCTTCTCTTCTAATTCCAGCTTATGCTGCTCTAACTCGGCTTCTTTTTGTTTATCCTCTAATTCTCGCCTACGTTGTTCTTCTTCCCGAGTTGCAATTTGATTCCTGACTAATGAATTCACAAAATCAGCATCGAACGAGGGGGAGGATTTGATTTTTTCCCGCAATGTAACAACGGTCATAGTGGTTTGCACATCTAAATTCATTTCTAACGCAACCTGGAACAAATCCTCTTTGCGAGCTCTATTAAGTTCAGACATTTTTAATTTTAGCAAAACAACTAGCCGAAAACCCTATAAATGCCAAAAATTTCGTTTAAACCGTACCCCAAACGTGAGTTTTGCCGTTACAAATCATATAAACTTTTAATAAAACAAAACAGTGAGCTTTAAACATAATATAAACTATTACTACAAAACAGAACAAACATTAAAAATAAACTGGATTTCATAACGCGACACATTCAAAACAATATTTCAAATGAAATAAACTGCAACTGAATAGTTGTCACTTAAGTAATATTCTAAATGAAAACAAAACACATAACTGAATAATTGTCACTTAAATAATATTCTAAATGAAATCAAAACACATAACTGAATAATTAAATTGTTCCTTAAATAATATTCTAAACGAAATCAGAACACATAACGGAATAATTAAATTCTCAACCAATATTATTTTTAAATTACTAAGACAGCTGAATATCTGTTTTGTTCAGTACAATAAAAAAAAAAAAAACTTTCTACCTTAAAAAAATCAAAATAACAAAACTTGCATAACTTACTCATTCAGTTTTAAATTCCACAATAATGCTTCTTTTCTCAATCGAGAACTCAGAATTAAATACTTACGTCCAATATTAAATAAGAACAAACATTTATATCGAAACTGTACTCAGTTATTTCAAAATCAATAATAAAAGAAAAACAAAAAGTAATCAACTCTTTTAAAACTAATAATAAAAGAAAAACAAAACAACTTTATGATAACGGCGATAAAATTACGAATACTTTATATTAATTTGACCTGAAACCAATAATATAATCATTTTACTTGAAACTGATAATATAATAATTTTACTTGAAACTGATATCAGTTTTACTTTCTTTTTTTTCTTTTCTTTTTTTTTTTTCTGAATCAATAAAAACTTATTTATTTCAACAGTCACGGTAAGCATTCAAAAATAAAATCAAAAGTAAGGGAAGGGGGGAAGGGGAAATAATGCAAGAACAAAATAAAACATAACAAAATAATGTAAGAAAACCAAAATAATGGTATGAATAATGTAACTGAATTTAAGAATAATCAAACTGAAGTTAATAATGAACCAGAATAATATTAAGATTAACCAAACTTAAGTTAAAAATATCCCAACGATGAAAAGAATAAGAATGCATTCTTTGTTTTTTATAAGAAGAAATTACGGATCCGTTTTTTCGAAGACACACATGAGTTACATAATTTGTAGAAATCTGTAAACACATATAATGCATTTCTTGGGCGTACACAAAACAATTTTTAGAATTTTAAGAACACATGAAAATCGTATGCTGCAATGGCGCCCGGTTGCGCCATTTTCTGGTTATAACTGCTGAAAACGAAAGAGCTTCCAAAACTTAAATACGATCCTAAGATCCTTCTTGATGTAAAACAATATCACTGCGAATTTTATTTGTCGAAATAAAGCACTTTGCATTTTATCTGCAGATTTCTAGTTGCAGAAATAAATCATTATCACTTTCACTACGGATTCAAGTTGTAGAAATTTAGCACTTTTCCCTTGATTTGTAGAAATAAATCATTTTATCACTATTCACAATATCATTATAATCCCTGTGGATTTCTAGCCCGAGTTGGGGAGCCAACTTTTATAGCACTCACTGTAGAATACTTATACTTTTCGTATCTCGGGGCTGAAAGACTATTTCTTTAATAAGACCAGAAGTAAAAGATTGCTGGCATTTTCAAAATTTTATTTATTTCTTGACACAAAGCACACACATTACGACACATTACACGAATATATAGGACTTCACTTTCACATTTTCGGAGAACAAAATAACCCATGACATAGCAATATTCTGTTTTTTAACACCGCTCTTCGAAAAAAACATACTTCCATCGGCAAAACTCACATGACAACTCCACTGAACGAAAATATTTCTAGATCACGTGATGCGTGGCGCACCGGGAAGAGTCTATTTTCGGGAAGGGGTTTTCTGCGTTACAGTGTTCTTTTAAGAACAGCTTCGTTCCTGCGCAATAATGAACTTCGACTTCACCGACAATTGTAGCAGACTGATGAATGGAAGGACTTATACTGATTTTGCTACGGCCTGGTCTGAATTCCCGGCGACTATCAACGAGGAACATCGCAAAATTGTGACGAACTTTTTGATTTATACGGACGCCCACCTGAAGCGCATCCGCTCAACTGAGGATTTCTCCAGCAATCCAGAAAAGCCGGCACTTGTGAGTAATATTTTGAATTCAATCTCATTTCTTTTCTGTGAGCCGTTTGACCCCATTAAATTGAGTAGACTCAAATCTTTTCAACTCTATGTAGTAAACGATAGCCAACTAGATTTACCTTACATAATGTATCATTTAAACCCCAATATTGCTGAATTGGTGAGCCCTGATGATGGTTTTACAACTGCTAATGGCCGTAAAAGAAAAAACCCAGAAATTCATGCTAACATTCCTGTCAAAAACAAATATCAAGTCCTAAGTGAGGACCTTCCGAAATTAATTCCATGGATCATGAATCCTCTCAGGATTGCGCCCTACCCGGCAGCTCACAAGACCCAATTAACATCCAAAACTCAGACACGAACCTAACTTATAACAAAAACAAAATACACCAATTTTATATAGAAATCAAAGATCACTGGCACAAGCTTGCCTCTGAAATCAACAATGTTAACGACGTAAAACCACTTATAAAACTGGACGGTGAGCTTCTTAAAGTACATTGTAAAAATGATAACGACTTTCCTAAGACTCAAAACTTCCTTGACACAAACGCTATAGCATACACCACTCTTAGTCCAATGGAAAAACGACCGCGGAAAGTCTGCATCAGAGGCATCCCCCCATACACTGACCCCAACATCATCATTAACGCTCTGAAAGATTACAACTTCACAGCAAACCGTGCAGCTATGCTCAAAAGTAGGAAAACTGGCAACCCAATGCCTATATACCTTGTCAACCTGCTCCCAAGAGAAAACTTTGACGAAATTTACAAAATTACTGAAATATGTAATCTAAGTGTAACCATTGAGAGATTCAAATGAACTAACATAGTTAAACAATGCCACCGCTGCCAGGGGTTTGGACATGCATCAGAAATTTGTAAATTACCTCCTAAATGCGTTAAATGCGCTGGACTCCATCTCACTCCTGATTGCCCCCAAACTGGAAAAATAACACCTAAATGCGCTAATTGCTCTGGCCCTCACCCTGCAACCTACAGAGGCTACCCCAAAACACCACAAACTTTCAGGAAAAATCAACCCAATAAGCCCAACAGTAGGGAACCCAACACAACAAATAATGTTAAACTCATGACAGAAATTCTCGCCAATTTCAACTACACCAAAAGAAACACTAATGTTCCCAACACCAATAACTACAACACAGCATTTTCAGCTAACACGGCCTCAGATCCGGACACACCTGAAGACCCACCCACTCATTCCACTGATACCCAGAATCTGTCCCCGGACACTCATTCCACCACTACCAACAACATTCCCAACACTAATTACACTACAAAAATCTCTGAAATCTTCAAAACATTCCAAGAGATGAAGGGAATACTTAAATTTAACAAATTTATTCAATGTTTTACAAATATTTCTAAGAAAACAAAAAATTGTACAAACCCACTGGAAAAAATGTTTATAATAATGACTGAGTTCGACAGCCTCGCATCGGAATTTAACACACCCAATCATGATTAGTTCCTCTAACTTCTCCTCACTTATAATCTTAACCTGGAATTGTAATTCTATCCGTAACAAATTTAACGAATTTAAAACTTTTATCATTGATAACCCCCACATTGACATCATCTTTCTCCAAGAAACCCGCAACCCCACTTTCAGAATTAACATTCCCGGGTACAGATTACACTACACTCCACGCGCAGCTGACCCTAGATGGGGCGGTACCGCCATTTACATCAAAAATCACATACCACATTACATCACCCAAAACCCCACCTTTAATAATATTGACTTCACTAGTATAATTTTACAACTACCACAAATAAACATTCATCTTGCTTCCATTTACATTTACCCGAATGGAAACTTTCCAGTTCAAGACCTCACACACTTAATCTCACAACACTCACACTGCTTCTTCGCCGGCGACTTTAATGCCAAAAGTAGGCGCTGGAATTGTCATGGAAACACAAGAAGAGGTGCCTCACTTTACAACCTCATTCAAAACTTAAACCTTAGCCTACATGCACCAGCCTCCCCAACACACATTTGTACTGCACCCAGATCACACAATTCAATTATTGACTTTGCAATCACAAAAAACTTTCCTTACCCTATCACCACTACTGTAATTAACGACTTAAGCTCCGACAACCTCCCTGTCTCCTTTAAGATTGACCTTATTAATCCTCTTTCCCCACCTCCTTCTGTGGCCATTGACTGGCATAAATATTCTGATTTTCTCAACAATAACAACTTAAACTTTCCTGATATTAATAATTCTGACGACATTGACACTGCTGTTGATAACTTTAACACACACATAACCAACGCACTTAACCACTCCACCATCAAATATTTTAAAAATAACAACACTTTCACTCCACCGGCTTACATCTACAACCTCATCAAACAACGAAATCGTCTTCGTCGTCTCTTCCAAAACACAAGAGGCCCTTCATTAAAACCTCTCATTAACAGACTAAACAACAAAATTAAAGACAGCATCTTCAAAGAAAAACAAAAAAACTGGTCCAATTTCATCCAAAACATTGCTAGCGAGGATAATTCTCTCTGGCAAATTAAGCGTAAAATTAACAATAACTACACTCCCATCCCGCCTCTTGCAGTCAACAATAACACTGCTTACACTGACGAGGAGAAAGCTAATTTCCTTGCTAGATCATACTCAAATCAATTTTCACCAAACCCCACCCTCGCTAGCCAAGATCACCTTACACATGTCAGCGACACAGTCTAAAGATTTCTTGCTCAACCCACTGATGAACCACCTACTGTTATTCAGCCTATTGTTATACGTAACATCATTATCAAACTCAAAAAACGCAAAGCCCCTGGGTACGACAAAATCAATAACACAGCACTCAAAAACTTGCCTCCTAACTACATAAACTATATCACAAAACTTACTAACTCCATCTTCTACTTTAACTATTTTCCAAAGCCTTGGAAAATTTCCATCATTTCCCCTATTCCTAAACCTGGTACTAACCTAACTGACCCTGCTAACTATAGACCTATTTCACTCCTTCCTTCTCTCAGCAAAGTTATTGAACGCGTCATTTGGTCGCAACTCAAACACCATATCCAACAAAACAACACTCTCATGCCTGAACAATTTGGCTTCCGCCCCAAACACTCCACAACACACCAGCTCCTTCGAGTTGTCGAATTTCTCAGTGAAAAGCTCAACTCGAAGATCCCAGCTGCTGCCATATTCCTTGACATCGCTAAGGCATTCGATAAAGTCTGGCACTTGGGCCTTATATACAAACTAATTAAGCTTAACTTTCCCGCCAGACTTATACACCTTATATACTCTTACCTTAGCGATCGCATTTTCCGCGTCCGCATAAACAACATTCTCTCCGCTATATTCTATATTTTAGCAGGCATCCTCCAAGGGAGCGTTATCGGTCCCTTGCTTTTTAACATCTACTTTAACGATATTCCCAGATCACCAAACACTCATCTTGCTCTCTATGCGGACGACACCACTATTTACACCCACGCTCACCACCCATATACACTATACAGGTACCTACAGACCCACATTGATGACTTCCTAAACTGGTGCGACCTTTGGCGCGTTAAACTTAACGAAAACAAAACTGCCGCTGTCTACTTCTCCAAAAAATATACCTATCCTAACAGAATCACAATTAACAATACCACCATTCCTTGGACCAACGAAGCAAAGTACCTAGGGGTGACACTTGACCGTAGACTCACATTCAACAAACATATCATCAACATTAGGAGAAAAGTCGCCGGCGCTTCCATTGCACTCAAACCTCTTCTTAAAACCAAAACCCTTGCTATTCACAATAAACTTCTACTCTATAACTCATGCATTCTACCCATAATCACATACGCTTGTCCGGTCTGGGTCTTCACTTGCAAATCCTCCATCAAAAATCTCAGTCAACTACACAACAGACACCTGCGCAATGTCAGGGGTACCTCGCGCTACCTCCGTAACAGCACAGTCTACAGAGACCTCAACACTACCTCTCTTGTTAAACGTATCAACCATCTTTCCAAAAAATTTTTTGACAATCTTTACGACCTCCCCAATGAAATAATTGCTGAGCTGCCGGATTACGACGCATCCGAGCCACACCACCGTAAACGGCCAAAATACTCATGCTTAACTGATGGTAATCATTAGTGCTCACCAATATCAGCTATCTTCTCTCAAATTATTACTCTTAAAAAAAAAAAAAAAAAACTTTGTATAGCCTATTTACATACATTCCCCAGCTATACCACTATTTAAATAATAATTAAAAAAAAAAAAAAAAAAAAACTGTATGGCCACTGAAAAGTGTCTTTTTTTTTATGTTGCTTTGCCCGCCTTTCCATCTGGCATTTTGTACTGATCTTGGAACATGTCCCGAACCCTATTTTACTCTTTTTCCTTCCCAGTAGTATTTACTACAGCTAAACCAATTACTTCATGTTTAATCGACTCTATCCTTAGTCTCTATCGCTTCTTCTCTTATTCCAAATTTCTTCATCCATTTTTAAATTTATCTTTTTAATTGCTATAAGTAATCTTAAATTTTACTTTTAATTGCTATATGCAATCTTTATTTTATCTTTAATTGCTATAAGCAATCTTTACCTTCCCCCAACGGCTCACTTTGAAATGACATTCAACTCACACTCGACTGGGCGTTAAGTTGCTGCAACTAGGAAGCCCCTGAACCGGCATCAACTGTTCCGGACTGTTCCGGAGTCTAGATCAGGAATACGAAAGGAAAAAGAATTCAAGCATACTTTGATCTCCTAACGGAATCAAAGTGACTCTAAAGAATCCTCATAAAATCTTGCAGAATTACATTACTGTTTATGTCAAAGTGCATACAAAGAAATTGAACCCTTTGGTGCGTATAAGATAAAGTCGCGACGCCTCTATGGAAGAACAGTAGCAAACCAGCTTGACATTAAAAGTTCAAGAATTGTAATTTCGATCGCAGAAACCATGAGCGCTGCAATCGCCTCGACCACGGCCTAACCAACACCATTACAAAACCAGGTTTCAGAGGAAATACTGGTTTGCTGACGACATCAACCTTGGTCATAAAGCAGTTCTCCCATTCCGTACTTGTTCGTAGGAAAGTAACAAGTACCGTGCGTTCTAGAGACAACGTGTTGGGGAATCAAAATGTGTTTTGAATTCTGATGTTAATTTAAAGTAGTTCAATTCAAGATCGGATTGCTTTTAATTATGAAAAGTACTTATTTACAGTATATATGTGTATTTTTATGAATATTAACAATGTTGATCATTATATACGTATTAAAATATGTTTAACTTGTCGTTTCTGCGCGAGTAGGCTTAACTCCACAGCTTTGTCCTAAGCTCGTGTTGTGAAAATATTTTATTACGTTTCCACTATTTATTTATTTGTAAATAATCTCGCGCAACAATTTTTATGCATTATTCTGTATTCAATATGAATTTGCTTTATTTGTAAATTTAATACTTTTTAGTTAAGACCTACCTTTCTTTTCATACATATCAATGGAAAATTGTGCATAAATAATTTCACATACTTCGTATTTGTTGGCTTATCATAGCTTTTAAATTTAGTACGATTTATGTAAATATGTTTAATATTAATATGAATTTAAATCAAAATTCTGAATCGGAATACCTTTTTTATGATACAGGAAATTTACGTTTTTGATAAATTCACGCTTGTTTCATTCTCATGCTTTTCCTTTTCCCTTTTATTTATTTTTTCATATTTAGTATCTTCCATTGCTAATATATATATATATATATATATATATATATATATATATATATATATATATATATATATATATATATATATATATATATATATATATATATGTGTGTGTGTGTGTGTGTACGTTGTAAATTTTTGAACATGAAAATATTAACTTAAATGCTTCTTATGATGTCACTAATTCACATGCAAAATTTTAACAATAATATCAGTTAGTAAAACTGTACTATAATGTACTGTCTGTCATACGATAATTACATATTCGATTTATTTTGCCGTATTACATAGTTTATACTTATATAATCTACAATAAAACTCACTAGAGGTGGTTTAATTATTATTAGAAAATATTAAATATATCAAGAGTATTATAATTATATCAAGGGTAATATACCAAGCGAAATTTGGTAAATATTTAGGGCCACTTCACAAAATTCTATTTAATAAAACAGGATCCTTCACAAAAATCAATTTAATAAAATAGGCCCGCCACAAAACTCAATTTGATAAAATGTGTTCCTTCACAAAATTCTTTATAGTAAAACAGGCTCCTTCACGAAATTCCTTTTTATTCCATAAAAACTTACTATTTATTATTTATTTATTATTTTGTGACATTTTAAAATGTGTAATTTGTAAACAAATAAGTTCACCAGAAAGGAAAACTTCAGCAAAAGGATTTAAAAAGTATTTTCTAATCTTGGTTCAAATTCGAGTAACTGGATTTAAACTTTCATTACAAATGTTATTTTTCCCAAAAATATAATAAATTTCACAAAAATAATCTTTACTTTTCACAAACTTTTATTTAAATCAAATATCACATTTAAAATGTGTAGTAACTAATTGATAAAAAATATATGTTATAATGATAAATGTTATATTAAAAATATCTTTTAAAGGACCCCCCTTTTTTTTAAATTTCAGAACAGGGCCCTTCAAAAAAAAAAAAAAAATTATCTTAAAACAGAACAACTATATATTTAAAATTTCATAATAATAGTAAAATACCTCTGTTTATTGGTGATTATAAAAGAAAAGCATATATGGAAAAATAAATCAAATATGTAATTATCAAATGACAGACAGTGCATTACATTAAGTTCTTACCTTACACTTTTCACTAACTAATATAATTTTGCTTTTGAATTAATGACAGAAGAAGCATTTAATTAAGTTAATATTTTCACGTTAACACATTTACAATTTAATCTACGTATAAAAAAAAATATATAAATATTTTAGTCTATTCTTGTATCAACGACAAAGTAAACATATTTAATGGAAAGCAATCCAGTCTTTAATCGATATATTATTAATTTTCTTGAACATGTGCTAGAACTCAAATATGAACTTTAATTTACACATTAACCAAAAGAAAAAAAGGTGTTATAAAAAGTGTATCACGAAATGAATATATATTTATAACATATGAAGCAAATAAAATAATACTTAATGGAAAAGAAAAAATAATGAATTAGATGAATATTTTTCTTAATAATTAATTCTTAAAAATAAATAAATAAATAAATTAAGAATCTTAATACTTCGGAATTATACATATTTTATATAAAGAAATACACGAAAAAAGAAAAGATTTTTTTTTTATGTTTATATTATATTTTATATAACATGAATATTTTTATCGTACATTTTACGAATTATGAAATATATTTTTTAAGAATCATACATATTTTATTTCTATTAAAAGATATAAAAAGAAGCGGAGGGAGGGGGAGATGGTTAAAAAAATATTTTTTTTTTCTTTAAAAATACAATGTAATGAAATCTTTCAAAAGGATTAAAATGAAAGTGTCTTTCCTGAAATGAATATAACATATGAAATGGTTACATGAAGCAAATAAAATGTAACTTAAAAGGAAAGAAAAAATAGTGAATTACATTTATATTTTTCTTATTCAGTTGTTAATAATAATAAAAACTCCGATATTTATGAATTATTCATATTTTATTTTTATTAAGAGACATGAAAAGAAGGGGGAGGGATTAAAAAAGATTTTTTATCTTTAAAAAGACAATATAATGAAAGTTTTTAAAAGGATTAAAATGAAAGTGTCTTTCCTCAAATGAATATAATATTTATAACATATGAAATGTTACATGAACGTATATACATGGTTATATCATGGAACTAGAAATGATTAGAGATGTTTGTTCATTCTTCCATGGGTTATATACCCTGTACACTCTAACTTATGGCTGAAATAAGTTTTGGAAGGAACTCGGAAAGTTATGATGACGAACGGAAAATAAACGGTGTTCGTCATCCTTGACCGAGGTTAGTGACGTCACTCTGAGTGTCCCCGGGCTTTCTTAATAGAGCCAGTGTTGGCCTAACTCGATCTTTCTCCTTCCTCCTAGTATATTTCTCCTAGTATAGAAGCCTTATATACGGCCGTAACAAAAAGTCATTTTCCTTTTGTTCAAGAGGAATCACATTTTCTCCCCGGAGAAAGTAGGTGGCGCTATTACCCACCATGACTAATGGAGAATTTCCTTATTCTCGCCTCTCACTCTTGTATTTTCTTAGATATAACGTAAATGAAATTGCGTGTTCTTATATTTCTTTTGTTGAAAATGGTTTATTGCTGTGTTCCACATTGTGCTTCAAATTCAGAGAAAAAAAAAAAAAAAAAAAAAAAAAAAAAACCTGGAATTTCTTTTCATGAATAGGCGCTTCTTTTGTGAATCTTTTATTACCGATACACCAGCAATCAGTAGAAGAACAGAGCAAAATTTTCGAAATATGTGCCTTATAAAATTGTTGCGGCTCTCAATTTATTTGTAGATTTAAATTGAATTTTAATGATCGAAAATATAAACCACTTAATTAATTTATTTTTAATTCCTAGCAACACCAAGAGTTAATCTGCAAGTATTGCCATTGTTAGCGGATAAGTAATCTTGTAAGAGTAATTCAAGAAAATTTTGAATGAGAATCCTGCTTATCAAACATAGAAACAGATCAATGTGATGCAACCATACTTCAGTTAATTGTCAATCAGGATAGAGGTGGGTTGTCTTATCCTAAACCACAATTCATCAGTCTAATTTCCACAATTTTAGACTGAATTTTACTAGAATTTTAGGATTATACCAATCCTAAATTCAAACGGAATCTACGAAACTATTTATGAATTGATATATCCGAGACTACAGTGCTTAGAAGTAAGTCTACTTCTAGGCACTGTACTGCTAGCCTAGGTCAACAGCGATCTACTGTCCAAATTTCGTGATCCCGAGCCTGACTTTCGTCGTTTCAGCTTGGCGTTGAGGAGTCAGTCAGTCAGACATTCTCTCTTTATATAATAGCGTAGATACTTAGGGAAATAGTGTTTAATTAAAATGACGTCTTGTCGAAACAAAACTTGTATTGTTCGATTAATAACTATAAATGCATATATAAACAAAAATAAAATAGAATTCGGTAATGTTTTAAAAATATAAGCAAAAATATTTTAAGAATATTAACTGAAACATCAACATATTAAATCAAATCATGTACTACATTTATTTATTTTACCAGATGAAAATCTGGCAACCCATTTTCGCGAAATCGGTTGCAGAAGCTGGTTGTAAAATAGCCATTTCGATGACTGGTAAAGTGAACATTCATTGTGCCATACAGGTAACGTTTACGAATATTCTTTTTGGATAATTGAGGTTCTTTTTTTACAATAAACTTTGTCCGAATTCAGAATTTTGAGTGTTAAAATTTAAAAATATTAAAAAAATAACTTCAAATATTACAAATTATTTAAATTGTAAGATGAGGAAATAGTAATAATAAGAATAATGAAACGATTTTTCATCATTTTAAAGTATTCCTCGTAACTTACATTTTAAACAACTCCCACCAGATATTTCTAAAGAAAAACATTTAATGATAATTATAGTGCTCACGGGTTCAACTGTCTGCCGTCAAGGTTAGAGATACACTCTCTGTCTTGTCCGTCAATATATCTAAACTTGGCTAGTGGCAACGCTAGCCAAATTTCGAAAACAGTAAACACACCCCAAAGCATGAATGGACTTCACTTTCTTTTCCAATTATTTTTGCAGCTTGTTAAGGAACAAGAAAAGTTTAATTTAGAGAATACTTGACAGTATTATTTTTCATAATAAGATTTATACTTAATAAAAGAAAAAGGGTGAGACAAAATAAAATATTAATCATTTTAACTATCAATTACGTTCCAATAATTTTAGTTAAATCTTACTTGAACGTGTTAATAATTTTTTTTTTTATAAAAACAGCACAATTTGTTCGAAAAAATTCGCATAGCGATTCATAAGTTTTAAATAATTTGATAGACAAAATAAATGATTTTTTATGTAAAAAACTAAAGGCACCATTTATTTAAAATATTTCTAATAAATAATCAATTAAGAGTGTCTTACATAAAAAAAAGCAATATACATTTGGATTTTTTAAAAGATATCTTGTTTTAAAGATTTTTTTAAAGGTAGGATTATTTTTAAAGGTTAAAATGTAATCTAAATTTTGTATTTACAACTTTTTTTTAACCCTATAAATAAATAAATAAATTCAATTCAATCAGTAGTACAAGAAATTTAATTGTTCAACTTAGTTTCATTTCATACCAATAGATGGCAAAAGCAGCAACCTACCTTAGAGAGCCTACAATTTACCAGTAGTAATTAATGTAGTATGTTAATTTGTAGATTCTCTATTTTTACCTTACTGCTGCAGTTTCAGAGAAGAGTGTAATCTTTAAAGATAAGTGTTTTTGTGTCTTATTAATTTTCTGCGAATTTCATTGTATGTATTGTTATTTAAGCAATTATTAGACTTAGGGCCCGATTAACCTCTGAATCCAGGGGAAGCACAGTATCATTTTGGGGCCCCTTTTCATTGGGCAAAAGTTTTTTTAATTCTTCATTCATGAAAACTCACCAATGATTTTAATATTATTCCCGGGAGTAGATTAGCTGAGATAACATATATTTCATGAAATAGCTTTTTTATGTTCTCTGTATATACTTCAGGTATATTTAGTACATATAGCTGTATGCTCAGTTTCCTGGTTTGGTTTCTAACAGGCACATCAGGATGCTATATATATTATTAACTATATTATTAACTATTAACATATCCTATTGATGACATTCATATGTCTCTGTTAAATAAGTTTCGTGAAGTAGTGCGTGGAGTTCCTCTTGGATTAAACAAACTTTCTTTTCCACAAAAAAAAAAAAAAAAAAAAGAAAGAAAGAAAGAAAGAAAGAAAGAAAAATACAATGTAAAAAAAAGGAAAATGGGAATTAGAGGGCTCTCTTCACAATCATGTTTGGGCCCCTTTAAAATTTTAGAGGGGAAGCATTTGCTTCACGTGCCTCTTGGATAATCAGAACCTGATTGGGTTTAAACAAACAAGTTAAATGTGCTCAATGCTTTATTATTTTCCCAGTTTATTTTATTTTCCATTGGCATGTATTCTGTGAACCAGTGTTGCTTTCTTTCTTCTGTTTCTTCAGATGTTTTTCTTAAACCAACAATAAGTTTCCTCTTAACAACCGCTTGTAAATGTTAATATATATTTTTTAAATATATTATTTGAATTTCAAAAAAAGCCACTTTTCTCAAAAACGCAGCACTTAATTCCATAAAATCAAGATATGTTGTTGAGCTATTAAATAACACACACATATATATATATATATATATATATATATATATTATATATCATGTAAACATTAATTTTTTTTTTTTTTTGGCAAACATTTAACGTGTGCGCTTATGTAAGTAATATATCTCACAAAATTGTCCAATCGGTACCTACATGAATATTTACAAATATATAAATATAAGTTTTTTTTTTTTTTTTTTAAACGGGCGAAATTTTGAATAGTGGAGCCACATAATTCCGCATTTGAAGCTTGAAAATATCTTTAGACTGAACATTATTCTTTCTCTGCCTATGTTTATATGTTTATGATCTACGATCGGAATTTGTTGTAGATGCTTATGACACAATTTCAAATCATTGATAATTATATATATGGTATGATGTGTGTAGACCTTTTACAGGGCCAAGTAGAAGTATTAATATATGCATTTTTGTCTTTGAGAGTTTGTTTAACCCTTTCCGGCACAGATGTCCCACTCCGGGCACACCTAATTTTAATTCAAAACTTGTATTCGACACCAAGAATGTTTAATAAAACTTTGTTTCTACAATGAAAGCTTAAAATAAGTTCTTATTTTCTAAGAATGTCGTTTGTAAATTCCGATGTCAGTCAGTAATTTCTCATTTTACGAACAGACTTTGTCTGTGCCGGAAAGGGTTAAAATGTGTTTTCTATGAAATTTTAAGTTTTCGATCTGAGTTAAATTGTAGTATCTACTATGGTGAGCAAATTATTTAGTATCCCTAAACAGTTTCCCTCAAATTAAAGCGAATTACTATACATGTGTATTTATTATTTCAAATACTTTTCAGTCATTAAACTTAACACTTTTTACACTCATAGTTAACAAGAATTGAAGACAGAACTCCCAAAAACTTCATTTTCCTAATTTTTTACATTGATGTTTACATCACAAATGAATGAGATGGGCGGGGTTGAAACATAAAAAAGAGTAAGGGGTGGAGTAGAGTAATAAATAAGTTTTAATATGTTTTCGATGTATAATTTAAACAGGTTGAACATTGAAACAAAGCAAATAAAGTTACAGCTAGGGTATTGCGGCCCCTAGGATGTTATTTAAGAAAGATAATGATTATGCAAAAGTGGTACGGAACATAAATATAGAAAAAACAGTATTCTCAATGAAAATACTGATGATTTGTACACATTTTCAAATATATACACTAATGCATAAAATTAAGTGATAATGATTCATGATATTCCTTATGCTTTATTTAATACTAGCTAATCCGCCTGGCGTTGCCCGGGCCCGAAATATTAACAATCTGTTCTATACGAATATGACTGAAATCTGTACCCAAGTAGCACAAAGATATTGGCCAATAACAAAATGTAATATCGGCCGATATCAAAATTTGATATTGGCCAACATTAAATGACCCCCCCTAAAATAATATTTGTGAATATTAGTTTTTGACATCTGTGAATGTTGGCCAATATTTTCCAACATCCCTGAATATCATTTTTTGACATTAAGTGATATCTTTTTCTGTCATTGCTGAATATCATCATTTGATATTGAGCGATATATTTTTCTAACATTCCTGAACAACATTTTTTGATATTAAATGACTTATTTCTTCATTACTGAAAAATCTTTTCGCGCACCGCAGATGTGGTGGACAGAACAGAAAACCCTCATTATAAAACGAGAGATCTCTGTTTAAGGAAAGTCTAGTCTCGTTATGTAACAAGACAAGAGCAAACCCAAGTACTATATAAAAGCATGTTCAATAGAAACCCAGGGAGAAAAGATGTTATAAAAAGCTGTTAACAAAAGCGGGTGGGAATAGATTTTTTCGTTACTGGAGTAAAAAATGTCTGACAAATGACAAAACTATCATTTAATTATCTCTTATTTTTCCATCACAATCGACATATTTTTTTTTACGCTGTTTTATCAAAGATTTATTTAAATATCACTTTTTATTACTGAGTTTGTTGGAAATTTTGAAAAAAAATTGTTTTAAAATAGGTAAGAAAATTAAAACTTGTATGTAATGCAAATAAGAAATTATAAAGCTTGCTGTGTTAAAAATCATGTAACCCCCCCCCCCTTTCATAAAACTATAAAGTAAGTTTTAACAACCCCATTATTTTGAATTTTGCTTGGTGAGAAATTAAATATATATATTTTCTTATTAATTTTAAGTCAGAAATATGTGTATATTTTTTCAAAAATTGATGCACTACACGAAAGTTAACACGTACATAAATTAGCCCAAAAGCTTATTATATAATAATAATAATAATAATAATTACTTAGATGAACTGTATAAAATATATATTATTAATAGTGCCTAATTAAAAATTCAGTGACCTACTTTTGAAACTAAACTTGTATTGTTTCAATCATAAAAAATAAAATTCTTATAAAAGTCGGAAATCCGAAAGCATTTTAAAACGATAAACAAGCATCCATTAAAAAACTATATAAATTGATTTTTTTTTTCTTGTAAAAACATTTTTAAAATGAGTATAAAATACATAGTATAAAGATAGTATAAAAAAAATCTTTAATTTTTTTTAAAACACAAATTTTCACATGCTTTTTTTATATATATAAAAATAACTATAGATTCCTACAGAAAATTTTTATATAGGCTTTTCCTTTCTGTGCAAATTTTACGCCCAACGCCTCCATCAAATGCACATTGACGAAAACTACACTACACAAATGGGCGGTCCTTTAGAACTTTCCGTTCACTTCGGTCAAGATTACAAACTTCGTCAGATAGGCTGAATGTCGACAGATATCTTAAAATATTCGAAAAATGATATTGTTTTTTTCGAATGTCAATAGATATCCCTGAATGTTGTAATAGTAATATCCTTTTTACAACATTGGCCAATGTAACCAAATATTAAAAACAAGGCATTAAAAAGTCAAGTTTTTTAAAAATGGTAAAATTATTAAATTTTATTGTTTAGAATACTATTTCTGTATTATTATGTCATAAGTAATGCAAAAAGCTCTTTTGAATGCTTTCTTTTTAAAACTAATTTTAAGTTATGTCTGTGAATATCGGCAGATGTTGTAAATTTGACGTACGACATTCAGCGACTTTCAAAATATTGGCCAATATTGCCGTTGATATTGGCCGATATTTCTGTGCTACCTGGGTAAAGCTATCAAAATCAAGTCGAATGAGGCAAACTTCGTCGTAATCGGACTCATAAAACCCAAGATCGGAAAGCGCATCCTGGCGGTCGAAAATGCAGCTAAAATATTTAAGGCTATAGATATCAGGTCGAATGAACCTAACCCCGTCGTAATCGGGTCCATAGAACCAGATATACTCCTATAGTTCCACTTTCCACCGCCAGGGGGCGCAGTCTGTTCTGGAAGAGGCCTTTTCAGAACATTTGACCCAACCAAATTCCCTAGTAGAATTGAAATTTAACTACGGGTAAACATTGCCAAAATAGCGGAAATCGCGAAAGTGGGTTAAGTAATCGATCGGTTTCTAAAGTGTTAATGTAGATATTTTTTTTAAACCAACGGTGTATTTTGGAGAAAATGAACGTGTCTATGATCTGGAGTCTACTGTTTGTCCGAACTTGCATTTCCCGAGTCGATGCCGATTTTTAAATCTGGACCAAAAAAAGGAAATTCGCGTGAGTGAGTTTTGGAAAGGATTTTTTTCAGAGGGTTAAAATTAAATTTTTGCAAAACGGTTACCAGATTTTAAAAAACAAAGGGATATAGATTAGACACGGTATTTTTAGTTTTTCGTATCTTGTTTATAAACGCCAATTCGGATTTTTAAAGATAGGAGAAATAGTTAAAAAAGCGAAATTGACTTACGGTTAAAAACGTTTTCGAAAGGGTTAACGTGATTTATTTTTTAAACTAAAGGTTTCTGCCTAAGCCCGATAGAACGTAGATGTCTTTTGGTGTGTTTGATTTTTGTTTGGTTATTTTAAAAAGCCGATGCCAGATTTAATATATAGCAGAAAATCGGAATTCGCAAAAGAGAGTCCTGCGCACGAATTTTTTTGAAGGGTTAATATTCGTATTTTTCAAAAACAAATGCAGATAGCGAAAAAGGAATAAATGTAGATATTGTCTGGTATTTTTAGTTTTTCGTACCTGTCTCTGAATCGCCAATGCAAAAATTTAAAAATTGCCAAAATCGCAAAACGGCATACAGAAAATATACTTTTTCGAAGGGTTAATTTTTGTATTTTTTAAAACCAAAGGTGGCTTTGAAAAGGACAAAAACAGTTCTTTAATTTGGTGACCTTCGTTTTTCCGTATCTTTTGTATTCCGGTAGATTCAAGGCTCGGAAAACGGGAGAAAATAAAAAACATGAATTCAATGCTTTTTGATTATTTTTTTTGAAAGGGTTAAATGTAAATTTTTTTCAAACCAACCAGATCGTTCGAGACGTAAAAGTATGTTCTTTTAGAATATGTAGACGGTTTTTCCGTATTTTTAGCTGTTTGTCCATGGCGAATTTAGAAATACTTTAAACAAAAACGGAATGTCTTCTGCTTTCTTTCTTCTGTTCCGGAAGATACGGAAATTGGTTTCTGCACATGCGCCAGCTCGCTTCAGAATAATGACTTTTTTATTTGTGATCTTTGATCAGTTTTTAATTGATAACTACTTTAATTTTCAAAATATTAAAATTCTGACGTAATGGTGCACCAGGAGAGGGTTTGGACTACCTAAATCTAAATTTGCAGCCTTCTAGGTGGGCTAGATTTTCCTAGCCATCACCAACAGACACACAGACACACAGAGAGAAACTATCTTTTATTAGTATAGATTTTGGAGATTTTCTTTACTTAATTTTTCGTAAGTGAAATATTGAGAAAAACGCCTTTTATTTGGGGGATTTTAAAAATACAAACAGCGGGTCATTTCTTCGAAAAATTACTGCGTATAGTACCAACACCGGCTCTATTAAGAAAGCCCGGGGACACTCAGAGTGACGTCACTAACCTCGGTCAAGGATGACGAACTCCGTTTATTTTCCATTCGTCATCATAACTTTCCGAGTTCGTTCCAAAACTTATTTCAGCCATAAGTTAGAGTGTACAGGGTATATAACCATGTATATACGTTCATGTAACATTTCATATGTTATAAATATTATATTCATTTGAGGAAAGACACTTTCATTTTAATCGTTCTAAAAACTTTCATTATATTGTCTTTTTAAAGATAAAAAATCTTTTTTAACCGCTCTCCCCTTCTTTTCATGTCTCTTAATAAAAATAAAATATGAATAATTCATAAATATCGGAGTTTTTATTATTATTAACAACTGAATAAGAAAAATATAAATGTAATTCACTATTTTTTCTCTCCTTTTAAGTTACATTTTATTTGCTTCATGTAACCATTTCATATGTTATATTCATTTCAGGAAAGACACTTTCATTTTAATCCTTTTGAAAGATTTCATTACATTGTATTTTTAAAGAAAAAAAAAATATTTTTTTAACCATCTCCCCCTCCTTCCGCTTCTTTTTATATCTTTTAATAGAAATAAAATATGTATGATTCTTAAAAAATATATTTCATAATTCGTAAAATGTACGATAAAAATATTCATGTTATATAAAATATAATATAAACATAAAAAAAAAAATCTTTTCTTTTTTCGTGTATTTCTTTATATAAAATATGTATAATTCCGAAGTATAAGAGTCTTATTTATTTATATATATTTTTTTAAAACTTTAATATTAAGAAAAATACTCATCTAATTCATTATTTTTTCTTTTCTATTAAGTATTATTTTATTTGCTTCATATGTTATAAATATATATTCATTTCGTGATACACTTTTTATAACACCTTTTTTTTTCTTTTGGTTAATGTGTAAATTAAAGTTCATACTTGAGTTCTAGCACATGTTCAAGAAAATTAATAATATTTCGATTAAAGAGTGGATTGCTTTCCATTAAAGTAAGTACTTATTTAGGGTATATACATGCATTTTTATGAATACTTGCAATGTTAATCACTATCTATTAAATTAAAATATGTTTACTTTGTCGTTGCTACAAGAAGAGACTAAAATATTTATATATATTTTTTTTATACGTAGATTAAATTGTAAATGCGTTAACGTGAAAATATTAACTTAATTAAATGCTTCTTCTGTCACTAATTCAAATGCAAAATTATATTAGTTAGTGAAAAGTGTAAGGTAAGAGCTTAATGTAATGCACTGTCTGTCATTTGATAATTACATATTTGATTTATTTTTCCATATATGCTTTTCTTTTATAATCACCAATAAACAGAGGTATTTTACTATTATTATGAAATTTTAAATATATAGTTGTTCCGTTTTAAGATAATTTTTTTTTTGAAGGGCCCTGTTCTGAAATTTTTTAAAAAAAGGGGGTCCTTTAAAAGACATTTTTAATATAACATTTATCATTATAACATATATTTTTTATCAATTATTTACTACACATTTTAAATGTGATATCTGATTTAAATAAAAGTATGTGAAAAATAAAGGTTATTTTTGTGAAATTTATTATATTTAGTGAAAAATAACATTTTGTAATGAAAGTTTAAATCCAGTTACTCGAATTCGAACCAAGATTAGAAAATACTTTTTAAAACCTTTTGCTGAAGTTTTCCTTTCTGGTGAACTTATTTGTTTACAAATTACACATTTTAAAATGTCACAAAATAATAAATAAATAATAAATAGTAAGTTTTTATGGAATAAAAAGGAATTTTGTTACCTGTTTTATTATAAAGAATTAAGGAACCTGTTTTATTATAAAGAATTTTGTGAAGGGACACATTTTATCAAATTGAGTTTTGTGGCGGGCCTATTTTATTAAATTGATTTTTGTGAAGGATCCTGTTTTATTAAATAGAATTTTGTGAAGTGGCCCTAAATATTTACCAAATTTCGCTTGGTATATTACCCTTGATATAATTATAATACTCTTGATATATTTAATATTTTCTAATAATAATTAAACCACCTCTAGTGAGTTTTATTGTAGATTATATAAGTATAAACTATGTAATACGGAAAAATAAATCGAATATGTAATTATCTTATGACAGACAGTACATTATAGTACAGTTTTACTAACTGATATTATTGTTAAAATTTTGCATGTGAATTAGTGACATCATAAGAAGCATTTAATTAAGTTAATATTTTCATGTTGAAAAATTTACAACGTACATTTACATCTGTATGTTAAAAAAAAAAAAAAAAAAATATATATATATATATATATATATTAGCAATGGAAGATACTAAATATGAAAAAATAAATAAAAGGGAAAAGGAAAAACATGAGAATGAAACAATCGTGAATTTATCAAAAACGTAAATTTCCTTTATCATAAAAAAGGTATTCCGATTCAGAATTTTGATTTAAATTCATATTAATATTAAACATATTTACATAAATCGTACTAAATTTAAAAGCTATGATAAGCCAACAAATACGAAGTATGTGAAATTATTTATGCACAATTTTCCATTGTGCATAATGTATGAAAAGAAAGGTAGGTCTTAACTAAAAAGTACTAAATTTACAAATAAAGCAAATTCATATTGAATACTGAATAATGCATAAAAATTGTTGCGCGAAATTATTTACAAATAAATAAATAGTGGAAACGTAATAAAATATTTTCACAACACGAGCTTCGGACAAAGCTGTGGAGTTAAGCCTACTCGCGCAGAAACGACAAGTTAAACATATTTTAATACGTATATAATGATCAACATTGTTAATATTCATAAAAATACACATATACAATACTGTAAATAAGTACTTATCATAATTAAAAGCAATCCGATCTTGAATTGAACTACTTTAAATTAACATCAGAATTCAAAACACATTTTGATTCCCCATACCAACACGTTGTCTCTAGAACGCACGGTTTTTGTTACTTTCCTACGAACAAGTACGGAATGGGAGAATATTGTGACCTGCTTTATGACCGAGGTTGATGACGTCAGCAAATCAGTATTTCCTCTGAAACCTGGCTTTGTAATAGAGCCGGTGTGGATAGTACTCATAATCCTGTTAAGTGTCCGGAAAAACGCAAAATTTTTCTACACCATTTTCGAGAAAAAAGTCATAACCAACTTAGCTTCTCAAACAACGTGACAATTACTTATTTGCTTACAAGATACTGACTTATTTTTTAAATATTAAGTAACTTTTTAAAATTCAAAAAAGGATGTAATTTCATTATTATTGTGTTATTTGATAAAATACCTTATTTGCATTTGCCGTCTGTTAGTATAGCAGCATCAGCCAATGAAATATCAGCAATTGACGTGATTTGGGAGTCTAGGGAAATTTTATTCTGTGGTTTAGAGAAAAAAAAAAATCCAACTCAGAACGCTGAAGGAAATTCACATGTTTTGCAGATGTGGTAGAAATTACAATTAAAGATATTTCAGAATTTTCTTTAAAAAAAATGTGGGATCCCGAAAATATATTCTTTTAAAAAAGCTACAACCAAACATAATTTTCAGTGGGCATTTTTTCTCCTTTTTACCAAATACTCCTCATAAAATATAATGGATCTATGACAAAAAAAAAAAAAAAAAAAAAACTAACAAAATGTTAGTTTCGAATATTCAGTATTCGAAAATTTTTAAAGTAAAGTGCCACAAATAAAGTACTAGTGTGATTACTTTCTCTAAAACAGCTTATTTATTATAACCTTAACCTTCAGTTAACTTATGTGTGATATCTTTTGTGCGGTATATTCTTATTTTATTGGACTCATTGAATTTTAACAACAAAAACTCTTTTGCAGTTACCTAAAATTTATCTTTTTGATCTTAATGACATATTTTAAGTAATAAATGAACCGTGTATATTAGAAAGGATATCAGCATGCAGCTAAATAATTTTACATAGGAATCAGAGATTCCAAATTTTGTAGCTCTGCCTGAAATGATGATCTGTATGAAAATGACAATATCGGCACTTTATTAATTCCGTCCTTTGTCAAATAACTATTTTTTCCCATAAAAAAAAAAAATCAGTATTTTTATAAAATAAAAACTTACCGGTGGATTTTTCCAATTTTTTGAAAATCTTAATCCGCGTATAATTTTGTGTCTATAAAATAATTTTCAAATCCGTATCTAATACATCATTTTAAAATATGTATATACATTAAAATCGCTGAGTTAAAAAAAATTTCTGCTTTTTAAATCTGGCATCGCTTGTTCTGTGAACCCTGGAATCGCTCGCTCAGCGAAAGACAACTGTTCTATTGACTCCGAAAAAAATTATTTTCATCAATGAAATAATAATTGATATATTCGTTTCTAATTAATATATATATATATATATATATTAAATCTTTGTTTGCAAATTTTTGCGTCGATAGAGCGACTATTTCGGTTTTTCGAAAAAGGCCGAAAAGTGCCTTGTCCGCCATTGTATCTGTATGAAAATGACAATATCGGGTCTTTAGTAATTCCGTCCATTGTCAAATAACAATTATTTTCCCATAAAAAATAAATCAGTATTTTTATAAAATAAAAACTTACCGGTGGATTTTTCTGATTTTTCGAAAATCTTAATCCGCGTATAATTTTGTGTCTATAAAATAATTTTCAAATCCGGCTTCTAGGTGCAAAACTACATACATACATAGAGGTACCTAGATTCCAAATTTTGTAGCTCTGCCTGCAGCGGTCTCTTCAGAACACAGCCGACAGACACACACACAGACAAACTTTTTTCCTTATTATTAAAGATATTTATTGTTACTAAAGGAACAAATACTGCAGATTTTTTTCTTAATTAAAGAGATAAGTTAATTTTAGTTTCTGAGATAATTAGAGCAATAATTGTAATAAATTGTGTGCCAAATTATGAGTTCTATTTTTCTATTTTTGGATTATTATTCTTCTCATAGATTTTATGTAATACAAGATTTTTATCAATTTCAGGAATGTCATATTAAATGGTTTTAACTGTACATTAAAAAAAAAAAAATACTTTTATGATTCAGACAGAAAATACATCAGATTTTGAGTTACAATTACTACATTACAAAGGCATAGTGAGCATAGTTAACATAGTCAAACCTATAATCGCTGTGCTATCGGACCTTTATGAGTCGTTTCTAGATCTTATTATTATTATTATTATTATTACAGTGGAACTCCAGATATACGTTACCTGAGTTGTACGTTTTCCTCATTTATACGTTTCAACTCAGCAGTTCCGGCCGCTTGCCATTAAAAATTAGCTCAGTTATACGTTTCGCGTTACACATTTCCCTCAGTTATACGTTACGTTTTTGCATCCCTTGCCGAAATTTTGTCTCATTTATGCATTCTGTAAACAAAAACACTGACGACGCGTCGGATGAGTCTGATTTGAAAGATCTCACTCAAACTTCGGAGCTGCTCTGAGGACTTTTAACGTAATAAAGCGGTTCGTCAGTAGTAAAAACAGTAACGATAAGATGGCTGCATTATTAACAGAAATGCAAAGTTTGCTGTTCAATGTCGGCACTGCCGAAAAGAAACAATCGAATAATAGTGATTAATTCTACAATATTCAGTAAACTACTGAAATGTCTTTTGATAAATGATTTACATACCAAGGCCATACTTGCCAACTTTCAACTAAACTTCCGTAAAATGTGAGTTAATTTGATCCAGGTTAAACACGTTTCCAACCAGAAAATATATCTGAGATAATAATACATGTTTAGTTTCATTTTCTTTTGTGGAACCTATTTAAATGCATTTCTTAAAAATAATTCTGGTTTGAAACGTGTTTAACCTCGATTAAATTAACCCATATTTTACGGAAGTTAAGTGCGAAGTTGGCAAGTATGCAAGGCGATTCCAATGATTTCTTTTAAGTACTCTATGTGTATTAAAAATATTTTTAATAAAGCTTTTATGATAAAATAACTTCATGTATACTTTACTTATGTACCTTTTTTCTACTCTGTTCCATTTCCGAAACTTTATATCATGGGTGCAGTAATATTTAAGAAATTTCCGTTTTCGATATAAAAGGTAACTGGAACTGCTCAGCGGAACAAAGTTTTTAGGATATATTTAAAAAATGGTTCCGGTAGACCATTAATTGAGTTGTACGTTTTACTGAGTTATACGTTTTGATGTTCGGTCCCGAGCAAAACGTATAACTGGAGTTCCACTGTATTATTATTATTATTATTATTATTTAGAAAGACGACAACAATTTCACTTGTGTGGTGGTTGATTTCCTAATGAAATTTAAAATGTAAAACTAGCGTATAATTTTTTTTTTCCCATTATGGAATAATTTTTATTGTTTTCTAAGTATAGTACTAAACTTTTTAGATGGTGGCATTTTGAGATAGAGATTTCAATTATTTACACCATACATTTTCACGGAAACAATTTTTTATTGTCGATTTTATGTTAGCAGATTGATTAAAACGTTGCTAAGTAATGAAAATCCATTTTTAATAAAATGTTAGCTGCCTTCGAAGGCTCAATTTGCAACTCATCAATTCTAAATAATTTTTTTCAATGGCGTATCCAATGAGGAGGTTACGCGGGTCATACTCTCGTTTGAGTGTTTCTATACAACAACATATGTTTTTATGTAAATGCATATTCAGAGGTCGGAAGTAGCGAAACTACAGTAGTCGCTACTTTTTACAGTTGTTTGTAGTGTAGAGTGTAGCGCAATACAAAAAATCAGTAGTTTGTAGCGAGAGCCGACGCTACTTTTAACCCATTCGGTACCATGATCGCATATATGCAACCTCAAAAAGAGCATACAGAATTTGTTTTAGGCACCAGTAAAAAATAAAAGTAATATTTGCTTTTTCTAATTAGAGCATTTTTGAGATAGTTTAAGTAAAGGTAGCTTTTTTAAAAAAAAGTGGTGCCAACCGAATAAAATTTGTGTAAAAGCCGCCGGTCCCGAAGGGTTAACGCTACTTTAGGAGAAAATATATGTCATTCTGCAAATCATGTGGCCGCAACTTCCTTCTTTTGTGCAAAATTTGTTCTGCTGAACAATTTTCGAATCTCAATGGCAATTCTCAGCTGCAGTGCATAGAAACGCATCGCATGAAGTTGTGGCGAACTTTCCATTATCATCCACCTCCACCAGATGGCAGTGAAAAAGAAATATTTGTGTTAGTGGCAACAGGAGTTTCAAGAACTTTTACCTGCACGATGTGGCAACAGGATAAGTTGTTGACACTCTAGACTTTTTTCCCGACTTCGTTTGCTGCGTACATCACTTCTTTAATCTGACTCAAGGATGTAGCTTGCTTAACGATTTGTATCTTAACTATTTGTGTATTTCTTGAAAAGATTAAATAATCTTTAATTATTATGAAAGTTATTTTTACCTTAAGTTAGGACATTATTTATAAAAATCTAACAAAGTTAAATTTTTTTCCTATTGACACTTGCAGCTGAAATCAAAAATAGTATAACCCACCAAAAAAATAATTTTTTTTGTTGTCAACACTTGCCTATTTACTCGTTTTTAGGTCTTCATGTTTTAATGCAGAGTTTCTTGTTATTTGTAATTGCTTGATTTGCAAATTTATTTATAGTTAGCATTTAGAGTTGTTTTTCTGCAATTTTCTAGATTATAAAATAAGACAATTCAATATAATTAACCGTTACCAGAACTCAATTCAATTAACATATTAAGAGTGTTAGTAAAAAAAAATAATCTATTAATAAATACTATAAAACATCCATAAAGGACTCTTCGTATAACGAGGGTCTCTGTACTACGTATATTTAATCCTTGTCTTCAATTTCGCGTGTAAATTGAATCCTCTGACAAAATCTGAAAGTAGAAAAGTAGTGACTACGTTTAAAAGGTAGTTTGTAGTCGCTACTTTTTAAAACAAGTGGTTGTAGTTATAGTTATTTACATTTTCGATAAAATAGTTGTAGTTGTAGTTCGCTACAATAAAAAAGTAGTTTTTCCGACCCCTATGCATATTAAAAGTTTGCTTCCCTCCCCCTTCCCAGAAAAAGAAAAGAAAACAAAATCCCGCTGATGAATGCAAATATTTTGACTATCACGAATTCATTTATAACTGAAATGCATGCAAGTTGCAGATATTACCCTTTAAACACAGAAAAATCGAATAAGATTTTTAATTTTCTTATATATGTGATACATCTTTAATAATAACTAATTGCTCCCTCACGAGCACCTTTGCATGAATGTCGGGTCATGTCAAAGGTTTTTACTTTGACATTTTCTTAGAATTTCTATAATTTATAAGGCAAGTGAAAACAGTGCTCGATTTCTTGGTATTTGAATCTAACTAGCCAATTTCACACAGTTACGAAAATACCTGTAAATTTATGCATTTGTGAATAAAATTTAGAAATACATTATAAAACAGCCAGTTTGGAGTTGTTTGCAAAATTAAGATATAAAATTGTTCATGAAGAAATGTACTCTACCCCTTTCCACTTAATTATTTTTATATCCGATAAAAACGTTGCTTATCTTTAAGGAATTAAGCTTATAAATAATTTTTTAAAACCTCGTTTATTTATTCTGTTGATAAAATATCTTTACAAATAATAAAATAGTTTCACAACTTTTTAGAGATTAACCCTTAATTGCATAGTGATGTAAATTTCCATCACTGTGTATTTATCCTTTAATAAATAAATCAACTTCTTCGCCACCACTATATTTATATAGAAATATTAATCCAGTAAATTTCTCGTGAACTATGTTGCTGAACAAAGTTAAAAATCTATCTTAAAATTTCTGGTGTCTAATATTTAATATATGTATAAAAAAAAACACAATTGTGAAAGAAAAACTCATGGAAAGAAGGGTTAAGAGAATTCATAACTTTATTGAATGATTTAAAAATGCATCAAATAAATAAAACCGCGATTAAAATCATTTGATTAAAATCACTGACACCTATTTTGTAGAAAATCAATTTACTTAATTTTTAATATGTTTATTTTCTCTCCTCCATAAAATTCCTAAAAAAAAAAAAAAAAAGGATTAGCGGTCAAAAATATATTATTTCACTTCAGGAGTTTTAAATTATGAAATTGACATTCAAAGTTCTTCGGACATAATGAAATATTATATATTATATATATATATATATATATATATATATATATATTTTACAGAATACTTATTTTAAAATTGTTAATGTTAAAAAAAAAAATTGATCAGAATTTTTAACTTTTAAGGATAAAATATTTTCTACGACACAAGAACTTCTCGATAATTCAATTTCATGTAGTATTTTATCCAAAGAAAGATTTATGATTCATATAAAACATGACAAACTTAATTAAATTCTTATATCATGAGAAACATGTTATAGGTGAATTAGGATGGCTTATTCACATCATGTAATTTTAATTAACTTTATTAATAGAAATAATTATATGGTTTTACAGAAATTAGACTTTTAATATAAGTAAAAATACATGTAATTTTACTGTCGTTCACAAGAATTATTTCATTAAACAATTTTAACCCTCTGAGCGTCTGAGGGATTTCCTGCATTTTCATAAAAATGTTCATAAAACAAATATTAATTTAAATTTTCTTTTCCTGTTTGTGACTGCTCATGCGGGGAGTTGGGAACCCCCAAACACTATCTAACAGACTGCCCACTAACCCAAACACTACATCTGATCCACATCACACCGAACAACGAAAAAATATGGCACAACCAGTTAGCGAACAACAAACAAGTACAAACAAAAGGAAGAGCAGTGATGAGATGGTTAGTAGAAAACATCGATCTCATATCACAATAAATACACCTTCCCAGCAGCGAGATTCCTCAAAAGCATTTTCCACCCTCAAAAGCCATCCCTTTGGTAAGTATATTTTCTAATACAGTAAACTCTGTCTAAGGCGGAATCAAACGGGACCGAGAAAATTTTCCGCCGTAGACAATATTCCGCCTTATGCAAAACAGCCAAAATAAATAAATAATATATATATGCGCAAGACCTATTTTTACGTTCGTAATCTTCAGTACAGTTTTTTAAATGAAATTATACGTCTTATTAAATTTATTATTAATCTCAAAAACATATGAATAATAAAATAAATAGTAGTATCAATGATAAATTTCTTCCATTTTAAAAGTTAATGAAAATCATTTACCTTAACAACTACTTCATACTTCACATAGTGGCATAGTAGTTTTTAAACAGTCGAAAAATAATCTTTTATCGATGCTTGTTTTGTCTTTCTTTTTACCAAGCATTTTTCAGTAGCACATTGCAAGTCCGTTATTATGGGTATCAATTCTTCATTTTTTTGAGCAAGAAAAAAAATTTCGAGATACCTAGTGCTTCTCAAGGCGTCTTGATACGTTTGGATTCCTCCATTGTCTTTATGGTTTTCATAATCGTGCTCATCTTCATTTTCACTAGCACTTTCCAAATCTTGATATCGCTGAATCAAAATGTCCACAGAAGTGTTAGCTTCAGTAGTACACACTATATTTTCAGCTGATACGTATTCTTCTTCATTAATTTTTTCATTGCTGTGAACACATTTGTCATCTATTAGATTTTGTAACTCATTTTCTTCCAACTGGTCAACTGATTCATAGCCATTTTCTGAAACAAAACCAGCTTTTTTAAAACAATGAACAATTTTTTCAGGCGACATTTCTGAACAGGATTTGGCAATCCATTTGACAGCATCTAAAACACTTATATTTTTTGCCATTTCGGTGGCAGAAGATCAATTATCTAAAGACGCAATAATGGACCGCAAGAGATATTTTTTGTAATGGGTTTTCATCATTTTTATAACTCCTTGATCCATAAGTTGTGTTACTGCAGTAGTATTTGCGGGAAGAAATTGTAATTTTATATTCGATAGTTCGAAATTGGCGTGACAAGGTGCATTGTAGAGAAATAACAAAATTTTTCGATTTTCTTTGATCATACGGTTATTGAATTCAGTCAGCCATCCCTCCATTATGGCAGTCGACATCCAAGATTTTTTTTGAGATCTCCAAATCACAGGCAGTTTATCAATGTTCACATTCTTAAAACATCGCGGCTTTTGCGATTTTCCTATCACTAAGGGCTTTTCTAAACTGCCCTCCATATTCGCGCAAAGCAAAACAGTGACACGCTCTTTGGAGTTTTTACCACCGTGGCATTCACTTCCTCTTTTTGCAAGGGACTTAGTGGGCAACGCACGATAAAATAGTCCCGTTTCGTCGCAATTGTATATATCCTTAGCTTGATATCCTTCAATCAGTAGAGGAAATTTTATTTTCCATTCCTGAATTTCTTGGTCTGGGAAATCTTTCGACTCTCCGCAAACTTGCTTCATGGCAATATTGTGTCGATTAAGGAAACTCATTAACCATCCAGTAGAAGCCTTGAAATCCACTTTACCTAATTTTTCGGCTATCTCTTTCGCCTTTTCACGCAACAGTGTTCCAGGTATGGGCAAATTTTTAGCTCTAGCGTTAGAAAACCATTCAAGTGTTAATGCATCAATGTCTTCATTTTTCACAGCACCTTTTCGCTTTCTGTTGGATGATTTGCTTTCCAATTCCTTTTCCAACTCTGTTCTTCTTTTTATAGCATCATAAATTTGTGTTTTACCGCATTTAAATTTAATACAAAGATCTTTTACAGAATAATTTTTTTCTTTTAATTTAATAACTTCTATTTTATCCCGCAGAGATAGCGTATTGAGTTTAGATTTTGAAGCCATTTTTTACTATCACTTAGTAATATCAGTAGACAATATAAAATGAGAAGAACAAATAACACGTGCAACGACCTCGTTTTCTGACCATGTGATTTATTGAAATAAAACATACGTCACTTCGAATTCATCGAGGCCTCGGAATTCATCTTCCATCCCCTTCCCCCTCTGAAACCACACCTCATACAGAATGTAAATGATTGTAGCTTCCCCCTCCCCGCCCTCTCCCTCTCACATTAGACAAAGAGTTATGGCGACCAAATGACTGATTGCACAATGATCAGAACTCAAAATCCGAAGAAAGCAAAAAAAAGTGATATTCTTTCGTTAATACAATGAAAAAGAGAGAAATGTTAATGTATAGGGATTTTATTTTATCAATTTCTTTTTTTGAATAATTAATTGAGATAAATGTAAAAAATGTACTTGGTATGATGCTTTTTCTTTCTTTTTTTTAAGAGGAAAAACATTTTGCTTATATATGAGAAATAATGGAATAAAAAATTATTCTTTAAATATTTAAACATTTTCCGTTCTGATGAATCAACTTTATTAATCTATTACGAATGTTGAGCATTTGATGTATGTATATCAGTTTTGAAGTTTCATAAACCAAATGCCTTTCATTTTTAAACTTTTTTCCGTCTTATTCAAAATTTTGATTTCGATGGGACTTTAAAAACCCTTCCGTTTCCGCGTTAGGCAAATTCCGGCTTATGGAGCATGAATTAATGTTATTCCCTATGTGTTTGCCGGGACTTGAAAAATTTTCCGCGTTAGACAAAATTCCGGCTTACACAGAGTCCGCCTTAGACAGAATTCACTGTATATCTTTAAAAAAAAAAAAAAAAAAAAAAAAAAAGGTAGCAATGGAACCTCTTTGCTACGCCAAAAAAATCGATTTTTTTCAGCACAAGTGAGAAGTGGAAGTCATCTGTGACGGACTGGATTTCACCAACTGATGAAGGCAAATAGCCAACAAAAAGTGAACAAAATAATTAAATGGTGAATGCAGAAAGCACACCTGCCAAAGAAAGTTAATGGGAAAAAAACAGTGTCAAATCAAGTGAATACAGCCTCATAGATATATGACGGACTAACGGCCACGGAACAAGCCCCACTCCATTAGTGCGACAAGTTTCTCAAACAACAAATCAACAAGTTGCACAAAATTCAAAAGCAGTGATAACAGCCATTAGGATTCAATGGACTGATCGCAAAAAGCGTATTCACGAAGGGAAAAAAAAATCAAAATCCCCAATGCTTGGGTGAGATAAAGTGACAAAGACAACAAAAATGAGTGTGCAACACCCAGAAATGTGACAACCACCAGTAACAGAAGTTACAATGTGACAACCACCAGTAACAAAAGTTACAATGTGACAACCACCAGTAACAAAAGTTACAATGTGACAACCACCAGTAACAAAAGTTACAACGTGACAAAACCCACGATAGTGACATAATAACCAGTGAAACTCTCGAAAGAAGACCAAGATTCAAAATGTGAAAACCAGCTCTAGCACAAGCTAGAGGTAAAAATATATCAAGAAAGAGACAAAAAACAATGAATGATAGACAAAAAACAACCCACAACAGGGGCGAGCCTATAAAAACGCCAAAAAGCCTTGACAGAGACAAATACAACAAGAAGAGAAATCAGCCCATAAAAGAGGCGATAAACACTACAGCGACAACCCACCATGAACGTGACAAGTCAACAGACATGGTAAATATGAAAATCTATGTACGCTAATGGCACCTGGTGCATGTAAAATCCGTCGTGGGTGCAAAGCCCTCCAAGTTACCTGTGAATAATACCTCTGGGGGTGCCTAGTCAGGTGAGGGTCTCGTCACCTGATCAAGGTTCTAAATTACGAGACCTATTAAATCTGTCAATTCAACAAAGTTAAACAGAAACCTTGAACCGGCAAACAAAGATAACGGTAGCAAATCACAAGAGAACAAGCACAGCAGCGATGTGAACAAATCAATAGTCAGGTGGATCACAGCCATGCTGTGATCAGGCGATTTCCGCCCCGCACCCAGGTACTAACCCGTTAAGCTAGGCATTCATGCCGGGCAGGTAGGGGCCTGGTTAGCGGTATTAAAAAAAAAAAAAAAAAAAAAAAAAAAAAAAAAAAAAAAAAAAAAAAAAACTTACTTTATATCTCTTTATTTTACATGTATCTTAAAATACAATTTTGTTAAAAATATTTTTATCTACAACCGATTTGAAGTAGTTTGTTGGAAACGGAAAAATACGGGCAAACCGCTTAGTGGGTTTTAACTATATATCAAATGAAAAAAGACAGTTAATTTCTGTCATCTTTATGCTTCTTTTTTTTAATTATATAGGCAAAGCATAAAAATCAGCAGCTCGGCTGTAATTACATGGATGAAATTTTGCGAAAAATTTAATAAAGAAAACACCCCCTAAAACTAAGCTAATAATCGCGGATGATATTTTAGATGCAGTAACAATTACTATTACAGGGACATTCAAATTTATAATCAGCGTGAAATATGTATATTTACACATATATGCCTTTTATTTTATTTTTTATCGCAGTTAATGATATTGAAACACCGATGCTCTTAACTGTGTCTTTCACATTTCGTTATAACAATTTATTAATATTAGATTTCTGACATTAAATAAACAAAGCATTCCGATTTCACCGATAATTAAATTCTAAATAATTCGTTATAACGTTTTAACGAAAGCACGTTATAACAAGCAAATCTTTGGAGCACTTTCGATTTCGTTATAAAGTGCTTTGACTGTATATGCTTTTTATTTTATTTTTTATTGCAGTTAATGATATTGAAGCACTGATGCTCTTAACTGTGTCCTTTACATTTCGCTAACACAATTTATTAATATTAGATTTCTAACATTAAATAAACAAAGCATCCAGATTTCACCAAATCCAATTCACTCTTTTCGGGAATAGATAACCATTCTTGCTTCTTGCTATGTCGGAGCAGCTTAGGAAGCGTAATTTACTCATAATTATTTAATCTGCCAAGTAAGCGATAAGCTGCCAAATTAAGCACTGTATAACATCTTCGGTAGGGAGCTTGCTTATCCTCCACATAGCCAGGATAAGCAAGATGTTATCCTCAAGATGTTATCTATCTTGAACTATTGTAAAAAATTCTTAGATGAAATACAAAGAAATGGAAGCATCTATGTTACTTTCTTTATGAAATATTACATGGACATGTATGAAATACGTCCTTGTTTGAAATTGATCAACAGTGGATGTTATTTTTATTATTATCTATCTCTTTCTGTTTATATCTATCTGACATTAAATAAACAAAGCATCCAGATTTCACCAAATCCAATTCACTCTTTTCGGGAATAGTTAACCGTTCTTGCGTCTTGCTATGTCGAAGCAAAGGCTTAGGAAGCGTAATTTACTCATAATTATTTAACCCGCCAAGTAAGCGATAAGCTGCCAAATTAAGTAATGTATAACATCTTCGGTAGGGAGCTTGCTTATCCTCCACATAGCCAGTGTTATCTATCTTGAACTATTGTAAAGAAAAATCTTAGATGAAATACAAAGAAATGCAAGCATCTATGTTACTTTCTTTATGAAATATTACATGGACATGTATGGAATACGTCCTTGTTTGAAATTCACTGACAATGAATATCACTAAGATTCATTGTTTTCAATTTAAAATTATATAATTATTTCTCTTTAAATTTTATGGTGTGAAACTTTCTTATTATTGATCGTTGTTTCATTTATGCTTTATGCTTAAAATTCCACTCATTAAGCTGTAAAGAGTAAGTAAATAGTATTGACCTGTACGACTATCTTACTATAGTACCAGATTTACGTAGGATTATTTTAGGATTTACGCGCAGATAGTAAGGATGATAAATGATAATTTGCAACTTATATAAAAAGAAATAACTTTTTCGTAAAGGATAGATTTGAAGTCTATGATTAATTTTTACGCAAAATATCAACGAAGGAAGAAGAAGGGAAATTTGAAATGGAAAAGCCATACCATTTGTACTATTATTATTTATTATTATTATTATTATTATTATTATTATTATTATTATTAATATTATTTTATTATCTATCTTTGTTCTGTTTATATTAATTTTTTTATGCACCACCAGCAAAAGTATTTGAAAATTTATATGTTTGATTTTTAGTTTAATTTACTCTGTATTAACTGTTACACCCCATCTGTAATTTTATTTGTTTAATTTATTTATATCTTCCCACTTTTAAAATTAAAAACGTATAAAAGAAGGGGACTGTGTCAATTTTCGACAGCTTCTAGTCCCGACAAATCTTCTAGTTGACGAATAAAGATTCGATTTCTGAATACGTTTCCATATATAAGGTTTATATACACTGTAAAAAATGACCAATGTTTCTTATTTTATGAAAATATGCTATAACCACGAACGAAAATATAATATAATCTTCTGAGCAGGCCCTGATTATCGCACGGGCACCCGGGGCCCATGCCCTGGGCACGAAATTTCTGAGGGGCACGAAATTTCTCATAATTTCATCTAACTTTCCATTTACAGAAATCATAACTGTTCCAACATTTTTATTTCTTTTAGTACTTTTGTTTGCACTCAGTATCAGTTTGGTACATCATTAATAAGTAACCTTCTTATCATTATTTTCTAGTAATTGGTGTACTGTATTTATCAAGTCATTCAATTTTATCATATTGCACATTTATTCGAAAAGTGACACAACTGAAAAAATGTGATATTTGAGATATTAATACGATAAAATGACAAAAATATATCTCAATCTGTAGTTAAAAGCACATTTCAATAAATAATAGAAAAAAATATTTTATTTTTATTCCTGGATATCCCCTCGTTTTTTTAATTTTCCGGAAAACATAATTTTTTGAGTTGACACTTTTCGAATAAGCATGCAATATGTAAAAAAAACTAGTATCAGTAAATCAACCTATCTAAGGGGGCACGAAAAATTGAAAGTGCCCTGGGCACAAAAACTTGCTAGTCGGGCCCTGCTTCTGAGTTATCCGAAGTTTCAAATAGCATGTTACATTGTCTTTTGAATCCCCAGAAACCAATACATCTTCAAAATTTAAAGAATAATTTATAAAAACAAAGTATTTTTAGCTGCCCGAATTTTTCAGAAACGTTTCCGAAGGGATTTTATAGTGTATTAATTAGTGTCCTCAGCCTGGAATACCTGTTGTTCGAATGCTATCAATTCTGAAGTAAACATTTTCATGCTGAAAAAAAATGTTTAACAGACAAACATGCAAAATTAACAGCGTTAACAATAACATTAAAATTAAGATTATTTCTTTACTCTTTCATGTATAAATTAACTTATGCGGCTGAAAACGTGTACTTGAGAATGGATAACATTCGAAAAACAGGTATTCCAGCCTGAGGACACTCTTTAATACACTATAAAGAAACTTCGGAAACGTTTCTGAAAAATTCGGGCAGCTAAAAATAATTTGTTTTTATAAATTATTCTTTAAATTTTGAAAATGTATTCGTTTCTGGGGATTCAAAAGACAATGTAACATGTTATTTGAAATTTCGGATAACTCAGAAGATTATATTATATTTTCGTTCGTGGTTATAGCATATTTTCATAAAATAAGAAACATTGGTTATTTTTTACAGTATAATATATATAAGCCTTTAAATTCAAAATACAAGGAAAAAAATAAAAATAAATAAAAATAAATAAATAAATAAATAAAAAAAGTTCTATGAACAAACCTGACCAAATCTCCAATTTTTTTAAAGATAGGTAAGTATAAAGTGCATACAGGATACTATAAAGTTGATAAATAATTAACCAATTAAGTCAACATCAAAAACAATAACGGAAGAAATACACTAAACAATGAACTTGAAAGTAGCTGTGATAAAAGTGCATTTTGAAAATACAAAGAATGAGCACATGATACCAAAAACAATAGTAATTATTGTATGAAAAATAATAAATACACAGAAAAATGCGCGGTGCAGCTATATTAATTATGTTTTTCCAACAGATGCTTATTAAATAGATATTATAGAGCCAAAATGGACTAAATATTATGGCATCATAGGTATAAAGCAATGATAATAATCATAGATAATTATTGAAAAAGAAATATTTCATACCAATTTGCTCAATGCAGCAGAATTTTATAGAATTATAAAGAAATATAAACCTTTGAATTAAAAAAAAAAAAAAAAAAAAAAAAAAAACGAGTTCTATGAACAAAATTAACCAAATCTCCGATTTTTAAAAGATAGGTAAGTATAAAGTGTATACAGAATACTATAAATTTGATAAATAATTAACCAATTAAGTCAACATCAAATTCAATAACGGTAAGAAATACACTAAATAATGAACTTGAAATTAGGTGTTATAAAAGTGCATTTTGAAAATACAAAGGATGAGCAAATGATACCAAAAACAATTGTAATTATTGTGTAAAAAATAATAAATACACAGAGAAATGCGCAATTATATATAATATTTACTAGTGGACTTGTGCGAGGTTTTTGCAGTGCAATCTTTGAGATTATTTGCTGATACGTTTTTTTCATTAATTTTTAATTAACGGCAATTTTTAATTAAGCAAGGCGTTGTGACGCAATATGCGTGTACTATGCCCAAAGCATATTCAAAATATTTTCTCAAGATACTTCATTAATCGCTGCTTGGTTTGTATGTGTATATAAAAAGGGACGTTGACATCAGAAATTATATAAGACAACAGTAGAAAGTTATAAATTGCTAGGTAGTAAAGCATCCTAGTTGACTCAAGACTTCCTAGTTGGTGTCAACTAGGCAGCCCCTCAAATCAGCACTGTTCAAGCAAGAAAAGCATTCAAAAATTACATATTTATCAATTACGAACTGTTACTGTGATTTTGTTCATGTAATATTTAAAAAAGAATAAATGAATTAATTAACGGAAAAAAATCACTCACGGTAATTAAAAGCATACCAGAGGGCCCGTGCGAAGATTTCGCACTGAAATCTAATATTTTTTACGTACTTCTCTATTAACCCGTTGACCGCTTTTCATAACAAAAAACTACCGCCAAACTGTAAGATTAAACGCCAAAAATGCAGTCCCATTTACTTGATGTCAGTATCATTATGCGTGTTTGTTACGTCATCTAGTGGTATTACATTCGACATTTGCGTGTATTTTTCATTATGTTTTACTGATTTAGTAGTTATTTTATTAATTAAAATAACAATTGTGTCCTTAAATTCTTATATTTTATTTATTTTTTGATATTCCAATGGCAACGTTCTCCCGTTTATTTGGCGATAGCTTTTTGTTATGAAAAGTGGTCGACGGGATAATAGAGAAGTATCATTTTTTATCAATATGTAATATTTATTAGATGCAGGTTTAAACTTCTAAAGAAAAAGCAAGGATAAAAATATCTGCAAACAACGTTTAGTTGTTAGTCAAGCCAGAATATCATCTAATTTATTCCATCAAAGTTAGACTAAAAACTGATCCAAGATTGCTAAAGGCACGCGCGAGAAAAAAAATTAACAATCGTATTTTGACTGCATTAGAGGATGACGTTATCCGCTTCGGGAAAACCATGGGACTTCTTAACATAGTATAAAACAAAGTCGCTTTTTTTTGTCCCTATATCCCTATGTACGCTTAAATCTTTAAAACTACGCAACGGATTTTGATGCGGTTTTTTTTAATAGATAGAGTGATTCAAGAGGAAGGTTTATATGTATAATAACATCCATTAAATAGTGGAGAAATACTGTTATTTTTGAGGTTTTTAATGTGATGTCGTAAATAATTTCATTTTTTCCGCTTATACATTGCAAACGCAGGCTGAACCCTACAAGATTTATCAAAATAATGTACTAATTATTGTACACATTAAAAAGGTCTACAGAAAACACAAAGAGATGAAGGTTTTCAAGGTTAACCCGAAGCAAAGCGAGGGAGGGCCGCTAGTAGAAATATAAATCTAAACATTTCAATTTCAATTTCGCTTTTTAATCATAAGTATAAAATAAATCCGTGCGTTTTTTTTTTTTATAATAATTGCTATGAGCATCATATAATGTGGTATTTTATTGTTTTGGCAACAATAATTTCAGGAAAACCTTTCATTTCTTTCATGAAAACAATGCCGATTTAATTTTTTAATTTCAGCAAATTTTAATCAAAAACATGTTTTAACGAATTGTTAAGTGGGCTATGTCAGAAGCCTGTTCTAAAACCTTTCATATGGTATCTCATTCGTTGTTCTGCGCTTCATATTTTCTGAGTAAAAGGGATGTTGACAGGAGAAATAATATATAAGGATACAACAAACTCTTTATCACATTTTATAGTAGACGATCCCAATTTGCATATTTATATATTTATATAAAAGATCATTTGAATTATTTTCATAAGCATGAAATTTCACACGCTTTCTCTAAAATGAAGTGTCGAATAAATTTATTTTGTTATTCTATATTTTATCATTTCTATTTATTCTATTTTACATTTATTCCGTTCATGGATATTGATTTAATTTATGTATTCGTGTTAATGAATATAGTTGTCAGATATTGTTTAAAGTGATTATGTTTATAAATAATTGTGAGGAAACTTGTTAATTAACAGGTTACTTCAGACATGATTTTGAGATGATTAGAATAATCGAAAAATCAACATGCAACATTATTTTTCTATTTAAATGCACTTCACGTCTTGAAAAAGAGGAAGATATATGCTCTTTAAAATGGAAATTAAAAAGTGGTAAAGCATAAAAGTATAATGATAAATAGATATGATACATACATATATATATATATATACATTGTGGTCATAAAAAAACTTCCCCGATATATGAACCACTAGCGGCCTAACCGCTCAACCAATCGAAAGGCAATTTCAGATATTGTTATTTGAAGGTATGCGCTCAAGATCGTGATGATTTAAAACAATAGAGTTCTCACGGTTACGGTTATAGGAAACAATTTCGAAATTTTCAGATGGCAACATCCCCTTTTTTCTTGCGCAGATTCATCAGCGCATTGGAAAATGATAAATGGCGTTGTAACGATACACGTATGACGAAAATTGCCGGCGTAAAATATTTGTAAAGAAGAGCACTGTAAAGGACAAATGACTCTCCTGTATGAACACAGGAGAGTAGAGGAATTTTTTTGATTAGAATTAGCAGTTTTCAACGTGCCCACCTCCGCAGACGATAACGTATTGTATTCGGGAGATTGTTGGCAATAATGACGAACGGAACGTCGCAGGAGGAATCTGTATAAGTACACGTTTTATGGCATCTTTCAATTCTGAAAAATCTCTTGGATTTGACGTGTATAATTTCGATTACAGAACACCCCAGATATAGAAATTCATCGGAGTGACGTCGAGGGATTGCGGTGGCCACGAAACTGGAAAGTAACGGGACCAAAGCTCCGTACCAAAGTACCGGACTCTATCACCAAAGTTCTGTTGCAGCACTTGTCGAACACTTGTGGCGACGTGTGGAGGAGCACCATATTGAATCAATTCAACGTCATTAACGGCATTTCGCTGCTGCAAATTCGCCGCCAGAAATTCATCGGAGTGACGTCGAGGGATTGCGGTGGCCACGAAACTGGAAAGTTACGGGAGATGACTCTATCACCAAAGTCCTGTTGCAGCCCTTGTCGAACACTTGTGGCGACGTGTGGAGGAGCATCATCTTGAATCAATAAAATGTCATTAACGACATTTAGATGCAATTCTGGAATTACGTATTCTGTAAGTTGTATACCGAGCACTTGTGATGGAGCACGTTTTCATACCCGTGGAAATGATCTTTTCGAAGAAGTACTGACCGAGAAGGAATGTGCTTGTGATGCCGCACCACAAAGTCTCTTTAGCTTTGTGAAAAGGCGTTGTTGCCACATCGTGAGGATTTTCGTCAGCCCAGTGAACGCATTTGTTGGAGTTTACGTTCCCAGTTAAGGGGAAATGTGCCTCATCCGTCCATAATATCCACAGGGGACCACCTGCTATCTTCATCATATCTGAGGAGGAAATAATTCACAAAGTCGCAACGCTGTTGCTCGTCTCCAGGTTGCAATATTTGGACGCGCTGGAATCGATAAGGAAACATCCGCAGAACAGAGCGCAGAATCTTCAGGACTGTGGTTTTCGGTATATCCGAATTGCGGATAATTTTTCTTGCAGTATGCAATGGACCTGCAGTAATCGTATTACTCACTTCCGCAACAACTTCAACAGGAACAGATGGTCACCCGAAACATGTGCATCCTATTTCTTCAATTTTTTTTACCAAATCATGTAAAATTTTTACGGCGCATGGACCTCGTCGTAGCTTATGATTTCGCCGATAAATTTGCACTGCTTCGGCAGCATTTTCCCCTTTAGATAAAACAACTTTATCAATTCACCTCGTTGTTACCCCGTAAAGTGTCATCTTGTTGGCACGTTCGCACACCTGATTGAAGAGACAATTTTCCCACACTGCTTATTAAAGGTTTTTCACTCGCAATGTTTTGCACATGGTGGTCTGTGATTGGTGCTTTTACTGTCTATCCCTTTGAATTATGCAAAGTGCGGCAATGAACTTCCTTGCTGTGTTGTCATTGGTCCTGTACAATGCTCTTCTTTGCAAATGTTTTACGCCGGCAATTTTCGTTATACGTGTATCGTTTCAACGCCGTTTAAGGATTTTTCTATTTATGGTTAGGCCGCTAGGGGTTCATATATCGGGGAAGATTTTTTAATATATATATTTTAAACTCTCATATATTTATTGCACTTTTATTTCGAAATACCACAATTTTAACAGCTGTAGATCTACAAAATTGTCAAAATGTTTATCACGCCCCAAGGACTCAAAGCTTAAATGCTCATTTGTTAAGCAATAGAGTTGCTTATTGTTTTCAATTGAAAAAAAAAAATCTGTTATTTAACGACTAATGCATTCCAATTATGGATAAACATTGTCATATCGATCATTGCTTTGTAATTTAGGATTATGGAAGTTTCGAAATTTGGCTAATGGAGGAAAAAGGCTTACCTTGAAGAGATATTTTCAGCTATAGATTTATATATTTTAAAATATAAAGGTACTATATAAGTATCAGAAAAGGATAACTGATTATTGTTACAGGGATATTTTATTGAATTTTCTCTTGCGCTTTTTCATGATGAATGTGTCTTTAATAAACTATGGAGGGGAGGGGATTTCTTGCTTAATTAGAGGCGTCAGCTTTTCCTTTGAATTCACCTGAACGATCTCAAAGGCAAACCCTTGTCTCCAATGTAAATTAAATACTAACAACTTTCATATTGACTTTAATATATTGTATATTTGTGGATGATGAAGCCTGTGAAAATACGTTACTTTGTGTAATTGCAATAAAATACTAATATTCTCTGAATGACAATCGGCGCATGTTTTAAAATAGGACGACACTTTCACCAGGCATGGATGTTTTTTTCCACAGATTAATACCTGTCTACATAAAAAGAAAAATCTGTCGTACCATGAATTAGATATACAAGTGCATTTCTGTTTATTTAAGCATGAAAGCGCTTAAAATTTTAGCTTTTATGACAGTAAATTCATGTTTCACAAATTAAAATGTAATCATAATTTTTTTTTTTTTTTTTTACATAAAAACCATACATTAAAAGTTAAAGTTTATTGAATGGTTACGTAAATTTCAATTTGATCTGAAAATGTGTTAATAGAAAAGAAAAGGGAGCTTACTCACATAGAATGTATCAAATAATAATGTTAAAAATTAAATTAAATATTTCGAATAATTGTAAAAATAATAATAAAAGAAAAATAACAAAATATGATTCAAATCAACATTATCTACTTATCATAATGTTATTTTTAACAGTAAAGACTTTTCTGTACTTATTGATATTCATGCTCTTTGTATTTTTAAACATTTGAAAATGTCTATTTTATTTCAAATATGACTTCACTTTTTTCCCCCGCGAAATCTGTTTTCAATTATATAATGTTCATTTTCTTTTCCTGTTAATCATGACTTGATTTTTGACAGAAAACTCTCATCTGTTTGTAACTGATATTCATACTCGATACTCAGTACAGGTAAAAAAAAAAAAATCAAATTTTCGTTTTAACTCTGACGTGGTACTTACCTACTTTCTGTACTTACTGATACTTACATGCTTCTTGTATTATTAAAAATATTTGAAAATGCCCGTTTTATCTGAAACATGACGTCACATATCTCTTTTTAATAATATAATTCTCGTTCCTTTTCGTTTCCTGATAATGATGAAGCGAATTTTGGCAGAAAAGTCTCACCTGTATGTAACTGATATTCATGTTTAATAATCAGTATCCGTGAAAAATATTTCAGTTTTTAGGTAGATTTCGTAAGAAATACTACCTATTACATTCTCACCTAAGTTGGAAATTTTGAAAAATTTTTGCAGATCTACGCCGATCATGACTCCCAGAACCCAAAACCACCCCCAGTTCAAAACTTTATCTATCTATCTATCTATCTATCTATCTATCTATCTATCTATCTATTTATGTCACTTTTTTCTGACCACGATAACTGGAAAAACTCTGCATTAATCTTTTACAAACTGATACATAAAATCAAGGGGCATAAAATCTCGGTCAAGTTCGTTAATGGGCAAAATTGAACCAAGGGGGGGGGGAAATGGGGGCTTTTTGTGAAAACAGAAAACCCCTCATAATTTCTTAATTATAATACGTATCGAATCCGTTTAAAGTTATTATTACTTCTAGGAAAAGGGCCGAAAATTTATGTATGACAGATTTTTTATATAATTAAAAATGGCCCCAAGGGGGGGGGAAAGGGGGATTTTAGAAGAAAAAAAATCATAGCTTCGTCAATTCACAAGATATCAAACTCGCGTAAATTTATTATTAATCATCTTAATATTATCTAAAACTTTTATATTGACAAGTTTTTTATAGGACCAACCGTTATAGCAAAAAAAAAAAAAAAAAATTAAAAACAAAAAAATCCCTGCCGGCTCCGCCTTCAAACAAGTTATTTTTCGAAGTAGGCGGTTCCAACTCCCGCATGTTTTCGAAACTGATACATAAAATCAAGGGGCATAAAATCTTGGTCAAGTTCGTTAATGGACAAAATCGAACCAAGGGGGGGAGGGATGTGAGGGCTTTTTGTGAAAACAGAAAAAACCCCATAATTTCTTAATTATGATACGTATCGAATCCGTTTTAAGTTATTATTACTTCTAGGAGAAGGGCCGAAAATTTATGTATGACAGATTTTTGATATAGTTAAAAATTGCCTTAAGGGGGGTTTTAGAAGAAAAAAATTCATAACTTCATCAATTCCCAAGATTTCATATCCTCTTAAATTTATTATTAATCCTCTTAATATTTTCTAAAACTTTTATATTGACAAGTTTTTTATAGGACCAACCGTTATAGCAAAAAAAAAATTAAAAACAAAAAAAATCCCTGCCGGCTCCGCCTGCAAACAAGTTATTTTTCGAAGTAGGCGGTTCCAACTCCCGCATCTTTTCGAAACTGATACATGAAATCAAGGGGCATAAAATCTCGTTCAAGTTCGTTAATGGACAAAATAGAACCAAGGGATGGGTTTTTTTTTTTTTTGTGAAAACAGAAAAAAAACCCATAATTTCTTATGATACGTATCGAATCCGTTTGAAGTTATTATTACTTCTAGGAGAAGGGCCGAAAATTTATGTATGACAGATTTTTGATATAATTAAAAATTGCCTTAAGGGGGGGGGGGGTTAGAAGAAAAAAATTCATAACTTCGTCAATTCCCAAGATATTAAATCCTCTTAAATTTATAATAAATCCTCTTAATATTATCTAAAACTTTTATATTGACAAGTTTTTTATAGGAAAAACTCTTAAAACAAAACAAAACAAAAAACCCTGCTGGCTCCGCTTGCAAACAAGTTAGGTTTCGAAGTAGGCGCTTCCAATTGCCGCATCATGGCAAAAAGGTCATTTTTTCCGCAATTCCCAACAAACAGGCGCCCCACGGTCTGCGTCTTCGAAATCTACCTGTGCCTGTAGGCCGAGCCGTCAGGGATTTTTAATAAAGAAATTTAGCTTTCTAGTTTTAAAAAAGAATAATACAATTTAGATTATTATTGTTTAATTGTTCTCGAATGATTTATCATATTTCATATAGGATGTTTGAACGAAAAATGGTATTGAAACATTTTCTAATAAAGAAATTAAGCTTTCCAGTAAAAAAAAGGAAAAGTAATGAAGTTTAGATTATTACTATTATGGAATTGTCTTCGAATCATTTATCATATTTTATATAGAATAATTCAACGAAAAATGTTTTGGAAACCTTTTCTTAAAAAGCAATCAGGCTTTCCAATTTAAAAAAGAGAGTAATGAAATTTAGATTCTTACTACTATAGAATTGTCTTCGAACAATTTTTCATATTTCACGAAGAATAATTCAATGAAAAAAAGATATTTTGAAACCCTTTCTAATACAGAAATTAAGCATTTGTTCTTACCAGGAAACCACCCCATTAGTGTAATAATGAAAAAAAAAATCTAATTAACCAGCAATCGAAAGGGCATTATGAAATGTGTTTTTTGACGCATAAATCATTTGCCCTCGTCTCCCCGTTATCGATAGATAAAGTCTTAAAATTTGCTAATTTATTAATTTAATAGAATGGAAGGGGGAGTCGATACGATTTAAGGAGAAGTCATTAACGTTTTCATTGTAAGAACATCATCAAGCTCCAGTCACTCGTCCATTTTCAGTTTAGTACGCCGCAATACTCCGAAATATTCGCTATGCTTGTTACAAGTCTGGGTTAGTGTAAACTGGTCCATTTACATTTGAAACGCCCTTTCAATTTTATTTTTCGCAGGAGGTTGATCATTGTAATCATTGCACTAGATTTAAGTTCATTTAATTCTCTTGATGCCACGATTTTCTACGCTTCAATCATTTTTTTGGTTCAGTGCCATGTTTGTCAATAGCATTTTTTTATGGGCTTCTTTCATTTTTATATTACTATATCTAAACATGTTTTGTATTTCATATTAATTTGATTATTAAAATTTTTGAATCAAAACCACGCCTTTTTCCTTTAATTATTATAGATATATCTTGCATATAAAAATAATGGGAAATTAGCATGAAAACATTATAAAAGGTGCACGACTTGGATACAGAACCTAGACAAAACAAATGTTGCTTTAAAATGTCAATATGGCAAGCGGCTAAAGTTTACCAAAAAAAAAAAAAATAAATAAAAAAAATAAAATAAAATGCCGAATGCAGTGACTAGCGCCTAGTGACAGCCCGATTCCTAATTGTAGGACTTGGAGTAAAATATTTCGTACTTGAAACTTGGGATTTATCCCTAAAGATGGATATTTTCCTCTCTTTCCTCAAATGCTTAGAGAAATTACTATTTATGACTAGACCATGTGGGTTTATGATCAGATAATAGCGGCTTATTGAAAAGTTATTATTTATCTTTGTAATAACCGGCTTTTATTTACTGTATTGTGTTTCGATTTAAGATTGCTTTACGGATAAAATACTTTATAATTAGTTATAGTGTACATCTTTGCGGCATTTGTGAGTTACGTACGTCAAGTTTGATATTACTGCTTAGTGGTACCCCCCCCCCCCCTCCTAAAAAAAATGCTTTACCCTTTTTTCTTTACACTTTGCAGTGATAATGTAGTTGAGTAATCATTTTAATTCTCCCTTTCAAATTTTTGAATTCTTCTTCCTTTCGATTTCTTCTTTACCACAAACTTTACAATGTTTCAATTCTTTTTATTATTATTCTGCTGTGTTTGCTATTTTGAAATAACAATAATTAACAGTCTTCTAAATTTCTACTGTCACGTGCCGAAATCCCCCCCCCCCCACCCACTACCACCACTATTTAAATGTTTAAAAGTTGTATCTAAAAGAAGTATTAAAAACTGTGTATTCATTAGTTTTTTCAATTTGTAGGTTTTTAAATATTTTATTTTATTTTTTATGGGGGGGGGGGACTTGAAAGTCCTTGAATTTTATTTTTAAAAAATGTGTACAAATCCTGTTTTACTCAAACTACTTATGCTTATTACTGTAACTTAGGTTATGATAAATATAAATTAATAAATTAGCATGTTTATCTTATGTTGGCATGAAAGTGCGAAAATGGTTTGAAAATGCCAGAATTATAATTACTACATAAATTCAAGAATTACTTAAATCAAGAAAAATAGTAATTCTATAAGTAATTTAAATGCCTTTGATAATTACTTTCATCTTTATCTGCCATAATATTCAAGATGATAGTTTTATATTTCGCTAAGAAAATTAGAAATTCGCTAATTTAATTTTCTGCTAGTAGACGGCAGCACCAACCAAAAGTTGAAATAATCTTATTGAGGAAAATATCCCTCTTAAGGTAGAAATCTCCAGTCTCTAGCACAGAGAATTTTGGATAATTTTACTCAAAGTCAGCCCTACCATTAGGAATTGCGCAGTTGCTAGTCATGCACTGAAGGAAGAGAGTGATTGGATCTCATGATCAGACCTTAAATATATGGCTTTCTTTTCATACTGTATTTTTACAGGTTGTTTCATGTAACACCAAAAGTACCAAAATCTAATAAGTACCAAATACCATAATCCAATAAGTACCAAAATCTGTTTAATTCTCATAAAAATATTTTTATATAATATTTCCGGCTTGAGAATTTTTTCACATACTTTTTCCCGGAAAGGTACGGATTTGGATGTCTTTCTCCAAAATATCACATAAAACATTAATGTAAAGTCACTGATGTAATCATCGTATACAAAGCTCTTAATATCACCATATGGGATAGTTTAATCTTTCATTATACAACCTCACACCCATTTTTGTTTACATTTGGAATTTTATTTTGGGAAATTCAAATGAAGTTTCTGTTTAGTTTCTTCTTTTAAGCAAAATATAAATAAATAACTAAGAGCTTGTATTCTTATATTTATTTTCCCTATGTGAATTTTTAACATCTTTCTAATATCTTAAAAATGCATTTATAAAGATTTTGGAAATCATATGTCTTATTTTATTGATTTCTTAGAGTAAACACTGAACTGATTCGTTTTGTTATCTTCCCCGGAATCACTACTCCCTAGCAATTTTTATGACATGTTGCTACACAGCTGCCGTACTCTAACCACGCACCCCTAAGCTACATGCTTCTGAGTCTGTGCCTCCTTAATAGTATGTCCACAGCAGTATATCAGAGAACCTTGCGGAGACAATGTGTTCAGGACTTATGCTTTAGCGCGTCGTCAAAATTAGAAGGGTATCTAAAAGAAAAATATTATTGCGATATTTTTTTTCTTTCGGATTAATTAACACGGCATAATTATTTCTGCGTTCGGTTTAGTTCAGTTGTTATGCATAAGCTCGGACTTTATAAATAAATTCCTAAAATGGAAAAAAAATCAAATAATGTTTGTAAAGTTTGTGTAACTTTTAAAATTTAATAGTTGCACTCTAATTTTTACACTAGTTTATACACTCTATTCTTTCCATATTTATTTAGATCAATAGCTTATTAATTATTATTGATTCTTCCAAATGCAAATTCTAGAGAGGGCGGAGCTAAGCGCTGCGCCAGTCTTTTTTTAAATAAAAGCCTAATCTATTTTTACACTCGTATAACATATCCGCCAATTTTGCACAAACAAACCCTAAGAAAGTAAAACAGCTATTTATTTTTCGGAAAATATGCATATTTAACTAAAACTGTTAACTATGTTGTACTGTTCTTCTTAAAAATAGAGCACTTTCAGACGAGTACAAAGCCATATGTTGAATCCAATGTTGATACAATGCAAGCGAAAAAAATGAAACCTTTAAACATCAGTAGTTAAAATATTAAAATACATTTAATTATATTAGTTTCTTCTTCTTCTTTTTTTTTTTATCTTCTCATTATGAAAAAGAAGGCGGTGCTTAGAAAAATGCCTGAAAAATCTTTTTAATTTCCCCAAACAGCACACGAGATCTTTTTTTCTGCTAAGGCAAATAATTATTTGGCACTTTTCAATGTCGTATTTAAAACGGCATGTTTTATTATATAACGTCAACTACCGCAATTATTCTTGAGGTGCCATCCCATGCATAGAGCTAAGCTTATTTATGAAGTTTTGGCCCCATCTTGTATTTTGATGCATTTTCTTAAAATTAGCACCTAATGTGAATTTTCTTAAATTTTTTTTTCTGTTACATAACACTATAATTTCTAAACCTTTCGTAATCTAGAAAAATATTTATATTAAGTGCGAGTTTCACAATACAACGTTAAATTTTTCTTTTGTGGACATGCAACTAAATCTTTTCCCATGACATGAAGATGGAAAAAGAAATATTTTTAATAATAATTCTTGAAAATAATTGAAGATAAAAATTTAAATATTTTGATAAAATACTAACGATACATTTTTAATTCGTTAAAGAATGAAATAAACTAAATTTCAGATTAAAAAAAAAATTAAAAAGTTTATTCATCCTTTTTGCTTTTAACATAAAATTTCTACCAAATAACTTAAATTTCCCTTTAGTTTATACGAGATGAGATGAGATAGTAACAACTGGTACTAGGGATTTCTCTTTTATCATTGTAAACGAAACGAACAATCCAAGCCCTGCTCTTTGCAGAGTAACAGGTCTTGACGTTCGCTTCGTCATCACGTGACCTGTTCTTTGTGTCAGACAGAAAGATCATTAAGGGCTTTAAAAGAACAATTCAATTTAGTTTTTGAAAAATTCAAAACGTTTAGAACTTACACTTATTAACTTGTTAAACGGACCCGACTACTTTTTGCGTTTTCTACCCAAAATTATCATCTTCTAGTTTTCGTTATAAGTTGTTTTAAAAAAACAGCTTTTTTTGGATCATACATAAGATGAACTGTGAAAGCTATTTTATATACATATAAATATTTGTCATATAATCTTTTAGATTCTTTTTTTCCGAAAGAAAATTTCAAATATTTAGGATGTAATTCTTTCAAATATCAATTTAATTAAACATTAATGCGAATTTATTGAAGTGATCAATATACGCAAAGCTCTTAACCCCTTAATCGTCGCGCCCTTTAAGTGTAGGCTACTTTTTAAAAATTCAGATTGCTTGATTACCACCAATTTTTTTAAGTAGAAATGTTCGTCTTATTTAATAGGCAGATAAAATAATGCAAGAATAAAGCCAATAATACTATTTAAAAAAAATTGGTGGGAATCAAACAATCTGAATAAAACAGGCGTAACCTACGCTGCCCGTGAATGTCTCGGGCACGACGATTAAGGGGTTAATCACACCGTAAGAGACATTTAATTATTTTATTATACAACCTCACACTCATGTTTGTTAAATCTGGATAGGATTATACGCAAAGGATGCTTTTTAGGTGCGTTCGTAATTATATAAATACGTAGCACCTATAGTCGTCGTTTGGTCCGTCCGTCTGTCCGTTCGTCCGTCTGTCTGTCTGTCTGTCCGTCTGTCTGTCTGTCCGCATATAACAACGCAAAAACTACCCAACCAAATGGTTTGCAATTTAAAATATATTATCTTTGCAGAATTTTGTCGAGACATTTCAAATTTTTCTAAAATCGAATCAAAACTTTAGGAGATATTAATAAAAATATTTATTAAGAAATTTGATTTTTTTTTTTTAAATCGGTGCTTTTTTCTTATAGGAGCTTCCGATGGATGTTAAATCGTCAAGCGACCGAGATACTTATTTTATGACAGAAATTAATCTGCAGACGATATAATTCATTTCACAGAATTAAAAATCATCAAGATCTGAATATTTATATAACTAGCTGATACATATATATCTGAATATTTATATAACTAGTTAAGATATTTGTATGAACAGTGTCATAAAATATATACTTAACTAGCTGTTTAACCCGTTCTACGCACGGGATATCATGAATTTAATTCTAAAACGTGCGTACGAACGCACCTCGTTTGTAACGTTTGACGTACAATTTCCAACTTGTTTTTTGTTCCTTTTGAGTAAAATAATAATTTATATGTTTTGACTAAGAGCTTTGTTTTACCAATGAAATTTTGCCACATCTTTCTAAACTATTATTATTCAAAAAGTACAAAGCCATATGTTGAATACAATGCAATCGAGAAAAATAAACATCAGTAGTTAAAATATTAAAATACATTTAATTATATTAGTTTCTTCTTCTTCTTCTTCTTCTTTTTTTTTTTTTTTTTTTAATTTTTTTTTTTTTTTTTATCTTTACATTATGAAAAAGAAGGCGGTGCTTAGAAAAGTGCCTGAAAAATCTCTTTAATTTCCGCAAACAGCACACGAGATATTTTTTTCCCTCTAAAGCAAATAATTATTTGCCACGTTTCAATGTCGTATTTAAAACGGCATGTTTTATTATATAAAGTCAACTACTGCAACTATTCTTGAGGTGCCAACCCATTATTATTCTTAATATTTATTAAAATAAATTTTATGTAATCTTTTTTTTTTTTCGTATTAATTTCAACACATTTTCATTGCCATTGGAAATTTATTTATTTACGCGTTAGTTGTTTTATTATTATTATTATTATTATTATTATTATTATTATTATTATTATTATTATTATTTGCTGAAATATGTCTAAATGGAAAAAAAAAAAATATTTATATTATTTTATTTTTGCAATATACATCTTACCTAACCCTTTTTTTTTCAACCCATTTTCAGAGATTTCATCTATTTTTTTTTTGCTACTATATTTTCTAATACCGTAATTTCGCGCGTATCCGCCGCACCTCAGACAATTCGATTTCCTACCAGAATTTATTTTAAATAAAATGTGACTTTGAACTTGAACTTGAACTTGTGATAGGTTCAATGGGCTTCCAAGTTGCGAAGCAACTGCACACCCTGGCTTTCAGTAGGTGTATATCAAATCCTGAGAGAGCCATATGAAATGTCTAGCCGTAGTCCAATTGACTACATAAAATAGGATAGTGTTAAGTATATCTATAAAATAATGAAAATTTACTAGTTAAAGTATAAAAGTAAAAATAGTTCATAGTTCAAAAAAACAAAAATAATGCCAGACGAGGTAAAGTAAAGATGTTAGGAGAAGTTTAGGAGAAAAGTCAATTTAATTTTATTTAATAAAATAAACATATAATAATATATATATATATTTTTAATTAAAGAGAAAATAAGAATTATAGCTCGGAAGTACTATTCATCAAGAATAGTGGAGTACCTTGGTTTTTTCCGGTTGGATGGGACTGCAAGCATCGTAGTCAGGTAGCTCATAGATGAGTTCATTTGGGATGTGATTAATGTCATTGTAGAATTTTTTCGCAAGGTGTTTAATGCGATGTTTGAGTGAAGTCGTTTTTAGATCCTTGAGGATTGTGGAGTTTTTGAGATATCTAGAGCCGCTCCTGATGTAACGGAGCTGTTTGTAATGGGTACTAGAGAGGCTGTTCATACTGGTTTTGCAAGTGAAGCCCCAGATTGGACATGCATATGTGATAACAGAGAGAATGCAAGCATTATATATTAAGGGGCTACTTCACTCAGACGAAAACACCCGCTCGTTAATGTTAATATTATGGAGGAAATTTTTAAAGATAGCTCGTTCGCATTTCAATATTTTTAAATGATTTTTTTTTGCATTGGATAGCTGAGGTCAATCTCTATGCACGCTCCTTTCTACTTTTTCGATTTTTGTTGCAGTTTTTTTTAAATTGAGGATACTTTCACTTTCGGAACCGGTTTCGAAAGTGAAAGTATCTTCCTAAAAAAAATACGCAAAGAAAATCGAAAAAGTAATCAACGGCGGAAATAGAGATTGATCTCTGCTATCCAGTGCAAAAAAATCGTTTAAAAATATTCAAATGCAAGCAAGATATTAGCAAAATAATGCCCCATTGGATTAACATTAGCACCGTATTCCCGAGCGCTTGCTCAACAGGAGCCTTAAGAGTTTGTTGTGTATGGAGAGTGAGTGGCTGCGAAGAAGGGGGGCGAGGGTTTAGGATATCCCGGCGGCAAAAATGTGACTTTCTTCTGCTTAGCACTTATTTGACTTCTTATTTTCAATAAAATTTCCGGTTTGAGAAAGACTTAACTAAGATGCGGCGCATACGCGCGAAATTACAGTAATTCATGTCCGATTTTTCGTGCTCTACCTGACACTATCAGTCTGATGGTTTTCTTTAAAAGTGCTTTCGGGAAACAACCTCTTTATGATTGCAGAACTGTTTCATATGAAATTTATTGTTATTTCATATAAATATTTGTCGTATTATATTTCTGACTTACAGCATTTTTACAAATATTTTCCCCCCGAAAGAAAATTTTAAAGATTTGGTATGTATTTATCTGAAACATCGATATAAACTTTTCACTATCCCTAAGTATTTCACCTTTTTTTCCGAAAAAAAAAAATCTCATAAGTAACAGCTATCGTTTTCACTAAAATCTGTCCTAATATTTCCAGGATTCCTCCAAAAATTTGAAAACAACTCTTTCTTACCCCATATCTGTTTTTACGCAACTCACATGCTTTGTTTGGGTGGCGGACATTGGCGGCTCATCAGGAAGTTCGCAGTCACATTACTACCAGTGTTATATTAAGCAAAATTTCTCCTTGTTTAATCGTAAAACATTCCACAATTAGATAAGGTGAAATTCAATATACTAAAACTTTGGTAGTAAAGTGATTATGACCCCCCCCCCCCACTGATGAGCCTCCACTGGTGGCGGGTACTAATATAATGGTTGTTTGAACTCGAAAGGATTAACTTATTGCATTCAGGATGTACATGGTATTTGGAGCAGGTAGACAACATTTTAGAATGAATCCACATTTCCCTTTTCTCTGTAAAGAAGAAAGTTTTAAACTTCTGTAGATGATATTTTCACAAATGTGGCAGAGCAAAATTCGAACTTTTTAATTTATTAGTAATCTATATATTTAAAACGCTAAGCGTTTTATTTCGGCAATCCGTGAGAACAAACTACTTCATCAAAATACATCATTCTTTTTTTAAATGAAAGATATTTGGACACAGATTTGTTATCGTACATTCGTTTGTTCGAAAATTTTATTAATTAGTCGTAATTTTAAATTAAACTTTTACATCTGCTTATGACGTCATAAAATCGGCAATCGGAATACGCCCACTGTTGCGAGGCACACAGTTAATTCTCCGAACTCTATGATTGCGAGGATAAAAGAGAAATAATAAATATTAAAAGCATGTGGCTTTTAGGCCGAAATTTTTAATTTGCAAGTTAAATTTCGGTAAAAAAAAAATATCCGCGTGTTTTATAAGAGAATAAAAATTCATATTTATTGTGACTTCACGGGAATATTGTCCTTAGGGTTTATTTTATCATGTCATTACAATTAAATACAAAATATTTTTTTATTTGTAATACACGGTGTTTAAGTACAGTGCCTAGAATAAATAGTGTGGAAATCTGCTACAAAATAGTACTAAAAAATTGAATCCAATAAATGTGCAACGTTGCTGAAAATATTACGATGGGATCGCAGCGCCATCTTCTCAACGTAAATATTGTATTAGAATGGTGTTAAGTATTTTAATACTTAAATTATATTCTTTTCACCTCTGACTTAATGATTTTTATAAGTATTTTTTTAAATTATGAAAGCATGGCTAAAAAACGTGATACGCATTGTTTTGTCTCTGGTTGCAATATTATCGTAGGAGCACCGTTGCCCATTTATAGGCTACAACTTTTTAGCACTTTTTAAAGCATTACAAGGATAGCCGGTTTCCACATTTATGTATTCTAGGCGCTGTAGTTTAAGTATAAAAGTAACGTATACAAAAGTACGTGTGAAAAGTTTGCGCCAGTGAAAATGACGTTATGCTTAGCTTGAAATGCATTTTAACATTGATAGAACTAGAAAGAAAAATTTATATGATTGTGTCAACATGACGTAATTTTAACTGATTTTTCAATTTTTAATTTTAAAGATTAGAACTGGAGCTTTTATTGGGTGCTTCATCTTGATTGCATACCTTGATTACATGCTACCAATTACTTTTTTTAAATTATAGGTTAGAAGATTTCATTTTTTAATAAAAAAAATTCACAAAAGTAAAGGCTTTCAGGTAAATTAAAATTATTAAAAATAGTGCTATGATTAAAAAAAATAAAAATTGAAATAATGATTGTTTTTTTAGAATAACCAATGTAAGGCTAATATTTTATAGGAATTATTTTGGTAGGTTTGTTGTAAGTTCATTTAACAGTTCCTTATTAGCGACAAACTCCTATTTCTTTCACTGTGAATTTCTCTTTTGATGTCAAACAAGAACGAAAAATCATGCGTCAAGCATAGATTATGTAGCACTTTCCAACGCTTCCAAAATAATTTTACAAATCATACCGTTTAATAAGCTAAAAGATAACTTCTAAGTAAACAATTTGGAAAACGCATAACATATTTAAAAACATAATTTCAGGAATTTCCAACATATACAATATTCGGAAAAATATCCGAATACTTTTATTCAGCCCTGTATAGGATATATAGAATTGTATATATACTACATAGGATGCTAAATTTTAGTTCAGTTAGGAAACGTGTAGCACATTTTAAAATTCTCCGTCTGGAGTTTGTCAATAAACAGAAATGTGTTCGCGAACTTTTGTGCTGCCCTGTATAGGATCTACAGAATTTATACACACCACGTAATAGACAAAAAGCAAGTTAACATTAAAATCGCGTTCAGTAACTTAAAACGCACTTCCAGGAATTATTGTTAACAGACAGTAGATAATTCTTTTGCGTGTCCCTGTAAATGAACGATGACTGCTATACACACAATATTCCGTAGTAAGTCTCTTGTAATGCACCTTAGTGATCTATATAAATTTCAATGCGTTTAAAATAGTGAAACATTATTTAAATAAACCGCAGACGATTTTTCTCCATAGACGTAATGTAACGGAATTATTTTTACTGTCCCTGTAAAGTAACTATAAGTGCTATGCACACCCTGTTCCATATTAAGCTTCTTCTAATGCACCTTAGTGATATATATAAATTTCAATGCGTTTAAAATAGTGAAACATTATTTAAATAAACAGCAAATGATTTTTCCCCATAGACCGCAATGTAACGGAATTCTTTTGAGTGTCCCTGTAAAAAAACTATAAGTGCTACACACTTCCGTTGAAATAGGGAACATGCTATAGATAACGATAATAACATATAAAAATTGCAGAGCAATCCGAGCATATTTACGGGAGTTAGAGCACGGACAGACGGCAGACGGCAGACGGCAGACGGCAGACGGCCAGACGGCCAGACGGCCAGACGGCAGACGGCCAGACGGCCAGACGGCAGACGGCCAGACAAACCGAAGTCATAAGCACTTTTCAACTAGGTTGGAAAGTGCTAAAAATGGTAGTCTACTTTTGGGCGCCAGCAAAAACGCAGTGGCAATTTTTAGAAATATATAACGGTTGTGATAACAAACGGCGCTATCGCTTTAGCTTTCATCGCGCTTACATATCACTTTTAAATACAACAAATTTCAATTTTTTACTACATTTTACTACATTTTACAATTTCAATTCTTACATCATCGATTAGAAAAAAATTAGCTTTCGATTGAAATTTATTTGAAAACTGCCGCTTAATTTAACGACTTTTTAAATAATTTTCAGCATGAAATATTTTTCAATTCTATTTCAACAATGACCACCAGTTTTCTTTAATAATGTAAAATAGCCCCTGGGAAAGTTGCCACAATTGAAAATAGATTTCCCTTACCATCATGAAAAGTGAAAAAAAAAAAAAAAAAAACCCTGATAAATCATAAGATCAGAAAAGAAAAAAAAAAAAACTATTTTTAGTTTATGTTAACATAAAATTGATATGTTGAATTCGTTGATGTATATGTGGCATCAGAATATGCTAGGAATTGTACTTTTTTTTTTTTTAAGATCCATTGGGTATTTAACTGTATAAGAGGGTAATTATACCCGACTGAGATGGATAATCATCCTGATTATGTAAAGGGATCGAAGAAACCATACAAATGAATTACACTTGAAAACATTAAAAATCTCCCTCATCTGCAGATTGATTTATTATTGTAAAAATAATTCTTCATCTTTACATAAAAATTGATTAGCTTAAAACAATGGATGCGTTTTAGAAGATATGGATTTGAAACAAACAATGATTAAAGAGGACATTTTAAAACTTTTAATTCAAATATTTTAAAACCTTTTTTTTAACGTCGAATTTTGACGGTGCCTTTGGGCAGATGCAATGCACATGCGCATAGGAGCTCACTCGGTTGCATTATCACAAGGGGGATATGTGGAGATATGTGTTTTATTTACTATGTTATTTTATTTATTGCATATGATATGGACGTAGGAATATACTATTTGTATACTACTTCATAGGTCCATGAAATTTTCTTTCTTGCCGTGGAAAATATGGCGGTAATGTCAAACTGATTTGCATTGCAGAGGTTTTTACGTATTGTTTGTATCGGAAATAGTACTGTATATCACCGGGGGAAAAATCTTTTAAAATAAAATATTTGAAAGACTGTTTTATACGCACCCCTTCTTAAATAATAAAGTAGCTTATTTTGCTGATATTGTTATAGTATTTCTTTCCGTCAAGTTTTGACGGGTTCCATCAAGTTTAACTTTAAATAACTTGACGAAAATGAATTGTACGATTTAATTAAAAATAAACACCGACATAAAGAATTGCCAATTTTTGTTTATGAATGATTAGTAAATTTCCTATTTATACAAGCAACCAAATTAAAAAAAATATCTCCAGAATTTTATACCAGCTGGATGCCCGATACTTGATTCTAGTCACAAGCCGCGTTTCCAATGCCTTTTCCAAGACCCCTATGAACGGTCTTTTTACCCCCTACACCATTTCCAATGCACAAACCGGTTTGAAGGTGAAACTAGACTAGGTCATTTTCCCCCCGAAATCAGATCTGCAAGGGATTAGGTCAGTAATCCGGCTTTTACCCATGAGGCAGCGCGGGTAAACAAACAAACAGCGCCACTTCACCGGAATAACTGCTTATCAACAGCACGTTTGCACGGTTTACGTTAGTGCTCCTAGCGATAATTCTCCTGTTATTTGCATTAATTGTTTTATTACGTTTATTTACCATTGTTTATTTATTATTATTATTATATTCCCATAGTTTTTTTTTATTATTAAGTATGGATTTGTGTTTGAATTCATCTCGTTGGTCAGTAGATCAGACAAAAATGTTATTGAGCATGTGGTCAGAAGAATATCATTTAAAGTGAGGAAGAAATATTTAAAAATACGTGTTTCTTAATCATATGAAAATTAATTTTAATTATATTTTATAGATTTACCTCAAATAAATTATTATGATCACTTAATGTTATTATTCTGTAAAATAACTGTGATAAATTTATTAATTTGAATTCAGAATATAAAAATTTGACTTGAAATTTTACAAAAAATCTGACCCTTTTAAGCATTCTATTTAATTTTAGATTCCACGGAGCATACTACTTCAGATACACTGTTTCTATTTTATTGTAAAAAAAAAAAAAAGAAAAAAACGGTCGTTGATACAATGATGCATCTAATATGCACAGTAAAAAATATATACTTAAAAAAGAAGTTTTTGATTAAAATTTTTGTGCTTTTTATGTACCATTTTCAAATAGTAATTTAAACCTGATAATCAATGACTTTGTGAATTTTAATCAAGAAGCTACTAATTTTTATTTTTACTATAGTATGAAAAATATTTTTTTTTTCTGTTTATCAGTCGGTATATTTTAAGTACCCCTTTAGATATAAATCAGCTGAGACATTTTCTGAAATTTGAAAATGTCGGTCGATTATTATTATTATTATTATTTTTTTTTTTTTGGGGGGGGGGGGGGGGGGAGGGAAGTTGTCAGTTTTTTTAACACACAAAATTATTTTATTTTTCTAACTTTTGTACTCTCCTTGTTTTATTTTTTAGGTAGATTTCGTAAGAAATACTACCTATTACATTCTCACCTAAGTTGGAAATTTTGAAAAATTTTTGCAGATCTACGCGATCATGACTCCCAGAATACAAAACCACCCCCAGTTCAAAACTTTATCTATCTATCTATATCACTTTTTTATGGACACGATAACTTCAATAATTCTGCACAAATCACTTCCATAAAATCAAGATACATAAAATCAAGGGGCATAAAATCTCGCTCAAGTTCGTTAATAGGCAAAATCGAACCAACGGGGGGGGGGGGGGGCTTAAACCCCCTATAATTTCTTAATTATGATACGCATCAAATACCGTTTAAAGTTATTATTACTTCTAGGAAAAGGGCCGAAAATTTATGTATGACAGATTTTTGATATCATTAAAAATTGCCCCAAGGAGGTGGGGAAAGGAGGTTAGAAGAAAAAAATTCGTAACTTCGTCAATTCAGAAGATATCAAATCCGATTAAATTTATTATAAATTCTCTTAATATTATCTAAAACTTTTATACTGACAAGTTTTTTATAGGACCAACCCTTATAGCAAAAGAAAAATTAAAAACAAAAAAATCCCTGCCGGCTGGCGCCTGTAAACAAGTTAGGTTTCGAAGTGGGCGTTTCCAAATGCCGCAATTCCCAACAAACAGCCGCCCCACGGTTTGCGTCTTCGAAATCTTCCTGTACCTGTAGGCCGAGCCGTCAGGGATTTTTCATATTAAATATGACGTCAAATTCACATACGTTCTGCACTTACTGATTCATGTCCCTTGTATTGATAACAATTATTTGAAAATGTCCGTTTTATTTCAAAAATGACGTCATATTTTTCCCAAACGAAAACTTTTCTTAATATTATGAATTCTATTTAATTTTTTTCCTGTCTATTATTACACCATTTTTGACAGAAAACCTCTATTCAACGTAACTGATATTCATGCTTCATGTATAAATATATATAATAATAATAAAATGATTTTTGATTTCAAATATGATGTCATATTCATATTTTAATTCTTGAAAATTTTTATTTCATTTCATTTTCTTTTCATTTCATTTTTTTTTTTTGGAAATCTTTCAATTCAAAATTAATTGCTGTGGAAAAATTATTATTCTGGGTTTTGAGTTTTTGGCAACTATAAAGAATAAGCTGGAAATTGTACGTCAAACGTGACAAATGAGGTGCGTTCGTACTGTAGCTAGCTATATAACTATTTAGATCTTGATGATTTTTAATTCTGTGAAATGAATGATATTGTCTGCAGATTAATTACTGTAATAGAATAAGTATCTCGGTCTCTTGACGATTAAACTTCGGAAGCTCCTCTAACAAGAAAGCACTGATTTAAAAAAAATTTCAAATTTCTTAATAAATATTTTTATTAATATCTCCTAAAGTTTTGATTCGATTTTCATAAAATTTGAAATGTCTCGACAAAATTCTGCAAAGATAATATATCTTAAATTTCAAACCATTCGGTTGGTTAGTTTTTGCGTTGTTATATGCGGACGGACGGACAGACAGACGGACAGACAGACAGACGGACGGACGGACGGACAGACGGACGGACCAAGCGACGACAATAGGTGCTACGTATTTATATAATTACGAACGCACCTAAAAAGGGTTACATTTGATAGGGAAACTCGTCATCAATTCTCTATAAAAATAATGAAATTTTGAATAATAAAGAAAAAACATTTGAATAAAAATAAATAATAAATAATCGCCTATATTCTTTTCTTGGTTATAGTCCACCGATATGCAAATATACAAAGACATTAAATCATTCATTTTGACGCTGACTTCAGCCAAACCACCGCCTCTTGAATACTAGGCCTACGCGCTGACATAAAAATGTCAGCTGACGTAGGTGGATTTTTTTCAGCGTATGTACGATCCCTACAATTTTATTACCATTATTATCTAAAAGTATTCTTTTTTATATTTATTCTCAGAAAAGAAAGCGAGTAATACTTTTAGATAATATTAGTATTTAAATTCAAAAGATCTTAGAAACCAATAACAGAGCTGCCAAGTCTCCGGCTTTTAGGATACCAGTATTTTAATACAGAGAATGTTGTTTTATTTAATCGGAGCATTATGAGATTTAAAATAACAATATTTTCTCTAATAAAATACTGGCATGCAAAAAGCCGGAGACTTGGCAACGCTGCAATAAAATAACTTTAACTTTATAAAGAAATAGATTGAAACGATAGATTCACCTTTGTTTACTTAAAATATAAAAACATTCATGAAAAAGATTCAGTAACAATTTTTAACTAAAACAGGTCTTTGATGAAAAAATATATACAAAAGGTTTTTAAAAACTTTGAAACCCTAGATGTTAACAGTATAAAACTCTCTCCGAGCGCTTTCGGCTACAATCCGAGCCATTATCAAGGAGTAAAAAATTCAGCGGAGAATAAAGTTTGATGTTGATCAAGACTAGACGCTAGACGACAGGAAACGCTTTACAGACACGCATAGATGGACGAAACTACTGTTAGTGACGGGGAGAAGGCTCAACTCCATGACTCCTGCGGTAGACCATACCTTCCTGTAACCTGAAGTAGTTCGAGCCAAATACTTGGTATTTGGTATCACAAAACATCGTTACAACAGTTGTTTAACAATATAGGTGTTTGATGATAGGTGTTTAATGAAAAAATATATACAAAAGTTTTTTAAAAACTTTAAAACCCGCCTAGATGTTAACAGTATAAAACTCTCTCCGAGAGCCTTCGGCTACAATCCGAGCCTTTATCAAGGAATAAAAAATCAGCGGAGAATAAAGTTTGATGTTGATCGAGACTAGACGCTAGACGACAGGAAACTCTTTACAGACAGGCGTAGGTGGAAGAAATCACTGTTAGTGACGGGGAGAAGGCTCAACTAAATGACTCCTACGGTAGACCCTACCTTCCTGTAACCGGAAGTAGTTCGAGACAAATACTTGGTATTTGGTATGACGAAACATCTTTACAACAGTTGTTTGCCTGTGATAATATTTCTAAACATTCCAGAATTGCACAGCTATTAAAATCAGAAACCTGCTTAATGATTTTCGTTCTATTAAAATTTTTTTCAATGTTACTGATTTGGAACAGTCTAGATAGTTCAGTGGCAGGTCCATTTTTGCTAATGTCCTGTATATGCTCCTTGATTCTCATCCGGAATTTTCTAGCTGTCCTACCAACATAATGTAATAATTTATTTGCAACTTTATCTCTGTAGGGGATCACATAAACGAGTTATTTATTGTGCATATCATAGGATCAATTCTTTTCTGAACTATATTAACTAATTTAGCATCGTGTCTGGCTATAAAAATCATATTATATTTCTTTAGGACATATTTTAATTTTTCAAATAAGTGAGGGACATTCCATTGCTATAAATTTAACTTATTTTTTATTAATTTTATCAATTTCGGTCGATTTCACCGAATTATGTGAAAGCGATAGTATTGCCAGGTCCTATGACTCAACAAGTGGGTAAGTGTGATCGAAGATCGCACAACGGGTTTCGTTTAATGTTCTTTTCAAAACACTTTATCCTGTAATTAATAAATCCAAATAGATTTCGTTTTCCATTAAAAAAATAAAAATAAAATAAAAAATCAGGTATTCCATAAACTAATTTTACTGATTTTTTCGATTTTTTGAATTTTTTAAACAAAATATTATTTTGCGTATATATACGAAATTTCAAATTCTTATATTATACAGTTTTAAAAATTTGAACATGCGTTAAAATTTGTGAGTGAGGTGTTCTGGAAATTTTATCTGTGGTTAAAATCTTTGTTCCATCTTGTCTGCTATCGATTGTTGGCAACTTGAACACATGTATAAAAATGAATCATTTTTCACTTGAAAAGGGTAATAATTATCTTTGGTTATTACGGTCCGATTTTTATGCATAGATGTGTAAATTTCAAATCGGTAAATGCAATATTTAAAATAATTTTACGGAGTTCGAAATAACTGTGCTTATTTGCGGTTTCTTATCAGTTTGAGGGTGAAATTGATAACCTCACTCGAGGTCGTGGTGAAAAAGAATATCTTAGGTGTAGTAACTCCTCTATACCGACCCGATAAAAGATGGTGAGTGGTAGCGAAATCGGATCGCTGGCACAGAGAATTTCTCGTATAAATTAGAAAATAGAATTTATTGCATACCAATATTAATTCTAAGGAAAATATGTACAAGAAAGTTAATTACAGCATTTAATTCTATTTCGTGAGTCAATCGCTTATAAATTAATGACCTCTTGACTCCAAGTGTAACTGAAACAAACAAAAGTCTCTAAACATTACAGTCAGTCGTGACTACAAAACAAAGTTCATTCGGACCAAGGCTCGTCCGTTCCTTTTCTTCGGAAGATCTACTGATGCTCGTTAATTCTGAGTCTAAGAACTCTCACTCTCGCACTTGGTGTGCTTTTTCACTTCGCTGGGATTTTCAGCGGATACCTGCTGTATCAATTCTAGAGGTCGGACCTCACTAGCGCTTACACCACGCTGAGTTAGAAACTGACGTTTCCTTTTCCCTTCTCCAGAGAGTCAACACTCTCCTTTTCGATCTCTCCAAAAACTGTCCTCCCTCACTTTTTCATTCTCGCAGGAGAACTTCTTCTGGGGGCGGGGGCTTTGTCGAGGCGGGCCCCTCGAAACTCTCCAGCCTCTTAGCAGCCTTGAGATCCCTCTGTTTCGTTTTCACTAAGTCCGTCATTGGACGTTCTAAGACAAAGGGCAAAGTTTCGGGCGCAAACCTAAAAATCGTGTGCAGAGATCGCTTCTCTCGCAGATGAACTCTTTCCCACGAACTCGGCAAGGATCAAAGCATAAGACCCCTTTTTGGGTAACGCCTTACCACTTCATCACTGTCCGAACTTTCCGCTCACAGTACAATAGAATTCGGCGTCTGCTAGTCTTCAAGGCAAAAATAGCGAGGGAAGGTATGCAGTTAAGTGTACTCACAGGAAATGCTAGAATGACACATAGTGCAGCTGGATGTCGAAGCTCAATTCTTTACATAGGTATAAGTGAGAATGTACGTTTTAAAGTTTCTGCGCAATTTTCAATATTTTTAATTAATATCTCCGTAATTAACGTCGTGTTCAAAATTTTATTATTTGTCGTGGGACAAATGGTATTCAGCTGTAAGCACACAAAATTTCAAGTCTCTCGCTTATAGTTTCCGAGAACGAATGCTGTGGCGGACAGACAGACAGGCAGACAGAGAAGTGAGACGAATAGGGTATCGGGAGATGAATGAAACCCTAAAAAGCGGGACAGGGAGACAAAAAAAAATCTTATGACAATGGAACCTGTCTATAACAGAATCCTGTCTCAAAAGTAAAAAAAAATCATGGCCATTACGAAAGAAATACCATGCAATTACACATTTTAAGACAGAAACATGTCTAAAATGGAATCTTTCTCCTGTCACTTGATGTTCAATTTTAGTAAATTTTACTGTACTACATAAGCAGAATAAAACTATATAATAAAAACTGTGAAAGCTTACTAGTTATGGACAAAAGAAAATATTGGAGAGGTTTGTGATTGAGCAGTTACTATAATTGTATGGTATTCCTGACGTATTGACTATGTAATTTTTACATTTAAGACAAGATTCCGTTATAAACAGGTTACATTTTCTCAGGTTTTACTAAACAAAGTAAAGTAAAACTTGTAAAAACAAAATTGCTAGCGACCGGAAAGATATTCCGTCTTTGCAGGCAGACATTTACGTTATTCGTTCGACATAATCATAAAAAAATTTCGTTATACAAAGGTTCTGTTTGCACAGGTTTTACTCCGTTAAGTTCCTCTGGACGTAGATGAACAAACAGCATGATACATAAATACATTTAAAAGATTTTGTGCCTCATGAAAAATCGGGATTTTTGGGATCCCGCGCTTTGGTTCCACGGGATGGGTCTCGGAACCCATGAAAATCGAGACGTCCCGCGTAAATTGGGGAATTTGTCAACACTACCCCTGACCAAAATGCAAGCTCTGCAGGTTTTGCAAGCTTACTGTCTTTGGCGCTGCAAAACGTGAAAAAAACAAAAAAAACAGGTTTAATCCCGTGAAGAAACCGGGGTTTTGGGAGGCAAATTTTGAAAGTCATGGGAGTTTTCAAAAATTCTTAATCATGGATATATTTTTTTTAATTAATAAATTAATTAATATTTTTTCTTTTTCTTTTTCTTTTTCTCTTTTCTTTTCTTTCTTTTTCTTTTTTTTTTTTTTTTTTTAATAAAGGTTGTATTTTTGGCATAGAAATCATTTTAATTGCGTGTGACATACTACAGACGTTAAATATACACTTACATTTTATAACAAGAAAGACAGATCATGCGTCAAGCATAGATTATAAAACACTTTCCAACACATCTAGAATAATCCAACTCAGCACTTTCAATGAATATTCCTCTAATCAAACTGTTCCATTTTTGGGGTTTTAATTTAGAAACATCTAAAATTTTAGTTTCAATTAATTTTTAAACAGTGGGGAAATTTGGGCAGCATTATCTGTAATCTTATTAAAAAAAAAAAAAAAAAAAAAAAAAAAAAAAAAAAAACCTTTTTCAAGTGTTATCATGTGAAATGTGCATAAATAAAATTGAAATTAATTGCTTCTTCTGTAGTCAAGATATTTTGGTCACTCACTAATTAAAAAAAAATATATATATTTAATGTTTGGCATTTCAGTTCTGTTTCTAATATTTTCTAAAAGCTTACCATAGCTTCGCAATTTTTTTTTATTAGACAACCATAAGAAATCTTGGTGATATTTTCAGAGTATTTAAGGAAAAACAATTTCTTAAAGTTATGACTGAATATTTCGTCTTAAATAAAAAGACTACCAAACATTTAGTTGCACTAGTCATACATACACTTATTTACACAGTCAACTTTACAAGCGCATTCATATATTTAGAGATGCATATTTCTAAGAAAGAAAAAAATTCTACAAAAATATTTTTTAAATATTTTGAGTTTTATTTGTTTATTTATACACATTCTGTTGTCATGATGTATTTCTTTTGCCATACTCATTGCAATCTTCTTGTCACCATTTGCGTACTTTGGATTATCACTTTTACCTGGGACATCATCTTCATCATAGTTCCATGGCTGGACTTCTGCAGAACCAAAAACTGCGAATACAATGCCTGATGACAGGACGACAGCGATAGTAATGAAAAATACTTTGTTCCACTGTTCAATGGTTTGCTATACAAATCAGAACATAACTTTCAATAAAATGCTATTGTTATTTGTTAAGGTATCCGACTACCTTCAAAACATCGATTCGATAAAAAATCATGTTTCTATTTTATTTTATTTTCTTAAAGAAGATATTTTCCTGTCTTTACTTTGTATGTAGGACTATTAAAAATGAAATTACAGTAATTTAAAAAAGAGCTGACGATGTCAATTTAAACCGTAAGTAACTTCTTAAATCAGAAGTGGATCGAAACTGAGGGTTTTTCTTTAATTTTGAAGGGCATTTTTTTTTCGGATTTATAGTTAATATTATACTTAAGCTGTATCTATAGCAAAGCCTCATATATTTTAATTGCTTTTTTATGTAATTTGTAAGCTAAAATTGGCAACATCTTCAACCTTCAGCGATTGTGTTTACAACTTCCATGTATTTACTCGCTTTTTTTGCTCGCTGTTTTCTTTTGAAATTAATCTATTTTTAAGATAATTTTAAATCTAATTGTTTGGTAAACTCTTATGTCCTCTAGAGTGTAATGGACTAAAGATTTGGTTCTAGGTATTTTATTTGTTGTTTTATAGCTGTTTTTATGAAGAATTACATGAGAAAATACCGAAATTTTATAGGTAATTGTGCTTAAACACCAGTATCTTTTTTTACATTTCAATAAATTGATTAGTTTTAGTTCATTACACTCATGAGTATCTTACATACATTTGATAAAAAAAGATTAATGAGATTTCAAAAAAAGGTTTTTGTAGAGCTTACGTCATTTCTGTAAAAAATTACTAAATTTTGACCCAAATTCTTCAATTTTATAAAATATTGCATAGTTATAATTAGGGTTTAACAAATGCGGTCGACAGGTAGCCATTGGCGACCAGGTTTTTCTATCTGGCAACCAAGTTTTCTGATCTTTAAACAAAAAAAAAAAAAAATTGACTTTTATTTTTAATTTGGCAAAAATAAGTTCATTAAAAAATGCAAATTTTAAAATAATAAAATCAAAATTATTTGACTGATTTTGACCAGAAATTAAGCAAAAAATTATTTCCCTGCTTCACTATTTAATTGATGACACACCTCTCCCCTTCCTCACCTATCGGATGTACATTTTGTAGCATTCAACTATCTTGACATTTGAAGCATTTGAAAATCAGCATTTCCCGAACATGCCGATTAGTTCAGTCTTTACATTATTTCTTCTGCTTCTTTTATTTTATTTTTCCAGAGATATGTAATTTTGATAAGTTTCATTGGAAAACTTAGTTTACACTGTCTTTTTAAATTATCTACTATTCTCAACTATGTAACTAATAATATTAAACTATGCTTATTATTTTTTTTCAATTAATTCATCATAAAAAACTTTTGTGCTTTTTGAAAATAAATGATGGGGAAGGGGGTTGGTAAATATTTTTTACTGGCGGTTAGAACTTTTTGCTGGCTACCAGATTTTATCAGATTTGTAAAGCCCTGGTTATAACATATTTCTTCATAATTTTCATCATTTGGTGTTAGATTATACTGAAAAATGATTAAAAAGTTGTCAAAAGTAAAGTTTTTGAAAAAAAAAAAAAAAAAAAAAAAAAGACTTTGCACGTAGTCGGATACCTTAATATAAAATAATTTTCTTTGTATGTAATTACAAATAATTTTTAACAATATGAAATTAATTTCAGTTACTTTTTTTCAATCAACTTCGTGCCTGAAGCTCGAAGTCTGAGCCATTGGCCGTTTGTCCCTTTCAACTCTTTTATTGATTATGACTCGACAGTGCTTATCGCTACTTCAGAATTAAGCTTTAGCTACAACTAATACAAGAAAATTATCTCTGTAGTAAATTTCTACAACATTAGCAATAGGAATATATCACAAAAATTATAGTACATAAATAGTGGTAGCAAACTGGTGATCGCTATTTCGAAACAATAATTTTCAAAGAGAGGAAAGGGTTAAAGAGGGAGGTAGTGGGAGGTCGTGTCATTGTCCAGAACTCCCCCCCCCCCATCCCCTTCCCAAAATCAAATAAGTCAAGCAAAAATTACTTTTTTGTCTGTTGTTGAAAAAAACTTGTTAAATAAGAATTTTGTGATTTGCAAAGGAAACATTCGTTTTTTTTTCTTTTGGGATTTAGCTTCACTTATAACAAATGTGGTTGCAGTTAGTTGTAAAGGAAAATTCTACATTGTAAATCACGTACGTTGTTTTTGCCTTATGTTGAAAAACAAAAATCAATGTAAATTACATAAAAATATAAACTTTTCAATTAGGGACAAGCTGTTTAAAACATTACAAAAAAAAAAAAAAAAATTAAACTGTTTAACTCTTTAATTACTTTTCTCTGCAGTTCAAATTAAAAGGTAACATTCAGTATCAAGTTTTCTATCGGTGACACATACCCTATGTTTGGAACTATGAGTGTCCCCCCCCCCCTCCCACTTTTTTCCCAGGACTTACGTTACAGATTAAACTGCGTTTTCTTCGTCAGTGTAAGCAAGTCTGCCAGGACAACCTTAAATTACACGACTTCCCATTATTCTGCCAACGGTCTGTGGTTATCAGCAAAAGAAAGGGGAGTCTCAACAAAAGAAAAGACTTTGTCCAAGCTGTCAACGGTGTTCCCTGCTTAATCTCTGACTGTTAGACAGGCTAAGAAAGTCATAAAAGATAAATGGGAACGCTTCACCACATCCGACATTGCGACAGACAAGAACGCTGTCTGTTTGGTCCATTAGGGATCAGATTAGAGCAGCTATTCCTCTCTAGAGAATTTTGTTCTATCTCAGAAATTAATTAAGTGTAATTTCTACAACACACATGAGCCAAGTTAAATTAAACAAAAGAGTGCTAAAAAAGAAACGCTCTTTAAGAAGAGTACACAGAAAAAAAAAAGAAAAAAAATATTAGTTTTTCGAGGAGATTTTTTAAAAATACAAATGCATTACACGCCCATATGTTTAACATTAGCGAGGGGAATCTGAGATCCCGGTGACCAACATCTTTAAGTTAAAAACAGGAAACAAATGTACTAATACTAATAACTTATGTAATTTGTTTATCAAGTTGAAAAATGCACCATAATCAATGCAATGTTCTTAAAAATAGCTCTCTTAATAGAAAGCCCATTAAATCGTTACTCACCATTTCGTCTGTCAAGTGTCCGACGATGACGGGTAAAATAACAGTAGATAAGCAAGAAAAAGTACAACATATTGTCATCATAGTTCCTAACAAAAGGAAAACATATACATAAAAATAAGAGAATATGAGTAGTTCATATCACACAGAAATAAAATTAATACACATAGATTATGATGAAGATACAACTCCCAATATTAATCATACTAGAAAACTACGCCCGCTACGCTGGTCAATTTGTCTTAACGCACCTTTAGTCAAACGAAATATTGACCTTGAATTTGACCTTGTGTTTTAAAACCATATGGACCTTTACTTAGAAGGTCCTTCGGCATTTCTGAAAACGATACGAACGGCATTGCGTCATTACATTTTTAATGCGTCAGACAAAATTTGGGCTGTTAAGGACAAACTCTTTTCGTTGATCAGTTACAGTATAATTTGGTACAGAACGATAAAACTATATGCTATATATTATAACCATCCTTGAAAACTCATCTAACTAACAGTGAAGGTTCTGTCAAAATCCATTTAGCAGAATATTTTTAAAAGGCTATCCTTTCATAATCGGGTTCATATAATCTTTTCCGTTGGATTATAATGAAGTTACAATACTTCAAATACAAAGAAATTGATATGCCTCACTGAGGTGGACTAAAATATGCTATTTGTCGAGAATTAAATAAAAATCATGCACTCGTGACATCATAATTCACGTTTATATTTTAACAGAGTTATATGGCTACTATAATTCGGGACTCGTGCTATAGTCAATATACGTACGTCACGACACATTGCCGTTATCATTATCTTTTTATGTGTGAAGTTTTCGCTATTGTACTTCATTGTAAAATTTGATAATTTTTGAAATTCAATATTTGAAAAACGGCGTAATCATTAGATTTGAAATTTATACCAAGAAAAATACAATTTTTTACCTTTCAAACGTAGTTTGTCTAACAATTTTCTGACAAATACTTTTCGAGCTATTAATTTTTTCAGTAACTTCAAATATTTCATTTTCCGAGATTAATCTGTGGCAACGATTAGCGAAAACCCCATTCGTCAGCAACGCATAGCTTTTTATTAAATATCTATATATTTAAAACGCTAAGCGATTTCTTTCGACAATCCGTGAGAACAAATTACTGAATCAAATTACATCATTCTTTTTTTAAATGAAAGCTATTTGAACACAGATTTGTTATCGTGCATTTGTTTGTTCGAAAATTTAATTAATTAACCGTAATTTTCAATTAAACTTTTACGTCTGCTAATGACGTCATAATCGGATAACGCCTACTGTTCCGAAGCACAGAGTTTATTTTCTAAACTCTGTGGTTGAATAAAAGAGAAATAATAAATATTAAAAGCACGCGGTTTTAAGGCCGAATAAGTTAAATTTCGGTAAAAATACTTATCCGCGTGTTTTATAAGCGAATAAAAATTCATATTTATTGTGACGTCACGGGAATATTGTCCATTGGGTTTATTTTATCATTATGCATTATTACTTTGTTGATGCCATTTTTTCATTACAATTAAATACAAAATATATTTATATTTGTGTGCATGGCGTTTAAGCATTAATGTAAGGTATATGAAGTACGTGTGAAAAGTTTGCGCCGGTGCAAATGACGTTATGCTTAGCTTGAAGTGCATTTTAACATTGATAAAACTAAAGAGAAAAATGTATATGATTGTGTTAACATGACATAATTTTACTGATTTTTGCATTCATAATTATAAAGATTAGAATTGGAGCCGTCATTGATTTCTTCATCTTGATTGCATACCTTGATTACATGTTACCAATTGCTCTTTTCTTAAATTATAGAATAGAAGATTTCCTTTTTTAATAAAAAAAATCACAAAAGTAAAGGATTTCAGGAAATTTAAAGTTATTAAAAATAGTGTTATGGTAGAAAAAAATATTGAAATAATTATTGTATTTTTAGCTAGAATAAACAATGTAAGACTAATATTTCATAGCAATTATTTTGGTAGATTTATTATAAGTTCATTTAACGGTTCTTTATTAGCGCAAAGTCCTATTTCTTTCACTGTGAATTTCTCTTTCGATGTCAAAAAATGTTTTACCACTTTTGGACGCCAGCCAAAATACAGTGGCAATTTTTAGAAATGTACAACAGTTGTGACAATAAAGGCGCTATCGCTTTAGCTTTCATCGCGCTTACATCACTTCGAAATACTACAAATTTCTATTTTTTACTACATTTTACAATTTCAATTCTTACATCATCAATTAGAAAAAAATTAGCTTTCGATTGAAATTTATTTGAAAACTGCCGATTAATTTAACGACTTTTTAAATAATTTTCAAGCATGAAAAGTTTTTCAATTCTATCTTATCAATGACCACCAGTTTACTTCAATAATGTAAAATAGCCCCTGGGAAAGTTGCCACAATTGAAAATAGATTTCCCTAACCATCATAAAAAGTGAATAATAATAATAATTAAAAAAAGTGATAAATCATAAGATCAGATTATCCATAAGGCGCTAAACAAAAATCTGTCAGGGGGAAAAAAAAAGACTATTTTTAGTTTATGTTAAACATAAAATTGATATGTTGAATTCGTTGATGAATATGTTCCATAAGATATCAGGATATGCTAGGAATTGCATTTTTATATTTTTTTTACATTTGCCAACTGTATAAGAGGAAAAATATCCCCGACTGTGATGGAAAAGGGATAATCATCCTGATTATGTCAAGGAACCGAAGAAACCATACAAATAAATTACACTTCAAAACATTAAAAATCTCCCTCATCTGCAGATAGATTTATTACTGTAAAAAACTTCTTAATCTTTGCATAAAAATTGATTAGCTTAAAACAATGACAGCGTTTTAGAAGATATGGATTTGAAACGAACAATGATTAAAGAGGACATTTTGAAACTTTTAATTTAATCATTTTAAAACTTTTTTAACGTCGAATTTCGACGGTGCTTTTGGGCAGATGCAATGCACATGCGCATAGGAGCTCATTCGGTTGCATTATCACAGGAGGGGGGGGATGTGTGCTTTATTTACTATATTCTGTTATTTACTGAATATGATATGAACGTAGGAATATACTATTTGTATATACTTCATAGGTTCATGAATTTTTTTTTCTTGCCGTGGGGAATATGGTGGTAATGTCAAACTGATTTGCATTACACAGTTATTTACGGATTGTTTGTTTGGAGTGTGCATCGGAAATAGTACTGTATTTGACTGGGGAAAAAATTTAAATAAAATATTTGAAAGACTGTTTTATACGCACCCCTTCATAAATAATAAAGAAGCTTATTTTACTGATATTGTTACAGTATTTTTTTGCGTCAAGTTTTGACGGGTTCCATCTAGTGATAATTTATGATGTCAACATCTCTTTTTCTAAGCATCAAAGATTTTAAAGTGATCCAAGTCGCATTCTTATCTGAGCACAGCAAAATATCAAGTATTATCAATCTAAATACTGTTGAAAAATACATTTATAAAGGGGGTCGAATCATGGTCTGGTCTGATATGTGTCTAGGTAGTTACAAAAGAATGTCCAATTGCTATTAATCTGAAACTATTGAAAAATGCACTTACAAAGAGAGAAGGTGGTCTAGTTTGAAATATAAGTATGTAAAAATACAAAAATGTGAAATACCCTTTATATTTGAATTTATATTTAACATGGATATTTGAATTTATAATTCATATGAAATATAAAAACTACTCAGCGGAATGAGCTCTAATTTTGGATTCGTATATTTCAAGCTCTAGAAATAGATTTCTGTTAAAAAATTCATAGGTTAACTTACAATTAATATTTTTTTTCTAAAATTAATTTAAAAAAACATATATATAGTTTATTTTTTAATTTATATGAATTGTAATCTTTGAACATTTTAACAGAAATCGATTTCTAGAAGCTTCGATGCGAATCCGACAAGTACTTTTTGACTTAAGGTTTAAAAACTACCCGCATTGTAATTTCTTTTGCAACGATTAAAAATGGATTTCACTTTAGGGAAGTTCCAAACTGTAAACCTGCATAGTTTGTAATCTACTTGACCAAATGACTACTCATTTGGTATCCAAAAGAATCCCACTGTGATTCCAAAAGTAGGTTATGGTACTGAAAAGTTTAAAATATGGTACAATTGAGGAACTCCTACACAAATTTTAAGTATAGCATTGTTTAGTATTAATATACGATATTACTAATTGATTAGTATCAGTCCCATTTTTAAAAGAAGATTTGCGTCAGAGTTAGCACGGGGGTAATTTTTTTTTCTTTTTTCTTTTTTTTTTTCTTTTTTTTTTTTTTATGTTTGGCCGATTCTACATGCGGTTTGCATCATTTTTTCCATAAAATCTATCTCTATGCATGGCAGGGTGATATTCTTTGAAGGCATTCATGGCTCCCTTTCGAATGTTTCCTGTTACGAACTTTTTTTGAAAACAAAAACCCATATTAAAAAAGATGATTTCTTTAAAGTCAATAATATTGGCATGTTTCTTTATTATAGGAGCTATTAAGACATTTGGCTCTTTAGCTTGCAAATATATTTTGAAATCCCTACGAGTAGTGCTTGAGAAATACGATTGCCAGGTTGCCGCTGGCGACCAAGTTTTTATTATCTAGCAAACAAATTATTTAATCCAACTTTTTTTTTTTTTTTTTTTTTTTTTTTTTTTTTTTTGTACAAAAATTGACAGAAAAAGTCAGTACAACGGCACTTTTTTCTCTCATTTCTCATAAGACGTCTCATTATAGATGTTGGAAAGTTACGAAATAAACTTAGAAATTATATTAAAAAATATATATATTTTTAACTTTTGTTTTTAATTCAGCAAAAATAATTTCATCAAAAGAAAATTTTAAAATAATAAAATCAGAATTATTTGGCCGACTTCGACATGAAAACTATGTCATCAATGCCCCCCTCGTCAGATAATGGATTTTGTAGCACTCAATTATCCGAACATTTGAAACATTCGGCAATCAGCATTTCCCGAAAATGTCTGTTAATTCACAGCCTTTGCAGTATTCTTTTTTTTGAGATATATAACTTTGATAAGTTTCACTAGAAAACTTAAGTTTTTATATAAGTTTTTATATTAAAAAAAAATGTCCGTCCGTCTGTTTGTGCGTCTGTGTGTGTGTCTGTAAACGCTCTATCTCCCGAATAAATTGAGATAGAGCCTTCAAATTTGGTATGTACTTAGTATGGAATAATGGGAAGAAGCTTATTGAATTTCAATGACCTCGATTATCCGGAACTATTGTTTTCGGACTCTCGAAATATTCGTTCTGATAAAAGGTATATAAACATTTTCGAAATTGTTTATTTTAAGGAGGGAGTATAATAGACAATAAAAAAACAAATTTTGCATAAAGAAGGAAGTCGATCGGATAATGAATTGCTGAGATATTTGTAATCCTATTTTCCACACTCTTCGATTTTTCCTGACCCTGTATTTCATTCAAATTTAAATTCAAAGATATATTTTAATTGAAAATGGGACGCTTAATCCGACGCAGTAAGCCGTTAGTTAGTATGATTATCAATTTTGGAGTAATAGAGCATTTAAAGTTTACGACGCCATCAAGCCACGATTTTATTCGAATTGCAATGCATTTTATAAATAGTTTACACATGTTTTATTTGTGATAATTTGCATCTATCCTTTTTGTAACTTTAAAACATTTTATAACGATTTTATGCATTTCTATCACCTATTCAAGGAAAAATTCTTCTAAAAGTTACAGAATTTCGTTAAAAACGCTTAAAAAATTCTTCTAAAGTTACAGAATTTTGTTAAAAACCTGTTAAAATTGTAAAATGCGAACATCATTTGGTCCATTCTCGACCGAAAGCAACAACCATTTTCCCAATGGTTAAAGAAAAAAAAAATCAAAATTGTAAAGCGTTTAAATTCACCCAAGATTTTTGCGGTATACTCGCTTCATTTAAAGAACTATATATTTACGGTGGAGATATTTGTACGCTAATACAGGGTGGATCAAAAGTCCTCAGCAAATATTTGAATTTAATATCAAATCAAGTAACTGAAATCTTTTTTTCTTCTTACAAAGTTTATAATTATAGCTTCGAGCACTTACCTGCGAATTTAGGACTCATGTCTGCGGGTATTACATATGCACCTGCAAACCCGAAGCCAGTAAAACCCGTCGATAAGACAGAAAAGATGGAGCTTATCTCTCTATCACATCCAGCAAAATACATGCCAAATAAACATCCTGAATAACCCAGGCAGGCTGAAAAAAATAAAGCAAATTTAATGTGAATTTTTAATACGATGTCTTAATTAAGCAAAAAAGAAAGATCATTATCTATTTAGAGATTATGACACATTTTCCTAACAAGAATGATTTTTGAACAACTCTCGACTTGAAATTTCGTTCGTGGTAAAATGATGCCGTGTTTGCTGGTGAAAATGTTTATTCTAATCCTGATAAATTAATCCTTTGTGCTTCGACGGTATTTTTAAGTATCGCTAAAGAAAACGTAATGTAAAATTCATTTAATCCGTCTATTAATAAAAGTAGGTTTATTTTTCATACAAAACACTTCGCTCGATCGCATTTAGAAAACACAACAAAACAGCCGAAATTAAATATTTTTTTCCTAGAAAGACAAATTATTTGACAATCTAATTACTAGAAAAGGTTTATTTGAAAATATATTTACCAATAACCACTTGTGAAGAAACTAGATCTTGACGGTAATGTAGAGACTCTATTTCAACAAGGGTTTCTTTGAACACGTCTTTTCCTTATCAGTCGAAAAATCGTCTTAGTGTAGAAATTCGTTGGCAGAACAATTTTATTACATAGGGTAGACCGGGGCACATTTACGCGGATTTTTTTCAATGAATTTTCTAATTTTTATGTTTTAACTTAGGAAATTTTAGACATTGTGGTTTTATAAAGCAGTTAATAAAATCAAAATTTGTGTATTCAGTTGTTACCCTATTTGTGTTTTTAACCGTAAAAAAAATTTCTTTTAGGTCCAAGTCATCTGCGTCAACTTGACCCGGGAACGGGGCACGTTTACACATATTCTAAGTGATACCAAAGAGTAAGTGAAATAAATATTTAATCAAATTGAGACGTTTTATTTATAACTTAAAACACTGTTTAAAAACAAAAAAAAATTAAAGAGAATTAATTAAAGAACATTTTATAGGCTAAACTGAAAACATAGGGCTTATTGCTAGTTAAAAACAGAAACTACTTAGTCATCTTCATCATCACTGTTACAGTTTTTACAAACAAAAAATAAAGTATTTCCTTTTGCACACTTGTCATGGGACCACCTTTTGCATCTAAGCCATTGAACACAGTCTTGTCTTTTTTTGGATTGGTAATCACAGTAAGAACGTGCGAAAAGGTGCCCCGATGTCAATGTGTAAACGTGCCCCCTCGCCATGTTTGGATTTATTTTTAACGTGCAACGAAAATTAATAACATTTCTGTTCATACTAATACAGTTCTCAAAAAAGGATAAAATTCTGCTAATGTTCATATATTTGTTTATCCTTAACTAAGTATAATTAGTTCACAATAAGTTCCAATAAGTTCAACACAAAATTTACTCACCTTGACAGAAAACATGTTATCCTTTCCGCATGCTAGACCAAAGCTCGACTGACGCTCAAAATCTTGTGAGAATACCCGCTAGGGAGCAGCATCAATCTGTCATGAATGGTGGCCCGCCAGTTATAATTCGTTTCAGAAAAAGTGCACTGCGTAAACGTGCCCCATGCGTAAACGTGCCCCGGTCTACCCTACTCTATCAATGATTTTCTACAACAATTTTCTTCAGTCTGTATTTTTTTTTTTAGGTCATGACAGAAGGAAAAAATACACAAAAAATACATTAACAAAATACATAATATATATATATTATTTTTGTGGGGGTCCACCGCTTCCCGCCCCATCTTCGTGATCCGACGCCCCACTTTATTTAACACGATCTTGTTTTTCATCAGTTTTTTTCATTTTCTTTGATTTTCTTGATTTTTTTTCAAATTTTTTAACCATTGGGAAAATGGTTGTTGTTTTCGGTCGAGAATTGGGCCTCTTGATGCTCGCAATATATTATTTTAACCATTTTAAACAAAATTCTGTAACCTTAGAAGAATTTTTTAAGCGTTTTTAACAAAATTTTGTAACTTTAAAATAATTTTTCTTTGAATAGGCAATAGAAATGCATAAAATCATTACAAAAATGTTAAACTTACAAAAAGGATAGATGCAAACTATCAGATATGAAAAAAAAACAAAATTCAAAAATTGACGTTGGATGAGAATTCGTCTTATAAAGCAAAGAACGAGGTCTTCAACTTTAATTTCCTCAAAATACCTTTAACTCAGACATCAATCTAAACAAGAGTTAAAGTTATTGTAGGAAGGACCCGATAAAATACTTCTTTTGTTTCTGTTTTCATTAATGTATTGTAAATTTGGTACTTTCGTGTTATAGCGGACCCCAAGGATCAATCGCCAAGCGACCAAGATTTTAAAATATTATTTATATTTTTATTTATTTATTATTATTATTATTATTATTATTATTATTATTATTATTATCATTTTTACTATATGGATCGTTTTACTAAAAACTTTACTTTTTGATCGACGTGAAAATTTTGAAAGAGAAAAACTCAAACCAAAACATTTTATACAAATATCGATAACAAAGATTTCATTTTATAAGATTTTTATTCCTGGTGGTTTAGTCTTTTCGTTATTTTGTGATTAATTTATTTTACAAGGATTTGGGGGTAATTTTCTTAATAATATTGTAACGAAGAATAGCGGTACAATATTTTATTCCTTAAAGGTATGTTTATTTATTATTATTATTATTTTTTTTTCAAAAATATTTTTTATGCATTTTTTATTTGACAATGACCATAAGCCAAACTGCTCATGACATCTAACGGACTGAGTTATAACTTGTTCTGTTGTATGGTGAAAAGATGGTGGTGTCTATCTTGTTGGATTCTGATATTTTTGGATGGTAAACGCAATTTGCATATTCTTTATGTTGGATTTTTTTTTTTCGAACAACTGGGGTGGGAACACCCTTCTAGCTCTTTTCTTCTAGCCGTCATCTGAGAGGATGCTGTATATTTTGCTTTTAAGCCCAGAAATTTGTAGATGCATTTACTGTTGAATTCAAGGGAGTAATTTTCAGAATGACGAAATCTACATAAATAAGTCGATTCATGGTTAGGGTGTTTTTCATCCTTTCAACAACTATCAGTCCCTCGCTGAAAATTTTGAAGATGGAGAATACAAGAGAAGCCACCAGTTTCTTAGATAATTTTTCATTACCTCAATATTCCATCTAAGTGAAGGATTCTACATTGTCTTAACGAAAACCGAATTGTTCAAGAGTTAAAAAAATGCTTCTCGAAGGAACTGGTAGCTTACTTTCATTTGTTTGTGTTGAATTGGATGTAGGGCTTGAGCCAGGGCATCTCTCTAAATTTGATGACTTTATGAATCTTAGTGAATGGGAGTCCAAGTTGGAGGTATAGCTTAAGATTTCTGTACTTGACGATGTAGTGGTGCTTGTTGTTTAAGTTAGGGGAGAGTTTGGAGGTTACTTTATAAGGTCCATTGTTTAGCATACATTTAGCGTATGGGACAGCATTTCTTCATTGATGGTGATATTTTCGGATGCAAGTGGATAATCGTTCTGGAGCTTATGTCAATATGGCAATGTGCTGGATAATTCAAGTCCACCTCCAGGACGTAGTGGTTATCAGCATTGTCAAAATGGGGTAAAATACTGTTTTCATCTATTCCGGATAGGATGAAGCACTCAAATTCACCAACAGGCAAATACTGGGACATAGCCCACCCATAACGGTTTTTCTCATCCTAGTACATGATGGGGCGCCACGTGGAAGGTTTTCATTGAAATCGAGAACATCTGGGTTGTTGGCTTTAGCATATATTTTCGAAATCATGCTCACCTCGCCTATTATTCCCTTTTCCAAGATAAGTAACATGTCAATGTCGGTGAGAAGATGTAGTTTTACGTTTATCACTCAGAGACAGGCTTGCCAGGCTAGTCCGAGAGATGTAAACATGTCTGTTTGGTCGATTCTGTAGTACCGTATACACAATTTTCTAAAATTAAGAAATATGTCAGCTAATAGAAGAACATTGCATTTGATGGAGAGGTTGTGTATTGGCCTAAATCTTTGATTCTAAAATTTTCCCATACATTCAGGGCATGCCGGTAGTCTTCAACTGTAACAGGGTCATCGGTCAGGTCGGAAAGCAGATGGTGGAGGGAGTTGTTTTTCTTCTATTTTTTTCGGGTTTGAAAAATATGAGTAGGGTTAAACACACTTTCTGATCAGAAGTAAAAGGTCAGTAACATTAGGGAAATTTTCTTTCAGGAGTTGGAAGTCTGTTAGGTGCAGGCTAGCTGTTAATTTCTCAAGGGAGGCAGGGATGATTCCAATGGAACGATTCCAAAAACCGAAGTTTGATGGAACACCCTTCTTCTCGATTTTAAGGAATAAGTACTTCTCCATTGTGTTAGCTATGACATCGATGGAGAAATTTTTGAACTATCCCCTGTCATGAAGTGGTGACCATCATAAGTTGTGGGAGATTAAAGAGATGGTTTTGAGCTGTTTAAAGTTAACATTGCAATCCATGTTTGCTGCCCCACTATATGCACACGATACGTGATTACGTTCGCTACAGCGTTTTTTCCTAAGTGCTTTCGCAGATGCAGCATACAGTAGCTTTAAAAAAGGTTTTCTATTCTTCCTTGTTGAGTTTCATCGGCTTAACGATGCTTAGTACTGTTTTGGCTAGTTCCTCGCTTTCTTAAAAAATGCGTTTGAAGAAATGGAACACGGAGTCTTCACTTCTATGTACTTGTATTTTTTATGTGATTTGCCCTCCTGGTTTACTATTAAATAAACATACCCACTTGAGATATGCTTTTGCTTGGGAATTTATGCTTTTGATTTTGCTTTGCGGAAATTCAATATATCTCTCTTTATTAAATCTTTATGCTGGGATACATTGAGCCGAGCAGAACTCGTTTGTGATGTCAATAGTACTAGAATCAGGCCCAGTAAAAAAATGCACACAACGCCATCTCGGAGGTCCCTGTTCAACTCTCGTTTAACACCTCGAAAACAGTTGTAAAATACAATTGAAAAATCATTAACAATTCACCTTTTCATGGAAAACCCGCATTTTTTCCGCCAGTGGGCGGTAGATTCGGTCTTAGAGGGGGCGGCTTGGGAGAAGGGACGGAGGAGGGAGCATGGATGAAGGGACGGGAGGCTGGAGTGTTCGGCCTACCTGCCAGCTGAATCCGTGCTGTCATTATCTCACTACTTTGAAGTAATATATCAGCTTTTCAGCGGTAACTTTTGAATTGTTTTAAGCTGAAATCAAACAAATATTCATTCACATTCATCTTCAATTACGCCAAAAACCAAAGCAAGGTTCTTTGTGCAACAAAATTATATACGATGGAAAGTCATTAAGTAAGTCACAAAAGATAATTAAATAATAACTTACAATGATATTCACTTCAAAACTGTTTTTATTTCTCAACATATTCTCCACCAATATTTATGCACTTATATCACCGTCTTATCAATGCCCCAACACCCCAGCCGCATACAACTCTTTGGGTTGCTGTGTTAGCCACATTAAGGCTTCAAGTTGAACCTTTTCATCATCTGTGAACATCATTTTGCTTCCAAGATATTTTTTTAGTGGACAAAAACAGATGAAAATCGCTTGGGGCTAAGTCGAAACTGTATGGTGAATGTTGAAGAAGTTGCCAACCAAACTTTTGAATTGTCTCCTGTGTTCAACTTGAAGTCCTAATGCGGCTGAGACAGCAACCCAAAGAATTGTAAGCAGCTGGTGTTGGGGCACTGATAAAACGGTGATATAAGTGCATAAATATTGGTGGAGAATATGTTGAGAAATAAAAATAGTTTTTAAGTGAATATCATTGTAAGTTATTATTTAATTATCTTTTGTGACTTACTTAATGACTTTCCTTCGTAGATTAAACTTTTTAAAACGAAATCAAGCTTGAATTCGATATTTCCATTTGAAAGAGATATTAATCATAATACTCTACAACAGGGACACCATTACATTTTCATTCAGAACTTGTCAACATATCTGCAGTTTTATTTGTAAATACATAATTTTAAAATAGTGCAGATGACCTGTTATTGTGGTTGCAGATGAAAGATTTTTGAAAGATTCCTAGTATGAAAAAAAAAGTTAAGTAATTTTCTTACAAATCAGGTTACAAAATTTTCGAAGGAAATCCACGCTAGCGAATTTTTTTCTGAGCATGACAGATGAAAACCAGCCTCCTACTTGTGTACAGAAAAACTGAAGCAAGAATGGCGCAGCACTGAGTAACCCATTCTGAAAGAAATAAAATAAAAAGTAAATGCAGTACGCATTGATCATAATCATCTTGAAAATATTCAAATTATTTTTGTTACATACTAATAATTTTTTGTTTTTACTTTCTTCTATATACATAAGAAGAAAGTATTAGAATCGTAAAAAAAAAAAAAAATCACTTCCCTTTCTTGATGCATTCACATGTTCCGAATACGATTTGACCATATTTAAAATTTTTTGTATGTCTGTCTGTCTGTGTGCGACACAAATTTTGTGGCCACTCTAACCTAAGAACTAATGAACGGAATTTCATCAGATTGTACATATTCAGTCGGACTGACATAAATTGGTTCTGATTACGTTTTAGTGTAGATCACCCAACGGGTGCCGTTGCTATGCTCTGGTTTTCACGGTTTTCGTGATAGCTATATCTCAAATACTAATGCACTGAATTTCATCAAACTTCACATTCATCTAGAGTTTAACACAAATTGGTGCCGATTACATTTTGGAGCATATCGCCCGACAGCTGGCGCAGCTATGCTGTGTTTTTTCACGATTTCCGGAAGGAAAAGTCAGTGACAATCACACCTTTTCTTGTAAACAATTTATTTTATGATTGGAAATACAAATTATCTCTTAAATATGACGTCATTTTTACTGGCAGAAACATTCCATGTTTCATAGATAAAGGCCCCTAGATCAATATTTAATGAATGGGTTGGCGCTGCGTTTTTCTTCCACCAGATTGAATTTATCTGATCGGAATCTCTCAAAGTAAATGCAAATCTAGATAGAAAACTATCGATTTAATTCAGACTTTTTGTTCAAAATATAAAACATTTTTTCAGTCATCTTGCTATTATTTAATTGTATTTTCACACACTTTTGTTTGATTTTGTGTGTATAAACGGAATTTTGTAAACGATTTTTTACTCACTTCTTCATATGCTAGAATTATAAAAATTATGTAACACATGCGAGTTTTCGGTGACAATACAACATTTTTGCTATTTTTGGAACTTAATTATAAATTAATAAATTAATTTGTAAGGCATTTTTCCGTTAGCCGACCGCAGGTGATAAATCACCAATTATTCTTCATGGTTACAACTGTTTACAAATTACAAAAACAATGGAATTAATTATGCACCAAAATAGACTAACGGGCTGTGAAACTACAACAACGAAATATTTTAAACACTGAAAAATAGAAATTATAAATAAAAAAAGCAAACAATGTAATAATTTATCAATTAATATTTTAATATTAATTAAATTATGATTATGCGTTGAGAAAACAATTTAAAAATCCTGAATAGATAGTTTGGTACTTATTACGTATTATCCGGACCAGGAGATAGATCGCTGAGAATGGTTGCCAATTGCCAATCTTTTTTATCGTTGCCAGTCATGTTCAAGTAATTTAACAAGGGTAATTTAACATTATTAAATACGTAACATTGTTAAAAATGACAAATAATATAAATGAATAAATAAAATATAATAAATGAACAATAATAGATAAATAACAAAAATTACAAACTATGAATTATAGTAAAAAATAAATAAACTATAAATATAAATAAACTGTATAGTTGTAAAAAAATGCGGGTTACTGTAATTAGTATAACTGGCGAAATGCTTGCCGCAGTTATATCTGACCTGTACTGGATAATACGTAAGTACTGATAGTTTAAACCTCCTACTACCATGTGGTCACCGCTGTGACCCCAGAGCAACTTTACTGTACAACTGTAAAAAATGTAGGCGTTTTAAAATTCAGAAAAAAATTGGATTTGTGCATTTTATGCTTAACGTTAGACTCATCTAGAGGAAATTAATAAAACGGGTAAATTTTATTTTTTATTTATAATTTATACCCTGAGTACCACTGGGGTCACATGTGACCCCAATACAAATTTATATATTAGATCAAATTTTGAACACAAAATTTTACATTATTTTACATTAAAACACATTTTTCGTACCAAAACGAATAAATTTAAGGTTTATAATCATTTAGTTATAATATATTACATGTAACAAAATGAAAATCTTAGTGGGGTCACGTATGACCCCAGTGTTACTCAATGAAAGAAAAAAAGTTGTTATGAAGACGGTTAAATAATATTTTTTCTTTCTTTCTTGTTGTCATATCTTAAAAAAGTAACAAAGCAAAAGTTATATATTTTTTGTTAAAATAAACTCCCTAGTACATGCTTTCTACCAATCTTAAATCAAAACTGTGAATTTTCAAACATCAGGAAGTTTTTTGGAACCAGTGGATTGCAGGCATAAAATTGTTCGTGATATTTAAAATAAGCATTGAATGTTTATAAAAAAATAATTTCTTATAATACATTTTAATTTTAATTTTTTTTCTTTACTTATGGACAATTTTACAGCTTTAAACTTTCAACTTACCTTAAAATCTTTCTGTGGATTATTACTGCTTTTTCCAGTCTATATTTAAAAGGCTTTTTTCTTTAATAATTTTCGTTCATGTGGAATCATTATTTTACGATAGAGCTTTTAAAAATAAACTAGTCGGATGTGTCAATCCCAAAACTTTCACACAGGTTTCGCATACACTAAAAAGAATCAGCACCAATTTATATCAAGGTCTAACTGAAGCTCAAGTTTTATTAAATTCCGTGCATTATTTCTTGAGATAGGACTATCGCTAAAATCGTGTAAATCCTTCAAAATGCTGCATAGCAGCGCCACCTGATGGGCGATTTTTACCAAAAACCAATCAGCACCCATTTGTATCAGAGACTAACTGAATATAAAGTTTTATTAAATTCCGAGCATTAGTTCCTGAGATATAGCTATTGCGGAAATCGCAATAAATGCTGTATAGCAGCGCCACCTGCTGGGCGATTTTTACCAAAAACTAATCAGCACCCATTTATATCAGAGACTAACTGAATATAAAGTTTTATTAAATTCCGAGCATTAGTTCCTGAGATAGAGCTATTGCGGAAATCGCAATAAATGCTGTATAGCAGCGCCACCTGCTGAACGATTTTTACCAAAAACTAATCAGCACCCATTTATATCAGAGACTAACTGAATATAAAGTTTTATTAAATTCCGAGCATTAGTTCTTGAGATAGAGCTATTGCGGAAATCGCGAAAAATTCTGCATAGCAGCACCAGCAGTCTGACGATTTACACTAAAAGCTAATCATCACTAATTTATATCAAGGTCTAACTGAATATAAAGTTTTATTAAATTCCGAGCATTAGTTCTTGAGATAGAGCTATTGCGGAAATCGCGAAAAATGCTGCATAGCAGCACCAGCAGTCTGACGATTTACACTAAAAGCTAATTCACTAATTTATATCAAGATCTAACTGAATATAAAGTTTTATTAAATTCCGAGCATTAGTTCTTGAGATAGAGCTATTGCGGAAATCGCGAAAAATTCTGCATAGCAGCACCAGCAGTCTGACGATTTACACTAAAAGCTAATCATCACTAATTTATATCAAGGTCTAACTGAATATAAAGTTTTATTAAATTCCGAGCATTAGTTCTTGAGATAGAGGTATTGCGGAAATCGCGAAAAATTCTGCATAGCAGCACCAGCAGTCTGACGATTTACACTAAAAGCTAATCATCACTAACTTATATCAAGGTCTAACTGAATATAAAGTTTTATTAAATTCCGAGCATTAGTTCTTGAGATAGAGCTATTGCGGAAATCGCGAAAAATTCTGCATAGCAGCACCTTCAGTCTGACGATTTACACTAAAAGCTAATCATCACTAATTTATATCAAGGTCTAACTGAATATAAAGTTTTATTAAATTCCGAGCATTAGTTCTTCAGATAGAGCTATTGCGGAAATCGCGAAAAATTCTGCATAGCAGCACCAGCAGTCTGACGATTTACACTAAAAGCTAATCATCACTAATTTATATCAAGGTCTAACTGAATATAAAGTTTTATTAAATTCCGAGCATTAGTTCTTGAGATAGAGCTATTGCGGAAATCGCGAAAAATTCTGCATAGCAGCACCAGCAGTCTGACGATTTACACTTAAAGCTAATCATCACTAATTTATATCAAGGTCTAACTGAATATAAAGTTTTATTAAATTCCGAGCATTAGTTCTTGAGATAGAGCGCCCACAATTTTTTTGTCACATACAGACAGACAGACATACGGACAGACAGAGTCACAGAGTCACAGACAGACATTTTCTAAAAACAGTCAAATCGTGTTCAGGACTGACAGAGAAACCTTTTATATGCAGTTAATTAATCTCTACGTGCAGCGAACGATTGAAAAACATGTTAAAAGCCAGACCCCAATTAACTATAAGTACTTTAAGTGACAACCGCAGATGCAAAACAGTGAATAAAACCAGAGACTGTCGAAACTAACTAAGTGGAGAGATACTGCAGATCTCCCTCCTTCAAACTACAGCTGTTTGTCCCGCGCGTGTGCACAGAACTCAAATAACAATCTCCCTTCAGTTTTCCAAAATGTATCCGAACAGTTAAGACGCTCTTGTATATATATGATGTAAATATATTTTAATATAATGTAAAATTGGAGCACTTATACGCAGCCTCCAAAACGCGATTTTAAACATGTACATCTAGCCAAAAATTATAATATTATATTCGAAGGAAAATGAATCTTCTGCTCATTTCACACAATTGTTATTTTCTACTAATACTATTTCTTATTACTCCAATATAAGTGAATCAATGGATAAGATAAATATCGCTACAACACTTTGGATTACTGTGGATATTACTTGGCGCAAAAAGGAAAATTTCAGGTAAGCTGAACAAACTTCTTTAACATATCAAAAGATGAAAATGTATATTAAATTTGAAGACTGATTTAACTATTTATAAAAATAAGAAAATTTATTACGCTACCGACGGTTCCCCTAACAAGGACCTTCTAAAACGTATAAATCCGACGAAAACCGGAAGTCGAAAATTTTCATGAATCCAATACTTTCTTCTTGTAAAGGTAGAAGAAAATAAAAAAACTCTATATTTTTCTCTACTCCACTTTCTTGAACACGTCAGGTGCTTTATATGAATATGTTCTGGTCAAGTGGCCACCCTAACATAGAACTCCCGGTGTTTAGTTCGCAAGCACGTACGACACTCATTTAATCGACCCTGAAAGGATGAAAGGTTGTATCATACTTACTGCACTGTAAAAAATTTCAGAAACGTTTGCAAAACTTAGCTTAGCCTCATAAATGTTCAGAGTTAGCCAAGATTCCCGAAAGTTCTTAGAAGGTTCTGTTCTCTTGGTTTACAGGTTCTGTTCTATTTTTTTTTCCAAATTTCTATAGCAAAAAGTCAAAAAAGAAAAAAAAATACCTGAGCAATGGGGTAATGCAGAATGTTTCCCAAGAAAGTGGAATGGACTAGCATAAATTGTGAAATGGCCCATAACTGTCCAAAACATCCGATTGCTGCCGCATACACTGGAACAGATCTAATTATTTTACCTCAAGAAACCACAAGAGAAGAACTAAACAAAAAAAACACAGAAAACCCACAACCTTTCAAGATTAACAGAAACATTTTTCAAATAAAGATTCCGTTGCTTTCCGTAATTTTCCCCACTTTCGGAAGTAATTTTTATTATATAGCGGATACAATTTTTTTTTCTTGAAAGCGATTAATTGTAGGATTAAGCAAATTTAATTCTCCAAATGTTATAAAGTAATATGATAAATATATATTTGTTAAGAAAGTACCATTTTTTTTCCAAATTTTTATAGCAAAAAGACAAAAAGGAAAGAAGAATACCTGAGCAATGGGATAATGCAGAATGTTTCCCAAGAAAGTGGAATGGACTAGCATAAATTGTGAAATGGCCCACAACTGTCCAAAACATCCGATTGCTGCCGCATACACTGGAACAGATCTAATTATTTTACCTCAAGAAACCACAAGAGAAGAACTAAACAAAAAAAACACAGAAAACCCACAACCTTTCAAGATTAACAGAAACATTTTTCAAATAAAGATTCCGTTGCTTTCCGTAATTTTCCCCACTTTCGGAAGTAATTTTTATTATATAGCGGATACAATTTTTTTTTCTTGAAAGCGATTAATTGTAGGATTAAGCAAATTTAATTCTCCAAATGTTATAAAGTAATATGATAAATATATATTTGTTAAGAAAGTACCATTTTTTTTCCAAATTTTTATAGCAAAAAGACAAAAAGGAAAGAAGAATACCTGGGCAATGGGATAATGCAGAATGTTTCCCAAGAAAGTGGAATGGACTAGCATAAATTGTGAAATGGCCCACAACTGTCCAAAACATCCGATTGCTGCCGCATACACTGGAACAGATCTAATTATTTTACCTCAAGAAACCACAAGAGAAGAACTAAACAAAAAAAACACAGAAAACCCACAACCTTTCAAGATTAACAGAAACATTTTTCAAATAAAGATTCCGTTGCTTTCCGTAATTTTCCCCACTTTCGGAAGTAATTTTTATTATATAGCGGATACAATTTTTTTTTCTTGAAAGCGATTAATTGTAGGATTAAGCAAATTTAATTCTCCAAATGTTATAAAGTAATATGATAAATATATATTTGTTAAGAAAGTACCATTTTTTTTCCAAATTTTTATAGCAAAAAGACAAAAAGGAAAGAAGAATACCTGAGCAATGGGATAATGCAGAATGTTTCCCAAGAAAGTGGAATGGACTAGCATAAATTGTGAAATGGCCCACAACTGTCCAAAACATCCGATTGCTGCCGCATACACTGGAACAGATCTAATTATTTTACCTCAAGAAACCACAAGAGAAGAACTAAACAAAAAAAACACAGAAAACCCACAACCTTTCAAGATTAACAGAAACATTTTTCAAATAAAGATTCCGTTGCTTTCCGTAATTTTCCCCACTTTCGGAAGTAATTTTTATTATATAGCGGATACAATTTTTTTTTCTTGAAAGCGATTAATTGTAGGATTAAGCAAATTTAATTCTCCAAATGTTATAAAGTAATATGATAAATATATATTTGTTAAGAAAGTACCATTTTTTTTCCAAATTTTTATAGCAAAAAGACAAAAAGGAAAGAAGAATACCTGAGCAATGGAATAATGCAGAATGTTTCCCAAGAAAGTGGAATGGACTAGCATAAATTGTGAAATGGCCCACAACTGTCCAAAACATCCGATTGCTGCGGCGTACACTGGAACAGATCTAATTATTTTACTCCAAGGAGGGCTAGGTCTCTAGAAAAAAAAAAAAACAAGAACGAAAAATCATGCGTCAAGCATAGATTATGTAGCACTTTCCAACGCTTCCAAAATAATTTTACAAATCATACCGTTTAATAAGCTAAAAGATAACTTCTAAGTAAACAATTTGGAAAACGCATAACATATTTAAAAACATAATTTCAGGAATTTCCAACATATACAATATTCTGAAAAATATCCGAATACTTTTATTCAGCCCTGTATGGGATCTATAGAATTGTATATATACTACATAGGATGCTAAATTTTAGTTCAGTTAGGAAACGCGTAGCACAGTTTAAAATTCTCCGTCTGGGGTTTGTCAATAAACAGAAATGTGTTCGCGAACTTTTGTGCTGCCCTGTATAGGATCTACAGAATTTATACACATCACGTAATAGACAAAAAGCAAGTTAACATTAAAATCGCGTTCAGTAACTTAAAACGCACTTCCAGGAATTATTGTTAACAGACATTAGATAATTCTTTTGCGTGTCCCTGTAAATGAACGATGACTGCTATACACACAATATTCCGTAGTAAGTCTCTTGTAATGCACCTTAGTGATCTATATAAATTTCAATGCGTTTAAAATAGTGAAACATTATTTAAATAAACCGCAGACGATTTTTCTCCATAGACGTAATGTAACGGAATTATTTTGACTGTCCCTGTAAAGTAACTATAAGTGCTATGCACACCCTGCTCCATATTAAGCTTCTTCTAATGCACCTTAGTGATATATATAAATTTCAATGCGTTTAAAATAGTGAAACATTATTTAAATAAACCGCAAATGATTTTTCCCCATAGACCGCAATGTAACGGAATTCTTTTGAGTGTCCCTGTAAAAAAACTATAAGTGCTACACACTTCCGTTGAAATAGGGAACATGCTATAGATAACGACAATAACATATAAAAATTGCAGAGCAATCCAAGCATATTTACGGGAGTTAGAGCACGGACAGACGGCAGACGGCAGACGGCCAGACGGCCAGACGGCCAGACAAACCGAAGTCATAAGCACTTTTCAACTAGGTTGGAAAGTGCTAAAAAGAGCATTCTTATAAATATGCAAGTCGTATCTGCGTTTACTCCGCCCTTCAAAAACAAAATAGTGATACAATTATTATTATTTTTTTTTTATATGTAGGAAGGATTGTTTTTCTAAGAATATACCTAATTTTAGGCTGTTTATTAGGATGAGAGAAATGAATCCTCTACTAATTCTCTAATTATTTTACTCCAAGGAGAGCTAGGTCTCTAGAAAAAAAAATGAGCATTCTTATAAATATGCAAGTCGTATCTGCGTTTACTCCGCCCTTCAAAAACAAAATAGTGATACAATTATTATTTTTTATTTTTTTTTATAAGTAAGAAGGATTGTTTTTCTAAGAATATACCTAATTTTAGGCTGTTTATTAGGATGAGAGAAATGAATCCTCTACCAATTCTCTAATTATTTTACTCCAAGGAGGGCTAGGTCTCTAGAAAAAAAAAAATGAGCATTCTTATAAATATGCAAGTCGTATCTGCGTTTACTCCGCCCTTCAAAAACAAAATAGTGATACAATTATTATTTTTTATTTTTTTTTTATATGTAGGAAGGATTGTTTTTCTAAGAATATACCTAATTTTAGGCTGTTTATTAGGATGAGAGAAATGAATCCTCTACTAGGCTACACAAATTAAATTTCGTCGTACACTTTAGAAAAAAACTATTCAGTATTTTGACTGGAAATTATTTTGTTGAATATATTTTTCCAGTATACGGATTTATTTTTGTAAACGATAATGAAACCCGCGTATTTCTTGCAGTAAATAAAAATCATCCAGTCAGTAAAAATGAATGAAGTCATGAATTATTAAGTACGTGAAATATTATCGTTGGATCAAAATTTCTCATATTTAAAAAAAAATACTTAAATAAGGAAAGGAGCCTATATATCTGCATTTTGCGAAGACGAAATATTTTAAATATTGAAAATAAGTGCAGAATTTATACTTCAAACCGTGTATGTCAGTGCATAAACGTGTATATCTGGTTTCGAGTAGCTAAATTGTTCCAAATATGTACCCAAGAACAACTAGTCGGATGTGCCAATCCCAAAACTTTCTTTTGTCTCACTCAAGTTTCGCATATACACTAAAAAGAATCAGCACCAATTTATATCAAGGTCTAACTGAATCTAAAGCTTTATTAAATTCCGTGCATTAGTTCTTGAGAAATGACTATTGCTAAAATCGTGCAAATCCTGCAAAATGTTGCACACCAGCGCCACCTGTTGGAAGATTTAGACCAAAACCTAATCAGCAACAACTAATGTCAACGTCTAACGGTATCTGAAGTTTGATGAAAATCCGTGCATTAGTTCTTGAGATATAGTTATCATGACAATAATGAAAAAATTAGCATAGCAGCGCCACCTGTTGGGATATTTACACCAAAAAGTAAGAAGAATCTATTTATGCCAAGGTCTAACAGAATCTGAAGTTTGATGAAATTCCGTGCATTAGTTCTTGAAATATAGCTATCATAAAAAACATGAAAAAAGTGGTATAGCAGTGCCACCTATTCGGATATCTACACCAAAACGTAATCAGCGTCTATTTATGTCAAGGTCTATATGAATCTGAAGTTTGATGAAAATAACTGCGTTAGTTCTTGAGATAGAGCTATTGCGGAAATCACGAAAAATGTATCATAGCAGCGCCACCTATTAGGCGATTTTCACAAAAAACTAATCAGCACCAATTTATATCAGGGAATAACTGAATATAAAGTTTTATTAAATTTCGCTCATTAGTTCTTGAGATAGTGACGTCCAGAAAATTTTTGTCGCATGCATACATACACACAGACAGACAGTCACAGACTTACAGACAGACATTTTCTAAAAACAGTCAAATCTTGTTCAGGACCTTCTAAAACGTAGAAATCCGTCGAAAATTTTCATGAATTCAATACTTTCTTCTTGTAAAGATAGAAGAAAGTAAAAAGGAATTCTTTGAATATTGCAAATGTTAGATCTTTCATGGTAAAAGTAAATCCCCCAAATCAAAGGACTGTTGTTAAATCGTTAAAATGCTCAGTGTCAACTGTTAAAAAAATCAGCAACACTGATTTGAATTTTAAGCAAGAACAAAAAATCATGCGTTAATCATAGATTATGAAACACTTTCCAACGCTGTCAGAAAACTGTAAAGAAACTTCGCCGTTAAATAAGGGACAGAAGATATGTAAGGAATCAGTTTAGAAAAAACTATAAAACACGGAAAAATACAGTTTTCGACATTACCTTCCAGTGTCAAAAAAGTAGTCGAATTATTTTGTGCAGCCCTGTATATGATCAATAGATGTGGATATATAGTATGATAAAATTTAGTTCAGTTAAAATATTCACATTTAGCAATTTTCACCAATCGATAGAAATGCTCTCGAAATCTTTTGTGCAGCCCTGTATATTATCTGAAGACTTTGTACACACCACATATTAAGCTAAAAGGCAACTTAAAACTCACTCGCAGCAATTACCAACCGTAAACGACAATGTATCTTTTTCTTTGTGTAGCCCTGTATATGAATTTATTTATATTCCACAAACTTCTATTAGTGTACTAAATATAGTTCAGCAGGAAAATGCGTAAACACAATTAAAAACTACCCTTAAGCTACTCGCTCCCTGTAATCACTCCAAGTCTGTAATACTTGCGAATTCAATTGTTTAGCCCTGTATATGGTCAACCAAGTTTATAAACACACAAGTACTATAAAAAAATAGTTAAACCTAGACACGCAAACCAAAGTTGAAAACGAACTTATAACACATAGACTGCAAATATTGCACATGTACTGTAACCAATATCTTTTGTGTGTCCCTGTAAATAAAAGCAATGCACACAAGAGAGCAAATTATAGTGCACCTCAGTAATGAATATAATTTTCATTTTGTTTGAACTATTGAAATATCACTAAATTACACTGTAAACGATTTTTCCCCATAGGACGATGTGTAACAGAATTCTTTTGTTTGACTCTGTAAATGAATAATAAATGCTTTGCACCCTATATTCTACAAAAAGCATGTTTTAATGCGCTTCATAATTATATATCAATTCCATTATGTTTTAAATGACGTAAGCGCCATCAAAATGCACTTGAAATGATTATTTCCCATTGACTGTAATGCAATGGAATACTTTTGACTGTCCCTATAAAAAAACTATAAGTGCTACACACTTCAGTTGAAATAGGGAACATACTATAGTAAACGACAATAACATACAAAAAATTCAGGGCAATCGGAGCATATTTACGGGAGTTAGAGCACGGCCAGACGGCCGACAAACTGAAGTTATAAACACTTTTCAACTAGGTTGGTTAGTATTAAAAAGCCAAAAACCACAATTTGATCGTCTTTCTCTGCATCATATTGCCGAACGTAGAAAACGATGCAAAATTCTTTATGAGAAATATTTATCCGGAGAAAAGTAGATAAATGTTGTTACAATATATGACGCTTGGGACTATTTAAATGATTGTAATAAAAAGAGATTCATTTGTTATCATCCAAGAAGAGAAAAAATATCTTAAAACATGGTACAATGAAAAATCTAAAGAAAGTTTTAGCAAGGGATTTTTGATAGTTACTGGCTTTGCATATAACGGCAAACTAAAAATAAAGAGAGTGAAGAAAAATGTTAAGAACAACTCCACATACTATCAGAAACGTATTTTACTCCCAATCTTCAAACATGAAATGCCATCTTTTTATCGCCAGTGCCATCAATCTGTTGAACTGCATCAAGACAAAGCAAGCGACCACACATCACAATCCACTGTTAATTTCCTGGAAAAACTGGAACGAGAAACGGGTATGAGGGCTATAACCTTCACTGATATACTTGCAAAATCTCCTGATGTATCACCCATGGATTTTTGAATGTTTGGACTTTTAAAAAGCACGTTATCCAAACATCGACCTTACAACCCTTCATGGACTTTGGAAGGTTCTGCGTCAATTCGTCGCACACATTTCATCGGGGAACAATTCATCGCAGCGTCAATTCGTTGCAGCGTCAATTCGTCGTGGCGACAACTCATCGCACCGTCAATTCGTCGCAGCGAAAAATATATTTGAAGGCTATAATATGATAAAAGTAAAGATAAATTAGTAAAATTTTTTAATGATAATTAGTTTTTTAGATATAGAGAATTATAACTAACAATTTACAGAAACAAATTATCATTAAATAATTTTACTATATTATCTTTACTTTTATCATCATAGCCTTCAAAAACATTTTCGTTGCGACGAATTGACGTCGCGTCGAATTGACACCACGACGAGTTGACGCTGCGATGAGTTGTCGCCGCGACCAATTGACGCTGCGATGAATTGTGCGCGACGTATTGACGCGACACCACTTTGGAAACCTGTTCAAGAGGAATGGTCCAAAATACCTCTTCCAAAACTTCAAAAATAATTTTGTCATAGAAATTGAAATGCAGAAAAATAGTTAGAAATAAGGGTTACCAAACTGAACATTTAAAACATAAATATTTTATGTAAAATAGTAAGTATCATGAAAATCGCCTAAAAAAATGTGCGAACACTCTCTCTGTAACAGCGTTCCGTATAGTTACACATTTATGGTACTTTTCCTGTAGCAAGACGCATCTAAGTCAGACTTATTATTGCAAAATAATACGCAAAATGAATTTTTGGAGTTATGTCATTTTTCTTGCGGTTGAGATATATAATATGAAAAATTCTGTACTTTAAAAGTACTAGGCCATCCAATCCGGGCTTCCCGGTTTAGAGAATATATGTGAAAACCATTTTTTTTTTTTTTTTTTTTATTGAAAACTCTAATAGATTTTTTACATTTCACAATTTTTTAGATTGTTTCCTGACAATACCAAAGAGCATTTTTGTATGAAATATGTCAATTATATATTCAAATAAAATTTTGAAATTTATTAAAAGCGGTAATTTTATGTTGGCCTTGTGCCAGAAGTTAATAGCCGAAGAAATCATTAAAAATTCCGTTATCTACAGTGCAGTGTTTTTAAATTCTGATAATTTGAGCGGTATTAAGCGCTGATTTCAATTACATGTCTGTTAAATTTGTGTTTTATTTATATTATTTTATTTATTGCTTAAGGAAGTTTTAATTTCGTTACTGAATATTAGCAGGAAACAAATGCTGAATAAAGTGCAAATGGATTAATATTTTGTAATCGTCTGCAAGTAATGCAGATAGATAAAAAAAAAAAAAATCATTCTTGAAATTTAATTTTAATGCTATAATAAATCGGTCAATTAAGATACAGTTTTAAAACAAATTGTATTTTAAAGTAGATTTAATTTTGTAAAAATTAAAAACGTGCGATGCTGAGAAATTAAAAAAATTGCAGTAGCAAAAATCGCAAAACCGAAATTTCATCTTCAAGTGTTGCCATCCTCAAAATGACGTCAGCGTTAAGCACGGACACGTTTGTCCTTTATAATACTGATTACGTAAATAGTATATGTATGTAACGATTTTTTAAAATAATTTTAATTGTAGGATAATATCAGTATTTTTTGTAGAAATTCAGTCGGCCCTGATTTCATAGATTTTTGCCCGACCCGTAGACAGCGAATAAAAAGACGACTAAACCTGGGAATTTCGATACGTGCAGACCTCTAAATTTTTAATGCTAATAAAATTTGCATGGGATCATCCGAGAAGAGAAATCTTTATTTTTAAACAAATCAAAAATCGGTGTATTTGTTGGAAAATTATTCATGATCATTATATATAATATACTACCAGGGGATCCCAACCCGGGTTTCCCGGGTCGCAGAATATTTTTGCTCCGTGTACAGACTACAGAGTATATGTGAAAATCATTTTTTAATTGAAAACTCTTATAGACATTTTACATTATTGCCTACTAATAACACCAAAAAGTATTTCTATATAAAAAATATCAATTGTGTATTCAAATAAAGTTATGAAATTTATTAAAAACTAGCGGCCCTCCTTCGCTTTGCTTCGGGTTAACCTTGAAAACCTTCATCTCTTTGTGTTTTCTGTAGACCTTTTTAATGTGTACAATAATTAGTACATTATTTTGATAAATCTTGTAGGGTTCAGCCTGCGTTTGCAATGTATAAGCGGAAAAAATGAAATTTTTTACGACATCACATTAAAAACCTCAAAAACAACAGTATTTCTCCACTATTTAATGGATGTTATTATACATATAAACCTTCCTCTTGAATCACTCTATCTATTAAAAAAAACCGCATCAAAAACCGTTGCGTAGTTTTAAAGATTTAAGCGTACATAGGGATATAGGGACAGAAAAAGCGACTTAAACCTAAAAAATAACAGTATTTCTCCACTATTTAATGGATGTTATTATACATATAAACCTTCCTCTTGAATCCCTCTATCTATTAAATAAACCGCATCAAAATCCGTTGCGTAGTTTTAAAGATTTAAGCTTACATAGGGATATAGGGACAGAAAAAGCGACTTTGTTTTATACTATGTTAAGAAGATTAGCCGCTTGTCAGGGATCCAAAGGAATCACCAAAGACTTCACTATTTATGGTAACCATTTTTTTTCTGATTATTTCGATGTTTAAGCGCGTAGTTCGATTACATATCTGTTAAATTTGTGTTAAATTTATATTATTTTATTTATTTATTTATTTATTGATGAAGTTTTAATTTCGTTATGGAGTATTAGCGGAAAACAATTACTGAACTATTTATATTGTTTTAAGTGCAAACGAATTAATAATCCGCAATGAGGCTTCACGTATTACAGATGGATTTGAAAGAAAATTCATGCTAAAAATTATTTTAAAAACCATAAAAAATAAGTAAATCGAGATGTTGTTTTCAAACAAATTGCATTTGTTTTCATTTGATGATATAAAAATTTAAATTTTGCGACTTTAAAAGTTAAAAAAAAATGCAGAGAAATTAAAATTTATCAGTCTGGTTGTTGCAACCGTCAGGATTATTCACGGACGTGTTTTTGCTTTATAATATAGAAAGTAAATTTGAGTAGTTTTATATATTTTAAAAAGTTGAATAAAAAAAATAACATACCCTTCTACTGAGAGTGGTTTCTTGATTGCTTAATATAAAATTTAATTCAGCTTTAGATATCTTACGATGTTCGTTCGGGCCTTCAACTATGAAAAACAGAATGACAGCGGAAAGAAGAATTCCACCAACACCTAGAACAAATGAAATTAAGAAACATTAACCTTTTATACATAGATTGCAGTCTTTTCGTTTCAAACACACTTATTTAATTGTTCACACACACTTCAAAATATTGAATAAATGTTTACACAATCAGTATACCTCGTAGTTACCGAAGATTTCAGATTCCACGGAAGGCATTCCGCGATTTCAAATACTTTTCCCTTGCTTCCCTTCTTATAAAATTTTGTTTCAATTTCTGTATGTAAACGAGCCCCTAAGCAAAATTTAAGTATATCATCAATTCGTACATGTTATTACTAATTGGTTCGTGCCAGTCTCATTTTTGTACGATGATTTGAGACAGCGTTACACTACAATAAAAAAAAATAGATTTTACAGTATAATTCTGGCATCCCAGCTGTCAGTATTATACCGTAAAATTAACAGTAATAAATAGTAAAATAAGCAGTAATACGCTACCACGAATAACACTTTTTTTTTTTGCAGTGTAGTAGGGTATGATAACTTTATTTTTCCAGGACTGTACGTACTGAAAAATATTCAATTAGAAAGTTGTTGTGCGTTGCCGATTTGGTATATAAACGACACTATGCATAGCACGATAGCGAAAATATGAATTATATTTGTGCAATTACAGTTGATACTACGGCATTTTTTTCGTTACAGAGAAAAACAGTGTGAAAGTCAGGGTTGGGAATTCCAATAAAATAACATTAATAAGACAGAGAAGAAACAGAAATTTAACTGTCTATTCTCGATTTGTTTAATGTGAAATGTAAATCGGTCGTTCCGCATAAGAGCCTTGATGCAAATTGCACCAACCAGTGCTTTATGCCGGACCTCACTGAAGCTCAGCTCTGGTACTTCTTTCTTTTTAGCGAACATTTAAATATTGCTCGTAATCCACCGGAGCTCATAAATACTGCGCTCCGGAGCCCAGCGGAACAGCGCTTCCGAAAAACCAAAGCCTTTTCTTTTCTTTTCCCTTCCATTTTCACTCCTTTGCGTACTTTCCTCATAAGTATCATTTATCATAGTATCATTATCAATTTAAGATTTCGAAACTAATTACTCTACGTATAATCGTAAATTTATTAATATCAACTAATTAATATAAACTAATTAATATAAACTATTAATTAATAAAAGTATGCTCTTTTTAAAATATACTAGCAAAACCCGCGGATTTGCTCGCGTAATTCTTGAAAAGAGGCCAAGTGGTATTCGTTGGCCTATTTTCATTAGAGAAAATTTTACTGCCACAGATAATTCAGAAATTACTAATGAGGCCACACTATTTAAGCAAATTTATGTAATGACTATATCACAGAAATTACAATTTTAAAACGTTTCTGTTCCTGCTCACATTAAAATTTCCAAATTTTTAAAAACTGTTCCATGGATGCATTTGTTTCTCTAAAGCAACAGCCATGTAAAATTTCAAGTTTCCGTCCCTAAGAGTTTCAGATAAATCATTGTTTAGAAGGTTTTTAGAACTTTTTCAGTTTATTTTACTTTTTGAAATTTCGATTTTTTTTTATTGAAACCGTTTTTAGCGAGCATTGAAATCTTAAAAATAGCCATTATGCCAAATTTCAACTTCCTATACCAGCAGCCAGCAGCATCACTAAAATTGCAATTTTGGAATGTTTTTTTGCTTCGGCACCTTTTTTAAATTTCGAATTTTGTAAAAACTGTTCTGTGGAAGCTTTTACGAAAAATAAATAACAGGCTTAAATTCTAAGTTTTTATCGCTAACAAATTAGAAAAAGAAACATAATTTATACCGTTTTTCACTCAGTTTACACCTTTAAACTTCGATTTTTTAATAAACTGTTTGTACCGATCGTCTGCATCTTAAAAGTTAGAACTATACTAAATTTCAAGTTTCTAACCTGAATAAATCCAATTAAATCATAATGTAGAACGTTTTTAGAACGTTTTCCGCTCATTTCAGCCTGTTAAATTTCGATTTTGTTAGAAACCGGTCTTAGCGAGCATTTGCATTTTAAGAGTAACCCCCATGCCAAATACGAAGCTTCTATACCTGCTGTATCACATAAATTGCAATTTTAGTACGTTTTGTTTTTTTTTGCTCCTGTCCTTTTACATTTCGCATTTTTAGTAAACTGTTCTGGGTGATCATTTACGTGAGTAACAGCCAGGCGAAATTTTAAGTTTCTAGCCTCAATAGTTCCAAATAAATCGTAATTTAGAACGTTTTTAGAACGCTTCTCGTGCATTTCACACATTTAAATTTCGATTTTTTTCAAATTGTTCTGTGCGACAAAATCAGAAGCCCTCTAAAATTTTAAGTTTCTACCTCTAACAATTCCATAGTAATTGCAATTTAGAACGCTTTTTAAACGCTTTCTGCTCATTTCACTCTTTGGAATTTTGAATTTCTTTACAAACCTTTGTTAGCGAGCATTTGTATCTCAAAAGTAACCGCAATGACAAATTTGAAGTTTCTAATCCTGTTAGTAAAAAAAAAAAAATCGTAATTCAGAACTTTTTTCCTCTTTCACCCTTTTAAACTTCGATTTATTTTAAAAAACTGTTCTGTGTGTGCACTTGTGTCTGAAAAAGTATCAGCCATATTAAATTTCAAGTTTCTATACTTAACAATTCCATAGAAATCGCAATTTGTAATGTTTTTAGAACAGTTTTCCCTCATATCACTCTTTTAAATTTCAAATTTTTAAAAAACTGTCCTTAGAGCGTATGTATGTCTTACAAGTTACTATCTTTCCCAATTTCAAGTTTCTAATCTCTTGAGTATAATAAAAATTGCAATTTTAGAACGTTCTTCGCTCTTGCAACCCCCTGAGGGTAGTGGCACTGACATAAAATATAACCTGTATTAGAACACAGACTGTCACTATAAATTTGCGAGCATTACGTTTAAAATCGGTTCGGTAGTTTCCAAGATTCTATAGAAATTGCAATTTAGAATGTTTTTAGAACACATTTAGCTCATTTCGAATTTTTTTATAATTTGTTCTTAGAGAGCATTTACATCTTATAAGTAACTACCATGCCAAATTTCATGTTTCTATCTCCTTTAGTATAACAAAAATCGAAATTTTAGAACGTTTTTCGTTCCAACACCCCCCTGGGGGTAGTGGCAACGACATAAAACATAGCCTATGTTGGAGCAGGGATTGTCACCATCAATTTGCCACCATCACTTTTGAAATAATTTCGGCAGTTCTAGAGATTACCCCCAACAAACAAACAAACAAACAAACAAACAAACAAAAAACCAAAAAAACAATCGTTACTTCTTTATGTATTAGTATAGATTACATTCTTTATTTTTTTATTTATAATTTATTTTCTACTTTTTAGCCTTTAAAATGTTTCATTGTTGCAGTTTCACAGCCATTTGACATATTTTGGTGAGCGTGAATTGGCGCATGATCAACACTAGAACTACCGGAAATTTTACTCAAGTTTTATAAAACTATTTCACACCAGAATTTTTATTTAAAACTATGTTAACTAATTCATTTAGCATATTCCTGCGAGTTTTCTATTTAATTTATTTTGAAAAGCAATTTCTGTTTCGAATCGGAATGTATTCATTTGATAGACGTCAAAATGACGGCTCAGGTAGTTCGAGTGTTAAATTCATTGTTGTTTCAACTCGTATACAATTGTACGAGTTACAGAGAATATTTGGCTATTTATCACCTGTGGCTGGCTAACGGCAAATACCTTAAAATGAATGTATTAATTTATATTTAAATTCTAAAAATATTAAAATGTTATATAGGTATACTGAATTTTGTCATCGGAAACACACCTCTGAACGTAATTTCTATAATTCTAGCATATCAGGAATTGAGTGAAAAATCGATTACAAAATTCTATCTTTACATACAAAAACCACATTGAGCTAAATAAAAGAGTTTAATGAAATCGCAATTTTTTTTTCTCTCTGAAAGTTCGATTAATGCAAAAGAAACTCCACACTACTTCGGGAATTTTCTGATATCTGACCGAAAAATCTGAGCTCGATTATACTATAGCATTTTTATGCTCCAGTTAGAAACGGATTTAGTACCTCATCATAAAACATTAATGTACACTACAAATGTACCCTATAATAACTGGTGCGAATAATCGAGGATTCTGAGTATCTTATGCGGCACGTATACGTGTCGCTCGTCCCCAAGAGGTTAATGCAAAAAAAAACTCCACCCTACTTCGGGAATCCTCTTATATCTGACCGAAAAATCTGAACTCGATTATATAGCATTTTTATGCTCCAGTTAGAAACGGATTTGGTAACTCATCATACAACATTAATGTACACTACAAATGTACTCTATAATAATTTTATGAAAATAACATAAAAAAAGTGGGTAAGTGTGATCGAAAGGGTTTCGTTTAATATTCGTTTCAAAACACTTTATCCTTTTTTAATAAATCCAAATAAATTTCATTTTCAAAAAAAAAAAAAAGTCATGTTTTTTATAAAGTAAAAATTTACCTAAAATTTATATTTTTCGTTTTATCGAAAATCTGAACCGGTCCGATAGCTGGCGAAGCCCGATAATATACTCTGTCATAATGATATCTGTCATGTGGACTAAATGCGATATTAAAAGAAAAACAATTTCAAAGTTAAACATGTTGTATAGATGCATTCAAAATGTTAAAATATACCAGTATTTCCATAATCGGGTTTTTATCATGATTCAATACGTTCCTCAAATTCATATGACGTTATAATCACTTGCTGACGTCATATCTATTTGCTTTCTCTATTACCCATATTGATAGTCTTTGTATTACTCTAAAACATTTGAAAAAGTCCGTTAAACTTCCAATATGACGTCAGAATAATTTTCTTTTTAATTCTCTAATGACATCATATTAACCTGCATTCTCTACTTACACATACTCATACTCCTTGTAATATTAAGAAATGGTTGAAAATTTCCGTTTTATTACCAATATGACGTCTTGTGGACTAGCTAATCCGCCCGGCGTTGCCCGGGCCCGAAATATTAATAATGTGTTCTATACGAAACCTGCGCCCAACCCCGTCGTAATCGGATCTATAGAACCAGATATACTCCTATAGTTCCACCTTCCACCGCAGGGGGCGCAGTCTGTTCAGGAAGAGGCCTTTTAAGAACACTCGACCCACCAAATTTCCTAGTAGAATTAAAATTTAACCACGGGTAAACATTGCCAAAATAGCGGAAATCGCGAAAGTGGGTTACGTAATCGATCGGTTTCTAAAGGGTTAATGTAGATAGTTTTTAAAACCCAACCATGCGTTTTGAAGAAAATGAACATGTCTATGATCTGGAGTCTACTGTTTGTCCGTACTCCCAATTCCCGAGTCGATGCTGATTTTTAAACCTGGACCGAAAAACGAAAATCGCGTGTGTGAGTTTTGGAAAGGATTTTTTTCGGAGGGTTAAAATTAAAAATTTTCAAAACGGATACCAGATTTTAATAAAAACAAAGGGATATAGATTAGGCGCGGTATTTTTAGTTTTTAGTATCTTGTTTATAAACGCCAATTCGGATTTTTAAAGATAAGAGAAATAGTTAAAAACGCGAAATTGACTTACGGTAAAAAACGTTTTCGAAAGCGTTAACGTGATTTTTTTTTAAACTAAAGTTTTCTGCCTAACCCCGATAGAACGTAGATGTCTTTAGGTGTGTTTGTTTTTTGTTTGGTTATTTTAGAGAGCCGATGACAGATTTTATATATCGCAGAAAATCGGAATTTGCAAAAGAGAGTCCTTCGCACGAATTTTTTTTGAAGGGTTAATATTTGTATTTTTCAAAAACAAATACAGATGTCGAAAAAAGAATAAATGTAGATATTGTCTGGTATATTTAGTTTTACGTACCTTTCTCTGAATCGCCGATGCAAATTTTTAAAAATTGCCAAAATTGCAAAACGGCATACAGAAAATATACTTTTTCGAAGAGTTAATTTTCATATTTTTAAAAACCAATAGTGGCTTTGAAAAGGGCAATCTCAGATCTTTAATTTGGTGACCTTCGTTTTTCCGTATCTTTTGTATTCCGGTGGATGCAAGGTTCAGAAAACAGGAAAAAATAAAAAACATGAATTCGATGCTTTTTGATTATTTTTTGAAAGGGTTAAATGTAAAATTTTTTCAAAACAACCAGATCGTTCGAGACGTAAAAGTATGTTCTTTCAGAATATGTAGACGGTTTTTCCGTATTTCTATCCGTTCGCCCATGGCGAATTTAGAAAAACTTAAAAAGAAATGGAATGATCCACGCTTTGTTTCATCTTTTAACGGAAGAACGAATAAATGCCTTCTGGGCATGCGCAAGCTGTTTTCGGAAGACAGACTTTTTATTTGCGATCTTTGATCAGTTTTTAATTAATAACTACTCTAATTTTCAAAATATTCAAAATCTGAGGTTCAGGTGCACCAGGAGAGGGTTTGGACTACCTAAATCTAAATTTGCAGGCTTCTAGGTGGGCTAGATTTTGCTAGCCATCGCCAACAGACACACACACACACACAGAGCGAAACTTTCTTTTATTAGTATAGATTTTTAATTGTTGGCAACTGCTATAACGAAAAATGTTTAAATTTAATAGGAAAAGGCTGTTAGATTTTTGGTTTTTTATCTCTCTATATTAAAATAATACGATTTTTTTCAAAATTTTATGATTTTCAGCTTCATAGCATTCAGCTATAAGTACACAAAATTTCAAGTCTGTAAGTTACATAGTTTCTGAGAACCGGCACTGTGACGGACAGACAACTTAGCGGGACGAATAGAGTTTTGTGAGATGAACGAAACCCTAAAAAAACTATTTAATCAAATGAGTGGTCTGCTAAACCAATTCCGCGAATAATATTTGTAACAATTAATTTAGTTTTGATTAGAAGAATTTAGAAAACTTTCCGCTAATAGAAGAGGGTCACTGAAAAAATACCGCGCTACACCATCCTCACATGTTCACCTTTAAGAACACGTGCGGGGGCGTTTTGTATACGCCAAGGACTTTCATAGCCTAAATAATATCTTTTAATGATAGTCTTGTTTAATGCGTTGTCCAGTAATAGTGTAAAAATAATAAACAACTAATTGATAAAAAAAGACCAATTTAATTAGAATTAATATAACACAGACGGTTAGTAGTTACATAAAAGCATGGGCGACGTACTTTATGCGCCGCAAAAGTACGAACAAACTTACAAACTTTTGTTGGTACATACAAACTTTTGTTGGTATTTCTTATTTAATACAGTTTCCAATAACAGTATAAGAATAATGAATGTCGAATTCAGTAAAAAAAAAAAATATATATTTAATTGAGAAGGAAAATAGAATAAATTACACAAATGATCGGACGGTACCGGTGGTGACTTACCAACAAAAATAATGAGAGAAAGCAGAAAATGTGCGAACTTTCATTATACAGATTGGTTGAACATCAAACAAACGGTCTTTGGGAAGAAGATAAATGAGGCACAGGTGTTAATCACGTAATTATTTTGGAATTAACAGCTATTTTTTCACTGAGTGCCGTATACTCACTCGTGTTCTTAAAGGTCGATTGTTCTTGACGATTGTTCTTCCCCACTCGCTTTTATTTCTTCACTTTCTTACCGGTTCCATTCATTTCCATGTCCTTTTTAGGTGCGTTCGTAATTATATAAATACGTAGCACCTATTGTCGTCGCTTGGTCCGTCCGTCCGCATATATCAACGCAAAAACTACCCAACCGAATGGTTTGAGATTTAAGATATATTATCTTTGCAGAAATTTGTCGAGACATTTCAAATTTTATGAAAATCGAATCAAAACTTTAGGAAATATTAATAAAAATATTTATTAAGAAATGTGAATTATTTTTTAAAAATTCGGTGCTTTTTTGTTATAGGAGCTACCGAGGTTGAATCGTCAAGCGACCGAGATACTTATTTTATGACAGAAATTAATCTGCAGACGATATAATTCATTTCACAGAATTAAAAATCATCAAGATCTGAATATTTATATAACTAGCTATAGCACGAACGGCACCTCATTTGTCACGTTTGACGTACAATTTCCAACTTGTTACTTTCTTCTATCTATAATAGAAGAAATGTATTGTAATCAATTTTTTTTTCGATTTCCTGTTCTCGGCGGATTTATACCTCTTAGGTATCAGAGATGTTTTTACAAAACATGTTTTTACAAAATGTCTGTCTGTCCGTCTGACTGTGTGTCAGTGTGTGTGTCCCCTTCGTATCATCGAAAAGAGTATCAAGTTATGAATGAACTGAACCAAATTCCATTTATATATGTTTTTGAATATGACCTGCAGGTCCCAGTTGAATTTGGGGATATTCCGCCGGAAGGGGGCAATGTGATAGCACTTTTTGTTCCATTTTCATTATTGTATCATCAAAAAGTGTAATTTATGCATAGAATTGAACCAAACTTCATATATATGTTTTTGGCTATGACCAGCTGGTCGCAGCTGAATTTGGGGATATTGCGCCAGAAGGGGCGTTGTGATAGCGATTTTTGTTTCATTTTCATTATTACGTCATCGAAAAGTGTATGAAGTTATGTATAGAATTGAACCAAATTCCGTATCTATATTTTTAGCTATGGCCAGCTGGTCCCAGTTGAATTTGGGATTTTTCCTCCGGAAGGAGGCGCCGTGATAGCGATTCTTGTGCGATTCTTTCGATTTTTCGTAGTTGTGTTGTAAATCGGCTGTTCATGCAGCGAAAGGTGTTTCGCATCCAGATAATCCGGCGATTCGCAAGCAGATGGCGTACAACCGAATGACGGAAAATATTAATTTTACTGGCGCAGTGATAGCGAATTTTGAAGTATTAACATGTACACTGCAAAAAAAGTGTTGATTTTGCGTGGTAGCGTATTACTGCTTATTTTTCTGTTTATTACTGTTAACTTTACGGTATAATACTGGCAGCTGGGATACCAGTATTGTACTGTAAAATCAACACTTTCTTTTTGCAGTGCATGTATGAGAAAGTTTTGGTATTGGCAGGTCCGACTAGTTTTTTTTCATAACTCTCGTCGAATAAAAAAGATGTGACTTCAACAGAAGAAAAACAAGAAAAACTCCAAAAAACTCAAACTCAACTCCAAGAAAAAACTTACCAAACACATAAAAAGAAGACGGCCACCGCCCCGAGGAATCGCACAGAAATCCTGCGAATATACTTCCCAGGCAACATCCTATAGCGGCACCTGATTGTATGATTGTGAAGAAAAAACCTCTTTCTAGTTTTGGAAACCAGTTGGCAACGAGGAGAGTCAATGAAAGTGGAACAACACTCTGTAATAAACATAATCTTATCAGCAAATCTTAAAAAAGATGTCTGCCTTAATATAAGAATAACAACAAATGATATGGATTCTACAATCTATAGAAAACAGGCAGTGAACTTCATTCATTTCGTTATGTTTGAAGTATCATAATATTATTAAAATGCAACGTAACCGACTTTTCCCCATAGATAATAATGTAATGTAATCATCTAGTGCCTCCCTGTAAACGAGCTGCGAATGCTATTTATTCTATACTCCTGAGAAAACGTGTTGTAGTCCGTATCAGTGATGTTTATCAATTTCATTATGTTTGAAATATCGTAACATCAATAAAATGCATATCAATAATGTAACATTGTTAAAATACACGATAAATGATTTTTCCCCACAGACCGTAATGTAACGGAACAATTTTGTGTGTCCCTGTAAACGAACTAGAAATGCTACTACACATTTCATTTTCAATATCAAACATTCTATATTAAACCTCAAAACATATAAAAATGTCATGACAATCCGAGTATATTTACGGGAGTTAAAGCACGGACAGGCAGACAGACAAATGGAATTCATAAACACTTTTCAACTATGTTGGAAAGTGTTAAAAAGATGTTTGCCTTAACTCACGCATTCTTAAGTACAAATAAGATACGGTTCAGATTACAAATACAGAAACTCCAAGTATGGACTAAATATTTTTAAAATTCAATCAGAAGTAAACGATAAAAGCTATTGAAGTTACTCTTGCAGAACTGCAATGAGTAAAATCAGGGATTTCATTACTACGCTTCCTTCATTTAGCTCTAAATATCATTGATAGATGGCGCAGCGTTGTTTCAAACTGTAATACAGCAATCTTGCAACACTGTAATAAAGTTACCTTGCAACTTCAAAACGTTAACCATTTTTTTGGTGTGTCAACAGCTAAACAGAATAAAGTTTAAAAGCTGGGTGAATTTTGATCCATTTTTATATGATAGCTTGAAACAGCGCAGCGCTATATATCGGTGGTGTTTGGAACGAAAGCAAGAAAGCGTAGGGAAAAAAATTCCCGACTTCACACATTACTCTCTTGCAAAAATAACTCCGAAAGCTGTCACAGTTTACTTTTATTGGATTTTTAAAGCATTCAGTCCATTTTAGGTTACCCTGTAAAACATAATTACACCACCATAAGATCATCAACTGTCACTTTTTGGTACTTCTCCATTATCCCGTCTACCACTTTTCATAACAAAAAACTATCGCCAAACTATAGGATTTAACGCCAAAAATTCAATCCGATTCACTTGACGTCAGAAGCATTTCACGTGCTTGTTATGTCATTAAGTGGCTTTTAATTCGACATTTACCTGTATTTTTTTTTTCATTATGTTTTACTGATTTATTAGTTATTTCGTTAATTAAAATAACAACTGCGTCCTTAAAGGGCGGCGCCATGATATTAAAAGAGAAAAAGCAATGAAAAAATGTTGCGATGCATACTCACGTGCAATAGGTCAGTTTCAACTGACATCGCAAACATTTATTCAATAGCCGAGAAGCATAATTAAGAAAAATAATGTAAATAAATAAATATCCAAGATTATTTTTTTTCTATTTTCATTAATGTATTGATTTTTTTTTTATAACTTACTGATAGTTGACACTTTGGTGAGTTGGGCTTTTCGGAATTTCTTGTATTTTATTTCTTTATTTCGTTATTCCAATGGCAAAATTCTTCCATTTGTTTATTTGGCGTTACATTTTGGCGATAGTTTTTTGTTATGAAAAGTGGTCGACGGGATAGTGGAAAAGTATCCACTTTTCTTCATTGAGATACGCGCTTAAAAAAAATTAAAAATGCTTAAAAGTTACCTGTGACAAACCTCTCAGCGCCTGTAGTGCTATCAAGACGTAAACATCCACCCACGAGAAAAAGGGAACTAGCAATGTCCCTACGCCTGATAAAAATGATCCTGTGAAAAGGAACCACTTGCATCCATACCTCTCTGTCAATCTTCCAGCTGGAATAGGTGCAATAGCGTAGCCAATGAAATAACTGCTGATTATATAACCTTGTATCTCATAAGACCAACTGAAATCACCATCCTAAGTGAAAAAAGTAACAGGAAAGAAAAAAACATGAGTCTTCTCACAGATTATGAAATACTTTCCAACTCCATTATGAGATACATTAATATAGCTATATAGAAATGGCTTACGGCGTAACTATAGGAAGTCACTAAATAGTGCAACAGAAATGTTCATATGGTACTTGCCAGGTGTATCACCGCCATGCGGCGAAAATGCAAATTTCGTCCTGTGGCCAAGTACACAACCCGTTAAGCTAGGCATTCCGCTCGGCAAAGAGGGGCATGGTCAGCAGTAAGAAAAAAAAATCATTACTGTAAATGGAATTTTTATTTTTATGTACCATGAAATGAAATCTTTAAAAAGCCATAGTTTTCGCTTGCCTTGGCTGAAAAATCTTTTGACCTAGTATTAAAAGATAATCTGACACATTCGGCTCTCCTATGGATCATAGAGGTTAAAATATAATAAAGAAATCGTTGGAGCCAAATTTTGTCTCCAGATTCGCCATCAGTATCAATAAGTTCGTCGCTGAGTTCCTTGCCATAATAGATTCCTGTAATTGACAATACATTATACTCATTCCTCACATGATCAAAGTAAGCTGAAAAGCAGGTCGATAATTGGTGGAAGCTACCCAACGATTATGTAACAGCTGAGATGACGGAAAATAACGGGGTCTGTTTCTTACACTGGCTGTTGTTCACATCCTAGACCAGTCCTTTTCAACCTTTCAGTAAATAAGGGCGCACCTTAGCTTGTGGCACACAATGAAAGGCACTATCATTCGCATCATTCGAAAATTACAAGAATGTTATCTCACTTTAGCAATGACAGCGATACCTACACACTTGCAGGATATACAATGCAAAAAAAAAGTGTTGATTTTACAGTATAATACTGGCACCCCAGCTGCTAGTATTATACCGTAAAATTAACAGTTATAAACAGTAAAATAAGCAGTAATACGCTGCCGCGCTCGCTGCAGCGTATTACTGCTTATTTTACTGCTTATAGACCACCGCAGAATTCGCGGAGCACGGCGTTTCGCGTGATGGTCCTTTGCAACGTTCCTTTTATACCGAGACACTTGCGGAAGCCAGGTAGAAAGGTACTTACGGCGGTATTATACCGTGATGGTCCTTTGCTACGTCCCTTTTATACCGCGACACTTGCGGAAGCCAGGTAGAAAGGTACTTACGGCAATATTATACCGTGATGGTCCTTTGCTACGTCCCTTTTATACCGCGACACTTGCGGAAGCCAGGTAGAAAGGTACTTACGGGGATGTTATACCGTGATGGTCGTTTGCTACGTCCCTTTTATACCGCGACACTTGCGGAAGCCAGGTAGAAAGCTACTTACGGCGGTATTATACCGTGATGGTCCTTTGCTACGTCCCTTTTATACCGCGACACTTGCGGAAGCCAGGTAGAAAGGTACTTACGGCAATATTATACCGTGATGGTCCTTTGCTACGTCCCTTTTATACCGCGACACTTGCGGAAGCCAGGTAGAAAGATACTTACGGCAATATTATACCGTGATGGTTCTTTGCTACGACCCTTTTATACCGCGACACTTGCGGAAGCCAGGTAGAAAGGTACTTACGGCGATATTATACCGTGATGGTCCTTTGCTACGTCCCTTTTATACCGCGACACTTGCGGAAGCCAGGTAGAAAGGTACTTACGGCGGTATTATACCGTGATGGTCCTTTGCAACGTCTCCTTTTATACCGAGACACTTGCAGAAGCCAGGTAGAAAAGATACTTACGGCGGTATTATACAGTGATGGTCCTTTGCTACGTCCCTTTTACACCGAGACACTTGTGGAAGCCAGGTAGAAAGGGAAAAAAAAATCTGAAAATTGAAACCGGACTAATTTAAAAGGAATAATAAACAAATGAAATACCCCGAAAAGCAGGAAGAGTTGGGCCCGGGGCTCTGAAGCTACCGAACGACCTTAGCGGCTTCGAGCTCTATGTTCGTCTCGGGCGGCGGTCGGGGGTTTGTGGGCTTTGACGACAGCTGCAGAATTCGCGGAGCGCGGCGTTTCGCGTGATGGTCCTTTGCTACGTCCCTTTTATACCGCGACACTTGCGGAAGCCAGGTAGAAAGGTACTTACGGCGGTATTATACCGTGATGGTCCTTTTCATCGTCCCTTTTATACTGAGACACTTGCGGAAACCAGGTAGAAAGGGAAATAAATTCTGAAAATTGAAACCGGACAAATTTAAAAGGAAAAATGAACAAATTAAACACCTTGAAAAGGAGGAAGGGTTGGGGGCTCTGAAGGTACCGAACGACCTTTGCGGTTTTGATCTCTATGTTTGTCTCGGGTGGTGGTCGGGGGTGGGTGATCTGTGACGACAGCCGCAGAATTCGCGGAGCGCGGCGTTTCGCGTGATTGTCCTTTTCTACACCCCTTTTATACCAGACATCATTGGTAATCATTGGTGCCCTACGATGGAAGTGACTCATCTAAAAAATTGATCAAAAACATCCATATACTTAAAGCTAACCTGCTTTTTAGTTTTTCGTGCAAAAATGCCTTTTATAGGCATGCGCGAGCATTCAGCTAATCAGCTAGAGGCTTTTACTATCTCCAGATGCGATATTTCAGCCAATGAGGTGAAGGCTTTTTCCTCTCTCTAGAAGCGTATGTGGATTACTACGACTCCATTTGGTTGTTCGGTTGTTGAAACTTTATGGATTTCTTTTATTAAGGTATTTTTTCATTTTACCGTATTTATTTTCTTTTTAAGTCGTATGTATTTTATTACTTTGAATTTTTTATAACTAACCCTTTTTTTGAGAGAGAGAGAGAGATTTCGTGGCACGAAATTCCGCGAATCGTTTCCGATGTAAACAAGTGTAAAATTTCAGTTTTTTAAACTTTTAATATGTAATTCTGTGTGATATGATTAAATTCAGGTTTTCTCAGCGACGATCACAGTATTTTTACGAAAATTTTTTTGTATTAATCAAGCTTTTTTGGTTATTAAGCATAGCTAAACACGAAAGAAAACTTTGTTATTTTAAGATTTTGATGTGAATTATTTGCGTACATTTATAAGGCGAGTTTCACTGAATAATTCAAGAAAAAAAAATCTCATCATTATACATATTTAGTTACGCATTATTAATTATTTACTTGGCCTTTACTTTTAATATTTCAAACTTACAGCTGAATGTAACTATTAAAACATTTGAAATACTGTATTCGTAAAATGAAATTTCAGCTTAAACACTCGACAATTACTTTTACTTATGCATTATTAATTATTTACTTGGCCTTTAATTTTAATATTTCAAACTTACAGCTGAATGTAACTATTAAAACATTTGAAATACTGTATTCGTGAAATGAAATTAGCTTAAACACTCGACAATTACTTTTAGTTATGCATTATTAATTATTTACTTGGCCTTTACTTTTAATATTTCAAACTTACAGTTGAATGTAACTATTAAAACATTTGAAATATTGTATTCGTAAAATGAAATTTCAGCTTAAACACTCGACAATTACTTTTAGTTATGCATTATTAATTATTTACTTGGCCTTTACTTTTAATATTTCAAACTTACAGCTGAATGTAATTATTAAAACATTTGAAATACTGTATTCGTAAAATGAAATTTCAGCTTAAACACTCGACAATTACTTTTAGGTTAAATTAAGGTTTTTTCAGTGACGATCACAGTATTTTTACCAAATAATTAAAAGTACTACATGCATGCATCTATCTATCTATCTATCTATATTAGAAATTGTGCAGGTTTCTGGTCACTGTTTTGTTTACATATTTTAAACAAAAATTTCAATTTAATAATGCACTGAAAATTATAATGAATGCTTACAATTAAATACAACAACACAAAACAAAAAATTTCACAAAAACACATTATTTCCTGGATATTTTCCCACAACTAATCAATAAATTTCATGATATTTTATTGCGATTTTAAACCATGAACTTTAGTACTTTTCTGTTTTACGGACACTATGCCAAAATGTATGTATGTATGTAAATGTATGTATGTATGTTTGGCGACAATGGTGTACGTATAACGGAAAAGTGCCTGAATTATTATTTTTATATATATATATATAAAATATGAACATAATTGGCGACACAGCAAGTTTTCTGGATTTCTCCCTGGCTCTCTAACCACATTGTTAACAAAACAAAAAATTCACGAAAAACACATTATTTCCCCGATATTTTCCCACAACTAATCAATAAATTTCATGATATTTTATTGTGATTTTAAACCATGAACTTTAGTACTTTTCTGTTATACGGACACTAATGTAAGGAAAGTACATTATCGGGACTTTCCCATAAGTCGCCTCAGTTGAAAGATTTAGGATGGCAAATTTATGACCAGAGACTCGCTGGCGACAATTTTAAGCCATAAAAGTCAAATAAGAAGAACTTTGATTTAAGTTGGTCTGGGAGATAATATCAAAGAACACACACATCGTTCCGAGAAAAAAAACAACACGCTACAGCAACAACTGATGCATAGCCATTGGTTGGGGTTGGTAAGGAGGAGGTGAAACTGACCCTCTGTTATGCAAATTTCAGTTATAAAACGGGAGATCAACTACCCAATGAAAGAAAAGAAGGATGGGCTTAAAGCACTGTCATGCAAATTTTGGGCAGAACAAAGTACGGCCCACCGAGGTCATGAAAAAGCAGTTGTGAAAAAGAATAAAAACAGAACAACACATCGATATCAGAAGCGAAAGTGAGAGGTGAAATAAAATGACGCGATGAATTTTGTGCGGTCCGAAAGAGGAAAATAGAGTGAGTGGCATTCTGATGGTAAGAAAGCAGCGAACCCGAACAACATATATGGAGAGTGGTGAAGTTGCGCTAAGTTTTGTGAAATGAACATTTTCAATAAGTGCAGCGCTATTTAGTTAGCGGAAAGTGTGCTCTGATACAAAGAGAAACCTTCTTCAATCAATGTGTATAGGTAAATATGACTCTGACCTAAGTAATTCTCCAGTTCATTTGATTTTATCAAAATATTATAAGAGAAGCTGGTAGTGTGACCTTAGTCACAAATGGAAGTCAGTATTTTAATTGTAAACAAATAATGTTGTCAAAGATCAATTTAAATATAAATACAAACAAATATAAGTATCCTTTGCAAGGATCAAAGTGTTAATGCCAATATTATAGGAGAAATTTTGTTAGGAAATTAAATCAGATGTGTTCTGATAAATCTTTTTTTTTCTTGAAATAACTGTAAATATTGTAAATAAATAATAGTGTTAATTATTTGGAGTCTTCTCATTTAAATTATCTAGTATGTGTTTGTTTATTTAGATTTCCATTTTAAAAGTCAGCTAAGGGCAAGAATGATCATTCTCAAAAAGGGTAATGGGCTACTTCGAAATTACACAATGCAATGGGGGGAACATATCCAAAATTTAATCTCTATGGATTCCTTTTATTATTATTTTCTGAATAAATTAATTTATTCTATTAGCCAACCCCAGAGAAACCTTTATGTATTTAATTCTAAGCTTTAATTTTGATCAACTTGTCCCAGCAAAAGGGTTATGTTGGAATGGGCAGCAATTAGAAGGGAAATTAAAGGATAAAATCTTAAATAAATATTATAACTGAGCCATGCATATTTCTCTTCAACATCTGCAATTCCTATATAATTCACTGGTGCCGTCCAGTTCTTAATTATTGTTAATTGAGTTTTCAATTTTAATGATTAAAAATTGCAACTGGGTTATTGTCAAACATTAAGTTAAATACCTTTAATGTATTCTAAAATACAGGCTCATGTTAAAAGTAATCAATTTCAAATTTTATATTCAAATTGTGGAAATTTACAATCTATATAGTATATTGCAAAATAATAATTATGAAACTGTTAATTAGAATAATTTCAACTCTTTTATTTTAATGATAACCAGCAAAAGGGTTATGTTGGAATGGGCAGCAATTAGAAGGGAAATTAAAGGATAAAATCTTAAATAAATATTATAACTGAGCCATGCATATTTCTCTTCAACAGACACTATGCCAAAATGTATGTATGTATGTATGTTTGGCGACAATGGTGTCCGTATAACGGAAAAGTGCCTGAATTATTATTTTTTTATATATATATATAAAATATAAACATAATTGGCGACACAGCAAGTTTTCTGGATGTGAAAGGCGGAGATGAATTTCATTCATTCAATGACCTTTTTAAAAGTTTCAAGTTTGGATTGAGTGCACATGAACATAGAAACCGATACCTATTTCTATGTTTATGATTGAGTTATTTGGATATCTTTTCGTATAGCACAGAAAATCATTTCTCCCGCTTTCGTAATACAGATAAATTCTGGTGTATTTTTTTTTCTTCTTTTTATATCATAAGTACTTTTCTACTTTAAATTTTTTTAACCTAATAGTAATTGTCGCGTTTCTAAGCTGAAATTTCATTTTTCGAATGCAGTATTTCAAATGTTTTAATAATTACATTCAGCTGTAAGTTTGAAATATTTAAAATATTAAAAGTAAAGGTCAAGTAAATAATTAATAATGCGTAACTAAATATGTATAATGATCAGAATGACATATTAAAATGTGTACAGAATGACATGAAAATTTTAAAAAACTGAAATTTTGCACTTGCAACTTAATTGTAAATTTCATTGTTTACATTGGAAACGATTTGTGGATTTTAAGAATTTGCGGAACTTCGTGTCACCAAATTACTAAATCTCTCTCTCTCACTCTCCAAAAAAAAAAGGGTTAGTTTAAAAAAATTCAAAGTAGCAAAATACATACAACACAAAAATAAAATAAATACGGTAAAATGAAAAAATTACTTTAATAATAGAAATTCATAAATTTTCAACAACGACATCAAACGAACGCGACAGATCGACGAACATTGCGTTTTTTAAGTGACTGATCGACGAACATTGCGTTTTTTGGGGACATATCGACGAAGTTTGCGTTTATTCCACAATCGATCGATAAAATTTTTCTTTTTTCCCTGACTGATCGACGAACTTTGCATTTATTCCGCAATCGATCGACGAAATTTGCTTTTTTCCGCAACTGATCGACGAACTTTGCGTTTTTTCCGCGACAGATCAACGAACTTTGCGTTTTTTCTGAGACAGATAGACGAACATTGCGTTTTTTAAGCGACTGATCGACGAACCTTGCGTTTTTTGGGGACAGATCGACGAGCTTTGTGTTTATTCTGCAATCGATCGACGAAATTTGCTTTTTTCCCCCGACTGATCGACAAACTTAGCGTTTTTTCTGCGACAGATCGATGAACTTTGCGTCTTTTCCACGATCGATCGGTGAATCTCAATCAAGTAAAATCTAAAGTCAGAAATTTATTTAACAACCTAATTGTTAAGGGTCCCTAACACATTTAATGGAACTTGAAAAATACACTGCATATATAAAACTTAACATTCTTCCCTTTTTTATAATAAAAATAAACATTTTACATAATCATTCTCAGTTGACTTAATTTTTTCAATGGTATTTTGTCATGTCTGCATTAATGTAATTCTTTAAATAACACGTAAAATAATAGTGGGGTTTAAAATTTTTTTTTCTCCCTCCCAAACATTACAACTCCCCTCCATTTAAAAATGTTGGTAGGGAGACTCCCGTCCTTGGAAAAATTGAATTTCAAGCCCTGCCTATAATATGTTTGTGTGTATTGAGGTTTGTATAGATGTTTGTGTGTGTGCTGTTTTTAATAAAGACAGTTTCATTTTTCACAAGAACCTTTCAAAAAATTCACATTCTTTGCGCAATCCTTTAACAAAATTTGCATTTTTTTTCGTGATTCTTTAATGAAATTCGCATTTTTTTCTGTATCTTTTTTTTGTCGAGATTCACAATTTTTTCAGCTATCCTATGACGTAATTCGTGTTTTTTTTCAGCGATAATTTGACGAAATTTGTGTTTTTTCTGCGATTTTTTTTTTTCACGAAATTTGCGTTATTTTCCATGATTCTTTTATGAAATTTGTGTTTTTCTGTGATCATTAGACGAAATTTTCTTTTTTCGCAATGCTTTGATAATAATCACATTTTCTCTGCTGCCTTTTGATAAGATTCATGAATTTTCAGCAATCCTTCGATGAAATTCGCGTTTTTTCAGCAATCTTTGAAGAAATTCGCATTTTTCTCGCGATACTTTAACGAAATGTGCGTTTTCCAGCGATTTTTTGATAAAATACATTTTATTCCGCAAATTTTTAGACGAAATTTGGCAAGAAAGCGCTATCTTTTGGTGGAATTTCCTGTTTTGCGATTCTTTGACAAAATTTGCTCATCTTTTGCGTAAATCACGTTTTTCTGTGGCCTTTTAACAAAATTCACGTTTTACATGATCCTTTGATGAAATTAGTGTTTTTCCTGTGATCATTTGACGAAATCTAGGATTTTTTTCCCGCGAAGATTGATTATATGTTTTTAGTCTGCAGGTGCCCTAAAAAGTTTGTGACGCCAAACAAACAAAATTCATCCTAAAGAATTATTGTTTCGTTTCTGGAAATGAACGACTGTCAACTCATTGGCTGAATTATAAAGGGTGAAATGTGTCGGCACTGAGTATCATCTATACTATTAACAGAGTTTCCCCCAGGTTTAAAAAGGGGCAAGGTGCTGCTGGTGAGAAAAAGGGCACTTTTTTTATTCTTAAGGGCACTTTTTGGATTTTTGAGGGCACTTTTCAGAATCTTAAGGGCACTTTTCAGAATCTTAAGGGCACTTTTTTAATTGTTAAAGCTTAAAGGTATTCTTTTGGTTTTTAAAGCCACTTTTGATATTTCAAAGTCAAAACACTCTTTTTAAGACAACATTGAGTCATTTTTTATTATGAAACCAAATTTTTTAATGCAAAAAGGAGAAAGGGCACTTTTTTTACTGAGAGCAAGAAGGGTGCTAATTATTTTGCTGGAGGGGGCAAGAAGGGTGCTAATTATTTTGCTGGAGGGGGCAAGAAGGGTGCTAATTATTTTTATGAGGGGCAAGAAGGGTGCTATTTTGCAAACCAAAGGGCAGGCAGGGTGCAGCACCCTTCTGAAACTGTCTGGGTGAAACACTGCTATTAATGTCGGTAAACGTCTGTCTGTGTGTGTGTTGTTGTGTCTGGCGTCTGTAAGCACAAAACTCTGCATGCAGACGATGGACATAAGTGCTTTTGGTATAAAAAAATTCGGAAGGGGAGTTTTTAAAATTCACATTTTGCGGGAGAAGAGGGGTGCGAACGAATTTAAAAAATGAGTCCGCATCAATAATTATGGCGGCGGGGGGGAGTATGTTTTGCCCACACGGGGCAGAGACTTTTCTTTGCTGACACCACTCATATGATATATCGTTCGAAAGGCCTGTGACTGCCTTTTCATGTTATGCATCTGTGTGGTCCATCCGCCCCCTCCCCCGTCAATTGGGGCACTTTTCTAAATTTTGCACATACCACTCATGTTATATATCGTTAAAAAGATCTGTGACCGCTTAATTATATTATGCATCTCCGGTGTCCATCCCCCACTTTGCCCCCCCCCCAAGGGCGTACTTTTGTAAATTTTGCACAAACCCTTCATGTTACGTATTGTTGGAAAGGTCTTTGACTGCTTATTCATGTTATGCATCTCCGGGGTCCATCCCGCCATTTCCCCCCTTTTAAGGGGGGCACTTTTCTAAATTTTGTTGACACCCCTCATGTCATATATTGTTGGAAAGATCTGTGACCGCTTAATCATATGCATCTCCAATGTCCATCTCCCCAATTTGCCCCCCCCCCCCAAGGGGGCAATTTTCTAAATTTTGTTGACACCCCTCATGTCATATATTGTTGGAAAGGTCTGTGACCGCTTAATGATATTATGCATCTCCAATGTCCATCTCCTCAATTTGTCCCCCCCCTCCCCCAAGGGGGTACTTTTCTAAATTTTGCAGACAACCCTCATGTCATATATCGTTGGAAAGGTCTGTGACTGCTTAATCATATGCATATCTCTGATGTCCATCTCCCCACTTTGCCCCCCCCCCCCCAAAGAGGTACTTTTCTAAATTTTGCACACAACCCTCATGTCATATATTGTTGGAAAGGTCTGTGACTGCTTAAACATATTATGCATCTCCAATGTCCATCTCCCCACTTTGCCCTCCCCCTCCCCCAAGGGGGTACTTTTCTAAATTTTGCAGACAACTCTCATGTCATATATCGTTGGAAAGGTCTGTGACTGCTTAATCATATGCATATCTCCAATGTCCATTTCCCCACTTTGCCCCCCCTCCCCCAAGGGGGTACTTTTCTAAATTTTGCAGACAACCCTCATGTCATATATCGTTGGAAAGGTCTGTGACTGCTTAATCATATGCATATCTCTGATGTCCATCTCCCCACTTTGCCCCCCCCCCCCAAAGAGGTACTTTTCTAAATTTTGCACACAACCCTCATGTTATATATCGTTGGAAAGGTCTGTGACCACTTAATCATATTATGCATGTACCGTGTCCATCCCCTACTTTACCCCCCCCCAAGGGGGTACTTTTTTTAATTTTGCACACACCCCTCATGTTACATATCGTTTGAAAGGTCTTTGACTGCTTATTCATGTTATGCATCTCCTTGGTCCATCCTGCCATTTCCCCCTCCCCAAGGGGGCACTTACCATTTACTTGCACAACAGCGCTAAATGTGTCAAATGAAAGAAATTCCGCGAGTGCATGTGCCAGTGAAACTTAGCCAATTGCTGTTCTTCAACCTAGCTTTAATTCAAAGTGGGTTTTTTATTTATTTGAATTATTTTGCAAAAGTTTCAAACATTTTAAAGCAGCTATGAATTTTATTTTTATGGTACTATCAAGTTTTTTGCCGTCAAATTTTGACGGGTTCCATCTAGTATCATAGTAAATTTAACGTCACATTTTTTCTGATGTTTGAGTTGAGGTGTGTGTGTGTGGGGGGGGGGAGGTACCTCAGGAACTTTTGCAAGTAAAGGAGCCGAAAACTTTAATCAGAAATTTAATTCTACATTTAGAAAATATTTATAATATTAATTTGATTAAATTTCGCAATTTTCAGCTCATTTACATTGTTAAGAGGCTACTTAAGTCAAGCGAAAACACCCGCTCGCTAATGTTAATCCTATGGGGGAATTGACTTACGATATTTCGTTTGCATTTCAATTTTTTTATTTTTTTATCTACATGGGATAGCTGAGGTCAATCTCTATGCACGCTCCTTTGTATTTTTTCGATTTTGATTAAATGTTTTTTATTAAGATACTTTTACTTTCGAAACCGGTATCAAAAATGAAAATATCCTCAATAAAAAAAAATGCAGCAAAAATTGAAAAAAGTACAAAGAGCGTGCATAGAGATTGACGTCAGCTATCCCATGCAGAAAAAAAAAACATTTAAAAGTATTGAAATGCGAACGAAATATCGTCAATTATTTCCCTTAAACTTTTAATCTGAGCATATTCCCTGTACATCTGTTGAGACTCCACCATCAAAACTCCAGGTTCTAATACAGTCCATTCATTTACATTGTAAATAAATTTGGAAGATAATTTTTCATACATATCAATAATATTAAAATCGTTTAGCTTTTTGATAATAATTTTAGTAAATGGGGATGTAAGTCATATGAATATTCCTTACCTTACATTTATAACACTCTAAAATTGGAAGGAGTGAGAAGTTGACTCTTTGGAAGAGTGAGAGGCATTTTCACTCTTTTAGGAGTGAATTTTATAAATATGCACTCTTTAAAGAGTGGAATTTTCCACTCTCTAGAAAGGAGTGAAATATATCACTCCGTTGTCGAGAGTGACTGTCTCGCTCCGTTGACAAGAGTGAGTAGTTCACTCCTTTGAGAGTGAAGAAAAACAGTTTTTTTCAATAAAACCACAAGATGGCGCCAGTTCTCGGATACTCCGTTATCGAAGCGAAACGCCTAAAATGAAATCCTTTATATATAGTAGGACGATTTTAAAAAAACTGAAAAAGGCATTGAAATAATAAATGAATCAATAGAATTATGGACAGGAAATATATTTTATGCTTTACAAATTGCAGGATTTGCCAGTACTAAGAACAGTGTAGGGAAAACAAATATTTGAACTTCTATTTTATAAACAGAAATTTAATATCTCTGAATGCTAATTATTTTCCTCTTTATTTTAAATAACCTATTCTACATATTTTATATCATTTCTAACCTCTTTATGAATATAAACAAAATATAACTATACAGATTAAATTTTCTGTTATTTTTAGCACGTTTGAAATTAAAATGTAAAACATAAGAGAAATGAAAAACGTTGCATTTAATCACTGATTTTATACCATTTATTATAGCAATAAATAAATAAAATAGGGTATAAATGTATCGGTAATAGTCTTAGGAAAAATTTAACAGCTATAATTTAAGAAAAAAAAAATACGTTTTTTACCCTGACTGAAATTTCCCCCCTAAAAATTAGTTTTGAAAAGTAAATTTGGGGGCCCCTTTGTATTTCAGTGGGTAAGCTTCGGGGCTTCGGCTTCACGGGCCTATTTTGTAAACAGGCCCTGGGACTCGGACAATCTTAATCGGGCTCTAATTATGGAAACATTATTAGCAAGAAAAAAATGAATGAATAAATAAATAACTGCTTTGTTGTAACGGAATTTTTGTCATAGAGAAAATGTACAGACGGGTATTCGCACATTTTTTAGACGATTTCGGCGTTGTTGTTTTTAACGTTTAAAATATGAATATTGCTTTCTGAAATAATCTGTATGATAATCTTGTTTCTTGATTCTAATTCTGCGTAATGCTTTCGATGGTAGAAGGTTTTTTGTAAAATTTACAGGGTTATTGCTTCCCATGCGTCTTTAAAAACTTTCCAGATTCGATCGATCGTGGTGGTTTTGTCCTTTGAAAGAGCTCTTTTCAGCAGACCCAATGCACAATAAACCATAAGAGAAACGTCAGGTGACTGGAGGAATATGTTGAAAGGTATAAATACAATACTTGTGTGAGTTTTTAATGTTTTCAACGAATACAGCGGTAGTTTTTGAAGTATGAGCAGTAGCTTTGCTTTGATGCAGTTTCACCCTTTAAAAGTCATTGTAATAAAGAAAATGGCATTTTTTCTATAAATATCGGATGTAACACATTCTCTTAATAATATAATGAATTGATTGTAACATTTCTGTCCAATATTCTTATTTTTATTTTCCCATTGTAAGATAAATTTGCGATAGTCATAAATCCTTACATGAAACTTCGTTTTCCGCCTTGAAATGGGCTCTTTTTTTTCCTGTTTTTTTTCATCTGGTATCTTTTTACTATGTACATGTACTGATTTTTGGAATAACATTTTCCAATCAATTGTTACGTTTATTTCGCGCTAAAAAGTTTTTATATTATGCGCTTTGCAATCATTTTAGACTGTGGAATTAGCATACTTCTGTTCGAAAGAAAAAAAAACGCATCTTCCCATTCACATCTTTTTTGCATGCGCAATCTTGAAATAAGAATAAATTTGAAAGTATCAGACGATAATATAAATTACACAAAATAAGTTGTTGTCAGAATTTTTTCCTCTAAAATAATTCCATTTTTTAAAATAATTTATCAAATTTGTCTAAAAAATGTGCGAACAGTCTCTGTATTATATGATACAAAAAGAAGGTTTGAGTTTTTTTATTTACACAGTTGAGAAACACCGTAATATTTATGATTTCTACACAAATTTAATAAGTGTGCTCGAATATCACAAAAGAAACAAGGCTAAAATAATGTAATAAGAGTTATTTTAATTGTTAGCGGCTGTAGCATGCTGTAAGTATACCAGTTCTCGTCCGAGCGCAGAAGTCAAGCAGCAACGAGCTAGGTTAGTATTTGGGAGGGTGACCGCCTACGAACAAGCGTGTCTGTCTAAAACTGAGTTTCTCTTTTTTTTTATTCAAGAATTTTAGTCACTCCTATCAGGAGTGAAAAAACTCACTCCTTTTGCAAGAGTGGATAGTCACTCTTCTGAAAGAGTGAGTATCCACTCCTGTTCAGAGTGAATATTCACTTCTCAGGAGTGAGTATTCACTCTTTCAGGGAGTCAAGAATTTCACTTTTTCCTAGAGTGAATAGTCACTCTAAAGAGGTTGGGCAAATTTTGACTCTGCGATAGAGTGAATATCCACTCCTCCGGAGTGAATAGTCACTCTTTCTTATTTAGAGTGAAACAAGTTGAAACTGAACGTCAAACGTGACAAATGAGGTGCGTTCGTTAGTTTTATAAATATTCAGATCTTGGTGCAATAGCTGTTGCACTCTTATGCAAAAATGCATGAATACAAAATTTATTTTATGTGCAGATTTTCCTATTATAGATATTCATTTTATTTTATGAAATTAAGTTTCAATACACTTTTACAAACAGTTAATTACAATTCTGTTGCATTAAAATTATACTATGTGCGAATATCCAATACAAGACAATTTAAAACAAGTGGGTAAGTGTGATCGAAGATAGCTCAAAGGGTTTCGTTTAATATTCCTTTCAAAACACTTTATCCTTTCTTTAATAAATCCAAATAAATGTCATTTAGCAACAACAACAGAAAAAAGTCATGTTTTTTATAAAGTAAAGTTTACCGGTCTATTTTTTCGTTTTTTTGAATATCTAAACCAGCCCATAGCGGGCGAAGCCCGCTATTATATTATTCTATAATAATATCTGTCATGCGGACTAAATGCGATATTTTAATATTTTCAAAATTAAACATGTTGTACACTTTTAAAATGTTAAAATATGCGAATATTTCCATAATCGGATTTTTATCACGATTCAATATGTTTCTCAAACTCATATATTTACTATTCCCTATTACTCATATTGATACTCACTTTGTATTATTCTCAAACATTTGAAAAATTCGTTAAACTTCCAATATGACGTGAGATTTTCTTTTTAATTTTCTAATGACGCGATATTAATCTGCTTTGTGTACATACACATATTCACACTCCTTGTATTATTGAGAAATTTTAGAAATTTTCCGTTTGATTACCACTGTGACGTCAATCAATTTTATTTCATATTTATCTTTTTTTCAACTGGTGAAACTTTTTATTTCATTTTCATTTTTCACGTGGAAATCGTTCAATAGAAAATTGATTATTGTAGAAAGAATTTCATTGTGGATTTTTAATTTTTGGCAACTGCTATAACGAAACATGTTTAAATTTAAATAGGAAAAGGCTGTTAGAATTTTGGTTTTTTATCTCTATTTATTAAAATAATACGATTTTTTTCAAATTTTAATATTTTGAGCTTCATATCTGGTATTCAGCTATATTTACGCAAAGTTTCACCTCTGTAAGTTACATAGTTTCTGAGAATGGCTCTGTGACGGACAGACAACGGAGCGGGAGTTATAGGATTTCGTGAGATGAACGAAACCCAAAAAATCGTCGTTGTTATTTCAATGAAAAAAAATATTATATCGTCTGTTATTATGATATGATCAATTTCCGTAATAATATATGTACATCTTAATTTGCAACATTTTATCGTTTGTTGACAATGACTGAAAATTCCAATGGGAAACTTAAGCCTAGCTTTGAAAATTTCAGAACTTGAAATCCATCTCTTTTTCCATTTAAAGATATTTCTCCAGAAACATCTATCCAAAAAACTGTCGGTAGATTATAAGATTGGTATAATTGAGAGACCCTCTGCAATAACAAGGCAAGTTGAGTTATCTTGTAGTTCAATTTTGAAATTTATGTAATGTACTAGCTGTTTCCCGTGACTTCGTTCACGTGTCATTAAAATAAGGATAAATGCATTAATTAAGCAAAATATTTCAGTCCCGATAATTAGAAACGTAAATAATTAACTAACTGTTTATCACATTCCCAGACCTGCTAAACTTTGAAAATTAAAAATAGTAGTACACAAAATTCAAATTAATCTGGAGGTTGGTTGGTTCGTTGGTTGTTGTTTTTTACGCTGCAAATTTTAAGCAAACAAATACTAATCAACTGAACGTATGTGTAATGAATGTAAGCATACAAAGTAGGAGACTCTTTTGTTTTTGCTAATTTTTTGGTAGTGGGTGGGGTTGATTAAATGTAATTCTTCCCATTCAACTCATGCTCTGGCCACTCCTAAGCTAAATTTCTGAACTTCGCAATGAATTTTCTGAAAGATTCTAGGGTGGTTGAAGAGGGGGTGATTCCCCTTCCCTGACAAAACTACTGATATTTTTCTGGAGAAAAATGTCTAAATTTGTCTAAAATGTCCTGCATCAGGTCGGGTAAGGCCCGCATGTCGGTTCTGTGCTAATTGTTTTTTTATTGCTGGTCAGGTTAATCGCATTTTCCAAAGTTAGTTCAATATATTGTTTCAGATGAAAAACTATATCTCTAATAATAAACATAGATGTTTGTCTCTGTGTATGCTGTTTTGTGAAGAGATTGCTGCGATGCGCACAGATCTACAAGATTTGACAGGAAGGTACCTGTTATGTCTGAAGTTATGCACTTTGTAGCCAGTTGATGGATTTTTTAAAATTGATTTTTTTTTACGTTTCGTGGCGAATTTTCTACATTAGTAAAAGGAATATGGTTTCAAATTTTTAATCCAATGCAGAAAATTTTGAAGAAATTAGCGTTTTTTCAGCATTTTTTTTGACGGAATTCGTGTTGTATTTTCAGCAATCTTTTGACAAAATTGACATCTTTTCAGCGATCCTTTAATGAAATTCCTGTTTTATTCAGCGATCTTTTGACAAAATTCACATTTTTTACACGATCCTTTGATAAAATTTGCATTTTTCCGCGATTTCTTTGACGAAATTCGCTTTATTTCAGTGATCCGTTGACGAAATTCGCGTTTTTTTTGCGCGATTCTTTTGCGAAATTCGCGTCTTTTTGCAGAAAATCGTAGTTTTAGACAAATTTTCGTAGCATCGTAGTTTTTAACTCCAAATTGTAGCAACAACGATTTTTTTGTAGCAGTTGGCAGCTCTGCATCCCATAGGAGACAATACAGTATTTCTATGTTATAGAGGCGTTGACATAACTAAGTTTTAAAAAAGTGAAATTTTGTGACAAATAATTACGAAAAGGAAACTGCAACCAATGAAAAAAGGCGGGCCAAATAAAATCGTGGAAATCGGCGAATTGTGTAAAAACATATGTCAAGTTTACCTGGTAAACCATTTTACTTTTAACGCTTTTGTGAAACGTTTTAATAGCCATCCTTCAAAGATAATGGAGATAGTATATTCTTTTTCATTAAATTCAATTCTTGTGAATAGAGAACAATAATTGTATACCTAAATGCAAGGAGCTTAAATTTGCCTCCTTGATTTAATCTATAACTGAAAAAAAATCTTTATTTCTAAATGAAAATATGTTCACAGACTATTTTTGTTCTCCAGAATAAATTGATTCATGAAGTTTGAATATGTGAAAATACGTTTTTATTTTTTAAAAATTTTACTGTAATTAAGATTTTTTTTTCTTTTACTATCTATTCAAATTGAAAATAAATTCTTTTTTTCAGTTTTAATGAGGGAAAATATATTAATCCGTTTTATTTCTTCTTTTTTATCCACAAAATTGGAATAATTTAATTGCCATTTTTAGAGAAACATCGTTAAAATTTACAAAAAAAAAATATTAATATCTCGGAATTTAAATCATTTTTTTTAATTCTAAGAGTTTATGACATCCTCGGATCAATAATAACCGTTGTTAAGTAAATCGCGTTACGTTCGAATATCTGAAAGGAGTAGTTGCGAAATACAAACAGGCAGTCAGATTTTAATATAATAGATTCGTATTTATTTTTCTTTTCCTAATAATCATGGTGTGGTTTTTGGCAAAAAACTCATATGTATGTAACTGATATTCATGCTTAATAATCGGTATAGATAAAACAAAATATTTAAATTTTTCATTTTAAATATGGTGGGAAACTCATCTACTTTCTAAACTTACCGATCCTTGTATTATTAATGTAAGGAATTGATTCACGCTCCTTGTAAAACACATTTGAAAATTCCCGTTTTATTTCAAATATGACGTCACTTTTTCCTTAGAGAAATCTCTTTATAATAGCATAATTCTTGTTAATTTTCTTTTTCTGGCAATCAGGACGTAAGCTTTAGCAGAAAACTCACATTTGTATGTAACTGGGAATCAAGCTAATTATTAATCAGTATTGATAAAAAAAATTTCAGTTTTTTATCTTAAATATTACGTCCATTATCTATCTACTTTCATTATACATTGATATTGATATTCATGCTCCTTGTATTATTACGAATATTTGAAAATACATGTTTTATTTATGACGTCATATTTGTCCAAGCCGAGGAGGATCCTTTTCATAGTTCCATGGTCCAAGCGAAATCTATTTTTAATAATATAATTATTGTTGCACTTTTCCTTCTAATTATAACGCAGTTTTTGACAGAAAAATATCTTTTTATTTTAACCGATATTCATACTTCATATGTATAATAACAAATACTCCATATTTTTGTTTCAAATATCACGGAAATTCACCTTCTTTTGAAATTTTTTAATTTTCAGTTTTCACGTGAAAATCGTTCAATTGATAATTAGTTTTTGGGGAAAATTATTTTTCCGTGTTTTTATTTATTAGCAACGATCAAAGCCCTAGCAACGATAAAGTAAAATGGTTAAATTGTATGGAAAAATGTCCATTTATTCTCTATGAAAATAATGAAGTTTTTAATTATTAAAGAAAACATTTGAATAAAAAAATAAAAACCAGCCTATGTTCAAATGAGGATTATAATCAACCTATATGCAAAAATACAGGATCATTAAATGCTCCATTTTGACGCTGGCTTCAGCCTAACATTTGCACACAATCGGATTTATAATATTATTAGGATAGGATTACTCAGTATATAAGGAAATATAAATTTTATGATCACAAGTAAAGAAAAAATGCTAGAAAACTCTTCTTAATAAGAATTTATGCAAAGAAGTTATATTCTAAAGTAAAATGTTGAAAGTAAATTTAAAAGCTTTGTAGGTGAAAACTCTATTTTCACCTGCCTTGTCATTGCAGTGGGCCCATCAATTAAACAATTTTAGTATACAAATTCGGTTTTTAAATTCAGTAATATAGAAATAATAGGACTCCATCTTAAATAGGACGTAATCACCATGGCAACCTAGAATCATTACTTATCATGGGATATTATTGAATTAATTACGTATGATAGGATTTAATAGAATGAAGAAAACTTTTAGTAATATCGTTTTAAGTTTCGATTCAATTTTAATAAAATTTGAAAAGCCTCTCCAAAATTCTGCAACTATTATATATACACTAAATTTCAAACCATTCGGTTGGGTATTCTTTTCGCTGTTATATGCGGACAGACGGACGGACCAGACGACGACTATAGGTGCTACGTATTTATATAATTACAAACGCACCTAAACGGAGAATTTAAACTAAAAATAATTAAATCGATTTATTCAAACAAAACAAAAATAAAGATATTTGTTCGCCGTTTCGGATAGCAGATGATATGTCATTATTTACTCTTTTTTTTTTTTTTTTTTTTTCACAAAATTAAAGTAATTAAATTGCTATGTTTAGACAACTTGCGTTAAAAGTTAGAAACAAACTAATATCTCGGAAATTAATTCAAATTTTTGAATTATGAAACCTTATATGACATCCTCGGATCCATGCGGATAATTGGTGTTAATTTCACCGTACTAAGGTACACATTTTGGAAAGGAGTAGTTATGAAATACAAACAGTAATATAAATAGATACAAACCTTTTCGGTGTGAGTTTGGTTTTGAAATTCAGTCGTGTTCCTTTCGAGATGTGGGCATGAGATTGACTCTGTTTTATTTACTTTAGTTAATGCCGAACTGTTTACCATGGCTACGATATTCACACTCATACTTATTCTGTACACATCTAAATAGAAGTAGAGGAAAAAACCGATCAAGACGACCACATAGCGACACTTCCATACTGGCTCTTTTTCTCCTAAGTAATGAATAAGAAAATAGTCCGTGAAGAGAAAGATAAAATATACAGTAAAAAAACAGCAGGGCAGATAAGGCAGCAGGAAATAAAAAGTGAAACATTATTTAAACTATCTTTTTAGAATTTTTAAATTAATTTCTCAATATATATATAATAGTAAATTAATCTAATATTAAACTATTACTTGATATATATATATATTTTTTTTTACTATTACACTTTTCATTTTTATTTAATTTTATTTTCTACTTTTTAGCCTTTAAAATGTTTCATAGTTGCAATTTTACAGCCATTGGCAAGCTTGTATTGGCGCCTAATTAGATCAATTGATGTTTCAATTCTACGAGTTACAGAGGCGATCACCTCTGGCGGGCTAACGGAAAAAGGCCTTAAAATTAATGCATTTATTTATAATTAATTTCTAAAAATATTAAAATTATAATATATTTAATATTAATTAAAGTAGCACAAATGATAAAATGAGGCGGTGGGAGAATAAATTTAACTTTACACATTTAATTAACATCACAAAACAAAGAACGTAACATCACATGAACACATAACAAAACTAGAAGTACAGGGTGTCCATAATTAAACGACCCTACTTTAAAGTTGTCTACAGACAAAACTATTGGTCAGAAAGTTGTGAAATTTTGTGAAGGACATAATGAAGGAATGGGAATTTGTTTAAGCGAAAAAATTTTTTAGTTCAAAATTTCACCGCCAGAGGGCGTTTTTTAATAAATAACACATTTAGCATACATTTACGATAATTTACATACTACTTTATGGCATCAAAACATGTTCCTCATGACAGCTGTCATTTTCAGCTAACATCTGGAATAGTAAGATAGCATGTTCCACAGGTGACAGCAGTGTTTTCTGGGAAATTATAAAAACATGTCGCGAAAAAAAATTTGTTCAACATGTTTTGTTCAAATAAAATTTGTAACCTATCGTAAATCTATGCTAAATGTGTAATTCATTAAAAAAAACGCCCCCTGGCGGCGAAATTTTGAACTAAATTTTTTTTCGCGTAAACAAATTCCCATTCCTTCATTATGTCCTTCACAAAATTTCACAACTTTCTGACCAATAGTTTCGTCTGTAGACAACCTTAAAGTAGGGTCGTTTAATTATGGACACCCTGTATATTCTGTGGCCACTGCAGTACAATCAAAACATCTGAAAGATAGGGGTTGCTAGCGCCTGGACATACAAATATTTTTGTGGTGCTGCCATCTACAACTTACTTTCTGAAGTAAAAACACCACAAAAATATTTAATTGTCATCGGAAACACACCCCTGAACGTAATTTTTAAAATTCTAATATATGGGGAAGTGGGTTAAAAATAGATAACAAAATTCTATCTTTACATACAAAAACCAGGTTGAATGTAATAAAAGGGTGGTGAAATGTAAACAGTAATTTAAATAGATACAAACCTTTTCGGTGTCAGTTTGGTTATATAGTTATACTATACAGCGATGCTATTAATACTCAATTTAATAAAAGATTGTTATGCAATAAAACACTACTAGATGGAACCCGTCAAAATTTGACGGCAAAAAACTTGATAGTACCATAAAAATAAAATTCATAGCTGCTTTAAAATGTTTGAAACTTTTGCAAAATAATTCAAATAAATAAAAAACCCACTTTGAATTAAAGCTAGGTTGAAGAACAGCAATTGGCTAAGTTTCACTGGCACATGCACTCGCGGAATTTCTTTCATTTGACACATTTAGCGCTGTTGTGCAAGTAAATGGTAAGTGCCCCCTTGGGGAGGGGGAAATGGCAGGATGGACCAAGGAGATGCATAACATGAATAAGCAGTCAAAGACCTTTCAAACGATATGTAACATGAGGGGTGTGTGCAAAATTAAAAAAAGTACCCCCTTGGGGGGGGGGGTAAAGTAGGGGATGGACACGGTACATGCATAATATGATTAAGTGGTCACAGACCTTTCCAACGATATATAACATGAGGGTTGTGTGCAAAATTTAGAAAAGTACCTCTTTGGGGGGGGGCAAAGTGGGGAGATGGACATCAGAGATATGCATATGATTAAGCAGTCACAGACTTTTCCAACGATATATGACATGAGGGTTGTCTGCAAAATTTAGAAAAGTACCCCCTTGGGGGAGGGGGGGCAAAGTGGGGAAATGGACATTGGAGATATGCATATGATTAAGCAGTCACAGACCTTTCCAACGATATATGACATGAGGGTTGTCTGCAAAATTTAGAAAAGTACCCCCTTGGGGGAGGGGGAGGGCAAAGTGGGGAGATGGACATTGGAGATGCATAATATGTTTAAGCAGTCACAGACCTTTCCAACAATATATGACATGAGGGTTGTGTGCAAAATTTAGAAAAGTACCTCTTTGGGGGGGGGGGGCAAAGTGGGGAGATGGACATCAGAGATATGCATATAATTAAGCAGTCACAGACCTTTCCAACGATATATGACATGAGGGTTGTCTGCAAAATTTAGAAAAGTACCCCCTTGGGGGAGGGGGGGGACAAATTGAGGAGATGGACATTGGAGATGCATAACATCATTAAGCGGTCACAGACCTTTCCAACAATATATGACATGAGGGGTGTCAACAAAATTTAGAAAATTGCCCCCTTGGGGGGGGCAAATTGGGGAGATGGACATTGGAGATGCATATGATTAAGCGGTCACAGATCTTTCCAACAATATATGACATGAGGGGTGTCAACAAAATTTAGAAAAGTGCCCCCCTTAAAAGGGGGGAAATGGCGGGATGGACCCCGGAGATGCATAACATGAATAAGCAGTCAAAGACCTTTCCAACAATACGTAACATGAAGGGTTTGTGCAAAATTTACAAAAGTACCCCCTTGGGGGGGGGGGCAAAGTGGGGGATGGACACCGGAGATGCATAATATAATTAAGCGGTCACAGATCTTTTTAACGATATATAACATGAGTGGTATGTGCAAAATTTAGAAAAGTGCCCCAATTGACGGGGGAGGGGGGGGATGGACCACACAGATGCATAACATGAAAAGGCAGTCACAGGCCTTTCGAACGATATATCATATGAGTGGTGTCAGCAAAGAAAAGTCTCTGCCCCGTGTGGGCAAAACATACTCCCCCCCGCCGCCATAATTATTGATGCGGACTCATTTTTTAAATTCGTTCGCACCCCTCTTCTCCCGCAAAATGTGAATTTTAAAAACTCCCCTTCCGAATTTTTTTATACCAAAAGCACTTATGTCCATCGTCTGCATGCAGAGTTTTGTGCTTACAGACGCCAGACACAACAACACACACACAGACAGACGTTTACCGACATTAATAGCAGTGTTTCACCCAGACAGTTTCAGAAGGGTGCTGCACCCTGCCTGCCCTTTGGTTTGCAAAATAGCACCCTTCTTGCCCCTCATAAAAATAATTAGCACCCTTCTTGCCCCCTCCAGCAAAATAATTAGCACCCTTCTTGCCCCCTCCAGCAAAATAATTAGCACCCTTCTTGCTCTCAGTAAAAAAAGTGCCCTTTCTCCTTTTTGCATTAAAAAATTTGGTTTCATAATAAAAACTGACTCAATGTTGTCTTAAAAAGAGTGTTTTGACTTTGAAATATCAAAAGTGGCTTTAAAAACCAAAAGAATACCTTTAAGCTTTAACAATTAAAAAAGTGCCCTTAAGATTCTGAAAAGTGCCCTTAAGATTCTGAAAAGTGCCCTCAAAAATCCAAAAAGTGCCCTTAAGAATAAAAAAAGTGCCCTTTTTCTCACCAGCAGCACCTTGCCCCTTTTTAAACCTGGGGGAAACTCTGTTAATAGTATAGATGATACTCAGTGCCGACACATTTCACCCTTTATAATTCAGCCAATGAGTTGACAGTCGTTCATTTCCAGAAACGAAACAATAATTCTTTAGGATGAATTTTGTTTGTTTGGCGTCACAAACTTTTTAGGGCACCTGCAGACTAAAAACATATAATCAATCTTCGCGGGAAAAAAATCCTAGATTTCGTCAAATGATCACAGGAAAAACACTAATTTCATCAAAGGATCATGTAAAACGTGAATTTTGTTAAAAGGCCACAGAAAAACGTGATTTACGCAAAAGATGAGCAAATTTTGTCAAAGAATCGCAAAACAGGAAATTCCACCAAAAGATAGCACTTTCTTGCCAAATTTCGTCTAAAAATTTGCGGAATAAAATGTATTTTATCAAAAAATCGCTGGAAAACGCACATTTCGTTAAAGTATCGCGAGAAAAATGCGAATTTCTTCAAAGATTGCTGAAAAAACGCGAATTTCATCGAAGGATTGCTGAAAATTCATGAATCTTATCAAAAGGCAGCAGAGAAAATGTGATTATTATCAAAGCATTGCGAAAAAAGAAAATTTCGTCTAATGATCACAGAAAAACACAAATTTCATAAAAGAATCATGGAAAATAACGCAAATTTCGTGAAAAAAAAAAATCGCAGAAAAAACACAAATTTCGTCAAATTATCGCTGAAAAAAAACACGAATTACGTCATAGGATAGCTGAAAAAATTGTGAATCTCGACAAAAAAAAGATACAGAAAAAAATGCGAATTTCATTAAAGAATCACGAAAAAAAATGCAAATTTTGTTAAAGGATTGCGCAAAGAATGTGAATTTTTTGAAAGGTTCTTGTGAAAAATGAAACTGTCTTTATTAAAAACAGCACACACACAAACATCTATACAAACCTCAATACACACAAACATATTATAGGCAGGGCTTGAAATTCAATTTTTCCAAGGACGGGAGTCTCCCTACCAACATTTTTAAATGGAGGGGAGTTGTAATGTTTGGGAGGGAGAAAAAAAAATTTTAAACCCCACTATTATTTTACGTGTTATTTAAAGAATTACATTAATGCAGACATGACAAAATACCATTGAAAAAATTAAGTCAACTGAGAATGATTATGTAAAATGTTTATTTTTATTATAAAAAAGGGAAGAATGTTAAGTTTTATATATGCAGTGTATTTTTCAAGTTCCATTAAATGTGTTAGGGACCCTTAACAATTAGGTTGTTAAATAAATTTCTGACTTTAGATTTTACTTGATTGAGATTCACCGATCGATCGTGGAAAAGACGCAAAGTTCATCGATCTGTCGCAGAAAAAACGCTAAGTTTGTCGATCAGTCGGGGGAAAAAAGCAAATTTCGTCGATCGATTGCAGAATAAACACAAAGCTCGTCGATCTGTCCCCAAAAAACGCAAGGTTCGTCGATCAGTCGCTTAAAAAACGCAATGTTCGTCTATCTGTCTCAGAAAAAACGCAAAGTTCGTTGATCTGTCGCGGAAAAAACGCAAAGTTCGTCGATCAGTTGCGGAAAAAAGCAAATTTCGTCGATCGATTGCGGAATAAATGCAAAGTTCGTCGATCAGTCAGGGAAAAAAGAAAAATTTTATCGATCGATTGTGGAATAAACGCAAACTTCGTCGATATGTCCCCAAAAAACGCAAGGTTCGTCGATCAGTCACTTAAAAAACGCAATGTTCGTCGATCTGTCGCGTTCGTTTGATGTCGTTGTTGAAAATTTATGAATTTCTATTATTAAAGTAATTTTTTCATTTTACCGTATTTATTTTATTTTTGTGTTGTATGTATTTTGCTACTTTGAATTTTTTTAAACTAACCCTTTTTTTTTTGGAGAGTGAGAGAGAGAGATTTAGTAATTTGGTGACACGAAGTTCCGCAAATTCTTAAAATCCACAAATCGTTTCCAATGTAAACAATGAAATTTACAATTAAGTTGCAAGTGCAAAATTTCAGTTTTTTAAAATTTTCATGTCATTCTGTACACATTTTAATATGTCATTCTGATCATTATACATATTTAGTTACGCATTATTAATTATTTACTTGACCTTTACTTTTAATATTTTAAATATTTCAAACTTACAGCTGAATGTAATTATTAAAACATTTGAAATACTGCATTCGAAAAATGAAATTTCAGCTTAGAAACGCGACAATTACTATTAGGTTAAAAAAATTTAAAGTAGAAAAGTACTTATGATATAAAAAGAAGAAAAAAAAATACACCAGAATTTATCTGTATTACGAAAGCGGGAGAAATGATTTTCTGTGCTATACGAAAAGATATCCAAATAACTCAATCATAAACATAGAAATAGGTATCGGTTTCTATGTTCATGTGCACTCAATCCAAACTTGAAACTTTTAAAAAGGTCATTGAATGAATGAAATTCATCTCCGCCTTTCACATCCAGAAAACTTGCTGTGTCGCCAATTATGTTTATATTTTATATATATATATAAAAAAATAATAATTCAGGCACTTTTCCGTTATACGGACACCATTGTCGCCAAACATACATACATACATACATTTTGGCATAGTGTCCGTATAACAGAAAAGTACTAAAGTTCATGGTTTAAAATCACAATAAAATATCATGAAATTTATTGATTAGTTGTGGGAAAATATCGGGGAAATAATGTGTTTTTCGTGAATTTTTTGTTTTGTTAACAATGTGGTTAGAGAGCCAGGGAGAAATCCAGAAAACTTGCTGTGTCGCCAATTATGTTCATATTTTATATATATATATATAAAAATAATAATTCAGGCACTTTTCCGTTATACGTACACCATTGTCGCCAAACATACATACATACATTTACATACATACATACATTTTGGCATAGTGTCCGTAAAACAGAAAAGTACTAAAGTTCATGGTTTAAAATCGCAATAAAATATCATGAAATTTATTGATTAGTTGTGGGAAAATATCCGGGAAATAATGTGTTTTTGTGAAATTTTTTGTTTTGTGTTGTTGTGTTTAATTGTAAGCATTCATTATAATTTTCAGTGCATTATTAAATTGAAATTTTTGTTTAAAATATGTAAACAAAACAGTGACCAGAAACCTGCACAATTTCTAATATAGATAGATAGATAGATAGATGCATGCATGTAGTACTTTTAATTATTTGGTAAAAATACTGTGATCGTCACTGAAAAAACCTTAATTTAACCTAAAAGTAATTGTCGAGTGTTTAAGCTGAAATTTCATTTTACGAATACAGTATTTCAAATGTTTTAATAATTACATTCAGCTGTAAGTTTGAAATATTAAAAGTAAAGGCCAAGTAAATAATTAATAATGCATAACTAAAAGTAATTGTCGAGTGTTTAAGCTGAAATTTCATTTTACGAATACAATATTTCAAATGTTTTAATAGTTACATTCAACTGTAAGTTTGAAATATTAAAAGTAAAGGCCAAGTAAATAATTAATAATGCATAACTAAAAGTAATTGTCGAGTGTTTAAGCTAATTTCATTTTACGAATACAGTATTTCAAATGTTTTAATAGTTACATTCAGCTGTAAGTTTGAAATATTAAAATTAAAGGCCAAGTAAATCCATATACTTAAAGCTAACCTGCTTTTTAGTTTTTCGTGCAAAAATGCTATTTATACGCATGCGCGAGCATTCAGCTAATCAGCTAGAGGCTTTTACTATCTTCAGACGCGATGTTCCAGCCAATGAGGTGAAGGCTTTTTCCTCTCTCTAGAAGCGTATGTGTTCCATTTGGTTGTTCGGTTGTTGAAACTTTATAGATTTCTTTTATTAAGGTATTTTTTCATTTTACCGTATTTATTTTCTTTTTAAGTCGTATGTATTTTAGTACTTTGAATTTTTTATCACTAACCCTTTTTTTGAGAGAGAGAGGGATTTCGTGGCACGAAATTCCGCGAATCGTTTCCGATGTAAACAAACTAATTTTAAACTTTTAATATGTAATTCTGTGTGATATGATTAAATTCAGGTTTTCTCAGCGACGATCAGAGTATTTTTACCAAATAATTTTTGTATTAATCAAGCTTTTTTGGTTATTAAGCATAGCTAAACACGAAAGAAAACTTTGTTATTTTAAGATTTTGATGTGAATTATTTGCGTACATTTATAAGACGAGTTTCACTGAATAATTCAAGAAAAAAAAAATCTCATCATTATACATATTTAGTTATATGCATTATTAATTATTTACTTGGCCTTTACTTTTAATATTTCAAACTTACAGCTGAATGTAACTATTAAAACATTTGAAATACTGTATTCGTAAAATGAAATTTCAGCTTAAACACTCGACAATTACTTTTACTTATGCATTATTAATTATTTACTTGGCCTTTACTTTTAATATTTCAAACTTACAGCTGAATGTAACTATTAAAACATTTGAAATACTGTATTCGTAAAATGAAATTAGTTTAAACACTCGACAATTACTTTTAGTTATGCATTATTAATTATTTACTTGGCCTTTACTTTTAATATTTCAAACTTACAGTTGAATGTAACTATTAAAACATTTGAAATACTGTGTTCGTAAAATGAAATTTCAGCTTAAACACTCGACAATTACTTTTAGTTATGCATTATTAATTATTTACTTTTAATATTTCAAACTTACAGCTAAATGTAATTATTAAAACATTTGAAATACTGTATTCGTAAAATGAAATTTCAGCTTAAACACTCGACAATTACTTTTAGGTTAAATTCAGGTTTTCTCAGTGACGATCACAGTATTTTTACCAAATAATTAAAAGTACTACATGCATGCATCTATCTATCTATATTAGAAATTGTGCAGGTTTCTGGTCACTGTTTTGTTTACATATTTTAAACAAAAATTTTAATTTAATAATGTACTGAAAATTATAATGAATGCTTACAATTAAACACAAAACAAAAAATTTCACAAAAACACATTATTTCCCCGATATTTTCCCACAACTAATCAATAAATTTCATGATATTTTATTGCAATTTTAAACCATGAACTTTAGTACTTTTCTGTTATACGGACACTATGCCAAAATGTATGTATGTATGTAAATGTATGTATGTATGTTTGGCGACAATGGTGTACGTATAACAGAAAAGTGCCTGAATTATTATTTATAATATATATATATATATATATATAATATAAACATAATTGGCGACACAGCAAGTTTTTTGGATTTCTCCCTGTCTCTCTAACCACATTGTTAACAAAACAAAAAATTCACGAAAAACACATTATTTCCCCGATATTTTCCCACAACTAATCAATAAATTTCATGATATTTTATTGTGATTTTAAACCATGAACTTTAGTACTTTTCTGTTATACGGATACTATGCCAAAATGTATGTATGTATGTATGTTTGGCGACAATGGTGTCCGTATAACGGAAAAGTGCCAGAATTATTATTTTTTTATATATATATAAAATATAAACATAATTGGCGACACAGCAAGTTTTCTGGATGTGAAAGGCGGAGATGAATTTCATTCATTCAATGACCGTTTTAAAAGTTTCAAGTTTGGATTGAGTGCACCTGAACATAAAAACCGATACCTATTTCTATGTTCATGATTGAGTTATTTGGATATCTTTTCGTATAGCACAGAAAATCATTTCTCCCGCTTTCGTAATACAGATAAATTCTGGTGTATTTTTTTTTCTTCTTTTTATATCATAAGTACTTTTCTACTTTAAATTTTTTAATTGTCGAGTTTCTAAGCTGAAATTTCATTTTTCGAATGCAGTATTTCAAATGTTTTAATAATTACATTCAGCTGTAAGTTTGAAATATTTAAAATATTAAAAGTAAAGGTGAAGTAAATAATTAATAATGCATAACTAAATATGTATAATGATCAGAATGACATATTAAAATGTGTACAGAATGACATGAAAATTTTAAAAAACTGAAATTTTGCACTTGCAACTTAATTGTAAATTTCATTGTTTACATTGGAAACGATTTGTGGATTTTAAGAATTTGCTGAACTTCGTGTCACCAAATTACTAAATCTCTCTCTCTCACTCTCCAAAAAAAAAAAAGGGTTAGTTTAAAAAAATTCAAAGTAGCAAAATACATACAACACAAAAAGAAAATAAATACGGTAAAATGAAAAAATTACTTTAATAATAGAAATCCATAAATTTTCAACAACGACATCAAACGAACGTATCTCATCTTTCGTTTGTGATAAGGAACGCTCCTTTGGCCCCCTCCACTCATTGGCTGAATTGTAAAGGGCAAAATTGGGGGACAAAATGACTACAGCATTTCTGTCAAAAGAAAAAATCAGAAAATTCACAGAAAATAATTATTTTTGTTGCAAGTTGGGTTAACTGTCTTTATGGTTCGAGTCGATTTCAGACTGAGTGTAGATTTCTGCAAGTTGGATTTGGGTTAACCCGATTTTTCAAAAGTTAGTTCAAGTTCAGTATATTATTTCAGATTAAAACTATACCTATCAGGGCTTGAATTTCAGGGCGGGATTCGCGCGGAAAATTTTGAAATCCTGCCCAAAAAAGATCATGAGCGGGAGCCTCCCGCCCAAAAAATTTCAGCATTTTTGGAGAAATTTGCATTATTTAATTTACCTGCAACCGAACGATAAATTTCGTGATTTTTTTTTCCCCGCAACCGATTGACGGACTTTGTGTTTTTTCCGCGACTGATCGACGAACTTTGTGTTTTTTTCCGTGACAGATCAACGAACCTTGCGTTTTTTGGGGACATATCGACGAACTTTGCGTTTATTCCGCAATCGATTGACGAAATTTTTCTTTCTTCCCTGACTGATCGACGAACTTTGCATTTATTCCGCAATCGATCGACGAAATTTGCTTTTTTCCACAACTGATCGACGAACCTTGCGTTTTTTGGGGACAGATCGACGAACTTTGTGTTTATTCTGCAATCGATCGACGAAATTTGCTTTTTTCCCACGACTGATCAACGAACTTTGCATTTTTTGGTGACAGATCGACGAACTTAGCGTTTTTTCCGCGACAGATTGATGAACTTTTCGTCTTTTCCATGATCGATCGGTAAATCTCAATCAAGTAAAATCTAAAGTCAGAAATTTATTTAACAACCTAATTGTTAAGGGTCCCTAACACATTTAATGGAACTTGAAAAATACACTGCATATATAAAACTTAACTTTCTTCCCTTTTTTATAATAAAAATAAACATTTTACATAATCATTCTCAGTTGACTTAATTTTTTCAATGGTATTTTGTCATGTCTGCATTAATGTAATTCTTTAAATAGCACGTAAAAGAATAGTGGGGTTTAAAGATTTTTTTTCTCCCTCTCAAACATTACAACTCCCCTCCATTTAAAAATGTTGGTAGGGAGACTCCCGTCTTTGGAAAAATTGAATTTCAAGCCCTGCCTATAATATGTTTGTGTGTATTGAGGTTTGTATAGATGTTTGTGTGTGTGCTGTTTTTAATACAGACAGTTTCATTTTTCACACGAACCTTTCAAAAAATTCACATTCTTTGCGCAATCCTTTAACAAAATTCGCATTTTTTTTCGTGATTCTTTAATGAAATTCGCATTTTTTCCTGTATCTTTTTTTTGTCGAGATTCATAATTTTCTCATCTATCCTATGACGTATTCGTGTTTTTTTTCAGCGATAATTTGACGAAATTTGTTTTTTCTGCGATTTTTTTTTTTTCACGAAATTTGCGTTATTTTCCACGATTCTTTTATGAAATTTGCGTTTTTCTGTGATCCTTAGATGAAATTTTCTTTTTTCGCAATGCTTTGATAATAATCACATTTTCTCTGCTGCCGTTTGATAAGATTCATGAATTTTCAACAATCCTTCGATGAAATTCGCGTTTTTTCAGCAATCTTTGAAGAAATTCGCATTTTTCTCGCGATACTTTAACGAAATGTGCGTTTTCCAGCGATTTTTTGATAAAATACATTTTATTCCGCAATTTTTAGACGAAGTTTGGCAAGAAAGCGCTATCTTTGGGTGAAATTTCCTGTTTTGCGATTCTTTGACAAAATTTGCTCATCTTTTGTGTAAATCACGTTTTTCTGTGGCCTTTTAACAAAATTCACGTTTTACATGATCCTTTGATGAAATTAGTGTTTTTCCCGTGATAATTTGACGAAATCTAGGATTTTTTTCCCACCAAGATTGATTATATGTTTTTAATCTGCAGGTGCCCTAAAAAGTTTGTGACGCCTGTCGCTGCATTGCACGCATTCTGCCACGGTGTATCAAACAAACAAAATTCATCCTAAAGAATTATTGTTTCGTTTCTGGAAATGAACAACCGTCAACTCATTGGCTGAATTATAAAGGGTGAAATGTGTAGGCACTGAGTATCATCTATACTATTAATGTCGGTAAACGTCTGTCTGTGTGTGTGTTGTTGTGTCTGGCGTCTGTAAGCACAAAACTCTGCATGCAGACGACGGACATAAGTGCTTTTGGTATAAAAAAATTCGTAAGTGGAGTTTTTAAAATTCACAACATTTTGCGGGAGAAGAGGGGTGCGAACGAATTTAAAAAATGAGTCCGCATCAATAATTATGGCGGCGGGGGGGAGTATGTTTTGCCTACACGGGGCGGAGACTTTTCTTTGTTGACACCACTCATATGATATATCGTTCGAAAGGCCTGTGACTGCCTTTTCATGTTATGCATCTGTGTGGTCCATCCCCCCCCCCCTGCCAATTGGGGCACTTTTCTAAATTTTGCACATACCACTCATGTTATATATCGTTAAAAAGGTCTGTGACCGCTTGATCATATTATGCATCTCCGGTGTCCATCCCCCCACTTTGCCCCCCCCCCCAAGGGGGTACTTTTGTAAATTTTGCACAATCCCTTCATGTTACATATTGTTGGAAAGGTCTTTGACTGCTTATTCATGTTGTGCATCTCCGGGGTCCATCCCGCCACTTCCCCCCCCCCTTAAGGGGGGCAATTTTCTAAATTTTGTTGACACCCCTCATGTCATATATTGTTGGAAAGGTCTGTGACCGCTTAATGATATTATGCATCTCCAATGTCCATCTCCACACTTTGCCCCCCCCCCCTCCCCCAAGGGGGTACTTTTCTAAATTTTGCAGACAACCCTCATGTCATATATCGTTGGAAAGGTCTGTGACTGCTTAATCATATGCATATCTCCAATGTCCATTTCCCCACTTTGCCCCCCCCCTCCCCCAAGGGGGTACTTTTCTAAATTTTGCAGACAACCCTCATATCATATATCGTTGGAAAGGTCTGTGACTGCTTAATCATATGCATATCTCTGATGTCCATCTCCCCGCTTTGCCCCCCCCCCCAAAGAGGTACTTTTCTAAATTTTGCACACAACCCTCATGTTATATATTGTTGGAAAGGTCTGTGACCACTTAATCATATTATGCATTTTCCGTGTCCATCCCCTACTTTACCCCCCCCCCCCAAGGGGGTACTTTTTAAAATTTTGCACACACCCCTCATGTTACATATCGTTTGAAAGGTCTTTGACTGCTTATTCATGTTATGCATCTCCTTGGTCCATCCCGCCATTTCCCCCTCCCCAAGGGGGCACTTACCATTTACTTGCACAACAGCGCTAAATGTGTCAGATGAAAGAAATTCCGCGAGTACATGTGCCAGTGAAACTTAGCCAATTGCTGTTCTTCAACCTAGCTTTAATTCAAAGTGGGTTTTTTATTTATTTGAATTATTCTGCAAAAGTTTCAAACATTTTAAAGCAGCTATGAATTTTATTTTTATGGTACTATCAAGTTTTTTGCCGTCAAATTTTGACGGGTTCCATCTAGTAATTAATAATGCATAAGTAAAAGTAATTGTCGAGTGTTTAAGCTGAAATTTCATTTTACGAATACAGTATTTCAAATGTTTTAATAGTTACATTCAGCTGTAAGTTTGAAATATTAAAAGTAAAGGCCAAGTAAATAATTAATAATGCGTAACTAAATATGTATAATGATGAGATTTTTTTTTCTTGAATTATTCAGTGAAACTCGCCTTATAAATGTACGCAAATAATTCACATCAAAATCTTAAAATAACAAAGTTTTCTTTCGTGTTTAGCTATGCTTAATAACCAAAAAAGCTTGATTAATACAAAAAAATTTTCGTAAAAATACTGTGATCGTCGCTGAGAAAACCTGAATTTAATCATATCACACAGAATTACATATTAAAAGTTTAAAAAACTGAAATTTTACACTTGTTTACATCGGAAACGATTCGCGGAATTTCGTGCCACGAAATCTCTCTCTCTCTCTCAAAAAAAGGGTTAGTTATAAAAAATTCAAAGTAATAAAATACATACGACTTAAAAAGAAAATAAATACGGTAAAATGAAAAAATACCTTAATAAAAGAAATCCATAAAGTTTCAACAACCGAACAACCAAATGGAGTCGTAGTAATCCACATACGCTTCTAGAGAGAGGAAAAAGCCTTCACCTCATTGGCTGAAATATCGCATCTGGAGATAGTAAAAGCCTCTAGCTGATTAGCTGAATGCTCGCGCATGCCTATAAAAGGCATTTTTGCACGAAAAACTAAAAAGCAGGTTAGCTTTAAGTATATGGATGTAAGAGAAAGTCGGTGTAAAACTGCATACCTTCACTGCGAAAAAAAAATGCTGATTTTACTGTATAATATTGGCATCGCAGCTGCCAGTATTATACCATAAAATTAACAGTAATAAACAGTAATATAAGCAGTAATAGACTGCCGCGCATGCGCTGTAGTGTATTTCGGCTTAGCGTATTAGCGTATTACATTTTAGCCGTCACCTTGTTGCAAAGAAAATGAAAATAGCCATTCGATTGAGGTTAACTCTTTTTTACAATTTGTGTTTTAAAAAGTAAACTTAGTGGACTGTTTTCATGCTGAAATTGTACCAAATTTTCTCATTTTTAGTACTAACACCCAGAGTCTGAGTCATGCAAGAGCATGCGTGGCAGTTCCCCGGGTCCCCATGGCTGATTGTTTAAAATAGTGATCAAAAGCGACCAAATTCTTATATTTTCAAATATTTAGGAAAGGCGTGTGCCTCCTGCACTTTCCCTCCCTGCTACACGCACCGCCCCACCCCCGATTTTTTTTTTTAATTTATACAAAAGTACTTACTTTAGTGTATGATGAATGCAGTAACAACATCACAAGTATTGACATTAGCTGTTAGTTTGACATTGCTGTTAGTATAAATGCATGCCTGCACTTGCTTTTCCATGTTATGGAACCACCCAAATGCATATTGAGGCAGTTTAAAGATTAAATTTTATAATGTGGCAGACAATTTCATGATATTATGATAAATAGCCAAGAGTTACTGAAAGAGCTGTATTTACATTTCAAAGGCTCACGTGAGCCCTTATAATTCTATACCAAAAAAAAAAAAAAATGTGTCTGTTAAATTTGTGACCATCTCTCTTGTGATACTCTGTATAGATATGTGAATAGTACCTGGTTCGAAATTCACTTATTCATACAATAGATATGGAGTTTAGTATTCGTCACTTCAGTATAATTCAGTAACAGTTTCTACGGATAGATAGAACGGGAAGCGGAGGGCAGAATTATTCTTGCCCCTGGGGCACTAGATAGGGTCCTGGACATCTAATTTTAACATCATATTTGAATTTTTTGGAAAAAATTACCGTGGGATACCAAACGGCAATTCGGTACAGAAGTTTTGGAATTACGCAGCTGTAAAGTTAATGTTAAATTTGAAAAAAATAATAACCGTTAATAATATAAATAAGTGACCGTTAATGTTAAATTCGTTTTTGATAATGGCAAAACAAACAATGCGTCTAGTTTTATAAGAATAACTGAAAAGTTACTTGGCGGAATAAGCTAAAATTTTTGATTCACATATGTGGAACTTCTAAAAACCAAGAATAATACAATATGGAAATTTCAACTTTTATCTCCTTCACACTGATGCGCCGAAAAGTAAAACATTAAAATTGTATTAGTTTAATCATAATATGCATGTTTCATATATATGCATGTTGTGACACATGTTTACTTTTAATTATAAATTTGTAAAATATTTCGTCTTGTGAGGTTGATTGATATAGCAGCAGACAATAACTCCAGTAAGCTGAATTTCTAACTCAATAAAGGCTAAACAAATTCCGAACCATTAAATAATCGATCTGCTTTTTAGATTCTTACCAGTTTCCTTTTCTCTTATCTCTATTATAGCTATAATTCTTTCTTTGACTTCATCTTAATTCTTACGAAATCTATAAACTATTTTCAACTAAATTCATCTACTACCACTAGCATGTATTTACTACCTCTCAATGAGTGTACTTTCATTGGTCCTCATAAATCAACATGTAACCTTTCTAAAATGTGTGTTGTACCTTCTTATAACTTAACTAGCAAGCTACGCCCGCTACGCTGATCAATTTCTCTTAACGAACTTTTAATCAAACAAAATATTGACATTTCGCAATTCACTCTTATATTTTAACAGAATAATAAGGCTACTATAATTTATAACTCGTGCCAATATACACGTCAGAACACGTCGCCCTTATCATTATCTTTTTACGCATGAAGGTTTCGCTATGGTACTCCATTGTGAAATTTGGTAATTTTTGAAATTCAATATTTGAAAAACTGCATAATCATTAGATTTGAAATTTATATCAAGAAAAATACAATTTTCTGGAACGTTTTTCGCTAATCCACCTCCCTGGGATTAATGGCGCCGACATAAAATGTAGCCTATGTTGGAGCAGTGATTGTCACCATCAATTTGCCTCCATCACTTTTGAAATCAGTTCTGTAGTTCCAGAGATTCCATAGAAATTGTAATTCAGACTGTTTTTAGAACGCTTTTCGCTTATTTCAGACTTTTAAATTTCGAATTTTTTTTCAATTTGTTCTTAGAGAGCATTTACATTTTATAAGTAACTACAATGCCAAATTTCAAATTTCTAGCTCCTTCAGTATAAAAAAAATCGCAATTTTAGAACGTTTTTTGCTCCTTGCACCCCCGTCGGGTTAGTGGCACCGACATAAAATATAGCTATGTTGGGGCACGTGTTGTCGCCATCAATTTGCCACCATCACTTTTGAAATCGGTTCTATAGTTCCAGAGATTCCATAGAAATTGTAATTTAGAATGTTTTTAGAACGCTTTTTGCTTATTTCACCCTTTTAAATTTCGATTTTTTTTTAAATTTGTTCTTAGAGAGCATTTACATCTTACAAGTAGGTCAATGCCAAATTTCAAATTTGTAGCTTCTTCGGTATACAAAAAATCGCAATTTTAGAACGTTTTTCGCTCCTGCACCCCCCCTGGTCAGTGGCACCGACATAAAATATAGCCTATGTTGGACCAGGGGTTGTCACCATCGATTTGCCATCATCACTTTTGAAATCGGTTCCATAGTTCCAGAGATTCCACAGAAATTGTAATTTAGAATGTTTTTAGAACGCTTTTCGCTCATTTCACCCTTTTAAATTTCGATTTTTTTTTATTTGTTCCTAGAGAGCATTTACATCTTATAAGTAGCTACAATGCCAAATTTCAAATTTCTAGCTCCTTCGGTATACAAAAAATCGGAATTTTAGAACGTTTTTCGCTCCTGCACCCCCTGGGGTTAGTGGCACCGACATAAAATATAGCCTATGTTGGAGCAAGGGTTGTCACCATCAATTTGCCTCTCATCACTTTTGAAATCGGTTCAGTAGTTCCAGAGATTCCATAGAAATTGTTATTTAGAATGTTTTTAGAACGCTTTTCGCTTATTTCACCCTTTTAAATTTCGAATTTTTTTTTAATTTGTTCTCAGAGACAGCATTTATATCTTATAAGTAGCTACAATGCCAAATTTCAAATTTCTAGCTCCTTCGGTATACAAAAAATCGCAATTTTAGAACATTTTTCGCTCTTGCACCCCCCTGGGGTCAGTGGCACCGACATAAAATATAGCCTATGTTGGAGCAGGCGTTGTCACCATCAATTTGCCATCATCACTTTTGAAATCGGTTCGGTAGTTCCAGAGATTACCCCCTACAAACAAACAAACAAACAATCTTTCCTCCTTTATAATATTAGTATAGATTAAATGGTGTTCTTATTTTTCTTGAATGCATACTTCACGTTTTGCTTCTTCCCCATTCATCTTCTCGAATCCTCTTATAAGATTTTCCTTCGTCATTCTTTGTACGTACATATAATTTATATGTCCAAGTCGTCTGTGACGTAGTGTGTTTGATTCATTTGTCCGAAAACAACTTTCCCTTCTACCTTCATCTGTTTCGCGTACAATTAAATTTATTTTAAATGTACTATCTTCAAATGTTCTTTTAGCAAGTAATTCACCTGTGTTATCAAATATAATACATTTTCATTTTCTCCCTAAACGTGGAATAGACATAAAATTTTCTCTTATATTAGGTACGCAGAGAATATCTGTCAGTTTGATTGTTGTTTCACCAAATTCCCGATCATAAGATGGTAAAATGAACATTTTCCACTATACTTCGATTGTATTGATCACTCACTGTCTGCAGTTGCATTTTTTGTATCTTCAGGTTACCCTTCAACAACAGTATTATCTTTATACGTCATGTATGAAGTGCATGCTGAATCTAATATCCAAGTTATTTAGCCGAAACTTTCAGATTTTTTACACTACTTTTTATTAAATTTATTATAACGGCAATGTATGTTCATCAGTAAAAAATGCACATTCTTTGATTTTCTTATTTGAAACATTATTATTCTTACTGTAATTCTTATTGGTGTTTGAGTATAGTCTTACTTCCTCAAATCATTTAACTGTGTTACTATAACAATTTAAATTTTTTTGTTAAGTGGATATTCTCTATTTTTTCAGTGTATTAAGTGATGTAATATATTAAGTGTATTAGGTGTATAAATTACATAGATCATATACAAGGCTGCACGAAATAATTCGTATACATTATTGGCTATGGTCAATAATTGTTGAAAATGCATATTTGCTGTGTTAAATGTTTTTTTTAAATTGTTTATTTAGATATCTCATTTCATTGTATGAAAAAATATTAAATTTCTCAACAATATTGTGACAGTATTGGAAAGTGTTTCATAAGCATAAATGCTTGATGTACGATTTTTCTTTCTTGTTTTTTATTTATAAATACTTTATACTCATTGTTTTGCTTTAAATGTTTTTTAAATATACTTTCTTTTTTATACGTAAATATTTAAGAAATATTCAAACTTATTTTTTTTAAAAATTAGAAATTGTAACGTTCAGTCATTTTAAATTTTTGATACATCTTCTCAGAGACCAACTCTTATTGTAATATTTCTTTTCATTTTGGGGGTACAGTAAAGAATAAATATTAATTTGTCTTCAGAATTAGCAAAAATATTTACTTAAAAAATGTTAATTTTTAAAAGAATATACTGTTTTTTTTATGAACAGTAATTTAAACTACGAGAATCATATTTTTAAATTTCTTGCTCAAAGAAAAAAATCTCAACGGCAGTTCAAAGACTGAAAACGCCTGTATCACTGAAAATCATCGCACAAAGTACCATGGCTTTCTCATTGATGGATATTTAAATATTTCACAAGATAGATTTGATAAATATCTAAATTTAGAAATACTTTTAAGCAGTACTTTATACAACAAAAATCATATTTTCTAATTTTTTGTTTAAAAAAATGACATCTCAAACATAATTCAGAGAATGTTTATTGAAAAGTACTCCAGAAAGTGTCTTTCTCTTTTATACAAATTTAGATCCATCACAAGATAGAATTGATATATATCTAAATTTAGATGTATTTCTATACTGTACTTTGTACTACAAGAACCATATTTAAAAAAAATTGCTTAAAAAATTATCCCAAACATAATTCAGAGACTGTATTATTAAAAATTACTGCACAAAGTATTATGGCTTTGCATTTTGTACAAATTTAGACATATCAACAAGACCGATTGGTTATGTATTTCAAAATTTAGATATGTTTTAAAACAATACTTTATACTACAAAAATCCTATTTTCAAATTTTTTGCTTAAAAAAAAATTCTTTTGAAAGAATGTATTATAGAAAAATACTCCACAAAGTATCATAGTTTAATATTTTATATAAATTCAGAAATATCAATGCAAATAAAATAAAAACATTCTGATATAAATGAACTTAAATCCTTTTAAGAGGCACTACGCACTATATAAGGTAAAATGTGTTATATATTTTAATCTAAATACCGTATAAAAATGCAATTTGAATAATTTTATTCTAAAAACTTCCGTTTTTTAAAGCCAAAAATATAAACACCTTTCCCAGATTTTTGCATCCAGAACCAACTTAAAACTAAATTTTTTATCACATATTTATTTTCGCAATACCTTGAACTAATTATATGATAAACATGAATACAGCACTTACCATTTGGATATGCTTTTTCAGACAATGATAATTCTTTGGATATTGTACAAATGACATTATCGAAACCGTCTTTTTTGGGTTTCTTTAAATCCCATGAACCAGTATTTTTCATGCTTCAGTTAATGTTTAGTATAACACAATGCCCTGATTGAAATTTTATCTGAAGAGTTCCTGAAATTAAAAAAAATAATAATCATTACCATGAATGAAAGATTTCCAGAAACGTTCTCTAGTAGCGTAACAGTTTTTGTTCAATGTTGTTTATTTTGGCTATATATTGGCCAGATTTGGCAAGAAAAAATTGTCCCAAAATAGGGATTATTACATTTTACAAATACTACAAAGATATTGGTAAGGTTGGGATATTTCTGCAATATGTGTGCTTCATTAACCCTACTTCCAATGTAACGCCAACATTTCTGCAACATTGGTTTTTCATTAACCCTACTTCCAATGTAACGCCAACATTTCTGCAATATTGGTTTTTCACTAACCCTACTTCCAATGTAACGTCAACATTTCTGGAATATGGGCGTTTTATATACAATACTTCCAATGTAACGCCAAAATTTCTGCAATATTGGAGTTTCATTGCCAATATTTTTAATGTAACGTCAACATTGCTTCTACATTGGCGCTTCATTGTTAATACTTCCAATGTAACGCCAACACTTCTGAAATATTGGCGTTACATTGTAATTCACCCTGCATAACCAATAAGCAGGATAATCTTCCTATTATTGACTAATAGCTAATTCCTAAAGCGCTAATTTTAGAGATATAGTTCCAATTTACAAAATGTTTCAAATGTTGTTTTTCATCACATGAAAAGCAATTAAAGTTAAAATAGTAATTTTTTAAGTTGCTAAATTTAACTTATTATATGGTCTTTGGATCCTATAAGTTCTATTTAGAAAACTGTCTCCGTGCTATAATATATAAAACAATAAAAATACCATTTTTCTATGACCGAAATTTATGGAATTGTGATTTTATCTAATTTTTGGAATTTTTGGCGATTTCGGGCACTTGGAAAAAGCATTTTCAGTATCAGAAAATGCTGAAAATTCATTTATACTATTGCAAAGAAAGTCAATTTTATCATTGATAAACAGAATAAAACAATAATAGTACATTAACTTTATTTTATATGCTATATATAAATACCTGAATATAAATAAAAGTCTTTAAAGCGTGAAAGATTTAAAAATATTATAAGGAAATCAAACCACAATGGAAATCATATGAAAGTAAATACTTAAACATTCGTGAAAAATTAAAATATATTATGAAAGTAATTAAAATTCCAATATAGTTAGAGTATTTTTATCAACGCTTTTACGATTTTTGTTTTGACCACCAGATTTTTCATAAAACATTTAGTTTCTACTTTCATGTACCCTAACAAAAGCGTGTTTTGTTTTAAACAAATATTTCGTTTTGTGTTTTTTAATAATTGTGATTTCATTCAGAGTTTTCGGGATTCAAAAATAATGCATTCAAATAATAAAACAGAAAAGAAAACTGAAAGAAAACTTACTTCAAAACAAATTGTGTCGACAAAAAGTGAGACGCTATTTCAAATATTGGCCTTCAGCATATGTAAAGCCATTTAAATAATAATAAAGAAACATTTAAAAAAAGTTATTAAATGTATATTTTTATCTGGTCCCTGGATCTTGTAAGTTATAGTTAAAAAGACTCTTTCACTGCTCTAACATGCAAAACATTAAAATTACCTTTCTTCCATAACCAAAAATTACTTAGTTATGATACTTTGAGTTTTAAGAATTTTTGAAATTTCGTTGCAATAAAAATTGAAAAACGAGTTTTCAGTAACGGAAAATACTAAACATTTGTTGATAGTGTTAAAACAAAGTAAATTGGACCTTTGATAAACATAATAAAACAATAATAGTACATTGACTTCTTTGTTACACCTGAAAATAAATAAAAATCATTAAAGCGTGTGGATTTGAAAAAATACGATTAGGAAATTAAGCCACAATAAAAATAATGAGAAATAAAATTCCTAAACTTTTATGAAAAAATAAATTATACTATGAATCTGATTAAAATTTCAATTTAATTAGAGTATTTCTAAAAAAACACCTCTTGCTTTTACGATTTTTGTTCTGACGACCAGATTTTTGATTAAAAAAATTGTTTTCTGCTTTCAAGTACACTAACAAAAGCGTGCTTTTTTAAAACAAATCTTTTTTGTGTGTTTTTTAATAATTCGGGATTTTATTCAGAGTGTTTGGGATTCAAAAAGCAATGCATTACAATAATGAAAAAGAAAAAGAACGCTGGAATAACACTTACTTCAAAAGAAATGGTGTTGATATATTGGATGGCAAAGAGTGAGACGCTATTTTCGGCGCGTTGGAAAATTCAAACACCTAGATAATGACCTGGATAACAACCTGTATACTTATTCTAATATTATTTTCCGTGAGATTTTTTTTTATTGCCACCAAAATAGCCTATTTAGTCAAAACAATTGTTAGTGGCTAATATGAATTTTACGTATAAAAAAAGTTTGTTGTGCGTCGAAAACACAGAATAATAAATTCTGTTGACTACTTACCTTTCAGATGAAATTGTGTCATGCTAATTTTTTTTTTTTTTTTTTTTTTTTTTTACACGGACTTTCATTTATAACCTTATGTAAGTGTTGAAGGACATTCACGTTTCTCGGGATTTATAAGTCTTTTTTCTCTGACGAAATTATCATAGCCAGTGTTCATCTCTAAATTCAGTAAAGCCTTCGCCAAAAACAAACGCAATTTTTTACTCATTTCGATTGCTTTACGATTGCATTCAAAGATATGCAACAAACAAAGTGAGCACGTTATCTTTTTCCTATGATTAATTCATTAGGTTACATCCAGTAATACTAAAGTACGAAAACAAAAATATACTAGTAGGGGAGATGGGGGATGAATGGGACAAGGGATGGATGGGACGTTCTCAATATTTCAGGCAATAAACTTTTTTTTAGTTGCTTCCTATCCTCATAGATTTCACTGCCATGGTGTGCTTCAGAACCAAAAGCAAGACCACATGGCTGCTTTCAGTTTCCTTCAAATTGTCATTTCCTGAAAACTCTGCTTAAAAGTAATTTTTTTTTACATTTGAACTTGCTTAAATATCTTATGCAATATAAACAATTAAAATATGTTGTAGTTTTTTATTTCAAGGCTCAATATTGGTAATTAAAATGAATGCATATTAACCATTGTGACAAAATAATTTCTGAGACAAAATGGCTGACAATTGAATATATGCATCATGGGGATGATTGGGACATTTCAAATGGGATGAATGGAACTGTCTCATCCATCCGTAGAGGATGCTGAAAAATATATTTATTATCTAAATAATATTATAGGTTGATAAATTAATAATTTATGGTAATTATTCTTTTAACATTTCATCCTCATTGTAGCCATTGTTTTCAGCCATTGAATGCTTCCGTTTATGGGCCTTTTAAGGCAAAGCTGAGATGAGTCCAAGATGATTGGCTAAAAAATAATCTTGGAGATCATATTACAATTTATAATCCCTCAGCTATTGCCAAGGAGGCATTTTTGTCAGCTTTTAGTCCTTAACATTGAATACGGGGAGGAAAATGTTTGTGTCCCATTCATGCCTGCTGTGGGGATGATTGGGACATAGAAGAACTTCTTTTTAAATTTCATTTATATTTCTGTATAATAATAATCTTGAATAAATATTGTGCATAAGATGTAGTCAAACACTTAATGTATGACATATGATATATAATATTGATAATAACTTAAATAAAATATTTAAAATAACGATTTTTGTGAAAATGTCCCATTCATCCCCCATTTCCCCTACGATTAGTAGTCTTGGAACTGGCATTTGAACAACGATGGCAAGAAAATCTTGCATAAAGTATATATTATTTTAAGATATTATATGATAGATGATTATATGATATGAATGTACGCCCGCTACGCTGGTCAATTTCTGTAGACTCTATTACGGAATAGGTCAGCTTAAAAAAAAAATGAATAATTGTGTTACAATACTTCAAATATAATGAAATTGATATGCCTGATTGAGGTGGCCTAAAATATGCTATTTGTCGTGAATTAAATAAAAATCATGTGTTCTATAGCCAGTATACACGTCAGGACAGATTGCCGTTATCGTTATCTTTTTACGCGTGAAGGTTTCGCTATGGTACACCATTGTGAAATTTGGTAATTTTTAAATTCAATATTTGAAAAACGGCATAATCATTAGATTTGAAATTTATATCAAGAAAAATACATTTTTTTACTTTTCTAAAGCAGTTTGTTTAACAATTTTCTGTTTGTTTAACAAAGTTAACTTTTCGAGCTATTAATTTTTTCAGTAACTTCAAAAGTTTAATTTTCCGAGATTAATCTGTAGCAACGATTAGCGAAAAAAATAGTCGTCAGCAACGCGTAGCTTTTCATTAAAGAAAATGTTGTGGACATCACAAAACTTTCGTCTATATAAATCAAATCATCTACAAGCAAAATTAAATGACAGTTGACTCGTTCTGGAGATATAGCTATTGCTGAAATCCGGAAAATAAGAGAATTGCTGCGACACCTGTTGGGCGGTGTACACCCAAACCTAATACGGATCTATTTCTGTCAAGATCTAACAGAATTTGAAATTTGGTGAAATCCCACGCATTAAATCTTAAGATATTTGAATACCGGAAATCAGTACAAACACAGCATAGAAGTAGCCCCTGTTGGAGAATTTACGCCCAGATCTAATCAGCGTCTATTTATGTCACGGTCTAACAGAATATGAAGTTTAATAAAATTCCGTGTCATGAGACATAGATATTGCGGAAATCATAACAGAGCCACCTGTTGAGCAATTTACACCAAAAACTAATCAGCACCAATTTGTATCAAAGTCTAACTGAATCTAAAGTTTTATTAAATTGCGTGCATTTGTCCTTGAAATAGAACACCAACAAAATTGCGCGTTTTTTTCCTAAATTAAATTTTAGTTTAATATGAGGAGTTTATAAAAATCTGTAGATAGTATACAGGGTTGTACAAAATTATTCGAGGATGATTTTCACCGTCTACCGCCTACCATTCCATCTATTGGCGGAAATTGCTGAAGATCAATTTTCGACTATGCTATTCTTTGTGTAACTAAGCTAAATTTTAGCATACTATGTAGTGTATATGCAGATCTACAGATTATATACAGGGATGCACAAAAATTTCCAATACTTTTCCATCTATATACGGTGATTGCTGAAATCTGGTTTCACCTTTTTAAACGCTGAATTTCTGCAGCAGTATTCTGGAAGTGTTGGAAAGTGTTTCATAATATATGCTTGAAGCATAGTATTTCTTTCTTGTTTACTTTTAGTTTCAATAAATGTCAAATTGTAAACGATTATTTTGTTTTTCCATCTTATTTCTTTGCACAACGCTAATAAAATATATTTATTTTTTAATTTTGGGAAAATAAAAAATGCCAAACCATATATGTGCTGTAAGAATTCGGAGACTTAGAGGAAAAGGACTCATTTTCGCAGTCGTGAGTAAAATGCTTCAAATTCATGTATGAAAATGACCGTTTTCATTTAAAAATGACTCAGTTTCAATAATGGAATTTCGCCATTTAGCCCCTTCAATCTTTTTATTACGGGGTTTAATCTTTTGATTACGGGGTTAGAACACCGTACGTCTCGGCGACTATTCTTTTATTCTATTCATACTACTTTTATAAAAAAAAAAACAAAAAAACAATGGCACTCCGGGAGTGCCGACAGAAGTGAAAACTTGAACAATTACGTGTGTATTTTTTGAATCGTCAGGAAACGTTTTATTGCGCAGGAAATACTTTTAAATGAAGTGTTTTTTTTTATTCATTATTATAAACTACTACTACAAAAATTATATTACAATTTTCATTTAATGCGCTATTGTACATAAAAAATAATGCATATTATTTTACATAAAAAATTGCAATCTATTGCTTAAAACGTAAATTTACAAATAAATGAAATATAAAATTTTATTAATTGGTATTCTTTGAAGTGAATACCAATGAAACTTATGAATTTTCATCCACAATTTAAACAACTCTCAATACATTCATCAGTTCTTCCATGAGATTTAGTTTCATATCTTTTGTAATAACATTTATCTGCAAAATAGGGTTCCCGCTTCATATCACTCCAAAAATGACTTCTTTGCTGCCTGTCTTGTTTACGGTATTCGTGAACATTGTGCTTTTTTCTATCTTCATACTGCGCGTATTGTTTGCGGTATCTATAATTTCTATCAACAAACTTTTCTTTTCTATAAAATGATTTCACTTCATTCCCGTATCGGTAACCACGTTTCTTAAAACTTTCGTGAAATATTTCATTATTTTCATTATTTTTTATATTACTTCCGTCTATTTTTCTCGTGCTCGTTAAATTATAATATTTTCCGTGTTTTGTTATTTAATTTTCATCTTTTGATTTGGTCTCGCGAGTTGAGTCACTTTTATCTGTTTTCACCGCGCGTGCTAAATTTATCTTGAAATTATTTTCTGAATTATTTTTATTCATAATAACAATCATTTCGCTTTCTGCACGTGAACTATTTCCTTTTGATACTTTCGCTTCATTGTATGAATTGGCAACATATACAGAGGTGTCGGTAACAGTAACGGTAACAGTAACGGTAACAGTGTCGCGAATTCAATGGTTTTTTCCCATCTCAAAAAAATGCCCAACGCGCCTAAAGAAGTTTTCACTTCAAAAATCTTTGCCAAACACTTATACTAGAATATTTACAAGAGGCATCACAACAAAGAATTTTTTTTTGTAAATTGTGGTACAATTTAACATGAAAAAAGCATACACTATTTTCAATTAATTATTTTTAAAGGATTGCTGTTAAAATTTTTTACAAAGGCGTTAAAAGTAAAATGGTTTATCGGGTAAAAATGACATTTGTGTTTATCCGATTCTTTTTCCACGATTTTATCTGGCCGTCCTTTTTTCATTGGTTGCAGTTTCATTTTCGAGGTTGTTTATATTATTTGGCACAAAATTTCACTTTTTATAAGATTGCGTTAATGTCAAGGCTCCTATAACAAACAAATACCGTATTACCTCCCATAAAATGTGATAAAGATTTGGTTAATTATATATGTTTTTACCTGTCAAGAGTGAAATGTTTTGCTTAATTAATGCATTTCTTCTTTTTTTTATGTTATTAAAATGAAGTCACGGGTAACAGCTAGTACATATATAAATAACAAAGAATAGTAGTAAAATAATATAAGAAATATATTATATTCGTAGAATAAAATTGGGATTGATTATTTTCAAAACGCTATTACTTAATTTTTTTTATAGTTTTCATCCAATTTAATATCACATTTATCTCATTTTCAATATGCTTGTTTTTGTTATAAAACGCGTATTAAAGAACATTCATTCCACACAATTTATAGTTTCAGGTGTCCATTATGTTCTTACTTCTGCGATTTATATTCATAAATGAATAAGAAAAGGCCATAAAATTGTTTGTACAGTAAGTCTTTCATTGTATAAAGGTTGAAATTTGAATAAAGAATCCTTGGTTACATCATATTGATGATTTCAATCGAGTAAAATACAATGACTCTCTACGCAGTATCCCAAAAAAGAATTATTCAGTTACGTAAAATAAATAAATCGGTACCATAAGATTTTTTTGCAGATGGAAATCGTTGTGTGTGATCATTATCGGATTTTTTTTTTTGAGCAAAAATACATTGCTCAAAACAATTAAATGATATTGAGGTTGTGGATGGATCTTGCGGCTGGGGAATTGTTTAGATGATTGATACATGATCGATAGACGTGGTAGGTTATATGAGAAAAAAATACACATGTTTTGCAGAAAAAATGCATTATATTGAGCATTTGGGAACAAAAGAAAAAAAAATATTTATGCATATGAGATAAAACGAATAGAAAAGATGTTTCCTTCAAAGAAAATCGCTTTTAGTAGGGGTACGATTTCCCCGGAAGACCAGAAACGTTGAACACCTTTGAGGCATGGAGTCAATGAGGCCATTAATGAGGAACTGGGGTATTCTGCCCCACTCCTCCAGAAGAACTCTTTCCAGTTGAGAGAGTTTGTGGGAGTGGTTGGCGGCCAGCAACTTGTCTGCCTAGAATGTCCCAAACATGCTCTATTGGGTTCATGTACGGAGAACACCTTGGAGCATGCCATTCGTATTATGTCTTTCTCGAAAAGGAAATCATCCACCAAGTGAGCACGATTTGGCCTGCAACTGTTCATTAACATGAAGTCATCTCCAATAGATTGCAGCGTAAGGGACTACAATAGGCCCGAGGATCTCATCCCTGTATCGCCGATCAGTCAGAGCTCTATTTCGAATTATGTGGAGGTCGGTACGCCCATTAATGGAGATGCCATCATAGACCATCATTCCCCTACCTCCAAATCCGACACTTCCTTGTACGAACGCAGGATTGTTTCTAGTGCCACTTTCCCACCAGACGCCACGGTGGCTTGCCTTTAACGTAACACATGCCATTAGCCTGAGAGCATACAGACCTACAGCGTGGAACCGGTTGCAGACAGTTTGAGTCGAAACTGTGGTGCCAGTGGCCGAGCGAAGATGTTGTTGAAGAAGTGTGTCATTCATATTTCGGTGTCTCCAAGTCGTTAGCGTTAAATATCGATCTTCTTTGGGCGTTGTTGCACGTCTAAGACCTTTTCTTGGTCTTCAGCCTGCATTTCCAGTCTTCAGAAAACGGTTCCAGATCCAGGTTTTCACACTTTGTGAAACTCCAGTCAGGGTTGGGTTTTTGACATGACAGTGGTAAAAACCGTATTTTTACCGATTTATTCCGTCAAAAACCTATCATTTTTTATTGTCCTCCAATTTATGGTGTAAGTGTAGCATACAATATATTTCTAGATTGATTTTACCTTGTTGTTCTTGTTATTATTACTATTTACAATTACATTTGTTAAATTTATTTAAAAGAAGATCATTTCCTAATATGGGAAAGATTTAAAAATACAAGAGTAAAAGAAAAAAACAATATTTGTCAAAATCTTCACTTACATAGATTCTACTAACTGCAATTAACATTAATATTAAATGATAATAAAAGGTCATTGTAATTATTAAATAACATTCAATATACATTTTTAATAAAGTGCATTAAAATTATTTTAGAGATGCAAAAATTTTGTTACATTGTATGACAATAGATGTTAAGCTTAGAGTGGCAGTGAATAAATTTGAATATTCTTAGATAATATTTTTTAATGCATATCTTATGTATTTCATAAATGCAATTATGGTGATTTTCATTTGCACTTCAATAAGTAGAATCTTAAAGTTTTGTTTTCAACAATGTAATAAATTGTACCGAAATTATACACATTCTTTAATCTATAACTTATAGGTTACAGGATCTCTTCAAAAAATCTAAATTTTTTTAGACTATACCAAATAGCTTAAGATTATTGTAGAGATCTTCTAACAGAGGTATTATTCTAATACACGTATTATTCTAATGCAATTCTTTTTTGTTTTTCTTGGATGGATAAATATACTTTAGAATCTTTCTGATACTGAATATTTCATGTAAAACAACTTAATATTAAAGATAGAATGAAAAAAAAAATGTTAAAACAAACTATTATAAAATGGGTTTTTGACAGTTTTTGACATTTTTGACAAGGAGGTTTTTGACATGACGGTAAAAACCATGGTTAAAACCGGTAAAAACCGTCATGCGTCAAAAACTTTCCAACCCTGACTCCAGTGGCTTCTGCTAATTCGCCTTTGTTTCCCCCCCCCCCCAACCTCTGACCGACCAACAACTCTCCAAGCTTCTGGGTTGGTTAAATGAGTTCGTTGAGACATCGCACTAATCAAAACAAAGTACTTACTGAATGTTGACTATTGTTTTCCACTTTGTATTTCATTAAGTTGAAAGCCAAATTTCATTCCATGCCATTAAAGCATTCTTTTTGAGGTCATACTCAAAATTTGCATACTCTGAAGTTTGAAAATGAGAAAAATTTGCATTTGTGACTCTCTTCTTCCATTTTCTACAAAAAAAATTCCCTTATACCGTTATTTTATATAAGACTACCAATATCCTTTAATTGTTTTGAGCAGTACAGGATAACTAAAAAGGCTATCTTTCCACTGTATAAAACAAACTGTTTAGACTGATTTTGAAGTCGGATATACTGTGTAAATGATTTCATAAACATTTTTATAATTTTCCTTCCAGTAATTTTGCATATGTTCCATGTATTCTTTATGTTATGTGTCTTCTACAAAGTCTATCCATGCATAAAGTAATAAATTGAAAAATTTCAAACTCTGTGTTTGAAAGTATTCAATTTTCATACATTCAATTTATTTCATGCAGTTTATTCCTATATTCAAGGAGTTCAACACGTTTTCTTGAAGCTAAAATCTCTATATATATTTGTCTTACGTGGCGCGAAAATAGGGCTGAATTTGTAACTTATGGTTTGGCAACAACCGTAGTTTCCAGAGCTCAGACCAATGAACAGACTAGATTGTGTTAGATTAGCTCCACCTCCAATATGGCCGTCAGTGTGAGAGCATTGAAACCATAGAATGAAGCTGAAACTAGCAATTATTAAAAATAAAATAACATGTACGTAATCCAAAGCGTCTGAGATGATTCCTCACTTTAATTATGAGTAATATCGTTAATTTCAAATGAATTCTCAACTCTTATTCCGAATTCATTTACGAATTTCACTCACTCAAAAGTCGGAGAAGAAAAAAATCAACTTTGTAAATTGCACCTGGCACCATCTGTTGATGTATTGAGGAAGTAAAAAATAATTTCTACGTAGTTTTTTTTTTTAAATGAATTTAAGTCGTGCTGTACAAAAGATCCTTTTTTCATAATATTTAAAAGATTTATATGCTCATTCGTAGCGCCAACTAAATACATTTTCAGTTGTGTTTTCAACGGAGAATTACTTTTTTACATAAAAAAAAAATTGTCAATTTCATATGTTCAAATGTTTTATGGTAGAACTCATTCTGGCTAGAATTGCTGAAAAAAAGGGACGAGCGAGCGAAGCGGTCTCAATGTGAATTGCTTCGCAATTCACGGGGGGTTGGCGAGCGTGAGCGAGTAGGGGGCTGAGCCCCTAGTATATTTTATTTCCTTTTTTTTAAATTTAGTTTTGTTCTGTTTAATGCATTAAAATTCATCTATTTAAAGTTCATTTTTAATACCTGAAGAAAAAGCTAGTTGAAACATGAATTGGAAATAAATAAAAAGGTCAATTATAAAAAATTATATTGTATAAATAAATAATTTCTGGACCGTTAATGCCGTTTGTTATCTAAGGAATTTCATAACATAAGCCAGTTTAAGATTCAGCCTGTAGTGGATCCACCTTTCATTTATTTATTTTATTTATTTACTTTTTCTTTTGATGGTTGAGGGGGGGGGGGGGTTGCTTACATTTTTAATAAAGAACTTCAAATATAATCATTTCACGCAGAAATATGTTTTTAATTGAAATTTTTCAAAAGGATAGTTATGATGATATTAATAATTTCGATTAACATATAAAATGCAAAAATACCTTACCTCATTAAAAAAATCGGTCAAGTAACTCGCGCTCAAAGCGTTCCATTCATTAAATTTATTAATTACTATTTATTAATTAACAAATTCCTACAATCCCTAATTATTTCATAATTTTAGTTTCAGTAGATTTGGAAATAGGAGGGTAAGTTTTTGAAGTACATTTTCGACAATATTTCTGAAAATATAATACCCTACACGATATGTATATATATATATATACATTTTTCAAGTAACTTAATTAATATCTCGGCGAATTACCAAAACTTTTTTCGAAAATCATTATCAACTATCCTTGGATGATTCTGTGTCGATAAGTACCTTGAACGCCACTCAACTCCCCCACTGACTGCTCCAATGGATGGGAAAAATAAAGTTTGTATGTAAAGAAAAAGTGAATTTTTCTCAAAAACTATGCGACTTAGTTAAATCGCTATAGATTTAAATAAACTCCTACCCCTATTTTTTTTTTTTTTCATAATTTTAGTTTCAGTAGATTCGGAATTAGAGGAATTAACATAGTTTTGTAGTGCATTTTCGACGAGATCTCTGAAAATATAACACCTAACATTAAAACAGATATTTTTTTGAGTTCGGCGTTAGGAGATCTTTCACACGATACCCTACACGATATACAAAAATAAAAATTTTTTTTTCAAGTAACTTAATTAGTCCTCCTAAATTTTTCCTAAACGTATTTGTAAATGGCTAATAATATGAAAATATGGGGGTCAACAGGCTTTATAACTTTCCACGTTCCATCTAAATATAGTAAAACACAATGTGTTGATTCCGGTACGAACTCATCCAAACAATGGATGGGAAACAATGGATTACTTCCATTGTTGCAGAGATAGAGAAATAATAAAAATATTCAGACACGTGACTTTTTGGAGATATTTTTCAATTTGCAGGTTAAATTTCGGTAAAAATATTTCTGCTCGTGTTACTTTGTTTTTATGTTTTTATAAGTTAATAAAAATTCATATTTACTGTGACGTCACGAGAATAGCGTCTATTGGATTTATTTTATCTGCCATTTTTTTCATTACATTTAAATAGAAAATGTATTTTTATTTAAATTCAGGGTGATTAAGCATACAACTACGCATATATAGTACGTGTGGAAAGTTTGCGCCTGTGAAAATGGCGTTATGCTTAGCTTGAAATCTATTTTATATTACTAAAACTAAATAAATATATATATATATGTCGTGTTTCCAAGTTCAAATCCGGGAAAAAGGCAGTCGTGCTCGTGATAAATAGGGTTAGCGATGTTATTGGTTTCCCTTTTAGTTCGCATCAGGCGGCCGGGTGGTATCATCAACAACAAGAAATGTCAGTCCATATTTTTGTCGAAGAACCTTTTATTTCCAGTTTAAGACATCTCTTCAGGGAAAATGCTCATTAGCCAACGCTAAACGAAAAAAAATACAACGTTCCATTATTTTCTAGAATCCGTCCCGATTCTTTTAGCAAACACCAGCGTCGAAAAAAAAAAAATATATATAATAATTTCAAAATCCAAATAAATTTAAATCTAAATATTTAGAAATTGAACTCTCAACCATTAGTTCCTTACAATAATTTTTTCCTCTGATACCCTTTTACAAAATTATACTGTTAAGTTATAAGTATTCATATCCTAAATGCAGAGAGTTTTTTTTTTTTTTTTTTTTTTTTTTTTTGGCAAACTTAGAATAAATAAAGACAATAAATAACAAATAAAAGATGTTATTTTTAGCTGAGAAATGGAATACAAAGGCAATTAGTTTAGATACTTAATTTTCTATTGTCACACCAAAACAATCACTGTAAAATCACATCATCACTATCCAATCATTTATATAATTATAGAAATACTTATAAACGGTTACTATTTGATTATCTATTGAAGTAAATAACATAATATTAAATTTTTGAAACAATTGGTTTAAGAAAAAGTAAATAAAGTAAAAATAGTTTATTTTGATATAGAATTAAAACATTTAATTTCATTTTTCAACATCAATTTGACAATTCCTAAAATCAAAATACACATCTTATGCCTGCATAAGGTGTCTACTCAACCTCAAAAACTCTCAAAAACAAGTAAATATTTTAGTTGATCAGGCTAAAATATAACCACAATGTTGAAATAAAAGCTGTGACATTTATTTTAAATTTTAAAATATTAAACTTTCAAAAATGGGTAATATCTCTGTTGTACACCAAAGACATACCTGATAATGTTGAAACTAGAGTAATAAGAGATATTTAAAGAATTAGAATTTATTCTATTGTTTTTACTTTAGTTTGATTTTGTGATGGTGATTGTGATGTCTGTGGTGATTTTGATTGTTGTTTGGGTTGCTCATGAAATAGTCTGAAGTTATCTGGTGAAAAATAGGTTGCGAATTGTTCCATGTCTCCAAATTAAGACCCTATATACCCTTCTGACAGAAACATAACTGAATTCAAACCTTTCCTATTGAATTTTTAAGAATTATAAGAATTTGTGAATCCAAATTAAGCATTAACCAGAACATTTATTCAATAAAATACATAAAAATCTCCTAAATTTTATTTATTAATTTTGCTAAATTTAAATTTAATATGTTGCATTAACTACCTTAGAATAAATTTTTTTATCATAGTAATAATAATAATAATTGTAATAATTAAATCCACCCACAGTATCAATAGAAAGACATTCAAAAGGTTGATCTGTGGCTGGCATAGCTTGTAACAAGCCAAATCTTTTTTGTTTTGGTTTTTTATTTCTCTGGCATGTATCACAATGTTTAACAAATTGTGTAATATCTATTGTCATGTTGGGCCAATAATAGTTTGGAGATATTAAGTTAAGCATTTTTTGTATTCCTAAGTGTCCAAAATTATCATGAGCAATATGTAATAATTTTCTCCTGAGTGACATTGGTACTACTATTTTTTTTAATCCTTTTCTCTGAATAATTATAATCCCATTCTCGTTTTTGTATTTTCTGTCACAAACATTATCTTTATCTTGCATCGCTATAATTTCTTTTTTGTCCAATAATAAACTTACATGTTGATTAAGATAAGCAACAGGATTTCGTGACAACATGTCCGCTTCGACATTTGTAGAACCTTTTTGATACTTGATCTCATAATCGAACATGCTAAGTTTTAAAGACCATCGAAAAAGTCTACCTCTTAGATTTTTAACATTCTTTAACCATACCAGAGATGCATGGTCGGTATGGATTGTGAATTTAGTACCATGAAAATAGTAATAAAACTTATCAAGAGTATCTATGATAGCAAGGCATTCCAATTCAGTTATAAAGTAATTTTGTTCATAACTCTTCAAAAATTCTAGAATGGTAAGCAATAGGATGCAAAAAATTATCTTTCCCTGCTTGTTTTAGAACTGCACCTACTGCTACCTGAGAGGCATCTACAAACATGTGGAGGGGTAATTTTGGGTCATAATTTTTTAGAATTGGTTTTGCAATTAGAGTATTTTTTAATTTCTCAAAAGAGTTTTGACATTCTGAGTTCCATTCCCATATTGTGTTTTTCCTAAGTAATTTATTGAGGGGGTATCTAATTTCAGCATATTTATCTATGAATTTGTGATATATATATATATATATATATATATATATATGATTGTGCCAACATAACGTAATTTTCACTGATTTTTCAATTGTTAATTAAAATTAGAATTGGAGCCTTTATTGATTACTTCATCTTGGTTGTGTACCCTGATTACATGTTAGCGATTGCTTTTTTATAAAACTAAATTATATTTAAGATCAGGGGTACAACAATCTAGGCGCCAATGGCCTGATTCCCACCATTAAATTTTATTAGTATTCTTCGTCAAATTTTATTAGTATACTTCGTCTAAATTTTATCAGTATTCTTATTAGGCGAAGAATACTAACAATTTAGTGGTGAGAATCGGTCCATTGGCGCCCAGATTTTTGCAACCCTGCTTAAGATGAATTAATTTTTTTAATAAAGAATTCAGAAAAGTAGAGGATTTCAGGAAAAATAAAATTATTAAGTGTTAGATTATAGTAAAAAAAAAAAAAAAAAAAGAAAAAACTTGAAACAATTACGGAACATTAACATGTTTGCACTTAAAACAATATAAATAGTTCAACGTTTGTTTCCGGCTAATATACCAAAACAAATTTAAGACTTCATAATAAAATGCAAATTAGGGAACAGATGTTACAGACTCACCGGTGTTGGAGAAATTTTTGTTTTGTGCCATTTTGGCGAGAAAATCCCGTTTTCGGGTACCTGTTAAGCCTAGCTTGCGAAAACAGCATGTTAGTTTTATTTTATTATAAACAGTTTATTTTACTGTAATAAACACACAACTTTATTATAAAAAACACACAACTTTATTATAAACAAGAACGAAAAATCATGCGTCAAGCATAGATTATGTAACACTTTCCAACACTTCCAAAAAATTTTTACAAATCATTACCGTTTAATAAGCTGAAACATAACATCTAAGTAAACAATTTGAAAAACGCATAACATATTTAAAAACGTAATTTCAGGAATTTCCAACATATACAATATTCGGAAAAATATCCGAATACTTTTATTCAGCCCTGTATATGATCTATAGATTTGTATATATACTACATAGGATGCTACATTTTAGTTTAGTTAGGAAACGCGTAGCACAGTTTAAAATTCTCCTTCTGAAGTTTCTGTCAATAAACGGAAATGTGTTCGCAAACTTTGTGCTGTCCTGTATATGATCTACAGAATTTATACACACCAAGTAATAGACAAAAAGTGAGTTAAATTTTAAGTCGCGTTCAGCAACTTAAAACGCACTTCCAGGAATTATTGTTAACAGACAGTAGAGAATTCTTTTGTGTGTCCCTGTAAATGAACGATGACTGCCATACACACACTATTCTGTAGTAAGCCTCTTGTCATGCACCTTAGTGATATATATAAATTTCAATGCGTTTAAAATAGTGATACATTATTTAATTGAACCGCAAACGATTTTTCTCCATAGACGTAATATAACGGAATTCTTTTGACTGTCTCTGTAAAGTAACTATAAGTGCTATGCACACCCTATCCCATATTAAGCTTCTTGTAATGCACCTTAGTGATATATATCAATTACAATGTGTTTGAAATTGTGTAACATCATTAAAATAAACCGCAAATGATTTTTCCCGTAATGTAACGGAATTCTTTTGAGTGTCCCTGTAAAAAAAACTATAAGTGCTACACACTTCAGTTGAAATAGGGAACATGCTATAGATGACGACAATAACATATAAAAATTGCAGGGCAATCCGAGCCTATTTACGGGAGTTAGAGCACGGACAGACGGCAGACGGCAGACGGCCATACGGCAGACAAACCGAAGTCATAAACACTTTTCAATTAGGTTGGAAAGTGTTAAAAACACACAATTTTTATTACAAACACACACAAATTATTTTATCACACAATGATTAATTTATTATAAAACACACGATTTTTAATTTAATATAAAACATACACAATCTGTTCTACCGGGTTGCCGTACAAAGCAAAATATCGCCGAAATCACCGGGTTGCCCAAGGCATAAAATCGCAATTTTGGAAAACAAAAACCTACCCAGTGCGTCTGCGACATCTGTACCCAAATGTGAACTATATCGATATCTGTTTCCTTTAATAATTAAGAAAGCTTTGTTATTTCTTTTCTGTGCTGTCATTTTATTTACACAAGATTAATAATTTGTTGTTAAAACTCCAGAGGATCCAAACTTAACATTTCAGATAAGTTTTCCTTATTGGGGATGAATAGTTTGTAAACATTTTTAACACTTTCCAACATAGTTGAAAAGTGTTTATGAATTCGGTTTGTCTGTCTGTCTGTCCGTGCTCAAACTCGCGTAAATATATATGTATAGTCATGCAATTGAAATATGTTATTGAGGCTTACTATGGCATGTTCGGTATTGAATATGAAGTGTGTAGCATTTATAGTTTTTTTTTACAGGGACACTCAAAAGAATTCCGTTACACTACAGTCATCATTTGCGGTTTATTTTAATGATGTTATACAATTTCAAACATATTAAAATTGATATATATCACTGAGGTGCACTACAAGAGGCTTACTACAGAATAGGGTGTGTATAGCACTTAAATTTGTTTTACAGGGACACTAAAAAGAATTCCGTTTCATTACGGTCTATGGAGAAAAATCGTTTATGGTTTATTTTAAGAATGTTTAAATATTTCAAACAAATTGAAATTTATATATGTGACTAAGGCGCATTACAAGAGGCTTACTATAGAATATTTAGAGTATAGCATTTATCGTTCATTTACAGGAACACACAAAAGAATTTGGTACTGTCTGTTAACAATAATTGCTGGAATTGCTTTTTCAGTTGCTGAACGTGTTTTTAAATTTAACTCATTTTTTTTATTACTTGGTGTGTCTAAATTCTATAAATCATATACAGGGCAGAACAAAAGTTCTGGAGTACATTTACGTTTATTGAGGGAAATTCCAAAAGGGAAATTTTACATTGTTACGCGTTTCCTATCTGAACTAAAATTTAGCGTTCTATGTAACATATATAGAAATCTATAGATCATACATCAAAGAATTGATCTATGAGAGAATGCATCTATAGATCAAAATAATTCGGATATTTTTCGAATATTGTTAATAATTCCTGAAATTGGGTTTTTAAATATGTTATGCGTTTTCCAAATTGTTTACTTAGATATCATCTTTCATCTTATTAAACGGGAATGATTTGTAAAATTATTTTGGAAGAGTAGGAAAGTGTTGCATAATCTATGCTTGACACATGATTTTTAGTTCTTGTTATATTTCGTAGAGTACGAGTCAGTCAGTAAAAACTATTTGTACTGATATTGCATTCAATATATCTGTATTCGGTTCATTATTTCCTTTTAGGTAGCTTTCAATACAAAAAAGTATAAAGCTACCTATTGCAGCCGTTCGGAGGAAAGCAGTTCCGGAAAACTTCGATATGTTTTCACCGATCATGACCCTCAGACCTCAAAACCACCCTCCGTTCAAATGTTGATTTATATATATATATATATATATATACATATCTCCATATATATATATATATATATATATATATCTGACCTATGTCATACGATAACGCTCGTATTTATAAATCAATTTTGATGAAACTAATTGTGTGTATTAAGCTCACCAATGTCTCGACCGAGTTCGTTGGCCAGCTTGGTCCGCCATTTTGTTTCAAGATGGCGGCCAATTAAAATTTAAAAACTAAAATAAATATACAAAAAAATGAAAAATTCAAATTTATTTTTTAATTCAGTGTTAGGCCTTGAAACGAGGATTCCAGAGCATTTTTTGTTTTACCTCTATCTTAAAAAACGGCTGAGATAGAGCAGTTTGAAATTCTAGGGTGGCTTACATTTTGAAACAAGACAGCACATTACAAAAATTTTCATTGTTGTAATAATTTTCCCAATCAAACGCATAAAACTATATATTCATATCCGTTAACGCCAAATTCTCGCCAAACTTGGCGACATTTGGCGAAATATCGCCAAATTTGGCGACCCAAATAAGTTTTCATAAATGAAGCCAATTTGGCTATTGCTCAATAATTTGGCGAATTTCTTATTCAAATTCAGTATTAACGAATCTTTTGCATTTTAGCTTGCTGTTTTCGCGTAACATTAGCTAAAATTTTAAAACGAAGATATAGGAAAGCTACCTTTTCCTCCCGGTACAGGCCGGAAGGACTTTTACTAATTAAGATACATCTGCAATTTCCCCTCATCTTATTTACAAGTTTGTTATTAAAATCTTAGAGGCCGAAGCATTAACGAGGCCCTCAATTTAACGTTTCATGTCAGTTTCCCTTATTATCGATGAATAGTATATGACTATTTCTATTATTTATTTCAAATTTTAAGAGAAAACCATGATTTCTACCCACCGTCCTAGGTCGGGCATTTACGATAGTCTCTTAATAACAGACGATATAATTCATTTCACTGAAACTAGTTATAGTACGAACGCACCTTATTTGTCATGTTTGACGTACAATTTCCAAATTTTAATTATGGATTCATTCGTTTCACGTTATAGTATTTTAAACACGAATAGATATTTTTACACAAATTTTGTTGAAATATCTTTCATATGATGAGAAATTTGTAAGTTAAAAAAAATTCAATAATTAATTTAATTTAAATTTTGAAATTATATTTCAAATTTCAAATTAGAAATATTCAGTATTTAGGATAATTCGAAATGCTTAAATTCAGTTCTTATGTATACAGGTCTTATGTGTATAGAGAAGAAAATTTGGCAAAAAAATTTCGGGCAATCTATTCCCATTTTCTTATACACAAGCAATCATCATATATACTATTTCTGTTGTCAACATCCTTTTTTCTATGCACATACAAAACATACAACGATGAAAGAGGTATCATTCGAAAAGTGTTTGAACAAATTTCTGAGATAGTACACCCACATTTCGTTAAAACGCGTTGTTTGATTAAAAAAAATCAGTTAATTAAAAATTAGTGCTAAAACGTATACCAGGAAATAATCTCAAAGATTGCAGTGTGAAAGCTTCGCACGGGTCCTTCTGGTTTATATATTAAAGTGGTCATGAAAATAAAAGTTCTTAAAAGGTAGCTATCCTATATCTTCGTTTTAAAATTTTAACTAATGTTACTCAAAAATAAAAATGCTACAAAAACCTACCAAACTAGAAGCAAAGAACTCGACTAAGCCAAATTTGGCGATATCTCGCCAAGTTTGGCGAGAATTTGACGTTAACGGATAAGATTATATATTTTTATGCGTATGATTGGGAAAATGATTACAACAATGGAGGATAATAATTTCCGAGAAATCACGTTCACCAAAACTCAAAAATTAATCTCTGATTTTTGTAATCTGCTGATTTGTTTGAAAATGTCGGCCACCCTAGAATTTTAAGTTGCTATATCTCAGCCATTTTTTAAGATAGAGGCAAAACAAAAAATGCTCCGGAATACTTAAACAACTTTTGAATTTCTAATTTGTTTGTATATTATTTTTAGTTTTAAATCTTTAAGTGGCCGCCATTTTGAAACAAGATGACGGACCAAGCTGGCCAACGAACTCGGTAGAGATATTGGTGAGCCTAATACACACACTTAGTTACATCCGAATCGGATTATAAATACGAGTGCTATTGTAGGACATAATAACCATTAAATCACATAAATATATATATCAACATTAGGACGGAGGATTGTTTTTACCAAAATTTTCCCGAATTGCTTTCTTTCGAACGGCTGCAATAGGTAGCTTTTTACCTTTTGTCATGAAAGCTACCTAATAGTAGCAACGTATACATGCAACGCTATTGTTCTGAATTATCGAACATTTAACGAATTTTGGGGAATTAGAATCTGTACTAACAGCGTAAAATATAAGAACAGCAGCTAAGTGCTGTACATGCGTTTAATGCGTTACATAATTTTTTTTTTAAAGTATAAAACATTAAAATCTTACTTCGAGAATCAGTCCTCTGGTATTGAAAGTTTGAACACGCAACTTCGAAAAATTTATTAAACTGACATACACTAATCACTGTATGCACTGACCTTAGATTTCAGAATATATTTTTCAACTCCATTTCAAAAGCCTTTCAAAAATAATAAATAAAAAAAAAAAACCTCTTACGTTAGATTCTAAAATAGATGTGTTTATCAATGTACGGTTTTGACCTTATTTTCCTTTCCCTTGATGAAAAACAGCTGCAAGTCATGATGAGAGTGTCATTTTATTGAAAAAAAATTTAATATTTTCAAAACTAGATTTTGATGATAAGCATTACATAAGTATGGACATCCTCGTTTTTAATTTTTCGGTGTCCTTGATTAACCCATTTTAGGCCAAGCATAGAATTTTTATAAAATGGGGTATTATTTGCATTGAAATTTGCTTAAATTACATTCATTAAGACACCAAAAAAGTTTCGTGCATGAAAAATAATATTTTATTCAATTTGACGTTACCATTATTGATTTACCCATAATAATTTACCATTAAATTTAAATAAAAAATTTTAAGTTTTTCTTATGGAATTTGTTTTATTTTTATTTTATTTACAGAACTTGCAACTTTACTCCATTATAAAAACACTAGATGGAACCCGTCAAAACTTGACGCAAAAAAATACTATAACAATATCAGTAAAATAAGCTTCTTTATTATTTATAAAGGGGTGCGTATAAAACAGTCTTTCAAATATTTTATTTTAAAAGTTTTTTTTTTCTCCCAGTGAAATACAGTACTATTTCCGATGCAAACTCCAAACAAACAATCCGTAAATAACTGTGTAATGCAAATCAGTTTGACATTACCACCATATTCCCCACGGCAAGAAAAAAAATTCATGGACCTATGAAGTATATACAAATAGTATATTCCTACGTTCATATCATATTCAGTAAATAACAGAACATAGTAAATAAAGCACACATCTCCCCCCTCCCTGTGATAATGCAACCGAATGAGCTCCTATGCGCATGTGCATTGCATCTGCCCAAAAGCACCCTCGAAATTCGACGTTAAAAAAGTTTTTAAATGATTAAATTAAAAGTTTTAAAATGTCTTCTTTAATCATTGCTCGTTTCAAATCCATATCTTTTAAAACGCATCCATTGTTTTAAGCTAATCAATTTTTATGCAAAGATTAAGAAGTTTGTTACAGTAATAAATCTATCTGCAGATGAGGGAGATTTTTAATGTTTTCAAGTGTAATTTATTTGTATGGTTTCTTCGGTTCCTTGACATAATCAGGATGATTATCCCTTTTCCATCACAGTCGGGGATACTTTTCCTCTTATACAGTTGGCAAATGTAAAAAAATAAAAAAATGCAATTCCTAGCATATCCTGATATTTGATGGAACATATTCATCAACGAATTCAACATATCAATTTTATGTTCAACATAAACTAAAAATAGTCTTTTTTTTTTTTCCCTGACAGATTTTTGTTTAGCGCCAAAATGTTCTATCTTATGGATAATCTGATCTTATGATTTATCACTTTTTTTTTTAAAAATTATTATTCACTTTTTACGATGGTTAGGGAAATCTATTTTCAATTGTGGCAACTTTCCCAGGGGCTATTTTACATTATTGAAGTAAACTGGTGGTCATTGATAAGATAGAATTGAAAAACTTTTCATGCGTGAAAATTATTTAAAAAGTCGTTAAATTAATCGGCAGTTTACAAATAAATTTCAATCGAAAGCTAATTTTTTTTCTAATTGATGATGTAAGAATTGAAATTGTAAAATGTAGTAAAAAATAGAAATTTGTAGTATTTCGAAGTGATGTAAGTGTTCAGTTTTTATGAACTTCAGAATCAGAAGTTTTTGGATGTAGGGTAAAAACATTCCATAACTTTATCACAAAGTAAAGTTTATTTACAGTTCTAATTTGTACACTCGCACACTCGTTTGTTTTAACTCACAAAACTATACACAGCAATACTTATGACGTAATAATATATATTAAATTTCTCAAAATAAAAGAAATAGAATCTCAAAGCCATTTTAACTGCGTATTAACAAAAAAAGGAAAACATGAACACAAGACTGTTGCCATCGGCAGCGTAACTTACAAAATATCAAAAAAAAAGATAATAATCATGTAGAGTTTTAACCCAACATCCTCCCACCTAAGTTAAATTTTAACATAAAAGTTAACTTACAATTAATAATAGTCACAATTACAATAGCAAAATTATATAAATAGTTCACAAGTCCAGTCTATGAGGCATTTTAATGATACGGCCACTTCTAGTTTTCCTTGCCTCCTCAGAAGATTCAATATTGCAGTCAATTGATTGACTGGCTGTTGGTTTCTCACTTAATTTTGTACCTGCCAATTTTTCTCCAACTAGAAACGACTCTGATGCTGACACTTCTAAAGGATAGAGACGTTGTAGCGGTCTAAGCAACTCACCCCTCGCAGTTTTTAGTCTCACAAGTCTTGTAACACCACCTTTCCCGGGGATTACCTCTATTATTTTCCCAAGTGTCCAACTGATACGTTTTGTATTGTCGCTTCCAATTAAGACAACGTCACCAACCGCTACTTTGGCAGCTCTTTTATGTTCTGGTCTCTGAAGTAGAGCTCCCAAGTATTCCGATCGAAATCTATTTCTTAAGGCCTCTTGTAAATTTTGACGATACTTAACACGTTGGTTAAGACTCCGGTGATCAATTCTATCACAGTCAGGAACACCACTCACTTTGATATCTTGTAGGAACATTGAAGGAGTCAATGGAACAAGCTCTGCGTCGTTATCTGCGACATACGTCAACGATCTTGAATTGATTATGGATTCGCAATCACACAGCACCGTCGTCATTTGTTCGTAAGTTAAAGAAGATCGGCCCAGTACTCTTCTCAACAATTTTTTAAGAATACCGACCAGTCTCTCCCACCAACCACCCCACCAAGAGGCAGTCGGTGGGTTGAATTTCCACTTAATAGGATGAAGAGCAGTGTCACTTACAATAAGGTTCCAATCCAGTGCACTTAGCAGATTTGAAGCACCCACAAAATTGGAGCCATTGTCACAATAGATAGTGCTGCATCGTCCTCTACGGGCTACGAACCTGCGCAAAGCTAGTAAAAAGGAAGGTGTAGATAAATAATCCACTAATTCAATGTGTACTGCCCGGTAGACGGCACATGTGAATAGACAAACCCAGGATTTCTTATTATCTCTGAGAAACAGTGGCCCCGCCAAGTCAACTCCACAGATCTCAAATACAGCAGCGTCTCGTATACGGTCCTCTGGAAGAGATGGAGTGAGAGTATCGAGCTTTTTTACAGAATGTCTCCTACAAACAATACATTTGGATAAGATGGATCTCACTGTCTTCCTACCATGCAGAATCCAGAATCTCTCTCTTAAAATGTTAAGCAGCATTTGAGTCCCAGCATGAGCATATTTTTCATGATAGTATATCACTATACGCTTTACAACTTCATGTTGAGATGGTAAAATTGCAGGCATTATAAAATCTTCACTATCTTGTCGATACAAAAGTTTTGTTTTCAATCGGATAATATCGTTTTTATCCTTGAAAGCTCCCAGAGTTTTTAACTTTTCATCCTTTTCATTAACGAAGCTTTCTTTCTGTATTATTCTGATAACTCTATACTCAGCTACAGAAATTTCTTCGGAATCAAGGCTACCATATTTTCTACTACTTCTCGGAATACGACTATTATTGATGAATCGAAGTAGCCAGGCAATAATTCTTACAGTTTTGTTGTAGTTCGAAAACTTATGGATAAAGGAACTGTCTATATTTTGAAGGTTCACCATAGATGATACTATTTCCTTTCTCTTTTCCTTTAACACTTCTTCTTCATTTACTGAGAATTCTGATCTAGGCCATTCATCAGATGGGTAATACAGCCAAGGAGGACCTTTCCACCACTCTGTCTCCAATAATTGTCGAGCGGAACAACCTCTGGAGGGTAAATCCGCTGGATTGATCGACCCAGGTACATAATACCAATTTTCTGGTTTACTCACTAATCTAATTTCTCGCACTCTGTTATACACAAATGGTGTCCAGTTTTCGCTACCCTTTATCCAATATAATGCGTTACTGGAGTCAGTCCAAAAGAAGGTGGGAATATCTCCTAATTTTAAATCTGCTATAACTCTTTGCCACAGTCGGGTACCAATAGTGCACGCTAACAACTCTAACCGAGGAATTGTAATAGACTTCAGCGGAGCTACTTTAGATCGTGCTTGAACTAGTTGACATGAAGTTAAGTTCTTACTTTCACTCCTTAAATATATGCAGGTAGCATAAGCTACTTTGCTCGCATCACAAAAGACGTGTAAACTTAAATTGCAGGTATCATCAGGGTCTTTTATTAAGCATCTAGGTATAGTAACTTCTTTTAGTAGATCCAGCTGTTTTCTCCACTTTTTGAATTTTTTAGAAATTGCTGATGGCAGCTCTGCATCCCAAGTTGTTTTCATTTCCCACAGTTCTTGTAACATTAATTTCGGATATAAGGTCACTGGACAAGTATAACAAATAGGGTCAAAAATTTTGTGGACTTCTGACAATATTTTTCTTTTAGTAACAGGTCCATTATCTTCACAAACTTCTTTTAAATTTACAGAAAGAGGATCTGAGTTCAAGAACCACTGCAGGCCTAATACTGGGACAACTTTATTTTTTGTACAAGAAGCCTCTTTTGTTGAGGAATGGGGATAATTGTGCTCCCACCCTCTAAGGTCAAACTTCCTTTCTGACATAATATCTGTAGCTACTTTAATGAATTCATGCAATTCTGTCTCCGTTTTTACACTAGTTAGACAATTGTCTACATAAAAGCTGTTCTTAAGTTTCTGGACAATATCCACAGGGTATTTTGAGTTTCCAAGTTGTGCTTCCTCCAAAATCATTTCCAGATGATACTGAATCACAGAATTAAGTAAGAAAGGACTACTTGAAATTCCGAAGACGACACGACAATGTCTATAATATTTCAGTTCATTATTTTCGTCATACCAAAGAAATCTTAAATAATCTTTATCGCTTTCTTGTAGGCGAATTTGTAAAAATGCTTTACGGATGTCCGCCGTAACTCCAAACTTGTTCATCCGAAAACGTGTTAATATTGTAGGAATTAACTCAACAAGGTTTATCCCTTTCTCCAGGCAGTCATTTAAGCTTGGGAAAGCTCTCAGCTTTGCTGAAGCATCAAACACAGGTCTGATTCTAGTTGTGCTATTTTCTTTCACGATATGTCTGTGTGGTAAATAATGAGACGGTAATTGAATCTCGTGCTTAGGAATTTTTTCAATTATTCCTTCTTTTTCCCATTCTTCAAATATTTTATTATAATCATCATATAAATTTTCTTCTTTCAACTTCCGTGCAGTACCTTCCAGTCTCTTTAAAGCCAAGTTATAATTATCAGGTAGTGGAGGGTGATCGGCAAGCCAAGGTAAATGTACCACAAAACGATTGTCTTTGTCGATTTGAACTGTGTTAAGAAAATGCTCTCTGGCGGATTCATGAAGGTCTTCTTTAGTTTTCTTCTCAGAAGGATCTGTAATACCGAGAGTGTCAAGAGTCCACAATTCTGTTATTGTTCGAGTAGTAGAAAACATAGAATTAGCTACTGAGATTTCATTTACCTCTGAAGAAATCTGGGGTATACGTCCCATTGTGGTCCACCCTAAACGTGTTTCCATTGCTGTTAAACCACATGATAAGGATTTGTAACCACCGGTAATGATTTTTCCGGCTACATCGGCTCCTATTAAGATTTCAATAGGACCTATATAATCATCGTTGACACAAATATTATAGTCAGTAAGCTCTTTTAAATGAATCGCAGGTATTGTCGGTGGAACGCTCCCACAGATAACAGGTTGACTCAGTACTTTAAAATGACAGTTATAAGATCCATCGCAACTTGTCAAATATAAAGTAAACACATCATGCTTGCACACTCCTGTGTTTTCTCCTCCGAACAGAGAATGCTGAAGATATTCATAGTCTTTCCTTTTATATTTCATCTCTTTGGCAGTGTTTTTTAAAATGTAAGAGCGCTGCGAAGCAGAATCTATGATGGCTCTTGCCTTCCGTTTTCTCCCATTACCTCTGATTAAAACCGTTAATGTTAATAACATAACACTAGGGCTTTTGGATATATTCGCAAGTGCTTGATCCTCTTTTGAAACATTATCTAACTCTGTAGTTTCTTTTCCGGTTGGTGAGAATGCTGGTTGCTTTATGTTACGACAGAGTAATATATGATGTCTTTTTCCACAACCCAAACAAGTTATCTTTGAATAACACTTACGAACTTGATGACCAGGTTTTAAGCACAGAAAACAGCACCCTGATTTCTCTACGAGATTTTCTCTATCTTTCATCGTCATTTTCCGTACCTTCAAACAGTCAGTGGAATTATGGAAATTGCGGCAAAATATGCACTGCTTTTGTTCATTCGAAGAGGTCAAAAGCTCAGCTGCACTAGCTATTTGACGAGTGTCCCCGTATTTGTGTCTATCATTTCCAGCCCTCTTCTCTTTGAACAATTTAAAATTACTCTTGGTCTCAATCCCAAAGTTTTGAGAGGCTAGGATTATGCGCTCTTCTGCCTGCACTTCATCTTGAAGAAAATCAAGAATTGAATCGAGATCAGTCTTTTCAGTAATTTTAGATGTATTTTGATCCTCCTCCTCATGTGATCTATGACTTACAGATCTATATCGTTCCCAAGCTAGAAGCGTTTCCTCAGGTAAAGCAGATTCGACAAGTGGTAAAAGCATCGACGCATACTTATCTCTCGTTACCCCTAGTATTTCAAGCGCACGAAGCTTTGTTTCTAATAAATCATAAAGATTTCTCAAAGATTTTTTCGACATATTCTGCTTTTGGATAACCAATGACAGAAGATCCCTAACATACACCTGTATAAGTAGCTCTTCTCTCCCAAAACGTAATTTCAATTGTTCTATTGCTTTCTCATAACTATTTCCCCCGGGTGGAAAACTTTTAATTAACTCTTCGGCAGCACTTCCCTTCTCCATACATTGGGATAGATATGCAAACTTATCATGCAGATCTAAATTAGGGTCTTTATTAATTTTCTCAAACTGCCCCCAAAAACTAACCCAGTTCCTTAGATTTCCATTAAATGTAGGTAATTTTATTTTTGGGTAACGTAATAACGTATTTTTCTGAGAATCACTACAATTCGAAGAAACGTCTTCTCTTTCTGAAAGCAAAAGCTGACTCAACTTAATCTGTAATAACCGCCAACGGTCTATATAACATTCGGATTCATCGCTCTCTTTTTCAATTAAATCATCTGTAATGTTTTCAGAATAAAGAAACTGTTTAACATTTTCTTCAGAATTTAGCATTAGCGTAGCTTTCTCCTCAATAAGTTTCAGTTTAATTATTTTGTGAGAATTTGTTAAGTTTGTTTCTTCAGTATCGAACTCGTTACAAGCTTTGCTAAACAATCTCCTATGCTGAGTTCTAATTTTCTTTGCTGCTTCCATATCAACTCAAAAATAAGACAAACAAAACAAAACTTACTCGATAATCAGCAGCCGAGTCCTGTCGGCGGACGCCAGATGTTCAGTTTTTATGAACTTCAGAATCAGAAGTTTTTGGATGTAGGGTAAAAACATTCCATAACTTTATCACAAAGTAAAGTTTATTTACAGTTCTAATTTGTACACTCGTACACTCGTTTGTTTTAACTCACAAAACTATACACAGCAATACTTCTGGCGTAATAATATATATTAAATTTCTCAAAATAAAAGAAATAGAATCTCAAAGCCATTTTAACTGCGTATTAACAAAAAAAGGAAAACATGAACACAAGACTGTTGCCATCGGCAACGTAACTTACAAAATATCAAAAACAAAGATAATAATCATGTAGAGTTTTAACCCAACAGTAAGCGCGATGAAAGCTAAAGCGATAGCGCGTTTGTTGTCACAACTGTTGTACATTTCTAAAAATTGCCACTGTATTTTGGCTGGCGTCCAAAAGTGGAAAAACATTTTTTGACATCGAAAGAGAAATTCACAGTGAAAGAAATAGGACTTTGCGATAATAAGGAACTGTTAAATGAACTTATAATAAATCTACCAAAATAATTCCTATGAAATATTAGTCTTACATTGTTTATTCTAGCTAAAAATACAATAATTATTTCAAGATTTTTTTCTACCATAACACTATTTTTAATAACTTTAAATTTCCTGAAATCCTTTACTTTTGTGACTTTTTTTATTAAAAAAGGAAATCTTCTATCCTATAATTTAAAAAAAAAGCAATTGGTAACATGTAATCAAGGTATGCAATCAAGATGACGAAATCAATGACGGCTCCAATTCTAATCTTTATAATTATGAATACAAAAATCAGTAAAATTATGTCATGTTAACACAATCATATACATTTTTCTCTTTAGTTTTATCAATGTTAAAATGCACTTCAAGGTAAGCATAACGTCATTTTCACCGGCGCAAACTTTTCACACGTACTTCATATATCTTACATTAATGCTTAAACACCATGCACACAAATATAAATATATTTTGTATTAAATTGTAATGAAAAAATGACATCAACAAAGTTATAATGCATAATGATAAAATAAACCCAATGGACAATATTCCCGTGACGTCACAATAAATATGAAATTTTATTCGCTTATAAAACACGCGGATAAGTATTTTTACCGAAATTTAACTTGCAAATTAACAAATTCGGCCTTAAAACTGCGTGCTTTTAATATTTATTATTTCTCTTTTACTCAACCACAGAGTTTAGAAAATAAACTCTGTGCTTCGCAACAGTAGGCGTTATCCGATTATGACGTCATAAGCAGACGTAAAAGTTTAATTGAAAATTACGGTTAATTAATTAAATTTTCGAACAAACGAATGCACGATAACAAATCTGTGTCCAAACGTCTTTCATTTAAAAAAAGAATGATGTAATTTGATGCAGTAGTTTGTTCTGACGGATTGTCGAAAGAAATCGCTTAGCGTTTTAAATATATAGATATGATTAATCTCAAGTGGAATAATTATACATTTTCAAAAAGTCGAATTTGTCAATAACCTTTTCAAGTAAAAAAACAGCGTATTTTGAAAATTTTTGAACAGAAAGTGATTACTTCAATTGAATTACTAATATTTTATAGATGTCTCCAGAACCCTTAAAAATTGCAGAAAAATAAAATTAGTGAAAAATATACGTCACAGTGTTAATAAAAATATATTTATTGAAATGGTGCGTTTACGCACCTTTGGCTGAAAATGGGTTAAGGGGATGGTGGACGTTATAATTCAATTTTTTTTTTTCATCATAGATATATGAAATTTGGTGCATATATACATTTCACCATAAGCATATAGAATACCTTACAAAAAATGTATAATATTAATATAATTTTAAGATTAAAAAAAAATTAAATATATAAACCAAATTTTAAAATTCTCCCTGCGTCTTAATTTTAAAGATATTTCCTCGATATGGCATTTGAATCACTTAAAACTATATTACAAACAAATCTGTGTATCATTTATTTAATCCCTTGAATAGTTAATTTTTGAGAGATTTTTTTTTCTGAATTCCATTCTGATTTTCATCAAAATTTACCATTTTAATAAGTTATAAATAAAATTTAATTATCTTAACGAAGTCTAATTGTAAAATGCACACACAGTTTCTTTATAAATAGTATCAGGATTCTTCGTTATCAATTTAATGAATTTTGAACAAAAATTAAGACGCAGTGAGCATTTCAAACATCTAAAAAACGTATAAAATCTGTATTGAGAAAAACAGGTATAAAGTTTACTAAAACACCGAAAAATTGATTGTGTACATAATTCAAACGCTTGTAATTTTGCGAAAACTTCTCGCAGCTGCATGCAGTTTTTCTCAAATGGTTCAATACAAACTGAAGAATAATAATACACACGAAAACAATTTTCGATTTTTGGGTCGCTTTTTGATCAAATAAAGGTCCACGGTCTTTTTAAAAGGCACATTCTGATAAACCATTCTTTTTTTATGCCTTCCGCAAAAAAATCAAGTAAAAGATGTAAAAGATAAATATGTGCTGCGTACAAACAATCAAACTCTGATCATATAATTGTTGTAATGCAATCAGCGCATTATTAGTTTCTGTACACATAACGTAAGGAAAGTACAGGGTGTTTCTAAATGAGTATCGGGGTTTTAACGCTTTGTAGTATCTATTATAAAAAACTTAAAATTATACTTAATACATAAAATGAAAGAGCAACTCAAACAGTTTTACCTACAAGCTTACAAGTGTTCAATGTGAAGACCTTTCGTCACACGGTACACATCAAGTCGATAGCTCACTTCTTCCCAAACGCCACTCTACGCTCACCCGATCTGACGCCATGTAATTTCTACCTGTTGGGGTTCATAAAGGATTGATTATATGTGCCTCCACTACCAGCTGACCTACCCAACCTAAGAAACTGTATTGAGGCAGCTGTTGCAACAATTACCCCACAAACACTAAGTAACGTTCGGGAAGAACTGAGCTATCGACTTCATGTGTGCTGTGTGAAGAAATGTGTTCACATTGAACACTTGTAAGCTTGTAGGTAAAACTGTTTGAGTTGCTCTTTCATTTTATGTATTAATTATAATTTTAAGTTGAATGTAATAAATACTACCAAGCGTTAAAACCCGATATTCATTTAGAAACACCCTGTATTTTAATCATGATATGTGTGTATGCAAGACTTAATTTGTAATTTATTTACCATTAATAATTTACCATTAAATTTAAATAAAAAATTTTAAGTTTTTCTTATGGAATTTGTTTTATTTTTATTTTCTTTACAGAACTTGCAACTTTACTCCATTATAAAAACATATGATTAATCTCAAATGGAATAATTATACATTTTCAAAAAGTCGAATTTGTCAATAACCGTTTCAAGTAAAAAAACAGCGTATTTTGAAAATTTCTGAACAGAAAGTGATTACTTCAATTGAATTACTAATATTTTATAGATGTCTCCAGAACCCTTAAAAATAGCAGAAAAATAAAATTAGTGAAAAATATACGTCACAGTGTTAATAAAAATATATTTATTGAAATGGTGCGTTTACGCACCTTTGGCCGAAAATGGGTTAAGGGGATGGTGGACGTTATAATTCAATTTTTTTTTCATCATAGATATATGAAATTTGGTGCATATATACATTTCACCATAAGCATATAGAATACCTTACAAAAAATGTATAATATTAATATAATTTTAAGATTTAAAAAAAATTAAATATATAAACCAAATTTTAAAATTCTCCCTGCGTCTTAATTTTAAAGATATTTCCTCTGGCATTTGGATCACTTAAAACTATATTACAAACAAATCTGTGTATCATTTATTTAATCCCTTGAATAGTTAATTTTTGAGAGATTTTTTTTCAGAATTCCATTCTGATTTTCATCAAAATTTACCATTTTAATAAGTTATAAATCAAATTTATCTTAACGAAGTTTAATTGTAAAATGCATACACAGTTCCTTTATAAATATTATCAGGATTCGTCGTTATCAATTTAATAAATTTTGAACAAAAATTAAGACGCAGTGAGCATTTCAAACATCTAAAAAACGTATAAAATCTGTATTGAGAAAAACAGGTATAAAGTCTACTAAAACACCGAAAAATTGATTGTGTACATAATTCAAACGCTTGTAATTTTGCGAAAACTTCTCGCAGCTGCATGCAGTTTTTCTCAAATAGTTCAATACAAACTGAAGAATAATAAGACACACAAAACAATTTTCGATTTTTGGGTCGCTTTTTGATCAAATAAAGGTCCACGGTCCTTTTAAAAGGCACATTCTGATAAACCATTCTTTTTTATGCCTTCCGCAAAAAAATCAAGTAAAAGATGTAAAAGATAAATATGTGCTGCGTACAAACAATCAAACTCTGCTCATGTAATTGTTGTAATGCAATCAGCGCATTATTAGTTTCTGTACACATAACGTAAGGAAAGTACAGGGTGTTTCTAAATGAATATCGGGGTTTTAACGCTTTGTAGTATCTATTATAAAAAACTTAAAATTATACTTAATACATAAAATGTGTACATAATTCAAACGCTTGTAATTTTGCGAAAACTTCTCGCAGCTGCATGCAGTTTTTCTCAAATGGTTCAATACAAACTGAAGAATAATAATACACACGAAAACAATTTTCGATTTTTGGGTCGCTTTTTGATCAAATAAAGGTCCACGGTCCTTTTAAAAGGCACATTCTGATAAACCATTCTTTTTTTATGCCTTCCGCAAACAAATCAATTAAAAGATGTGAAAGATAAATATGTGCTGCGTACAAACAATCAAACTCTGGTCATATAATTGTTGTAATGCAATCAGCGCATTATTAGTTTCTGTACACGTAGCGTAAAGAAAGTATTGTAATCATGATTTGTGTGTATGCAAGACTTAATTTGTAACCAAAAATGTACCGGAGCTCTAATATTCTGGAGTATAACAACCATAATGTCCTCCTCCCTCGTTCCCCTCCACCCGCATATTTATATTTCATATATGAAGAGGTCGGTGCAAGAGAGTGCTAAGCCACATTTTTGAACTTCTGAGATATTTCAATTTGAATTTTTGATCAAATACTCAAATCAAGATGTATAACATAAAGGTTTTTCGCCAATGTATTAGTAACATTTGAGATATTCTGAGTCACAATAGGGCAATACTTTAAAGATATTACTAATACGTTTTTTGTAAATTAGCTATGTTCCTTGGGGACACAAACGTTTGGGGAACAAACGAAACCTAGCACATATGCTGCCACCAAGTGACATTATAAACAAATTATATGTAGAATATTATAATTTACAATATTAAGCAACAGATTACAGTGTTAGATTTATTTCACCAATAATGTGGCTTGGCAATTTCTTTCCCCGACCCTCGTCATATTATTTGCATAATTTAAAGAAATTTCGTCTTCAGCAATAAGAATTTTTTAAATATATTTTGGCTATATCTACTAAATGCATTTATGTATAATAAAATCTAATGGATGAATAAAGCAAAAACGTTAAAATCAGGAGTGGGGATTATTTTCAGAATTACTACACGTCAAGGATTTCTTTGTATATAGAAACTAGCAAAACACGCAGCACTGTTCCAGTGGGCTTCGGTATGCAATATTTATAAGCTCCGGTGGGTATCGACTAATATTTAAATATTCACTAAAAGTAAAAAGGTACTGGAGCTGCGCTGCTGTGAGATTCGACGCAATTTAGCATCGAGTGGAGCTAAAATTTTGATTAGAAAGATTTATTTTACAAACACGAACAAAAAACAGCGATTAAACATAACACGACCACGAGTAGACAGATAATAACGATTAGACATAACGACAGATACGGTTGCGGCTAATTCTGGCAATCCTCGATGCCGTTCGGAAACCATTGAGTCTTCACTTACAAGTGCTAGTTAGATGTATGTTACTACGTGTGCGACACGCTACGTCACATTTGTAAGCGTTTTGGTTGAAAAGTACGCAAAGGATTGGAAATGGGAGGGAAAAGTAAATATAATTTAGGATACCGTTTTTCGGAAGCGCTGTTCTGCTGGGCTCCGGAGCGCTGTATTTATGATCTCTGGTGAATTCCGAACAACATTTAAATATTCTCTAAAAACATAACAGTACCGGAGTTGAGTTACGGTGAGCTCCGTCGCAAATTAAGCACTGTGTGTATGTGCGTGTGTGGGTTAACACAGCTCCCAAATGGTTCTCTCCATCGCGCCTGTTGGCCTAATCGTTCAAAGTTTTCCGTGATTTTCTTCTAACCTTGTGTAACCTTACATAAATACGGATTAGGTTCCCTTAGAAAGACACCCACGGAAGGCACCCCATCCTCGCCCTATATCCCTCACGTAGATAATCGGCCGTAATAAACAACACCAACACCCAAACGGTGCTTCCTATAGAGCTCTCATTTAGCGAATATGTTACAAACTAGTATATAACCCCTGTCAAAAATGACGGATTGTTGATCTGTGCTTCATTTTCATAAGATTTTATACAAACAAACAGCATGAAAATTTTATTATTGAAAGGTTTGTAGTGTAGAAAAGTACATTTTAAAGCCGGTAGATGGCGCCAAAACAATATTGTGCACAACAGTGTTCGTTTGTTTATATCTGAGATTTCGATGCTTAATCTAGATTTTTAATTAAGAACTTAAAACATTAAAATAGAATATGATATACATGTTTTATAGGAAAAATATGCTGAACAGAAATGATTTCAAGTAGAAGGTTTTATCATTTAGCTGTCATATGTTAGCATAGGTTTTTCATTAAGACTAACATGGCGTTTAACTACGGTTGATTCGCAACCTGAGTGGTCCCGACCGGAATGGTTACAGACCCTTTCTTGCCTTCGGATTTTATTATAAGTAGATATATCTTAACTGTACAGAATTTCGTTACAAATCGGCTAATGAATAAATTATTTCATCCATTTTAAAACCATTTTGCTACAGATTCTATAGGAAAAATCACCAAGGAAATGTGAGATAAATGATAAATATTGCGGCGATGTAATCAAGTATTAGCAGCGCCGAAATAACGTCTCCAGCTTCAAACGGGAGGTTCAGCGTTCGAATCCAACCAATTCCAGGGATAAATACTTCTCAACTGCTCATTTTGTTACAAAAATTTCACACATATGCTCTCACATAAAGTATAATTTTGGACTTTTTATGTAACAAGTGATTGTATCGACTTGCGGATAGTGTCATTCGATGTCGCAGAATTTAAAACGTACATGGTAGACAATAACTCACTCGACCTATTTAAAAAAAAGTTAAGTTCCCCTGCCCCCTGAGTTAAATAGCTCCCCTTTTGTTACCCCCCCCCCCAGCCATAGTAAAACAACTTTATTTTAGGAGGAATCATCGGATTTTCATTTCTAGTGCTAAAACGAAGTTCTTCCCAAATTTTCGTGAATGTCCGTCAGTTATTTCTGCAGGGATCATTCTAGAGAGTTTCAGAAGGGCGGCTTGCCCTCAAGCCCTTTTCAGGTAAAATCCCACCCTCCTTGCCCCTTTTCCAGGTAGAATTCTAGCCTCCTTCCCTTTCTCCAAGTAGAATTCTACCCTCTTTTTGTTCTTGGGTAGAATCTTGCCTGGTTTGCATTGTACTTTCAAAAATTCTTTACTTATCTTTTATTTTTAGAATGCTAGTATGTACATCAGGAGTACTCCTCTTTCCCTCTTTATTTCTCTGTGAAATGCCCTGGTATGTCTAATCTTTGACTTTGAGTAATTTTTTTTTTTCATTTATCATTTTTTCCATTGAACAAGACATAACGGAGAACTAAGGGTCATTGATTAATTTCACCTTGTCTAATGAAATATAGTATTAGTGAAATATAGTATAATTCTGGCCTTTGACCACATGATAACTTACATAAGTTCTATAAAAAAATTGAGAAGTAGCTTTAGAACTTTTATTTTGTAGCTTTTTCAAAACCAGTTTTGCTAAAACCGGGAAAAAGTTATCTGGTAAATAAAAGTTTTAGAGAGAGAAGTTTTTGAATATTGCAGGAAAAGGGGGAAATGACTGTGAATATAGTAAACAATTTTACAATAAAAATCGAGAACAAGTTTCATTTTACTATTTTTAATACTTTTCAAATGGTGAAGTTATGGAAATTAGAAATGTTATTGGATTTTTTAATTAAGCAGTATTTTAAGCTGTTGCCAGACTTCCCTCCCCACCAGTATATTGTTATATGCACTTATTACAAAAATGCCCTTTTTATGAAATGATGTGCCCTTTTCAACAAAATTGCCCTTATTATGTAATGTGCATCCTGCCCTTTTTTATGTTCTAGAATGTGATCCCTGGTTTCTGTAAAAACCTATATTAAATGCATTGAAATAAAATTATGGACTTTGTATTGATAGAACCTGGCGTAAATTTGCAACAAAAGATCGTATCGAGTTGCGGATGGTGTCATTCGATTTAGAATTAAACAATACATAATAAACGACACCTACTTAAAACAAGTTGGAAATTGTACGTCAAACGTTACAAACGAGGTGCGTTCGTACGCACGTTTTAGAATTAAATTCATGATATCCCGTGCGTAGAACGGGTTAAACAGCTAGTTAAGTATATATTTTATGACACTGTTCATACAAATATCTTAACTAGTTATATAAATATTCAGATATATATGTATCAGCTAGTTATATAAATATTCAGATCTTGATGATTTTTAATTCTGTGAAATGAATTATATCGTCTGCATATTAATTTCTGTATTAAAATAAGTATCTCGCTCGCTTGACGATTAAACTTCGGAAGCTCCTATAACAAAAAAGCACCGATTTAAAAAAAAAAATTCAAATTTCTTAATAAATATTTTTATTAATATCTCCTAAAGTTTTGATTCGATTTTCATAAAATTTAAAATGTCTCGACAAAATTATGCAAAGATAATATATTTTAAATTGCAAACCATTTGGTTGGGTAGTTTTTGCGTTGTTATATGCGGACAGACAGACAGACGGACGGACAGACAGACGGGCAGACAGACAGACAGACGGACGGACCAAACGACGACTATAGGTGCTACGTATTTATATAATTACGAACGCACCTAAAAAGGTTGCGTTCAACCCCTGAGTTAAAATGCTCCCTTTTGCTCCCCGAAAAATTGTAAACCAACAGTATTTGTGAGGACTCCTTGTCAAATTTTGTTAAATGACCATCGGTTGTCTCGAAAAAAAAAAAAAAAAACCTTTTTTACCTTTACTCTGTGGGAATAATTAAAAGACGCATAAAACTTAAATTAAAAAAATCTAATAAAAAAAAAAATCCAAAACTGGTTGCTAAGTGCATAGCTGGTATAGAGACACCTTCCTAACAAATCTTGCATCTCTACCAGGGTTCTCGCTGCCGCTCGCCATTGCGCCAAATCGCGACAAAATGCTTCATTTGGCGAGTGAACGAACGATTAAACTCGCCAAATTGCGAGTGTTCGATTTGTGTGTGTGTGTGTGCGTGTGTGACAGTACAGGTGATACTCTTATTCGCGTTACTAAAGGACACTTTTCAAAACTGTGGTATAAAAGAAATTGGATCAATTTTTAACCTTATGCATTTGGATGATACACACAGTTCCTTATCTGAGGTATTGTGAGAATGGAAATTATTTAAAAGTTTCTTGAGTTCTCGTTACAGAACCACGAAATTTAGACGATCTGAAGCAGCTTTATCCCATAACAGGTAATGTGCTGTATTTTTCTGCAATCTTGCCACTACATTCAGTGGACTGTGAAAGAGGGTTCAGTATGATCCCACAACAAAAACTAAATTGAGAAATCGAATGAATATAAAAAATGTGAATAACGTCATTTCAGTATGCGTTAACGGGCCTCATAGGCAACAGTACAATTTTGAAACTGCCTTTGAAGTATGAACTTCAATGAAAAGACGAAGAATTCTAGAAAAATTAAGTTTTTTTTTCTTTTAATGTGACTTATATTTTGTTGTTTATATTTTCAATTTCTAGAATTCTTTAAATAGATCTTAAAATCCTTAGTTATCATGGGTTGGAATTTTTATTTCATAACACTTTAATGAGTTAAATTGGGTTTGGAATTTTTTCTTGATTGCTCAAGGCATTTAAAATGTACATATGTTTAATAGTTTTTGCAGCAGATAGTTGAATTTAAATGGATAACTGATCTATAGGTAGTTACAAAAACTTGGGTTATTTTACAACATACTCAAAAAAAAAAAAAAAAAAAAAAAAAAAAAGGTACATTAAGGGGTTACAAATCGATTTTCAGTGTTTCATGACGAATCTATTTTGCTATATTTTTTTTCATTTGGGTAACGTTTTTTATTTCTGATTAGCCAAATTGCTAACGTTGGTCAAAAGTCAGTGAGAACCCTGCTCTACCCACAGTGTATAACACAGCACACAGACATACTTCGTTCTTTAGTATTATAGATTGTTTTTTTATTTTTATTGAATACTATATTATTTAATAAATTACACACATATTTAACATCTGCAGTCATCGTTATTTTAAACATATATAATTAATTAATAAACAGACATACATACATACATTCAATACAATAATCCAACATGGAGTGAAAAATTAGCCAGAGCCAGGAATCGAACCTGGGTACACAGCGTTGTACCCAGGTTCGATTCCTGGCTCTGGCTAATTTTTCACTCCATGTTGGATTATTGTATTGAATGTATGTATGTATGTCTGTTTATTAATTAATTATATATGTTTAAAATAACGATGACTGCAGACGTTAAATATGTGTGTAATTTAATATATATTCGTAGATCGGTGGAATAGTAAAATCTATTCACCGTTGTCCGGTCGTCTTGGCTGTCTGGTAGATGGCTGGTGACCTTCTCTCCAACATGGTTTATTAGTGGGAAATTGCAGACTCAGGGGTCGGCCGGAGTAGTTCAGTGGTTAGAGCAACAGCCCGGAACGCTGTGTACCCAGGCTGGCTAATTTTTCACTCCATGTTGGATTATTGTATTGAATGTATGTATGTATGTCTGTTTATTAATTAATTATATATGTTTAATATATTATTTAACTTTTACGTTCACTGTACTCGTTAAACAGATATTTTTGACAGCTAAATATAGCTATTTTTACATATTTGCTGTTTTTTTTTATATTTTATCTATTTTACACAAAATGCATGAAGGTATTATTTCATTTTTATGTACATTTATGTTAAAGGTATATAAGTGATTATAAAACGTTAAATTGGTAATCAATTCGCTCCTATTTAAAGAAAATATTTCGTACGTATACTTTGGCTATTTTTTTCTGCATTTCATTTATTTATTACATACACGCATAGCAAATAAGTTACCATTTTGATTCTGATATATGTTTATGGTATAAGGGTTTATAAAACATTAAAATAAAATTTATACGCCAATTCGCTCATGCCTGATAAAATATTTTTCGGTTATAAGTTAAATAAAGTTTATTATATTATATTTTACTCATTTATAATATTTTTTTTTATATTTATATAGAATTATATTTTTGTAGTGTCCATAAATAAATTATTTTTATGTAGTACCCATTTATGTTAAGACATTTTTATACCCATTATATATCATTTACTTAGCATTTTAAAAATTATTTTTCATTGCGAATTGTTAGTTAATAATTGAAGGGGTCGGGGCAAGAGAGCGCTAGGCCACATTTTTTAACTTCTGAGATATATCAATTTGAAAATTAGATCAAATACCCAAATCAAAATGTATAACAGAAATTTTTTTTTGCCAATTTCTGAGTAACATTTGAGATATTTCTGAATAACAATATGACATCATTTTAATGATATTACTTTAATAACATACACTTTATTTCCGGTAAAAAATTTCTAGAAACAACGAATAAGCTCGAAATCCGTTGTTCGAAAAAGAAGCAAAAAGATGAGGGATGTATCAAATTTTTGTTGATTAGTGCCAAGATAGCGTACACAATATTGCACGTACTATATTTGGATACAACCCCTCATCTTTTTGCTTCCTTTTGAGAACAACGGATTTCGAGCTAATTCTATCGATGATAATTTTCAGAATTTTCAAGCTATAATTTTGAGACTTTCACAAAAGTTGCTCTATATACTTAGCTAATACATTATGCATATTATATTTTGATTGCATTCGCGCATGCGCAGGGAAACATTTTTTAGTAAACCTGCTCATTTTTCATCCAATTTTTATTATTTTTTAATTTTGATGGCAGAGTATTGTGTACAATGTTGTTTGACATATTTTCTCAAAATAACTTTTTTTTTATATTAAGAACTCTGCAAATTATAAGCCAAAAACTTTGCGAAATTTGGGGCTGTTTTTATAAAAACCTTAATTTCTCTACGAGTATACATGCTATCCTCATAAAAATAAACACAGTATATTACAATAAGCCACTTATTAATAATCTCAAGTTTGAACGCTTCTGCTACATTAGTTTTTACAGGGTAATCCAAAAGATATTCGTTCTTTTTCAATTTGTTGACAGTCCCCTATGGGGTTTCGGGAAAAAATCTTCTCGGAAATATATAACCTATACTATACTGTTTACACACCTGCTGTTTCAGGTTAACTCCTCACGTATTTTTCTAGATAGTTAACAAACGTCTAAAATCGCAAGTGACCGGTCACCTTTGGCAATATAGTGTAGTACGCAACACACTCGTACAATAAATTATACAGTATGATCCAAAAATTAATATATCCATGATTTTACTCATACCGTATCAAAAAATGAATATACATACATTTAATTACAGGTGAATGTAGACCAATTCCTGTAGAGGAGGTAAGTTCAATGTGCCAGTCATTGTGCATACATTGGTAACACTTAATGGCTAGGTTTGCTTACATTGGGTATATTGACTTTTGGATCATATTTAATGTAATTTATTCTTAGTAAGAACAACAAAACCACAACCGGCATCTCTTTTTAATGTATACTAAAGTCTTCAGTATTTTTGTGCAAATAAATTTACTTTACCTTTAGATTTATTTAGATGGAAAATTACAGCATTTACGATAACTTTACAGGTTTGTTTTTGGTTTGTTTTTTCACAGAATCCCATTTTTGGATCTCTGTAAATTTACAAAATATTTAAAACAAATAGTAGATACTCTGCTATTTCATAGAAAATCTTTAACAGTTTGTATGCCTATCAACCAGTGTGGAACGTTTCTAGCTAGAGTGGATTATCTTCTGTGTGGATGTCATGTAGCATTTGAATGTGGTATGATTTTGTATTAATTTAATTTGGACAGTATGATGCAGTGAAGCTAGTGAAATGTCTAACACGATAAATTGCAACAAATCAGCTATTTCGGATTTCTTTAAAATGCATATCTCTTCAACTGCTTTCGCGATAACTCACTTGTAGTACAACGGAACACAGATCCGATATGCTGAACTCCATCGTGACTAGTGTGCCATGTACAAATTTAATTCAACTGACACCACTTTTTTAAACAATTACCTTTACTTACTTAATCATGGAAATGTCCTAATTAAATAAGACAAATATTGCATTTCTTTATAATTGACAACAAAACAATTGTTATATGCTCCTTCTGGGTTGGGTTGGGTTGATTTATGACGGCCAATTATCAACACGAGGGATATAGGCCCAAGGGGGGAGTGCCCTCCGTGGGGGTTTTTCTAAGGGATCCTAACCCGTATTTACGGCAATATATGCTCCTTCTGATGCATATATACACCCATGGTCCTCAAGCGGTTACCCGTTCACCGAACGCGGGCATGCGCAAATTTTTCGACAAACGTAGTATTTTGTAATTTGTTCTGAAACACAGTCTTAAATGGATCTGAAGTTCATTGTTATTCTTTGATTCATTCGGAGTGAAACCAGATTCTTAGATATGACATACAGTTGATACAGTTGATACTTGATATACAGTTTTGTGTATCTTTAAGAAAATCTGAATCACAGTTAGCTCTTAGAAGAAAATATATTATTTAATTATTTAAGATTTACTTCTGTAATAATGTAATTGATATTTGTTACGCTGAGTTATTTTTTTTTAATTTTACATATTCAAACGAAAAATATGTAGTGAAAAGTTTGGAATTATGGCTCAAAATTGGAAAAAAGGATAGATATTCAAGATATATCTGATGACGATCCAGTAGAATCGGTTGAAGATTAAAAAAAAATATATGTATATATTTAAACATAAATCTACAGATAACGTAAAAAAGATTATGTCAAGGGGTCAAAAGCGAAAAACCTGCACATTGTAAATGTTTTTACTGGCATAAATAATTTTGCGAAAAATATAGACAGCGCCCCGCATCATCGTAGGCTACGACTCTGTCAAATAGCTACTACGAAATGCAGTAGATGGCAGCACCAAAAGTGTTCTGAGGGATTTTATTTAGAGAAAGCAGAGGTTAGCGTTACACAGAAGAATCTCAGATGAGATGGCATATTACCTGTCCAGTTTTAGCAGTCTCACAGATGGATTTTTTTTTCGATTGGTTAAATGAATTGATAATGATTCAATTTAACAACGAAAAAATAATTAAACAAAGAAAAGGTGATGAAACAACAGTGAATGTGTTTATTTCAACCAGTGGCGCACCGACATGGGGAGCTAAGGGAGCTGAACAGTGTTGAATTCAGGGGATGGCTCGGGGTGGACATTCCCCCCCCAGAAGATTTGAGATTTTACGCTTTTAATGGTTAAAAAGTATAATCCCCCCTACCCCGGAACTCTACAATGCACCCCCCCCACCTCGAAGCCACAGAAATCCCTCCCGAAGAAAAGTGTCTGAATTCAACACTGGAGCTGAAGCCCCTCCCAGACCCCGAGATTAGACTAACAATTTAAAGTTTCCTAAAATTATCAAAAGTTAATATTTTCCTACACAAATTAGTCCTTACACAAATGAAAAATTGGGAAAATATTAATTTTGCTTCAGAATATTTCATATTTTAAAATTTTCTTTTTAAATTAAAAATGTGGACACGTTTATTATATGCTAACTAAAAAGTTTTTAATTTTTCTCACATTCATAACTGCCATAATATGAAGTGCAGTGGCCGAATGTCCAAAATGTTTTTGAAATAGTTTGATTTGACGTGACTGTCGGCTGATCATTGATCTACTGCGCAAAAGTATCACTCAAATATACCAGTTTCCCCTGACCGAAATTTTCAGACTCAGGTCAGGTTCGGGCCGGAAAAAGCTATCCTGAACTGGCTTTGGTCGTTACCATCGGTCCAGTGTAAAAGCTAATAGTTCGCTCCGAGCAAAAGTCGCCCCACCAGTCGCTGAGAGGTTCTGCTCTCAAAGCTGGTAGGCGGGAGTTGCTGGGTTAAAACCCCTGTCGCGCTCGTCGACCTAACCGTTCGGAGTTATCCGTGGTTTTCTTTGAACCTTGCCGTAAATACGGGTTAGGATTCCTCAGAAAGACCCCCACGGAGGGCACTACGCCCTAGAGCCTATATCCCTCGTGTTGATAACTGGCCGTCATAAATCAACCACAGTAAAACCAGTCTCGACTGAGTCAATTTCTTAAGTAATATATAAAAATATCATACTTTTAAAGCTCTATAAAAGAGAATATATTTTTCTTTTATTTATTAAATCAAAATAAATTTCTAAAGCTTTCTTCAAGAAACATACAATATTAATATTAGTTTTACAAAAAAAAAAAAAAAAAAAAAAAAAAAAAAAAAAAAAAATCTAGCTTGACAAGACCCAGACAGAACAAAGTCTGGGAATGAGTCTAATAGAAGAAAAATCCCCCGAATACAGCCCCCTAACCCCTACAGATCTATAAAATATACTAGTCCCTCCCAAACGGTAATCCTGGGTGCGCCAATGATTTCAACAATGTTAGGCAACATCGTGTTCAGTTGTCTTTTACTTTACGACAAAGAAAACTTTCGAAGAAAAAAATTATGGAAGTGTTCAATGAAAAATTGATTACATTACAATAATAATAAAGGTATTTACAAACATTTATGTAAAAATTAAACAGCCATACTTAATAAAATTATGTATGTAGCAAGTATTTGGATTTGGATATATTTTTGTGCTATATATAAGCTAAAATATATCTATTTTAGGCGAGAATTTTTTTCTTAGGTATATCTTTATAAATAAGTTACACGATTATAAACATCTTCTAAATCTGATTCGCTTTTACTATCGAGATATCATCTATACGCTTAAGCTTGACTTGTCCGTAAATATCGCTATTTACAAACATTTATGTAAAAATTAAACAGTCATATTTAATGAAATTATGTATGTAGCAAGTATTTGGATTTGGATATATTTTTGTGCTATATATAAGCTAAAATACATCTATTTTAGGCGAGAATATTTTTCTTAGGTATATCTTTATAAATAAGTTACACGATTATAAACATCTTCTAAATTTGATTCGCTTTCACTATCGAGATATCATCTATACGCTAAGCTTGACTTGTCCGTAAATATCGCTTTAATGAGAAGAAACAGTTAGTACCGGGTGTTCAAAAAAGGTTGGACTGATTTGAAAGAATCATAACTCTAAAAATAATTCAGTAAATGCAATTATTTTCGTTTCAAAGTACTCGTCAAATATCCAAGATTTGTTTTAAAGTCGTAACATTCAGACGATGCGCAGAATCGATGATATGTAAATGCAAATCGCACCACACATTCTCAATTTCTTCGATGATTCCGGAGTGGAAAGCGTATAAGTCTAAAACTATTGGAGTTATGGGGAAAAACTCAATTAGAAAGTTCTTCAGCATTTTTGATTTAGTAGGAAAAGATCCACTATACACAAATAATAACCTAAGCAAAAAGTTAAAACTGCGAATGTGTGGTGCGATTTACATTTTCCGATCATCGATTCTGCGCATCGTTTGAATGTCACGATTTTAAAACAGCTACATCTAACAAATCTTGGATATTTGACGAGTACTTTGAAAAAAAAATAATTGCATTTACTCAATTATTTTTAAAGTTATGTTTCTTTCAAATCAGTCCAACCTTTTTCGGACACCCGGTACACTCAGAAAAAGGAATTGATCAAAACTACAAAACATGTCTTGTTGAGTACATTTTGGTTGTTTTAGCAAAATTCAAGTAAAATTGAGCCCTTTTACTTGAATTAACAAAACTTTTTTTGCTGACGCTACAGAAATTTTTTTTGGAATTGCAAAAAAAAAAAAAAAAAAAAAAAAATGTTGATTCAAACAAAATTTCCATTTACCTATATTTAAACAAAATTTTGCTGCAAAACCGTAGGATACAAAATTTTGTTCAAATCGTCTGAACCGTTTTTAAGATAAAAATAGCTTGACACATAATGACCCTTGACCAAAATGAACCACTAATCGAAATTTCTCGAACACGTGACCTAGCCCAATAGTCTTCTCGTTCCCTAAAACTGTAGGATACTAAATTTAGTTCAAATACTCTGAGCCGTTTTTAAGATAAAAATAGCTTGACCCATAATGACTCATCACCAAAATGACCCACAATTCGAATTTTCTCGAACATGTGACCTAGCCCAACAGTCTTCTCGTGCCCGAAAACCATACGATGCAAAATTTAGTCTAAATAGTCTGAGCCGTTTTTTTTTGATAAAATTAGCTTGACCGACCGTGACCCAAAAATGACCCATTAATCGAACGTTCTCGAACATGCGACATAGCTCAATAGTCTTCTCGTGTCCGAAAATGGTAGGATACAAAATTTAGTCAAAATCGTTTGAACCGTTTTTTAGATACAATTAGCTTGACTCTGACCCATGGAGACCCAAAATGACCCACTAATCGAATTTTTTCGGCCCAATGGTTTTCTGGTGCCCCAAAATGGTCGGATACACAATTTCGTCAAAATCGTTAGAGCCGTTTTTAAGATAAAATTTGCATGTATATATATATATATATATATATATGTGTGTGTGTATATATAACTACATACAAGAATTGCTCGTATTAGAATATATGATAATAGAGAGAATTTAACTTCAACTCCTAAAACCTCTTCATCCTTTTAAACTACCTCAACTCAGCTACCTATGGGCCTTTATCATGCATTTGTATATGAAACAATTTACAGTCATTCTTAACATGACTATACTTTAGTTCAGTGTTCGGACAATTGCCGTTTCTGGACGTCCTATCTAAGTCGCTGGTCATAATAAACTAGTCGGATGAGTCAATCCCAAAACTTTCTTCTATCTCACATAGATTTCACATACACTAAAAAGAATCAGCACCCATTTATATCAAGGTCTAACTGAAACTCAAGTTTTATTAAATTCCGTGCATTATTTCTTGAGATATGACTATCGCTAAAATCGTGTAAATCCTGCAAAATGCTGCATAACAGCGGCACCTGCTGGGCGATTTTTACCAAAAACTAATCAGCACCCATTTATATCATAGACTAACTGAGTATAAAGTTTTATTAAATTCCGAGCATTAGTTCTTGAGATAGAGCTATTGCGGAAATCGCGAAAAATGCTGCATAGCAGCGCCACCTGCCGGGCGATTTTTACCAAAAACTAATCAACACCCATTTATATCAGGGACTAACTGAATCTAAAGTTTTATTAAATTCCCAGCATTAGTTCTTGAGATACAGCGCCCACAAAATTTGTGTCACATACAGACAGACAGACAGACATTTTCTAAAAACAGTCAAAGCGTGTGCAGGACCTTCTAAAACGTATAAATCCGTCGAAAACCGGAAGTCGAAAATTTTCATGAATCCAATATACTTTCTTCTTGTAAAGATAGAAGAAAGTAAAAAGAAAGTCGTTACTCAACAAACTTTTCTATGAATCAGTTACAAATCACATTGATTTAATAGAAAATCTACACATTTACATCGCACTCACTTTACTAAATAACGAAGTTTCGTAAACAACATTTTCAAACATGTTGCGAATTCGATTTACATCTTTTTGTTTTCGTACTTTAGTATTACTGGATGTGTCCTCATGAATTAATCAGAGGGTAAAAACAGTGTTCATTCTTTTTTGTTGCATGTGTTAGAATATAATCATAAAGTAATCGAAATGATTGAAAAAGCATGTTTGTTTTTGGCGATGATTTAGTTACTGAATTTAGAGTTGGACACTGGTTCAGATAATTTCGCCAAGAGAAAAGAGCCTTGTAAATCACGAGAATCGTGAAGGTCCTTCAACATTTACATAAGATTATAAGAGAAAATCCACATAAGAAAAAAAACACTACCAGAACACAATTTCTTTTGAAAGGTAAGTTGTCAATGGAATTTATTCTTCTGTGTAGTCGGCCCGCAAAATAATTTTTTATGCGTAAAATTCGTATTAAGAGCCTACATCAGTCATGCGAAAAAACGCTCAAGCTAATGTTAAGTCTATGGGAAAGTTCTTGCGCGATTTCTCGCTCACATTTTCATATTTTTAAATGATTCTTTTTTGCATAGACTAGCTGACGTCGATCTCTAACGTTGTTAGTTTTTACTTTTTCGATTTTGGTTCCAGTTTTTTTTTTATATAAGGGTACTTTCACTTTCAGAACCGGTTCCAACCGGTTCCAAAATTGAAAATGTCCGCTTATAGAAAAACTGTAACCAAAATAAAAAAGTAAAAACTAACGACGTGAGAGATCGAAGTCAGCTATCCTATGAAAAAAAAAGTCATTTAAAAATATTAAAATGCGAGCGAGAAATCGCGCAAGAACCTTCCCATAGACTTAACATCAGCTTGAGCGTTTCTTCGCGTGACTAGCATAGGCTCTTAGCACTAAAATATTTTCTGACTAAACTGTCTATTTTAAGAGTTGAAAAAACAAATCACCCGGAAGTGTATGTTTTTTAACAATATCAAGCATAACATGGCTGTCCAATCTGGCGTCCGTGGCTGAGAGGTTCTGCTCTCGAAGCTGGTAGACGGGAGGTGCTGGGTTCAAACCCCTGTCGCGCTCGTCGACCTAACCGTTCGGAGTTTTCCGTAGTTTTCTTCGAACCTTGCGTAAATACGGGTTACGACCCCTTAGAAAGACCCCCACGGAGGGCACTCCCCTCCAGGGCCTATATCCCTCGTGTTGATAATTGGCCGTCATAAATCAACCCAACCCAATCTGGCGCCCGCGAAATACCAGACATTTCTTACAGAAATCTCTGCCATATTTAATCGGCGACATTCGGAGATTAAATAAGGCAATTTCTGTAAGAATTTTTCTGGTGTTTCGCGGGAGCACAGAGGAGTATTAGAGGCCAAAACCTGACCAAAAATGCAAAAATTAAAATTTGCTCAACAATTGTAAAAAGCTTATTTTATAATAGCTGACTAACTGGTGCGTCGATCTATGTCTATTTCAGGAACATGAGTCATATCCGACGGCTCCTGTCTTAGACTCAGTTACAGAGAAGGTTTCTTTGTGAGAACACGTGATTTTTAATTACGTTTCAGCTTTATTATTATGTTGAAATGTGTAATTTTATTTGTATATTTAAATAATTTTATTTGTATATCTAAATAATTTTATTTTTAATGTAATAAAAAAATAATACTTAAAATTAAAAATGGGGTTTTTAAGCCTTTTAAGGTGCGTTCGTAATTATATAAATACGTAGCACCTATAGTCGTCGTTTGGTCCGTCCGTCTTTCCGTCCGTCTGTCTGTCTGTCTGTCTGTCCGTCTGTCTGTCCGTCCGTCTGTCTGTCTGTCCGCATATAACAACGCAAAAACTACCCAACCAAATGGTTTGCAATTTAAAATATATTATCTTTGCAGAATTTTGTTGAGACATTTCAAATTTTATTAAAATCGAATCAAAACTTTAGGAGATATTAATAAAAATATTTATTAAGAAATTTGATTTTTTTTTTTAAATCGGTGCTTTTTTGTTATAGGAGCTTCCGAAGTTTAATCGTCAAGCGACAGAGATGCTTATTTTATGACAGAAATTAATCTGCAGACGATATAATTCATTTCACAGAATTAAAAATCATCAAGATCTGGATATTTATATAACTAGCTGATACATATATATCTGAATATTTATATAACTAGTTAAGATATTTGTATGAACAGTGTCATAAAATATATACTTAACTAGCTGTTTAACCCGTTCTACGCACGGGATATCATGAATTTAATTCTAAAACGTGCGTACGAACGCACCTCGTTTGTAACGTTTGACGTACAATTTCCAACTTGTTAGCTCTAATTTAGATATTTAGAAATATTGAAAGTAGTATTTAGATATATTGAAAGCTTTTTAAAGGTGTGTCAGAGTATGTTGGACAATTTTTGAATTATAATCGTATTGGCTATAGTTTTGAAGGCCAATTTTTTTAATAAAAATGTTCCGCGTATAGTTGCCATTTTTACTTTCTTCTATCTTTACAAGAAGAAAGTATTGGATTCATGAAAATTTTCGACTTCCGGTTTTCGACTGATTTATACGTTTTAGAATGTCCTGAACACAATTTGATTGTTTTTAGAAAATGTCTGTCTGTGACTCTGTCTGTCTGTATGTGACAAGAATTTTGTGGGTGCTCTATCTCAAGAACTAATGCACGCAATTTAATAAAACTTAATATGTTCAGTTAGTCCCTGATATAAATGGGTGCTGATTAGTTTTTGGTGAAAATCGCCCGACAGGTGGCGCTGCTATGCTACATTTTTTGCGATTTCTGCAATAGCTCTATCTCAAGAACTAATGCAGTTATTTTCATCAAACTTCAGATTCAGTTAGACCTTGACATAAATAGACGCTGATTATGTTTTGGTGTAGATATCCCAACAGGTGGCGCTGCTACACCACGTTTTTCATTATTTTTACGATAGCTATATCTCAAGAACTAGTGCACGGAATATCATCAAACTTCATATTCTGTTAGACCTTGCCATAAATAAGATGCTGCTTACGTCTTGGTGTAAATAGCCCAACAGGTGGCGCTGCTATGCTACTTTTTTCATTATTATTACGGTAACTATATCTCAAGAACTAATGTACGGATTTTCATCAAACATCAGATTCAATTAGACGTTGTCATAAGATGTTGTTGATTAGGTTTTGGTCTAAATCTCCCAACAGGTGGTGCTGCTATTCTGAATTTTGAAAGATTTACACGATTTTAGCAACAGTCTTTTCTCAAGAACTAATGCACGGAATTTAATAAAACTTTAGATTCAGTTAGATCTTGATATAAATTGGTTGATGATTTTTTTAGTGTATTCGAAACCTGTGTGAGATAGAAGAAAGTTTTGGGATTGGCACATCCAACTAGTTATACACTTCTGTCCAAAAATTATGGGGCAGTGACCGGACGCTATCGCTTTTTACACGGTTTGTCGAATATATACTGAAATTTTTGATAAACTGCTCTTGAAATTCGATGATGTAAAGCAGATGTTTGAGTTCAAGAACAGTAGAAACAGTATACTTCAATTAAAAAATAAATATATTGAATATTTGATGAGATATGGGGATTTGTATTAAATAATTTATAACTTCGCATGCGCGAACTGTACCCCAGAGTTTTTTCATGATTTGGTAGTCAATTCTATAGAGGAACTCATATAAAAAGACCAGTCAAATATAGTGAAAGCTCAGAAATATACCAGGAATACAGTGAGCTAATTGACAAATTCGGGGGGAAATCCCATATAATTCAATTTGGTTTTAGAACGCTTTTAGCTCATTTCACCCTTTTAAATTTTGAATTTTTTTGAAACCGAGAGCATTTATATATATTATAAGTAACTACCCTGCCAATTTTCAAGTTTCTGACCCGTTCAGTTTCAGAAAAATCGCAATTTTGGAAGATTTTCCGCTCCTACGTCCCATTGGGGGTAGCGGCACCGACATAAAATATATCCAATGTTGGAGCAGAAACTGTCACCATCAATTTGAAACCACTACTTTTTAAATAGGTTCAGTATAGTTCCAGAGATTACGCCCTACAAACAAACAAACAAACTTTACTTCTTTATAATATTAGTATATATTTGCTTCATTTGTCGATTTAGTTTACGAATCAGAGTAAAAAATGTATGTTTCAAAGCGAAATTAATTATATATATATCCGTTTTAGCCGTTCATAAAATATACCAATAAGATAAGTTTATAAGATACGTTTAGTTTACATCATTACTAAGGGAAACTTTTCCAGCGATTATTGAAATTTATGCGCTCCCCAAAATTTGCTCAGCTTACTGCATGTGCGTAATTTTTATTACTCAACTTAAGTAATATTACAGTAAGAAATTTCTTCATTATCCAGGTGTTTGAATTTTCCAACAAGCCGAAAATAGCGTCTTGCTTTTTGTCGTCCGATATATCACGAAAGTTTCTTTTGAAGTAAGTTTTCTTGCATTTTATTTTTCTATTTTACTATTTGCATGCACTGTTTTTGCATTCTCAAAACTCCGAATAAAATCTTGGATTAATAAATAGTATAAAAATATTTGTTGAAAAAAGTACGCTTTTGTTAGTGTACTTAAAAGAAGAAAATAGTTTTTTTTTAAATCAAAAATCTGGAGTTTAAAACAAAAATTGTAAAAGCAAGAGGTCTTGTTAGAAATACTCTTAAGTAAATTGGAATTTTTTTATCACATTCATAATATATTTTAATTTTTCACCTTTGTGTAGGAATTTTCTTTTTCACGATAACTTAATTTCATTACAGCATTTTTTCAACGTCTCACGTTTAAACGGTTTTTGTTTGGATAAGTTAATGTTCTATTATTGCTTTATTCTGTTTATTAATAGTCCAACTGATTTTGTTTTCAACACTATTAATGGATTTTCAGTATTGTCTGGTAGTAAAAATGAGTTTTTCCACTTTAAGTGGCAGAAAATGACAAACATTTTTTAAAATTCATAGTATCATTACTCAGTATTTTTTGGTCCAGATAATAATGGTATTTTGATTGTTTTTCATTTTAGAGCACTCAGAGAGTTTTCTAAATATAACTTGTAGGATTCAGGGACCATACAAAAAATTAAATTTCGTAATATATATATATTACGAAATATATATATATATTATATATATATATATATATATATATTGACATATATGGTTTTTTATATGATGAAGAACAAGATTTTTGAAACTGGAACTATATTTCTAAAATTAATGGTTTAGGAATTAGCTATTAGTCAATGATAGGAAGCATATTTTAAATATTTACAATGAAACGCCAATATTGCAGAAATGGTGGTATTATTTTGAAAGTATTGACAATGAAACGTCAATATTGAAGAAAGTTTGGCATTACTTTGCAAGTATTGACAATGAAACGTCAATATTGCAGAAATTTTGGTGTTACTTTGGAAGTATTGGCAATAAAATGCCAATATTGCAGACATTTTGGTGTTACTTTGAAAGTATTCGTAATGAAACATTAATATTGCAGAAATGTTGGCGTTACTTTGGAAGTTTTGGCAATGATACACCAATATTGCAGGAATGCGACGTTACTTTGGAAGTATTGTCAATGGAAATCCAATATTGCAGAAATGTTGGCGTTAACATGGGAAGAATGAAATGCCAATATTGCAGAAATTGGATGTTACTTTGGATGTATTGGCAATGAAACGCCAATATTGCTGAAATATTGGTGTTACTTTGGTAGTATTGACAATGAAATAGGGAATTTTTTTCCCCAATGCTTTTTCAGTATTGGTAAAATGTTATCATTCCTATTTTGGGACAATATTTCATGAGAATATTAACCAAGATATTGCCAAAACAAACAACATTGAACAAATACTGTTATGCTACAAGGGAACATTTCTAGAAAACTTTCACATCCATGATAATGATTTATTTTTTATTTTAGGAACTCTTTAGATAAAGTTGAATCGGCAACATTGTGTTATACTAACCATTAACTGAAGGATGAAAAATACTGGTTCATTGAATATAACGAAACCCAGAAAAGACAGTTTCGATAATGCCATTTGTACAATATACAAAGAATTACCATATTCTGAAAAAGAATGTCCAAATGGTAAGTGTTGTATTGATGTTTATTATGTAATTAAATTATTGTCAAGGTATTACGAAAATAAATATGTGATAAAAATTAGTTTAATTTGGTTAAATATAGTTTAATTTGGTTCTGGGCAGAAAAATCTCGAAAAAGTGACGAGTTTACTTTTATGGCTTAAAAAATATCTCAAGTTTTTAGAATAAAATGAATCAAACTGCATTGAATATACGATATTTAGATAAAAATATATAACACATTTTACCCTATACTATTTGGTTCCTCTTCAAAGATTTTAGTTCATTTATCACAGAATGTATTGTACGATTTTAACTGTAAACCATTCCGCTAGATGTCAGCACCAAACAACATTGAAAGAGACTATGCTTTGAATTCCAGACATTAACTAAATAAAAAGAAACATTCTAAAAAAAACTATAAACTATTCAAAAACTCTAAGTCTTATTATGTTTAAAATATTCTGTTATTAATTTACTATATGACGTGTTATTAATTTTCTTTCATTCTTTTTTATTAGATTTTTTGTGAAAGTATGCGAGCCTGTTTCTTTTCTGCGGGACAGTCGTGTAAACATTCTATTTGATTCGGTTGTGTTATCCTGAACGTAAAAAGTCATATTCTGTTTTAGATTCTTAATTCAAAGTGTGTAGTAATTTTAATTCAATTCAAAGTCGTATTCTGTTATTAAAATGTGAAAAAAAATCAACTTCTCAAGTTTTTCTCATTTTGAAATTATGTCTCAATACTTAGATTTAATTCACACCATTATTCATAAAGAAAATTCTACTGGGCCTTTTAAAGAAAAATCTTCTGGTCTTCAAATCGAGCGTCGAAACAAGAATTGAAGTTTGATTAGTGAAATATGAGAATTATAGAATTGATTCATCAGAAATTCGATGATAATTCATCAGTCATAATCCGTTACCATTATATTCGATGTACTTGGGGAAAATCGAAATTCAGGAATGGAATCTGGGAACGACGCAAATTTCATGGTACGTAGATATTCTTTTATTTATTTATTGAATTATAAAATCTCAACTGTGCTAATTCTTGAATCTAAATATTCTACATAATTGTTGGTCCGTCGAGCCGGAGTTCGGCTGGGGATTAATCAAATACATCTTATTCAAAATTATAATAATGACGAAAACGAAAGCGGAAATCGCTTCGGAATCCAAATTTAAGTTTACTGTAAAAGAAATAAAAAGATATAGGGATCAGGTATCCGATGCGATTGAAAAAGATAATTTGCAGTTATTGGAGAAATTGAAATCGGAACTTAATATTTTAGAAAGTGATTTAAAAAAATCATATTTTGGTATAGCTGAAGAAACAATTGAAACTCTTTACGATTCATTTACTTCTGCTAAAGACTTAGTTGTAGAAGATATAGTGAAAATTGATCAGTTTATTGCAACTAAGAACGAAAGTAAAAAAACCCGATGTGATGCAGCTGAGAATAGTTCTATTAGGGAAAATTCAATAAAATTACCTAAATTCCAATTGCCCATATTTTATGGTGATTTGAGTCATTGGATTACATTTAAAGAGACATTTTTGACTTCTATTCATAAAAATGAAGCGCTTTCCGATCAATTAAAGTTTTCGTATTTAATTGCGAGTGTCAAAAATTATCCTGCTAAATTAATTTCAGGATTTTCTATTTCAGGTGAGAATTATAAACAAGCATGGGAAACTCTAGTTTACAGATATGATAACCGTAGAAATTTAGCATATTCGCTATTGTCAAAATTTATTAATGCTAAACCATTAAAATCGCCCACGCAGAAAACAATTCTAGAGTTATTGGATAATTGCAATGAAGTGATTAGAAATTTGAAATCTCTAAAATTTGAATTTAACGAATTTGTTGATTTAATTTTGGTTTATATTGTTCAAACTAAATTCGATGACTCATTAAGAAAGCAATGGGAGTTACCATTAAATAAGGATATTTTTCCCACATATGATATGTTAGTGACGTTTTTGGAAAGACATGCACGCAGTTTGCAAGGTTGTAATGCTGAATTTATTAAGTATGAAACTAAACCTAACTATAAATTTGATTTTAAATCTCAACAAGGCCCAAAGAAATCTCTTTCAAATGCAGTTGTTATGGACAATGTGAACAAATCTTTAAAGCCCTTATGTCCAAAATGCAATGAAGGGCATGCACTTTACAAATGCCCAGAAATTCAAAATTTAACGGTTGATCAACGATGGCAGTTAGTAAAAGCAAAAAAACTATGTACGAACTGTTTAAGAGCTAATCATTTTGTTGCTAATTGTCTGATTAGCACTACCTGTAAATATTGTAAGGCTAAACATCATTCAATTCTGCATCACGAACAGTCTAATTCTGCATCACATAATTCTTTTAGACCGCAAGAGCGGGTTACAAATCAAAATAGCGGAAGTAATTCAAATGCACAAGTGGATGAATCTAATTGTTTAAGAAGTCAAACTTTGACTGAAAATTCCCAAACATTACTGGCTACTGCCATTATACATGTGAAATCCAAAACAGGAAAATTTATTCCTTGTATGGCTATGATTGACAGCGCTTCTCAAAAGAGTTCGATTTTAAAATCGTGTTCTAGAAAGCTAGGCCTTCCCTTGAGATCTACAATTCATAAAATATCAGGAATAAACAATTTGGTCACAGAGACAGCTCTTCAGGAAGTTTCTTTAACATTTTCTCCGCATTTTAATAACGAAACTTTTCAGTTAGATGCTTTAGTTGTTAATCAGATTACAACAAATTTACCGAACTTTCTGATTACTAATAAGTATTGGCCTCATATTGAAGGATTAAATCTGGCGGATCCCAATTTCCATATGTCCGATTCCATTGATGTACTCATAGGTGCAGATTTGTTTGCTAACATAATAATCGGAGAGTCCATTCTGGGTCCTAAGGGAACACCGAGTGCTGTTAATACGAAACTGGGTTGGATATTATCTGGAGTAATTTATTCGAATCATTCTAATCATAATTCTTCTGTTAGTTGTCATGTTACGACGCAAATAAATTCTCAATTGCAAAAATTTTGGGAACTCGAATCAATTCCTACTTATGATCCAGTTTCACTAGTAGAAGATAATTATGTAAAAACAGTATCACGCACGGAATCAGGAAGATATATCGTGGATCTTCCATTTAAATCTAAACCTGTTCTCGGAAATTCTAAATCTCAAGCTTTAAAGCGTTTCAATTCCTTAGAAAATAAACTTCAAGGAAATTCCGTACTTAAGGAACAATATTCGTCATTCATGAAAGAGTATATTGATTTGGGACACATGGAACTCGTTCCCGCCTCAGAAATTTCAAATCCAGATCATTTTTATCTCCCCCACCACGGGGTAATAAGAGAGGATAGTTGTACAACTCGACTTCGGGTAGTATTCGATGCATCCGCAATTGGTTCAGAAGGTCGCTCGTTAAATGATTATTTGGAGATAGGGCCGAAATTACAACCGGATATTTTTCAGTTATTATTAAAATTCAGAATGCATCCAATAGGCTTTAGTGCGGACATCGAAAAAATGTTCAGGCAAATTCTTATCAATCCAAAACATGTAGATTATCAACGTATTTTATGGCGGTTCGATCCTAAAGAAAACATTCAAACCTATCGGTTGTTAACAGTAACCTATGGCACTGCTTGTGCGCCATTTTTGGCAATTAGAACTTTAAATCAGTTAGCAATAGATAACGAACAAACTTTTGAAAGGTCTTCTAAAATCATTCGCGACAATATCTACGTCGATGATTTGTTGTCGGGTTCAGATTCCAAAGAAAATGCTCAATCTTTAATTACGGAGCTTATTAATGTTATGAAAGGCGGAGGCTTTAATTTACGAAAATGGTCCTCAAACAATCCTGAAATACTCGCTCATTTACCAGATGAACTTAAAGCTTCTTCACAGACTGTAATCAAAGAAGATGAAGCTGTTAAAATTCTGGGTTTATTCTGGGATTCATCCAATGATATGCTCAAAATAAAATTTAATGAGTTCAAAGATGTCAAAAATAAAAGAGATCTTCTCTCTGTAATATCCACAATCTTCGATCCTCTGGGTTTCTTTTCCCCGATCACGATCAATTTGAAAATCATGATACAAAACCTCTGGAAAGAAAAAATCTCATGGGATGAGGAAATTCCAAATTCAATTTTAATTAGTTGGAATCATTTTTTGGCAGAAATTAATTTATTAGAAACTATTGAAATTCCCCGGTATATCAATTCATGCCATAAAAAGGATTGCGAAATGCAGCTACATGGTTTTTGTGACGGTTCCGGAAAAGCTTACGCTGCTGTCGCTTACTTACGAGTTATCACTCCTAACGAAATATTCGTCAATTTACTTGCTGCAAAAACAAAGGTAAATCCCATAAAGCCACAAACTTTACCACGCATTGAACTTTGCGCCGCTCTATTATTAGCAAAACTTTGCTCAACTATCGTCGATACTTTATCCACGAGCATAAATAGTGTATTTTTATGGTCTGATTCCCAGATAGTGCTCTGCTAGCTAAAATCGCCCCCTTTAAAAGGAAATCAATTTGTATTAAATAGAGTACGTCAAGAACAAACATTATTGCCTTCAGCCGAATGGAACCATGTTCCCGGAACGCTAAATCCTGCAGATGTAGCCTCCAGGGGTATTCCACCGCGAAAACCCCTCAACAATAAGATGTGGTGGCATGGGCTTCCATGGCTGTCGTCAAAAGAGCCAATTCCAATCCCCTTATACACTGTAAAAAATTTCCAACCCTTTTCCGTTTCGTAAAAGATAAATTTCCTTTACGATACGGAAAACAACCGATAAAATAATTATTCCGAATCACAACAGAAAGGTTTTCTACAGTCATAAAAATAATCTATTTATATCAAATTAGTTTCCGAAAGGATGGAAAACAGCTTTCTCCGGACTTACTGCGCAGTCTCGCTCTCTGCTGACGTATGAAAGGCGCTGCGTCACGTGATTGATAACAGAACAGAATCGAGTTTTTGGATGAAGATGGACGCCATGTTTTTGAATATTGGACAACTGCTCTACGTACTTCTAACTTCGCAATAGTTTTACCTCTGGTAGGAGTCTGGTTTTTGCGGAGTAAAACAGCTGTATAGGAATAAAAAGCTCCTCACCGGGCCCATGGGCCAAACCAACAACAACAACTTCGCAATGGTAAGTACTAAAATTTATGTGATTTTTAATATTTTGGATTTGATATGTACATATATTTATAGTGCATGATTATCACATCGAATAACATGTTTAAGGAGCTGCGTAGCCTGAAATAAAATGCATGTTATCTTATTTCTCGCTCAGTTTATTTTTTATGAGAAAATATCCCCGAAGTAAAAAATATTTTGATGTGCCAGAAATTTCTAACTTAGATATTATCTTAATGAAACTTATTTTTTGTAGGCTGTTTTTTTTAAATAGTTTTTAACTTATTCTAAATTAAATTCCTTGTTTATTTGTTTAATTCTGTAAGACATCCAGTGTTGAATTCAGGGGGTGGGGGGACAGTCCCCCCCCGGAGCATTGAAATGTCCCCCCGGAAGATTTCACATTTTATGCTTTTAATAGTCAAAAAGTGCAATCCCCCCGGAACTCTATAATATCCCCCCCCGGAACCACAGAAATCCCTCCCGGAGAAAAATGTCTGAATTCAACACTGAAGACATCAATAACATACCTATGATCTTAAAATAAATTGATGATATTTTTCTATGTTCGATGCTATATCAGAATCATATTGTCTTTTTTCAGGTACTGCATTATTATAGAATCAATTTTACATTTTATTATTTGTTGGGATGTAACGAATAGTAATTTGGCCGAATAGCCGAATACCGAATATTCGGCCAAGTTTTAGCCGAATACCGAATATTCGGCGGCCGAATACTGACTTTAAAAAAAATTATTTTATTTGTTTATTTATTTTTTTTTTCCAATTTTAAAATCAAAAATTAAATTAAGGACTAATTGAAATAATTTTTTTGTTTGAGTGTTCAAAAATCATAACAGCTGAATGTATGTAAGCACGGTATATAGTGAACGTTTGTTTTCTGAAGCTGGTAATATTATATGAAACCAAACGAAACAGACTTCTTCCTGAAAATGCCGAAAAGTTATTTTTGCATCACAATTTCAGGCTTTACAGTGATAAATAATTTTGTTACCCCTGTATGTTATTTTGAAGTAACTCATTAAATGTTTTTTCAGTATAGGTAATAGTTTTTTTCTTTTCAATGTATCAAACTCATTAGTTCGTTTAATCAACGTCTAATGTTTAATTTTTAATTAGTAAAGTAATTATATAGTCATATATTTATTATTTAAATGTAAAACTAAAGGCTAGAAAAATGATTTAATTTGTGAAAGATTAAGCATTTTTACAAGACAGTAAAATATTTGTTTTTAATATTTATGAATTTTATTGTTTAAGAAACTTATCATCATTATAAATCAGATTAAAAAAATAGATATAAAGTTAATTTTTTTTAATTCACTGATGAGAGAGAGAGAGAGATTTAAACTTTAAATGCAGTACATATTTTGCATTTTAATGTAAAATAAATTAATGTTGCAATACTTACTTAAATTCATATGATGCCTAAATATGCAGCAAGAAAAATATTTTTTATTTATGTAATTTCATTATATACAGTTATTTATAAGTTGTCATGAAGCTTTAAAATTGAGTAAGTATTAGGATTTATTTTTCTTATAATAATTAATGTATTTAGATATCATTCTTTAATATTGTTTGTTAAAAATATTTAAAATCACATTTTTTTTTTATTTTCTGGAACTTATTTAACCAAATATCTTAGAATATTCGGCCAAATAAGCAAGTATTCGACAATATATCTAAATATATTCGGCTACCGGTATTCGGCAGAATATCTGTTCAATATTCGGCAGAATATCTGTTCAATATTCGGCAAAAGGGCCGAATAAGCCGAATACCGAATAGTGGTCGAATATTCTTTACATTCCTAATTATTTGTAGTGTATTAAAATTCAATTGAAAAGGGGAGTCCTTTAAATTCTATAATGTTAATTAATAAATTGAGAACTTTATGTTAGGACGATATAATGAAATTTATATTGGTATATGGTAAAATAAATTTCAGTATTCTTTGCATATCAGACAAAATTTTAGTTGTAACAAACGTAAAGTTGAATATGCTGAATATCTTGAGGTTGATATTATCTATATTCATGCTGTAAAAGCTTGCATGCAGAAGCTTACATTTTGGGCAGCAGAGATCAACTGCCTCGCCCTGGATATTCAAGTTTAATTGGCTAAATTTTATTTTTCTTACATTATTTTGAAAATAAAAAATGACATTTAATCTTTTCTAATAATTTAAAATAAACAGAAAAAGGAAAAAAAGCAAACAGGGAATTTTTGTCAGTAGAGATGGATGGGGGAGATCTCCACTGCTGAACATCATGTCACATGTGGAAAGGAAGCCAATTTTTTGTTCTGATTTTTATTTCGTGCTCATGTCTTGAAAAATTATATTGAATGGGTTTCAGGGAGAATAAACCCTCAAAAGGCTTGAATTTTTTTTATTTAAAAAATATAAAGCTTCAATTCTTCATTCATTCATTAAAAAAAAAAAAAAAAAAAAAAATGTGGTGTTTTAGCAAAAAAAATGTCTTACTTGATTTTATTTCATATTTCTGCTTTCATTTAACTAAATCTTGTCATGTATTTAAATGCACGTGTTAATACTGTTCAAATTTCAAGAAATAAAAAATGTTCAAAAGAGTCATGATGTCAACATATAAATCATAAATGTCACTAGAACCCAACTTTAAACTTTAGAGTCCTAGGCACAGCATTTTTGCGTGCCCTTCCAAGCACTACTCTTAAGTAATCTCAAAGCTTAGAATTTTTGTGATACGTGATAAAGCTTGAAATTTTGTATATAGGTTGATTCTGATAAGTCGGTTCCTTGATTAGTTATGGAGGTTCATTGGTTAAATATAAAGGGGGAGGAAAAAGGGGCTGATAGCCCCCTTAATTTAGATAAACGGTTTTTTTATGCAGAATTATCCGATTTGTTTGAAATTTTGTATATAGGTTCATTCTGATAAGGCGCTTCCCTGATCAGTTTTGAGGGTTTATTGGTTAAGTATAAAGGGGAACGGGGGGCTAATCCCCCCTAATTTAGATAAAGGGGTTGTTCATGCAAAATTACCCAATTTGCTTCAAATTTTGCATAAAGCTTCATTGTGAAAAGGCGCTTCCCTCATTAGTTTTGGAGGTTCATTAGTTGTTTAAAGAGGGAAACGGTGGTTAATACCCTCCTCCTTAATTTAAATAATTGGGTTTTTTATGCAGAATTATCCGATTTGCTTCAAATTTTGTATATAGGTTAATTGTGATAAGGCGCTTCCCCTTATCAATTTTGGTTGTTCATTGATTAAGTATAAAGGGGGGAATGGTGTCCAATCCCCCCTTAATTTAGATAAATGGGTTTTTAATGCAGAATTATCCAATTTGCTTCAAATTTTGTATATAGGTTCATTGTTAAAAGCCGCTTCCCTGATTAGTTTTGTGGGTTCATTGGTAAGTATAAAGGGGGGGACGGGGAGCTGATACCCCCTTAATTTAGATAAATGGGTTTTCCATGCGGAAATATCTGATTTGTTTCAAATTTTGCATATAGGTTCATTCTGATAAGGCGGTACCCTGCTCAATTTTAGGGGTTCATTGGTTAAGCATAAAGGAGGGAACAGGGACTAATCCCCTCTAATTTAGGTAAATGGGTTTTTCATGCAGAATTACACAATTTTCTTCAAATTTTGTATATAGCTTCATTGTGATAAGGTGCGTCCCTCATTAATTTTGGGAGTTATTTCGTTCAGCATAAAGAGGGAAACGGGGGCTAATCGCCCCCATAATTTAGATAAATGGGGGTTTTATGCAGAATTATCGTATTTGCTAAAAATTTTGTAAATAGGTTCCTTCTAATAAGTCGCTTCCCTGATTAGTTTTGGGGGTTCTTTGGTTAAAGATACAGGGGGAACTGGGGGCTAATGGGTTTTTCATGCAGAATTATCTGATTTGTTTCAAATTTTGTATATAGATTCATTCTGATAAGGCGCTTCCCTGATCAGTTTTGGGGGTTCATTAGTTAAGTATAAAGAAGAGAACGGTGGCTAATCCCCCCCCCCCTTAATTTAGATAAATGTGTTTTTATGCACAATTATCTGATTTGTTTCAAATTTTGTATATAAGTTAATTGTGATAAGACGTTTCCCCATATCAATTTTGGAGGTTGATTGATTAAGTATAAAGGAGGAAACGGTGTCCAATCACCCCTTTAATTTAGATAAATGGGTTTTTTTATGCAGAATTATCCGATTTGTTTCAAATTTTGTATATAGGTTCATTCTGATAAGGCGCTTCCCTGATCCGTTTTTGGGGTTCATTGGTTAAGTATAAAGGGGGAACAGGGGCTAATCACCCCTAATTTAGATAAATGGGTTTTTAATGCAAAATTACCCAATTTGCTTCAAGTTTTGTATAAAGCTTCATTGTGATAAGGCGCTTCCCCTCATTAGTTTTGGGGGTTCATTTGCTAAGTGTAAAGAGGGGAGCGGTGGCTAATCCCCCCCCCCTTAATTTAGATAAATGGGTTTTTATGCAGAATTATCCGATTTGCTTCAAATTTTGTATATAGGTTAATTGTGATAAGATGCTTCCCTATATCAGTTTTGGGGGTCCTTGATTAAGTATAAACAACAGAACGGTTTCCAATCGCCCCCTTAATTTAGATAAATGGGTTTTTAATGCAGAATTATCCAATTTGCTTCATATTTTGTACATAGGCTCATTGTGATAAGTCGCTTCCCTGATTAGTTTTGGGGGTTCATTGGTTAAGTATAAAGGGGAAACCAGGGGGCCAATCCCCCCTCTTAATTTAAATAAATGTTTTTTTTAAATTCAGAATTATCCGATTTGCTTCAAATTTTTTATATAGGTTAATTGTAATAAGACGCTTCTCCTTATCAGTTTTGGGGGTTCATTGATTAAGCATAAAGGGGGAACTGTGTCCAATCCCCCCTTAATTTAGATAAATGGGTTTTTAATGCAGAATTATCCGATTTGTGTCAAATTTTGTATATAGGTTCATTCTGATAAGGCGCTTCCCTGATCAGTTTTGAATGTTCATTGGTTAAGTATAAAGGGTAAGGGAAGGGAGACAAATCCCCCTCCTTAAATTAGATAAATGGGTATTTCATGCAGAATTATCCGATTTGCTTCAAATTTTGTAAATAGGTTCAATGTGACAAGTTGCTTCCCTGTTTAGTTTTGGGGGTTCATTGGTTAAGTATAGAAAGGGGGAACAAGGTCCAATCCCTCCCTTAATTTAGATAAATATGTTTTTCATGCAGAATTATCCAATTTGCTTCACATTTTGTATATAGGTTCATTGTTATAAGGCGCTTCCTTGATTAGTGTTGGGGGTTCAATGGTAAAGTATAAAGGGGGGATCGGGAGGCTAATCTCCCCTCCTTAATTTAGATAAATGGGTTTTTCATACAGAATTATCCAATTTGCTTCAAATTTTGTATATAGGTTCAGTTTGATTAGGTGCTTCCCTGATCAGTTTTGAAGTTTAATTGGTGAAGTATAAAGAGAGGGAACGGGGCTATTCTCCACCCCCTAATTTAAAGAAATGGGTTTACATGCAGAACCGGTAAATTTTTACTTTATAAAAAACATGAGTTTTTTTTTTTTTGTTGATGCTAAATGAAATTTATTTGGATTTATTAAAGAAAGGACAAAGTGTTTTGAAAAGAATATTAAACGAATCCCTTTGAGCGATGTTCGATCACACTTACCCACTAGTTCTATTATATGACTGTGGCACCATTTTGTTTAATTTAATGCTGATCGTGAAATCCCATGGTAACCTATGTAAATTTTAAAGAGGTAGTAAATTCCCTTATACAATTATCAAAATATAGCTTTCACCAGCAGGAAGCAGATGTCCAATGTGCATCTTTAAATTAACATTTTTAAATTGTACATTTTAAAAATTTTCCTTAATTTTTAAGTATTTTTAAAACTTATGAAATTTGAAATTTTTACTTAAAGGAAAATTTTCAAATTTTATGCTCTTAAAAATACTTATCGCTGAAGACGAAGAGTCCTCTTAATCATTCATTGCTGTTGTGCTGTTTTTGTCCCATTAAATATACATGATCACTAGAAATTAGTAAAATAAAAATATATTAATATTATTATTGTTATTATTGCAGGATAATACTGCAGTAATCAGTGTCGCATTCCAGCTAGAGCATATCATCCTTGCTTAGTAGCGAATGATGATGTAAGAAAGGAAATCATGCTGTTCTCGAATAATATTGATGGTTTGACAGTTTTTTCGGAGAAATGTCCTAGGACAATTTTGTTTTGGTAGCATCATATTGTGTAATCAATTAAGGCCTGGAAGAAATTAAAGAACCTAGGCTTACTTTTTTACTAAGTGCAGCTATTCGGAGGCAAGAACTGTCAATGGAAGTAATATCAGTATTGCTGTAATTTTTATTCATTATAACATTTTGATTTATAGTTTTGTTGCAAATAAATGTTATTTTTCAGTATAAATGTTTGTTTTATTTTTTCTGTCTTTTGTAGTTAGCCAGAAAAAAAAAATCGACTAACTTATATATATATTTTTAAATAGTATTTTGTTAGTATGTGCAATTTAATGTTTGTGCAGATTAAATGCGATTGATTTATTTTACTAAGTTTAAGTTTTAAAAAAATAGCACATACACATTTGCGAAGTCAGATTTTTTATTAAATAGACACTTATTTTTTATATATTTTTCCTGAATTATTTGTAATTTTTAATATTCTTCTATTAAGTGATCTGCCATTGAAGAATAAAAGACTCACAAACATTTCTTTCTTTGTCATTAATGATGATAAAATTTTGACTTTAAATATACATAAATTTTTACAGGCAACTGGACTTCATAAATATAGTAAAATAAATATAGGTCAGTCAACAGTATATTTATTGATATTTATGTAGATATCTCATGACTTCATTGTGCACATGTAAATAACAAATGGTTCAATATTCCAACGTAATTTATTTATGGAAAGATTCGGAAAATAAAGATTGCATGGTAAGTAATATACTTTGAAATGTTATATACAGGGTGATTCATAAAAGATGGGCAGAACTTTAAGGGGTTATAGTACACTTAAAGACAAATAATATTAAATAGGAGACTAAGGGTCCCAGACGTATTCCCAAGGAGATAGGGGGCATTAAAGTTTAGGGTCCGAAATTTCAAATGATTATAAAACATGGAAAAATTGGTCGATTCGTTTGCGGTTTTTGCAAAAAAATTTCTTTATGCCAGTATTTTCTTGAAATAAAATTTTAAAGTTCAATTTCAAAAAATGCCGATAGGGGGCGCTTTAGACTTTGGAGTAACAAACAACTATTTTTTAACGTTATTTTTTGTATTTCTTTAAATGATTTCGAAAGCTTAGACTTAAACTTAAATTTTGATCTAAAAATCTGAGTCCTAACGAGTAGTTAAGTAGCGTAAACTGAAATTTGAAATTTGAAACCCTTCTCCCCCCAGAACAAAAATCAGTTATTCCCGATCTTTGTGTCGTAGATTAGGCTCTAACTACTGCCGCGTTTTGCTAAAATTATTCTTTATGTCAGTATTTTCTTGAAAATAAATTTTAAAGAAAATTTTCAAAAAATTCCGATAGAGGGCGCTTTAGACTTTGGAGTAACGAACAACTATTTTATACCGTTATTTTTTGTGTCTCATTAAATGCTTTCTAAAGCTTAGACTTAAATTTTCAGCCCAAAATCTGAATCGTTAGACGTGGTTAAGTTTCTGGGGAGAGGGGTTTGAAATTTCTACTCCTGAGCACAGTTCAGTTTACCATGTCCACACATTGTGTGCTGTGATACGAGGTAAAAAGACACAAATTAGGATTATGTTACCAAAGCATATTTATTAACATGTAATCACAATAAATGTTCAAAATTGTGACCACCAGAGGTTATGCACGCAGAACAACGGCGACGAATGGAACGGCGAACATTCGCGAAAACATCAGGCTTTTCGAGCACTTCCCCTACAGCGGCGGAAAGTCTGGCGACCAGTTCCTCGGGGGATTCAATGGGTGTCTCATACATAAGAGCCTTCAATCGTCCCCAAAAAAAGAAATCGAGGGGTGAAAGATCTGGCGAGCGAGCAGGCCAAGCAACAGGACCACCTCGACCAATCCATCTGTTCGGAAATGTGATGTCCAGATAGTTGCGGACGTCTCGTACGTAATGGGCTGGCGCTCCATCGTGCTGGAACCACATGACCCGCCGGATGCGTGGAGGAACAACGTTTAACAGGTCTGGCAGCACATGTTGCAGAAATGTGAGGTATGTTTTACCGTTGAGGCGTTCAGGAAGAAGGTACGGTCCGATTAGGTGGTCTCCGAGGATTCCTGCCCAAACATTGATGGAAAAGCGTCTCTGATGAGCATGTGGATACGTAGCATGTGGATTGACATCCGCCCATACATGTGCATTGTGTGTGTTAAATGTACCTTCACGTGTGAAGGTACATTCATCGGTGAAAAGCACAGTTCGTCCAAAATGTGGATTTAGCGCGTTCTGCTGCAGAAACCAGCGGGCGAATTCAATACGATTTGGATAATCCCCTGGAGACAGTTTCTGGACTCGTTGCACATGAAACGGGAGCAAATGTTCATCCTTCAGTACCCTCCAAGTCGTGGACTGTGAGGTATCCACCTGGCTAGCCACTGTTCGTGTACTTGTACTTGGCTGCGCCGCTACTACATCCAGAATGGCTTCTGCAACAACTACTGATTCGTCCTTTTTTGCACGACCTGCATTCGACCGGGAAGCGAGAAATGATCCCGTCTCACACAACTGTCTGTGCAAGCGCTCGAAAGTTTTGCGGTTAGGCAACCGCCTGTTAGGAAATCGCTCTCCGTACATTCGTTGTGCCTCTGCACCATTTCCATCTGCCGCTCCGTAAATTAAATGCATCTCAGCCTTTTCCTTATTCGTGAAGGGCACCATCTTCCGATTCATTACTACAGCGACTTACACTTGACTCACCGTTCAGTGGTTTTCATGCCTGAATCGTGTCGAAATTTTGCATACGTGTTCTTCTTCTTCCCCATTTGACATTTGCATACTTTCTGTTTCCTTCTTCACCCGGTGACTAGCGTCAGGAATGGAGCTTTAACGTTTGCATGAGCGACGTTTCCAACTGTGCCAGTGCCTTTATGAGTGAATTCCGACTATGCAGTCCTTGACGAAAGTTGTATTTTTGCCTCGTATCACAGCACAGAATCGTTGGGCATGGTTAAGTAGTGCAAACTGAACTATGTTCAGAAGTTGAAATTTGAACCCCCTCCCCTCGCTACTGAACCACGCTCAGCGATTCAGATTTTGAGCTGAAAATTTAAGTTTAAGTCTAAGCTTTAGAAAGCATTTAATGAGACACAAAAAATAACGGTATAAAATAGTTATTCGTTACTCCAAAGTCTAAAGCGCCCTCTATCGGAATTTTTTGAAAATTTTCTTTAAAATTTATTTTCAAGAAAATACTGACATAAAGAATAATTTTAGCAAAACGCGGCAGTAGTTAGAGCCTAATCTACGACACAAAGATCGGGAATAACTGATTTTTGTTCTGGGGGGAGAAGGGTTTCAAATTTCAAATTTCAGTTTACGCTACTTAACTACTCGTTAGGACTCAGATTTTTAGATCAAAATTTAAGTTTAAGTCTAAGCTTTCGAAATCATTTAAAGAAATACAAAAAATAACGTTAAAAAATAGTTGTTTGTTACTCCAAAGTCTAAAGCGCCCCCTATCGGCATTTTTTGAAATTGAACTTTAAAATTTTATTTCAAGAAAATACTGGCATAAAGAAAATTTTTTGCAAAAACCGCAAACGAATCGACCAATTTTTCCATGTTTTATAATCATTTGAAATTTCGGACCCTAAACTTTAATGCCCCCTATCTCCTTGGGAATACGTCTGGGACCCTTAGTCTCCTATTTAATATTATTTGTCTTTAAGTGTACTATAACCCCTTAAAGTTCTGCCCATCTTTTATGAATCACCCTGTATATTTTTTTCATACAATTTCAATTACTTGCAAATGTAAACTCATAAACAACTAAAGTTTTAAAATCTTAAAAAAAGGCCTGCTTTAATTATTTTTATTTTAAATTCAAATAAATCAAACTTTAATTCTCTGTAAACTCTGTAATCGCTTAGGAGCTCATAAAGCTGGAAAATTGGTGTTTCTTTTCAAACATTTTAATAACAAAGAATATTTTTTTCATATCCATTGAAATTTATAAAATATAATCATAACCATCTTAAGTGTGTTTAATATATGCTCTAAATTCATTAAATGAATAAAGAAATTTGGTCAGAACAAAAAGCTTTAGCTTTTAGTAATGCAGAGTGCATATGCTTTTTATTTTATCAAAGGGGTAATTCAAGGTGGTATATGTATTTTATACAGAATAGGATATCTGTTAAATTGCAGTTTTTGTAAATAAGTGATGACACAAGACAATTTGTTTTATTTATTTCATGTTTTCAAAAGTAAAAGAGAATTCACATTTCTAAATTAAATCTTTTTCTGTAGCTCCATTTTTTTAAACTGTATATTTTTAACTAGTTATATGATTAAAATATTTTAATTTAACCAAGTGAATGAGTTTCTATATATTTTTTTAATTTCAAATATATTTAAATGGACACTTCTAATTGTTAATTTTAATTATTTAGTAAAGTTTATTTTACTGTAAAATGTATAATTTTAAAATTGTATTTTGAATTTAAAAAAATAGCTGATTTAAATAATTAAAAATATATATGATTTTTTGATTAAATAAATAAGTAAAATCACGAACCCTGTTTTAAAAACGATTTTCATTTAGCAAGGCTTTTTGTTATATAATTTTCAGTTAAGCTTCAAGTTCAAAGTCTTGTACATTTTCAAATTGCATGGCTTCTAAAATTTGTTTATCATCAAGCTATTTATTAGGATTAGCTGAATTCTGTATATTCTTATAAGTTACATGGCTTCAAAAGTTTTTAGATTTACTTTATTAATATTACACTGGTGTCCAGAAATTAAGGGGCAGTGACCGATTTCAGACGTTTCGTCGATTATCTTACTGAAACTCGTGAGGAAATGCCCGGAATTCCCTTAAGCTTTGAGGATGTAAAGAACATGTTTGACTTGATGTTTTTCAGTGAATATTTTATCGCGAGGACAACTATGGGGGGGGGGATAATAACTTTAATAATAAAATAATATTTTTGATCACCCAAGTAACGAAAAATGCTAAAAATGGTCTGTCACTGTAGTAAATGACTATGTAGGTTCTGTTCAACATTTGTGTGCATTTTTTGTAAGTATAGCATGTATATTCGTGAATATATTAACGTTTCTGTGAAAAATTCAAAAGTTTTTTTTATAACATGCAGAGTTTTCAGCCAAATTTAACACCACTTTCCAAAAACTTGACAAAGAATCGTAGAAATTAGTATACTGTGATTAAAATATTAATATATTGAATATTTGATGAGATATAGGTATTTTTATGAAATTAATTTTAACTGCGCATGCGCAAACTACAGCAGACATTTTTGTTATGATTTGATAGCAATACTATAGGGCAACTCATATAAAAAGACCAGTAAACTATCGTGAAAACTCAAATAGTTACAGCATTGATAAATACATTGATAAATTGAGAAATAAGTCTCATATAATTCTATGTTTTAAGCATAACTCAAAAACTACTTACCAACTATCTGTGATTTTGGATTTGCATATTTGAAGCCTCCAGAAATCCACTTCTATTAAAAATACATAGGTTATTTTTTTTTTCTTTTTTGAAATGAATTTAAAAATACATTTTTTTTATAAGAGAGAACTAAACATAATCTATACAATTTTAACAAATAGATTTTGAAAATCTTCAAATAAGCGAATCCAAAATTATTATGTCAAGTAGTTTTTGAATTACGCTTAAAAAGCTACCCGCATTGCAATTTGTTTTTCATCAATTGCAAATTAATTTCACATTAAGACTTCCAAATTTTAAACCTTCATATTTCTTAAACCACTTGACCAAGTGATTTCTTGTTTCGTATCCTTGGGAGAAATTTACAGAAAAAAAATGTATAACGTCAAAATTAGGTGTATGTATTGAAAAGTTGGAGTTTGGTACAATTTAAGAATGATGACGACCCCCTAAGCTTATTTTTTTAAAACCTATTATTGGAAGAAGATAATTTTCAGTCAAATATGGCTATTTCTGTTTTTTAAGGAGGGGTGGGCAATATTATGATTTAAAAAGATAGGTTTTGTATGTCATTTGTTTTAGAAATATAGCTATAGAAATTCTTTCCAGCAACAATAAACTTCAAAGTAGTTGCATACACCTCATATGCATAGAACATGTTTCATACTTGTGCTACACCCAGTGGAATAAATTTGGGCTTTTTGAGGATACAGGCTTGTCCCTTTTTTTTAGTAATATTGAACAGTTGTTTGGCACAGTATTGAATTCAGGGGATGGCCTGCTGGGACCCCCCTGGAACATTGAAATTCCCCCCCCCCCCCAGAAGATTTGAGATATTATGCTTTTAATGGTTAAAAAGTGCAATTTCCAAAAAGGAAATATATAATTCCCCCCCCCCCCCCTCCCCGCCGGAGCCGCAGAAAAGGCTCTGAATTCAACACTGGTTTAGCATCATCTGAATATTTAGTTATATTATACCCATGAGCGCATCAGTATACTTGTAACAAATAAATAAAATTTCAAGCTGATTCTGTATTGTAAAGAAACTTTTGTTATAAAGAGTAGGACCAATAACAGATGAAAATATTGCTTTTGGACACTGTTTTGATTTCCTTTTATCTCAATTAAATATTACTAAGAACTTTTTTCAATACATACACACATTTCGTATCATAAAATGCATTTTGTTATCATAAAATGCATTACATGTAATGCATTTTATGATAACAAATACTTAAAATGTGTGTATGTATTCAAAAATGTTCTTAATATTTAATTGAGATAAAAGGAAATCAAAACAGTGTCCAAAAGCAATATTTTCATCTGTTAATGTTCCTACTCTTTAAAACAAAAGTTTCTTTACAATACAGAAAATTTTCCGATCATAATGAAAAAAAATTCCGTAAAGCAAAGAAAAAGTTTCTATTCTACACAGGAATTTTTCATTTTTTCAAGATTAGTTTACTGACTGATTCGGAAAAGTTTCCTTTTTAAAACGGAATACTTTCTATCTATTCTCCCATTCTTCCAAAACGTTTCTTTATGTGAATGGAAAGTTTTCCTTTTTAAAACGGAATACTTTCTATCTATTCTTCCATTCTTCCAAAACGTTTCTTTATGTGAATGGAAAGTTTTTCTTTTTTAAACGGAATACTTTCTATCTATTCTTCCATTCTTCCAAAACGTTTCTTTATGCGAATGGAAAGATTTCCGTAAGACCCAGGAATTTATTCTGTGTCTAAAGATTAGTTTCTGAATCAAACGGGAAAAGTTTCCTGACGGAAAGAAAAAACTTTCGTTTTTTTCCGTTTTTTTTCCGTGTTGTTTCGGAAAAGTTTCCTGTACTATACGGGCAACTGGAAATCCTATTCCTACCGGAAACTTTTCCGAATTTTTTTTTACAGTGTACAGTCCTATCACTGAACTAGATCAAGAAGCTAACTCTGTCAATAACATAAGAAAAATAAATCTTACCAGACTTTATTCTAAAATTCTCAAGCTTTAATAAGTTAGTACGCGTAATAGGATGGTATTTGCGATTTATTCATAATTCAAGACAGAATTCTACAAGAAAAATCGGAAATCTAAGTGCACCAGAAATATTTAGTTCTATCATTTCTATAGTGAGATTAATTCAAAATTATGAATTTCATGCAGAAATTAAATTTTTAAAAGAAAATAAATCCTTGCCAAGCAATAGCAAATGAATGTCTTCTTAGATTCAGCTGACATATTAAGAGTGGGCGGTCGTTTATCGCAACATGAATCATTCAGTTTTGACAGAAAGTATCCTATTCTTCTTCCTAAAAACAGTCTTTTTACAAAATTGTTAATAAAGGATATACACGAAAGAAATTTACATGCAGGTACACAGTTAGTGCTTTCTACAATTCGCCCGAACTACTGGTTTGTATATGGTCGTTCAACAGTCCGACAAGAGCTCCATAAGTGTGTACTTTGTAAACGCCTTAAGGCACAAGTCTGCCAACAAATGATGGGAAACCTTCCCGTTGAAAGAATAACTCCAATTCGTTCATTTCTCAAGGTGGGCTCAGACTTTGCTAGACGTTTTTTGACAAAACCAAATATGCCAAGAACCAAAATCAAGCTAAAATCTTATATCGCAGTTTTCGTTTGCATGTGCACGAAAGCGGTTCACCTTGAACTGGTATCTGACTTATCTGTACAAGCCTTGCTAGCAGCATTCAAACGCTTTATCGCACGCAGAGGTTTGCCCTCTGATGTCTTCTCTGATAATGCCAAAAATTTCATTGGTCTGTCCAATCAATTAAAACAGCTTTTTAAATACTTGAGGGAAAGAGACTTTCAAGAATTTCTCTCCACCCAAAAAATTAATTGGAATTTCATACCTCCATATGCACCACACTTTGGTAGTCTATGGGAAGCAGCTGTGAAACTTACTAAAACTCATCTTGTGAAAGCTTGTAAATCAAGCGTACTCAATTTTGAAGAGCTCACTACTTTACTTTGCCAGATAGAAAGCTGCATAAATTCCAGACCGTTAACGCCGATGTCTTCCGATCCTTCTGATCCTCGTGCTTTAACGCCGGGTCATTTTCTAATAGGAGCACCTCTTCTTGACATTCCAGAATCATCGAATCATTCTAAAATATCGTTAAATGCTCGCTGGCTTTTAATAGAAAAAGCTAAAAATCAATTTTGGGGCAGGTGGTCCAGCGAATATTTGCAACATCTTCAACAACGTCCAAAATGGACTACTCCACGTGCAAATCTTCGAGAAGGTGATTTGGTAATAGTTCACGAACGTTTACAGCCCATGAAATGGAAATTGGGTCGAATTCTAAAGACTTATCCTGGAACAGATAATCTTGTGCGGGTTGTCCTGATTAAGAGAGTTGACGGTGATATCAAGCGTCCTATATCAAAGGTGTCCCCTCTCCTGCCGGGGGCGGAGGATGTACGATTTTAACTGTAAACCATTCCGCTAGATGTCAGCACCAAACAACATTGAAAGAGACTATGCTTTGAATTCCAGACATTAACTAAATAAAAAGAAACATTCTAAAAAAAACTATAAACTATTCAAAAACTCTAAGCCTTATTATGTTTAAAATATTCTGTTATTAATTTACTATATGATGTGTTATTAATTTTCTTTCATTCTTTTTTATTAGATTTTTTGTGAAAGTATGCGAGCCTGTTTCTTTTCTGCGGGACAGTCGTGTAAACATTCTATTTGATTCGGTTGTGTTATTCTGAACGTAAAAAGTCATATTCTGTTTTAGATTCTTAATTCAAAGTGTGTAGTAATTTTAATTCAATTCAAAGTCGTATTCTGTTATTAAAATGTGAAAAAAGATCAACTTCTCAAGTTTTACTCATTTTGAATTCACTCAATTTGATTTAATTCACACCATTATTCATAAAGAAAATTCTACTGGGACTTTTAAAGAAAAATCTTCTGGTCTTCAAATCGAGCGTCGAAACAAGAATTGAAGTTTGATTAGTGAAATATGAGAATTATAGAATTGATTCATCAGAAATTCGATGATAATTCATCAGTCATATTCCGTTACAATTATATTCGATGTACTTGGGGAAAATCGAAATTCAGGAATGGAATCTGGGAACGACGCAAATCTCAAGGTACGTAGATATTCTTTTATTTATTTATTGAATTATAAAATCTCAACTGTGCTAATTCTTGAATCTAAATATTCTACATGCATGTTTTCAAGATTTTGTTTTAATTGCACCAATATATCTGAATTTATATAAAAGACAAAGCTATTATACTTTTCGCAGTGTTTTTCAATAATACGTTCTTTCAAAAGTTCAATTATTTTTGTTTTAAGCAAAAAATTAGAAAATACGATTATTGTAGTCTAAAGTACTGTTTAAAAATATATCTAAATTTAGAAATATAACAAATAGGTCTTGTCGGTATGTCTAAATTTGTACGAAGGACAAAGCCATGATACTTTGGGCAGTGATTTTCAATAATACAGTCTGTGAATTATGTTTGGATAAAGTGTTTTTTTAAGCAAAAAATTGAAAGATATGATTCTTGTAGTACAAAGTACTGTTTAGAAAATCGAACATCGGGTAGAAGTAACAAGATGGTAATAATGGATGCGATGGTGAAAAATTCTAAATATTCAAAAGTTTCTACTTGATAAAAAGTCCACTAGTTCATATAACTTACTAGATAGATATGTACTTGACGGTTAGGGAAATAATTTAACATTTTAATATAATTAGACATTGTGTTGCTATGGCAACACTCCTTCTCCCGCTGTTGCTCCAACTGATTGGTAGTTTCGTTATCTGCACTATCTGATATATCATATATATTAAAATCACCAACTCTAAAATTAATTGCAAAAATGTGACGCTACTTCCTGGATTATACGGCAGCCATCGCATTGAATATTTGTAATCCTGGCTAAGTTGTGAACTGTGGAGGACCGCTGTACGAACTACTGACATAAATGAAGCACCACTGGTTGCAGACAAATAAACCTATACCGGCTGAAAAAAATTTGTTATTAAAAGTAATTTCACACCATTTTGTGCAATTCTGTGTAAATCCCGATCCTCAAAACTATTTGAATTATTGAATTATTGTTCATTTTGGATAACATGACATCTCATTTATATAATTCAACATTAGATTCATTTGGAAAGATTTTCGTATAAAAATATAAAATTTAAACCAACCGGAGCGTGCGTAGCATGCCCGGTGTACACTGCCGCAGGCTGTGGGGTCCTGAATTCTAGGTTCGTTTGGATAAATTTTAATTCAAATGTTATTATATTAAATAAAAAGGGAAGAGTCTTAAATTACGTCCATTAAAATTAACAATATATAAACCATACAAATTCGAGTATGTACGCTGCCGAAGGCAGTGAGTCTTCAAACGTTCGGTTTATTTGCAAAGATTTTCGTTTAAAAATATAAAATCATTCAACACTTATTTAGGTATATTTAAGGTTATTATCACGGGCTCGGGTAACGCCGAGCGGGTCAGCTAGTAATGCATAAATGTCAGTTAAGTTCGAATTCAATCTTTCCTGAATTTACGTTCACTTTCTTTTTTGAAAAATACTGTTTATTTTATAGGAAATACCAAAGAACCTGCGTGGAAATGCCGCTATATTGTCACATTCATTGGATTTCTCATTTTCTTATCAGCAAGCATCAATAGAACCATAATGAGTATAGTCATTGTTGCCATGGTGAATCACACTGCTATAAGCCAAAGTTCTAAAACAATGGCAGAATCGTGCCTGGATTTAATAAAAAATTCATCTGACAATGTCACTGCACGCAGCTTCAAACAGGTAAGTTTAATTTTCAAATTTGTAATATTTTTAAGTTTAACTAACTTTTTGAATACTACGTTATGTATGTAAATTCTATAGATCATATACAGGGTTACACAAAATAATTTGTAAGCATAACTGAGTATGAGCGTGGGTTGTTTAAAGGTGATTTTTAATTGAGTTATCCATTTTCAAGCTGAAAGTTTCTATTTCAGGTTTAATAATATGCTAAATTTTACGTAATTGAATTTTTTTTACAGCCTAGAGATTTATATACACGTCACATATTAAGCTAAAATTTAATTCAAGGAAAACACACTTAAAATTAGTTAAATCACATTTCAGAAACTACCATTCATAGGCGGCTATGTATCCAGTTCTTCGCGTAGCCATGTATCCGATTTTATTTATGTTCTACAAACATTTTTAGTATACTAAATATAATTCAGCTTGAAAATGGATAACTCAATTAAGAATCGCCTTTAAACAACCCACGTTCATACTCAGTAATGCTTACAAATTGTTTTGTGTAACCCTATATATGATCTATAGTATTTACATACATAACGTAGTATTTACAACGTTAGTTAAACTTAAAAATTCATAACATAACTGGAAACGTACTTCGGGCAATTATCGCTAGTAGACAGTACTTCGGATACAGTACTGTATCCGAAATCTTTTGTGTGTCCCTGTAAACTAGCGATAAATGATATTCAAATAACATTCTACAGCAAGTATTTTGTAGTAGGCATTAATAATGCCTACTACAAAATACCGAGATTACCCGAGATACATGCCGAGATACATACCGAGATTATTTGGACTGTAAATTGTCTGGAATCCTGGGATTTCGCATCAATGGATTATATTCAATATGTTGAATGTAAAACACGCATTATTGACCAATTCGTTTTAAAATGTTAGCCTTCGGATCAGATGGAGGAGACGATTCAGCAGATTCTGAGAGATATATCATGTAGATGTTACAGCTGAAATCAATCCATGTTTCTAGATGATTGCAAAAATTTGTGGCTAATTTCGTAGCTAGGTTGAATTTTAACACATTGAGTCTATGTCAGTTTTAAACTTTGCAGTAAAATTTTACCATTCAACTATGGTAAAACATATTCCATTAAAATCGACTAGATAGTATGAAAGTTACTAAATATTTCTAGTAGAAAGTTATTTTGATCTGATTTTGATATTTATATGTTGGGATTTACAGGGTGTCCGAAAAGCCTTTCTCTGATTAGAAAATTCATTCATAGTAGCTATATACGAGGGAGGATCAAATGAAAATCGCAATTAATTTTTTCCGCTATTTTATTGCAGGGATAATGTTTGGTGGTACACTATTTTTCTCCTTAGTCCGCCCCCCCCCCTTTCAATGCAATTATGGCAGCGGACAGGTAGCGCGTCGATACGGCGTGCGAAGAATTCTTTCGGTTGGCTGTGTAGCCACTCATGCACCGCAGATTGGACGTCTTCATTAGACCTGAACTTCTGGCCTCCGAGATGTCCTTTAATGGACCAAAGATGTGGAAATCTGATGGTGCCAAATCTAGCGAATACGGCGGATTGGGAGACACGCTGATCTTCTTTGGTGCTACTGCGTAGTGGTGACGTTATCTTTAATCATCTGCTCCGCACCTGCAACCAACCCTACCTACCGGCACTGCGTGGTACTACGAGCTCGGGAAGACTTCACGGACCGTGTCTGCCAATTTCCAACCACCTACAACGAAAAACAATTTCAGTGACACTTTTGCTGTTTGATCCCACTCGTATAAGATAAACATCATGCCAAAATGTTGGAAAACTAATCAAGTTTTTTTTTATGCAGGCTTCCGTAACGTGGCTGTAGTGTAACAGTGTCAGTATCCAGAAAAAACAAATGTTTACAAATCAACAAAAATCTCAGTGTGTCTTCTGGCATCATGAGACCCTTTAGGTATCTGTAATTCATGTGAGGTCGTACGCACTGATTTCTTGGGACTTCGCACAAAATGAGGTCTCACTTCATTCACCATTTCACGTGAGGTTGATAATAATCGACCAATTCTCAGTACGTGGTCCGGTTTCCTGGACACTAATACTGCTATATTGCAGTCATGTTATGGAAACCTGCAACAACAGCAACAACAACAAAAAAAAAACTTGGCTAATTTTCCAACAGTTTCACACCAGTTTCACATGTCTATTTTACATATAACGGATATGAATCTTGAAATTTTATAATCAGAGAAGGAAAGACTTTTCGGATACACTATATATCCAATTTAAATATAGTACGAAAATGTGGCATAGTTTCAATTTTTCCTTCTTACTTCTTTTTTCTTTTTTTGTTCCCCCAGTAGGATGGTGAATTCATCTGGTCACCTGAAATTCAGGGATATATTTTAGGATTTTTTTTCCTTGGACATGTTATCGCACAAATACCGTCTGGAATACTCGCTGAAAGATTCGGATGCAAGTGGATCCTTGTGGGAACTCTATTAACAGTTGGCATATCAACAACGCTGATACCACCCTTATCACTGTTGGGGGCTTCTGCTGTGATCCTTATACAAACACTCAGAGGTTTAGCACAGGTAACTTTTTAAAAAATTAAGGGGACTCGGTACTTCTAAGTAACAGTAAAAAATTTAAAAAATGTCGATTTTTAGATTTTTATCCTAAAATGAACCTTAACGTCTCTAAAACATTGTGACCAAATTTCTTGACGATCTGATAAATAAGGTTCTACGTCAATTCATCGCGCACAATTCATCACAGCGTCAATTCGTCGTGGCGACAACTCATCGCAGCGTCAATTCGTCGTGGTGTCAATTCGCCGCGACGTCAATTCGTAGTTGCGACGAATTGACACAACGACGAATTGACGCCACGACGAATTGACGCTGCGATGAGTTGTCGCCACGACGAATTGACGCTGCGATGAATTGCGCACGATGAATTATTCCGCGATGAATTGTGCGCGACGAATTGACGCGATACCGATAAATAATAAAGGAGATATGGTTAATACATTTAGATGCAATTTAATATCTCTTATTTGTAAATGAAATGTTTAAACTCTTTTTTCCCACAAGAATAGCAGGTTTCAGCCAAAATTATGGATGTGAATGAGGAAAATTATAAAAATTCATTTTTGGAATATTTTACAATTGACAATGTTGATTTTACATGTGGAATAAAACCATTACAACATTGTACAAACTATTAAAAGAACTACAGAAGCTGAAAGTGTGAGTGAAAGTAAGAGACGAGTTCGAAAAGTAACCTCCGTTTGGTTATAAATAAAATATGTACATAGAAAAATATTCTATTATATACATCTTAAAACTACAGCTTTCCACTATTTTTCAACATAGTAGCCATTTAAGTTTAAACATTTGTCACAGCGTTTCACTAATTTACAAATTCCTTCTTTATAAAATTCGGCTATCTGGGTAAGTAACCAGCCTTTGATGGCATTTTGAAGTTCATCATCGCCCTCGAAGTGCTGTGCAAGCCACTTATTCATGTGATTGGGAAGATGAAAATTACACGGTGTCGGTGCCAAGTCTGGGCTGTACAGAAGATGACATTTGAATTGATTCAAAAGTTCTTGAGTTTTTAGAACACTGTGAGGATGAGTGTTGTCATGACGATGGCAACGATAAGTTGGATTGACGATGAATGTCTTCTGTTTTGCGCCCAAAGAACTCTAATAACAGCATGCCACTTTGCATTTGGCGGGATTTTCTATTGCAGCACCCCTGTTTTGAGGCTATAACAAGTGAATGGGCGATAGAACGAGGCCCGCACTATCACAGGAGAATGCTTACTCAGTGAGACATTACGCCGATATAGCAATGGTAGCGCTCCGCCCCCTGCTACCAGCGCCACGCTACAATGGCATTTTTTCCCTAAACTCGCTTCTTAATACAGAAGAAAATAACGTTATGCGAACCCTAACTATATCTCGAAAAACACTCAAAGTGCCAAGGAAAACTTTTGAGTTAAAATATCATTATCAAAAGAGTTACTAGCAATAAACAAACTTCTAAGTATTGTTAAAAACTATTAATGAATAATACGAAACAAGTAAGGTATGGTGAGTTAGTTTTAAAAGCTTGAAATATTTACAGATATGTCTAATTATAAATATATTTTTGTAAGAAAAAACTGAAATTAAATTTCAAAAGTGTGTGAATATTTTGATTTTAGCATTTATTTTACACTTTCCTTTAGTTTATTAATTATTGATGAGAATTAGCCATTGCACTCTCAAAAATGAATACTCAGATTTCAAGAAATTTTCTTCGTTTTTGACGAAACGGTTTCCTGGGAAATGCTCCGAGCGCACATTTCGTCAAATCGAGTAAATTTGCATCCTCAAAATTACGAAGAAATTAGTTTCGTCAAATTGTTTCTTTGAAAGTTCCAAAAAAAGGTTGGTGCTGCCATCTATCGGAGTTTTTAGAAGCATCTTTAATTGACTAGGGGAAAAATAAGATCACTTTTCACACGTCTTCAATGGGGTTCGAACGCGCGACTTTTAGCTTGGCAGCCAAGCGCTCTGACCACTTAGCCAGCGGGACTTCGGAATTATTTGATTTTAAATGTATTTATGGGATGTTGATGTGTGTTTATATTTTTAGAAATCAGATTGTATTTTTATCGGTGCTGTTATAATTTCTGCATGTTTTAATTAATAAGGCTAGATTATTATTATGGTTTTTCTATGGTTAATAAATAATTAGAATATGGCTTGATTAATATAATTTATTAGAGAAATTTCCTTTGTTCAATGAATGATGAAAATATGGTCTAGTTAATTTGTTGATCAGAAATAATTAATTTTGAAGTGCATATTTTGGAGGCGAGTTCATCAATTTTAGCGGATAAGATTACTGTTTATAGAGGGGTCAGTTATACATATTTTAAATTTGATTGTTATATGAATATACTTCTTAAATAAAAAAGAGCTCTTAAAATTTTGATTTTTTTTTAATTATTGGGAAAATGTTGTTGCTTTCGGTCGAAAATGGACCAAATGATGTTCGCATTTTACTATTTTAACCGTTTTTAACGAAATTCTGCAACTTTAGAAGAATTTTTTAAGCGTTTTTAACGAAATTCTGTAACTTTAGAAAAACTTATCTTTGAATAGGCAATAGAAATACATAAAATCGTTACAAAAAGGATAGACGCAAATTATCAGATATGACAAATAAAGTAGAAATTTGATACTTTCGTGTTATAGCGGCCCCTAGGATGATATATTTTTATTTCTGTTTTTATTAATATATTGTAAATTTAGTACTTATGTGCAATTTGTTTTTGAACGATTTTGCAACAACAAAAATAATCTGGCCGGGAATAGGGAAACATTTCTGTCAAATATTTGAGATTTTTCATTTAATTAAAAATCACTTAATTTTGAGACGACGAAATGATTGCCAAAAATGTTGAAATATAGCTCAAGAATTGCGGAATCGTCAAAAGTGAGAGTTTTTTTTTTTTTTTTTTTTTTTTTTTGACAGCGAGGAAACAGTTTCGTCAGATATTTGAGGATTCACGTTTCGTCAAAAACCACGTGACTATGTGACGAAATGATTGTCAAAAATAACGAAATGAGGCCTAACGATTGCGGAATCGTCAAAATTGAGTGTTTTATTTCTGAGAGTGTGCTTTTCATCCTACTAGACAAATATGACATAACACTACAATTGCAGATAAAATCGCTGTCTATTAAAATCTACCACTTAATAGTCTCAAATACATTATTTTAATATTATAATAGTGATTTTAACGTGCTGAGGAATATGTAGTTATATTTTATTCTGGAAATTTTAATCAAAATATTTTTTAAATGTAGTTTGTTTTACTCTAAAATTTTCCAATAGTATGATATCGTTTCAATAATAACAAATGTTGATGAACAATAATTGAAGCTATTAATAAGATAATATTGTGTACTACAAATTTAATACTAATAATTTGATACTTTTGCAGGGTATGCCGGGACCATGTGTCACTATTCTTATAGCTAACTGGTCCCCCAAATCTGAGAGAGGATTCCTATTTTCAATCACACAGACAGCGCATTCCTTGGGTCCAGCAATAGGGAATATTTTCGCTGGATATGTGAGTGAATTACCAGGAGGGTGGTCTTATGTCTTCTACGCAGTTGGTAAATCAATAGTAATAAAGAAGACTAGTTTCAGTTTTTATGTATTTGTAAAATTATGTACAAAATGTATTAGTAAAGTAATTACACTCACAATACTGTTTGTGAACTGGCAATGCGGTAATGAGTTACGAATTAAGTTGCAATGAGTCTGATGTACGTTGCTTAGCAGTACTAGAATTTACCGCAAAATAGTATAATGATTGTTAGTTCTGGAATCCGTAAATTAACAATCAACTATATGTCGTATAATATGTTGCAAGCAATACAGCACGCAGTTGAAGATCAGTACAGGATAACGTTTAGTGTTATATGAAAATGACAGAGAAACATATTGAAAAGAACAGCAGACATATTACAAGGCAAGCCTTCGAACGTGCAAACCCAATTTATCCTTCAAACAATAAAGACGATTTTACAGGGTACCCAAAATTGGACTGAGCTTTTTCAAATAAGTAAATAGTGACAGCTATTGGTGTCATTCTTGAAGGAAATTAATGCGAAAAAACAGGATTCTTTAGTATGCTTCGTTGTTTTAATACTAAATATCACGAATAGATGGCACTGCAGTCTGTGACATTTTAATGTTTCCCAAAACAGAGTTGCAATTTGAAGATGAAAACTTCATCAGCTATACATAATGAAGATTAAAAGTTGAGTGAACTTTGATCCATTTTTATTCCTCAGTTTAAGCGTTCTAGCAATTTAAGGCACAGCAATTCCAGCGATCGATGAAATTTGGAACTAAAACAAGAATGCGTAGCAGGGAAATTCGGGAATTCACACATTACCCATATGAAAGAATAACTACAATAGCATAGCTACCAACATTTACGCTTTTTTCCTACCACTATTTCTGTGTAGAAAAAATTGTCTTATTTAATTCTAAGCTATCGATGATGAAATGTTTAAAATAAGTTTGTGTTTAAAAATAGTGGTAAAAAAAATGCAAAAGTTAGCAATTATTCAATAGCTGTCATACTTGTACTGAATTTTTAAAACAACTAGCCCGTTTTAGGACACTCTGTGCATGCATTAATAAGTAGATAATACATTAATAAGATGCTCATTTGGAACAGAATCCTTGTAAAACAGGTTAAAATTCGAACCATATGCAAAAATTTGGCTAATTTATTTTAAACCAACCCTTGGAAAAATTAGTGGTTGTTTCAAATCTCAGTAAATCCTATTTTCTTTCAGTGCCAAATGAAGATGTAGACTTCTTTCAGACAACCTACTCCATTTTTTAACATTTTTTACAAGATTCGTTCTGCGATTGATCAGCTAAATATTTTGACAATTGCCATTTTTTAGGTATGGTTATGCATGTATTTTTTCATAGAAATCGTCTTTTATATATTCGAAGACTTTCTTTGCTAATTCAGTTGACGCCTTTTATCTCTAAAATTCCAATTGAAAATGAGGTCATTATCATGGAAGTACCGTCACACATTGCTGACGTGAATTTTCGTTTTTTGGATATATATATTACATTATTTCTAAAAAAATGCACACGTTATCTGTATTTCTACAATTAGTGTACTATTCATCTCACTACATCGATTAGACACAAAACCATTATTATAGATATTAGTAACATAAACATGAACACAGAAACTTAAAAAAAAATAATAATAACCCCTGTTACAGTATCTATAGAATATATAATGTGGCAACCGACAATTCAACAAGAGACAAAAAGTTGAATCCGATAAATGTCGAACGATACTGAAAGATAAATGTCGAACGATACTGAAAGATAAATGTCGATCACAGCGACATCTAGTAACTCAAACGTAAACATTGTATAAGAATTGAATTCATAAATGTTTCAACCGGTGAAGAGCTAGCAGATGCCGTTTCGATCGACATTTATCGTTCAGCATCGTTCGACATTTATCGGATTTAATTTTTTAGCACTTTTTAAAGTATTTTTGGAATAGCCGGTTTCCACACTTTATCTTCTAGACGCTATACCCCTGTTAAAACATGAAAACTAGCCGCTAGCAATGTCTTAAAAAACCCAGTCAGTAAACACCGATTTGACCACATTTAGAAAAGAGTTCTTCCAATAGCGTGATTAGAAATGCACTTTCACGTCGTTGTGTAACTTCACAATAGAATTACTCATAAAAGAACAAAATGGATTTATAATCTTTTGCTGCTCTGCCCGAAGTCCATTCTCATAACTTTATAACAGACGTTTTGAGTTATTCATTTTATGAAAACATGAATTCACGAAAACTATGTAGGCTAGAAGCATTACGCATTCTGTGGTAGAAGTCTGCAGGGGCTGAAATTTTCAGATCTATCCCAGACGAAAGCTATCTTTGTTTATCTTGGCTACGTATGAAATCTAAATCTTTGTCAAATTTCGGACCGGATCATTTATTTATTCGCACTTTATGCTTTGAGTTATCAAAAATCAATGACATCAGGCCCGATTTAATTTGTTCAAAAATTGCCTTTATTTCTTAATTAACATTGTCCTACAACTGAAATTCCTTTAAAAACAATATTGCATAGTACAAAAAAAAGTTAAAATACATAGTATAACTCTTTTCAGATTGGATGTCTACAAGCCAAAGTATGCGGAATAACAATATTTATGTGGTCAATTAAACAATAACAAACATGAACACACATTAAAAAAATAATGTGAATTTGAGTGAAAGAAAAGAGTGTAAAAGAAAATCATAATTTTAAATACTTAGAAAGAAAATGAAAATAGATTTTTTTTTATATATATTTTTATGTAATTTATTAAACCAAAATTTTTTTTGAAAGATTCCGCTAAACAAATGTACAATATCGCTATTATTGTTCCAAAGAACCCCCCCCCCCCCCCCCCCCGCAAAAAAAAAGTCTGACACTGTCTGAAAAGAATGAAATCCACGCACGATCCCAATCTGCAGAAAAAAGTAAACCTGGGCCTGACTACTCCTTAATAAAAATAACTTGGCCACAGGTGGAACTGCATTCGGACTACGCCCGATCAGAACGCTCATGTAGTAATATTGAAGTACTGATTAGTTATACTGCCTAGTTTAAATTAATTAAAAAATAGATTTTTTTTTTAATTATTTTTTTTATGACATTTTTTTATTTGTCATCTTATAACTAGTGAAACAATGTTTAGAGAAATTTTTGTAAATTAAAAAATACACCATTTGAGAAACGTTTCTTACTTAACTATCAGGCAAAAATTTTTAGATAATAAATATCTAAATATTTTATTATCTGTAAATCAGTATATGAGTATAATTTTTTAAAGAAAAGATTCAAAGCTCTATTTGAAAATTTAAAAAGCAATTTTAATACAAAAAATGACAAAAATGACCAATGTCCCAATGGTCAGAAAAGTTAAATCTGATGAGCTTTGAGTTCAATTGAAATTGTTTTCATTTTTCTTAGAGTTACAATTTCATAGAATCCGGAATTTATCCACGATCATTCTCTTTTTCAGGTTGTTCAGGATTAGTACTGGCAGTATATATCTCATTTTTTGTTACTGAAAATCCAAAAGAACATTCCCGTATATCGAAAGCTGAACTCAATTACATACTGAGCCAACAGGAAAGAACCTTATCGCGAAGGGTAAGTTCAAAAACTGTTGAATTATAAATTGCATTATTATCTATATAAAATACAATGGTAAATATAATTTAGATGAATTGTATTTGAGAATGTATTTTTTAATTGCATTTGAATAATTTGAATGTATTTCAGATTGTATTTTTTGCGTGCGATAACTGTTTGCTAGCCATACTGTTATTCCTACTTTATAAGTTTGCACGAGCATAAAATTAGCTTTGAGTTCAAATATCATGACCAACGACCAAAATGATCCACTAATCAAATTTTCTCGAACATGTGACCAAGGCCAATTGTCTTCTCATGCCCGAAACCCGTAGGATATATAATTTAGTCAAAATAGCCTGAGACTTTTTTTAGATAAAATTAGCTTCACCCACAGGGACCCAAAAATGACCCACTATTCAGATTTTCTCGAGCATGTGACCTAGCCCAATGATTTTCTTATGTCCGAAAACCGTAGGATACAAAATTTAGTTCAAATCGTCTGAGCCGTTTTTCAGATAAAAATAGCTTGACCTATAATGACCCATGACCAAAATGAACCACTAATCGAAATTTCTCGAATATGTGACCGAGCTCAACAGCCTTCTCCTTCCCTAAAACTGTAGGATACTAAATTTATTTCAAATCCTCTGAGCCGTTTTTAAGATAAAAATAGCTTGACCCATAATGACCCATGACCAAAATGACCCACTAATCGAATTTTCTCGAACATGTGACCTAGTCCAACAGTCTTCTCGTGCCCAAAACCATAGGATGCAAAATTTAGTCTAAATAGTTGGAGCTGCTTTTTAGATAAAATTAGCTTGACCCACAGTGACCCAAAAATGACCAACTAATCAAATTTTTTCGGACATGTGACCTAGCCTAATGATTTTCTCGTGCCCGAAACTCGTAAAATACAAAATTTAATCAAAATCGTTAGAGCCGTTTTTAAGATAAAATTTGGATATATATATAACCACAGCCCTACAAGATTTGCTCGTATTAGAATATATGATAAGCACACGAAAACATACGGCCACACACACACATATATATATTTAGGTAACTAGTTGTGTCTAAAGTTCGTTAAAACTTTAAAAAGTCATTAAAAGGAACAAATGATGATAATAAATTTCGGTTTGAACGAATGGATCATAAGGACATATGATGAAAGAAGAGAAAAAAATGCAATTCCATAAGTCACCGACAGTGGGCGGTAATATGAAATACATTGATCAGATATATGAAAATAATGGGCACTAATACAAGAACTTTATGAACGTGGATCCTTCATTCGATGTCAAAAGCATGCTATCGTTATTAGATCAAAAGCTTTTGGTTAAGAATTTTACAATAACAATGAATGATCAATTACTGCATTATGAAAATTTTGCACGGTGAAAGAACTCTTGACTAGAAAATACCCATTTGATGTCCTGAGATAGTATGTTATCAGAAGCTTGTAAGAAATGTGCACGGTAAAAAATCTTGAGCTTTTGCTGCATAGTTACTCCACCGCTTTTATAGAATATCTCTATTTTGACCAATGAAAATGCTCCATTATACAGTAAAGTAACCGTTTTCTCTAAAAGCGGTGGAGTGTGTCTGCAGCAAAAGTTCAAGATTTTTAACAGTGTGTAGGGCCCTACTTGCTAGGGGAGTGTCGCTGAAGTACAAAGTGCCATGCAGAAAGAAGCTCAGCAAACGAACGACACATTATAAGCGTGTACACCTCTATGATAAGTTGGTAGCAAGTTTTTAGCTTGTGCCCTATAGTGGATTGAAAGCAAATTTGAACATTTATTTAATTTTAAATTAAAGCTAACACCAGAGGAAAAAAGTAAATGTTTGTGAAATATACACGTCTATTTTTCCGACTTTAATACATTTTCTATAAACTAGTAAATTAGCTGATGAAGCCGAAGCTATGATAGACGAAGCTGTTATACTAAAAAGTTTTTCAACCAGTATATGGAGGCTTCATGCTCTATTAAATATGTCAGTCACGCTTTGAGTCCCATTCTGTCACTAAACAAAGTTCAAAGAAAAGCTTTCGTGTGGTTTATACTTAACTGTACGATGACACAGCACACAGGCATTCGCCACTTTTATCAGTAGTTCCCGAATCAGTAGTTTTGAAAATCTTTAAAACTCTCAAGTTTTATTTTTTTAAAATTCTGCCCCATTTTTTAATGTTACTTTGTTCTAGTTGCTTTATTTTTTACTTTGAAAGAGTAATATATAATGGATCAATAATATAAATTCTCCTCTACCGTGAAATGTATGATACCGCCCCCCCACCCTACACACACCACCACCACCACTTCTTTGCTAATCCACCATACAGATTAAAATCTTTAATTCTTATTAAAAAGAAAAAGAAAAATCTGCCCTATTTATTACATTGATTGAAGATACAATAAATGAATGATCAATCGTCTGGATCAACTTTAAAATGGCGATTTCGTCACTCTTATAATCATACAGTAGAATATTTTTATAACGCGATTCTATATAATGCAATTCTCTGTATAACGCACAACTTTTCAGATGTAAACAGTGATTTTTGTAGTTAAGAAGCACCCCCATTCCAAAATGTAGAACAAATGCTACTCTCTATTACTAAATTCAATGCATTATTTTATTTTTATCTCCTTAAATAAGTTTTTTACTGAAAAAATTGTTATTATTAGAAATTTTTAAAAACAAAATTGTAATATTATGATTTGGTCCAAGTATATTTAGGCAAAGTAAATTTAACAATGTGTCAAATGATCCATATTATACAAAAAATTATAATCAGCACGATTTCTGGTCATAAGGAAAACAATATAAAGATCTACTGTATATTCATATGTTTAAGACCTATTTGGTCATGCTTACAAGATGAAGTTTAATGATGTGTGAAATGTGATATGGTGTGCGTCATAAAAATCTTCTACTGTATAAGAATGAATAAATTAAAAAAGTCAAAGGCTAATTTATTGTTGACTTATTTATTTTAACAAAAACTTTTACAGAGACCCAACTTACCATGGCGTAAATTGTTGAAATCTGTTCCTGTTTATGCATTAATATTCGTCATATTTGGACGTTATTGGACATTCTCACAGTTTTGGATTGTGCATTCGACATTTCTGGGAACTATATTGCACTATCCAATTGGACAAGTAAGTATTGTGAAGTGCCTCTATTATTTTAGAAATTATAAAGAACAATATTGAAATGTCATCTGGGAAACATATTAATTTTTTTTTTATTATTTTTTATCCGAATCGATAATAACGTGTGCCTCTTAACTCCGTTCATATTTCAAATATTCATGAAAAAAATAACCAATTGTCATACGAGAGTGCAGTTTGCACCATAAAACTTGTCAAATAATAGGATTTTTATGTGATAAAAGAAAAATGTATTTAAACATTTCACCCATAGGTGGCGTTATTAAGATCCATGTTATTAAAACACGCAATAAAAATTGAATTAAGCAAATTTCACGCTAAAAACTATGGTATGTTGCAGACATCTTATGAAATTAAAAGTATATTTCAAATAAAATAAGATTGAGAAACACTGCTCAACATCATGGAATTTTTGAGATATGGTTGACTGATTGATGGTGGGATTTTTTCGGTACCCTGTATAGAGCTTTACCGGGTATCCTACAAATCCGTATACATTTCATTCATAAAAAGTTTACAAATTGTTGTATCGGAGTGCTGTTTGCACCGTAAAACTTGTCAGAAAGTCGGATTCTTTGTGGCAAAAAAAGAAAGAAAAAAGTAGTTTAAAATTTCAGCGATAGGTGGCACTGTAAAGATATTGAGGTTATATAACAGGCATTTATTTGCACTTGAGAATTTATTTATTTACATTATTTCGACTTTATTATAAAAATTTATTGAGTATTTTGCGATATTAATTCTTACATTATTCTTAAGTGAAAATAAAAACAATTTATTTCTACTGGTATTTATAATAAGTAACATGAAACAAAAAGGTGAAAGAAAAATACATTTATTGGGCGAAACGCAAAATCCGACCAAAATAGGGAGTATGCAATGCCTTCAATTCCCAAGTCATCGCAGGAAAAACAAAAATAGCTATTCAAATTGGGAATAATGTACAGTACAGCGCAAATTATGCAAATTCCTATTAATCGAACGTTAAATTATCCAAGCCTCTGTCAACTTCTTTTCTTTCTTTCTTTCTTTCTTCTTTTTTTTTTTTAATCTTTCCACTTAAACAATTTTGCCCCACATTTTTTTTAAATTAAAGAAACAAAAGGAAATAAAATGTCAAAAAATAATAGTGAAATTCATTACTTTCAAAGTTGATAATTAAAAATTTCATAATTTTTCTAAATACATTTTGTTGGGTAGAATTACAGTGAAAGTGCTTTGGTGGTTGACTTTTTGAGTTATTGATTTATTGAGAAGAATTATTAGTGTTAGAGAACCGCTAAATAAATTATTCAAATATTTTGACAAGTACTTGCGACCGCTGCTACATTTCTTAATATTATTATGAACCTGTTTTTAAATGAACCTGTTTTTAAATGAATGTTTTTTTATGAACCTATTTTTTTTAGCAAAATTCACAAACTAACTGGCAGAATGAGTTGCAATTTCACATACCCATATTAAAAGCTTATAAAAATAGATTTCTGTTAAAAACAATTCATCGGCTACAATCCATATTTCCTTTTAAAAATTGATTTCATATTTCACAAACAATTTTTTTTTAAATGCGTGAAAATCCCCTAATTATATTTGGGATACTTAATGCTATCACCAAAGATAAGTCACCAGAAAATAATAATTGTTACAGGATATATTAATGAAAATATTAAAAAAATATTAAACATTTTCAGATGAAAACTTTACATCTTTCTTAATTTCTAAACTTTTTCTCCTAATCTTTTCAAACTTGGTAACCAGTGTTAAAACCGAAATCACAAAAATCCAAATATGAAATAAAATCTGGGTGTTGGTATTGAATCTTTTAAAATGTGTTACTATTTCAATATGGAGACAGCCCTCCCCTAATCTAATTTTTTTTTCATGAAAATGTACATACGCAATTCTTAATCGAATGACTATTGTCGTTTTCTCTACGTCAATACGGCAATTAAAATGTTTATTTTAGTCGATTGCATATATTTACATATTTTGTTGCTTCTGTATATTAAGGCCTGTACTATAGTAATGCAAAGTTTCTATACTGAAGAAAATGCTTCAGGAATAGTGCATTTAAATGTGGATAATTAATTATTAGTTATTATTGTTAATTATTAGTTATTATTAACTATGTTTGGTCATACAATATTAAGTCGAACAAACGAGTAAGTACTTTGCGTAAGATTATACGAGGGAAAGCCATAAGTAAGTCACAAAAGATAATTAAATAATAACTTACAATGATATTCCTTTCAAAACTATTTTTATTTCTCAACATATTTTCCACTAATATTTATGCACTTATATCACCGTTTTATCAGTGCCCCAACACCAGCTGCATAGCATTCTTTGGGTTGCTGTCTCAGCCACATTAGGACTTCAAGTTGAACCTTTTCGTCATCTTGCTTCCAAGATGGATTTTTAGTGGACTAAATAGATAAAAATCGCTTGGGGCTTAGTCGAAGCTGTATGGTGGCTGTTGAAGGAGTTGCCAACAAAATTTTTGAAGTGTCTCCTATATGTTCAACTTGAAGTCTTAATGTGGCTGAGACAGCAACCTAAAGAATGCTATGCAGCTGGTCTTGAGGCACTGATAAAACGGTGATATAAGTGCATAAATATTGGTGGAGAATATGTTGAGAAATAAAAATAGTTTTGAAGTGCATATCATTGTAAGTTATTACTTAATTATCTTTTGTGACTTACTTAAGGACTTTCCCTCGTAACTCATATCATACAACATTCATGCACACCGCAAATGTACCCTCGTAAATAACTTTGGCCATAAGAGAGAGATTCAATAAATTCCATTAATTTATTGATGCATTAAAGATAATGCAATAGGATGTATAAATGGCTTTTTAATAAAGATGAGAGGGCACAACAGTATTGCCATGGGGGTGACTCTGAGACCAGACAAAAACATTATCTGATCTACATGTTTTCAGGAGTCTTGTGAGACAGCGAAAGCCCTGACCATCATCTCAAGAGTAATGAACAGTTGTGTGATTCAATTTCAGTGTATCAAGCCAAAAATAGAAACCCAAATTTATATTATAAACCTAAACGATAACTCATTTAATACAAATTTTGAATTCCAATGTTGCCAAGCAATTTATTAATTGGCGTAACTGAAATTTCAACGTACACATTAGAATGTCAAAAGTAAGCCTTCAGAAAGTTTATAGATTATGAAGCAAAAAGAGATATAGCTATGAATGCTTGGTATCTTTAACGTAAAAAAAGTATATCATTAAGAGCGTAATTATCGCTTGTATAGACTGGAGTGTATGAGGATTTATATGCGTAAGCATATGGTAAGATTTAAAATTTTATTTTATAAAGAACTGGTAAGCTTTTTAAAAGGAATTATATTTATTAACCACAAGAGATACGAAAAAATAATGTATTTTTAAAAGGGAAAAGAAGTTTTAATTAATTATATCTGGAAAAGGTGAATTTTTAATTTTAATTGTGGGATAATTAATGATATATGATGATTAGATAATTGCATCATCACATATCTCTTACATTTCCCATGAAAAATTAAAAGAACCTAACAGTGTTTGGATTAATACACTTACACATGAAGAACAGTAGCAATACACTATAACACATACACAATTGAAATGCTGCACTTTAAACTAATTAATTTTTTCTATTATTTTAACAGGATGGATTATTTTCTGCAATTCCATTTTTTCTCTCATTCCTGACAGCGATGGCCGCAACTTGGATATCAGGTTACATAGAGGAACGGAAACTCATTTCTGTCAATTTCTTACGGAAATTTTGGATTTTAACTTGTAAGATAATAATTTCTTTTAACATACAGCCATATAAAAACGTATTGCTGCAGATTTTCTGTGTTTTTAATCTCTTTTATGGGAGAAACGATATCTATTGGTACTTCTCCCTATTTTGAGAGGAGCTACTCTTCAAACTTAAAAATATTGATTTTAATAGGTACGAAAATGAGACAGTTCCATCTCACAATTGCATTAAGACTTTTCTATAGTCTGTTTCTTTAAAATAGACAAATTAAAATCACGCTTTCACTTTCCTATTTAGTTTTTTCACCTTCTGTTTCCATGGCAGATGAGCACAGTACACTCTAAAAAAGACAGATGCTTCTTAATCTAGGAAAATATGATTTAACTACGAACACAAGTATACAATAACTTCTTCCAGTTATCCACGATACCGAAAAGCATTTAATCTTTAGAAATATCAGAAACCAATATATTTTCGAGATTGAAAGCATTTATAAAAACGAATTTTCTTTTACTGCAACTGATTTATGGAAACATTACCGAGTAGTTTTTATAGTGTATTAATCAGTTTTCACAAACTGGAATAAAAGTAGTTTTTAGATGCTATCAATTCTCCAGTGAACATTTTCTTGTTCAATAAACATGTTTTACAGACAAACATGAAAAATTAAAAACTTAACATTAGCATTAAAATCATTATTATTCTGTTACTTTTGCTTGTATAAATTCAATTGCACAATTGAAAATGTTTAAATTAGTGATGGGCATAAGGAATATTTTGATTATTCGAATGAATCATTCGAACATGCGCAGAAGCATATCTGTCGAACTTAAAAAAAAAATATATATATTCATTTACTACCAGAAATTTTGAAAAAAAAATTTCTGATTTTAATTAGAATTAGATTAGATTTTATCTAGCATCTAATCTAATTCTAACTAAAATCAGAAACATTTTTTTTTCAAAATTTCTGGTAGTAAATGAATATTTTTTTTTTTTTTTTTTTTTTTTTTTTTAAAGTTCGACAGATATGCTTCTGCGCATGTTCGAATGATTCATTCGAATAATCAAAATAATCCTTATGCCCATCACTATTTAAATGAGAATGGATAGCATCCTACAAACCGATATTCCAGTTTGAGAAAACTGATTAATACACTAGAACAGCTACTCGGAAACGTTTCCAAAAATCAGTGGCAGCAAAAGAAACCTTGTTTTTATAAAAGCTTTTTAAAATTTGAAAAATATATTGGTTTCCGAGGATTTTAAAGACAAAGAGCGCTTTACGGAATTATAGGTAACTCGGAAGAGATTGTTGTATATTTTGAATCATATTTGTATTATATTTTCGTATATTGCCTATTTTTACAATGTAGTTACCAACTATTTTTAACACTTTCCAACCTAGTTGAAAAGTGTTTATGACTTCGGTTTGTCTGCCGTCTGGCCGTCTGTCCGTGCTCTAACTCCCGTAAATATACTCGGATTGTCCTGCAATTTTTATATGTTATTCTCGTTATCTATAGCATGTTCCCTATTTCAACGGAAGTGTGTAGCACTTGTAGTTTTTTACAGGGACACTCAAAAGAATTCCGTTACATTACGGTCTATGGGGAAAAATCATTTGCGGTTTATTGTAATGATGTTATACAATTTCCAACACATTGTAATTGATATATATCACTAAGGTGCATTGCAAGAAGCTTAATATGGAATAGGATGTGCATAGCACTTATAGTTACTTTACAGGGACAGTCAAAATAATTCCGTTACGTTACGTCTATGGAGAAAAATCGTCTGCGGTTTATTTAAATAATGTTTCACTATTTTAAACGCATTGGAATTTATATATATCACTAAAGTGCATTACAAGAGGCTTGCTACAGAATATTGTGTGTATAGCAGTCATCGTTCATTTACAGGGACACACAAAAGAATTCTCTACTGTCTTTTAACAATAATTCCTGGAAGTGCGTTTTAAGTTAATGAACGCGATTTTAAATTTAACTCACTTTTTCTCTATTACTTGGTGTGTATAAATTCTGTAGATCCTATACAGGGAAGCACAAAAGTTCGCGAACCCATTTCCGTTTATGGACAGAAATTCCAGAAGGAGAACTTTAAACTGTGCTACGCGCTTCCTAACTGAACTAAAATTTAGCATCCTATGTAGTATATATACAAATCTATAGATCCTATACAGGGCTGAATAAAAGTATTCGGATATTATTCCGAATATTGTATATATGTTGGAAATTCCTGAAATTATGTTTTTAAATATGTTATGCGTTTTCTAAATTGTTTACTTAGATGTTATCTTTCAGCTTATTAAACGGTATGATTTGTAAAAATATTTTGGAAGCGTTGGAAAGTGTTACACAATCTATGCTTGACGCATGATTTTTCGTTCTTGTTTACAGCTACACTTACGTTTAGTGTATTTAGATTTAACGAAAAAATAAGTGTTCCTGTCTAAACATGAGATGGGAAATAATGAGTTTGAGTTGATGATCGGGAATCAATTTGCCGTAGTTATCATGAAAGATTTTTCTTCTTTTACCTCTTTCAAATATTATAAGATGGATTTACTGCAGACAATTTTATTAGGAAATGCATCTCTATAATAAAACCGTAAGTCATGTGACTGTCATCAACAGTTCCGGGATGCCGCTTCACTTTTTCATATGCCAGGTGGCCATTTTTATTCAAAATTATTTTTTCTAATAAAACTACATAAAAGTTACATTTTTAGAAAGATCGTTCAAAAAAAATTAATATTTGAGAGATGATTTACGTTCAATTATGTATACATGCTGCAATAACTTCAAATTAGGTTCGCAGTTCAAATTCTCTATCCATGAAAGTAAACAAAAACAAAAAAAAAGATTCATTCGTTGTGAACGTTTAAAATATTAAACCATGAATTTTTGGACAGCTGCCCGGTGTAAAAAAAACAATCCGCACCAGTGAGACAGTCAATGTTTACCATAATTCTGTTCTATACAACTCAACTTCCTTCTGGATCTTTTCTTGACGTAAGTTGAACTCATGTAATAATATTTAATGGATCAAATTTCGAAACGAATTGTCAGCTTTTATTTTTCGAGTGAGCAAATTAGAAACGATACTTTAATTTTGAAATCAAATGTTTTGATTTATGATATTTTTTCTTATTTATCTAATTTCTATTTTAAAGAAAAATGTGAACGTCATGTATTTTAAATTGGAACAGCTGTCACGGACGCACCGGGGATGGCGCGATTTTTGTTTTGTGCCATTTTGGCGAGAAAATCCCATTTTCAGGTACCTATTAGAGATTACTAAAACAGCATGTACTATTATTGTTATGAAATAGTTTATTTTATATTAAAAAACACACAATTTTATTATAAAACACACACACAATGATTAATTTATTATAAAGTGGGTTAAGCGGTTTTTGTCAAGGAAGATGAAATACATAACAACAAAAAATATGCGAAATGCTACCACGATCGCAAAAGTTCTTGATTTGTCTATTAAATTTTTCCGGTTCGGCGAAGGATTAAGGAAAAAAATAAATTATGAATAAAAATAATTTCAATAAAATATATATATTAAAACATGCTTAAAAGGTGATATGGGACTTTCAATCACTAACGTGATCATTTTCAGGGGAACCGTTGACTGGTTCAAGACTGGTTAAGAGTCAACGGTTCCCCTGAAGATGATCACGTTAGTGATTGAAAGTCTCATATTTTAGGGATGTAAATGAGTATATTTTACGTTTTTAACATCTTTTGATCACCTTTTAAGCATGTTTTAATATACAGGGTGATTATAAAGAAACTTTGCCAACATCTGCACTTCTAGCGGCCGTTCTATTTAACCGATCAAGATGAAATTTTAAATATAGTTGTTTGAAGGTATGCGCTCGAGATTCTGTGAATGGCAATACAGTGGTGCTCACGGTTACGGTTATAGCTACAGAAACTCGAAAATTTCGAATGGCAACGCCTACTTTTTCCTGTCTCAAAATGTTCAGCGCATGCGAAAACCCTAAATAGCGTTGAAACGGTACCGATATGTCCAAAAACAAACGTGTTATGCATACACAAAGAAGAGTTCTGAAAACCGGCCAACAAAACACGATCTGTGCGCACGCAGTAACTTTGCATATGACACAGGCAAGATACCAATCACAGAACGCCGTTCGCCAGATATTCAGCGGAGGAAGCCTATAAAATACCAAGCGGGTATGCGAAGTCGTCATTCATGAACTCGCACATGCCGACGATATGACTCTTCCTGGGAAAGTTCGCGGTGAATTGATCAAACTCTATTATCTAAATGGGATGAACGCTGCGGAAGCCTTGCGTGTGTATCGCCGCAATCATCGACAACGACGTGGGCCATGTACTCTGCAAGCTGTGCGTGATTTAGTGCGCAAATTCGAAGATACAGGCTGCACCTGTGACAAACCGCGCTCCGGACGGCCAACAGTTTCTGAGGACGTTGTCATGGAAGTGCATCATACAGTGACTACAGGGCACACAGAAACTGCAAGAGGATTATCGCGCTTGTTGGATATTCCGAACACAACGGTCCGCAAGCTCTTGCGCTCAGTACTTCACATGTTTCCCTATCGATTTCAGCGCGTCCAGATGTTGCAGCCGGGTGACCCACAACAACGTCTGGACTTCGCAAATGAATTTTTATTACGATATGATGCTGATAACGACTGGCCACTTCGCATACTATGGACGGACGAGGCGCATTTCACCTTACATGGCAACATTAACACAAAGAATTGTGTGCACTGGGGAGAGACGAATCCTCACGCTGTGGCACCAGTACCATTATTTGACGCCAAAGTGACTGTGTGGTGCGGCATTACAGCTACATTTGTTCTCGGCCCGTTCTTCTTTGAGGAAACGACCCCAGCGGGTCCTGCAACATGTTCTGTAACAGGCTCTCGGTATGCAGCCATGCTGAAAAATTCTGTACTACCGGAGTTGCGTCGGCGGAATGCACTCAATGACGTTGTTTGGATGCAAGATGGTGCACCTCCACATATAGCGAGGTCAGTTAAAAGGCTCCTAGATCAGCATTTTGGTGATCGCATCATCTCACGCCATTATCCTATTCCGTGGCCTGCGCGATCCCCAGATCTGACGCCTATGGATTTCTGGTTTTGGGGATATCTCAAATCCAGAGTTTACCTGTGCAATCCGCAAACATTGTCGGGCTTGCAGGATTCTATACGGCGTGAGATTAGAAACATTCCTCGCGTCATGTTGCGTTCAGCGGTATTGTCCGTCGTCTCCCGCATGCGATGCGTAATTGCTTGTGATGGCACCCATGTGGAAAATGTTTGATGCCAATAAAGGTTTTCTTTTGTCTGATATGTGTTCTCATCATTCAGCAGTTTCTTGTCTCTGTCGAATGCATTATTGCTCGGTGCGCCTTAAAGAACGGTTTGTATGTCTATAACACGTCGGTTTTTGGACATATCGGTACCGTTTCAACGCTATTTAGGGTTTTCGCATGCGCTGAACATTTTGAGACAGGAAAAAGTAGGCGTTGCCATTCGAAATTTTCGAGTTTCTGTAACTATAACCGTAACCGTGAGCACCACTGTATTGCCATTCACAGAATCTCGAGCGCATACCTTCAAACAACTATATTTAAATTTTCATCTTGATCGGTTAAATAGAACGGGCGCTAGAAGTGCAGATGTTGGCAAAGTTTCTTTATAATCACCCTGTATATATATTGTTGATTTAAATACAAGGTGAATTTTTCATTCCACTTCAATTTCGTTTCGAAATTTTTCTGTTAAAAATAATTTGTTACAATGCTTAACATACATTTAAGGGCGACCAAACTGGTCGCCAGTGGCGGCTAGTTATATTATAGTTGGTATATACCTTAATACTATATACCTTATTTTATTCATATTATTAATTAATTTAATTTGTATTCTTTCTTAAATTCTTTTACTTGTGTGGTTGATGTATCATTGTTTATTAATAATTTTTCTCTTACTGGAATGCTGCCACATTCGTCTTTTTAACACTTTCCAACCTAGTTGAAAGGTGTTTATCACTTCGGTTTGTCTGGCCGTCTGTCCGTGCTCTAACTCCCGTAAATATGCTCGGATTGCTCTGCAATTTTTATATGTTATTGTCGTTATCTATAGCATGTTCCCTATTTCAACTGAAGTGTGTAGCCCATATAGTTTTTTTACAGGGATACTCAAAAGAGTTCCGCTACATTACGGTCTATGGGGAAAAATCATTTGCGGTTCATTTTAATGATGTTACACAATTTCAAACACATCGTAATTGATAGATATCACTAAGGTGCATTACAAGAAGCTCAATATGGAATAGGGTGTGCATAGCACTTATAGTTACTTTACAGGGACAGTCAAAAGAATTCCGTTACATTACACCTATGGAGAAAAATCGTCTGCGGTTTATTTAAATAATGTTTTACTATTTTAAACGCATTGAAATTTATATATATCACTAAGGTGCTTTACAAGAGGCTTACTACAGAATAGTGTGTGTATAGCAGTCATCATTGATTGACAGGGACACACAAAAGAATTCTCTACTGTCTGTTAACAATAATTCCTGGAAGTGCGTTTTAAGTTGCTGAACGCGATTTTAAATTTAACTCACTTTTTGTTTATTACGTGGTGTGTATAAATTCTGTAGATCCTATACAGGGTAGCACAAAAGTTCGCGAACACATTTCCGTTTATTGACAGAAACTCCAGAAGGAGAATTTTAAACTGGGCTACGCGTTTCTTAACTGAACTAAAATTTAGCATCCAATGTAGTATATATACAAATCTATAGATCCTATACAGGGCTGAATAAAAGTATTCGGATATTATTCCGAATATTGTATATATGTTGGAAATTCCTGAAATTATGTTTTTAAATATGTTATGCGTTTTCCAAATTGTTTACCTAAATGTTATCTTTCAACTTATTAAATGGTAATGATTTGTAAAATTATTTTGGAAGCATTGGAAAGTGTTACATAATCTATTCTTTGACGCATGATTTTTCGTTCTTGTTTCTTTTTATGTTTGTATACATAATACGTTACGTACATGGTGATCACAAAAAAACTTTGCTGATATGTATGCCCTTAGCTATCACAAAGTTCAAGAAAACGGGGTGTCATTTGCGTTGAGAGTATTTTAAGGCACGTGCTCGAGAAGGAGGTAAAGAATAAGAATTGAACTCTCACAATTACGATTACAGTGGCAGAAAATTATGAAAATTTCACTCTTTTCCATCGCGACACGATCTCCGAAATGAAAAATCATAATGGGCATTAAAACGATATCTGCAGCACTGGAAATATCGATTTAAAACAAACGTAAGAAAGACCATTAAATGCTGGAGGTGTTTTTCAAAGACACTTTGGTGACTTCGTCATGTGCCATCATTTCATGTTTTTGTTGTCGCCATGGTCCCTCGAAGACACTTCAATGGGATTCTGCCATGGGTATTTAAAATTCAAGGTATATACACCAGATCTGCATGAAAAACACGATTAAACGTGAGAGTTTGAATTTACTCCATGCCATGATTTATTGCTGTTTAAATCTCCGGCATGCATCTGTAAAGGAAAACACTTGCAAATTTTGTAAACCGCGTAAAATTATGTTTTTTTTGTCGTCTGTGTTGGCTTATTTATTTCTTGCACTGCTTTTCTTTGCGTTTGTTTTAAACCACCATTTCTAGTACTTGTAGCAAAGTATCGTTTCAAAGACATTTATGTTTCCACTATGAAGACCATTTTGCGATGGAAAAATGGGTGTTGCTATTTGAATTTCTCTAAACTTTGTCACTGTAACCGTAATTGTTATAACCCAATTGTTGTTCTTCACCTTGTTCTCGAGACCATACCTTAAAATACCCACATTCCAAATGGCATCCCGTTTTTATGAATAGTACAGATGCTTACTTATCGGCCAAGACTTTTGTTTTTATCACCACTCTGTATACTCGTAGATATAGTTATATAGGGTGTAGGAAAAGTCTTTCCCTGATTACAAAATTTATTCATATCCTCTCTATATAAGATAGACATGTGAAACTAGTGCCAAAATGTTAGAAAACTAACCAAATTTTTTTTGTTGCAGGTTTCCATAACGTGGCAGTAGTGTAGCAGTGCCAGTGTCTAGGAAACCGGAAATGTTCACAAATCAGGAAATCACCCACTGTGTCCTCTGGTATCATGAGACCCTTTTTAGAATCTGTAATTCACGCGAGGCCGTACGCACTGATTTCTTGGGACTTCGCACAAAAGACTTTCACATGGTCGACCAATTCTCGGCATGTGGACTGGTTTCCTGGACACTGACACTGCTACTCTACAGCCGCTACGTTAGGGAAATCTGCAACAAAAGACTTACACTGAGAAAAAAAATATACCTCCTTCAACTAGAATGAATAGTTAGACTTTTTCTAAATCCCTAAACTAGAAATATAGAAGTCCGAGCTATGCGAATAGGGCAAGCAACTAAACTGAATAGACGAAATGATCGAGAATTTCTAGTCTCTTGTTTTCTGGGTGACTAAACGATAATGAATAGTGTAAGTTGCGAGAAATTATCACTTTATTTCTAGAATGGATTTATGAACTAGCATTATAGTTACTAAAACTAGCGTCTTGTGTTCGCATCTATTTGCAGACATTTTTAAATAAGTTTGACCACGAGAATATAGGAAAACACACTTGAATTCTAATAGGAGACTCTAGAACTCTCTAGCAAAGGGAACTAGAATTAATAGGGATGACATGGAACTATTTTTTCTAGAGCCACAATTTAGATTCTAGTTGAGAAGGTCAGATTTTTTTCTCAGTGTAAGTTTTCCAACATTTTGGAATGAGTTTCCCACGTCTATCTTATATATATAGCGGATATGAATGAATAAATTTTGCAATCAGGGAAAGACTTTTCGTGCACTCTATGTCTTGATAAACAAACTTTAAAATGCTTTTTTTGTTTTGTTTCTAGCTAGTTTATTATATTCAATATGCTTATTGGGCGTATACGTAGCTGGATGCAATAGAAACCTTAGCGTCATATTTTCTATTTTATCAATGACCTTAGCTGGCCTAGGAACGCCCGGTGCTACTATTGTTAAGCAAGATATGTCACCTACGTTTGCTGGTAAGTGAATTTTTACAACTTCTATTTTAAAAAGTTTGAGTGGTTTTTATATGTGAGAAGACTTCTCTAGAAAAACTGCATTGAACTTCTTTTACAGAGATTACCAATATCGAGAGTAAAACAATGAAAGAATGCAAAATACAATTCCGAACATATTCGGATGCAACGAATTTTTTAACTAATTTAACTTAACTTGATATTAATTTTATGTTCAACATAAAATGTAAATCTGTCTTTTCACTGACTCGTTTTAGTGTAGCGCCAATATGCGTATCTTATCGTTAATCTGATCTTATGATAATTCGGCTTAATTTTTACCTTTTAATTTTCTCTTGGCAATCAGTTGACAGTTGCCAATAGTTACTTTACATTATTGTGGCAAACAAATGCTCATTGTTGAAATAGATTTAAAAAAAGTCTTGCTTGAAAATTATTGAAAAAGCCGTAAAAAAGTTCCTAATTGAGCTGCACTTTTAAACAAATTTTCATTCGCAAGTACATATTTTTCCTATTCGATAATGTAAAAATTAGTGATATAAGTGCGATAAAAGAAACAATGATAACACCCGGTCGTTGCCTCTATCGTTACAGTTAGATTCCTAAAAATAGCAATTAGTTTTGAACAGGCGCCCAAAAGTGTACTACGCCAAAAATAAGCACGACAAGTTTTGACGACAACAAAAATTCCGCATTAGAATAAATAGAACTTTGTCGCTAATAATAAAAAAAAATAAAATTACAAGTACTTTTACTATTTACTAAGTATTAAGATAAATTTGAGCAAATTTTTTTAACGCAAGTTTTCCTATTTAAAAATTAACGTAATTTTGACTAATCTTGTATATAGTAGTATGTTTAAATTCTGAATTGATATGTGATATACTAAACATTAATTCTAATTCATGATTTGTTTATTCTAAATAAGGGTCTCTTCATTCTATATGCCACACCGTAGGATTCATGTCCAGTGTTATATTGCCATTGGTTGTCGGATATTTAACAGACGAATCGGTAAGTAAATTATTTTTACTTTTGGAACACATAGTGTAAGGAAAGTATTGTAATCATGCTTTGTGTGCATAAGTGAACAAGATAACTCTCAAACGCTACTTTCGAATGGTCTTCCATTGGCGAATATGATATAAACTACTGAATAGATTTTCGTACATATCGCAAACCATTTTGGAACCAATTGTATATACAAAATCTCCAAAGACATGAGGGTATAAGTGATAAATATTGCAACGATGTAATCAAGCATTAGTAGCGCAGAGTAACACCAGTTTCAAAACGGAAGGTCTAGCATTCGAATCCAACCGATTCTATTGGGTCAGAAATATATATATGTATGTGTGAATATATACTATATTATTTTTTTATTTTCCTTTCCAATTGTTTTCTTCTATTAATGCAGTTTATCTGGCAGAAATATACTGATCTTAGCATATTTGCCAGTATATTTTATGAAATATTGCATTATTTTTTAGACATGTGTAGAGCTTTACCAGGCTGATGATTAAGCTGTACACATGTCTTTTTTTTCATTTCGAATTCCATTTTCTTTATTTCGAATTCCATTTTAATTTCATTTGATATCCAAATTCCAATTTTCTAACATTATATGGTTTATTATATCATTATTTTATATATTTTCTTTAGAACTTTCAGTATTTTTGGCTGTGTACCATAACTGAAATGGCGCATTGGTAATCTTATGTTTGCACTTGTTAACTTAATGGTATTCTGTATACACTTTATGATTACCTATCTTAATAGGAGATTAGATTAGATTTGTTGTTAGAACTTGTTTAATTTATTTTGAAATTCAAAGGTATCACAATTATATATATATATATATATATATATATATATATATAAACCAATATCTATTTGATATTTTATAAATCCAATCTTATATTTTATACCCCTGTACCGAAGAGACTTTTGTTGATCATTTAAAGAAAAAAATCTTCAAAAAAAATTGGAAAATCTTTTAAATTAATTATTAAAATAAATAAGACCATCGATTTTTTATGAAACGTGGCGAAGAAATAGATTAAAAAGTTATAGCATTGGTTTCCTAAGTAACCCATTTATCGTCAAATATCATTGCTATGACATTTCACATAACCTCGCGGTCAGGAGGTTTTGTTTTTATTATTCGGTGCGTAGAAGTAGGTTCGTTTGGAAAGACCGATCAACATAGTGAGATATATTAATGGTAATCTTTGGAAACGGTAAACTAACTTTAGGTATATTAAAGTTATTATCCCAAATCCGGAAAACGCAGCACATTGGGGCGAAACCCCGATTTCCCGGCAAAAATTCTGCAAGTCCTCATGCCTTTCAGGAAAATGTTCCAATGTATTGTTTCAAGAAGAATCGAATGAGATCATCCGCTGGTCGATACGACCTATAGTTAACGAGTTATAATGACTTTTTTGTTGATATTTGATGAATTCTCGATTATTTCAGGGCACTAAAGTGTATTTATGAAATATTTCTATGTTGAGTTTTGTGTAATTTTTTTAGCGGAATCGAATGAAATCATCCACAAGTCAATATGGGTCATATTTATTGAGTTATAATCACTTTTCTGTCGATATTTGATATATTCTTGATTTTTTCAGGGCATTAAAATGTATTTATGAAATATTTCAATGTCGATATTTATGTAATTGTTTCAGCTGAATCGAATGAAACCATCCGCAAATCAATATGAGGCACAGCAACTAAGTTATAACCAGTTTCCTATGCACATTTGACAACTTCAGAGTCAACATCAAGTATAACTAGGTTGAAAAGCTGGAATTTGGACACTAAGCATATATTTGTCCGAAAAACCTGAATTTCGCCTCAAAACTTGTATAATATATAATATTAGTCTCAATATAGATTAAAAAAAAACCTTCTAACACCGATTGAAAAAGTACTTAATTACAAATGAAAGAATATGTTGAATAATTTAAATAAATAAATGAAAAATTAATTAAAAAGTTTAAAAAAAGACAAAACCTTATATGGTTTACGGTTGTTTGAGATGATTCATACGTATTTTCGTGTGAGGAATCGAATAAGATCGGACCCAAATTTATACGTCTAATCATTCTCGAGATAATTATGGGCATTTAATGGAATAGTTTATTTATGTGCCTCTAATAAAGGAGTACAAAGTCTACAATTGCAGATAAATGCAGCTGAAGTAAATAAAGCTGTTTCTTGAATGTGTGTAAATGAGAAATATTGCAGGTCCATTTCGGAGGCTAATGGAGTTTTTTAAATCTTCGAGAATAAATTTTACTCGCCATTTTATAATGTGTATAATGCATATCTTAATTCTCCATATTGTTATGAAATATTAGAGCGGATTAATTGTGGTTTCCTGTCCTCTGTATACGAGGTAAATGCTTTCAAAGTTTAAAAATTTTATCTTTGAAAATAAAAGTACACGAAGAGGAACAAAATTCAGCTAAAATCGACCAATTTCCAAAAGTCTAAAAAAGCCCAATTTAGACCCCTTTGTACGGGCGCAAAAATTCAAGCAGGGCTTTATTCTTCCACTATCAAAGAACAGAAAACCACTAGAAAGAGCGCTCAATTAAAAAATTCCCTTTTGGGTATTTTTTCCTCCTCCTTGGCCACACTGTGCGCCTCACACTTTGACGAAGTGGTTTTATTTGCAGACATTGACAAAGCAATATTCAGTGTTTGTCAAATCGGCTCACGATTCCAAAACATGGCAATTTTATACAAAATGTTAATTTTATACATTTTTTTTATCAAAAAGCTCAAACTTTGGTTATTTTAAAACAAAAAAGTGTTTATTTTATTTTATTTTATTTTATTTATTTATTATTTTTTTAATGATGTTGCTTTAGCATGTTTATTATTATTATTATTATTTTTTTATGTGTGACTTTCATTCAATGAAACCCCGCTAACTGCCAAAGTTGTTCCTGGATGCAAGTAATAGCAACATTTTCCACTTCTCAAATGCCTACAGAAGACGAACGTATCAAATATTTTGCAGGATCTTGACTTAACAAGACAAAATGGTTTAAAACTATACAAATTTCAAAAAACAATACATAGGTATCAAAATCGAATTAATAAAAAAAAAAGAAAGAATCTCAAAATATTGCTCAGGAGACGAAAAACCATAATTTGCAACACTGTAAAAAATTGAACTTACATAAGAATTTTTTTTCACAAGTTACCCATTTTTGTTTTCATTTTTCCTACTTTTCTGATACATTTCCTTCTAAAGACAGGGCTAAGCGGTAAGTAAAGGGGAAAAAAATCTGATATGGTTTCTCATGCTGTGGGATTTATAGAACAAATCTACATACTATCTAACGATATCATTCATGCAATCATAGACAACTTTTGGCGGAAAATGTTGAAGGAGAGGAATCGATTAAGAGAAAAACGAGGAGAAGTAGGAAAAAACGTTATGATCTCGTGTCATAACTGATGAAATTGAAACTGAACATCATTTTAACTGAAGAATCCTCGGAAGTAGTGGAGAAAGCGTTTTTCAAAAGAGTCAGCGTAATGTGATTGTGTCTATATACTTAGAGTGAAATATAAAGGTTCTTTCAGAAGAATGGAAACACAGAAAACGTGTAATGAAAAATAAGAGTGATCAGAGTGAGAAATATTAGAAGAAATCTGTACGAGAAATTGGGTATGTGTTATACCTTTTGAGACGTCAGGCTATATTTATATATGTTTTTTAAGAAAATAACTGTGTTTTTAATAATAACTGTTAATGTATGTATTTTATTGACTAGACAAATGAATTTTTTTTAAATGATATAATGTTATTTAACGATAATAGTAATATAAAAAAGACACATTTATGCTACTATTTCTGAATAGAAAATCAATACTAATGCCTGAAGATTGTTAAACTAGAAATAAGATTTAAATACTTGATAAACCTTGGAAAAATACATACAATTTTCATTTTCGTTGTGTGATTTCTTCTTTTCGGCACACTGTGCTCCGAGCGGGTCCACTAGTTCTTAATATTGCAAACTACTCCAGTTAACTTTTACTTCAAAAATCTTTGCTACATCGAACAGTGTAATCCAGATAATATTTTAAAGTAAACCTGCTCTTTAAGAAATATTTTAAACTGTGTGGTCTGTTGAATTTTCTGCTCATACACCAAAAACGGGAATTATTAAATATACGTTTTGAAAGTCATTCACTTATCATTCGAGTAGTAATTGTTCCAACTGGGTGAAAATGTGCTGAGGCTGAGACCCTACTGATTTACAAATCAGTTTGATTGTGTTTATACAATAAATAAGCATTCACTTATTATTGTATAGAAAAGTCTCAACCACAAAATGTGAATACCGGCTTAGAAACTTTCAGGTTAGAAAAATAAAGGAAAATACTATTAGCCAATTGTATTGTTTAGAAAAATTAGCAGAGAAGATTAAACATAATGATGTATTTTTACTATCCGTACACGTACAGTGTACGGAAAATATTTTAATCATGATAAAAACTCGATTATAGAAAGTCTGACACATTTTTAAATTTTGAGTTTCTCTGAATCTGTTTGAGTTTCTCTGTATGTGTGGGTGCATGTGTATGTTAGAATTTACTTACGTTTTTAGGTTTTAGGCTTTTAGGAATTTGAATATCAATATTTTCGAATAGCGCCTAATTTAATCACAGAAAAATAAGTGGAAGATTACTATTCGGATATATTGTTAATGAAATTCAAGGGACCGTACAAATGCTTAAAGAAATAGGCCTACTACAGCTTGACATTTTTGAGTTATCTTACAGGCTTACTATTCAAGGGATTGGGGTGCAACGCCAACTGACGTCATATTCATAAGAAGTTGGGTAATATTGCTCCATTATCCAGCTTCACAACACTTCGCGAGACAAATATAAAAATAGTCTTCGTCTCAAAGAATAAACAGTTTTTAATCCTCTTTAACCCGGGAGCAGTCGCATGGGGTATGACATACCCCAGGGTGCGTACGCTTTTTACAATTGTCACCACTATTTTTCGAAAAGTAATCTACAATTTACATTATCATAGAATTTGTAACAATTGTCTCAGACTGAATAAGGTGACGGTTATTAATTGTATTTATTAATGACAATGTAAAAAGCATTCATTATCTGGGTATGCGCGACTTCTCCCGAGTTAATGAAAAGGTATGTGTTGCTGACGACTGGGATTTTCGCGAATCGTTGCCACAGATTAATCTCGAAAAATGAAACATTTGAAGTTACTGAAAAAATTAATAGCTCGAAAAGTATTTGTCAGAAAATTGTTAGACAAACTGCGTTAGAAATATAAAAAATTGCATTTTTCTTGATATAAATTTCAAATCTATTGATTATGCCGTTTTTCAAATATTGAATTAAAAAAATTACCAAATTTCACAATGGAGTACCATAACGAAATCTTCACGCGTAAAAAGATAATGATAACGGAAGCCTGTATACTGGCAATAGCACGAGTCACAAATTATAGTAGCCTTATCATTCTGTTACAATATAAAAGTGAATTATTATAGTGTAGAACCGGTTTGGGTATTGATATGTAGTTTTTATTTGAAGGATTGTTTGGATCTATTAAAGATCCAAAGTGATCGTATAGAATTGTGGCAAGAGTACATTATCACGGTAGTTATTCCCGCAAATAACATCCAGACATCCGTAGATCCTGTAATGGAAGAAGATTAATCCAGAATAAAGTCCAGTCATTTTTATTCTTTGCATACTGTAGTCTTTATTTATCCAAGACAAGAAAGAACACTTCAAAATAATATGGGATAGAACAACTCAAAAACATGGGATGGCCTCTCAGTCGATTTTTGATTAGAACTTTACTCTATGAGCAGAGGCGGTAAAGTGATCAAGAATCGCGGTTACATTTTAACAGCCAAGATTAGAAATATAGAGTCATGGCGATTGCGAAAAAATGCCAAAGAATAATAGAAAAAGATTCGTTAATGTTAAACCAATGGGGGTGGTTTGAATTTGCTTGGCTCGACATTGAGCTACCAGGAGCGCTGAAAACCATGAATTTTATAGCATTAACCCTTATGGGAAAGGACGAAAAGAACATCTGCAATTACACGAATGTTTATCAAAAGCAGGCGTCGGAGATCTATAATGTTTAGGGTATTACATATAAGTGAAGTGCCACAACATCCTTTGTTTTTATAAATTATTTCATTTTGAACGCGGAGCAGACATCTGGTGAATGCTGATGTTAATTCTTTATGACTATTGCACTTTTCTTTCCTTTTTATTATTATTTTTATTATTATATGTGGTCGCTTTGATAGAAGAACGGATATGAAAGATTGGCTAGCAGAATAAAATGAGTTTAAATAAAATGACTTTGTTCCTTTAAGAATAATGGGATTTAAATTTGGAAAGAAGGGATGAAAAATAAAATATAATTTAGAATATAAATTTAATGTAAGATATATATGATTCAACATCATATATATACACCCCGACAATAGATGAAAAAATTTTGAGTGTCGCCATGATCCTATATGTAAACAATAACACCATACATGATACAAAACAATATGCAAAGAAAAGGTACAATAAACAACACATAAAGTTATAAATGTAAAAAAAAATGAGCTCTTAAAATATGTGACTGATCAGTTCTATTTGGACATTCATTCGTCCATATTCGTATAATAATCACAACAAAGTGATTTTCTTTTCATATAGCTCACCTTGGAACTTTCATATGTTCCTATAATTCAATAAGTAGATAGTAAATAGGTGAGTAAGTAATGAGTAAGTAATAATTAAGTAGTCGACTACATTCAATCATTTTTTTTAAAACATTGTTCTGCATGCTATATATTTACTTCACTAGTGAGATCTTTGTGAAAAAGTTCACAATATTTCCTTTTTCTGAAATTGTACTTTATAGTATTTTTTTTTTATGTGCACATGGTTGGTCTATCTCAATTACCAACTCTCAATATGTCATATGATAATATACGCTTGTAAGCAACAATATATCATATACGAAAATATCATATACACATTTCAAAACTGTAAAAGTTTATATACATTCATATAAAAATAAGCAAACCATTTTTTTTTTAATGCAGGGCAAGTAAGAAAAATGCATGTTAAGCATGCATAACAAGAAGTTATCACACCTTTAAAACAAAACGAAAGAAAAATTGAAAATAAATTAAATTCTTTTTTTTTTTTTTTTTTTTAGCTTCTAAGTATTGAAGAGAAAAAAAATGTAGTCAAACGTGAAAACACCAATTGCAGTGGAAAAGACATATTTACATATTTAGTGAATGTGAGTACATAACCTGAAAATATCCAAATTTTTAAGGATTTTTTTTTAGCATTTTGTTGCATTTAAAATAAATTGAACCAATAGATAAATAAATGCTATAAGTTAACCAAAACATAAATTTTAACAACTGTAAATTTTGCAATATGAGGACCAAAAAAATATATATGAACTTGAGATTGCATTATCCTTAGTGGAAACAATAATCAAAACCCTTTTTTTTTTTTTATAAAACTTTTTTTTTTGTATCTCTACGATGATGAGAACTGATAGTAAAATCAAATATACGAATGCATAAACATAAGCATATGTTATACAGAGAAATTTATAGTATTAATTTATTTGTGTTGTGTTAAACAATGACCTCAAAAATGTCTGTGTAACATGAAAATTTATAGTGGCAATGCTAGAATGTGTAACAATGGAACATGACACTGAAAAGTAATATTAGAAGAACTTTAATAAGATATTAACATGTACCTAACATGAACTGTTTAAAATTTGAATGAACAAATCTAGAAAAAAAAATTTAAAGAAAAAACGAGAAACGTGTGGAAAACAAAATGTAAAAGATTATCGTTAATTTGTAGAAAACCAATGATCACACAATTGCACATGTAACATGTAAGTGTATGTAAACAACTTCAATGCAAGGCCTACTGCAAAAAGAAACGTTGTAATCTTTGTAGAAAATATGCTTTGTACACCTATGTAACTGCAGCAAAATCTTGCGAAGATGTCGTGGGAGGAGTGTCATTCGCAAATATCCGCAAGTACCCAAAAAGAGAAAAAGAAAAAAATGTATCATTGTAAACTTTGTACCATGGGCACCAATAAATATACGACAACGACACTGCGTGAAAAATGGTGAGAAATATGTAAAAACATATTAAAAATGCAACTGGTAACCAAATGGAATCTGAAAAAATTAGAAAGAACAACATTCAAAAGTATGAATAATCTGACAGCTGAAAATTTTGAACACTGCATTCGAGAAAAATGGAAAAAACGAAATATAACGTTAATGTACAAAATCAAAATGTAACTTTCTAATGAGTGAAATTGAAATGTTAACTGACATGTATGAAATGCCAAAGAAATATTAGAAAACTGACAAAGTATTGGTAAAAATTAAATTGTGACAGATAGAAAGAAACATTTAAGCTTCAATGCGGAAATCTAAGTAGCAATTACGGCTTTAACCACTAAAAGAAAACAACATAGAATCAAAAATGCAAAAAATTAGAATCAATCAGCGCTTTCTGCAGATAAGCGGTGAATGAAGAAGACACCTAAACGTACTTATTGGAAGAAAAAATAACATATCGTAAATTGTCATTAATCGAAAAAAATATATCCTATGAATTTGCATACCAAACGTTAAAAAAAAGAACAAGTGAAGTGTATTCAGAAAAATATGTTCGATGTATTTTGAATAACAGTGAATTATTAAAAGAGAAACGGGCGAGCACAAAAAGTGAACATGTCCTGTAAAATGAGAAAATTCATGTGTGAATTTTAAAAACATAGCATGCCAAATGAAAAATTTAAGTCGAATTTAGCAACAGAGATTCTTTTTGCCTGACATAAAATTGAAATGTTTTACATTCAGATGAAAATGTAGGGTGATTTATATTAAATGACTTTCGGTGAGTGAGATTATGGGTGGTGCAATTAATGCATCGGGGAGCATTTTTGCAACTAAGAGAAGAATGACTATCACCACAAATTGCACAAGCCAAATCATTAACACAAAATTTGGCAACGTGATTTAGCTTCTGACAATGAGAACAGCGTTTTACCTGAACAAAAGGTTTAATAACATAATCCTTTGCATTAATATTTAATATTCCACGTTGAATTAAGAGATTAGCTATGTGAGGTGTAATTTTAATGACCCAATTAAATTTTTGTCCTTGTTTTAGCTTACATTTTCTTTCGAAATGTATAGAAGGAATAGTTTCACCAATATTGTCGTGAATAGCAAACATAATATCCGTACTGTCTATATTATCCCTTAAATTTAGCAATATAATCCGTATGTCATCAGCTATGTCATCATTATTTGTGATTTTGTGTTTACAGAGATTTTCAATATATTTTGGTAATGAAATAATGTTATTACATTGACTTTTCCTAGAAGTGGGTTCACATATGTTTGACATGTTTAGTGTCTGAGTTTCGACTTCCATTTTATCCTTGAATGCCAAATTTTTACTATCATAAACAGTATTATTCTTAATATTAATTAGGTTGCAAGGATTTGTCAAAGTATACTTCATAAGGTCACATTGAATGACTGCATCAGAAGAATTGGATTGTTTGGACGCGGACAGTACCTTTACTCTTTCGATTAACTTTTTATTCACCTCAAATAAATTATCTTTATCCTTAATTAATTTAGTGCATTCATTCTGAGCATTCTGGCATAAATCCATCAAAATATTGCATTTAAATGTTATTTCTTTTTGAAATTCATCAAAATTTTGAATAAATTCAGGATTAGCATTTTTAAGAAAAGGCTCCATTAATGTATGCATTTCAGAAGTTAATGTGCCAACGAATTTATCTAAGATATTTTTTAAATTTTGTAACGTTAAACTACTAAAAGCATTAGATTTCACCTTAAAAGTTTCAGGAGTGCTGTCAAAATTCGCAGAATCAATCTGCAGTGCATCAGAGTGTTGAAATAAATTTTGAAAAGATTTGCAACCCTGAAATTTCCTACGTGAGATTCTACCATGCATTTTGGGAAAATATCTGCACTAAGCAATCAATTATCAATAAGCAAATAAATAAAATAAAAATGAAACTTCTTTAGATTCTATTTCTTTAGAATTAATTAAATAAACAAGAAAAATTCTTGTACTTACCCATACATATTATATTGGTCATATGAAGAATAACAAAATACGCAAAAGTACAAATATAAAATTAGATTTTTAACACATAAGATATTAATTGCACATTCACATTAGGAATGCGAAAAAAGAAAAAAAAATGAGGATAAACAGTGATCCCATATAACATATGATTTCTTATTTTCTTTCACTTTATTGATTTTGCTGACTAAAATGACCTAATGAGCTGTTTGCAATTGTCCTATTATCAGGTATTAATAATAATTAAAGATCATAAAATTTATATTTTATCTAAGCTGTTCTGATAATAAAAATTAATGTTATTTAAAATTATCGTATTAACTCAAAAACTGACAGCAAGGAATTTCTCAATACTTCACTAATGTATGAAGTTGTATTATAGACAAGTAAAATAATTAACTAGCTGTCAAACTATAAATTAAAGATTAAAAACTCACTATAGGGTTCAACACACACTTACCAATACATTTATATACATACACAATATATACACTTACCAATAATTCCGTGAGTAGTCATATTCAAAATCTACAATATGCTCATCAAATTTTAAAACTATGAAGACATACAGTTAAAACAAAAAATTTTGAAATTTACTGTGAATAACTATGCAATGAGTCCTATATTCACTGAATCACTAGTTAAAATAAATTCAAATTATGATAGCAATATACCAACACAGGATAGTGCAAAAATATATATGATCAGTTTTTTCTGATAATCATATTTTCGAAATATGTTTCAAATACAAGAGTGAACAGAAAATAAAAAATTCAGTAATCTGAAAACCAATATTTTTGCATTTCAGTTCTAAAACTACACCTGAAAAGTAATATGAAACATTTCTAAATACTACCAAAAATATCTGGTGAATATTCAAAGAAAATATATGAGCATGAGAAAATAAATTCAAGCAAGAAAAATTTTTAACGAATATTTTACGTATAAATTTAGACTAAAACAGGTATGAGTTGAAATAAAACGTAATAATAATTATAAAAATATGACATACATTTAATATTTTTTTTCATACTCATAACAAACAAACCTTTACTGCTGAGAGAAATTGCATCTCTTCCTTTATTTCTTTGTTTGCTGAAACACTGTTGTAAATGAAAAAGATAAAAATATTGTGGAACTGTTTTTTTTATCTACCACAAACAGTCTTAGTAAGAAATGCATTGAAATTTAAAAAATTTAGGTGGAATTCAACGTCATATGGAGACACCCAAAAAATTAAATGTAACTAATGTAATTTTTTTTCCTTGAAGAGGTACCGTCATTTTTTTTATTATAAAATCCGTTGAAGACACACAAATAGTAGCTGAAAGTAATATTAATCGCAGAAAGTAAACACAACGACGTCGATGTTTTAATCTTCTAGGTGAGTTGTTCTTTAATTAATTTTTAAATTATTAAAGATTTTTATTACTAGAAAATAAATCTAATATGCGGGTCACACTTGAAAGAAAAATCGTCCATCGTAGTTAGGTCGGCTTCGGAAGGAGAGTCTGGCAGACGGGAGTAAAGGTTTCTCATATTCACTGACTAAAGCGCATTTCAGTACTTATCACCATTTGGGATAATTCTCATCGGGTGCTGGCAATGAAAAATTCTCCTGGCCGGTAAAGTATTACATGCGGTCAAGTGATCAAAATCTGCTTTCACTTTCGTGCGATGGAAAGGCGACAGATGTAGTGTTCTGATCTGGCCAAATATTCAAATACCAAAGGCGTCATAAACTAGTAATTCACAGCGGGTGATGAAAGCGAATAATCCAGGATGGTAGCTTGTACGTGGACGGCAAGAGGTCAGAGTCCGCTATCCTTTCACACGGGTGATGGAGAAAGCAAAATACGTTGGAGATCGGTAAATAAAGTCTAGTTGATTCATACGCACTGGAGAAAATTAAATCAGCAGCCGGTGAATGTTTATGAAGAATTACAACATCATAGTCTTTTTGCATAAAAATACAGTTCTAGGCTAAATTTTATCAGGCTTTTTTTTTTTTTCGATGCACAATATTCACTAGGAAGCAAAAAGTGATTGTTATATTCAAGCGGAGGCCATCCCGAGTTGAATAAATATCCCATACGAATCAGCTCTTGAATACCTTTCGGCACCACATATATGTAGTATAGAACCGGTTTGGGTATTGATATGTAGTTTTTATTTGAAGGATTGTTTGGATCTATTAAAGATCCAAAGTGATCGTATAGAATTGTGGCAAGAGTACATTATCACGGTAGTTATTCCCGCAAATAACATCCAGACATCCGTAGATCCTGTAATGGAAGAAGATTAATCCAGAATAAAGTCCAGTCATTTTTATTCTTTGCATACTGTAGTCTTTATTTATCCAAGACAAGAAAGAACACTTCAAAATAATATGGGATAGAACAACTCAAAAACATGGGATGGCCTCTCAGTCGATTTTTGATTAGAACTTTACTCTATGAGCAGAGGCGGTAAAGTGATCAAGAATCGCGGTTACATTTTAACAGCCAAGATTAGAAATATAGAGTCATGGCGATTGCGAAAAAATGCCAAAGAATAATAGAAAAAGATTCGTTAATGTTAAACCAATGGGGGTGGTTTGAATTTGCTTGGCTCGACATTGAGCTACCAGGAGCGCTGAAAACCATGAATTTTATAGCATTAACCCTTATGGGAAAGGACGAAAAGAACATCTGCAATTACACGAATGTTTATCAAAAGCAGGCGTCGGAGATCTATAATGTTTAGGGTATTACATATAAGTGAAGTGCCACAACATCCTTTGTTTTTATAAATTATTTCATTTTGAACGCGGAGCAGACATCTGGTGAATGCTGATGTTAATTCTTTATGACTATTGCACTTTTCTTTCCTTTTTATTATTATTTTTATTATTATATGTGGTCGCTTTGATAGAAGAACGGATATGAAAGATTGGCTAGCAGAATAAAATGAGTTTAAATAAAATGACTTTGTTCCTTTAAGAATAATGGGATTTAAATTTGGAAAGAAGGGATGAAAAATAAAATATAATTTAGAATATAAATTTAATGTAAGATATATATGATTCAACATCATAATTATGATGTCACGAGTGCAGGATGTTTTTTCAACTATCGACAAATAGCATATTTTAGTCCATTTAGTTCTCGACAAATAGCATATTTTAGTCCATTTAGTTCTCGACAAATAGCATGTTTTAGTCCACCTCAGTGAGGCATATCATTATATTTCATTATATCTGAAGTTTTGTAACTTCATTAAAATCCAACGGAAATGATTTTTCAGTATCGTTTTCAGAAATGCAGAAGGACATTCCAAGTAAAGGTCCGTATGGTTTTAAAACACAGGGTCAATTTTAAGGTCAATATTTCATTTGATTAAAGGTTCGTTAAGAGAAACTGACCAGCGTAGCGGGCGTAGCTTGCTAGTGTGTTAATAATTTTTATTTATATATTCTTTTAAACTAATTCAGTAATATGTTTGTTAAAAAATATTTTTAGATTTTTAAAGCTAACTTTTTTATTTTCTTCTTTAGCAAGATTAATTTAATTTTTTTTTTTAAAATTTCTGATATATTTCGTATCAGATTAACGGGATTTTTTGGACAAGATAATTTTGGGATTATTGTTTTTTTCTGTATACAAGTCTGATGGTTGTTTCATAAATATTTCTGTTTTATTTACAGCAAACGCTAGAAGAATGGAATAAAGTCTTCTTCATTTCTATTGGTATTGTCATGTCCTCGGCACTTACATTTGTTTTCTTTGGTTCTGCGAACATTCAACCATGGAATTTCGAGGAGGAAGACAATAAAAACAAAGATGAAACACCATCAAATTCTGACAAAATAACTCGGTTTTGAATGTACTAAAATCATCTAGTCCAGAGGTTTTCAACAGATATTCCTTGATATACTGGTGTGCTGTGAAAATATCCATTCACTTTTTATCAAGATTTTACAAAGTAACAGAAGAACACTTTTACTAATGCAGCGTACTTAAACTATGAAATATATTTTGTTATGTTTAGCATAACGCCTTCTGTTAAAATTAATGCTTTCTCACAAGGAAGGTCTTCATAACCACATACTCGGAAAAATGGAACAAATTACGGAATATTCTTATCATAAGGATATATATGCTTACAAGAAATTACTGAGGAATCTCTATATATCGTCAGTAAAAAATAATGAACATTTTGTTTTTTTGGCGATTTATCCCCGGTTGAAATTTTAAAAGATAGCTTTTATGCTAAATGCACTTTTAGGTAAAATATTTTTTGATCTTCGTACGAAACTAGTTTAAGTAAGTTTAACTTAAGAAAATACATTTATATAACTACAAATTTGTCATATATATTTATATGTATATTTAATGAAATTTTGCGATCGTATTATGCGGTTTAAAACAAAATTTAAACTGATTAAAATTGTTCAAACTCAAAATTAAGAACACGATTCTGAGCATTGTGAATTCGATTTCGATTTTGTTAGTGTCGGAGACAAGAAGAGAAAAGTATTGTTGCCATCGAAACAATGACTTTTCCGATATCGAAATGTATAGCGACAGCATTTTTAGTCGGGCTTTTACTATTAAAATACACTTAAAACTTACCCAACCGGTAAAAGTGCGAAAATTTAAATAAACTTTTACATCGCTTACGTTTAAATTCATTAAGTATAACGTATTTAAACACTCATTTAACAACCAGCTTCCAAATTCCATTAAAATCACTTTCATTTGGCAAAGAAACGTGCTGCTTGTCAAACCGCATGGCGGGTTCATCTTTTCGCGAGCCAAACACTCGAAAATATTTTATTTTTACTTACCCATCATACGTAGTATAGGGTACGTCTTGTAATCGTTTTGAAAATCGAAAAAAATTTTTTAACGGATTTATACGTTTCAGACACTGGAGATTCCGAAAAACATATTTTTAGAAAAAAAAATATAAATTGCCGACCGTCTGTCTGTGTGTGTGTGTCTGTAAACGCTCTATCTCCCGAACAAATTGAGATAGAGACTTGAAATGTGATATGTAATTAGTATGTCATAATGGGAAGAATCTTATTGAATTCCAGTAACCTCTATTATCCGGAACTATCTTTTTCGGACTTTCGAAATATTCATTCTGATAAAAGGTATATAGAAATTTTCGAAATTGTTTATTTTAAGGAGTGAATATAAAATACAATAAAAAAAACATAAATTTTGCATAAAGATTGAAGTCGATCGTAAAAAGAGTGTCCGAGATATTTGTAATCCTATTTTCCACACTCTTCGATTTTTTTATGACCCTGTATTTCATTCAAATTTCAATTCAAAGATATATTTTAATTGGAAATGAGATGCTTAATCCGACGCAGTCAACCGTTAGTTAATATGATTATCAATTTTGGAGTTATAAAGGACGTTTCTTTTAAGCAATTCAGAAATAGAGCATTTAAAGTTTAGGACGTCATCCAGCCACGATTTTATTCAAATTGCAATGCATTTTATAAATAGTTTACACACGTTTTATTTTCATATTTTATATTATGCATATCCATGATGGGTAAGTATTACGGTGGCCCCCAACGACTAGTTTTTTCAGGTTTTCTACTGGGATTCCGCAGTTAAATTTAACTGATCCTGTTATTTCGTACATAAATAGTTTCATTAGCATTTTGTTTCCCAAAATGGTTTGTTCTAACATATGTTTCACTCTTTAAATTTTTAATAAGGGCTACTTTTCCAGACAAATAATTTTTGATAAAACATAAAAATTACTAGAAAGTTGCCACGTCTGTTTAATCATGTTATAACACCGCATCTTTCAAACGTCCTCAAAAACTCTTCCTTAGCCTATTGTCATAATAATAGTACGCAATATGACTATATTCGTTAGATTTAAGTAAATGTAATTAGCATCATTTTCAAAATATGTTTTGAGTATTCGCTTTAAGGAGACCTTCTTTGTGAGAAACATATCGTTCTAGAGAGAGTAGAATCCGCAATACAGTGGAAATGTTTTAACTAATCACCTTTATCCGGGATAAATTGGATAAAAACCTTTTTGAACAATTTTCACAACTTTAGATTCATTGCACAGGAATTTTCTGGAAAGGATCAGGTTCCATAAGCCGTGTTTTTGGCCCATGAAATAGACTAAAACTCCATTTTGTTATACTGACTTAATTATTTCACTTTTTAATATTAGAAGGTTTATCCTGTACGATTTCAAGAATAGTTTTTGCATTTTATTCGGATTTATATGACTTACACAAGCTCAAAGCTCGTATTATTCGTAGTTTTTTATGAAAAATACGCAATTTTTCCTAATTTTACTTCAATTATTTATATGAGCGCAATCGTGCAACACTTTCTTCTTTACATATATTACAAAACATATAAAAATATACAATATATGTAAAAATAAAAGTGTTGCAAAGTTGAACTGATAGTAAAATATTAAAAAATATATTAAAAATTGAGGTAAAATAAGGAGAAATTGCGTATTTTTCATCAAAACTACGAATAATACGAACTTTGAGCTTGTGTAAGTTATATAAAAACGAACAAAATGTGAAAAAAAATATTGTTGAAATCGTACAGGGTAACCCTTCTAATACTTAAAAATGAAATAATTAAGTCGGTTTAACAAAATTGAATTTTAGTCATATTTCATGGGTCAAAAACACGGCTTATGGACTCTGATCCTTTCAGCCCACTTCTTGATATAAAATTTAAGCATACACCTTTCTGAATATTTTGTCTTCTAAAGAAGATATTTTGAATATGTGAACCTCTGCTATCTCATTAAAGACAAATATATGTAATGAAGATAACATAAAATGTATAATAAAAAGACACATTGCTATGTAGAATAAGGAAAGAAAAATGTAAAAAGATTTCAAGAACTTGTTATATTTAAACTATAATTTTAGTAAATTATGTTTTTATTGGGTGTGATGGTGCATTTTATTTGTCCTTATGAATAAATTGAAAACTAAATATTTCTTTTATACACTTTTTTCCCATCCTAATATACTATATCTCTCTCGGAGGTACTCTGTACTCTGTGCAATTCATGTAGATGGTGAATACGACCCACAGATTAAATAACACACTCATAAGACACTTCATAATCTAAGTAATAACCAAATCGCGATTACAGAGGCTCTAGTTATAACAGTCGTAAGTAGAGTTGCAAAGGTTAGAAAAAACCCGGTTTAAACTGGGAATAAACAGGGATTTTTGGGAATAAACTTGGTTTTTTGGGAACAAACCATGTGTTTTGGCAATAAACCTGGGAATAAACCGGTCTATTGGAAATAAACCTGGGAATAAACGTGTTTTTTGCAACTCTAGTCGTAAGCTTTCCTGACGGATCACCACAGCCATTACTTGTCTTATTTCTATAGTATATATCTTTTTTATTATGCATCGGCCATTAATTCGGTTATGTTTGTTATAGTTTAAAACATGAAAAATATTTTATTTTATCATATAAATACTAGAAATTAAGCAAATAAGTTCTGAAAATATATATTTACTCGAGTTTCTGAATGATTTGATGCCTTTTTCTTATTAATTTAAACTGAAAAACTTTCAAATATTTAAATGATCTCATACTTGAAAAATTTGAAAGTCGTAGTAGCTTGGACATAGTAGTTCCTACCTGTTCCTAGTAACGGCACTTGTGTAAAAGAGCTAGTATCGCGCTGATTCAGGTGTAGTATAGTGCATAGCTATTCTTTTATAAAGGTAATTCATTAGACGAGTGAGTTTTGAGATTTAATATGCGATCGTGATGTCCTGAATTTTAATATTTGGGAGTGAATAAGCTACCTATTCTTTCATTTCTTTAAGTTTCGTAAAGCATGTCTGAATCCAATTGCTTAGTTATTTCTTGCAATGATATGTTAATTATGTATCTGTGAATGTGTAGTTGCTATATATACTGCAGTAGGAGTTGGATTTAATAGATTTTAACGCATCTCGTCTTTAAGGTACTTCAGTTCGGGATTTTGAAGCATTCTGCATTTTTGGTATTCAAGTTATCCATGTGTTGTCCTCAACGGAGTTTCCCATTACCGGTTGGTTTCAGGTAGAATCTACGGTTGATAGTTTTGCCAGCGTAGGAAGTTTAACTTCGTATCTTCGAATAAAAGAATATTGGAATCCATGGTATTCCCTGTTAGAGTGATATTACAGTGATTATATTGATATCAAAGTGACTTTCTTAGGGTTCTTGCAGCAGTGACAGTGAGGCCATTTTGGATAGAGCTCAGATTTTTTAAATTTAAGGCGGTATTAAAAAAAAAAATTCCACGCTCAACAACTCAAAATTTTGAGACACATTTTTTGACTCATTTTAAAAGTAAAAACATGAAACTTGGCGGCGTGATTTATGAAGTATATGGCGGTATGATTTATTAGGGACCTATGTTTTTATTTTTCGTTCAATTAATTAGAAATTGATTTACAAACAATTATTTTCACAGTACGATAATTTGTTTTTTGCTTCCAGCGCTATCGCTTCGGGAAAATCGATTCAAAATGTCCACTTTGACAGCATTTTTTGAAATATATTCTGCTTTTATCAAAAAAATCGAGACAATACGGACATTATAAAGTTTCTGAATAAAATAACCTGACAATTGGATGCATTTTAGAGAAAAAATGAATTTAAAACTGTGTCTCAAAATAAGCAGTTTGGATTTGAATGCACCCTTAATAAGTATTTTGGAAAAGGATTCCCCCTTTCAGTTTTTAGTGAATTTGACCTCATTTTTGATCATATTTTGTTAAATCTACCCGCTCCACTGCCAATCATCCTCTTTATCTTTTTAAATAAAGTGTTGTTTTTAGTTAAGATTTGTGTCACAGCTTCATTTCAAGTTGACTCCCCGGAAGGGTACGTTGCACAGGTTTTTGCTTCACTGTGCTGTCTGTATGTTATTCAATCTGTGATATGAGCGTATTACTTTTGCTGTGGATCACTTTAAACTACAATTTTTGTTGTTATTGTTATTAGGATTTGGATCAATATCAAATTGAGTTTACTTTCCATTTCTTACAAGACAGATTCTCCTTGGATTTTTATTCTTGAGGGGAAGCCTTGAGCGCATCCGAATTTTTACCAAAAAATCCATAGTTTGTTTAGACGAAATTAACTATATGTAAGGGCGGATCAAATAAAAATGAAACCGTGGTTAAAATTTAGTTTAATTTTGTATGAGTGTGGCGATAACTATGTGTAGAGGTAGAGCGGAAGTAAGGAAGGCAATCCCTACAGAGGATAGTTGCGCAGAGGCACGTGATATGCGCTGGCGGTTGGCCAACAGTATAGAACAGAAGGCAGTCGATTGTTATTCATCAGCGCCTGCGGTAGGTTTGCGAGTAAAGGGCAACATAGTGTTATTCATTTTTTGTGGCTGAAGGAGTTTGCGAATACAAAATTACAGCTCATTTCGCCCAGTAGTTCTTGAGTTGTGCTTAAAAAACTACCCGCATTTCAATCTGCTTTGCAATGGTTACAAATGAATTTAGCATTAGCAGTTCCAAACATTCATAATTCTTAAACTACTTGACCGAATGACTTCCCATTTGGTATCATAAGGCAAAATTTACCAAAAAATCCAAATATGATGTCAAAATAAGGTGTTCGCATTAAAAATTGCAGAGTTTGGTACAATTTCAGTATGAAGACAACTTCCTAAACCTTTTTTTGTAACTTACATTTAAAGAAGACATAAATTTTCAGTCGAAGGGCTATTTAAGTTTTTAACATTTTTTTTTCTGAAATAATTTCAATATTTGATGATTAAAATGGTTCTTTCGTTTGGCCTATTGAACATATACTGGACACTTCTTTTAGGTAGCTTTCAATACAAAAAAGTATAAAGCTACCTATTGCAGCCGTTTGGAGGAAAGCAATTACGGAAAATTTTGGTATATTTTCACCGATCATGAGACCCAGACCCCAAAAATACCCTCCGTTCAAATGTTGATTTATATATATAGATATATCCATATATATATCTGATCTATGTCATACGATAACGTTCGTATTTATAAATTAATTTGGAAGAAACTAATTGTGTGCATTAAGCTCACCAATGCCTCGACCGAGTTCATTGGCCAGCTTGGTCCGCCCTCTTGAAACAAGACGGCGGCCACTGAAAATTTTAAAACTAAAATAAATATACAAAAAAGTTAAAAATTCAAATTTATTCCAAAGCATTTTTTGTTTTACCTCTATCTTTAAAAATGGCTGAGATAGAGCAGTTGGAAATTCTAGTGTGGCTGACATTTTGAAACATGACAACACATTACAAACAAATATGTAGGTGTGATCTAAGATCGCTCAAAGGGTTTCGTTTAATATTCCTTTCAAAACACTTTATCCTTTTTTTAAAAAATCCAAATAAATTTCATTTAGCAACAACAACAACAAAAATAAAGTCATGTTTTTTATAAAGTAAAAATTTACCGGTCTATTTTTCTCGTTTTTTCGAATATCTGAATCGGCTCGATAGCGGGCGAAGCCCACTATTATATTCTGCCATAATTATATCTGTCATGCGGACTAAATGCGATATTTAAAAAAAAATAATTTCAAAATTAAACATATTGTACACTTTCAAAATGTTAAAATATGCGAATATTTCCATAATCGGATTTTTTCATGATTCAATATGTTTCTCAAACTCATATATTTACTATTCTCTAATACTTATATTGATACGCGCTTTGTATTATTCTCAAACATTTGAAAAATCCGTTAAAGTTCCAATATGACGTCAGATTTTCTTTTTAATTCTCCAATGACGTGATATTAATCTGCTTTGTGTACATACACATACTCATACTCCTTGTATTATTGAGAAATCTTTGAAAATTTCGTTTTATTACCACTATGGCGTCAATCATTTTTATTTCATATTAATAATTTTTTCAATTGGTGAAACTATTTATTTCATTTTCATTTTACACGTGGAAATCGTCTGATGGAAAATTAATTAATGTAGGAAGAATTTCATCGTGGATTTTTAATTTTTGGCATCTGCTATAAAGAAAAATGTTTAAATTTACTAGGAAAAAGGTATTAGAATTTTGGTTTTTTATCCCTATTTATTAAAATAATACGAATTTTTCAAATTTTAATATTTTGAGCTCTTTATAGATGATATTCAGCTATATACACAAAGTTTCAACTCTGTAAGTTGCATAGTTTCTGAGAATAACTGTGTGACAGACAGACAACGGAGCGGGAGTAATAGGGTTTCGTGAGATGAAGGAAACCCTAACAAGTGGGTAAGTGTGATCGAAGATCGCTCAAAGAGTTTCGTTTAATATTCCTTTCAAAACATTTTTTTTTCTTTCTTTAATAAATCCAAATACATTTCATTTAGCAACAACAAAAAAAAAAGTCATGTTTTTTATAAAGTAAAAATTTACAGGTCTATTTTTTCGTTTCTTCGAATATCTAAACCAGCCCGATAGCGGGCGAATATTCTGTCATAATAATATCTGTCATGCGGATTAAATTCGATATTAAAAAATATAATTTCAAAATTAAACATGTTGTACACCTTCAAAATGTTAAAATATGCGAATATTTCCATAATGGGATTTTTATCAGGATTCAATATGTTTCTCAAACTCATATATTTACTATTTTCTATTACTCAAATTGATACTCGCTTTGTATTATTCTTAAACATTTGAAAAATTCGTTAAACTTCCAATATGACGTCAGATTCTCTTTTTAATTCTCTAATGAGGTGTTATTAATCTGCTTTGTGTACATACACATACTCATACTCCTTGTATTATTAAAAAATCTTAGAAATTTTCCGTTTTATTACCACTATGACGTCAATCAATTTTATTTCATACTTATTTTTTTTACTTTCTTCTATCTATAATAGAAGAAAGTATTGTAATCGAAATTTTTTTAGACTTCCGGTTTTCAACGGATTTACACGTTTTAGGGGTCAGATATTTCGAAAAACATGTTTTTACAAAATGTCTGTCTGTCCGTCTCTCGGTATGTCCGTCTGTGTGTCTTCATTGTATCATCGAAAAATATATGAAGTTATGCTTCAAATTGAACAACATTTTTTTTCTATGTTTTTGGCTATGGAAAGCAGGTTCTATTAGAATTTGGGGATATTTCGACAAAAGGAGGCGCTGTGATCGATATTTTTGTTCCATTTTCACTATTGTACCATCGAAAAGTGAATGAAGTTATACTTCAAATTGAACCTAATTTTTTTTCTATATTTTTGGCTAAGGCAAGCAGATTCTATCAGAATTTGGGGATATTTCGACGAAAGGGGGCGCTGTGATCGATATTTTTGTTATATTTTCACTATTGTACCATCTAAAAGTGTATGAAGTTATGCTTCAAATTGAACCTAATTTTTTTTCTATGCTTTTGGCTATGGCAAGCAGGTTCTATCAGAAGTTGGGGATATTTCGACGAAAGGGGGTGCTGTGATCGATATTTTTGTTCCATTTTCACTATTGTACCATCGAAAAGTGTATGAAGTTATGCTTCAAGTTGAACCTAATTTTTACTTTCTTCCATCTATAATAGAAGAAAGTATTGTAATCGAAATTTTTTTCGACTTCCGGTTTTCGGCGGATTTACACGTTTTAGGGGTCAGATATTCCGAAAAACATGTTTTTACAAAATGTCTGTCTGTCCGTCTGTCCGTCCGTGTGTCTTCATTGTATCATCGAAAAATATATGAAGTTATGCTTCAAATTGAACCACATTTTTTTTCTATGTTTTTGGCTATGGAAAGCAGGTTCTATTAGAATTTGGGGATATTTCGACAAAAGGGGGCGCTGTGATCGATATTTTTGTTCCATTTTCACTATTGTACCATCGAAAAGTGAATGAAGTTATACTTCAAATTGAACCTAATTTTTTTTCTATATTTTTGGCTATGTCAAGCAGGTTCTATTAGAATTTGGGGGTATTTCGACGAAAGGGGGCGCTGTGATCGATATTTTTGTTCCATTTTCAGTATTGTATCATCGAAAAGTGTATGAAGTTATGCTTCAAATTGAACCACATTTTTTTTCTATGTTTTTGGCTGTGGCAAGCAGGTTCTATTAGAATTTGGGGATATTTCGACGAAAGGGGGCGCTGTGATAACCATTTAAAGATTTCAAATTCAAAAAGATGTGCAAATTAAAAAAAATTAGAAATGCTAAAACTTTTTTTCGTTAAAAGTTTGGCCTTGATCCGGAGAATCCGAAGCAATTTTTGTTTTGCCTCTATCTTAAAAAATGGCTGAGATATAGCGGTTTGAAATTTTAGGGTGGCTGACATTTTCCAACAAGACAGCAGAACTCATCCATAAACGGGTTTAATTTATGAGTTTTAGTTAACATGGTTTCGGCAAATTTTCTTTCATTGTTGTAACCATTAATCCTATTATATGCTTATCACTATATATTTATATTCAACAACGTCAAATTTTCGCCAAACTTGGCGACAGTTGGCGGAATATCGCCAAATTTCGCGACCAAAATAAGTTGCCATAAATGAAGCCAACTTGGCTGTATAGGACTAATTTGGCGATATTCTCATTCAAATTCAATGTTGACGAGAACTGGGATTGAATCTTCTTTATTTAGGTTCCACGCATTTTACCTTCGTGTTTTCTTGTAAAATTAGCTAAAATCGTAAAACCAAGGAATAGGGAGGCTATCTGTTCCTGTCGGTTCAGGCCAGAAGGACTTTTCGTAGTTTAGTATACATCGGTTGTTCGAATCCCTTTTTTATCTGTACTTATTAAAATAATACGAATTTTTCAAATTTTAATATTTTGAGCTCTTCATAGCTGGTATTGAGCTATATACACAAAGTTTCAACTCTGTAAGTTACATAGTTTCTGAGAATAGGTCTGTGACAGACAGACAACGAAGCGGGAGTAATAGGGTTTCGTGAGATGAACGAAACCCTAAAAACCAACGATTAATTTATGAGTTTTAGTGAACGCGATTTCTCGCAAATTATTTTCTTTCATTGTTGTAACCATTTTCCCAATCATACGCATAAAACTATATACTCATATCCGTTAGCGCCAAATTATCGCCAAACTTGGCGACAATTGGAGAAATATCGCCAAATTTGGCGACCAAAATAAGTCTTTATAATTGAAGCCAACTTGGCTATAGCTCAATAATTTGGCGAATTTGTTATTCAAATTCTGTATTAACGAATCTTTTGTAAACGGTTTCTTTGCATTTTAGCTTGCTGTTTTCGAGTAACATTAGCCAAAATTTTAAAACGAAGATATGGGTAAGCTACCTTTTCCTCCCGGTACAGGCCGGAAGGAGTTTTTAACTCCCGTTTCTCTACACAGTGATAGCTCGTGACAACTTTCATTTTTTGTTGCTACGAGGGAGCCAAGAATATGTGGTTTTACCACATAAGGTTTTACCTTTAACAAGAACATTTTTTTAAAGTACTAGTTATTTCAACCTCAGTTTTCCTGAAATCAAATTCTAATACTCTCTTATTTATTAAAGTGTACATTGCTACTTTTTTCATAGAATCACAACTCCGAATATTTTCTAGTCGTCTTCTTAATGGAACGATAAAATTGATTAAATTAAATTTGATTATTCATTATATTTACAATCTTATATAAAAAATTGCGTACATCTAAATGTGTCAAATTTCGCGTATTCTCAATAAGTTTAGTTTCAAAGTTGTTTTTTCTCCTGTAAATAATGTTACTTTCCCCAATTTCAAGGATCCGATTCCCAGTCATAATAGTTGGGGTATTTATAGAATTTTTTGTGAATGTGATTCTCTTATATTGGGTAGATGAAACGGGCTCTTACATTTATATTAAAAGAACATGAAAATAATGGTAAAAAACAGGAATTAGATAAATCTACATTAGCGAAGGATTATTCGAATTCGAACCACCAGACAGTGGGGCGTTTTGATAGTTTGAGGTGGACAAAATTCATTTTTCCGATTATCTGGGAATTTAACAAGACCGCGTATACTGGTAGCTGATTGTCTCTTTTGTCAAGATCCGTACGAGTTTTGTCGAAAAAACCCGATGTGTCGATTAACTACGACCGTAAAGAAGACAGTTGATTTGAGAAACTTTCAATAGTTGCATCATTTTTCTGTAAGTTCGAAAGCAAGTCGTGACTTTTCTGTTTTATTTGAAAGCAGGAGTTTACTGGACATATGTCACATGTTTGTCACACGATTTAACCTATTGTTGTTTGAAAATAAGCGCCATCTTGTTTTCAAACTTCATCTTGACTTTTAATACAGTATTAAGCATTATTAAGCAATAAGCATTTTTTTAAAATCAAAGTGCCATGCCTAAAGTATTGAAAACTTAAGACAGCTCCTGCGAAATTTTGCGAATCATTAAGTTATATTAACTTGAAGTGAGCGTCTGAGTGTTTAATTCAAATCTTGCAAGTCAATTTTCACCACTTTTAATTATCCGATTGAGCTGAAACTTTGAATACATGTGTAGTTTCAATGACAATACAATATTATAATTTAAAAAATAATAATAATATAAATAATATAATAATAATAATAATAATAATAATATAAATAATTAAATAAGTCAAATATTTATCACTGTTTGGTTATTTTAATACTGATATATTCAAAACCCCAGCAAAACCTAATTAAACTTCGACGCAATAATTCTGTCCACCTAGATCCTCAAAACGCCCCACTGTGCACCAGTTTAAATTTTCCGGTGTTAAATATATTCAAAAATGCATTTCGGTATTTGATCTTGACTTTTACGAGGTTTATAAATATCCATAATCATACACTAGCCAAAGATATTCTTTGCACCCCTTTTCTCTCCCTTGTGCGGGGAGATCCTGTGCAGTGATGACTGTTTTTTCGGTGTTTTTCTGTCCGGTACGTCACTTCTACTTTTTCTAGTATATAAACTCTTGCCTTTGCCATTTTTGGCCAGTTCATAAGCCAGTACTGAGGCTATAGTTGAGAGCGATTCTTTGAACCATTTGAATCTTTTTTTTTTTTTTGTTTTACGCTGATGAAGGGGATCTGAGTTACCCTTGAAACGGCCGTATATGGTTTTAAAGTTGGAATAGTTTAAATTTATGTGTTTTAACGTTGTAAAGTTTTAGCTCATGTCTCTGAACCCACACAAAGCGATCATTTTCTGACTACAAATGTTTCTACTTCAGTGCGTTATTTAAAGGAATTAAATATTCAGTATAATGTATCGTATAATGTGATATCTTTCTATATATATATATATAAAAAATCTTGTTGTATTTGAATACCAATTTTCTTATTAAAACTTTCTAACATAGTTGAAAAGTGTTTAAAAATCGGTTTGTCTGTCCGTGCTCTTACTCGCGTAAATATACTCGGATTGTCATTTAATTGAAATATGTTATTAATGTTTTCCATGGCATGTTGGGTATTCAAAATGAAGTGTGTAGCATTTGTAGTTCGTTTACAGGTGGAAAAACTTCTACTCAAAAGAATTATGTTACATTATGGTCTATGGCAGGGCATGAAATTTCATTTGAAAAGGTACTAAAGACTTTTGCTCGCCACTATTTAACATTTATTCAGACAGCAACGACGGCCACCACATCTGTCCAGAAAAGGAACTATTTATGACAAACGGAATTTAAATTGACCATTGTTAGAAGGAGTTGTCTGTTTAATCCAGAATATTTTACATTCATGAAAAATATGAACAAATTTTAAAATGTTAACAGATGTAGTATTAAGAACTTTCTGGTGACCGAAATCATAAAAGAATGTAGAAACTGAAAAATCGAAACATATTTATTGCAAAAAAAAAAAAAATAATAATAATAACTCAAAATAAGGTTACCATAAGGTTTCAAAGGTTACAGAAATTGTCACAAACCACTAAAAATTCATGTAAGTAAAGGTTCCTGTACTTTTAGCACTTCATGTTTGTGTAGCGCTGCCTTTCTGCACTGAAATACCACTTGTCAATCGCAGCTGTAGTGTCAAACTCTGTCAGGGTGGGTCCATTAATAGAAATTCTGAACAAATCATCCGGCGGCGTCTCAGTCTTCAGATAGTTCCTGTATGCAATCTCGGATCTGTAGTGACAGCTGAAGCCTCTCTCACACAAAGCTGTGCTCACTGGTAGAACAGCACAAAATGTTAGAATCTGGAGCAAATTGGGGAATCTTGCTGAACACTTTTCACTGTGAAACTTCTCTAGCATAACTTTCAGTGTTAGTGAAGGGAACATAAACCTGAATTCTGCTCACTCTGCCTATATAATATCCACTTTTTCATTAAAGAGATTTGGTTCAAATACATGAAGAGCTTCTTTATTTCTTCTGCCCCAAATTCAAGAATTTTTTCTTTGGGAGGACAACCCAAAGTGTCAAAAACATGCAGAGATGTTAACACATCTGCTGGCATAGATTGTAGTCTTTCTGTGATGTATATCTTTGCATGTTCAATTAATCTTCCTCTTAAAGTCCGAAACTTTTGCTCCCCATTTTTAATATTTCTCAGCTGCACCTTCATTATCCCTGAGATGGATATTTGGTCCAAAAACTCCTGTTCGATTGGTCCAAGCGAATAATTTTTACCGTGTTTCAAGCAGCTGCGCTTAGGTGGCGAAACCTGATTTACTTCGCGCAGGAGTGAAGAACGATCAGATTCGGCCTCGGAAGCGAAAAGAGCGGCCTTGGCGCTTGCACGGCGCGAAAGCAGCGGACGGTTGGGAGGAAATTCGCTTCTCAGTAGGAAAGAAATGGAAGTGAATGACGCCGCAGTTTTTCTTCTTTTGGAAGATAAATGCCGTCGCTTCATTTTAAAAACTTCCGCGTGTCGCTGGATTGAGGTACGATATTCTGAGCAGATATAGTTCGATTTGAAGCACAACATTTTAAAAGACGAAACTTACTCACCAGCCTTAAATATTTGCTCGCCAATGACGAGCTGGAGAGTGGAAGTTTCGCGCCCTGGTCTATGGGAAAAAAGCGTTTGTATTGTATTTTAAAGTTTTTACACTGTTACAAATAGAATGAAATTGATATGATTTTCTGAGGTGCAATAAAACATGCTTTCTATTGAATATGCATTGCAAAGCACTTATCATTCATTTACAGGGTCACAAAAAAAATCGGTTGCATAACGGCGTTTTCAAACAAAATGAAATTTCTGTACATTATTGAGGCGCTCAACTAGATGCTTACTGAAGAATATGACGTGCATAAGAGTTATCGTTCTTTTACAGAGACATACAAAAGATTTCAATTCGTAAGAATTACTGTGCATGAGCGTGAATTGCTTTTTCCAGATGAACTATGATTAGTACATTACTGAGGTGCATTTCAAAATAATTACTATTGAACATAAAGGCGCATAGAATTTATGTAAATGATTATTTTGCGTCATATTATCCAAACAAAGGGAAATGTATGTAAGTGGATAATATGACGCAAAATAATCATTTACATAAATTTTACTTATGATTTTGAATAGCGTGGCACAAAACATAAATCAGTTTATTGCAATAAATACATTTCAATACATAATATAGGCTCAGTGAAAGTAATATATTTAACAGTGTATTGAAAAATTAAAAGTATTGTTTGTATGTGTAAATATACTTTAGAAGACAAACGAAAAATAATTTAAATTGAATTTTAAAACAATCCTACTAAATTCACGTCAAGGTGTCACTCAAATTTTGATATCATTTCTTTTAAAACCCATATTTTGAATTCCTGAGAGATCTGAATGAAAAAGCATCGGCGAATAAATTTTACATATTTTTTCATGTTAAAATAATAATTGCACCTGTGAATATAAATAAAACTAAAAAGAAAATGATGATTTAAAAAAAAATTAACATAGCGTCACTCAAATTTGATATCATTACTTTTAAGACCCATATTTGAAATTCTTAGAGCCAAAAGAAAGTGCTGCGTCACAACTTTTAACCCGTTAAGGGTTTTTGTACTGATATCATTACTTTTAAGCGGTTATTGATGAAAATTTCTTTCAGTCGCAATTAAGCATTAGGGTATAAATTTATAAGAATAAAACTTAGTGGCTTCGCCCGCTAGTGGGTCTCGAATCTGACTGAATTCTCCATTTGTATGACAATCCCTTAATTTCCACATGGAATAGTGTAAACCTATAACTGAACGAACCACCAACCCAGGTCCCTGCTGCCTCCGGCACCGTATACCGGTCGTGCTATGCATGCACCGGATAATACCTTAATTTGCACATCGAATAGTATAAACCTTTAACCGAACGAACCTCCGGCTCGGGTTCCCGCTGCCTGCGGCACCGTATAGCTGAATAATACGATTAAGTGGTCACAGACCTTTTAAACAATATATCACATGAGGGGTGTGTGCAAAATTTTAAAAAGTACCCCCCTAGTGGGAGGGGCAAAGTGGGGGGGATGGATACTGGAGATGCATAATATGACTAAGTGGTCACAGACCTTTCCAACAATATATCACGAGGAGTGTCAGCAAAATTTAAAAAGTGCCCCCCTGGAGGGGGCAAAGTGGGGGGATGGACACCGGAGGTGCATAATCTAATTAAGTGGTCACAGACCTTTCCAACGATATATCACATGAGGGGTTTTGCAAAATTTCAAAAAGTACCCCCTTGGGGGGGGCAAAGTGGGGTTTGGATACAGGAGATGCATAATATGATAAAACAGTCACAGACCTTTCCAACAATATATCACATGAAGGGTTTGTGCAAAATTTTAAAAAAGTACCCACCTTGGGGGGCAATGTGGGGGATGGACACCAGAGATGCATAATATGACTAAGCGGTCACAGACCTTTCCAACGATATATCACATGAGGGGTTGTGCAAAATTTCAAAAAGTACCCTCTTGGGGGGGGCAAAGTGGGGGTGTGGACACAGGAGATGCATAATATGATTAAACAGTCTCAGACCTTTCCAAAAATATATCACATGAAGGGTGTGTGCAAAATTTTAAAAAGTACCCCCCTTGGGGGGTGGCAAAGGAGGGGATGGACACCACAGATGCATAATATGACTAAGCGGTCACAGACCTTTCCAACAATATATCACATGAGGGGTTGTGCAAAATTTCCAAAAGTACCCCCTTGGGGGGGCAAAGTGGGGGTGTGGACACAGGAGATGCATAATATGATTAAACAGTCTCAGACCTTTCCAACAATATATCACATGAAGGGTGTGTGCAAAATTTTAAAAAGTACCCCCCTTGGGGGGGGGGGGGCAAAGGGGGGATGGACACCACAGATGCATAATATGACTAAGCGGTCACAGACCTTTCCAACGATATATCACATGAGGGGTTGTGCAAAATTTCAAAAAGTACCCCCTTGGGGGACAAAGTGGGGGTATGGACACAGGAGATGCATAATATGATTAAACAGTCTCAGACCTTTCCAACAATATATCACATGAAGGGTGTGTGCAAAATTTTAAAAAGTACCCCCCTTGGGGCGGGGGGCAAAGGGGGGGATGGACACCACAGATGCATAATATGACTAAGCGGTCACAGACCTTTCCAACGATATATCACATGAGGGGTTGTGCAAAATTTCAAAAAGTACCCCCTTGGGGGGGGGCAAAGTGGGGGTATGGACACAGGAGATGCATAATATGGTAAAACAGTCACAGACCTTTCCAACAATATATCACATGAAGGGTTTGTGCAAAATTTTAAAAAGTACCTGCCTTGGGGGGGCAAAGTGGGGGATGGACACCAGAGATGCATAATATGACTAAGCGGTCACAGACCTTTCCAACGATATATCACATGAGGGGTTGTGCAAAATTTCAAAAAGTACCCCCTTGGGGGGGCAAAGTGGGGGTGTGGACACAGGAGATGCATAATATGATTAAACAGTCTCAGACCTTTCCAACAATATATCACATGAAGGGTGTGTGCAAAATTTTAAAAAGTACCCCCCTTGGGGCGGGGGGAAAAGGGGGGGATGGACACCACAGATGCATAATATGACTAAGCGGTCACAGACCTTTCCAACGATATATCACATGAGGGGTTGTGCAAAATTTCAAAAAGTACCCCCTTGGGGGGGGCAAAGTGGGGGTATGGACACAGGAGATGCATAATATGATAAAACAGTCACAGACCTTTCCAACAATATATCACATGAAGGGTTTGTGCAAAATTTTAAAAAGTACCCGCCTTGATGGGGGCAAAGTGGGGGGATGGACACCAGAGATGCATAATATGACTAAGCGGTCACAGACCTTTCCAACGATATATCACATGAGGGGTTGTGCAAAATTTCAAAAAGTACCCTCTTGGGGGGCAAAATGGGGGTGTGGACACAGGAGATGCATAATATGATTAAACAGTCACAGACCCTTCCAACAATATATAACATGAGGAGTATCAGCAAAATTTAGAAAGTAACCCCTTGGGGGGGGGGTCAAATTGGGGCATGGACATTATCATTAATTTCGTCAATCAGGCATGAAAAAATCATGAATTTCCTTGATAGTGTATTTAAAAATCATGAATTTCGTTGATCGGGTATGTAAAAATCTGTGAATTTCATCAATCGAGCACAGAAAAAACTTGACTTTTGTCGATCGGGGGAGGGGGGATCATATATTTTGTCAATCGGGCACGTAAAAATCTTGAATTTTGTTTATCGATCGCATAAAAATCACGTATTTCATCAAATAGATACATTAAAACCAAGAAATTCCTTGATCGGCACATGAAAATCATTAATTTCATCAAATGCATGCATAAAAATCAAGAAATTTATGAATCAGGTACATAAAAATCATCAATCGGTGCATAAAAATTATGAATTTCATCGATTAGGCACGAAAAAAATCATGAATTTTGTAGAACGGACGCATAAAAATTACCAATTCGTAGAGTAGTCGCATAGAAATCACGAATTCATCAAGTGGGTGGTTAAAAATCACAAGTTCATCAAGTAGGTGCATAAAAATCACAAATTTCATCAAACGTTTGCATAAAAATCAATAATTTCTTCGATCAGGTTCAGAAAAATGAAATTTCGTCGATCGAGCATGAAAAAAATCATGAATTTCGGTGATCAAGTGCATAAAAATCTTGAACTTCGTTGATCGGTGTGTAAAAATCATGAATTTTGTCGATCGGGTGTGTAAAAATGATGAGTTTCAATAATCAGGCACAGCAAAAACATGAATTTTGTGGATCAGGGAGGGGGAGATCATAAATTTTGTCAATCGGGGACGTAAAAATCTTGAATTTTGTTTATCGATTGCATAAAAATTACGTATTTCATCAAATAGATACATAAAAACCAAGAAATTCCTTGATCGGCACATGAAAATCATTAATTTCATCAAACGGATGCATAAAAATCAAGAAATTTATGAATCAGGCACATAAAAATCATCAATCGGTGCGTACAAATTATGAATTTCATCGATTAGGCACGAAAAAATCATGAATTTTGTAGAACGGACGCATAAAAATTACCAATTCGTAGAGTAGTCGCATAGAAATCATGAATTCATCAAGTGGGTGGTTAAAAATCACAAGTTCATCAAGTAGGTGCATAAAAATCACAAATTTCATCAAACGTTTGCATAAAAATCAATAATTTCGTCGATCAGGTTCAGAAAAATGAAATTTCATCGATCAAGCATGAAAAAAATCATGAATTTCGGTGATCAAGTGCATAAAAATCTTGAACTTCGTTGATCGGTGTGTAAAAATCATGAATTTTGTCGATCGGGTGTGTAAAAATGATGAGTTTCAATAATCAGGCACAGCAAAAACATGAATTTTGTGGATCAGGGAGGGGGAGATCATAAATTTTGTCGAACACAGATGTAAAAATCATGAATTTTGTTTATCGGTGCATGAAAATCACGAATTTTGTCAAACAGGCACATAAAGATCAAGAAATTCATTGATCGGCATGTAAAAATCATTAATTTCATCCATCGGGCATATAAAAATGATGAATTTAGTCGATCAGGCATGTAAAAATCACAAATTTTGTCAACGGGGCACATAAAGATCAAGAAATTTGTTGAACGGCATGTAAAAATCAGAAATTTTGCTGAACGGGCACATAAAAATCACGAATTTCTTTAATCGGCGCGTAAAAATCATAAATTTCGCCAATCTAGTGCAGTAAAATCATTAATTTCATCGATCTGGTGCAGAAAAATCACTATTTTCATCGATCTGGCGAGGAAAATCATGAATTTTGTCAAACGGACATGGGAAAAAAAGAAAATCAGAAAATCCTGCATTTGGTCGGTTTTCTCCATATTTTTCAAGTCAGTTTTTCAAGTTTTATTGCCGAGTGGTGATTGGCGAGTGCCTATTTTCACCTTTACCCAAAAACGAATAACATCAAATTAAAAGAAGAAAGTTATTAATTATTTACGGGAAAAAAACTTTAACGGCCATGTACTTAGCTGTACAAGGTCTTAACTCGAGCGTAAAAATGAGGAAACGTGTTTCCTTACGGATGCTCAACTACTGTATAAAGCGTCGACAAAAAGGGGTGACAATCCTGTGCAAATGACGAAAACTTCCAAAAATGAGTGTTGAAAAAACTTCTTCCAAATTTGCAATCGAATAGTGCCCTATATATGGCCAATGCTACATCTACATCACATGCCTGTTGAAAACCGCACTCCTGCAAAGAATTCTATAGACTGGCTGAAAAACAACAAAATATACTGTGGCGAAAAAATGCAAAAAGTAGAACTTTTCTCTCATAGAGAGTAATCGTCCAAAGAAAATCATCTATAAAATTGATAATAAAATTCTAGTTTAGAAGGTATTATTTTTTTTAATATTTTAAATGATAAAATTTTATCCGCCCTTCCAAATTGTTTGAAAATACAAGCTGCAATTTATAATAGATAAAATACTCCCCCCCCTCCCCCAGGTATTTTGTTTATTTATTTATTGTTTTTTATTTATTTTGAATTGATGGTTCTCCATTTCAAAATTTTCATTTTATTTGATACTTTGATGGTCTATAGCTGTTTGTGAAGCTTCATGCATGTTTTGCTGTTACTGTATATTAATTTTTCAAATTCATTTTTAATAAACTTATGCAAGTAAATAGTTTTAGAGCCCTATGTTGTTTTCAACATATTCAGACAATTTCAAACTTTGCACTCACCAACACTTAATTTATAAGATCTGACTATTAAAAAACATTGCGAAATAATTAACAGTGGTTTTCTCTAAAAAAATTTTTTTCTTTCTTCTATATGTTTTCAAAATACACCGCTGTACAAGAAACCCTATGTAAAATATTGATATTTATGTAAGTTGTAATCAAAAAATTAAATGTATTAGCAGCAGTTGAAATTTAATAAATTTTCAGAATTTACTTTGAAGAACAAACACTTATTACAGTCAACAGTAAACAGTATTTTATACAAAAATTGGGAAAAGTTTAAGATGATTAAATTTGTGAAGAGTTAATTTTTGGTAGGAAAAAGTTTTGTGAAGTGTCCTGTTTTAATATGAAAAGAAATGTGAAATAACCTGTTTTAAAATGAAAAAAAATGTGAAGGATACTGTTTTAAGATTAAAAAAAATTGTGAAGGATCCTTTAAAGGTGTTCTTAATTCTTCTTAAACAGATCCCTGCAATATACTTACTAAAGTTGTATTTTTTCTGTGATTTAAGCACATATAAGGAATTTCAGACCTCTAAATTAGTAATTTTAAATGATTTTTAAAGTCACAGGTAAATGATAGAAAAATTGAAAAATAATATAGCTATTTGTTTACTTTTTAAACTCTGAATTTAAAGTAAATAAGAACTTATTTATTCATTGTATAGTAATATTTTAGAGCTAAAAAAATCTATGTGGGTTAAAATGATTATATTCTTATTCTTATGTTTCGCGAACAAATAGCAATTTTTTTACTGTATTTTTTAATAATTTTTAATGTAACATTTGACATTGAAACAATATAGTGCTCGAAAACTATTTAACAAGCTTATTAAAAAATGAATGTGAAAAATTAATATAAAGTAAAGGCAAAACATTCATGAAGATAGAAGTTTGTCACACAACTGTTTGTAAATGTAATGAGAAAAAAATGATAACAATGTAATAATACTGGCAATATGAATGCAATAAGGTAATGCCTGGGGTCGATCCAGGAAAAATTTGGGACCTATTTAGGTCCCCTTCACAAAAATCTATTTAATAAAATAGGCCCTTCACAAAAATCAATTTGATAAAATGGGCCCCTTCACAAAATTCTATTCCATAAAAACTTACTATTTATTATTTTGTGATGTTTTAAAATGTGTAATTTGTAAACAAACAAGTTTACCAGAGAGGAAAACTTCCGCAAAAGGATTTAAAACAGGTTTTGTTTATAAATGCTTGGTTCGAATTTGATTAAATCGATTTCAACTTTCGTTACAAAATGTTATTTTTCACAAAAATATAATAAATTTCACAAAAACAACCTTTACTTTTCACAAAATGGGCCCCAAGAAGAAAAACCTGCATCGACCCCTGAATGCAATGAGAAAAAGAAAAAAAAAAGCTATTTGTTTACTTTTCAAACTCTGGATTTAAAGTAATTAAGAACTTATTTATCCATTGTATAACATAAAACACTTAATTCAGAACTAACTTTCTGCATTTTCTTTTACAAAATAACATAAAAGTAATATTTTAAAGCCATAAAAACATCTAACTGGGAGTTGCCCAACAAAGCATCTCTCCAAAACGAAAATTTTTATAAGAACCAACAAGGAAAATAAAATAAAACAACAATGAATAAATAAACAAAATACCTAATAGTAAGTACAACATCTTTGAATTATTCCTGTGTTTATTTTTTCCGAATTGTTGAACTGGTAAAAGACAAAGCTGTTTGTTGTACTTCAAACACTCGCTAATTTGTGCTTCGCGCATTGATACGATAATAGTTGGTTGGTTGTCTTCGTTGCGAAAGAAACAAAGAAATGAAAAATATTTTATCATTAGAAAATGAAAGATTTATTATATTTAGCAGTAAAATTGAATACATGTAATTAAAAAATATTTCCTCATTTTGAAAAAGGAATCGAAATAATTTTTCGAATATATGCATGTTTAAAATCTGAAATTATTTCTTTGTAACAAAAAGAGAAAACATATAAACCCCAATTGAATTTAATACATACGTTTTACATGTTTAGAGTATATAATTCATTGTTTTTGCATTTAAAAAAATCTAAATAATTAGCCCGGTCACAAGCTTTATTGATAACGGCAACCGTACATCAATTTTTAACTGCAATTCCCGGCGGAAGAAGGGAGTGAATACTCTATTGCATTTGTACAGCTTGGCTTAAGAAAATAGTCCCATATTTTTAAATCGGATTATATAAAAAACTAGAGTTTTCCTATTTAAGCGGATAGGTGGATTCACTTCATATAAAACCGATTAGTATCATATATTAATTTTAAAAAAATCCTTCGGGCGGTTTTCGAGATACGCTGTCTTACACCATGACACCATTACATGCAGAGCGAAAAACTTCCCATTTTACTTAAAAATGGATTTCCAGATCTTAAAATCTACTGCATGTAGAAATCTATAAATTTCAGGATAGAGTTAGACCGGAGATATAAGACGGCTGTCAAAAAATCAAAACGATGTACCTCATATTTGCTGAGATATTAAATGTCGGCTTTTCGCTTTTCCTTTGAACTCAAACTAGGTGTATATATGGAGTGACGGAAATCTTCGGTTTTAAGCATTCGGTTTTCGGTTTTTTGCTGCGTCACTCGAGAAACTACCGTCTCTCATGATACAAATCTACAGATCATATACAGGGCTGCACAAAAGAATTCGAGTACATTTCTGTTTATTAAAGGAAATTGATGAAGGAAAATTTTCAACGTTGTTATGCATTTTCAAACTGAGCTAAAATTTTGCATACTATGTAGTATGTATACAAATCTACAGATCATATACAGGGCTGCACAAAAGAATTCGAGTACATTTCTGTTTATTGAAGGAAATTGATGAAGGGAAATTTTCAACGTTGTTATGCATTTTCAAACTGAGCTAAATTTTTGCATACTATGTAGATGTATATAAATCTACATATCATATACAGGGCTGTACTAAAGAATTCGGATCTTTTCCAACTATAGATGGCGATTGCTGAAATTGGGTTTTCAAATGTGTTATGCGTTTTCGCAATTGTTTACCTAGACATCATCTTTCCTCGTGTTGAATGGGGAAGTTTTGTTACAGTATTCTGACTGTGTTGGAAAGGATTTCATAATGTATGCTTGAAGCATAATTTTTTGTTCTTCTTATCATTTTCAACAGGTTAGAAGCTATGCAGTAAGCATAGTAATGTAATAAATAAGTATATTTCGTAGCAATTATACGTCATCTAATAACAATACTATCTGACAGCAATAATATAAAGCCTTGAAAGTATAATGACAATAAAACTTATGCGTCCTCAAAATTTGTTCAGCTTGATACATCTCTTGTCATTGAAATGTTACTCAAGAATGAGTAATATTTTTGTATGAAAACAATTTCTTATATAGGTGTTCAAATGTTACTGCACAAAGCTTCGAGAAATAGGTTTCATTTTCTGTCATCAAATAAATCCAGGATGTTTCCATTTCCAGTAAGTTGCCTTGCAGTTTTTTTGCATTTTATTAAAGGAAGCTATGCTTATAAAGTCAGCAAGTATTCATTTTTAATTATATTGTTGTTAAGTGACTTTTTTTCCATTAAAAAAAAATGTATATTTTATATTGTCTGAGTTGTAGATGGGTTTTTTTTATTGTGCTCTGTTACTACATGACTTTTTCTGGTTTCAAGAAAAGGTTTTCTTTTGCTGTTTCAGTAGTGGAAAAAATGGAAAAAGAATTTTAATATATTTCAGATGTTCCTCATATCTAGCTCATATAATGAAGCTGCAAGAGAGCATGATACAGTAAAACTTATTGCTATCATTCCGTTATACTATATTTTGCTTGAATCGCTTGAATCGCTTGAATCCATTTTTTAAAGTCTTTGTTTAAGAAAACTCTCATAAACCGTCTCTTGAAAAATACGAGAAACCATTACACCGTCAATTACGATTTTCGCTTTTCTTTACAAACGATTGCTACCAAATGGTACAAAAACAAAATTTGTGATAAGAAATTAAGTGAGTAAACAAACTGGTTGAAGAGAAACCGACAACACCGAAATTTCAACACGCAGTAGCTTCATTATGCATTTTATGTAGTCGTTTGATTTCTTTTCTCAATGCTAATGAAGCTTAAAAAATTTGATCAACGCACCAAAGAGAAAGAGGATTTCGCTGACAAGATTGTTTAGGCTATATTTGTTTTATTTGCTAATTGTTTACATATTGTAACATGTTCTAATAATTGTATAATTTTCAATTTAATTAGCAGCTGTAAAATAAATATTTATAGTTGTGGTGATTTCTATTTGAAGTTGTCTCTTTTAAAGTTTTATTTTTCTCTTGTTAAGTATAAGAAAAGAAAATTAACTTTTGTAAAAGAAAATTAACTCTTTATTGTAAAGCAATCCAATGACAAAGTTCATAAATAAGTTTCAATAGTATGATCATTAAAATATTAATATAATGATTTTAATTACATCAAATAAAGTAATTCGATTTTCAGCTTAAAGCGTCAGAATCTTCGGATCCCATGAGGTAACAATTAGACGAAGTTTCACTGTATATTTGAAAGTGCAATTTAACCAGGAAAGAAAAAAAAAAAGGAAAAAAAAAGGTGATTCACTGTAAGTAACAGTGTTGTTTTATCTCCTAAAAACTATATTTTGTAAATGTGAAATTTTTGTAAAAAAAAATCAACAATAGAGATATATAATAAATTATAACACCTTGTAATAATATATTCTTTTTAAATTCTAAAGGTGTAAATTAACAACGTAATACAAATTAAAATAACTTTTATTAGGTTGTTTTACATGTTTCGACTCTTTCCGAGTCATTTTCAAAAACAAAATGAGAATATTCCATAATTGCACGGGCTTTGAAGTTATTATTTTCATGTACTTTTTAAAAATTCATCATGGATATCACCAATAATAAGAAACCAGAAAAGAAAGGTGATTCGCAAAAACACAAACTTTATACTCTTCAATATTATCCAAGCTTTTTTGAAAAATTAAAACACAGCCTTAAACGTTTCAATATCTGCTTAATAGCCAAACCACCTCAGAAATTAAAGAATACCATTTGCTGTAAAATTGACCCAATTAATTTTGAGAATTATTCAGGAGTATATGAAATACCTTTTATTAAAGAAGACGGATCCTACATAGGCATGACCAGCAGGAAATTTAATTACAGAAAAAAAGAGCATATAGCTGATATTAAATATAATAGAAAAACTATAGCCCTGCAAGATTATATCAAGAAGAAACCATCCAAATAAATTTCAATGAAAGTAAAATAATATTTCCCTCCAGTCTATACTATCCATCCATAATAAGAGAAACCATAGAGATACTAACACGCAAAAATACAATATGTAACGATGCAGCATCTTTTAATTTACCGAAACTGTGGCTTGAGTTACACCATGGTCACAGATATGAAAATAAACAACCAAGTAAAAAATAAAAGATAATGTGCGTAATTTTTAAAAAAGTACATGGAAATAATAACTTCAAAGCCCGTGCAATTATGGAATATTCTCATTTTGTTTTTGAAAATGACTCGGAAAGAGTCGAAACATGTAAAACAACCTAATAAAAGTTATTTTAATTTGCATTACGATGTTAATTTACACCTTTAGCATTTAAAAAGAATAGAGATATATTTGTTGTTATCTATTTATTTGTATACCTAAAGAGTATAGAAATTTCTGTAGTCGCGAGAAAAAAATTATCCTGACGTCAATTGCTATCTTCTGCCTCTCAACGCTTTCTGTTCTCTCAAAATGAATTACAGATTAAAACAAGAACGAAATACCATGCGTCAAGCATAGATTATGTAACACTTTCCAACACTTCCAAAATAATTTTACAAATTTTTACTGTTTAAAATGGTGAAATATGATATTTAAGCGAACAAGGAATGAAATGAAATCACCCTCTCGTGGAAATCCAGCCGTTAAGCATAGGAACTTTTCTTCACGAGGGGAAATGTTTATTGAAAATTCATATTTTAGAGTACAGGTGTTGAATATTACATTAAAGATTAAAATAAAATTAGTACTTTTTACAATACTGGTTGAGATGACAACATTTCTTAATACTAAAAAAATGATATAAAAAAAAGTATAAAAGAAAGTAATTAGAAAATTTATGAAAAGAATACTGAATCCAAGGAATGACCTGAGGGGTTTAAAAACTGAATTTCAAGAATTGTCAACAATAGTCGGAAAAATATCCGAACTCTTTTGTGCAGCCCAGTATATGATTTATAGATTTGCATATATACTACATAGAATGCTAAATTTTAGTTCAGTTAAGAAACGCTCAGCACAGTTTAAAATTTCACTTCTGGAATTTCCATCAATAAACGGAAAATGTACTCGAGAATTTTGTGCTACCCTGTACATGATTTATAGATTTCCATATATTCTACATAGAATGCTAAATTTTAGTTCAGTAAGGCAGTTAGCTAAATTTTAGTTCAGTTAGTTCAGCACAGTTTAAAATTTCTCTTCTGGAATTTACGTCAATAAACGTCTCGCGAACTTTTGTGCTGCTCTGTATATGATCTATAGAATTTATGCACACTAAGTAATAGAAAAAAAGTCAGTTAAATTTAAAAACGCATTCATCAACTGAAAAAGCACTTCCCGCGATTATTGTTAACAGACAGTACCGAATTTTTTGTGCTTCCCTGTAAACGAACGATGAATGCTATATGCACAATATTTTATAGTAAGTCTCTTGTAATGCACCTGAGTGATATATGTTAATTTCAATATGTTTGAAATAGTGAAATATTAATAAAATAAACCACAAACGATATTTTTCCATAGACCGTAACGCACCCAGAAAAAGGAATTGATTAAAACTACAAAACATGTTTTGTTGAGTACATTTTGGTTGTTTTAGTAAAATTCAAGTAAAATTGACCCGTTTTACTTGAATTAACAAAACATTTTTTGCTGACGATACAAATTTTTTTTTTTTTGAATTGCAAAAAAAAAAAAAAAAAAAAAAAAAAAAAAATGTTGATTCAAACAACATTTCCATTGATCTATATTTAAACAAAAAGTTTTGTTGGGTCAACCAAATTTTTGTTGATTCAACAAAACTTTTTTCAGGGTGTGTAACGGAATTCTGAGTGTCCCTGTAAAGGAACTATAAGTGCTATGCTCCCCATAGTTTGTAGTAGACCTCTTGCAGTGCACCTGAGCGGTATATATATCACTTTCAATATGTTTGAAAATTGTGTAATATCATTAAAATAAACCGCAAATGATTTTTCGTCAATGTAACGCAATTCACGGAATTCTTTTGAGTATCCCTGTAAAAAAATTATAAGTGCTACACTTCATTTTCAATACGTAACATGCCATAGTAAACTTCAATAGCATATATAAATTGCATGAAAATCTGAATATATTTACGCGAGTTAGAGTACGGACAGACGGCAGACAGACAAACCGAATTCCTATACACTTTTCATGGAAAGTGTTAAAAAAACATTGATTACATTACAATTACTACGGGATCCAACCCGGCCTTTCCGGGTTCCAAATTGATAGGTGAAAACCCCTTTTTTCTGTTGTAATTGGAAACTCTAATAGATTTTTTACATTTAATATATTTTTTTAGATTGCCAACAAACAACACCACAAAGCATTTTACAAAAAATATCAATTATGTATTCAAATAAAATTTTGAAATTGAAATTTTGAAATTTATTAAAAGCGATACTTTTGTATTAGCCGCATGCCAGTGGTTAATAGCCAAAGATTTCGCTACTTACAGCAGCCTTTTTGATAATGTTAATTTCAATCGTTTAAGCTCGTAATTTGATTAAATGTTTGTTAAATTTGTGTTTTATTTATAATCATTTTATTTATTTATTCATGAAGTTTTAATTTCGCTATGGAATATTACCCGAAAAAAAAAGTCGAACAATTTATATTGTTTTAAGTGCAAACGGGTTCATCTTTCGTAACCAGGCTGCACGTGATTGAGATAGATAAAAAAAAAATCATGCTTGAAAATAATTATAAAAACCTTGAATAGTCAATAAATTAAGATACAGTTTTCAAACAAATTGCATGTGAAAAAACTTTTTTGAGGCTTTCGTAATTATAAAAATACGTAGCACTTATAGTTGCCATCTGGTCCGTTCGGCTCATATAACAGGGCAAAAACTACCCAACCGAACGGTTTGAAATTTAATATATATAATCGTTGCAAAATTTTGTCGAGTTATATCAAATTTTATGAAAACGTAACAAGAACGAAAAATCATGCGTCAAGCATATATTATGAAACACTTTCCAACACAACCAGAAAACTGTAACGAAACTTCAACGTTAAATAAGGTGAAAGAAGATATGTAAGTAAACAGTTTAGAAAAAAAATAACACATTGAAAAATACAGTTTTTGAAATTACCTTCCAGTGTCAAAAAAGTAGTCGAATTATTTTGTGCAGCTCTGTATATGATCAATAGATGTGGATATATAGCATGATAAAATTTAGTTCAGTTAGAATATTCACATTTAGCAATTTTTGCCAATCGATGGAAATGCACTCGAAATCTTTTGTACAGCCCTGTATATTATCTGAAGACTTTTGTACACACCACCTATTAAGCTAAAAGGTAACTTAAAACTCACTCGCAGCAATTACCAAACGTAAACGACAATGTATCTTTTTTTTGCGTAGCCCTGTATATGAATTTATTTATATTCCACAAACTTCTATTAGTCTACTAAATATAGTTCAGCAGGAAAATGCGTAAACACAATTATAAACTACCCTTAAGCAATTCACTCTCATAGTCTGTAATACTTACGAATTCCCTTGTGCAGCCCTGTATATGATCAACCGAGTTTATAAACACACACGTACTATGATAAAAAAAAATTGTCAAACCAAAGATGAAAACGTACTTATCACACATAGACTGTAAATATCGCACATGTACTGTAACCAATATATTTTGTGTGTCCCTGTAAATAAACGCAATGCACACAAGAGAACAATTTATAGTGCACCTCAGTAGTGCATATCATTTTCATTATGTTTGAAATAGTGAAATATCACAAAAGTACACTGCAGACGATTTTTCCCCATAGAACGATGTGAAACATAATTCTTTTGTTTGACCCTATAAATGAATAATAAATGTTTTTCACCCCATATTCTACAAAAAGCATGTTTTAACGCGCTTCATAATTATATATCAATTTCATTATGTTTTAAATGATGTAGAGTCATCAAAATGCACTTGAAACGATTATTCCCCATTGATTGTAATGTAACGGAAAACTTTTGACTGTCCCTGTAAAAAAACTATAAGTGCTGCACACTTCAGTTGAAATAGGGTACATGCTATAGATAACGACAATAACATGTAAAAATTTCAGGGCAATCCGAGCATATTTACGGAAGTTAGAGCACGGACAGACGGCAGACGGCCAGATGGCCATACAGCCAGACAGACGGCCAGACAAACCGAAGTCATAAACACTTTTCAACTAGGTTAGAAAGTGTTAAAAAGATATTAATAAACGTTTTCTTCATTCTATTAAATCCTATCATAATTCAATATCTCATGATAGGTAAAGATTCTAGGTTGCCACGGTGATTACATCCTATTTAAGATGGAGTCCTATTATTTCCCTACTGCTGAATTTAAAATTCGAATTTGTATATTAAAATTGTTTTATTATAGAAATCTTATAATCTACCGACTGTTTTTTGGATAGATGTTTTCGGAGAAATAGATATTAAATGGAAAAAGAGTCTAAATATGGATTTCAAGTTTTGAAATTTTCAAAGCTAGACTTAAGTTTCCCATTGGAATTTTCAGTAAATGTCAACAAAAGATAAAATATTGCCAACTTAAAAAGTACTTATTTTATGACGGAAATTAATCATATTACAATAACAGACGATATAATTATTTTCACTGAAATAATAACGATGATTTTTTTTTTACATTGCCTTGTATTGGATATTTGCGCATAGTATAATTTTAATGTAACAGAATTGTAATTAATTGTTTTTAAAAGTGCATTGAAACTTAATTTCATAAAAAATAATTAATATCTATAATATGAAAATTTGCACATACAATAAATTTTGTATTAATGCATTTTTGCATAAGAGTGCAACAGTTATTTTGTACCATGATCTGAATATTTATAAAACTAGTTATAGTACGAACCCACCTCATTTGTCACGTTTGACGTACAATTTCCAGCTTGTTTTTCCTATTCGACAGTATAAAAATTGAAATAGTCTGATGTTTAAAAGTAAAAAAAAAAAAAAAAAAAAAAAAAAAAAAAAACTGCAGTAAAAGCGACATTTATTAGTCAGGTGTTGCCACCGTCAATATGACGTCAGCGTTAATCACAGACATATTTTAGCTTTATAATATAGATTAAATTATTATGTGTGAAACGCATTTGGTGTTAAAAGTTTCATATTTCAAACGATATATTTCAAACGATATATTTCAAACGTCATATTTAAAACAAATATTTTTTCAAAATTCTGAAATATAACTTTTTCAGAATAAAATATTTTTGTCAGTAAAATAAGTTGTCTCAAACTACTATTATTAAATGAAAGTATATGTTTCTAATCATCTGTTTCAATATACAATGTTTAATAATAAAAAATAAATAAATTGATAATTAAAAAAAAATTCCCTGACGGCTCGGCCTACAGGCACAGGTAGATTTCAAAGACCTTGCCTGTTTATTGGGTATTACAGAAGAAATGACATTTTATCATGATGCGGCAGTTGGAACCGTCCACTTCGAAATCTACCTGTGCCTGTAGGCAGAGCAAGCAGGAGTTTTTTTCCTTTAAGAGTTGTTTCTATGAAGTTGTAGATAATATTAAGAAGATTTATAATAAATTTAAGCGGATTTGATATCCTGTGAATTGACGAAGATATGAATTTTTTTCTTCTTAAACCCCTATCCCCCCCCCTCTTTGAGGCCATTTTTAATGATATCAAAAATCTGTCATACTAAAATTTTGGCTCTTTAACTAGAAGTATTAATAACTTTAAACGGATTTGATATGTATCATAATTAGGAGGTTTGTAGGTGCACTATTAGTAGCAACGTCTGAACTTCGCTCCTTAAAGATGTAGCCTTTACACCAAAATGGGGTAAGCTAGAAGCTTGTCTAATATGTGTTTCTCTTTCCTTTTTCATGATCTTTAATTCGTTATATAGATCGTCAAAATCGGTTCAGGGGTTCACGAGCTATGAATCAAAAACTTCTTCCTTGTTTAGGCTCTCATAGCTCTAATGAATCAGGCCATTGCCTCCTAAACACGAGCCTTCTAGTGCAGTTTAACTAATGTAAAATATAAATTTTTGTTAATTTAGGACTGCATGATAAGAAGTTATGTGTTTTTAAATATATATATATATATATATATTATGTAGCATTAATATTTTTTACACTAAATGGCAGCAGCATAAGTAATTTAAAACATTATAACTGTTGGCAGTTTAGAATAGTAGTGATAATCTTTATGATATAATTTTAAATTATCAAGTAGTATAATATATTTTAATTTATTAAATTAAAATTAAAGTAACTTAATTAATAGTTTTTATTATTTATATATTTTTTTATTTATTTTTTCTCCATTTTTAACTTAATAAATTGTTGTAATATCTGTAGTTAAATAAAAATAACTGCAACTGTTGGTTACAATTTATGATCTGAAGGATATTCTTCTTAACTGTTAAATTAACCTTTTTCGTTAGATACATTTTTGACCATGTGCTGGAATTATACTAATGAATATGGGTAAATAATTAATGTAAGTAATATATGACTTTTCTTTATCTTTCTTTCTTTCTTTCTTTCTTTTTTTTTCTTTTTCCCACTCTTAATCAAATTGTTTGTATGATGTATAATATTCCATTTTAAAAGGTCTTGTTTTTCAATTTTGTTTCAACAATTGTTCGGGCAGGATATGACATGATTTTTGGCATTAATCTGGTGTCATATACAGAAAACAATCGTTCTATGCTTATAAATGTAATGTCCTTGCCCTTGAAAAAGTGAATTACATTATAAGCTTTCATTTGTGTTTATACTCGTTGTTTTTATTTTCCTTCTTTTATTTTTTTTTCTTTTTCATATGAATTAATAATGTTTCATTTATTAGGACTATATTTTTAACACTTTCCAACCTAGTTGAAAAGTGTTTATGACTTCGGTTTGTCTGGCCGTCTGTGTCCGTACTCTAACTCCCGTAAATATGCTCGGATTGCTCTGCAATTTTTATATGTTATAGTCGATATCTATGGCATGTTCCCTATTTCAAAGGAAGTGTGTAGCACTTATAGTTTTTTACAGGGACACTCAAAAGAATTCCATTACATTGCGGTCTATGGGGAAAAATCATTTGCGGTTTATTTAAATAATGTTTCACTATTTTAAACGCATTGAAATTTATATATATCACTAAGGTACATTAGAAGAAGCTTAATATGGAATAAGGTGTGCATAGCACTTATAGTTACTTTACAGGGACAGTCAAAAGAATTCCGTTACATTACGTCTATGGAGAAAAATCGTCTGCGGTTTATTTAAATAATGTTTCCCTATTTTAAACGCATTGGAATTTATATAAGGTGCATTACAAGAGGCTTACTACAGAATATTGTGTGTATAGCAGTCATCGTTCATTTACAGGGACACACAAAAGAATTCTCTACTGTATGTTAACAATAATTCCTGGAAGTGCGTTTTAAGTTACTGAAAGCGATTTTAATTTTAACTCGCTTTTTGTCTATTACGTGGTATGTATAAATTCTATAGATCCTATACAGGGAAGCACAAAAGTTCGCGAACACATTTCCGTATTATTTAACTCCAGACGGAGAATTTTAAACTGTGCTACGCGTTTCCTAACTGAAATAAATTTTAGCATCCTATGTAGTATATATACAAATCTATAAATACTATACAGGGCGGAATAAAAGTATTCGGATTACTTAGATGTTATCTTTTAGCTTATTAAACGGTATGATTTGTAAAATTATTTTGGAAGCGTTGGAAAGTGTTACTTAATCTATGCTTGACGCATGATTTTTCGTTCTTGTTTAATTTGTAATTTGACACGACTCTTTGGTATTGTGATTGCATTGTGTATGGTCAGTTTCTTATGTTTCAATGGTAAATTTTACATCAAGTTATATATATATATATATATATATATATATATATATATATATATATTTATTTATTTATATATACACTGATGGACATCCAAAATGCAACACCATGTTTGGGAACTCTATTATTTTTTAGGATAAAAATATTTTTAATATATATTTCAAAGATATGCAAAACGTTTACCTTTCTTTTCAGGAAGTTTTACGATGGTTTTCATTTAATTGTTTTAAGTAATAAAGGGTGGTCATGATTACAATAATATATTGCAGAACAACTAATATAATTAGGCATATGCTTGTTTCAATATAGTGTATAGACATCTACGAAGTTTTTAACACGAATACTTACGTCAGTAAATTTCGATGTGAGCACCCTTGAGAGCTCGAAGAATATCAAGGACAAAATTTCATAAACCATTATACAGAGAATTACGAATGGCCGAGAAAATTATTGACAAAATTTCAAACCAATTTGATTTAAGGCATCGCAAATTGAAAATTTAGCATCCATAATGGTAACATTTAAATAAACGATTCAAATAATCCATTTTTATTTCAGTGAATGAATGATAACACCTGAAAATCGTTGGAATTCACACAGAAAAGCAGCGCGCGTATAGAAGAAAATATTTCCTATATTTCGAATGAATGAACCAAATTTAACAAAACGCTATACAACTATTTCCGAATACTTCATCAACATACCTACCTAAATACAAGGTAGTCGGATACATTTTGTGGCTGTTATCGTGAGATATACAAACAAACAAACAGACAGACATAAAAAACCTTTCGGGTCTCTGCAGTGAACCTCAACTCACGTTTCGAAAATTATGTCACAATCACGATGCAATCATGATGTTATTATTCCAAATTCTTTAAATGCTGGTATATTGAAACTAAATACAACATATATAGTTATGTTTAGAAAATACGGATTATTTTTTTTTCAACTAGGGCTTTTATACCAATTCTTCTCCGAAGTAAGACTTTCTTTACGCTCTCTCATTTCTGACTCAGTCAGTGTCTAGCGTTGCATTGAGCTATACTATCTGGAATATTCTTTACAGGCAGCGTTTGCACCAATTTCTTTTATATTCATGGACTACGTGGTGTTTTTAAAATACTTTGCTACATTATATTTAAATTTAGTCAAAAACAAGAAATAAAATCATGCACCAAGCATAGATTAAGAAACGCTTTTCAAAATATAGAGAGTATTGTAACGAAACTTCACAGTTAAGGCTAAAAATTATATCTAACAATACAAGTTGGAAAACCCATTACACATTTTAAAACGCAACCAGCGGGGAAGACAGAGCTATGCTCGGTTAAAATTAGCTTTGTGTTCAACTCTATATAACAATAAATTCTCTGTACAACATATAATGCATCATGATTGGTTGAATTCTGTTTTCGAGAGCATTCAGTGGACGCTGATTGGTTGAATCATGTATCTCGGCTCATGTTGGGAATTTATAGAAAATTCCTTCAGATTCTAAAATCCAATTTTTTCGGCAAATGTCGCCAAAATTTGGCGAAAATTCGCAAACTTGGCGACATTCTTTCATTTGGCACAGAGCATGTGTTTTGGTATTGCTAATGTTCAAAGTCAAATTTCTCGCCAATGTCGCCAATATTTCACCAAATTTGGCAAAATGGTGCCAATTTTGTGACTCCGTTTACTACCAACTGTTCAACAACTTAAGAGCCTACATCAGTCACGCGAAAAAACGCTCAAGCTAATGTTAAGTCTATGGGAAGGTTCTTGCGCGATTTCTCGCTCGCATTTTAATATTTTTAAATGCTTTTTTTTTGCATAGGATAGCTGAGGTCAATCTCCAACGTTGTTAGTTTTTACTTTTTTGATTTTGGTACCAGTTATTTTATATAAGGGAACTTTCATTTTCAGAACCAGTTCCAACCGGTTCCAAAATTGAAAATGCCTGCTTATTAAAAAACTGCAACAAAAATTGATAAAGTAAAAACTAACAACGTTGGAGATTGACCTCAGCTATTCTATGCAAAAAAAGCATTTAAAAATATTAAAATGCAAGCGAGACATCGCGCAAGAAACTTCCCATAGACTTAACATTAGCTTGAGCGTTTCTTCGCGTGACTAGTGTAGGCTCTTAAAAACTGTTTCAACCTTCATGCATTCACATTGAAATGCATTGACCCGTAGTGACCCCAAAATGACCCACTAATCTAATTTTCTAATTTTGTGACATAGCCCAATGCAATTCTCGTACCCCAGAAAGGTAAGATGCAAAATTTCGTCAAAATCGTTAGAACCGTTTTTTAGATAAATTAGCTTGACCCGTAGCGATCTAAAAATGACACGCTAATCGAATTTTTTTGAGCATGTGACCTAGCCCAAATGCCTTCTCATAATCTAAAATGGTAGGATACAAAATTATCGTTTGAGACGTTTTTAGATTAAATTAGCCTGACTCTTAGTGACCCGAAAATGATCCACTAATCAAATTTTCTCGAACATGTGACCTAGTCCAATGGTCCTTTCGTGCCCGTAAACGGTAGGATAAAAAATTCAGTTAAAATCGTCTCAGCCATTTTTTATATAAAATTAACTTGACACTGACCCGTAGTGACCCAAAATGACCCACTAATCGAATTTTATCGATCAAGTGACGTAGCCCAATGGTCTTCTCGTGCCCGAAAGCGGTAAGATACAAAATTTTTTTTAATCGTTAGAGCCCCTTTTTAAGATAAAATTTAAATAATCTGACAGACAGACAGACATGATTAGTTCATATGATTTCAGTAATTACCGTCCATAGTCGGAAAAGTATTCAAACTCTTTTTTGAAGCCCTGTATAATACATTTGTACATACTTGACATACAATTTATATATATCATGCATAGTATATTAAAATTTAGTTCAGTTATAAAACGCATAAAATAGTTGAAAATTCCCTTTCAGAAATTTCCACCAATAAACGTAAATGTACACGAATTCTTTTCTGTATATGATGTATAGAATTTATACACTCCAAGTAACATGGAACAAATTAGTTACATTTAAAAACGCATACCACAACTGAAAATGCACTCCCAGCAATTATCGTTCATAGACAATATATCGCTCGTTGTTCCGTAACCGAATTATTTTGTGTGTCCCTGTAAATGAACGATAAAATGTTATGCACACCATATTGTACAGTAAGCTTCTTGCAGCGCACCTCTGCGATGAATATAAATTTCAATACGTTTGAAATAGAATAACATTATTAAAATTCATTTCAAATGATTTTTCTCCATATACCATAATGTAACGGAATTATTTTGAGTGCCCCTATAAACGAACTATACGAATGCTATGCACTTCATTTTCAATGCCGAGCATGGCATAGTAAACTTCAATAACATACATCAATTACATTACAATCAGAGTATATTTACGTGAGGTAAGGGCGCGGACAGTCAGACGGACAGATTAACCGAGTTCATAAACAGTTTTCAACTATCGTTTGAAAGTGTTAAAAATTATGTGAAAATTTTAGGTTATAAATTAACATTAAAATGTCAGCTAAAAGCTATGAAAGCGGCGTATGAATACGTCGTTCGCAGCTTTATTTCATCAAGGGGAAAAGAATCAGATCAGAACCGTACATTGATAAAGAAATCTATTTTGGAGTTATTTTTTTCTTAGTTTTAAAAGGTTAATGGAGTTGAGGAAGATATTTTGCGATCTAAGGTCACTAAATACTATGATCATTTTATGTCAGTTAAATAAATAATACGAAATTGCATGTTCAAATTCTCAATACTGGAGAACTGATTCTCGAAGTAAGATTTTAAGGTTTTCTAATTTTTAAAACTCTTTTGCATGCGTAACGCATTAAACACACGGATAAGCTGAATTTGTTATGTTTCACACTAATAGTAATATTTCGAATTCCCCAAAATTTATTAAATGTACGATATTTCAAAACAATAGCGTTGCATGTACACATCGCTACTATTTATTTTAAAAATTGGCCAATTTCGCGGAAATATAAATAAAGTTTCATTGTAAATATCCGTAATCTAATATATTTTTTAACACTTTCCAACCTAGTTGAAAAGTGTTTATGACTTCGGTTTGTCTGCCGTATGGCCGTCAGCCGTCTGCCTTCTGCCGTCTGGCCGTCTGTCCGTGCTCTAACTCGCGTAAATATGCTCGGATTGCCCTGCAATTTTTATATGTTATTGTCGTTATCTATAGCATGTTCCCTATTTCAACGGAAGTGTGTAGAACTTGTAGTTTTTTTACAGGCACACTCAAAAGAATTTCGTTACATTACGGTCTATAGGGAAAAACCATTTGCGGTTTATTTTAATGATGTTATACAATTTCAAACACATTGTAATTGATATATATCACTAAGGTGCATTGCAAGAAGCTTAATATGGAATAGGATGTGCATAGCACTTATAGTTACTTTACAGGGACAGTCAAAAGAATTCCGTTACGTCTATGGAGAAAAATCGTCTGCGGTTTATTTAAATAATGTTTCACTATTTTAAACGCATTGGAATTTATATACATCACTAAAGTGCATTACAAGAGGCTTGCTACGGAATATTGTGTGTATAGCAGTCATCGTTCATTTACAGGGACACACAAAAGAATTCTCTACTGTCTTTTAACAATAATTCCTGGAAGTGCGTTTTAAGTTGCTGAACGCGATTTTAAATTTAACTCAATTTTTGTCTATTACTTGGTGTGTATAAATTCTGTAGATCCTATGCAGTGAAGCACAAAGTTCGCGAACACATTTCGTTTATTGACAGAAATTCCAGAAGGAGAATTTTAAACTGTGCTACGCGCTTCCTAACTGAACTAAAATTTAGCATCCTATGTAGTATATATACAAATCTATAGATCATATACAGGGCTGAATAAAAGTGTTCGGATATTATTCCGAATATTGTATATATGTTGGAAATTCCTGAAATTATGTTTTTAAATATGTTATGCGTTTTCCAAATTGTTTACTTAGATGTTATCTTTCAGCTTATTAAACGGTATATGATTTGTAAAAATATTTTGGAAGCGTTGGAAAGTGTTACACAATCTATGCTTGACGCATGATTTTTCGTTCTTGTTTATATTTGTAAATAAATATTAATAAATGTAACATTATCAATGATAGCAAAATTTGCAAATTTAAAAATCTCTAAAATTTTTATTTGTCTTCTTAATATAAATATCCACAAAGAGTTAAAAAATATTTACCTTTTATTTATTTATTTTATTGCATACAATGTGCTAAATTTTTACGACAAATTTTCTTTTTTTGCTTAAAATGGTTATTATTGCAAAGTGTGTATGAAAAACTTAATAATTAGCATGATTACATATAAAAGTAGATATATATAAATAAAATAAATTTAAGCATTTTGAATTATTGTAAATACTGAAGATTTCTGACTTTTAAATATGAAATATGCTAATAATTGTAAATTTTAAAATAAATTAATTATTGAAGATTTTTTTAAAACCTTTAAAATTTGTCTGCACGATATTTAACAAAATTTATATATAAATATCTATTAGTGGTTAAAATAATATAACGTGAAATAAATGCATCCATAATTAAAAAAAATCATTTAAAGTTACCTTCACCCTAAACGTGCACTCAATATCTAGTGATCATAATCCTTAATTATAAAAACTAGTATGCACATGTCTTAGTAAAAAAGTGCTCCACAAAACAATTCTCAGTGTTCGGAGAAAAGGTAGAACATGTTTAAAATTAAAAATATTTTAATTAAACATATTTTGAAATTTAAAATCGAAAATGTTTTTCATGAAAAAAATGGGACAAAAATATTTCAATATTATGACTTTTTGCGCTTTCGGTGTGTAACAAAAAATCAAATATAAATCATTTATCACTGATCAGATGAATGATCAGGTGAATCAGGTGAATGACTATATAAAAGGTATGAAGTAAACAAAAATATTACGTCTGAACATATTTATATTTATATTAAAATCATTAAAATTACAGACATTACATTACAATTACATAAAACATTAAAAACATATTAAAATTGGACATTTCGGATTTACATGAAAATCCCTCATCAACAAACATTTTTCTTAACGTAAATCACAGTTCAAAAATATCAACACATGGAAAATGCAGGTGCAATCCCGAATGAATACTCCGTGTTATTATATAACTGTAACTTTAGCCTCGACATTTTGATACGTTGCATTTTCTAAGTGTTGATATTTTTGAACTGTGACTTACGTTAAGAAAAATGTTTGTTGATGAGGGATTTTCATGTAAATCCGAAACGTCCAATTTTAATATGTTTTTAATGTTTTATGTAATTGTAATGTAATGTCTGTAATTTTAATGATTTTAATATAAATATATAAAAGGTAGTCGGCATTCAATGTGTCAGTTTCTTGTCCGTCCGTCGACAAAACAAATTTACTTCAAAAGACAACACCAGACAACATGGAGACAGACAGAATATGGACTTGCTGTCTCTGCGTTTGTAGAAACAATTAGAAGCTTGGACACCTTTCGAGAATTATCGGAAATTTAAAACCTCCAGTATTCTTTTTGTAATTTTAAATCTCTTGGAGGCGTGAATTCAATCGCGGCGCTTTCTCGGAAAAAGGTTTCTCAGAAAAATAAATGACTACCTGAAATCTTCAATAAATGAGAAATGAAAATGAATTATCCTACCTTTTTTGTCAGTGATCATCGTACTTGTAATTCCCCATTATTATCCATATATGAACGTATTAAATGGAGAACGCTGGTATGCGATGTGAATAAATCCTTTATAATTGAAAATCTGGAAAGAACTTTTAATAAACACAAATAATTAGTCATTTTTTGTGTATAAGTATTAAGTATATACATAGTACTGGATTTTATAAATTAATTAAATTTAGATTAGATTTACTTCAGCTACAAAACAATGTTAACATTTACATTATTAGAGATTAAGAGAGCCATTTGCTCCTTTTAGAGATGTTCACAGGGTTATTTTTATCGGCAGATTGAATTAATTTTTTTTTAAGTCAAAAGGAATAAGAATGTTTTTTTAAGTTTGTCCTTGACTGTCATGAGATTTTCTTTTAATTACAGTTTATGGCACACATCACGAATAAATGAGCACAATTCACGAGCATAAAAACTATATTCCAAATATAAACACATTTCACAAATGTCTGGGATTTCCTACTTGTTGCAGCAATCATACAAGTTCTTTAATAGGTGTGTGCACTATGTTCATTGTTTGATGATATAAACAAAATAGTCATTAAATGATTTCACTATCGCTTTTAATAAAAAGTAAGCTGGATAGTGTATTTGAAGATAATTGGGTATAACAGTCAACAAGATATTTATTTTCGATGAATCAGTTCGCGAGATATTGCACTAAGTAGAAGAAAACTTCCCGCTTGTTTTTCTTTTTTGAACATCTGGGTTTTTAAGTGGTTGCAGAGATACTAATTCAATCCAATATGAGAAATTATTTCTAACAAAATTTTATACTATTATTTTTTTCCCTCTATCATACTGATTGGTAAAAATATCATACGAATTCAATTTTTCCAACGCTCAAACATTGACAATGTAAGTCAAAGATTCTAGGTTCGAATCCCGGCTTGGGCATTTTTTAGCTCAGTTGGAAAAATTGAATTCGTATGATACATATGATAAATTGAATTCGTATGATTTTTTCTTCAATCAGTATGATTGAGGAAAAAATAATAGTGCATCTACGTACCCATAGTTTAATGGAGTTCCATAACCTGCGGTATATTCTGTTGAGCTGTCTACATGACAGGCCAAATGCTATTGCCAATAAGGTTATCTGAGAGAATTGTGTCTGCCAGTTGTCAGCACCGATAGCTCAAACGGTAGAGCATTGACAATGTAAGTCAAAGGTCTTGGGTTCGAGTCTATACTGCAAAAAAAAAAAAAAAAAAAAAAAAAAAAAAAAAAAAAAAAATGTTGATTTTACAGTATAATACTGGCACCCCAGCTGCCAGTATTATACCGTAAAATTAACAGTAATAAACAGTAAAATAAGCTGTAATACGCCGCTGCGCATGTGCGATACCACCGTCTTAGAGAGTTAACCGAGTACCCGATTATTATACGATAATATTCAATTAGTAGTTCAGTGAAATAGTGAGCTTTGGTAACAGTATTTGGTGTTTCTGAGATTCTGATACATTAGAAAACTCCAGTATCCTTAACAGTTCATCTGCAGCTATAAATACATTTAAACTCCCAATATTTCCCTTTAACTTGACAGTCAAACAAGATTTTTTTCACCGTAATTGGATGCAAATTTTTCCACAAAGCACCAACTTATCCTCTTGGCCTAGGCTTGAAGAAAAATTCTACAAGACCGAGTCGGAAAAATCTTTTTTGAGGACAGACACCTCAAAAATCGCTGGAGGTGATTTTTATTAGTATTAATTTTAATCCACATTTTGCCAAATGTAAAAGAAATTAAATTTTTCGCAAAAAATTGTTATCGCAGACTAATTCGGCTAAAAACATAAATATAAAATTCAAAAATTTACCGAAACTTTATTGGCTCCCCTATATGTAAAACGATGCTACAATAAAGTAGAGTCCTGCGTGGTCAGGCTATACCCGACCCAAGTCCAAAAATTCTATTTAAAGTGAGCCCGAAACTAGATCCGAACACGACAAAAAGTTTCTTCATCCAAATTCGACCTGTCCCGACACGATTCAACCCGAACCTGAAATACCTAATACCGAAACCAAATTGGAAGAAAATTAATCCAGATTGTAATACAGTTATGAAAAAATAGACTACAATTATAGCTCTAATATCAATTTTATCTTTTATTAGGTAGCTTTCAATACAAAAAACTATAAAGCTACCTATTGCAGCCGTTCGGAGGAAAGCAATTCCGGAAAATTTCGATATATTTTCACCGATCATGACCCCCAGATACCAAAACCACCCTCCGTTCAAATGTTGATATATATATATATATATATATATATATCTGATCTATGTCATACGATAACGCTCGTATTTATAAATCAATTTGGATGAAACTAATTATGTATATTAAGCTCACCAATTCCTCGACCGAGTTCGTTGGCCAGCTTGGTCCACCATCTTGTTTCAAGATGGCGGCCACTTAAAATTTTAAAACTAAAATAAATGTACAAAAAAGTTAAAAATTCAGATTTATTTTTTAATTAAGTGTTAGGCCTTGATACAAGGATTCCATAGCATGTTTTTTTTTTTTACCTCTATCTTAAAAAATGGCTGAGACAGAGCAGTTTGAAATTCTAGGGTGGCTGACATTTTGAAACAAGACAGCACATTACAAAAAATCAACGATTAATTTAGGAGTTTAAGTGAACGCGATTTCTCGCAAATTATTTTCTTTCATTGTTGTAATCATTTTCCCAATCATACGCTTAAAACTATATATTCATATCCGTAAGCGTCAAATTCTCCCCAAACGTGGCGACAATTGGCGAAATATCGCCAAATTTGGCGACCAAAATAAGTCTTCATAAATGAAGCCAACTTGGCTATAGCTCAATAATTTGGCGAATTTTTTATTCAAATTCAGTATTAACGAGTCTTTTGTAAACGGTTTCTTTGCATTTTAGTTTGCTGTTTTCGAGTAACATTAGCTAAAATTATAAAACGAAGATATAGGAAAGCTACCTTTTCCTCCCGGTACAGGCCGGAAGGACTTTTTTAACATATGTACAATCATTAAAGTTAAAATACATAGTTTTTTTTCAAAGATCGGGTTAACTGGAACCCGATTGACAAAAGTCCAACTGCAACCTGATACCAACGAGTACCCGTAAGAATTAAAGTTAATCCAATCGTTGGGTCGGGTTCAGGTAAAATTGGGTTACTCGACCTGATACAGAATTATACAACAAACTAGTATAAATTGTACACATCTATTTTACAATCACTTAGCTGCAGCCAGAAATAATATATAAACTTGTTATTATTATCTAAAGAGAATTTTGACATTCCCCCCCCCCCCTAATTAACTTTAACAGAAAGTTATGTCAGATAAAATAGTAAAAAGTAGTAAATTTAAAAATCTTAAAAAAGTAAAATTATTAAAATTGAGTTTAAAAAGATTATAAGTAACACTTATCAAACTCAAAATCTATTTTAGTAGCATCACAGAGATAAACAATGCAATATTTTTTTGGAAAATTTGATAAATCGGACCCGTCCTGTATCAAGGTGCGTACACCCCTTGGATTTTTCCAAGGAGTCTGGCACTGCTATTTCAGAATAGAAAATTTCTTTTTAATATTGATATAGCAGAATTCGTTATCATCTAGTTTAATCGCTGAATGTGTAATATTTTCTGCTATTAAATAAGGCGATAAATTTCATTAAAAAATTGTGGTAAAACTGTATACGCTCCTGAATAAGACGATGGAAAAATGTGGGTACATTAAAAAAAAATACAATTACTTTGATATTTCTGTTATATAAATTTATTTGAAAAATTAACAGTTGTAAAGCAAAATACATTACGATAACATTTTTTCACAATTTTGATTTGTGTTTTTTTAATATTGTCATAGGAGTTATTCTGGCAAAATTCAATGAAAAGCAGTATGTAATATACACTGCAAATCCCTGAAACACATTTTACTCAAAATACAACGCATTATAAACGCTTGAGGTGTCAAGATGTGTTTCCAATCTGTTTAAGGCATTCTCAGGTGTTTGAAAATGTGTGGTAAAATGCGTTTACCGAAACGCGGCTGTCACTTTGGTAAAGATTTAATGGAAAGCGAAACACATGCGTATAACAGAACACATTCAAAACACATTTCATTAAACGACATGTTCAATGCTATATTCAGACATTCTTCTTCGGCTAGGATTCATGAAACTCCAGGAGGAAATTGCACTTTCAAAACAAAAATCTGAAATGTTTGCTGTATATTTGTTTTAAATGTTTCTACGTGGAGAAAAAGTGCGTAATAACTTTATTTCTTACAGCCAAAGATGACGTCATTGTCGGGGAATGTATACATTTGATAATCCTAAAAATAAAAGTTAATTAAAAAAATAAATATTTAAAATATTGGAAAAAATAGAAGATTTTGGGAAATTATAATTTTTCACATTAAATGTGAAAAAATATTTTTTTCCACATTGTTATCTATATTTTATGTACTATGATATATAAAATTTAAAAATAAATGTTATTAGTGCAGTGTTGCAGTGAGAAACGTTGGCTCTCGCTAAGTATAGCTAAAAGTGCTTTGCCAGGGCTCCGCGCTATGTTGCGCAGGCCGCACAGTCAACCTCCCCGAAATAAAAGTTCTGAAAGCACTGATCGTAATAGGTCGCTATTTTTTTTACGGTCACCAAAATGTTGTTGGATAAAAAAATGATAGTATAAGAATTCTGAATATCGTTTAAGGAGGGGACCAATATTTTTGTGCTGATACCCATCACCAGTGTTGAATTCAAGGGGTACCCAGGCGGGGACATTCATCCCCCCCCCCCCCCGGGAGCACTGAAATCAGTGTTGAATTCAGGAGGTGGCCCGGGGGAGGACATTCCCCCCGGAGCTTTGAAATGTTCCCCGGAAGATTTGAGATTTTATTATTTCAATGGTAAAAAAGTTAACCCCCCCCCCCCCCGGAGAAAACTGTCTGAATTCAACTCTGATTGAAATACCCCCCCCCCCTCCCCCGAAAGATTTGAGATTGTATGCTTTTAATGCTTAAAAAGTGCAATTTTTCCCCCGGAGCCATAGAAATCCCTCCCAGAGAAAAGGGTCTGAATTCAACACTCTCCAGCACCTTTTAAAAAAAAAAAAAAAAAAAAAAAGCTCCTACAAAATCTGATAAAAACGACTATCATCGTAGGCTACGACCGAGCTCTCAGTGCTCCAGTTAGCTAAGTTCAGACGCATGCGCACAGGTCTATTGCATTCTTCCGCTTCCTTCCGGTCCGCCATTGATCTGCAATCGTCACGTGTTTCTGTGTTTTTGTGTACTCTGTTCACTCTATGGGAATAAACTACGTTAAATGTGACCCTAAACGGTATCCAACACTATTAATTTTATTTATTTAATTTTGTTCGAAGTGTTTCTCAGAAAAGTACAGATTTTCCTGGACAAAATTTGTTGAAAATACCAGTGTGATCAACCGTCGCGCCATGAAGTTTTGATTATTTTCCCGGCAAAACATTTGCAGTGTAAGTTTTTCTATATTCTTTAAATTTTTTGTCGTAGGAATTATATATGCATGGATATTAAAGTTCTAGATTATTGTTTTTTGGTAAACCGATGTATTTATATGTATGATTTTTATAAAACAGTGTTATATTTGCACCTTGTGACTTATGTTTTAATGTTGACTGAAATGTAACAATCGTCAAAATGCATGCTGAAGTTAATTACGATTTTTTTTTATTTAATTATTTACTGACGTTTTTAATATTTACATAAGGGTATAAATACACATAATATGCACGGTTATTTATTTATTTTTAATTTCTTGCAAACTTTAAACAATTATTAATTAATATTAGATTTTTAATTATGTTTATCAAAACATTATATACTAGGACCTATTTCTTTTTCTCTTTAGCTTACGTATTTTATCCAACTAGAATGCCGTTCTGACTCGTTTTAATGTCTAAAAAAACTGTTTACAATTTATCTAATAATTAGATTGTCCTTCAAACACTTTATTTGCGTGAATAATATTTAAATGCATTAGCTCTTTGATTAATTAACTAATTAATTTTTTTATTACTAATATTAGTTCTTTTATAATAGAAATTCGTTTAAAAATTACTATTAATTTTTGTCCCTTTATTATTATTTTTTTTAATTAAATAAAAAATAACGAGTGTAATTAAATATTTTTTGCATAATATTAATTTTTTTTCTGTTAATTAAGAAATAGAAATTAATGAACTGAATCTGAAAATGCACTTGCACCCTTAGTAATGTTTATTAGGACTCGATAACAATAAATTATTTTTTGTTCAAACCTCCTTTTACATTTCCTTGACGAAATTTTGCAGATTTTTATTTTAGCATGAAGTGAAATCTAGCTTAACATTATAGCTAAAAAAATCTTATAATTTATTTAAGGAAGGTTACTATTTAATTTATACAATACGTTTCTGTATACTGAATTTATTTTTATATAATAAACTTGTCTGCATTTCATCATTTAAAAATAACTTATTTTTAATATTTTACGTATAGTCTTTGCACATAAGAAAATGATAATTTAAATCTAACACACATTTATTATATTAAGTTTGTAAACTTTATTTATTATCAGATTCTTTGTATTTTTTACCACCTTGGGTTTTCTCGGAATATAATTACTAATATGCATAATACTCATATCCATAGAATAAACAATAGTAATATAAAAAAATGTACTATTGTAATTTAATTATGAATTTACAACAGTGTTTGCAGATCTAAAATAATATGTGACATAACTTTGATTTTTGAAGTAGTTTTCAATTCTTTATTTATTTGCTTACATAGTATGAACGAAGAGATAACAATGTTAGTGCCAGAAATTGTCATTTTTGAATGATTTAGTAAAAAAAATGACCTGCTGTATTTTTTTCAATAATTATTTTCAAAATAGTTACAACAAGCTGGGAATACTTTTATTTCCAGCTAAATATAATGCATGTGTCTTCCAAAACATTATTATTAAAATACTAATGTTAGGTCATCATGCAGATATGGTTGTATCGCAAAATTTTAAGCTTTACAAGTAGACATTTTATTTCATTTTACACGGAGTGTGCTTCAAGTTAGAGATATGAATGTAGTAAAAATGCACTGATACCTAATAAAGTAGGAAACTGTTGAGATCACTATTATAATAGATTATATATTTTTAATGGTGATATATCCCAACAATATTTTTTACTTTGTTTATATTGTTTAAAGGGCATAAATGGAATATACAATACAATTAAAATTTGCTTTTCAACCATAATAGAGAACCATTTGGTAAAGCTAGGCAAGCTTTCATAATTTTTTCAAAATTAATGTTTGGCAATTGAAAATGAAAAATACAATTGAAATGATTATGAAATTGAATGATATGTTGGGAACTATAATGTTAAATTTAGGAAAAGTTAGTGAGGAAATTATAATGCTGAAAGGTTAAATTTTTAATAGAAAAAATTATGGTACTTTTGGGTTATAGTGGCCCCGAGGATGAATCGCCAAGCGACCAAGATTTATGTCCAAATTATAAATCATATATGACATTATATAATATATTATTTAATATAATTTGTGAATCATATGACACAGTTATAGTCAAATATGATGTATATGGCATAAATAATACAGAGGCAGATCTACTCCTTCATTTGGGGGGGGGGGGAGGTCATATCTTCTTTCTTATCTTTCTGGGGCATGTGTGTGTGTGTGGGGGGGGTCATATGTCTTCATTAGCAGTTTTTATATCTTAGATTCAAATTGACTATTTTCTCTTTTCTGACATATAGGGTAGATGTGCCAGTAATGGACACCCTTAAGGAATTTCTTTAAAAATTATTTTTTAATTAATAGTTATAATTGTTATATTCCATATTTTTTAATATTATATTAATCTATCAACAATATTTAACCATGCTCATAGTCATATTTCCTAATGTGAACCGAAATTTAATTGTAAATAACAGAAATAAATCAAAACACCCTAAATTCCAGTAATGGACACCCCACAAAAAGTAATATAGATAATTTATATTATGATTGTATTTAAAACTAGAATTTAAAGAATGCATATTAATGAAATAAAAAGCTGAATTTGTATTGGTTATTTTTTTATAAATCAAAAATGTTGAAGGTGGCCCATTACTGGAAGGGGGTCCATCCATTACTCACACATCTACCCTACCCGAATTTATTTTCTTTCATAAGTGCATGAAATTTGTAGGTATATTTGTAAATATATAAAATTTGCATGTTTTATCCACAAACCAAGAAATCAGCTTCCCATTTTCTTTCAAGTACCGTAAATTGTATATATATAAAAAAACATTTATGAATATATATATTTATATATGTATAAAATATTTAATATATATGTACATAAACATATATAAACAAGCATAAAAGTTAATCAAGTTTGCTTTTATATTATTTGGCAACAAATCCCACTTTCTGTTATGCAATTTGTGCCAAGCTTAAAAAAAAAAAAAAAAAAAAACCTAAGGCCCCTCTGTACTGGAAATTAAATATCCATCAATTCAAAGTATAAATCCAAGCAAATTGAAAATGCTGTTCTCAGTCTTGTTATTTTATATTTAATAATTTTAATCTTTGTGCATTATGTAAAGCCTTTTATTTTTATTATTTATTTATCTGTCAGATCACTTTGAAAAAGTTATGAGCTAGTTTCAAAAGGACTGATGGAAGCAATTAAAACAGACAGGTATGCCAACTTTGCATTCTCCAGGGGCTTGGAAAATTAAACAAAGTCTGAAAAGAATAAAGGGCTGATCTAAGCTAACATCTTTCGTCTAAATACTGTCCACTCGGTAATTGTTTTTCATATCATTAAATAACATATACTTATATGTACTATTTTGTACATTTTTATTATTTTATATTTATACATGTATTCCTTCAATATGTCATGTCTGTTAGAATATTATTTATCAGGGGTCGATCCAGGAAAAATTTGGGGCCTATTTAATTTAGGGACCCTTCACAAAAATCTATTTAATAAAATGGGCACAAAAATCAATTTGATAAAATGGGTTCCTTCACAAAAATCAATTTGATAAAATGGGCTCCTTCCCAAAATTCTATTACATAAAAACTTACTATTTATTATTTTGTGATGGTTGAAAATGTGTAATTTGTAAACAAGCAAGTTCACCAGAGAGGAAAACTTCAGCAAAAGGATTTTAAAAAGTTTTTGTTTATAAATGCTTGGTTTGAATTTGATTAGCTGGATTTCAACTTTCGTTACAAAATGTTATTTTTCGCAAAAATATAATAAATTTCCCAAAAATAACATTTACTTTTCACAAAATGCCCCTCCCCCTCCCCCCCCCCCCCCCCCAAAAAAAAAAAAAAAAAAAAAAAACATGCATCGACCCCTGTTCATGGAGGAGCAAAAAAGTACAGATATATGCGTGAGAGCTTCTTCAAAAGGTTGAAATTCATCTTTTTAAAACCATTTTGTGTATTTTCTTAATTAATGTAAAATTGTAAAAAAAATATCTGTTATAATATGATTAAATTATAAGAATATTTTATTAATGTATTGCTTGAAATAATTTTTGTATTGTTTCATTCCTAACGTACCTGATCTGCAAATCTTGTTTGTTACTTGTATTATTGGTGGTACCTAAATATTATCCTGGCCAGGTCTGTTACAACTGCTATTATAAATAATATTTTTTTGTTATTAATTTATTATTTATTTATTTTATATTTATCATTTTTAGCAATGTTATGTATCTAATAATAAATTACTGTTTTGTACATGATTGGTAACAATAAATAAGGTTGGCAATATATCTCCTGGCCCGGATAATACGCAAGTACTCTATTATTTCTTGGTAACAATATTAAATTTAAAAATGATTAAGGATGTTTGAGTTAGTGTTTTGATTTGAATTTTGGATACTACAATATAGGAGAGAAAAAACATTCAGGGGTCTGTCCAGACTTTTTTCCCAGGGTCCTGTTTTTGTGAAATTGTGAATAATTTTGTGAATTAGAAATGATCGTTATATTCAGGTTCTTGTTTATACATTTTTAAGAAGATATGTGGATATAAAATACATACATTTTCTTTATATATATATAAAAGTGATGTCAGATTTTATTTTTAAATGATTAATTTGTCAAATGTTCGGTTTAAAAATGGAAAAATTTTGTGAAAAACCTATTTTTAAGACAAATAATTTTGTGAAGGGTCCTGTTTTAGGGAAAATAATTTTGTGAAGGGTCCTGTTTTGAAATGAGAAATTTTGTGAAGAGTCCCTTAAAGGACCCAATTTTTTCCTAAACAGATCCCTGACATTTGTCAAAAAACAACAATCGTTTAGAACTTGAGTTGTAAATTTAATGAAATATATAAAAAAAAAGAAAAAACTGTTCAATTACAAATCATTTCAATAATGCTTGGAAGCCTCATGCTTTTTCGTTTAAAAACTTGTCAACTAGTGTGGTATTATACAATGGAATTTTTTTTTTTTCTGGTCGCAACAGCTTAGTCTGTTTCGCAGCCTAAGTAGAGTTAAACCTCAGAATAGTGCACATCTTGGGAAAGTAGAAATTATTCACTATTCAGAGTTAAAGTCATATGAATGGAATGTTGTCATATAAATTTTCATTCCTAGTAAATGTTGTGAAATGAAAATGTGTTTGCTGAGACATCTGCTTTTCAAGAGTGTAAGTGTATAAGAGGGTGTGTGTGGAGAAAGGGATTTAATCCTTAGACATTTTGCCTACTCAAAACCTTGCAGTTTGCTTCTGAGCTGCTTTTAATCAAAGAAGAGCTATAAAATTGAAGGCTTATATTATGAGCATCTGAAAATTATATAAACAAAGTTGTTTAAAGTGTCTTTTCTTTCCAGAGGGATATTTTCTTTAGAATTTAAAAGGGAAAGGAAGTTTGCTTAAAGTTCTTTTTGGAAAATAATATATTTTGTCCCATTTATACAGCACTTTTAGGTAATTTTAATTATGTATTTCTGGAGCAAAAATTACTTTGACGTGCATAGATTTAACAGTGAGAATTGTTTTTTCCTTAGAAAAAAAAAAGGTGGGGAATCTTACCAGTCAAACTATCCAGAATATTTTTTTTAAAAAATTATTCACTGTATTTCAGTCAACTGGCTTTTTTGGAGGAGAGGGACTGGCCAAATTCTGGTAACCCGGTATTTGTATGGCCTCTTTTTTTCAGCTAAGTGTATTTTGTAAAGTAAATTTCTAAGAAATGTCTGTCACGTAATATGAATGTTTTATGTCTGGTGACTGATGTGTAGGACCTAACCAGTTTATTATAAAAATGCCAAATGTATTGTATGATCATGCAGCAATAATGGCTTGGTAGTAATCAAATCTGTAATGAACATTAGGTACTTCTTTGTTATAGGTGTCTTGGCAATTTTGCAGCAAATATAAACAATCATGAAAATGAAACAGCGACCAATGAAACAAATTTTCTAATCTGCACTTAGCTTCTCTTCTCCAGCACACAAAAATTTTCTCTGATAAATTAAAAAATTGACGTTTCTAAAATTTCAAACATGTTTACTATTTTTAATTTACCAGCGAAAGAAACTTTTTTCCCCAAAAAAATTAATTTTACTATTTGAAAGAATTTGTGAAACTCATCATAATATGCAACTTATATATTAGAGCAAAAATAACTGGAAATACAGTACACAGTAGACTCTCTTAAATTCACATAGAGATTGTGCAGATTTCTGGTCAGTTTTGTTTACATTTTTTAAACAGTAATTTGAATTTAATAATGCACTCGAAATTATAATGAATTCTTACAATAAAGTAAAATAATAAAAATTAAGAAAATTAATTTTTTTAATATTAAAAGTAAAGGTCAAGTAAATAATTCATAATACATAACTAAATATTCATAGTGATGAGATATTATTTCCTTGAATCATTCAGTGAAATTCTCCTTATAAATATACACTTATAATTCACATCAAAATCTTTAAATAACAAAGTTTTATTTCTTGTTTAGCCATACTTAATAACCAAAAAGCTTGATTAATACATAAATGTATTTGTTAAAACGATATCGCCACTGATATCAGGACTATCTTGAAATTCTTCAGAAATAAATTTATGCTTCCTTCATGAAAAAACAATTATATTAACTAGAATTCCATATTAAAATGTGTACAGATTGGTATAAAAAATTTAAAAAAACTTCATTGTTTACATCTGAAATGATGTGCAGATTTGAGGAATGAGACTAATGAGTTAACAATTAGAATTGTTTTTTCCTTAGAAAAAAAAGTGTGGGGAATCTTACCAGTCAAGCTATCAGAATATTTGTTTTTAAAAATTAATAACTGTATTTCAGTCAACTGGCTTTTTCGGAGGAGAGGGACTGGCCAAATTCTGGTAACCCGGTATTTGTATGGCCTCTTTTTTTCAGCAAAGTGTATTTTGTAAAGTAAATTTCTAAGAAATGTCTGTCACGTAATATAAATGTTTTATGTCTGGTTTACTTTACTACTGTACTATGTTGCAAAAAGAAGAAATGTGTTCACAAGGCTAACTAGTTCAATGGCTCTTAAATATTTTTTTCTTTTGGAATTGTGATTTATGTATTACTAGACTAAGGAACTGACTTCAGTCTGATTGTGCAAAAAAACTCTTAAATCTATACTTATAAAGATCTAACAATGTAAATAAAGATTGTCAGAAAGTGACTAAAAAAAAAAAAAAAAAAAAAAAAAAAAAAAAAAATCCTGCCAAATTTAACCTTGTCTTTTTTTTGTAACACATCCAAGACATTTAAAATTTTTTCAAAAGTAAAAGAATATTCTCGATTTTATCCTCCCCTCTAATTTTAATTATCATGTGGTCCGTAGCTAAATCCAATCTTGTTTATATGAAATAGAGTTAAGTGGCAGTACATTACATATATAATGTTTTTGACTGTATGATATAAAGATATGATAGCTTTATAACATTATACATGCACATCCCCTAATACATAAAAATATCTAAAATTAAATATAAACTGGCAGTCTTGTATTATAATTTACACATTGAATGTGTAAGGAGATATATTAAGTATACAATTTAATAACTAAAAATTAAATGTAGTAAGGTTTTTTTTTAAGTAAATTTGTTTTTTGTTTAATTGATGTTAAAAAAAAAAAAAAAAAAAAAAAAAAACTTTTTTTAGGATGTAAAGTATTTGCATGTTTTCCATCATGTAGAGAATTTTCAACTTAATTGATTACTTATGGTTTTAATTTCAGATAGCAATGACTATTTGCAGAATATAATGAAGTATCCTACAAATTGGCTTTTGAAGTACCTTAAGATTTGTTTGCATCACTATTATTTGAAATATTTTGTTATATAATTCATTCTTATTGTAGAATTTTGGATTTAATAAAATGTTTTGTTTCAGTAATCTATGAAATTTATCTGATTTATTGAATAAAGTCTGTTTTTGCACTTATTAATTCAATTTACATTCATTTTATATAATGCAGGGTTCACACAGTTATACCACAATTTTTTAACTGTAGAAAAATATTGTAAATTCTGTGAATAAACAAGGCAGTTATGATTTGATATATTTAAAACTTTTATTTGGATATATATATATATATATATTTTTTTTTTTTTTTTTTTTTTTTTAATGGAGTTTGCGAACCTTGTATATGTAAATATTGCATTTAAACTTTATATATCTACTATTTTAAGTGATTAGCATTTTATTGTGTAATGCATATCATTTTTTTTTTTTTTTGCTCTTAATATACCTTTTTGAATTTATTAATAAGTTTTAAAATATTGTGTAAATCTATTTAAATGTTGAGTAATAGTAATAACCATTCTTAGAGACATTTTTTTGTACTATTGAAGGAAACAAAAAAATAAATATTGAAATGGCCAATATCTTGAATAAATTTCCTAATAAACTACAGGTTTTTATTTTCCTCTTCCTCTCTTCTAAAAAACTAATATTATCATAAAATGTTACAAATTTCTTTTTGTCATTAATTTGTACCTAAGCAATATATATATATATATATATTTTTTTTTAAATGGAGTTTGCGAACCTTGTATATGTAAATATTGCATTTAAACTTTATATATCTATTATTTTAAGTGATTAGCATTTTATTGTGTAATGCATATCATTTTTTTTTTTTTTTTTTTTGCTCTTAATATACCTTTTTGAATTTATTAATAAGTTTTAAAATATTGTGTAAATCTATTTAAATATTGAGTAATAGTAATAACCATTCTTAGAGACATTTTTTTGTACTATTGAAGGAAACAAATAAACAAAAAAATAAATATTGAAATGGCCAATATCTTGAATAAATTTCCTAATAAACTACAGGTTTTTATTTTCCTCTTCCTCTCTTCTAAAAAACTAATATTATCATAAAATGTTACAAATTTCTTTTTGTCATTAATTTGTACCTAAGCAATATATTTTTATTCTTTATAACTATATTTGAAACTTATATTTGGATATATATTTTTTTTTCTTTTCTTTTGTGAGTGCAAACTGTAAAAATATTGGAAATTTAATTTAATCTCCATTTTCACTCTAAAAAAGTGGTTCCTAATTTGGGGTGTTGTACCCCCCCCCCCACACACACACACGGGGGGGGGGGGGGGGGGGGTAATTTGAATTTTTAGGGTGGCAATTCCATATTTGTTATACTCCCATTTCCTTATTAGTTATATTGTAAAAGTAATGTTGTAGACTAAAAATAAATGTTACACCTTCAAATTTCAAAAATAAAATGAAAAAAAAAAGTTTTTTATCCAATTTTGGGAAAGTATTCCTTCAAAAGTTCAAAATACAATCACTACCAGAATAATGATATGAAAACATTTAGATACTTGTATATTTAAAATTACTCTGTAATTTTAATGATTTTAGATAACTTTTTTGAGTTTGCATTTAACGAGTCTTGTATGTCTTTTCATTCTGCAATATGTTAGATAAAGAAACTTTTACAAATGAAACTATTCAAGTGCATATTTAACATCTTTGCAACAAGCGTCCTTTACAGAATTTTGAATTTTTTATTACCAGTAATTTTGGTAAGAAAATTTTGCCTAATGTAATTGCTAAGTCTAATTTATTCACTATTCTGTGATTAAATAAATAAAGTTTTCAGTTCAAAATTACTGATAGGAACAATCAAGGATTCTGAGTGCTGTGCAGGTTATTAAAACTGACTGTTTTAACCCTTTATGCTCAGAGTTCTTTTAAAGGGGAAAATATATTAAATAAAAAATATTTGAATCATCCATTACCTACAGTATGTTTCAGGATCAATTTTAAATACTTTACTCTATCATCGACAGATACAATAATAGTCCTGTGAATCAAAAAATGAGATTTGCTCACCTATGTATCTCATTCTAGTTTCCATTTTCTTTCGTGATATGCAATGCTAAGTTTCTGCTGTGAAACATCTCAACACTTTTTAATTTTTTTACTTACATTTTAAGGTCTGGGAAATAATATTATTTGTCTAATTATGTTTTGTTTTTTTTACTTTACTTTAAAAATGTTGATCTTTTGCTGCATATAGGAAACAATTGCAAACAGTGCACAAGACAAAAAGGAGGAGGTAGACAATAGACATATTTCTTCGAAATGAAGAAAATGCATTATAATAATATTTAAAATACTGCTTAAAATTAATAAAGTTATCCAGAAATGATTCTTGTTTATTGTGTTCATAGCTGCCAACTGTTCTGATTCTTTGGCACTAATAATTAAGGACAGAATTTTCTCCCCTTTCATATCGTAGAATTCTGTGATACAATAAGATGAAGAATTTTTTAAATAAAATAGTGATGCTAAAAAATCGTAGCAGTTGACAGCTATGATTGTATTTTGCAAATAGAGATGTTAGCACCCAAAAACTTTTCACATGTATGAAAGAGGTGCTAAAATTAATCACAAAATATATCATTGATATCATATTTAATGCCAAATGAGAGTCTCTTCAAGAAATTTTGTCAAGATAAAAGTACAGACCATGAAATACTACTTTTGTTTTACACCAAAGTAAATATAAGAAACAAACAAAAGAAAAGACTCTTTTAGATATAAATGCAAAAATAAAGTTCATTTCATTTATAAGGTTATATTAAAAATGTATTACTGGTAACATTATTACTTCTTTTATAAGATTAAAACTATGTGATGTTACTTGTCATATGTATTACTTTTTAGGCTTTCACCATGTGAATTTACCATGATGAAAGATCTTTTTGATAAGAATTATATGTTACAGAGGGTAAAAATTATTTTTATCAAAATATAGTGAAAATACATTTTTACTAATAAAAGCTTTGAAAAATGCATTTATTGGCAGCAAATGTAAATATTTTCTAACTCTTCATTTTTGCATGAAAAATTTAGAAATACACCTTGCGTGGAAAAAATCAGCAAAGTTTGCGAAGTTAATACAAAGATGTAGATTGTCTATCTGAAGTAAATTTTTATTTAAAACTTCTATGCTTTTACAATCTGGTTTTGCATTTTGTACACCAAAAATTTACCATACAAAAACACACCATTTGTGTTGGTATTCAATGTTTTTGTACTTTCAATAAAATTTTATGTAATCAAGTTGAATTGAAAGAATACTAGTTATTTTGATTTGCGTTTTTTAAGACAAAAAGCCCTTAAACATTGTTTAGTGCAAGGTTTTTTTTTTATTCTTATTATTTAAATCAGCTTGATCTTAATCATGATTTAAATCAACCACATATTAAAAAAAAAAAAAACATTGCTTTCACTCAACTTTTTAAAAATTTAGATCAAGGTATTTTGTAATAAATGTTATGTTTTGCATAAAATGCATTGGAAAATTTAGGTATGTGAGAGACTGAAAACCCAAAGTCGATGCTTTTGTAATTTAATTTAAATTAAAATCCTAATAGATTACCATAAGTATTTACCTATTAGAAAATATTTGTCTTTTGTGAATTTTAGAATTAATACAAAAAAAATGGAGACTTTCTGCAAAGATACAGAAAACTTAAAAAAGTATAGACCTTTCCAAAGTATTTTTATCTAAAATTTTCATTACAATATCTTTAGTTATTATTAACATGTAAATAACAAATTGTTCAATTTCCAATGCAGTTTATTTATAGAAAGATTTGGAAAATAAACTGTTGATAACTTTAAACATGTGCTATATCAATGTTTTAATGAAAGGTAACAATTAAACGTTTGATCCCTGACCTTTTTTCACTAATTTTGCATATCTATTGGTTCCACACTATGCAGGAAAATATTCAAATTCTTACACAGCATCAGCGTTTATAAAAGAGAAATGTTCCTCTGTAGTATACTACTTATAATTAAAGAGTAGGTTATTAGAATGCACAATAGGTCTGAAAGGATTAATTGTAAAAACTATTGTGAATGGAGAAATTTCCAATCAAAGTTGTTACTTAAAAAATAAAAAATGAGCGATATATATTGGATTAAATCGAATAAAAGTTAGATTTCTGAGTGTTTCTGTCATTTTTATTTTGAGAATATATGTAACAGAAGGTAAAAATTTGTGGCATAGCAAAAATTTCCAATAATATTCATAGGTTCTATAAAAGTATACATGGAAAATTAAATAAGGTAGATTTTTAAAATCTTGATAAGACAAGCACATTTTTGTAAATTTAATGGGATTTTGTATATTAAGTGTTAGAAGTAATAATTGAGCTTTATTAATAAAATATATTTTTATAAAAATTTTGAAAACATACATAATAAAATCTTTGAAAAAATGCCTCTGTTGGCAGTAAGTGTGAATATTTTAAAACATTTCATATATTTATAATTAATTTAGTGGCACACATAAATATTGTAAGTACCAAATTCGGCATTTCATTTAGTTTCTATAAAACATTACTGATTTTTGCCATTTTGAGGATTTTTTTTACAGCTTGAATTATTTTCTTTAAACCTAAAATGCTGAAAGTTTATAAGGTAAGTACTAAAAAGATATGTGAAAGCATAGATAATTGATGACATTGTACAGCCTATTTTATATATATATTTGCAACACAGATGATGCACTTTAGTGTTGGGCAATGACAAGATGCATCAATTCTCTCAATTGTATGGACATCTCGAGTGTGTTAGTTGTTTCTCAATGCTGTCAGTCTATAAACTGTTATTTCTATCTGATTCTCTCTCTGATTTTAAGTCATAATATCTCAGTGAAATGGCTTTTCCCATCTTTTTTGTTATTAATTAAAATATGAGGAAGCAGAGTGTTTATGATTCAGGCTATAGGGGCTTTCGAGATACAGTTCTAGCTTTGGGTTTTTTCCCCCTTTAATCTCTAACTTTTTCTGGTTTTATCAACCTGGATTGACTGCCCGCAATGTATTTATCCTATAGTTGTAGGCATATGCATTTTCTATAGATACTTTTTTTATCAGCATTTGCACAGTTTCTTCCAGCAGTTTTCCAGTTTATCCTCCCATTCCTGTTTATATACACCTTAACACATAATGTTATACATTTTGGATTGCATTTAGAGCAGATAATCTGAATCTGATGCATATGCACCGGGAGGCATAGTCTCTGGATACAGTATAGCTTTGGGGGGTTTATTTTCTTTCTTTTCTCCCTAATTTCTTCTGGTTTTATGACCTTGGGTTGCTACCCACAGTGAATTTATCCTACAATTGACAATGTTGTAGGCTTATGCATTTTTTGTAGGTACCCTGTTTTTTTAGCGTTTGCATCATTTCTTCCAGCAGCCCTCCTCCTTACTTCTATAGATTTTATTTTTCATCTCACTCCTCTTTCCTTTTCTCTGTTATCAAGATGCTGACAGCTTAGCTCCTCCTTACCCTTATATATATTTTTAATATTATCTTTACCCTTTACTCCACTCTGTTTCTGGGGTATTCGAAACGAGTACCATTAGGTTGTCCTCCTTAAATGTACCTTTACTTTTGCGGTAGGAGTCTTAGTTTCTCAGATATGAAGGGCTTTTGCCCCTTATTTTCAAATTTACTCCTTTCTCTCCTTTATATTTTTTTCTATGCTGGGTTTTTACCTTTTGAGGCTCATAGTCCTATGCCCTATCTTTCCCTAATTTTCTGTTTTATTTGGACAACATTTGTAAGCTTTAGCAGATTTTTGTCCCCACCACCATATGGTACTTTTGTTATTTGTATGTTGTTTGTACACATAATATTTCTTGGTTTTCTTGTCTTCTAATTATTCAATTTTTATGCAACTTTCATCATTGTACCTGTAGTCATTACTTCCCATCTTCTACAGTAGAAGACACTCAGTATTCCCTTTTTATTATCTTACCAGTATCTGTCCTCCTGCTAGTTCTACTTGCATCTGGCTTTATTGACTTTGCATTTCCCCCCCCCCCACCTTTATTTTAGTTCTCATTCTCCCCGCTAGAGGGCCCTCTCTTTCTTGCGCTTAATAAAAACATAAGATCACAGTTGGTTCTTAGAACATACAGTAATAAACATTATCATCAAAATAAGTAAGAAACAAATGTGATCTTAAATGTTTTTTAAAAAATGCGCAGAGGGTACCCTCTATCGGGGAATATGCAAGATCAATAATGCAAGATGCTAATAGAACTAGCAAAATAAAGGCCAGATACTGGAAAGATAATAAAAAGGAAAGAATGAGTTTCCGCTACTGCAGAAGATGTAAAGTGATGTGTAGGACGAAAAGATTACAGGTACAAAGATGAAAGTTGCATAAATAGAAAACAAGAAATACTATGTATACAAATAACAAAAGTGCCACATGGTGGTGGGGGCAAAAATCTGCTAAAGCTTACAAACGCCGTCCAAATGAAACAGAAATTTAGGGAAATATAGAGCATAGGCCCATGAGCCTAAAAAGGTTAAAACCCAGCATAGAAAAAATATAAAGGAGTCAAGGGGGTAAATTTGAAAATAAGGGGCAAAAGCCCTTACTACCTCAGAAACTAAGACCCCTATCGAAAAAATAAAGGCATATTTAAGGAGTACAACCAAACGGTACTTGTTTCGGATACCCCAGAAATACAATGGAATGAAGGGTAAAGATAATGTTAAAAATATATATAAGGGTAAGGAGGGGCTAAGCTCTCAGGGTTGTGATAGCGGGGAAAAAAAGAAACGGAAGAAAAGAGGAGTGAGATAAAAATAAAATCTATAGAAGGAGGGAGGGGGGGGGGCTGCTGGAAGAAACGAGGCAAACACTGAAAAAAGGGGTACCTAGAAAATGCATATGCCTACAATTGTCAATTGTAGGATAAATTCACTGTGGGCAGCGACCCAAGGTAATAAAACCAGAAGAAATTAGGGAGAAAAGAAAGAAAATAAATCTCCCAAATATAGTACTGTATCCCGAAAATATGCCTCCCGATGCATACGCATCACGTTATCTGCTTCAAATGCATTTCAAAATGCATAACATTGTGTTTTAAAGTGTTTAAAAACATGTGTTGTGAATGCGTTTAAAAAAGCGATGCGTGTAAAAAGTGTTTAAAACTACACCTCACGAACACATTATTTAGCACCAGGAGTAAAACATGTTTTACCACACGAGAACACTTGGAAACACATTATGAACGCATTTTATGCGTGCAAAAGTCGGCCCGTTTTTGTGTTAGTTTTGCGTTCTGTATTGTGTTGCCGGGATTTGCAGTGTACGTCACAAATTGAAAGATGAAAAATACTGGTTCTCTAACTATATCGGATCCTTGTAAAAAGGATTTTGATACTGCTATTAATACAATATCCAAAGGACTGGCAAATTCTGAGAAAGTATGTCAAAATGGTAAGTTCAGTTTTGATGTTATTATTTTTATGCCATAAATTTATTTACACTTGTCTTAAGATATTTTATTTGAAAGATTGTGCTAATTTTATCTAAGAAATTATCTTAAAAATATACAGTGGATAGCGGATTATCATGCAGTCATTACGCATCATGCTCGATTAATCGACACATCTTCTTCACACTTTTACGCTAAATCTGGCATCTAGTTACTTATTGTGCCAAAAACGTAAACATGTAAACTGAGATTTCGATTTTTAAGTTTGTTTTATTTCTATTCTTTTTACATTTACTTTTAATATTTTAGTTATTTATGTTGTTTATATTATCGGCACTACTCTATTATCCCGTCGACCACTTTTCATAACAAAAAACTATCGCCAAACTGTAACGCCAAATTAGCGGGAGAACGTTGCCATTAGAATATCAAAATAAATAAATAAATAAAACATAAGAATTTAAGGACACAATTGTTATTTTAATTAATGAAATAACTAATATATCAGTAAAACATAATGAAAAATACACGCAAATGTCTAATTAAAACCACTTGATGGCATAACAAACACATATGATGCTTCTGACATCAAGTAAATGGGACTGCATTTTTGGCGTTTAATCTTACAGTTTGGCGATAGTTTTTTGTTATGAAAAGTGGTCGACGGGATAATAGAGTAGTACCATATTCTTTTTAATTACAGACAGCTGTGTGTTTTCATTTTCTTTAAAATGTTCCTATCAATATATCCCCCCGTTTGTTAGATAGTATATAGATTTCATACAGTTTGACATTTTTTCCAGACTGATTGAAAAAGTGTTCTAGCGGGGTGTCGAACCCAAGACCTTTGACTTCAATTGCCAACGCCCTGCCTATTGAGCTACCCTGGACCTACAACCAGCCGACACAATTTACTCAGATAACCCACTTCGGAATAGCATTTGGTCTGTCATGTAGAAAATTCAACAGAATATTTCATATTTTTTAAGTTATTTTCATAATGTCAACTATATATATCATGAGAGACGGTAGTTTCTCGAGTGACGCAGCAATAAAACCGAAAACCGAATGCTTAAAACCGAAGATTTCCGTCACTCCATATATACACCTAGTTTGAGTTCAAAGGAAAAGCGAAAAGCCGACATTTAATATCTCAGCAAATATGAGGTACATCGTTTTGATTTTTTGACAGCTGTCTTATATCTCCGGTCTAACTCTATCCTGAAATTTATAGATTTCTACATGCAGTAGATTTTAAGATCTGGAAATCCATTTTTAAGTAAAATGGGAAGTTTTTCGCTCTGCATGTAATGGTGTCATGGTGTAAGACAACGTATCTCGAAAACCGCCCGAAGGATTTTTTTAAAATTAATATATGATACTAATCGGTTTTATATGAAGTGAATCCACCTATCCGCTTAAATAGGAAAACTCTAGTTTCTTATATAATCCGATTTAAAAAAAAGGGACTATTTTCTTAAGCCAAGCTGTACAAATGCAATAGAGTATTCACTACCTTCTTCCGCCGGGAATTGCAGTTAAAAATTGATGTACGGTTGCCGTTATCAATAAAGCTTGTGACCGGGCTAATTATTTAGATTTTTTTAAAGGCAAAAACAATGAATTATATACTCTAAACATGTAAAACATATGTATTAAATTCAATTGGGGTTTATATGTTTTCTCTTTTTGTTACAAAGAAATAATTTCAGATTTTAAACATGCATATAATCGAAAAATTATTTCGATTCCTTTTTCAAAATGAGGAAATATTTTTTAATTACATGTATTCAATTTTACTGCTAAATATAATAAATCTTTCATTTTCTAATGATAAAATATTTTTCATTTCTTTGTTTCTTTCGCAACGAAGACAACCAACCAACTATTATCGTATCAATGCGCGAAGCACAAATTAGCGAGTGTTTGAAGCACGGAACAAACAGCTTTGTCTTTTACCAGTTCAACAATTCGGAAAAAATAAACACCGGAATAATTCAAAGATGTTGTACTTACTATTAGATATTTTGTTTATTTATTCATTGTTGTTTTATTTTATTTTCCTTGTTGGTTCTTATAAAAATTTTCGTTTTGGAGAGATGCTTTGTTGGGCAACTCCCAGTTAGATGTATTTATGGCTTTAAAATATTACTTTTATGTTATTTTGTAAAAGAAAATGCAGAAAGTTAGTTCTGAATTAAGTGTTTTATGTTATACAATGGATAAATAAGTTCTTAATTACTTTAAATCCAGAGTTTGAAAAGTAAACAAATAGCTTTTTTTTTTTTTTTCTCATTGCATTCAGGGGTCGATGCAGGTTTTTTTTCTTGGGGCCCATTTTGTGAAAAGTAAAGGTTGTTTTTGTGAAATTATTATATTTTTGTGAAAAATAACATTTTGTAACGAAAGTTGAAATCGATTTAATCAAATTCGAACCAAGCATTAATAAACAAAACCTGTTTTAAATCCTTTTGCGGAAGTTTTCCTCTCTGGTAAACTTGTTTGTTTACAAATTACACATTTTAAAACATCACAAAATAATAAATAGTAAGTTTTTATGGAATAGAATTTTGTGAAGGGGCCCATTTTATCAAATTGATTTTTGTGAAGGAGCCTATTTTATTAAATAGATTTTTGTGAAGGGGCCCTAAATAGGCCCCAAATTTTTCCTGGATCGACCCCAGGCATTACCTTATTGCATTCATATTGCCAGTATTATTACATTATCATTTTTTTTTCTCATTACATTTACAAACAGTTGTGTGACAAACTTCTATCTTCATGAATGTTTTGCATTTACTTTATATTAAATTTTCACATTCATTTTTTAATAAGCTTGTTAAATAGTTTTCGAGCACTATATTGTTTCAATGTCAAATGTTATATTAAAAATTATTAAAAAATACAGTAAAAAAATTGCTATTTGTTCGCGAAACATAAGAATATAATCATTTTAACCCACATAGATTTTTTTAGCTCTAAAATATTACTATACAATGAATAAATAAGTTCTTATTTACTTTAAATTCAGAGTTTAAAAAGTAAACAAATAGCTATATTATTTTTCAATTTTTCTATCATTTACCTGTGACTTTAAAAATCATTTAAAATTACTAATTTAGAGGTCTGAAATTCCTTATATGTGCTTAAATCACAGAAAAAATACAACTTTAGTAAGTAAATTGCAGGGCTCTGTTTAAGAAGAATTAAGAACACCTTTAAAGGATCCTTCACAATTTTTTTTAATCTTAAAACAGTATCCTTCACATTTTTTTTCATTTTAAAACAGGTTATTTCACATTTCTTTTCATATTAAAACAGGACACTTCACAAAACTTTTTCCTACCAAAAATTAACTCTTCACAAATTTAATCATCTTAAACTTTTCCCAATTTTTGTATAAAATACTGTTTACTGTTGACTGTAATAAGTGTTTGTTCTTCAAAGTAAATTCTGAAAATTTATTAAATTTCAACTGCTGCTAATACATTTAATTTTTTGATTACAACTTACATAAATATCAGTATTTTACATAGGGTTTCTTGTACAGTGGTGTATTTTGAAAACATATAGAAGAAAGAAAAAAAATTTTTAGAGAAAACCACTGTTAATTATTTCGCAATGTTTTTTAATAGTCAGATCTTATAAATTAAGTGTTGGTGAGTGCAAAGTTTGAAATTGTCTGAATATGTTGAAAACAACATAGGGCTCTAAAACTATTTACTTGCATAAGTTTATTAAAAATGAATTTGAAAAATTAATATACAGTAACAGCAAAACATGCATGAAGCTTCACAAACAGCTATAGACCATCAAAGTATCAAATAAAATGAAAATTTTGAAATGGAGAACCATCAATTCAAAATAAATAAAAAACAATAAATAAATAAACAAAATACCTGGGGAAGGGGGGGGGGAGTATTTTATCTATTATAAATTGCAGCTTGTATTTTCAAACAATTTGGAAGGGCAGAAAAAATTTTATCATTTAAAATATTTAAAAAAATAATACCTTCTAAACTAGAATTTTATTATCAATTTTATAGATGATTTTCTTTGGACGATTACTCTCTATGAGAGAAAAGTTCTACTTTTTGCATTTGTTCGCCACAGTATATTTTGTTGTTTTTCAGCCAGTCTATAGAATTCTTTGCAGGAGTGCGGTTTTCAACAGGCATGTGATGTAGATGTAGCATTGGCCATATATAGGACACTATTCGATTGCAAATTTGGAAGAAGTTTTTTCAACACTCATTTTTGGAAGTTTTCGTCATTTGCACGGGATTGTCACCCCTTTTTATCGACGCTTTATACAGTAGTTGAGCATCCGTAAGGAAACACGTTTCCTCATTTTTACGCACGAGTTAAGACCTTGTACAGCTAAGTACATGGCCGTTAAAGTTTTTTTCCCGTAAATAGTTAATAACTTTCTCCTTTTAATTCGATGTTATTCGTTTTTGGGTAAAGGTGAAAATAGGCACTCGCCAATCACCACTCGGCAATAAAACTTGAAAAACTGACTTGAAAAATATGGAGAAAACCGACCAAATGCAGGATTTTCTGATTTTCTTTTTTTCCCCATGTCCGTTTGACAAAATTCATGATTTTCCTCGCCAGATTGACGAAAATAGTGATTTTTCTGCACCAGATCGATGAAATTAATAATTTTACTGCACTAGATTGGCGAAATTTATGATTTTTACGCGCCGATTAAAGAAATTCGTGATTTTTATGTGCCCGTTCAGCAAAATTTCTGATTTTTACATGCAGTTCAACAAATTTTTTTATCTTTATGTGCCCCGTTGACAAAATTTGTGATTTTTACATGCCTGATCGACTAAATTCATCATTTTTATATGCCCGATGGATGAAATTAATGATTTTTACATGCCGATCAATGAATTTCTTGATCTTTATGTGCCTGTTTGACAAAATTCGTGATTTTCATGCACCGATAAACAAAATTCATGATTTTTACATCTGTGTTCGACAAAATTTATGATCTCCCCCTCCCTGATCCACAAAATTCTTGTTTTTGCTGTGCCTGATTATTGAAACTCATCATTTTTACACACCCGATCGACAAAATTCATGATTTTTACACACCGATCAACGAAGTTCAAGATTTTTATGCATTTGATCACCGAAATTCATGATTTTTTTCATGCTCGATCGACGAAATTTCATTTTTCTGAACCTGATCGAAGAAATTATTGATTTTTATGCAAACGTTTGATGAAATTTGTGATTTTTATGCACCTATTTGATGAACTTGTGATTTTTAACCACCCACTTGATGAATTCGTGATTTCTATGCGACTACTCTACGAACTGGTAATTTTTAAGCGTCCGTTCTACAAAATTCATGATTTTTTCGTGCCTAATCTATGAAATTCATAATTTTTACGCACCGATTGATGATTTTTATGTGCCTGATTCATAAATTTCTTGATTTTTATGCATCCGTTTGATGAAATTAATGATTTTCATGTGCCGATCAAGGAATTTCTTGGTTTTTATGTATCTATTTGATGAAATACGTAATTTTTATGCGATCGATAAACAAAATTCAAAATTTTTACGTCCCCGATTGACAAAATTTATGATCTCCCCCTCTCTGATCCACAAAATTCATGTTTTTGCTGTGCCTGATTATTGAAACTCATCATTTTTACACACCCGATCGACAAAATTCATGATTTTTACACACCGATCAACGAAGTTCAAGATTTTTATGCACTTGACCACCGAAATTCATGATTTTTTTCATGCTCGATCGACGAAATTTCATTTTTCTGAACCTGATCGAAGAAATTATTGATTTTTATGCAAACGTTTGATGAAATTTGTGATTTTTATGCACCTACTTGATGAACTTGTGATTTTTAACCACCCACTTGATGAATTCGTGATTTCTATGCGACTACTCTACGAATTGGTAATTTTTATGCGTCCGTTCTACAAAATTCATGATTTTTTCGTGCCTAATCGATGAAATTCATAATTTTTATGCACCGATTGATGATTTTTATGTACCTGATTCATAAATTTCTTGATTTTTATGCATGCGTTTGATGAAATTAATGATTTTCATGTGCCGATCAAGGAATTTCTTGGTTTTTATGTATCTATTTGATGAAATACATGATTTTTATGCGATCGATAAACAAAATTCAAGATTTTTACGTGCCCGATTGACAATATATATATGATCCCCCCTCCCCCGATCGACAAAAGTCATGTTTTTTCTGTTCTCGATTGATGAAATTCACAGATTTTTACATACCCGATCAACGAAATTCATGATTTTTAAATACACTATCAACGAAATTCTTGATTTTTTCATGCCCGATTGACGAAATTAATGATAATGTCCATGCCCCAATTTGACCCCCCCAAGGGGGTACTTTCTAAATTTTGCTGATACTCCTCATGTTATATATTGTTGGAAGGGTCTGTGACTGTTTAATCATATTATGCATGTCCTGTGTCCACACCCCCACTTTGCCCCCCAAGAGGGTACTTTTTGAAATTTTGCACAACCCCTCATGTGATATATCATTGGAAAGGTCTGTGACCGCTTAGTCATATAATGCATCTCTGGTGTCCATCCCCCCACTTTGCCCCCTCCCCCCCAAGGTGGGTACTTTTTAAAATTTTGCACAACCCCTCATGTGATATATCATTGGAAAGGTCTGTGACCGCTTAGTCATATAATGCATCTCTGGTGTCCATCCCCCCACTTTGCCCCCTCCCCCCCAAGGTGGGTACTTTTTAAAATTTTGCGCACACCCCTCATGTGATATATCGTTGGAAAGGTCTGTGATCGCTTAGTCATATTATGCATCTCTGGTGTCCATCCCCCCAATTTGCCCCCCCCCCCAAGGTGGGTACTTTTTAAAATTTTGCACACACCCTTCATGTGATATATTGTTGGAAAGGTCTGAGACTGTTTAATCATATTATGCATCTCCTGTGTTCACACCCTCACTTTGCCCCCCCAAGGGGGTACTTTTTGAAATTTTGCACAACCCGTCATGTGATATATCGTTGGAAAGGTCTGTGACCGCTTAGTCATATCATGCATCTCTGGTGTCCATCCTCCCACTTTGCCCCCCTCAAGGCGGGTACTTTTTAAAATTTTGCACAAACCCTTCATGTGATATATTGTTGGAAAGGTCTGTGACTGTTTTATCATATTATGCATCTCCTGTGTCCATACCCCCACTTTGCCCCCCCCAAGGGGGTACTTTTTGAAATTTTGCACAACCCCTCATGTGATATATCGTTGGAAAGTTCTGTGACCGCTTAGTCATATTATGCATCTCTGGTGTCCATCCCCCGACTTTGCCCCCTCCGCCCCAAGGTGGGTACTTTTCGAAATTTTGCACAACCCGTCATGTGATATATCGTTGGAAAGGTCTGTGACCGCTTAGTCATATTATGCATCTCTGGTGTCCATCACCCCACTTTGCCCTCCTAGAGGCGGGTACTTTTTAAAATTTTGCACACACCCTTCATGTGATATATTGTTGGAAAGGTCTGAGACTGTTTAATCATATTATGCATCTCCTGTGTTCACACCCCCACTTTGCACCCCCAAGGGGGTACTTTTTGAAATTTTGCACAACCCGTCATGTGATATATCGTTGGAAAAGTCTGTGACCGCTTTGTCATATCATGCATCTCTGGTGTCCATCCTCCCACTTTGCCCCCCCCCAAGGGGGTACTTTTTAAAATTTTGCACACACCCTTCATGTGATATATTGTTGGAAGGGTCTGTGACTGTTTAATCATATTATGCATCTCCTGTGTCCACACCCCCACTTTGACCCCCAAGAGGGTACTTTTTGAAATTTTGCACAACCCCTCATGTGATATATCGTTGGAAAGGTCTGTGACCGCTTAGTCATATTATGCATCTCTGGTGTCCATCCCCCCACTTTGTTCCCCCCCCCCCCAAGGAGGGTACTTTTTAAAATTTTGCACACACCCACATGTGATATATCGTTGGAAAGGTCTGTGACCGCTTAGTCATATTATGCATCTCTGGTGTCCATCCCCCCACTTTGCCCCCCCCAAGGTGGGTACTTTTTAAAATTTTGCACACACCCTTCATGTGATATATTGTTGGAAAGGTCTGAGACTGTTTAATCATATTATGCATCTCCTGTGTTCACACCCTCACTTTGCCCCCCCAAGGGGGTACTTTTTGAAATTTTGCACAACCCGTCATGTGATATATCGTTGGAAAGTTCTGTGACCGCTTAGTCATATCATGCATCTCTGGTGTCCATCCTCCCACTTTGCCCCCTCAAGGCGGGTACTTTTTAAAATTTTGCACAAACCCTTCATGTGATATATTGTTGGAAAGGTCTGTGACTGTTTTATCATATTATGCATCTCCTGTGTCCATACCCCCACTTTGCCCCCCCAAGGGGGTACTTTTTGAAATTTTGCACAACCCCTCATGTGATATATCGTTGGAAAGTTCTGTGACCGCTTAGTCATATTATGCATCTCTGGTGTCCATCCCCCCACTTTGCCCCCTCCCCCCAAGGTGGGTACTTTTCGAAATTTTGCACAACCCGTCATGTGATATATCGTTGGAAAGGTCTGTGACCGCTTAGTCATATTATGCATCTCTGGTGTCCATCACCCCACTTTGCCCTCCTAGAGGCGGGTACTTTTTAAAATTTTGCACACACCCTTCATGTGATATATTGTTGGAAAGGTCTGAGACTGTTTAATCATATTATGCATCTCCTGTGTTCACACCCCCACTTTGCCCCCCCAAGGGGGTACTTTTTGAAATTTTGCACAACCCGTCATGTGATATATCGTTGGAAAGGTCTGTGACCGCTTAGTCATATCATGCATCTCTGGTGTCCATCCTCCCACTTTTCCCCCCTCAAGGCGGGTACTTTTTAAAATTTTGCACAAACCCTTCATGTGATATATTGTTGGAAAGGTCTGTGACTGTTTTATCATATTATGCATCTCCTGTGTCCATACCCCCACTTTGCCCCCCCAAGGGGGTACTTTTTGAAATTTTGCACAACCCCTCATGTGATATATCGTTGAAAAGTTCTGTGACCGCTTAGTCATATCATGCATCTCAGGTGTCCATCCTCCCACTTTGCCCCCTCAAGGCGGGTACTTTTTAAAATTTTGCACAAACCCTTCATGTGATATATTGTTGGAAAGGTCTGTGACTGTTTTATCATATTATGCATCTCCTGTGTCCATACCCCCACTTTGCCCCCCCAAGGGGGTACTTTTTGAAATTTTGCACAACCCCTCATGTGATATATCGTTGGAAAGTTCTGTGACCGCTTAGTCATATTATGCATCTCTGGTGTCCATCCCCCCACTTTGCCCCTCCCCCCCAAGGTGGGTACTTTTCGAAATTTTGCACAACCCGTCATGTGATATATCGTTGGAAAGGTCTGTGACCGCTTAGTCATATTATGCATCTCTGGTGTCCATCACCCCACTTTGCCCTCCTAGAGGCGGGTACTTTTTAAAATTTTGCACACACCCTTCATGTGATATATTGTTGGAAAGGTCTGAGACTGTTTAATCATATTATGCATCTCCTGTGTTCACACCCCCACTTTGCCCCCCCAAGGGGTACTTTTTGAAATTTTGCACAACCCGTCATGTGATATATCGTTGGAAAGGTCTGTGACCGCTTAGTCATATCATGCATCTCTGGTGTCCATCCTCCCACTTTGCCCCCCTCAAGGCGGGTACTTTTTAAAATTTTGCACAAACCCTTCATGTGATATATTGTTGGAAAGGTCTGTGACTGTTTTATCATATTATGCATCTCCTGTGTCCATACCCCCACTTTGCCCCCCCAAGGGGGTACTTTTTGAAATTTTGCACAACCCCTCATGTGATATATCGTTGGAAAGTTCTGTGACCGCTTAGTCATATTATGCATCTCTGGTGTCCATCCTCCCACTTTGCCCCCCTCAAGGCGGGTACTTTTTAAAATTTTGCACACACCCTTCATGTGATATATTGTTGGAAGGGTCTGTGACTGTTTAATCATATTATGCATCTCCTGTATCCATCCCCCCACTTTGCCCCACCCCCCAAGGTGGGTACTTTTTAAAATTTTGCACACACCCTTCATGTGATATATTGTTGGAAAGGTCTGAGACTGTTTAATCATATTTTGCATCTCCTGTGTTCACACCCTCAATTTGCCCCCCCAAGGGGGTACTTTTTGAAATTTTGCACAACCCGTCATGTGATATATCGTTGGAAAGGTCTGTGACCGCTTAGTCATATCATGCATCTCTGGTGTCCATCCTCCCACTTTGCCCCCCTCAAGGCGGGTACTTTTTAAAATTTTGCACAAACCCTTCATGTGATATATTGTTGGAAAGGTCTGTGACTGTTTTATCATATTATGCATCTCCTGTGTCCATACCCCCACTTTGCCCCCCCAAGGGGGTACTTTTTGAAATTTTGCAGAACCCCTCATGTGATATATCGTTGGAAAGTTCTGTGACCGCTTAGTCATATTATGCATCTCTGGTGTCCATCCCCCGACTTTGCCCCCTCCCCCCAAGGTGGGTACTTTTCGAAATTTTGCACAACCCGTCATGTGGTATATCGTTGGAAAGGTCTGTGACCGCTTAGTCATATTATGCATCTCTGGTGTCCATCACCCCACTTTGCCCTCCTAGAGGCGGGTACTTTTTAAAATTTTGCACACACCCTTCATGTGATATATTGTTGGAAAGGTCTGTGACTGTTTTATCATATTATGCATCTCCTGTGTCCATACCCCCACTTTGTCCCCCCAAGGGGGTACTTTTGAAATTTTGCACAACCCCTCATGTGATATATCGTTGGAAAGTTCTGTGACCGCTTAGTCATATTATGCATCTCTGGTGTCCATCCCCCACTTCCCCCCCCCCCCAAGGTGGGTACCTTTTAAAATTTTGCACACACCCTTCATGTGATATATTGTTGGAAAGGTCTGTGACTGTTTTATCATATTATGCATCTCCTGTGTCCATACCCCCACTTTGCCCCCCCCAAGGGGGTACTTTTTGAAATTTTGCACAACCCATCAAGTGATATATCGTTGGAAAGGTCTGTGACCGCTTAGTCATATTATGCATCTGTGGTGTCCATCCCCCCACTTTGCCCCCCCAAGGCGGGTACTTTTTAAAATTTTGCACACACCCTTCATGTGATATATTGTTGGAAGGGTCTGTGACTGTTTAATCATATTATGCATCTCCTGTGTCCACACCCCCACTTGCCCCCCAAGGGGGTACTTTTTGAAATTTTGCACAACCCATCAAGTGATATATCGTTGGAAAGGTGTGTGACCGCTTAGTCATATTATGCATCTGTGGTGTCCATCCCCCCACTTTGCCCCCCCAAGGCGGGTACTTTTTAAAATTTTGCACAAACCCTTCATGTGATATATTGTTGGAAAAGTCTGTGACTGTTTTATCATATTATGCATCTCCTGTGTCCATACCCCCACTTTGCCCCCCCCCAAGGGGGTACTTTTTGAAATTTTGCACAACCCATCAAGTGATATATCGTTGGAAAGGTGTGTGACCGCTTAGTCATATTATGCATCTGTGGTGTCCATCCCCCCACTTTGCCCCCCCAAGGCGGGTACTTTTTAAAATTTTGCACAAACCCTTCATGTGATATATTGTTGGAAAGGTCTGTGACTGTTTTATCATATTATGCATCTCCTGTGTCCATACCCCCACTTTGCCCCCCCCAAGGGGGTACTTTTTGAAATTTTGCACAACCCATCAAGTGATATATCGTTGGAAAGGTCTGTGACCGCTTAGTCATATTATGCATCTGTGGTGTCCATCATCCCACTTTGCCCCCCCAAGGCGGGTACTTTTTAAAATTTTGCACACACCCTTCATGTGATATATTGTTGGAAGGGTCTGTGACTGTTTAATCATATTATGCATCTCCTGTGTCCACACCCCCACTTGCCCCCCAAGAGGGTACTTTTTGAAATTTTGCACAACCCCTCATGTGATATATCGTTGGAAAGGTCTGTGACCGCTTAGTCATATTATGCATCTCTGGTGTCCATCCCCCCCCCAAGGGGGTACTTTTTGAAATTTTGCACAACCCGTCATATGATATACCGTTGGAAAGGTCTGTGACCGCTTAGTCATATTATGCATCTCTGGTGTCCATCCCCCCACTTTGCCCCCCTCAAGGTGGGTACTTTTTAAAATTTTGCACAAACCCTTCATGTGATATATTGTTGGAAAGGTCTGTGACTGTTTTATCATATTATGCATCTCCTGTGTCCATACCCCCACTTTGTCCCCCCAAGGGGGTACTTTTTGAAATTTTGCACAATCCGTCATGTGATATATCGTTGGAAAGGTCTGTGACCGCTTAGTCATATCATGCATCTCTGGTGTCCATCCTCCCACTTTGCCCCCCTCAAGGCGGGTACTTTTTAAAATTTTGCACACACCCTTCATGTGATATATTGTTGGAAAGGTCTGAGATTGTTTAATCATATTATGCATCTCCTGTGTCCACACCCCCACTTTGCCCCCCCCCCGAACAGGGTATTTTTTGAAATTTTGCACAACCCCTCTGTGACCACTTAATTAGATTATGCACCTCCGGTGTCCATCCCCCCACTTTGCCCCCTCCAGGGGGGTACTTTTTAAATTTTGCTGACACTCCTCGTTATATATTCTTGGAAAGGTCTGTGACCACTTAGTCATATTATGCATCTCCAGTATCCACCCCCCCCACTTTGTCCCTCGCACTAGGGGGGTACTTTTTAAAATTTTGCACACACCCCTCATGTGATATATTGTTTAAAAGGTCTGTGACCACTTAATCGTATTATTCAGCACGGCAGCTATACGGTGCCGCAGGCAGCGGGAACCCGAGCTGGAGGTTCGTTCGGTTAGAGGTTTATACTATTCGATGTGCAAATTAAGGTATTATCCGGTGTATGCATAGCACGACCGGTATACGGTGCCGGAGGCAGCAGGGACCTGGGTTGTTGGTTCGTTCGGTTATAGGTTTATACTATTCCATGTGGAAATTAAGGGATTGTCATACAAATGGAGAATTCAGTTAGATTCGAGGCCCTGATGTAAATTGAAGGCCCACTATCGGGCGAAGCCACTAAGTTTTATTCTTATAAATTTATACCCTAATGCTTAATTGCGACTGAAAGAAATTTTCATCAATAACCGCTTAAAAGTAATGATATCAATACAAAAACCCTTAACGGGTTAAAAGTTGTGACGCAGCACTTTCTTTTGGCTCTAAGAATTTCAAATATGGGTCTTAAAAGTAATGATATCAAATTTAAGTGACGCTATGTTAATTTTTTTTAAATCATCATTTTCTTTTTAGTTTTATTTATATTCACAGGTGCAATTATTATTTTAACATGAAAAAATATGTAAAATTTATTCGCTGATGCTTTTTCATTCAGATCTCTCAGGAATTCAAAATATGGGTTTTAAAAGAAATGATATCAAAATTTGAGTAACACCTTGACGTGAATTTAGTAGGATTGTTTTAAAATTCAATTTAAATTATTTTTCGTTTGTCTTCTAAAGTATATTTACACATACAAACAATACTTTTAATTTTATAATACACTGTTAAATATATTACTTTCACTGAGCCTATATTATGTATTGAAATGTATTTATTTCAATAAACTGATTTATGTTTTGTGCCACGCTATCCAAAATCATAAGTAAAATTTATGTAAATGATTATTTTGCGTCATATTATCCACTTACATACATTTCCCTTTGTTTGGATAATATGACGCAAAATAATCATTTACATAAATTTTACTTATGATTTTGGATAGCGTGGCACAAAACATAAATCAGTTTATTGAAATAAATACATTTCAATACATAATATAGGCTCAGTGAAAGTAATATATTTAACAGTGTATTATAAAATTAAAAGTATTGTTTGTATGTGTAAATATACTTTAGAAGACAAACGAAAAATAATTTAAATTGAATTTTAAAACAATCCTACTAAATTCACGTCAAGGTGTCACTCAAATTTTGATATCATTTCTTTTAAAACCCATATTTTGAATTCCTGAGAGATCTGAATGAAAAAGCATCAGCGAATAAATTTTACATATTTTTTCATGTTAAAATAATAATTGCACCTGTGAATATAAATAAAACTAAAAAGAAAATGATGATTTAAAAAAAATTAACATAGCGTCACTTAAATTTGATATCATTACTTTTAAGACCCATATTTGAAATTCTTAGAGCCAAAAGAAAGTGCTGCGTCACAACTTTTAACCCGTTAAGGGTTTTTGTACTGATATATATATTCAGGCTATATTACCATTCACAGACATTAACAACAAATTTCACATATAAAAAAGCCAATGTAGATGTTATTTACAAAGATATACGTTACTTTCCTCCAAACAGAAGAAGTCAGTCCTTTTAAAAACATTTATATGTGCTAAAAAAATATTTTCGCCCATCGTCTCGGGCATCCTCAGTTTTACAGATCTTCATCATCGCCTCTTGATGTCATTCTAACTTTCCCGGTTTTTCAAAATGTAACAGATAGCGCCATCTATTGTCTATTGTTGCATGCATAAGATCATTGCAAGTCTCTGTTTTTTCTGTATCTATTTCAATGGCTTCACGCATACAACAAATTAAATTATGCTTTAACAAACAACTCTTTTATGTGACGAAACCTGTCACTCCGCGAATCTTCGGAACCACACACGCGCGCGTACTAATGCAACATCATCACCTGGCAACTGCTATGCAAGACGTAACATGAGTAGGCATAATTCGTCTTGCGTAAACGAAACGTCCTTCTTACTGGAGGGGGCGTGCTGTGGCGACGCTATGTCGCACGGACAGTATAAAATGAGTCAATGAGTTCAATAGAACCAACAAGCCAACGTTGCCAGCCATAAAGTGAGCCAACGATAAAAATACCAGCGAGACACGGAATTAGGCAAAGTAGCACAAAATGGTTGGGCCAATGTTGGCTAATTGTTGGTTAATTGTCGGCCCAGTGTAAGAAATTATTCACCTTGCCGTACCATTAGCCTACGAATCAATTCAGAATATTGCTCAGATACGCTCCAAATTAGAGGGATCTCGGCATCTACCACCTCCAACACTACCATTACCAATCTTATCATTTCCCAACGATTTCTACAAACTGCCAGCGATGGACCAACAACTTGTGCTACTTGGGAGACTTTTGTCCGGTGCTATACTACTCGTCTACTGTTCCGGGGATCCTGGTTTAATCCTTGGCATCTCCTCACATTTCATCTCAACAATTTCATATTCTGCATTGGCGCAACGAAAGGGATATTTAAGGATTAAAACCTCGCTTAAAAACTGATAAGATGCAACCAAAAGTCATTGCGTTGATATAAATATATGATGTATAAAAGAAAAGGCATAAGTTAAAAATTTTTAGCGTACAACTGTTTCAAAACTTATATGAACCTCTTCTTCAATGCAAAATGAATGGCAGAGAAAACGGGAAACAATAGCAGCAAAATGCACGTGTAACTGCTGTTGCTTCTCACACCTATTCTTTTATTTCAATATTAATATTGAAAAAGGGGTTTTTTTTCATGAAGACTTGAAACATCTGAAAGATAATTTGTTTTTGGCTGGTTGTGCATTTTGTTATGTTGGCATTTAGAGATATCACTTATTTACTAAAAATTACTTTATAAACATATAAACAGTAAATATGTTTATTTTATCAGTAATAATGATTCAAAACTTTTCCTATCTAAGGATCCTGGCTGCACCACTCTATTCAGAAATTTTTTGTTTGATAATCGTGCATAATTATAATGTATGTTTAAATTCCAATTTGTTTCCCCAAAAATATGTTTTATTTTTTAGAAAATTCGAAGGAACCTGCTTGGAAATGCCGCTATGTCGTCACATTTATTGGATTTCTCGTTCATTTATCGGCGAGTATCCATCTAACAATAATGGGTGTTGTTATTGTTGCCATGGTGAATAACACTGCAATAATTCGAAATTCAAAAGCAAAATCAGAAGCATGCCCGGATTTAATAGCAAACTCAACGGATGATGCTACTTTGCACCGTTCCAGATCAGTAAGTGTAGTTTTAAAATTTTTAATATTGTCTCAAGATTTCAGAAAAAAAAAATAAAGTTTTTATAATTGGTATGAGACAACGTCGTTGAATTTTGTTTGATAAGCGAGAGGGCTCTTAGAAACAGCGTTATATGAACTGAATGCAACCCAAAATTTAATATGATGGAATGAAATGAGATTGTAATCCAACCTAGATGGACGTATAGCACCATTACTTTTGGCACAGACTAAAAGCAATATAGTGCTCTTCCACAAATATAGGAATAGCTACACTTTCAGAAAAACATCGCGTGGTATAAAATGAAGCCTACACGATCAAAATTTACCAAACTTGGAATACCATAAAACAGATTTTTCGAGGTTATATATTTAAAAAATGATAATAATAATAATAATAATAATAGAGTAATAGTTAAAAAAATCCCTACCATGAAGAAATTGTATCAGGTTTTCCACGGTTTTTAGTTTTGTTCGCACTTTACTATCCCTATTTCCGAATACTAATAGCCCCAGAATTTTTCCATATATTTTTAAACACAATGTGGCGAAACTATCTTGCGATGACAGAGTTTCAAACAACGAGCAACGGAGCTAGCCTTTTTCTTGCAAATATAGTATTTGTCTACTGTTCCCTGTTTTGATCTTTGATATCACCGAGTATATCACCTAAGTGTTGACTTTGGACAAACGCCCACGCACTTTCACCCTTAACATCTCCTCTTGAGACCTTTTTGGTTGAGTAGTTTTCCTTTTATAGAGGTTTCAAAATGAAACTTTAGTTATAATCATCCTGTATTTCAACATTTAGGTCTATGTGATCTTTCGAACCTGTAGTAAGTTCGATCATTCCACCCTCTACCGTGTAATGTAAAATTAGCTCTTGCAATTAAATGTAAGATTTCAATGCTTGAGTCTACGTCAGCTGTGAACCCTTTGCAAAGATTTACCATACTACTGTTCAGCACAAAATTTACCCTATTATAATCGATCAATTGGTTTTTAATTTAGTATAGACTTTGGATCAGCTGGATGAGGGCTGTCCCATGTTCGCCATATTGCGTGTAAGTTTATGCTAAAATAAATTAATGTTCCCACATGAATGCAAAAACTTGTGAGCAATGTTGATGGTAATGTGGATTTTCAACACTTACGCCTACGTCCGAGGGCGGGTCGCCCTTCATTACTACTGGGCTATAGCGGTCTAAATTATTACAATTTGTGTTTATATATTTGCTCCATTTTGTTCATAAAATCGTATGCATTTTAAATGATATTGGTGTATAAGTTTTCTTATTTATATTGAAACGATGCTCAAACTAGCATCAAACATAAATACGCGGTATGAAATTTCTGCGCTCCTTGATGAGAGCTAGTGTTAAACGTAGCGAATGCCTACATGCAACCTGAGCTTACAGTCACGAGTTCTGTACACATTTTCTATGGGACTAGTTCTCACTCTATAAGCAAGTTTATGCGCTGCTTTTGAAACAGCACCGACGCATGATACATTTTAGTTTTATTCATTGGTAATTTTTTTTTCGGTGACTTTGATTTTATTTCTTCCTTATACCCTGGCTGCGAAATCAAAGCGAATTCCTTTGACAAGATACTATTACAGTATCTATTTCATTAGAGAGATTAAAATTTTCAAATAATTTAGAATGTAGCACCCTTTTTATTCAGCCACCACTGTCTATGTCAACTTGTAACTCCCCAGTCAAGTTCCATAATTTTATTGTGCAATGTAAATCTCATTCTATTACAATCACTTGATAAAAGTTATTAACAAGCTTTGGTTCAGCTGGAGGGAAATTTCCAAATGTTTAAGCATAGCGTGAGTTTCCGCTGAAAAAGTCTTCCATCAAGCTAACTAGGAAGAGCTTTGAATTTAATTAGAATGTTAAACTACTCTGTAAAAAATACAAATGTTTCTTAATATAGGAAAATATAATATAACCACGAACTAAAACATACAATAATCTCTTCCGAGTTACCCACGATTCGCAAAAGCGTAAGCTTCTTGAAATTTAATTTTCATTTCTTCTGACTTTTTATCTTTAAAAGCCTTATAAATTAATATATTTAAGATATTTAAAGAAGCATTTATTTAAAAAAAAAGTTTCTTTTGCTGCCAGCCACTGATTTTCGAAAACGTTTCCGCGTAGTTTTTTAGTGTATTAATCAGCTTTCTCAACCCGGAATATAGGTTTTTGGAATGCTATCACTTCTCATGTAAATATTGTCATGTTCAACAAATATGTTTTACAGACAAATATGATAAATTAACAGCCTTAATATTAACAATAAAATTAATAATATATTGTTATTCTTGCATCTATAAATTTTATTACTCGGCTGGAAATGCTTAACTGAGAATTGATAGCATCCTAAAGAGTGATATCTAGTTTGAGAAAACTGATTAATACACTATATAAACTACTCGGAAACGTTTGCAAAAATCAGTGGTAGTCAAAGAAACATTGTTTTTATAACTGTCTCATTAAATTAAAAAATATATATTGGTTTCTAAGGTTTCTCAGTATGCTACGACTCGTTCTTGGCCATCTATTTCTTGGGAAAGTACAGCGCCGACACTTTCCTGACTGGCATCCGTGTCCACAATGAATTGTTTGTCGGGGTCTGGATAGGTAAGGACTGGAGAGGATGTGAGAGCTTCTTTCAGCCGCTGGAATGAATTGTCGCATTCTTGTGTCCATAGAAACTTCTGTTTGCTTTCAGTGAGCCTATGCAAGGGTCTTGCGATGTTGGAGAACCCCTGTACAAACTTTCTGTAATAAGTGCATAGTCCCAGAAAGCTTCGCAACTGATGGACATTTTCCGGACGTTTCCAGTGCTTTACTGCAGACACTTTTTCAGGATCTGTTCGAACACCTTCAGCTGAGATGATGTGTCCTAAATAGTTTACTTCTCGTTGGAAGAACTTGCATTTCAAAGGGTTCAGCTATAAATTCGCCGCTCTTAGTTTCGTTAACACTTTTCGAATATTCTCTAGATGTTCTTCAAACGTGCGGCCACCAATGATGACGTCATCTAGGTAGATGAGACAAGCTTCAAAAGTCAGACCTTTTAACACTGTCTCCATGAGGCGCTCGAACGTTGCTGGAGCATTGCAGAGCCCGAACGGCATAACTTTAAATTGCCAAAGTCCTTGTCCAGTAGTAAATGCGGTCTTCTCTTTGTCATCAGGATGGATCTCTACTTGCCAATATCCAATCTTCAAATCCAGCGTGGAAAACCATTTATGTCCTGAAAGAGTATCTAGCGTGTCGTCTATTCTTGTTAGAGGATAGCTGTCCTTCTTCGTGATATCGTTAAGTTTACGATAATCCACACAAAATCTTGTGGAGCCATCTTTCTTTCGGACCAACACGATGGGAGAGGCCCACGGACTTGATGACGGTTTGATGATGTCACTATCCTGCATCTCTCGTAAGAGCTTAGAAACCTCTTCTTTTTTTTTGCGAACGGCAAGCGTCTTGGATGCTGTTTAATCGGTGGATGGTTGGCAGTATCAATTCTATGACGTGTCAGTGAAGTGCGCCCTATATCACTCTCGTTTTGTGAAAACACATCCTTAAATTCCTGGAACAGTCTTTCTGCGGCATGTCTCTGTTCAGGAGATAAATTTTCATTTCGTCCAATTTCAGGTGTTAAACTTGTAGGCGGCTCCGCCAACGTCAAGCTCGGGTATTTGCAAACACAGGTGACTGGAGCACAGGTAGCAAGCACTTCACCCTTCTGGATAATTCTAGACTTTTCACTTACATTCGCCATCCTCACGGGTATCACATCTCTCGACAGATCTACCAGCGCTGATGCTATTAGCACTCCTTTTGGGCTCTTCTCAGGATATCCAACCAAGCCACACTGAAAACTTCTTTCGTTCTCAGTTAATCCAGGTATCACCATTTCGGTCCGAGGAGGGATCATAACATCTGCCTTGGCTGTGATCTGTTGAATAGATTCAGACTCATTTCCTAGTTTGAAAATAGTGACATCTTCTTGAGCAGAGCGTAACTCATTATTCTTAAAGTCCAGTGTAAATCCATGCTCTTTTAAAAAGTCCAGTCCGAGTATGAAAGGGTCTGAAATATCGGCCACATAGACTATATGATGGTAAGCGGCGTTCCCAAACTTTATTTCCAGTGTCATTTTTCCAAATATGTCGATCTTATCTCCGGTCACAGTTTGAAGGATAACACGTGGAGGGGTCCAGGAGAGTTTTTCTTTCAGCCGCTGAACTAGATCTTTCCGAATGATGGTCACATTGGCTCCTGTATCGATGATCATATTACAGGGCAAATCATTCACACTTCCGACTAGAAAAACTCCGTTCTCGCCGCAACTTCTTGCAGAAATTTCACATACTTGAAGATGAGGCTTCTTAAGATCTGGAAACCTCCGCCCTGCAAGATGGTCAATAATCAGTTTTCTTGCTCCTCCGTTAGCGGGTGAGCTATTACCTTCGGTGCTGGGTCGTCTTGGGCAGTCGATTTGGATATGGCCTTCTCCACCGCATTTCCAGCACTTGATCTTCCTGTAAGGTTTGTTGGCCATTAAGGAGTTCATCTGCCTCATCATGTCCTTCACCTGCTGCTGTAAATGCTCCACAGCTCTATCCGACGTCTCAGGCATGTTGGCTACTCGCACAAAGTGTCGATCTTTCCTTGTAGCTTGCTGGGCTGCCTCGAATTTCAGGGCATAAACTAAAGCCCATTTTAAGTCACTGAGATCTGCAATCCGGAGTTGTTTCTGGATCTCAGAGTCACGCACACCATCAATAAAATGCTGCAGAGCCAAGCTTTCTCTAATTTCAGTCGGACAGTCAGGATAAGCAAGATGTGAAAGTCTCTCGACATCCGTAGCAAGCTCTTGCAGGGATTCAGTGGATTTCTGCTGTCGAGATTTGAGCTGGAGTCTGCTATATTCCTTCATGCATTTCTCGCCAAAGCGTAATTCTAAGGCACTGACGAGCGTTTCAAAATCCAGCGGTTCATTTGCAGGCAAAGTCTGTAGGACGTCGGCAGCATCAGCTCGTAGAGAAGCAGCTAACTGGCAAGCCTTTGTCTGGGAATCCCATCCATTGGCGTCCGCTACGATCCCAAATTGTGTCTTAAAAACTGGCCATGAGGATTTTCCGTCATAGGTCGAGAGTTTAATAGAGGCCCGGGGAAGCATAGCTTGATACTTGACATCTTCGGGATAGTTTTCGGCAGTTATCTTTTGTTTCTTCACATTTTCCAACTCCTTTTCTATACTCTCTATCCTTTCTTCTACGGTATTGGCTGTCTTTTGAACTTTTTCCTCTATTTCCAGAAATCTTCCTTCAAATTTGTTTTCCACGCTGTCAATTCTTTCATTTAAAGATGTTATTTTATTATCTATTAATTCTTTCAACTCACCAAGGTTGGTTGACATATCCTTCTTCATTTCTTCCGACATCTCTTTCATTTCAGCCTGGTTTGCAGTCATTTTCTCATCCATCGCTGTCAAAGAGAAGACCGCATTTACTACTGGACAAGGACTTTGGCAATTTAAAGTTATGCCGTTCGGGCTCTGCAATGCTCCAGCAACGTTCGAGCGCCTCATGGAGACAGTGTTAAAAGGTCTGACTTTTGAAGCTTGTCTCATCTACCTAGATGACGTCATCATTGGTTGGTGGCCGCACGTTTGAAGAACATCTGGAGAATATTCGAAAAATGTTAACGAAACTAAGAGCGGCGAATTTAAAGCTGAACCCTTTGAAATGCAAGTTCTTCCAACGAGAAGTAAACTATTTAGGACACATCATCTCAGCTGAAGGTGTTCGAACAGATCCTGAAAAAGTGTCTGCAGTAAAGCACTGGAAACGTCCGGAAAATGTCCATCAGTTGCGAAGCTTTCTGGGACTATGCACTTATTACAGAAAGTTTGTACAGGGGTTCTCCAACATCGCAAGGCCCTTGCATAGGCTCACTGAAAGCAAACAGAAGTTTCTATGGACACAAGAATGCGACAATTCATTCCAGCGGCTGAAAGAAGCTCTCACATCCTCTCCAGTCCTTACCTATCCAGACCCCGACAAACAATTCATTGTGGACACGGATGCCAGTCAGGAAAGTGTTGGCGCTGTACTTTCCCAAGAAATAGATGGCCTAGAACGAGTCGTAGCATACTGGAGCAAATGTTTATCGAAACCAGAGCGGAATTATTGCGTCACTCGTAAGGAGTTATTAGCTATAGTGAAAGCCATAGAACACTTCCATCACTATCTCTATGGCAGGAAATTTCTCCTTCGTACTGACCACGCATCCCTAACATGGCTGATGAATTTTAAGAACCCAGAGGGCCAAGTAGCCAGATGGATACAACGACTCCAGGAATACGACTTTGACATCAGGCATCGCAAAGGCTCATCGCATGGAAACGCCGATGCCCTATCAAGAAGACCGTGTCCCTAGAGCTGTCGCTATTGTTCCAGAGCGGAGAGCAAGTATAATCCCACTTCTGACACCAAATGTTGTGAGCTCGGGGTTCGAAAGGACTGATGCCAATATATAAGAACAATCAAAAGGCTTTATTCACTATAAACAGTGCAATACGAACACCAATATCTTCTGAAAATTACAAGATATTCAGTAATCTTCAAATCCAATAAAAGCACAGCAAAATTTCACACAGAAACAATGCGTTCAATACGACGCATCAACGACAAAATCGATCCGAGAAACACAGTTCTCAATGCAAAGCCTCTCGTATGAATTCAATCGCAGTTGACAGACAACTAACTGAACTGAACTGGTGGAGGTCCCTTATATAGGCTTTAAAGATAACTGTAGAATTTTCCAGAGCCTTCAGATGCTAGAAATTACCAGAAAGTGCTTTAACTTTCGATAGAGAACCAAAGCGAGAAAGGATCCCAATGTACAGGTATAAGGGGGGGTGGTTGCACAAAAAATCGCCAAATCCGTCGCCAACTTGGCGACATTTGGCGATATATCGCCAAATTTGGCGACAAAAATAAGTCGCCAAAACCATCGCTAACTTGGCGATAAACCCATTCCTTGGCGATTTTCCCATAGACCTATTGTAATCCCTATTGTAGGACGATGCTGTAAGGTTGTTTTCCTTGCAAACCACCTGAGGCCTTTAGCATTGAGTTACATGATGCTCAATAGGAAATACATTAATAATACTGCAATTTTCACAATAATAAAATAAAATAAATTTAAACAAATGGAATATTTACAGGTATATACAAAATTCATAACAATATTGTTATTCTTGCATCTATAAATTTTATTACTCGGCTGGAAATGCTTAACTGAGAATTGATAGCATCCTAAAGAGTGATATCTAGTTTGAGAAAACTGATTAATACACTATATAAACTACTCGGAAACGTTTGCAAAAATCAGTGGTAGTCAAAGAAACATTGTTTTTATAACTGTCTCATTAAATTAAAAAATATATATTGGTTTCTAAGGTTTCTAAAAATGAAAAAAAAAACGCTTTTCGAAATCATGGGTAACTCGGAAGTTGTATATTTCTGTTCGTGGTTATATTAGATTTTCCTCGATTAAGAAACCTTTATTTGTTTTTACAGTGCAAAGATGTTTCTATAGTTAGCACTTTAAGATAAATATGAATCCTCTAGAAATCAACCGGTCTTTCCAAATAACTATACAAAACAAGCGGACAATACTGAAGCAATTTAGAATTTTAGTCATTGAATTTGTACCGAATTTTAACTCTGTAGTAAAGTTTTATCATTCTACTGTGGAATGTTGACTCGTTCCGTTAAAATCGATCCAATTAGTACAAAAATTTCGAAATGTATACTGTAAAGCGAAAACACGTGCATCTCTAATGTTGACGTCATATCGATGGTGACAACGACGCTCTGATCGCACACATATTTCTGTTCTAATTCTCGCATAATTATTGGTCTCCATAATTATTGCATCAATTGGTCACAACACACGTTTGACAACACTTATAAAGCTGCCGGAAACTATCAGGAAACTACCATCTTCGTTCAGAATAGCTCGGAGCGCCAATGTCACTTGTTGCTGAATTTCCAGGAAATCCGCATACTTTAATACCCCGTTCAGATGAGATAGACCGGGAGGCGGCAGCACAGACAATCACCCCATCGAGTTCACGGCTGAAATTCAAGAATTAGTTAAAACTCGATTCGCATATTAAAACGCAATCGGTCTGCCAAGTTATATCTTGGCGGAAAACACGAGAAAACCCGATTTTAGCGGTTGACTCGTAGATTTACTATTGTGTTTTCCTGCACCCAGTTCTCCATGTTTTCATACTTTTGGGTACAGGAAAACACAATGGTAAACCTACGAGTCAACCGCTAAAATCGGGTTTTCTGGTGTTTTCCACCAAGATATGACTTGGCAGACCGATTGCGTTTTAATATGCGAATCGAGTTTTAACTAATTTTTGAATTTCAGGCGTGAACTCGATGAGGTGATTGTCTGTGCTACCGCCTCCCGGTCTAAGAAATTTCTGATATCTCAGACCCTCGAACTCACTGTGAGAGAGTTCCATACCCTCTCTCAATGAGTTCGAACTTTCTATTGCTAGATGTAGCCACTACAATTCATCCGGATTGGCGGTGGAGTTTCGCTTTAAATGACTGGCTTTTGAGGCTCGTTTTAACTGATGCGCATGCGCCTACTTCCACTTGTTCAGATCTCAGACACATCGACGTTCAATGAGTTTCCTTAGATGAGTTTTTCAGTGTGAACAGACATTCTAATTCTGGGGCGTACCACCTCCAAAATTGGGGGCTAAGATATCTTAAATATCCGGTGTGAACGGGGAATAAGACTTTCGCGAATTTCTACAAATGCAGCTCATCATTAACAGTTAATTTTTCCGTCGCGGAAACGTCTGAACCAGTCATAAACACATTTTTTACTGAGTGCGTATACACTTGCATCACCATTGCATGCGTCTCCATTACTATTTTTCCATAAATTGTAGCAAATGTTGATTTTTATTCGTTCCTCCATTGCAATTGACATGACGTGTTACACTAACTCCGTTCAACTGGACTCTGTTTGAACATAGTGATTTCGACAACAGGAAACGCTACTTCCCAAACCTCTCAATGCGCACGTATGCGCGTGTGTTCCTATATCGAATTGTTGCTTAAATATCGGACCGTTCTTTGAACTTTTTAGACGTACTTTGCATATATATATATATATATACGAGCAGGGAAGACCGAGCTATGCACGGTCAAAATTAGCTTTGAGTTCAAATATCATGACCCATGACCAAAATGACCCTCTAATCAAATTTTCTCGAACATGTGACCAAGCCCAATTGTCTTCTTGTGCCTGAAACCCGTAGGATATAAAATTTATTCAAAATAGTCTGAGCCGTTTTCTAGATAAAGTTAGCTTGACCCACAGTGACCAAAAAAGGACCCATTAATTGGATTTTCTCGAGCATGTGAACCTAGCCCAATGATTTTCTCGTGCCCAAAAACCGTAAGATAGAAAAATTAGTTCAAATCGTCTGAGCCGTTTTTAAGATAAAAATAGCTTGACCCATAATGACTTATGACCAAAATGACCCACTAATCGAAATTTCTCGAACATTTGACCTAGCCCAATAGTCTTCTCGTTCCCTAAAACTGTAAGATACTAAATTTAGTTCAAATCCTATGAGCCGTTTTGAAGATTAAAATAGTTTGACTCATAATGACTCATGACCAAAATGACCCACTAATCGAATTTTCTTGAACATGTGACCTAGCTCAACAGTCTTTTCGTGCCCGAAAACCATAGGATTCAAAATTTAGTGTAAATAGTCTGCCATTTTCTAGATAAAATTAGCTTGACCCACAGTGTTCCAAAAATGACCCAGTAATCGTCTCGAGCATGTGACCTAGCCCAAAGATTTTCTAGTGCTCAAAAACCTTAGGGTACAAAATCTAGTTCAAATTGTCTGAGCCGTTTTTAAGATTAAAATAGCTTGACCCATAATGAACCATGACCAAAATGACGCACTAATTGAATTTTCTCGATCATGTGACCGAGCCCAACGGTCTTCTCGTGCCCGAAAATCATAGGATGTAAAATTTAGTGTAAATAGTCAGAGTCATTTTTTAGATCAAATTAGCTTGACCCACAATGACCCAAAAAAGGCCTACTAATCGAATTTTCTCGGACATGCGACCTAGCCCAATGATTTGCTCGTGCCCGAAACTCGTAGGATATAAAATTTAATCAAAATCGTTAGTGCCGTTTTTTAGATGAAATTAACTTGACCCTCGTTGACCCAAAAATGACCCACTAATCGAAAGTTCTCGAACATGTGACCCTGCCCAATAGTCTTTTCGTGCCCAAAAATGGTTGGATACAAAATTTAGTCAAAATCGTTTGAACCGTTTTCTCGATACAATTACCTTGACCCTGACCGATGGGGACACAAAATGATCGACAAATCGAATTTTCTCAATCATGTGACCTAGCCCAATGGTTTTCTGGAGCCCGAAAATAGTAGGATGCAAAATTTCGTCAAAATCGTTAGAGCCGTTTTTAAAATAAAATGTGCATAACCACACACACACACACACACAAGATTTACTCGTATTAGAATATATATGATATGTGTGTGTACTCTATTTAAATATAGATTGAAAATGTGATATAATATAAATGAAATGCATTATTTTTTTTCCTTGTGTTTTCATTTTTTCTTCCCAATAGGAAGGTGAGTTCATCTGGTCACCTGAGACTCAAGGATATATTTTAGGTTGCTTTTCTGTTGGGCAAGTTTTAGTGTTCATACCTGCAGGAAGATTCGCAGAAAGGTTCGGATGCAAGTTTATGATTGTTGGAGCTGTAACAACAATAAGCATATTAACAATGTTAATACCTCCTTTCGCGCGGTTGAGTGTATCTGCTGTGATTGTTATACAGATACTCAGAGGTTTTACACAGGTACTCATCCCTTTTATTTTAATGGATATTATTCTAATTTTAACTAATCGTTTAAATTAATTAAATTGCTTTTGCTATTGTTTAAGAAATACTTGTATTTTAATGGAAATTTTTGTAATTGGTGTTTAAATGTATTACACTAATTTTGTTAATATTTACGAAATATTTGTATTTTAATGGAAATAGCTGAAAATTAAACTAGTTATTTTTAAATACTGCTATTCCTATTAAGTTACTTCCAATCTAACACTAATATTTGTCAAATATTGAGAAAATATTGGCGAGTAATATTTGCTAAATAGTCCCAAAATGCTAATCTGTTGTGTTTGTTTTTATAATTAATTGAATTTGTTTGCATTATTGAAAATATACTAGTACCTATGCTTTTACACATTAGTTATCGGTAACGCATATACTCATGTTTGCATTTGCCAAGTTTTTTGTTACCGTTAATTTTGAATAATAATCTTTGCCTTATTTAATCGCAGAAATCTGCAATTACCGCATATACCCGCTGAAAGATTACACAAAAAGAGATGTTCTATTGGAATATCAGTATTTTCGAATGGTTGCTTTTACCTTATTTATGCGTAGAATTCGTAATGTTGTTTTATTATTAACCCCTTAACATTTTTACCTGTACACCTTACGTGCAAAAAGTGTTTGTTTGCTTCGTTATTCAAATCATTTAGATATTAACTTTTAACTGTAATCTTTGATTTATTTAATGACAGAAAATTTTCGATTCAATGTGGCGAATATTTTGGTTCGGAAAAAGTGGTGTTTTGGCCATATTTTTAGTTTATTGTGTCAAAAAGAAAACCAATAAACTGTAAATATGGAAAAGATTACTATATGAAAATTCTGATATTTAAACAAAATCACATGTTATTTCTCTCGAATTTTGGGGTGGATTCATACGTTAATATACACAGTAAATAAGCGGAATAATATTATTCAATATTAGTGGTACTAAAAAGCGTAAGGAAAATCGATCTCATATTCAAATGCGTGTTAGCAAAGTGTTCGGATTGTTTGTTATTGCAATAATACAAGTGGACTTACGTAAATTCAGAGTTATCAAATTTCAATCATTAAAGCCAAGCCCATTCTCTCTATATTATGTGGCACACGTTATGCAGATTTCAAGTTTGTACGCATATGCATGACATTTGAAAAATCTCTGAAAGTAATGCAAAGATGTACTTTCTAGTCATTCCTATGTAATTATTTTTATATTGACGTAAAACAGTCTAATTCAAATTCTACTAAAAAAAAAAAATCTATAAATTTGGATTTGAAACTCAGTATTGTTAAAATTTTTGAATTTAGGGAAGTTGTGAATAGCTTATAAATAGAATTCTCACTACATTATTGTCAGTTTTATAGTAAAAGATAAAATACCTAAAACTATTGTAAACTCTTGTTCACTCAATTCAAGTTTGATTCAAAAATGGCACGGCTTTATTAATTTGTTAAGTGTATTTTACTTTGTTATAGCATACTCTGTAATTCGTATTTTTTAAAATTTCATACATTCAATCTAGAATCTAATATAACCGAAGTTTGATTTGTATTGGAATTTGTTTTCCGGCTTACGTAGGTTTTTATCAACATGATGGGATAATTCTAGCACAATCTGTAATGGGAGCGATACTAGCGTTAGTGAAAAACTAATTAGCAAACTAAATTTACCTATGTATATAATACCTGAATAATTCTCTATGCTTCTTTTCTCAAAGTTGTAAATGGCACGATGTTTAAGTGTCTTTGTAAACACTTTTAACATTTCTTTTACTACTATTATTAAAACAATTCTTTTCATCTGTACTTTTAGAGTATCGCGAGTATAAAGAAATTCGTCACGACTTGTAGAGTATACTTTTATAATAAATCTATACAACTAGAGTCTACTCTACATGACTACTGCTTGAAAATTGTAACTGATGATGCTCCGGCTGGGGTGAAAACGTTTTCGTGTAATGGTGACTGTGTAATGATGTGTAATTTTGTGTAATGGTGTCTAATTATATGAAACATTTTAACATTTTTTAGTAATGGTAAACTGTTTTTTAAGAAACTTTTACCATATTTTCTAAAAAATGTCTGAGTGTAAAAATTAGTAATATGAGGAATCAATATTAGTTTATTATAAATTTATGCTACTGTAGGGTATGCCTTTACCGTGCATAGCTATCCTCATGTCTAACTGGTGCCCCAAAACGGAACGAGGATTTTTATATTCAATAATACAGACATCCCATACCTTGGGTCCAGCTTTAGGAAACATTTTCGCAGGATACATCAGTCAATCGCCAGGAGGATGGTCTTATGCTTTATATACAGTTGGTAAGTCTATATGAAGAAACATGTTTTTGATTTGATTATATATGTGTGCATGTTATATAAGGTATGATAAAAAATAATGGCATAGGCAAGTCTTTTCACGCAATAGCAGTTCGGTAGTTTATTGCGTGTTAAAACGTAAAGTTTTTTTTATTAGTATAAGAGTGACCGTCAAAACGTGAATTCAGTATCCTAAGAATTTAATAAAATATAATAATGACATGTAATAGTTAATGGAGAATATACTTTATATAGCAGTGCCTGTAAGTCTTGTATTACCAAGTTTAGTGAAAGTACTTCGGAAATGAATCTTTTATTGAAATTGAAACTGAAAATAAATTGATATTAAATATGATTACAAAACAATTCTCAATCTCCAATGGCAAGCCATTTAAGCACATTTACAGAAAACAATTTCCAAAAGTATGTCATTAAGACGAGCAACTGTTTTTATGATTCGTAGCTTCTGAAGAGAAATACCTAGAAAGAAACATAATTCAGTTGTGCATACCAGGTTTACAGCTATCCACAGTCACTAGATAAACACATTCACTATATAATACACAGTCACTATAAAAAACACAGTCACTATATAAAACACAGTTACTATATAAAACAATATATATTAACACATTGCTTATCGGTCACTAGTATTGAATTTGCCAGCATTTACGCCTTTTTGTTACCGTTCATTTTGAATAATATTATTTGCCTTATTTAATCGCAGAAATCTGCAATTACCGTATATTCTCGCTAAAAGATTATCCCAAAATTTGAAAGAAACAACATGTCCTTCTACTGGAATATCAATATTTTCGAATGGTTGCCTTAGCCTTATTTCTGCGTAGGATTCGTAATCTTATTTTATTATTAACCCCTTAAAATTTTTCCTGTACACCTTACGTGCAAGAAGGGTTTGTTTGATTTGTTACTCAAATTGCTTAGAAATAACTAATTTTTAACTGTGCATTATTTCTCTAACATACCGTCTATGCTTCGAGGAATTTTTGCACTTTATATGAGCACTTTTTACTTCGAGGCATTTTTGCAATTTATACTATTTATCTCTTACACAGAAATAAAATGTGTTAATTTTTTTGACATCCGATGTATAAGTATACAGTTACTGTTGGATGTAATCATGGCGTTCTTGAAATAGTTATTTTATGCTAATTTACAGTCCTGATAACTACTGTAATTTACAGCGACATATGTAAATGACTAGAAAGCTATGGTCATTTACGCTTATTTACAATCTTGATATTACGGTCATATACGCTACTTTATAATCTGGGAAATACTGTGATTTATGGTCAGATATGTTCTTGAAAGTAACGGTTATTTACGTTCAGGTACATTCTTGAAAGTTACTGGGATTTACCGTCCGATACGTTCTTGAAAGTAACGGTTATTTACGTTCAGATACATTCTTGAAAGTTACTGTGATTTACGGTCCGATACGTTCTTGAAAGTTACTGCGGTTTACGGTCAGATACGTTCTTGAAAGTTGCTGTCATTTAAGGTCTGAGTCTAAATACATAACGGTACAAACTGTAATATTGCAGGAAAATGCAGGAGTCTGTGCTGCCAAGCTTTTCCCGTAATCCAACGGGGAAATTTTTATCAGTCCAGTTATCTGTGAAAACGCATTCTACATTGTAAGAAAGGGACAAGTGTTTCTTAATCTACAAATATATAATATAATCACTTACAAAAATATACAATAACATCTTCCCGCTTTACCTATGATTCCGAAAGCGTTCTTTATTTTTAGAAACCTCAGAAACCTTGAGGCTAATGTCACACGAAAGTTTATTATTTCGACGCTCACGGTTTCCGTAAGGCTCCTACAATACGGGCTGACTCACGCCGCCATTTAATTGCCCGTAGAAGAACGACTGGCCACGCTGCGTCGAAATAATCGTTCGTGTGACATTAGCCTTATTTTTCGATATTTAAAGAAGCATTTATAAAAATAATGTTTATTGTGATGGTACGGATTTTCGGAAACGTTTCCAGCCAGTTTTTATCGTGTATTAATCAGTTTTCTCAAACCAGAATATAGGTTTATCCGAAGGAATCATTTTTAAATTAAACATTTTCAACTGCGTATCTAAATTTATACATGCAAGAGTGACAAAATAATATAAAATTTAATGTTAATGTGAATGCTATTAATTTACCATGTTTGTCTGTAAAACATGTTTGTTGAACATGAAAATGTTTATTTGAGGATTGATAGTATCCTACAAACCGATTTTCGGCTTGAGTAAACTGAATAATATAATATAAAAACTACTCGGAAACGTTTCTCAATATCAGTGGGAGCAAAATAAACTTTGCTTTTTGAAATGCTTGCTTCAATCTCGAAAATATATTAGTTTAGGAGGTTCTTAAACATGTAACAGCCATGTCGCTGTTGTTGTTGGTGATTAATGCTATCTAGTATGAAATGAGCACAAGTTGCGTAAAATAAAATAACTTTTATTTAAAATCTCAAAAAAGGAAGGGGCTTGAGAAAGCTCTGCTTAATTTGCCTTAGGTCGAAAGAAAGTCAATTTCCAAGGATACTTCACATAGCAATGTCAATAACAGATAACTTCAAAATGTCACTTACGACTTGGACGAGGCGTCCAAACGAGCTACCTTCTGCAAGATTCAATATTCACTACGCAAACTAGGCCAATAGCAACTTCAAAACGACCGCCTACGCTAGCACTGAAAACGACACTCCGTGAGCGCCAAATGCTTTTATTCAATTAGCACAGAAACAAGGTAATTTAACTCTTACCAATGGCCGATACTCCTTCTTCGCTGAGTAATGATTGAGACAGCTTACACAGATCCCGAGAAACCACCAAGGGAAAGAACCTTCTGAAGTTCCACTTTCCCAGTGTATGCCAGCGCTAAAATAATGCCACATCGATTGACCAGATGTAGAAATTTGCATAAATATCGATACGAAGAGAAAATTCACAAGTTCCGAGGTTTTCACACTCATTCATCGAAAGTTAGAGAAAAACAGCCTTGATAACTTTTACGCACATTGACTATTATTGGACAAAAACTACGTTCGCAATCGAAACTTCGCTACTCGTATAAGTCAGAGTAGTCGACACATCATAAACATATAGAACGCTTTTTGCATTCGTGTGTAATTCGGAAGAGGATATTGTATATTTTGGTTTGTGGTTTTATTATATTTTCCTAGATTAAGAAGCATTTGTGTTTTTTTACAGTGTAGAAGCAAGAAATATACATTTTCTTCTTGAAAATGTAAACATACTATTTATTAAAGTTAGATTTTATTTTTTTTTGTTCTGTTATCTTTCTCTAGATTTTCATATTTGTCACGATTTTCATGCTCAGTTTACAGCTCATGCTTATAGAACGTAAACCTTTTACCTTTTTTCGCTACGTCTTCGTTGTTGTTAATTTTAATATTAATTTTATTATTTATTATTATTATTATTATTATAATTAATCGTTATTATTTTTTTAATGACATATTTTCCCCCCAATTCTTAGCGAGATATGTTTTGAAAGTAATATAATGAGAAGAAATATTTTCAATCCAGAGTTTAAAATATTAAAAGCAGAAACATCTTTCGAATGTTACAAAAAAAATTATAAAAAATAAACATTGTTGTTTTTTTAAGATTAATTTAAGCTTAAATTGTGACGCATTAATATTGACTTTACCATTTTCTTTTTTTAAAAATAAGAAATATTTAGAGATTTCACGAATTATTAATATTTAATGATTTAAATAAGCATTGTGCATTTTTTAAAAATGATGACAGTTCTAATGAACAAGTATTTATTAATAAAAGCTTATAAATATGTCAATATACAATAAAATTTTTAAATTTTTGTATGGCGAATGCCATTGCATTTGAATTTTAATGACGATCAATATTATTTATAGGTGGCTCGGGATTAGCATTGGCTGTATACATCTTCTTTTTCATCGCTGAAAGTCCAAAAGAACATCCTCGCATAACGAAAGCTGAACTTAATTTCATTCTGAGCCAACAGGAAAGCAAATTATCACGAAGGGTGAGTTTCAAGTTAATAAAATACATTAGTTTCAAAAAGGAAATCTGAACATCTCAAAATGTATAAATGTAAAACACTTACTTTGCTTTTAAATTATGAGTATATTGACTTCACTGTGTATATATTAGCTGATTCATTATTGAAGGGCAACGAGCCGGAGGGGAGCAAAGTTTCTCATACAGGGTGATCAGAAATCAACTGGAAAATTTTTAATGGGTAGTAGAGGTTACCAAAATAAGCATATTTTGTCATAGAATGTGTGTCGGGGAATGACGCGTATAAGTGCCATCTACACCGCAAAAACGAAAACAAAAAAATGTTGATTTTAGAGTATAATACTGGCACCCAAACTGTCAGTATTATACCAGTATTATACCGTAAATTTAACAGTAATAAACAGTAAAATAAGCACTACCGTAATGAAATATCGTGAAATTAACAGTAATAAACAGTAAATACGCTACAGCGCGTGCGGGACGGCGTATTACTGCTTGTTTTACTGTTTATTACTGTTAATTTTGCGGTATAATACTAGCAGCTGGGGCGCCAGTATTATACCGTAAAATCAACAATTTTTTTTGCAGTATAATGGCACTTTCATTGCTCCTTTCTCATTTTTCTTCTCAGCAGCGCTTTAACTCGCCATTTCCGGACATACATTCTATGACAAAAATTATTATTTTTACCTCTACTACTCTTTAAATTTTTGCCATTTACATCCCGATCACCCTGTATATCCACTCAAATCTGACAATGAAATGGATGCTATTTCTCAGCCAGTCGGATGTGCCAATCCCAAAACTTTCTTCTATCGCATACATGTGATATATGAATACTTCAAAATTCGCTATCACACCGTCAATAAAATCAATATTTTTCGTCATTCTGCTTTACGTCAGCTGCTTGCGAATCGTCGTGTTATCTGGATGCGATCAGCCGATGTATACTAGACTACGAAATGTCCTTCTGGCCGGTACCGGCAGCTTTTTCGGGAAGCCTCACGTTTTCAGCATCTTGGCGCGAGAGCTGCATTCAACGCTACGTACAGTATATGCATCCTTTCTTGCGAGGCTAACGAAAAAGACAGGCTGCCTCGTTGCATTCCACCTATCTCTTTTTACAGACCGCTAGAGTGACGTGATGCTCTTTTCGTACACCTGCATTGGTGGATTCGAGCATCACGTGACTCCCGCGGTCTGTAAAAAAATATATGCGTAAAGCACCACGGTAGCCTTCCTTTTTCGTTAGCCTCGCCTTCTTGCGAGGCTAACGAAAAAGACAGGCTACCACGGTGCATTCCACTTATCTTTTTTTACAGACCGCTAGAGTGACCTGATGCTCTTTTCGTACATCTTCATTGGTGGATTTCAGCATCACGTGACTCCCGCGGTCTGTAAAAAAAGATAGGCGTAAAGCACCGTGGTAGCCTTTCTTTTTCGTTAGCCTCGGCTAGAGCTCCTATAATAGAGGCTGACGCATCCTCGCAGATTTGGTGCTCAAATTGAATTTTCAGTCGGAAAACCAAGCTAATCAGAACCGGTTCAGTCAATCAGAACCGAGTCTTAGGCAATCCCAACTCCATCTGCCGTAGATTGATGCTGAACTGAGCACCAATAATCCGAAACAAAATGGAAATGCGTCAGCTTCTATTATAGGAGTCTTAGCCTCGGCCTTCTTGTTTGTGACGTCATACGAATACGGAAAAGCAACCCCATTCCTTTGCTGCAGCAAAGAAGGGGTTTTATTCGTTTGTTTTACCGGAAATGTTATCAACTAGAGAAGATAGTTAGTATGACAAATCATATTTTACCATTGTTTACAGTTAAAACTTTGCTTCAAAACCAAGGGTTTTTACAGATTTAAATGCTTTTAATTTCACAATACTACATATAATTCAAAACATGAATAAATTATTTTTTTCAAGTCAGTATATTCTTTTGTTTCGCTAATTCGTAACGTTTGAAGACATTTGAGAACTTATTTTTAAGATACAAAAATAAAAACAGAAGTAAAGAATTTATTGTAATAAATATAATTCTATTGATCAGTTTTTTAAGACACAATTGAACTTCGTAAAATATTATTAGTAGTACCAATACTGATTCAATTTAGGTTTTTTTCCTTTATTAAGCAGCATGATTGTGAGATGTGTTGTGTACATTACTGAAAAACATATTTTCATATAAAAAATTGATTAAAAATTAATTGATTTTAATGTAACAGTAATTAGAAGTTAATAGCAAGCTACAACTAAACGGAATTTAATTGCAATTAGATTGAATGGTAAATAATAATTTGTTTAGTTGTGCCCTGCAGTTAAACTAATCACAGTTATGCAAGTTGAATGCAATTAAATCAAAATCAATTACAACTACATTTAATGATGTTAAATCTTTATCATTATCATCATCTGAGTAAAATTCTTAAGTCTTTTATTTTCAAAATTTTGCATCATTTTTTAATATTATTTTATCTTGGTTGTTTTATTTATTTCGAAATAGTAATACAACATATTTTAATAAATCATCTAAATCCTTTTCTCTATTGAAATCCACCCGACCCTCCAACCACACATCTTTTTTTCACTTATCCAGCACACATTTCAAAAATTACAACTCTCATGTGAGGAAAACGCAAAACAACAACAACAACTACAAGAACAAACAAACAAACAAACAAAAACATGCCCTATTTATTACATTGAAATGACAATAAAAGAACGATCAATAGTATGCGGCAAATTTTGTCTGTCTTTTAGTCTCCCCCCCTCCTTCAGCACACTATTCTTAAATATTTTTAAATTCTTTGTTTCCTTACAGAAAGGATTAATTAAAATTGTGTCTGAAACGTTCACTATCCATTCGTTTATCCCTAACAGTGCATAAAGTTTACTGTTTTGCTCTATTTGCTGATCTTTAAATACCAATAAATAAATATTTTATCATAAAAAAGTAATAGAATGAAAGAAAAAAAAATCCAGATCTCCCTTTTGCACACACATTTTAATTTTAATTACTTTTTAAAAAGTTCTTTACATTTAAAAAAAATTTCGTCCTATTTATAATTTTGAGGTAACTTGATCAATTATTCAAATTCTGCCCTCACCAAAAAAAAAAAAAAAAAAAAAAAAGTTTTTTTCCCTTCACACAAAAATGTTAAATATTTAAAGTTTTTAATTTTTTTGGTTTCTTTTTTGTATTTGTTATTTTTATAATTGATAAATTAATATATTTTTTAATCTACAACCCCTCTCACTAGCATACAGAGTTTAAAAACTCCTCTGGTGATCTTATTTGTTACTTTGAAGTAACAAAAGATAATCATTCAATATAACTCCCCCCCCCCCCCCACTCATCAAAAAGGGAATTTCTAAACAACATGCTTGTGGGGTAGTGGGCAATATTTTGCCTTTTTTTTCAGGTTGGCCAATTTTTACTGGACTTTAGGGACTGTTCCTACAGAAATATTTGGTATATTAATGAAGTTCGTCACAAAAAGTACAGTAACTTTCTGCCACAGTTATCCTTGTAAATCTGTGTTTATATACATTGAAATGCACCGAAACTGCCTTAATTCACCATCCCTGTAAATCCACCTTTATATATAATCAAATATCTAGATTTAGGAAGATAGCGTGTTTTTGTGTAAATACATAAGAAATTAATAATATTCAATTAAATAATATTCGGCCTCATCCTTTGTACAAATATTAGTTCGCAATATAATTTCTTTCGAAGAAAATTTCTTTTCATCTAGCACACATGATTGAAAATATTCCTTTAATTTAAGTAAGATTGTGATTCTAAAATATGCTAGCTCGTATGCCGCCATTGCTTTCGGATCAAAACAAACAAGAACAAAAAATCATGCGTCAAGCATAGATTATGTAACACTTTCCAACGCTTCCAAAATAATTTTACGAATCATACCGTTTAATAAGCTAAAAGATAAAAAGTAATCTAAGTATATCTAAGTAAACAATTTGGAAAACGCATAACATATTTAAAAACATAATTTCAGGAATTTCCAACATATACAATATTCAGAAAAATATCCGAATACTTTTATTCAGCCCTGTATAGGATCTATAGATTTGTATATATACTACATAAGATGCTCAATTTTAGTTCAGTTAGGAAACGCGTAGCACAGTTTAAAATTCTCCGTCTTCCCTGTATAGGACCTACAGAATTTATACACACCACGTAATAGACAAAAAGCGAGAAAAGCGAGTTAAAATTAAAATTGCGTTCAATAACTTAAAACGCACTTCCAGGAATTATTGTTAACAGACAGTAGCGAATTATTTTGTGTGTCCCTGTAAATAAATGATGACTGCTATACACACAATATTCTGTTGTAAGCCTCTTGTAATGCACCTTAGTGATACATATAAATTTGAATGCGTTTAAAATAGTTAAACATTATTTAAATAAACCGCAGACGATTTTTCTCCATAGACGTCATGTAACGGAATTCTTTTGACTGTCCCTGTAAAGTAACTATAAGTGCTATGCACAACCTATTCCATATTAAGCTTCTTCTAATGCACCTTAGTGATATATATAAATTTTAATGCGTCAAAAATAGTGAAACATTATTTAAATAAACCGCAAATGATTTTTCCCCATAGACCGCAATGTAACGGAATTCTTTTGAATGTCCCTGTAAAAAAACTATAAATGCTACACACTTCCGTTTAAATAGGGAACATGCTATAAATAACGACAATACCATATAAAATTTGCAGAGCAATCCAAGCATATTTACGGGAGTTAGAGCACGGCCAGACGGCCAGACAAACCGAAGTCATAAACACTTTTCAACTAGGTTGGAAAGTGTTAAAAAATCATGGACGACGATTAGCATTTGGCGATGGCTGAGTGTTTTCGCTTTCGCCAACTCGCCAAGCTGGTGCTGAAAACGTGAGTCTTCCCGAAAAAGCGTACCGGCAGGAAAAAATCCCCCTTATTCCGTGGTTTTAAGATTTTAGCTAATATTACTGGACAACACGAAGCTAAAATGCATGAAACCCAATTACAGAAGATTCAGTCCCAGTTCTTGTCAATATTGAATTTGAATGAGAATATCGCCAAATAGTCAGCTATAGCGAAGTTGGCTTCATTTATGGCAGCCTATTTTTATCACCAAATATGGCAAAATTTCGCCAAGTGCCGCCAAACTTGTTTAGAATTTGACGTTGGTGAATATAAATCTATAGTGTTAAGCATATAAGAATTGAAACGATGGTTACAGAAATGAAAGAAAATTTGCCGAAACCATGTTCACTAAAACTCATAAATAAATGGGATAAATCCTGCTGTCTTGTATCAAAATGTCACCCACCCTAAAATTTCAAACTGCTATATCTCAGCCATTTTAAGATAGAGGCAAAAGAAAAATTGCTCCGGAATCCTTGGATCAAGGCCAAACATTTAACGAAAAAAAACTTTTAGGATTTCTAATTTTTTTGTATATAAGTTTGGATTTGAAATCTTTAAATGACTATCACAGCGCCCCCTTACGACAGCATATTCTCAAACTCAACTGGGACCTAGAGACCATAGTCCAATGACATATACGTAAAAGTTTGTTCAATTCTATGCACAACTTTATATACTTTTCGATGATACAATAATGAATACATTCTGAATCATCTCACCCGCCACACTATGGTTTGGTCCGGTTGGCTTGGATTCAGGTTGTGAGCTTTGCGGCTTGGTGCTTTTAAATATGTAAATAGGAATTGGTTCTCAATTTTTGTATTCAACTGAAAATCATGCATTTATTATATTGACATTGTGGTTTTAATAGTTTCGATATTGGTACTAATGTGAAGTTTGGGAAATAATATATAAGAGTACGTGTACTGCATGACAGTATTTTATACGTTATCGTTTGCACCTATATGTTATGGTCTATGTGTTTATTGGAATCGCAAACCACTTATAATGTCACAGTATATACACTCAAGAGCCAAAACATTATGACCACACCCACATTTTGCAATGAACTCACCTGGATGACATGGAAGGTACGTGATCAGGTGCAAGTGGTATTTAACTGCTGCTGGACAGTCTGAGGAATCATTCTTACGCTTACTTTTGTGTGTGATGGGAAAGTCTGCGGATCTAAGCGACGTTGATAGAGGGCAGATTGTACTGGCTCGATGGCTCGGAACAAGCATTACCGAAACTGCACGACTCGTGGGTTCTTTGCGATCTACAGTTGTTAGTACTTATGCAAAGTGGATGAATGACGGTGAAACTAGAAGTAGACGCCATGGTGTTGGAGTTCCACACGTTATCAAAGAAAAGGGACGTCGAAGATTGTCCCGCTTAGTGAAGCAAAACCGGCGTCAGACAGTGGCTCAGCTGACAGCTCAATACAATGCTGGTCCAAGTGGAATTGTATAGGAGCACACTGTTCAGCGGACACTGTTGGATATGGGGTACGAAGCAGACGTCCCACTCGTGTGCCTCTGTTAATCACGCATCATCGCCAACTACGCCAACGCTGGGCCCGGAAACATCGCGACACGACCATAGATCAATGGAAGAGAGTTGTCTGGTCAGATGAATCCCGGTTTGTCATTCATCACGCCGATGGCCGTGTCAGGGTACGCCGTTTTCCAGGCGAACGGTTCCTCCCTCAATGTACAAAAGGTCATACACAGGCCAGTGGTGGCGGTATTATGCTTCGGGGGACGTTCTTATGGGCGTCTCTGAGACCCATGGTTGTGGTACAGCAGACCATGAACGCTACGGAGTATCTGAACATCAATGCGGACCCAGTTGCACCCTTACATGGCGTATGTCTTCCCAACTGGAAATGGTGTCTTCTAGCAGGACAACGCTCCGTGTCACATAGCTCGAATTGTGTTGGAGAGGTTCCAGGAACCTAATGCTAAATTCCAGTTAATGTCCTGGCCGCCTACCTCACCGGATCTCAATCCGATAGAACACATTTGGGATGTCATGCAACGGCAGCCCAGAGTTCAAATACCACAAAGCCGCAATATTTCGGATTTGAGTGACCGTTGCTTAAACATCTGGTACAATCTGTCTCTGGCCATCTACCAAGGACTTGTGGCATCCATACCAAGGCGGGCTGCAGCTGTGTTGCGGGTCAAAGGGAGGCCAACTCGTTACTGACAGGTGGTCATAATGTTTTGGCTCTTGAGTGTATGTCTGTTGATTTTTGTTTTTAATTGATATTGTGTTTTCGGTAAATTAAAATTTGTTCAAGGCACAGTATTCAGTAACAAATTGTGTATATGGACATTGGAATTAAGTGTACGCGCATTTATATAACTATACTTTCTCGATCGCACCTTACTGTATGTGTTTATTGGAAAAACAACTTGTGAAGTCACTGCATATATGTCTATTATTATTATTTTTTTTTGTATCGGTATTGGGTTTTGTAGTATTTTTATTGTTATATAGCACTGATGTTGTATTGTAGTTTTGGTATTTGTAATGTTAATTAATTTTATATCTTGGTATTGAATATGTTTTTTTTTAATTTAATGGAAACATGAGGCAATGGTCATCTGTAACCTCAAAATGACCTTAAACTCTGTTCTAAATTATGAAAAATATAGAAATTCTCAATCATCTATTAAAAAGAAAAGAAAAGACCTAAAAACTTGTAAATTTTACTATTGAGGTAAAGCCAGGAGAGATGGCGCGGTCGGAGAGATTGCGCACTTAGAGGTTCAGGGGGAAGGAGTAAAGTGAACGCGCAGCGACTCCAAGTGGTTGTACAACAGCAGTAGTGGAGTGTCTACTTCAAAGCGCACGTTGATTGTTTTGAGCGTCTAAGATAAAGCATTGCTATTTTGTTTTGTTTTCCCAAAGTAAGTGCTTGAATTTTCATAGCTATTACTCAGAATTTCTATACAATGTCAGTAGTACAAAATATTTTTAACGTAAACGATTTCTCATAAGCTACTAACCTATACTAACAGTATGAACAAACATGGTTCGTTTTAGAAGCGGCCATGTTTAAATAAAAGACCGCGCAATCTCTCCCACCAAATTTGGAGAGTTTGCGCATCTGCCACTTAGGAGAGATGGCGCATTGTTCCCATTAATTTCCATGGTAGGAGAGATTACGCAGCTTATTGGTAAATTTGCATAAAAAAATGAAAAATTAAAATGGACTAATTTTAAGTTAAACGTGTTTTCAAGTAATTTAAATTTATTTTGTAATATTACCTGGACTTGCTTTTTCTGATTCTTTAATTTTTTCCCCTTTCAATTAAAATTTTTTAATCGTTTTTAAAATTATTTCATTTTTCTGATTATTTAATCATTAGGTTGAGCATATTCACTCCTAATACAATAATATTTGTTCACAAAAACCTTACAACAATGTCATTTAAGTGTAATTATTATTGTTAACGATTTAATTGTAGTTATTATTAGTAACAATATCTCCTATCCATGTGCGCAATCACACCAACCCTGTAAGGACAGATTGCGCAAAATAACTATCTTGGTTTTATTATAACTGCTCTATTAAATTGCAACATAACAACAAATAGCAATGGAAATGCATAAAAAACAAATGAAGTAAAAATTATTCATGAATAGCTTAGCAAAAAATTAATATTTAGATTTTTTATTGTTATTATTTTGAATTGTGCGCAGACTCTCCTAGTTTTACCTTAATTCAAAAATACTCTGTTTGGCCAAGCGCAACTAACCTTAAATCATGCTAAACTTTAGAGGCTTGAATGTATATGGCTAAAAAATTCAAAACTCTTCGCCAACAGTTCGGAGACCCGTCGCTTACCTCTCGGACTCTCTCAGGAGTACAGCGGGGTCGGCTGGGGTTTTCGTCCCCTCATTGTTCTCTGGGCCCGGTCTTTTGGCTGTGGCCTGGCCACGAGTAGATTGAAATCCCCCCCCCCCCCCGCGGAATGTATTACAACTCTAAAGCGAAAGCTGGGTTCCAGGGGTGGTCATCTCTGTCATCTCTCTCTGAGGACCACGGGCTGCAAATTAGACATATCTACTGCATAGGAATATCAAAATACACTAGATTCTTTAACACTGTGATCATTGTACCTCATACATGTGCGCATTGCGTCCAACAAAAAATATATCCAGACGCTTTTGGTATGTCTTTTCAAATTGTCGATATGACGACGACACTTTCATCGTTCGAGAACTGAATGCCTGCTCGAAAATCGAATGAAATTTTACTCAAATTTCTTGTTCGAGACCCGAGGTTCTATTACAGTTTTATCCTATAATAATTATTAAAAAACACTGTGATCATTGTACCTCTTACATGTGCGCATTGCGCCCAACAAAAAATATATTCAGACGCTTTTGGTACGTCTTTTCAAATTGTCGATATGACGACGACACTTTCATTGTTCGAGAACTGAATGCCTGCTCGAGAATCGAATGAAATTTTACTCAAATTTCTTGTTCGAGACCCGAGGTTCTATTATAATTTTATCCTATAATAATTATTAAAATACATTAATTTCTTTAACACTGTGATCATTGTACCTCATGTATGTGCGCATTGCGCCCAACAAAAAATATATTCAGACGCTTTTGGTACGTCTTTTCAAATTGTTGATATGACGATGACATTTTCATTGTTCGAGAACTGAATGTCTGCTCGAGAATCGAATGAAATTTCACTCAAATTTCTTGTTCGAGACCCGAGGTTCTATTGTAATTTTATCTTATAATAATTATTAAAATAAAAATATATTAATTTATTGTTTAATTATTTATTTTCTTTTAATATTTTACAGAGACCAAATCTACCATGGCGACAAATGATGACTTCTATCAGTTTTTATGCATTAATATTCGCCATGTTTGGGCGTTATTGGGTATTATCACAATTTAGCACTGTGCATGCCACATTCCTTGGAACTATATTGCATTATCCAATAGAGCAAGTAAGTATAGCAAGGGACTAGAGTCGATAAGGCGTTTAAAGTGCCCCCTTGCGACATTCATGAAAATTTTAATGCATATTATAGAGCAATTATTATCAAATTACACGCAATTAACTTATTTTAAAATTCATGCATATGATGTATAATGGCTGTTAAAAGTGACTTAATATAAATTGATGCTTCAGTAAAATTATTTATTTAATGGCACTACAGTAGTATAATTTATTTATTGAAACTGCATAAATGTAATTTTATGAAAAACTATAAAATAAATATTTAAAAATATAATATATTAAACTTACAATGCAAATACATATTTACATATTATTTTTACAATGGAAATTTACACTATATACATGCAAATGAAGCATGTATATAGTGTAGATTTGCAATGCAAATGAAAACATATTATTTTCAGTTATTCGTACCAAATATATTTTTATGTTTTCTAAATCTTTAAATTAAAAAATAAATAAATTTATATCAAAAGAATAGCAAGTGAAATAAAAAATGAAAAAAATATTTTCTTGTATGAGCGAATTGAGGTAATACGAGAGTGATTCGTAAACTAAGGTTCGATTTCTTATAAAACATAAACCATCACAGATATTTTACAAAAAAACTTTTCTTATTTAATTCCTTACACGTTTCTCTATTTTTCTACATAGCTACCACATTTGTTTAAACATATGTCATAAAGTTCTATAAGTTTTTGATGCCTAAGTCGTAGACGTCTGCCGCCTGTGAGGATAATCAGTCTTTAACTGCTTCTTTCACCTCGTCATCTGTAACGAAGCGCTTGCCGCTGAAATGTGAATCGCCGGTCTTCACGAATCTTTTCGTCCACGGCACTGACGAAATCTTCTGTGATCGCTGATGGTCGGCCTGATCGCGGTTCATCATGGACATTTTCCCGTCTTTCTTTCAAAGCTCTCACCAATTTACGCACTTTGCTGTCATTCGTCGCATTGAGGGATATACACTTCACTTATCTGTCGATGATTTTCCGCTGCTGAGGCGTTCCTCGCTCAATAACCGAATCACTGACAGTATTTTACAGTCCGCGGGTTGATCAATTGTTTTAAACATTTTGAACCGACACAGTAAACAGCATACTGCAACAATACCACTGCAAAGGCGTCGTTTGACGAGCAAGGTATGCCGGGAGTCGATGCGTATGTGCGCTTCAATGTTCGTGCGACATTTGATTAGCTACGGCGATTCGGACCTTAGTTTCCAAATAACCTTCGTATTTTGATGTTTTACAAATTCTTATACATCTAAAATAAACATATTTGAAAATCAAAATGGTATTTTCGTTCATTTTGTGTGAAATAAAATACATAAAATGTTAAAAAAATTGTAATAGTGTAAAAAATAGCCAATTTTGACAAAAGAAATTTAAGAATTTCAGTGAAACTAAAAGTTATATAACAATGGATAGATAATATAAGCTATGACGCAACAAAATATATGATGTCGCATCATATATTATTTAATTTCAGTAATTATTCCCCTCTTATTTAATTCCCTTTTCCAAATTTGTTCCCCTTTTCCATTATTTTAAGGCTCACTGTTCTACAAATATATATTTTTTTGTAGAACAGTGAGCCTTAGAATAATGAAAAAGGAGAACAAATTTGGAAAAGGGAATTATATAAAAGGGGAATAATTACTGAAATTAAATAATATATGATGCGACATCATATAAGCAATTAAAAAATATATAATAAAAAAATTAAAGGAACTTGTCTTTTCAGCTTTTTGATTCGGCCAATTTTATAGTTTTATGGACATTAATCCTTTCTTCCGAGTATTTTGTTAATTATAAATCAAAGTTTGGAGTACTAACATTAATAAATATTTGTATGGTTTTTAAATTATCGTTATACATCAGTGTTTCCCAACTAGTCGAAGCGCTGTTTGAAGCGAGATAAGTAAACGGTAGATCAGTAGTAAATAAATTTAAGTGGTTTTATTTGAGTTTGACAATATCGTTGATAAGCAATAATTATAATTTGAAATAATTTAAAAAGGATAATGGAATAGACCCAAGAATGGTGGAGGTTATGGATTTAGGTAATAAACGATTAGTTTTTTTTAAAGTATTTTCCGTTAAAAAATTATAAAAATTTCTTAAAGGTATAAACTAATTAAGTAATATCTCTTTTTATCGTTCTCTCTTTACAGAATGGCTTATTCTCTGCAATTCCATTTTTACTTTCATTCCTGATATCATTGATCTCGACGTGGATTTCGGGTTACATCGAGAAGAAAAAAGCTGTTTCTATTGATTTCTTACGAAAATTTTGGATATTTATTTGTGAGTTACTTGTTCCCTTTGGAATATTATAACCATAAAAAAATTCTTAAACTAATATATACTTTATGCAAGATTCCCTTGCCATCGTTGTTCAAATGCCAGTTCCAAGACTACTAATCGTGTATACCTGAATTTCTAATCACAGAAATGTTTTGAATAAGGTAACATTTGTTTTATAAACCACTAGCAAGCTACGCCCGCTACGCTGGTCAATTTCTCTTAACGAACCTTTAATCAAACAAAATATTGACATTTCATAATTCACTTTTATATTTTAACAGAATAATAAGGATACTATAATTTGTGACTCGTGCTATAGTCAATATACACGTCAGGACACGTCGCCCTTATCATTATCTTTTTACGCGTAAAGGTTTCGCTATGGTACTCTATTGTGAAATTTGGTAATTTTAGAAATTCAATAGTTGAAAAATCGCAGAATCATTAGATCATTTTTCTTTAGAAATTGTTCTTAGAGCGCATTTAGATCTTATAAATAACAATTATGCCGAACTTGAAGTTTCTAGCTCCTTCAGCATCGCAAAAATCGCAATTTTAGAACGTTTTTCGGTTCTGCACCCCCCTCGGGATAGTGGCACAGACATAAAATATAGCCTATGTTGGAGCAGGGATTGTCACCATCCATTTGCCACCATCACTTTTGAAATCGCTTTAGTAGTTCCAGACATTCCATACAAATTGTAATTTAGAATGTTTTTAGAAAATTTTTTGCTTATTTCAGCCTTTTAAATTTCGAATTTTTTTAGATTTTGTTCTTATAGAGCATTTAAATCTTGTAAGTAACCACCATACAAAATGTCAAGTTCCTAACTCCTTCATTATTGAAAATATCATAATTTTGGAATGTTTTTCGCTCCTGCACCCTCTGCGGGAAGTGGCACCGACAAAAAATTTAGCATATGTTGGAGCAGGGACTATCACCATCCATTTGCCACCATCACTTTTGAAACCGATTCTGTAGTTTCAGAGATTCCATAGAAATTGTAATTTAGAATGTTTTTAGAACGCTTCTTCCTCATCTCACCCTTTTAAATTGCGAATGTTTTTATAATTTGTTCTTAGAGAGCATTTACATCTTATAAGTAACTACCATACCAAATTTGATACTTCTATCTCCTTCAGTACACAAAAAATCGAAATTTTAGAACGTTTTCCGCTCCTGCACCCCCCTGGGGGTGGTGGCACCGACATAAAATATAGCCTATGTTGGAGCAGGGATTGTCACCATTAATTTCCCACCATCACTTTTAAAATCGCTTCAGTGGTTCCAGAGATTACCCCCTACAAACAAACAAACAAACAAACAAACAATCTTTACTACTTTATATATTAGTATAGATAAGGGGGAATTAGCCCCTTGTTCCCCCCCTTTATACTTAATCAATCAATCCCGAAAACTAATCAGGGAAGCGTCTTAACCCAATGAATCTATAAACAAATTTTGAAGCAAATAGAATAATTCTGCATGAAAAACCCATTTACATAAATTAAGGGGGGTATTAGCCCCCCGTTCCCCCCCTTTATACTTAATCAATCAATCCCGAAAACTAATCAGGGAAGCGTCTTAACCCAATGAATCTATAAACAAATTTTGAAGCAAATAGAATAATTCTGCATGAAAAACCCATTTATATAAATTAAGGGGGGATTATCCCCCCGTTCCCCCCCTTTATACTTAACCAATCAATCCCGAAAACTAATCAGGGAAGCGCCTTAACACAGTGAACCTATAAACAAAATTTGAAGGAAAACGGAATAATTCTGCATGAAAAACCCATTTATATAAATTAAGGGGGGATTAGCCCCCCGATCCCCCCCCTTTATACTTAACTAATCAATCCCGAAAACTAATCAGAGAAGCGCCTTAACTCAGTGAACCTATAAACAAAATTTGAAGGAAAACGGAATAATTCTGCATGAAAAACCCATTTATATATATTAAGGGGGGGATTAGCCCCCCCCCTTCCCCCCTTTATACTCAGCCAATCAATCCCGAAAATTATCATGCAAGCGCCTTAACACAGTGAACCTATAAACAAAATTTGAAGGAAAACGGAATAATTCTGCATGAAAAACCCATTTATATAAATTAAGGGGGGATTAGCCCCCCGTTCCCCCCTTTATACTTAACCAATCAATCCCGAAAAGTAATCAGGGAAGCGTCTTAACCCAATGAACCTATAAACAAAATTTGAAGGAAAACGGAATAATTCTGCATGAAAAACCCATTTATATAAATTAAGGGGGGGAATTAGCCCCCCGATCCCCCCCCCCCTTTATATTAACTAATCAATCCCGAAAACTAATCAGGGAAGCGCCTTAACACAGTGAACCTATAAACAAAATTTGAAGGAAAACGGAATAATTCTGCATGAAAAACCCATTTATATAAATTAAGGGGGGGAATTAGCCCCTTGTTCCCCCCTTTATACTTAACCAATCAATCCCGAAAAGTAATCAGGGAAGCGTCTTAACCCAATGAACCTATAAACAAAATTTGAAGGAAAACGGAATAATTCTGCATGAAAAACCCATTTATATAAATTAAGGGGGGGATTAGCCCCCCCGATCCCCCCCTTTATACTTAACTAATCAAACCCGTAAACTAATCAGGGAAGCGCCTTAACTCAGTGAACCTATAAACAAAATTTGAAGGGAAACGGAATAATTCTGCATGAAAAACCCATTTATATAAATTAAGGGGTGGTGGAATTAGACCCTTGTTCCCCCCCTTTATACTTGACCAATCAATCCCGAAAACTAATCAGGGAAGCGCCTTAACTCAGTGAACCTATAAACAAAATTTGAAGGAAAACGGAATAATTCTGCATGAAAAACCCATTTATATAAATTAAGGGGGGGGGGATTAGCCCCTTGTTCCGCCCCTTTTATACTTAACCAATCAATCCCGAAAACTAATCAGGGAAGCGCCTTAACACAGTGAACCTATAAACAAAATTTGAAGGAAAACGGATATTTCTATGAAGATTTATCGCATTACGTACGTACATACATACATACAGAACCGGCTGCCAAGCTCTCAGGGCTTGACAGCCAGTGTGATAACTGAAAAATCGCAATATTAGAACGTTTTTTGCTCTTGCACCCCCTGGGGTTAGTGGCACCGACATAAAATATAGCCTATGTTGGAGCAGGGGTTGTCACCATCAATTTGCCACCATCACTTTTGAAATCGGTTCGGTAGTTCCAGAGATTACCCCCTACAAACAAACAAACAATATTTACTCCTTTATAATATTAGTATAGAAGTATAGATTTGGTGAATAAACATATTTCTGAACAAATTAAGAAATTAATATTTTTATATTAATTGGTAATTTGATATTAGGCATATAAACTTGACTCCGCATTTTAGTGAATAAGCATATTTCTGAACAAATTAAAAAATTAATATTTTTATATTAATTGGTTATTTGATATTAGGTATATAAACGTGACTTCGCATTTTAGTGAATAAACATATTTCTGAACAAATTAAGAAATTAATATTTTTATATTAATTGATAATTTGATATTAGGTATATAAACGTGACTCCGCATTTTAGTAAAGAAAACATTTTTGTTTCTTGTCAACATAAAAGAAAGAATTATCAAAAATGTATCCAGTTAAGATACTACATCATTTGTCCGTTTGTCGGGTGACAAGTGAATTCGGCAGTTGAAGAAGCCTGGTTGTTTTTAAGGAATCAATTCATCAAGCCAATTTTTGATTTCAGGAAAAAAAACTCAACCACTTTCCAGAAGTAGCGTTCTGCATAGGCTAACACAAATGGTATTCTGAAGGAGAAAAATCTGTTGAATGCGGCGGGTGAAGTAGCGCATGCCAATGAAGTGTTTCTAGAGTTTTCTTTTCTTGTCTTGCAATGCGTCAATGAGCATCTGGTAGGACGAAATGGGTGTTGTTTACTATGAATTGCTGTAACCGCGTCAGACAAACAATGGTGAATGTTACACGCAAGTGTTAATCAGTTTGTACGAAGCATTGAAGTAGAAACAGCTAGAATATGGCGCAAGACACAAAAAGGTTTCTTTCCAACATGACAATGTTCACCTGCATGGGGCAAAACTAGTCTAAGAAACTCTAGAAGAACTTCGCTGGGATATTTGGGCCCTCCCACTGCATTCACCAGATATTGCTTTTTCAGATTTCTAGTTGTGCAATTGTCCATGCAAAGCGCCAATTTTCGAGAGCTGTTCACCGTTCAGTTCTTTTACAGAAATCAAAAATCGATTTGGTGATTTGATTGCATTAAAACAACCATACACTCCATCCAATGCATAATCCTTTTATTAATTGACAGATGATACGAACATTGTATAGTGGTTTTAAAAGTTTAAAAGTACATTATTTTTCTATTTGATTACATATAGATGTTTATGCCAATTATTTTATTCATTTATTTATTTGTTGATGAAGTTTTAATTTCGTTATAGAAAATTAGCCGGAAACAAATATTGAATTATTTATATTGTTTTAAGTACAAACGGGTCCGTCTTCCGTAACCAAGATGCATGCAATAGAGATAGATTTTTAAAAGAATCATGCTTGAAACTTATTTTAAAATCCATGAAAATTTAGTAAATTGAAGTACTATTTAAAAAAAAACACACACACACACACAATTTTTTTACATTTTTTTCCCTTATTCGACAGTGTAAAAATTCGATGTCTAGATGTTAATAAAATCACAGTAAAAGCGAAATTTATGGGTCAATCTTGTTGCCACCGTCAAAATGACGTCAGCATTACTCACGGACATATTTTTGCTTTATAATATAGATATTGGAATCTTTCTAGTATTTAAATAATTTTATCTGCGTTGGATATTTTTCTATTAGTTTTTGCTTCCCTACTGTGCAATTAGGTTTATATTATTTGCAATATAGATTGTAGTTATTATGATATACTCATATATACATTGTATAAATATATATGACTAGCCGCCACTGGCGACCAGTTTGGTCGCCCTTAAATGTATGTTAAGCCGTGACAGCTGTCCCAATTTAAAATACATGACGTTCACATTTTTCTTTAAAATAGACAAATTATTATTATTCATAATTTATTTTTTTCCTTAATCCTTCGCCAAACCGGAAAAATCTAAAAGACAAATCAAGAATTTTTGCGATCGTGGTAGCATTTTGTATATTTTTTGTTGTTGTGTATTTCATCTTTCTTGACAAAAACCGCTTCACGTACTTTATAATAAATTAATCATTGTGTGTGTTTTATAATAAAATTGTGTGTTTTTCAATATAAAATAAACTATTTCATAATAAAATAAAAGTACATGCTGTTTTAGTGATCTTTAACAGGTACCTAACAGTGGGATTTTCTCGCCAAAATGGCGCAAAACAAAAATCGCGCCAACCCCGGTGCGTCCGTGACAGCTGTCCCAATTTAAAATACATGACGTTCACATTTTTCTTTAAAATAGAAAATAGATGAATAAGAAATAATACCATAAATCAAAACATTTGATTTCAAAATTAAAGTCTCGTTTCTAATTTGCACACGCGAAAAATAAAAGCTGACAATTCGTTTCGAAATTTGATCCATTAAATATTATTACGTGAGTTCAAATTACATCAAGAAAAGATGAAGTTGAGTTGCATAGAACAGAATTATGGTAAACTTTGACTGTCTCACTGGTGCGGATTATTTTTTTTTACACCAGGCAGCGGTCCAAAAATTCATGGTTTAATATTTTAAACGTTCACAACGAATGAATCTTATTTTTTTGTTTACCTTCATGGATAGAGAATTTCAACTGCGAACCTAATTTAAACTGAAGTTATTCCAGAATGTATGCATAATTGAACGTAAGTCAGCTCTCAAATATTAATTTATTTTGAACGATCTTTCTAAAAATGTAACTTTTAGGCAGTTTTATTCGAAAAAATAATTTTGAATAAAAATGGCCGCCTGGCATATGAAAAAGTGAAGCGGGCATCCCGGAACTGTTGATGACAGTCACATGACTTACGGTTTTATTATAGAGATTATTATTATGTATATAGCATAGTAGTTAATTTAATAGTAGTTATGATAATAGTTTACAGTTAACAGTATATCAGACATTATGTATTCAAATAATACTATATTATAACAATAATATATGTAATATCAGGTAAATATCACTTTTATGTGCATTTAGTCAATGATGTATATTTTATATACAAATCAATGTTTTTTCTTTTAATAACTTTCTCACCATTTCTTGATGATGTAAAATTTCGTCTAGAGGGGACATGTAATAATTTAAAAAGTGTATAATTTTTTGAAAAATTAGTATGCGGACTATTTTATTATATATTAATGAAACGAGCAGGGAAGACCGAGTTATGCTCGGCCAAAATTAGCTTTGAGTTTAACTCGATAGCACAATGACCTTCTAGTATCCGAAAGCGGTTAGATACAAAATTCAATTAAATAGTTAGAGCCGTTTTTTATTAAATAAATTTGACCCACAGTGACCCAAAAATGACTCACTAAACGAAATTTTTCGAACATGTGAGCTAGCCCAACAGTCTTCTCGTTCCCTAAAACTGTAGGATACAAAAATTTAGTTACAATCGTCTGAGCTGTTTTTAAGATAAAAATAGCTTAAACCATAATGACCTATGACCAAAAGGACCCACTAATCGAATTTTCTCGGACATGTGACATAGCCCAACAGTCTTCTCGTGCCCGAAAATCGTAGGATGAAAAATTTTGTCTAAATAGTCTGAGCCTTTTTTAGATAAAATTAGCTTGACCTACAGTGACGCAAAATGACCCACTAATCGAATATTCTCGGGCATGTGACCTAGCCCAATGATTTTCTCGTGCCCGAAACTCGTAGGATACAAAATTTAATCAAAATCGTTAGAGCCTTTTTTAGATAAAAGTAACTTGACCCGAGTTCACCCAAAAATGACCCACTAATCGAAAGTTCTCGAACATGTTACGCAGCCCAATAGTCTTCTCGTGCCCGAAAATGGTAGGATACAAAATTTAGTCAAGATCATTTAAACAGTTTTTTAGATACAGTTAGCTTGACCCTGACCCATTATGACCCAAAATGACTCACTAATCGAATTTTCTCGAACATGTGACCTAGCCCAATAGTCTTCTGGTGCCTCAAAACAGCAGGATACAAAATTTTGTCAAAATCGTTAGAGCCATTTTTAAGATAAAATTTGCATACCGTAATTTCGCGCGTATACGCCGCACCTCAGACAATTAGATTTCCTACCAGAATTTATTTTAAATAAAATGTGACTTACTTCCGCTTAGCACTTATTTAAATTCTTATTTTCAAGAAAATTTCCGGTTTGAAAACGACTTAACTAAGCTGCGGCGCATACGCGCGAAATTACGGTATATATATATATATATATATATATATAACCACACACACAAAATTTGCTCGTATTAGAATAGTATATGATTTATTCCCTACCTTATTTTGGAAACTTTTAAAATTAACATTACTTACTATTCTCCGACAAGTAAAAAATTAAGTACGTTTCAACTTTTTTGGGGCATTATGTATATTTTGCTGAAAATGAAAATTTTTAATGTACTTTTCATATTTTTTTACCTAATTTGTGTCTATACATCTAAACTTATATTTATCTATGTGGCTGTTATGAAATAGTGATTAAATATAATTTGATTTTTAGCTTGTTCCTTATATTCATTATGTTTATTGGGTATGTACATTGCTGGATGTAACAGAGACCTGAGTGCCACATTTTCTATTTTATCAATGGGTCTATCTGGCCTCGGAACACCCGGAGCTCCGGTAGTTGTACAAGATATGTCACCTACATTTTCTGGTGAGTAAGACTTTACAATTTATTCAAACGTATTTATCTTATTTATTATTATGTTCCATTTGTCCCTCTTTAAATGCTTTCATTTAAATTCCTCTGTTGCCTGCCTGAACAAAATTTTCTAATTCTCATTACCAAACCAATTTTAATTAAAAAAGAAAACTTGAATGAACTTTGAAATAGTAACAACATTTGGATAATATATCGAATTTGTTTTAAATATACCAGCGTGCAAAACTTACGCAACGATGTACTTTTTAAGCAGACAGCCATAAAATTCCTGAACAGGGCTTCTTGCGATCAGTACAATGAAGAAACATTTCATTAGCAAGGTGATTTGTATGCAACCATTAGAAACAAAGCTTTGAAAGCGACATGAGTCCATGCGAAACGCGCACAGTCAGTACGCGCAATACAAAACTTCAATATAATGAAAGACGAAAAGCCCCATTAAAGACATTCGCTGCAAGTGAGTTTTTATGTGCAATATGGCTAAAATGAACCACCAGAATGACTTTGAACGCAGTAGAATGATCTGCAAGCTTGGGGATGGGCATAGTGCGACGAGTGTAGTCCAAGAGTTTTGAATCGACAAAAGTGTCGTTTCAAGTGCTTGGAAAGCCACCCAAAACACAGGTGCAGCTAGAAGAAAGGATGGACGTGGGTGGACAAGACAAACAATGGATCACAGATATATCGTCCAACAGTTGAAAAGAGATCGATACCAATCAGCGGAAAACATTGCTCAGCAGACGACAAGAAACACAAAGACTGGTCATCTCATCAACGGAGTCACGTCCTCATTTCAGATGAGAAGCGCTTCAACGTCACAGGCAATTCTTAACGCCAGTTGATATGAAGAGAGGCAGGGACACGGATTTATCGTGATTTTATCCCACTAACATAAGGAAAGAGATCGTGTCGGAGGTCTTGGTGTACTTGTCTGAAAAGGCATTATAATGAATAAACTGACTGAGCTCAAAATTTTGACATAGGCAATGTTACCGGAGATCACTATTATCAGCAAGTGATCACCACAACGTGCATTCGTACCGAAGTGCCATTGTGTCGACTTCATTTTTATTAGAGCCTGATTACCAACTGGGAAAACTTCTACAAGTAAATTTGAATAGAAATTTTCGCCTTATTTGAACGCCTTATTACTTCAAAAGTTCTGTCATGAATCCGGCAAAAATTTCTATACCTTTTAACTGGTGGAAGTTTGCCCCTTTTTGGTAATCAGGTTCTGGTGTCCTTAGACGATATTAACACCAGTTCCAGTGCTCTTACTGTTGAAGACTTTTTAGAAAGTGAAGACGTCGATAGAATGGATTATCCAGCGTACTCCCATGATTTACATTTCCATCTCATAGCATAAAACATGTATGGGTTACTTTGTGGCACGCTTTTCTGAACGATTACATTCTCAGTGCCACAATACCCTTCCCAACAACTTAAATAGATGCTCATTGAGGAATGGGCAATCTTACCGGAACAAATGTTGGATAATCTGGTGTTGAGTGTAAAGAGATGGTGCCAAGTACCCATTGCAATTAAAGGGGGGGGGGTTATACCCATTACTAAGGAAGATCTGTTTGCTGTTCTCCCTATTGGGCAGACAATCATTTGTAACGATGCCATTCTTTCGAAAACACCTGTTTTGTTTGATTCAACACACTATATGCGTTCTATTGACTTTTGTGCTACTATGCTTTCTTCAGCATTGAAGTACAAAATTCTCTCTGTGTGTTATGAATTTCATGTCAAGGCTAACAAAGGGAGGATCTAGGGCAAAATGATTCGTTTATGTTTTTGACTAAAGTCAGATATCTTAACGAACTGATTTTGCTCAAATATTGCATACAAGTTTATGGTCGATGATTATGAAATATTCGTGTATTGTCGCGGCCATACCTTAAGAAAGGGGAGATCTAAGAGCAAAAACATTCTTTTGCGTTTTTGGTTGAAATCATATATCTAACGAACCGATTTTGCTCAAATGTTGCACACAAGTTCATTGTCGATGACACTGCAATATTCATGTATTTTCAGGGTCGTACCTCACCAGAATAAAGGTACAGGGCGAAAAATATTCTTTTTTTTTTTTTAATTGAAATCATACGTGAAACGAACCGATTTTGCTCAATTTTTGTAATATGGAATACACAGTATAAATACGCCAATGTATATACTATATTTACAATATCTGTCCAATTCCTAGCTGCACAATGGGACAAAGTGTCTTAACAAGACTGTACAAACTCTGTAGAGTTATAGCATTTGTTTGGAGATTATAAAAAATGACATACGGCTCACATTTCTACGGCCATAGTTTTCGAGAAAAATTCGTAAGAAAATATATATACCACATTCGATACACGGATAAGTTTTGTGAAAATGGCATTTGTTATATTGTTTTGTTTACATCAATAAATACTAAATGATCTCCACACGTATTGAAACGTTTATGTGTGCTCCATGAAATAGTTAACATCAGAGTTGCCGTTCTCCGTAATGCATAATATTTTTAAATATATCAATTGTGTCAGAAATTTTTATATTTTATTAGTACCATAATTTTCAAACTATAATTTTTATGGTTGATTTATATATTTCTTTTCTTGAACATGTAGAAATATAGCAAGCAGATTTTTATTTGGAATTAGTGGTACAGGTAAAATATAAAAATAGTCGTCCTCATATATTAAGTAATACTGCGCATTACGGAAAAAGGCAGCTTTGGTTAACATAATCAAACCTAGGAGAAATCGTGGCTTGAGAACGGTAATCACCATGAAGACGATTAACAAAGTTTGCATCTGGAATAATCCATGTCCGGTGTTTCAAATAATCACATAAAAGTGTTCTAAGTAATAAGGATGTGTAGAGATAGATATACACTGGGGCTGTTCAATTTCTCACGAGATACATTTTTATGTATAAATTTGCGCAGCAGTGTATTAAAATCAGTATGAAACGCAACATAGTATCGTTGAGCTGTAAGAGTATCAAAACCTTTAAAAAATGGCAAATAACGAAATACGAGATACGAATATGAGAATGAGATTTAAAAATAGGGATGCGAGCACAGCAAAACAGAAAATAGAAACGTGAATGAGGTATGTTTCAAACCAGAAAACTTAAATCTTCACTATGAGATATGATCATCTCTGACTATAATGCATGATATTGAGCGTGTATTCATCTTTAATATGATGTTGTCGAGAAGTTCACCCGTTTCTCTTCTAACGCCAAACGCAACTTCTTAATTACTGTTGGTGATTGGCGACGTTCTGACAGGCGTCTGCCAAGAACACCCAAAGCTTGCTCTATTAGAAGTTAGATCCGGTGACCATACGTGTAAATCTAGACGATGAATATCTTCAGTTACCAAGAATTCTGCGATAGTCACTGCATAATGAGGAATAGCATTGTTGTTTATGAAGATGAACTTATGTGCCACTGTACTCTTAAAATGACTTACATAAAGAAAGAGAATCTCCATTCAATTAAGGCCACCAGTGATTGAACTTCCTCGGAAGATGTGGAGTTCCATATAGCTGCCATGAATTATGCCTCATCAAACGAATATGTCATCACTTCCAACCCAATCTTTTTCGACAGTTTTGAAGAGGTGATTTCATGTCACCTGTTCTCTCTATATGCACACACGTACGGTATCAGTAGTGAGACTGAATCTACCCTCGTCTGTAGCGTGAACTAGAACCCCATTGTTGAGCTTTCCAATCTGTATGTTCTCGGTACCAAAGAAAACATTGGAGCAAGGCGTTAATGGCACACACCGTACTGGTCGCCGAGCAGTCTTCTAATTACAGAAGAACTCAATATCGGGCACTTAGTAGTGCGTTACGAATGTATTCTTAGTTAATCCATTGTATGTCTGCAATCTTTATTCGTTTGTAATACAATATACCAGTGAGTATTTTGGAGACGCCGTGATCAATAATCAAATTTACAGAGTTTGTGCTATCTTGGATGGATATTTTGTATATATATATTATACAAATACAATTGGGGTTTTCGATATTATGTTTATTATTACTTCTATTCGTATAATAAGAAGTTTGATTTATTAGATTTTTATTTTTGGAATGTATTAAGCAACATGCACTTAATTTTTTTTTCTTCCATATTAGGAACTCTTTATTCTATTTCTAACACCTTCGCATACTCATCTTGTGCTATATTGCCATTAATTGTCGGATATTTAACAAACGAAAGGGTAAGTAAGTTACGTTTTGTAATAATATATAAATAAAATAAAACTGAAAATGTTTTATCAAACGCGTAATTTACAGATCGACTGAAACAGAGCTGGCGACACCTAACCCCTTCAAGACGGGCGTCATATATTGTCATTTAAATTTTTAATACCAGAAAGTAAGGCTGTTCTAAAATTTAAACCACCTACTTTCTGACACATTTTTAACACTTTCCAACATAGTTGAAAAGTGTTTATGAATTCGGTTTGTCTGTCTGTGTCATTTTTTTTATATTAAGAAATGTGATCTCAACCAATATTGTAAAAACTAACTTTGTACTAATTTTATTTTAACCGCTTGGAGGGCAAGCACGTGGTCTAAAAATGCTAAACTTTGCGATGTTTTGACACCAGTAATTTTAAATAATGTATTTTTACCTTTTCAATCTGCAAAAAACAAAAATAAATATTTTTATTTAATAATACTGGTGGCAGAGTTATATATTAAAAAGTGGTATATATTATATACCGGTGCCCCTCAAGGGGTTAATCTCTAATGAAATATTCAACATCTGTATTCTAAAATATGAATTTTCAATAAACATTTCCCCTCGTGGAGAATAGTTCCTATGCTTAACGGCTGGATCTCCACGAGAGGGTGATTTCATTTCTTTTTATTTCATTTCCGTCTGTATGTCTGTCTGTCTGTCTCTTCGTGCTCTAAGTCGCGTAAATATATTCAAATTTTCATGCAATTATATTATTGAGCTTTACTATGACATACTCGCTATCGAAAATGAAGTGTGTAGCCCTTATAGTTTTTTTTACAGGGACACGCAAAAGAATTAAGTTACATTACGGTCTATGGGGTAAAATCCTTTGCGTTTTATTTTAATGATGTTCACAACTTCAAATATAATGAAATTAATGTATATCACTGAGGTGCATCGCAAGAGGCTTGCTATGGAATAAGGCGTGCGTAACACTTATTGGTCCTTTACATGGACACTCAAAGGATCCCGTTACATTACGGTCTATGGAGAAAAATCGTTTGTGGTTTATTTTAATAATGTTTCACTCTTTCAGACATATTGAAATTGATATATATCCCTAAAGTGCATTACAAGACGCTTACTATAGAATATTGTATGTATAGCATTCATCGTTCATTTACAGGGACACACAAAAGAATTCGGTACAATCTTGATAACAATAATTCTTGCAAGTGTTTTTTCAGTTGCTGAACGCGTTTTCAAATTTAACTTAATTTTTGTCCATGACTTGGTGTGTATAAATTTGTAAATCATATACATGGCAGCACAAATGTTCTCGAGTACATTTCCGTTTATTGACGAAAATTTCAGAAGGTGAATTTTAAACAGTGATACGCGTTTCCTAATGAACTAAAATTTAGCATTCTATGTAGCATATATACACATCTATAGATTATATACAGGGCTGCACAAAAGAATTCGGATATTTTCCGAATTGTTGGTAATTCCTGAAATTACGTTATGCGTTTTGAAATATGTTTATTTAGGTATCATCTTTCACCTTATTAAATGGTAAAGATTTGTAAAATTATTTTGGAAGTGTTGGAGAATGCTACATAATCTATGCGTGACGCATGATTTTAGTTCTTGTTCAATTTATTTTTGCTCGCAAAGGTATCATGTTTGCTGTCAGGTGCTTTTATTAAAAAACTATGTAATCGAAGTGTTTCTTCTGCTTTTCTATAAAGTCAGAAGATTTTTCAGGAAATGGTGTTAATGTTGTCGTTTTGAACAAAATTTCCAGATGCGACAGTGCAGGAAAAGAAAAAATTACTGCCATCCTGAGACAATAATCGCTTATAACTCAATACGTAATTTCTTTTAAATTCTAAAAGGTGTAAATTAACGACATAATAAATACACAGTAAGATAAATTTTATTAGGTTGTTTGACAAGTTTCGGCTCACTCCGAGCCATTTTCAAAAACAAATGAGAATATTCCATAATTGCATGGGCTTTGAAGTTATATATATATATATATATATATATATATAATTTTATTATTAAATTATTATTATTATTACTATTTTAAATAATAACTTCAAAGACAGTGCAATTATGGAATATTCTCCTTTGTTTTTAAAAATGGCTCAGAGAGAGCAGAAACTTGTCAAACAACCTAATAAAAGTTATTTTACTGTGTATTTATTATGTCGTTAATTTACTCCTTTTAGCATTCAAAATAAATTACAGTGACCTCTCACTTATACGACTTTCAGGGGACCGTAGAAAAAAGTCGTGTAACTGAGATAGTCGTATAAGTGAGAGACCGTCTTATTATACAAGTTTCAAACTTTATATGCATTAATTATTTTACCTATATTAAAAACGATAATTTTTGAGTACTAACCCAGACAACACAAACACATCCTAAAAACATCCAAAAGATGTCATATTTAGGACAAGCTGATATCCTGTGGACCGATGAAATGGTCCTCTCGACAGTTACAGGACATCCGCTAAGTTTCGAAATGTCACACCTTTCAACGTCCTATGGATGTCATCTCATGACACATTTTGGACAGTTATAGAACACTTGCATACATCCTCTGGATGGTCCTAATGATATCCTAAAAGCATCCAAATAATGTCATATTTAGGATAAGCTGATATCCTGTGGATGGATGAAATCGTCCTGTAGAGAGTTATAGGATATCCCCTGGGTGTCGAAATGTCACACCTGTCAATGTCCTATGGATGCCATTACATAACACCTTATGGATGGTTATAGGGCATCCTCTGGGTGTCAAAATGTCACCCCTGTCAACATCCTGAGGATGTTTTTTATGATATTACTGCCTTCAATTTGCATTTTTGAAATTCATATGTACATACGCATATGACAATGCATAGATCTATTGTCACTGAAAACATTTATTTAATAAATTTTATAGTTTAAAAATATCTTCATTTATTAGAGGGAATAAAAGTTTTTCTTTCTTAAGAAAGGTTATTGAATAATCTTTCTTTAAATATCCAATCTAACAAAGATCTCATACACTATATAATTTATTTAATAAAAAATGTTTTCAGTAACAATATATTGAGGTATATATGAATTTTAAAAATGCAAATTGAAGGCAGAAGTATATCTTATATTCTCGATAAAATTCAAGAACATTTTTAAAATTCCTTACTTATATATAATTATATAGCCCTTTCATCTTATATTCTCGATAAGATCCAAGAAAATTTGTAAATTCCTTACTTATATATAATTATCATTTTACATATTTTATTCTCAATTTGAGTAATTATATAAAATGATGCAATTTAAAATTTTTTCATGAATTTTTTTAAGTGCTATGTCTGAAGTGGAATTTATCATTCTTGTCGTAAGAAGTCATAAAAACTTAAGGCGGTATTCAAAAAAAATATTTTTCCACGCTCAACAACTCAAAATTTTAAGACACATTTTCAAAAGTAAAAACATGAAACTTGGCGGCGTAATTTATGAAGAGATTTATAAGAGAATACCTATGTTTCTATTTTTCATTCAATGAATTAAAAATTGATTTACAAACAATTATTTTCACAGTACGATAATTTTTTTTGTTTCCAGTGCTATCGCTTCGGGAATTTCGTTTCAAAATGTTCACTTTGACAGCATTTTTAAAAAAATATTCTGCCTTTATAAAAAAATCGAGACAATACGGACATTATAAACTTTCTGAATAAGAGAACCTGCCAATTGGATGTATTTTAGAGAAAAATTAATTTAAAAATGTGTCTCAGAATAAGCAGTTTGGATTTGAATACCCTTAAGTTTATTTTTAAAATGAATTTTTTTTTTTTACTTTGCAATTATTTGTTTTACTTACTAAAAAAAGCCTGATCCACTTTAGGAACACCCGGTATATGCAACAAATGTTATGCATTTGATTGTCCTCTGATAAGGTGCGACATGAAATTTAAAAGTATCGTTTTGTTCCTCTGATGATGGTTTTACATTGTTTTTCTAGAATAAAGCTACTTCATCAGACATCTGTTAATACTTTTGCATTCAAAACAAATAAAGGACAGAAAAGTATGCCCTTTCATATTTAGTGGCCAAAGCACACATTTACAGCTGTGATAATTTGGCTGTACAACTTCAAATTCAATTTGTTTTACTTACCTTTGTACTTAAATACATTACCTTACTTTAACAAAATGAGACAGTACCATGACTATGTAAATGCTAATGGCCCTGAAAGTACATTTTATATATGTCGCAAAGTATTAAGACAAATTGGAGAAATATTAAGATATTGTTACTTTCATTGTTCCAACTTTAATGAATAAACAACTTCTGTATTTTAAATAATTGCACATATTACACTAAGTGCTGAATATAAAATAATAAACTTAAATTATATGACATACAAAAATTAAATATTTATGCAAAAGTCATCAGAAGTGAATACCTGAAAATGTTAAAATTTTACTCCCAATTTAATTGGAAATCAGTAAAGAAATAAAAATTAAAAAATATATTTCACTATGTCATGAAAGATAGTATGGGAAAAATGATAACCACTGTTGAATTATCTTATTTATTATTTAAAAAAAAAAATCTATTATGTTACAAATTGCACAATAAAAAAAGTCGCATCAAAAACAAAACAAATATTTATTTACAACTTTCACGATAAAATACAAAACAAATATTTATAACTTTCCACGGTAAAATACAAAACAAATATTTATTTACAACCTTCCATATCACAAAATACAGTTAGTTTTATTATTATTTTTTTCTTTTGCAACAATCTGGTTTCTTCCACCTTGCCCTTGTCACAGAAATTTTTGCTCGGCACACATCTGTAAAGAAAAGAAAAAATATACATTTCTACCTAACTTTATAAGTGCATCACATTCATTCAAAACGAATAAATCAGCATATATACATAAGATATACAATAATTCATTACCGTTTGTTTCTTCAAAAGATCTTACAGTAAAATTTACAGTTACTTTTAGGAACTTTATTATTTAAGCCATGTGGGATATTTGAACAACTATGAAAAAGTAAAAGCAGTGCAATAGCACATCTTATTTTATGTCGATAAATGTCATACAGCATGAAAGCACCTGCCTTGTTTTGTTTCGAATAAAAAAAAAATTAATATTTATAACTGATGGTAATGTCATATTTTAAATAATTAAAAATGATGGTAATTACAAGCAAAATGTACTACAGTAGACTCCCAAAATCCCCATGGGTCCATCATAACAGTGAGGTTCTGCAGATTTTGAATTATTTGCAGATATCTGGTTTGTTAACATTTTTTAAGCAGTAATACGAATGTAATAATGCACTTGAAATTACAATGTGTCTATAATAAAGTAAATTAGGTACTGCTCTATAATCCCGTCAACCACTTTTCATAACAAAAAACTATCGCCAAATAAACGGGGGAACGTTGTTATTGGAATATCAAAATAAATAAATAAATAAAATATAAGAATTTAAGGACACAATTGTTATTTTAATGAATGAAATAACTAATAAATCAGTAAAACATAATGAAAAATACACACAATTGTCGAATTAAAAACCACTTGAGGACATAAACACATATAATGTTTCTGACATCAAGTAAATGGGACTGCATTTTTGGCGTTTCATCTTACAGTTTGGCGGTAGTTTTTTGTTATGAAAAGTGGTTGATGGGATAATAGAAGAAGTACAGTAAATTATTAAGTAAAATAATAAAGTACTAAATATTAAAAAAATGTAAAAAGTAAAGATCAAGTAAGTATTTAATAATGTGTAAGATGTAAGTATGCTAAATAAAGATTAGATATTGTTCGGACAATATTTTCTGACAATGTTTTTGGACAGTGTTTTCCGACACACGTTCGACAGAGCATTTTTCGATGGAGAGAACAATACCTAGAGAAGAGATTATGTGCTTCCGCATACTTGTGCATCGAACCAGACTTCGCAAGTGATCTTGGGTTTACTTGCATGCAAGGACATTTCGCAGTTTGAATAGTTGGTTTATTCTTTCTTTTTGTTAACTGTTAAAGTGATTGTTTATGTAAGTTTTCAGTTCAGAGCAGAGAGCTCATGTGTGTTAGATGGCGGTCGCTGTCAAATGTGTAACCAAGAGGGTTTTAACGTTTTAATTAAAGTTTACAGTTCACATTTTTACCTTGTGTAGTTTTAATCAGTGTTTCTTTCTTATTAAGTTTAAAGTTAACCAGCCGAGCTATCAGATATCATCATAATCAACAAATGTTTTCAATCCACTGCTGAATTCTCCCTTAGATTTTTCCATTGTTTCCTGGGTACTTTTCGGTTAGCCGGGCGCCAGTGATATATATACATGTATACATATACACACACACATATATCTACATATACAGTGGAACTTCCCTTTAACAAAGTTTTCTACTTAACGAATTTTTCTGTAAAACTTTGACTTTGAACACCATTAGCATGTAAATTAATCTCCATATTACGAAAAATATTTTCTATATAACAAAGTTTATTTCACTTTTGTACATGTACATATCTCAAACTAATGTTGCGATGGATATGCGAATTTATTTCAGCGGATTGTATGAAAATGAACACATTTAAATATTTTCCATTCTGTTTGGTGCTAAATAAAACAATTGTTTTTCACACTAAAAACACTTGTTATCATTACTCTCCCACACCGAGACTATAGCGCTGACAGTTGGGGGAAGTCAAAATCCCCTTTTTACATTCAATGATACATCTAAAAAAATGTGCTTCAAAATGCAAATCGAAGAACATCAAAGTTATTTTTGTTCCTTCCAATGCAACTTCTAAACTTCAGCCATTAGTCTAAGGCACAATAACAAATCTTGAAGACTTATCAAAAAAGACAATGTAGTGAAAACATTAGTTTGAGAACTTGTGTATCAGAGCTGATGAAAGCTTGAGGCAAAGTTTGGAAATGTGACGTGATCTCATCGACCGTACACAACTGTTTTGTAAAAGACGGCTTCATAATTAAAACTGAATCAATTGGTTCAGAATCCAATACCTGTTTGTCATATCTGAAGAAAAAATTTCACGAATTTAAGTTGATTTCTGTTTAACGAATTTTCTTCATAACGAAGTTTTTAAGTGTAACGGTGAGACTTCGTTAAATGGAAGTTCCACTGTATATACATACATATATATATGCATATATGTATGTATAAATATACAAATTTATGCATATATATATGTATTTATGTATGTACATAAATCACTGGCGCCCGGCTAACCGAAAAGTACCGTTTTCTGTCTAGTGCTTTAGTTATCCAATTAACACTGACCACTTATCTGATTTCGTCACTCCATCTTACTTGAGGTAATCTTTTTGGTCATTTTATATCATTCTTGCAATGTGCCCTGCCCATTTTCCATTTCAGCTGTTTAATTCTCTCAAATGATATCAAAAACTTTCGTCTAACTTCTCATCCAGGTTATTCTCTTTCTGTCTCTTCTAGTTATGCCTAGCGTACATCTTTCTATACTTTGCTGTGTTCGGGTTCGGAGATCAGGTCGAATTTGGTGAAGGAAATACGCTCGATGAAGAAGTTTCTGTAGATGCACAATTTTAGTCATCAATATTGGTTTGACACTAAACGGTATTCGCCATTCCGCTGCACCAGATTTAGTACAGCGATCCTATACTTTACAGATTAACAAACTACAACTATGTGTGTTTCATTTTAAAATGCTTATTGCACTTATGCTGAACTGGTGTTTGTTATGAGAACATAATTTTTTTTTTATAAAAGCCATGATTTATCAAACTTATAAGTTATAATGCTCTAAAATAAGACTTACTTTCGTATGGAGTAAAAAATTCAAAAATAAAATAAAAATGTGCAAATGTAATATGGTGAGAAAATGTTTTTTTACCCATTAAAATAATGTCAGGGCTGAAATGGTTAATGATAATATACTTATATATCTACCGTATTGTTTGGAATACCCGCCACACCAATGAAAATCTGTTTTTTTAAAAAGTACATCCACATTTTCATGCATGAATTTTTTTTTTTTTTTAAATGTATATTACTTATATAAGTGCCGTACCCAAGGAACTCAAATTTATTTATAAATATTTTCATTTAAACGTCACAAAAAAATCAAACCAGTAATTAAATATAAAGAACTATTGTAATATTATTAACATATACACATAAATATTTTCACTTAAGTGCCGAAATATATATATATATATATATATATATATATATATATATACAGGGTGATTTTTTTTAAAGTTGTGAAAGTAAAACCCTATAACCAAAGATCCACTGATCCAAATATCCTAAAATTTCACCAGTATGCTCCCAAAGCAATGAGAAATTTTTTTGGCGTGGTTAAAAAAACTTAAAATCGCACCGACAGATGGCGCTGTAAGTTAACAGAAACAAAGAATATCGTTAGTGGGCAAGGTTGGGGAATTCCATCATTTTACTCGCCACTGGCGAGTGGATTTTCTGACAAGGCGAGTGAATCTTTTAGAAGTCTTTAAATCTGCAGGCTGTAGAAGTTTTTTTTTTTTTTTTTTTTTACTTGTTAGCTATATTTTGAAACTCTTCAAATTACCAATATATAAACATGGTACTAAGTTCTATTCTATCTTTCCTCTGTTGTATAGTTTAATTTTATTGAAAAAAAAAATTACGAAAATATATTGTTGTAGTAATGAATTATTTTTGCAGTTGCATAAATTCTGTCATAACAATTTTCAACCGTACATTGCTTCTTGCTGGCGGGTAAAATAAATCCTTGGCTGGTAAGACTTTCTGAAAATTTCCTACCCCTGTTCGTGGGAGAAAAACAATGGACTGTACTTTGAGAAACCATCTTCCGTAGGCCTTCTGTCGTCATTGGATCTTTTCTTAAATTCTGAAGTGTCCTAAATCTCCTAAGAGCAGTTACTGCGCTGTCATTATTCTGATAATACAGTTTCACTAACAACGCACAGTCTGTCAATGGCACAGTCATTGCGAGGATATCTGTAGAATAATGAACACGAGCTGTGCGTACTTCACTTTTTTATCACCAATGTGCGTGTGTCATGCGCAAATTCGTCTCCCGACTTTACTGCATATACAGCGCAATCTGTCGGTGCAATTTTAAGTTTTTTTAACCACGCCTAAAAAATTCCCATTGCTTTGGGAACATACTGGTGAAATTTCAGGTCATTTGGATCAGTGGTTCTTTTATTATAGGGTTTTACTTTCACAACTTAAAAAAAAATCATCCTGTATATATATATATGAGGGTATCATATAGAGACTTTGCCGAAACTACTTGAACATAACTAGCGGCGTCCCTGTATTTTTTTTCTCTTTTTAAAGGAGGGGAGGGAGATCCCTTTTGACAAAAAACATGTTAGATTTAAGGTATGCAAATGACAAAAAAAATTAAAACAAGCGAAATTTTAATGAAAAATGTTATGTAATAAACCATTATGAAAACATTTTAAAAATATGTAGTTTTATGTTAACTCCTTAGACTACTGCTAAAAGCACCTTTTCATCACCGGAGCAATAATCAAACAGAGAAAAATACAGTATTAAACCTATACATCAGAAGCTGACGATCTAATTCTGATCGGCAACTTCCGACTGCAAATACAGTATAGGTATCCGTTATCCAGAATGCTTTGGACCTGAGGCATTCTGGATAAGGGGTTTTTCCGTAATACAGAACACTTTTTTATAAGTATAAAAAATGTACGAAACAATGTCATAAAATGGTGATAAATATGAATATATACAAATATATTACTTATAAAATTGTTCATTTAATACATTATTTGCACAAAATAAAAAAAAACATTCTAAATTACAAAAAATAAAAATAATATTTCGTTTTGGGAGCTGGGAGCAGAATCTTTTGATTTGGAGATGGCAACAGCATCAACTGCTGTCATTTATCCAGCTTGTTTAAAATTTATACAAGTACCATAGATTGAGGCAGGCTAAAGATCATCTGCTGGAATAAATTATGGCTGCACATACTGGAGTGTGACGTCATGTGTATAAAATTTACTGAAAGTATATCCTAAAAAAAAATTTAATTTTTTATTCAGAGAAAATCCTTCTGACTGTGAAAATGTTTTCAAATCTAAATTTACAAATCATCAAGTAACTATTATTTTATGTATAAAAAGGAAATGTTAGAATCAATGCATAATTTGGCAACTTTCCATAAGCTGGTATTATTGATGCTGATCGCAGTGGCGGATTCGCCGATTCTTAGCATAGAAATAATTTTTCTAGGCTCAATTTTACCAAACAAAAAAGAAATGTTAGTTAGTTTTCTGCTCACCATATTTCTCCATAATAACACCATGGCATTAAACTACGTTTAACTTTTTTTAATGAAACTTGTAACAAAATAAAATTTGCACACAGACATGTTTTTTTTCTAACGTAATTATTTTTAATTTTTTCTTATCGTAATGGTTTTCATATCAGAATTTTTTTTTTATTTATTTATTGAATTTATAAATTAATGAATGAAGGCAATATCATTTTCTTATTTTTTCTTTTACTGACACTTTAATTTTTACTTTTTTTTTTTTTTTTAAGATTTTTTTTTTTTTTTTACGTTTAGTCGGGGTCCGACAAATCCCGGGCGCCAGGTCGCCCGGGCGACTAAAAAATTCCTCTTGGCGACTAACTTTTTTACCTACTGTTAGAATATTTTAAGTTTAGTTTTCCCCCTTTAAAACTTATTATTTCGTCCACTCTGCCGGCAAACGCACGTACGTTTATCAGTGCCATTGCTGTTTGTTTACATTTTCTCCGACACCTTTTCTCTAAGTTGAGTTGTCTCGCAGCTGCTTCAACGTGAGGCAAGTCATTTTTGCAAGGTCTATAGGCGCTGGCTGTTTGCGCGTGTCTTACTGCTTTGTGATGTATACTGCACCGTGATTTGTCCAGGCAAGTAACTGTTCGTTTTAGCTCTCTGGTTTTCGGCCTTTCCCGCTCATTGTACTCTTACATGTTCTTGCTTCGTGATTCATTCATTCCCGAGACGACAAGACTGGTTTGTTTTTCGAGGTGGCGCCCGCGTATTTTGTTCTTTTCCATGTGATCTACTTTTTTTTGGCCCAATATTTATTTTTCTTTTAATGAAGATACGATTAAAAAATGAAGAGAAGTGTGAAAGAAGAACCGGTTTCGAAAGTGAAACTATCTTCGTAAAAAAAATACGCAAAGAAAATCGAAAAAGTAATCAACGGCGGAAATAGAGATTGATCTCTGCTATCCAGTGCAAAAAAAATCGTTTAAAAATATTCAAATGCAAGCGATATATTAGCACATTAATGCCCCATTGGATTAACATTAGCACCGTATTCCCGAACGCTTGCTCAACGGGAGCCTTAATGTCAGAGAAATGATTCTTCAATCTGGCTCCTGAGAATTTTTTCTGGCGCCTAAGAATTTTCAACTTTTGTCAGTCCCTGCGTTTAGTGTTTTGCATTCTGGTTTTTGGAGCGTTCCGGATACCGGGATGCCGGATAATGGATCCTATACTGTAGTTGAATAAATAAAACAAACCACAGATAATTCTCTCCTTTTCCTTTGCAGTTGCTTTTTTGTGGGGATGCTCTAATTTTCTAATAACTGATTATTTTTTAATAAAAGTTTGTTACGCAGCCTAATTTACTATTATTGCAACTTGCTGAAAACTTGGAACAAATTTCGTCAACGGAGATATCAATTATTTCTTTTAATAGTAAGATAAAAACAGGTTTTGCTTTTTGTTCTTTTTCTTTTAATTGTTTTTCCTGATTGCTTGAAGGCAATTTTTTTTTTCCTGCGTGCCGGGTTCAGGCCAAACTTTTATCGACAAATTTTGCAACATATTCTCCCGACTGACGAATTTTGCGATCTTTTCTCGGGAACAATTAACGAATTTCCCTATTTTTTCTTGGAACCTGTAGACGATTTTCATGCTTTTTGACACTTCTTGCCCCTGCGACTAATTGAAGAATTTCACAATTTCTCCTCTGATTTACAAATGATTTTCGCAACATTTTTGAGATTTTTCACTCGACTGACTGGTGAATTTCATGATTTTTTCTCACGACTGATTGACGAATTTCACAATTTTTTTCCTGCAACTGATTGAAGGATTTCTGATGATCCACTGTCAAATTTTGCATGCTTTACCCGAGACCAAATGGCGAATTTTGAGACATTTTTCTTTTAATCATTAACAAAATTTGTGGCTGTTTCTTGCAAACATTTAGCAAAAATTGCGGGCTTTTTCCACGACTGATTGACAAATTTCACTTTTTTTTCTGCAACCAGCTAAAGAATTTCGCTATTTTTTTCTCATGATCAGCTGATAAATTTTGTGACTCGCAACCAATCGAAGATTTTTGTGCTTTTTCTAGTAATGACTGAATAATTTTGCAATTTCCCCCATGATCTACAGACAAATTTTGTGATTTTCCCCTCAATTAACAGATAAATTTTGCGATATTTTGTCGTGACCGATCCACGAATTTCTGAATATCACCCCCCCCCCCCCCCCCAACCAGTTTGTAAATCTTGATATATTTTCCATCAACTGTTTGGCAAATTTTGCGGCTTTTTCTTGCGACCGATTAGTAAAAATCACAGTTTCCCAACTGATCAACGAATTTCACATTTTTTCCCCTACTACCGATTGATGAATTTTACAATCTTTTTACATGAACAATTGAAGAATTTTATGATTTTTTTCCAATGTCCAGCTGACAAATTTCGCACTTTTTTCTGATGACTGAATGACGAATTTCAATGAAATTGAGAATTTGAAATGTACTGCAGAGAAGCCCGTTGTTCTGCTTTTAAGCATATTCTGCTTTGGGGGAGCATTGCTGAGGCAATTTCAATAAATTATATATATATACAGGGATCTGTTTAGGAAAAAATTGGGTCCTTTAAAGGACCCTTCACAATTTTTATTTCAAAACAGGACCCTTCACAAAACTATTTTCCCTAAAACAGAACCCTTCACAAAACTATTTTTCCTAAAACAGGACCCTTCACAAAATTCTATATCTTAAAAATAGGTTTTTTACAAAAATTTTTCATCTTTAAACTGAACATTTCACAAAGTAATCATTTAAAAGTAAAATTGATCTGTCTCTTTTATACATATAAAGAAAATATATGTATTTTACATTCATATATCTTCTTAAAAATGTATAAACAAGAACCTGAATATAACGATCATTTCAAATTCACAAATTTATGACTAGATTTTTCACAAATATAAAAAGCTGTTCACAATTACACAAAAACAGGACCCTGGGAGAAAAGTCTGGACAGACCCCTGATATATATATATATATTACATTTAGCAGTATAATGCAGGTTTTTCTTTTTTTTTTTTTAATATTAAAATGTTCCAAAGTTATGCAATTCTTAATTATGCTTAAAACAAAACAATTGACTCTTGAAAGAAAAATGTAAAATACATGCTAACATAATCCTCATTTTTTTTAGAAGAAACAAAAAAATTTCAGGTTAAACTTACCACAGTTTAGAATAGAAGTTTTGTTGATTTATTTTGGCAGCATGAAGCTCAATCTGCATATACAGATCTTGACAAATTATTTCCAAGCTCTCTAAAATAAAAGAATAACTTTGATAATAATTATGGTGTCAAATTAAAATTTAAAAAACAAGTTTGTAATACAGATGTTTCCAATTTTTATTTATTTAAAAAAAAGTAATTTTATACCTAGTATATTACAACTTAATTTTGAAAAAAAAAAAAAAAAAAAAAAAAAAAAAAGGTAAATTAATACAATGTGTTTTCATAATAAAAATATACTAACTCAAAGGAAGGGGAATGAAAGTATGAAAATACTCAGAAAAGCTATTCTTATAACAAATAAGAATAGAGTTCTGTAACTGCTGATGTCATGGTTTGAAAATAACCAAAAAATGATTGAACTAAAATAATCTATTTTAATTGAAAATCATACAGCATTAACCAATAAAAATGCTATGCGTAAATTTTGGGGTTTTTTTCTTTTGACTACACTTTGAAGAAATTTGAACTTTCTTTTTATTATGGCGAAAAAAAAAATTACTCCCAAAAAAGCAATCAGTTTTTAGCAACCAGGCAGGTGTCAATCCACAAATTACTCCCTGCAGGTGCAAATTACTCCCAAGCAACCAGATCAGTTTTTACACCTCTGCAGGTGTCAATCCAGGAAAAATTTGGGACCTATTTAAGGTCACTTCACAAAATTCCTCTTTAAAACAGCCCCTGCACAATACTCCTCTTGATAAAATTGACCCTTCACAAAATTCCATTCCATAAAAACATTACTCTCCATTGATTATTTTTATTTTGTTTGTTTTTAAAATGTGTAATTTACAAAGAAAACAAGTTCACCAGAAAGGAAAATTTTAGCAGAAGGATTTAAAGATGATATTATTATTAAATGCTCGGTTTGAATTTGAGTAGCTGGATTTAATTTTTCGTAACAAAATGCTATTTTTCACAAAATGGGCACCAAGAAAAAAGAAACCTGCATCAAGCTGAAATTATGCTATATATATATTTTTTTTTTTTTTAAAGAGAAGTTAAACATGAGAAGAGAATAAGATAAGATTTCCATGGATTATATGTTTTGTTATGCAGGAAAAAACCGTGCATAGAATTAAAAAAAAAAAAAAAAAGTCTAAAATAAAAGGTTTAATTTACCTACCAAGCTTAGAAATATAAATTTTAAAAATCAATCAAACAGCACAATGCTGTAGTAAAATGTGGCAAGATTTATCATTTATGTTTCTTTATAAATATTAATAGATGCTTCATAATCGTAATTTTTAGATGTAAAATTTATATAATCAATAAAAAATTAACTAGTTTTGTGTACTTTGAATGATGATCATAATAAACACTTGCTACAAAAAATATTTAATGAAACAAAACTGAAGTAAAAAGTATTTGTTTTGAATATATTATGAATTAATTTTTTGTACAATAATCCTTCATTTTTCATTAATGTATATTTGTGATGAACACATATGAATAACTTGGCTAAGATGCTTTACACTCACGCAGAAAAAATAATAATAATCGGTTAAAAAAAGGAAAAAAGTCGCCAAATTTAGGTGATTTTTTCCTTTAATGACAACCTAGCCATTGTATTAAGTTATTCATTTGGCGTGGTCTTGAAAATCGCACCAACCAAAAAGTCGCCAAACTTATGTTTATATGTTTGCGTGAGTGTAAAGCATAAGTTCCAATAACTTTAATGAGGGAAATCCAGATAATTTAGAAAACACGTGCCATTTTCAAATGGAAAATGCGTTACAATTCGGAAAACACAATACGGTAATGCAGTTACTACACCTGTTTCATGTATGAGTAGGGTAAATTTGGTCTTATAACATGCGAGTCATACAGAAAAACATAGCTACTGTTTCCTAAAGTTTGCACCTTCCCCACCCCCCCCCCTAAAAAAAAATATAATAATAATAATGCAAAATAAAGGGTGCAAAGGAGATACTGGGAATCGACAAGGTGCATCGACACAAAAAACAAAAACGGGAAGGTGCAGCTTCCTTTGAAAATCATCAAACACTAACACTACCTAAAAGAACTATTATGTATTATGAACGGGTGTAAAATCTAGGCACCAATGGACTGATTGCTACCACTAAATTTTTAGCAGTCTTGGTCTAATAAGAATACTGATAAAATTTATGCAAAGTATATTAATAAAATTTAAGGAAAGAGTACTTAAAAAATTTAGTGGTGAGAACCTAATTTTTACACCCCTAATTATAAATATTAAAAAATGAAATGAAAATTGCATCACATATGTTTGCAAGATTTGCATTGATTATCAGGTATAAAATATACTGCATAATGTAATTATCAGGTGTAAAATGTACTGCAAAATAGCGGAAACAATCAACATAAAGCATAAATGCTTTTTTTACAACATAATGGATAATCTGTTGAACTTGCCACTTTGGGGCTCGGCCCTCATTCTGTAGCAATCTCAAAACGCATGAAATTCCTTAAAGATGCTATCACTAATGCATGTAAAGTTATTTGCTACAAACTACTGATCTTTTGTATCATGTTATTTGCTACATTACTTTTCAAAAAGTAGCGTGTTACACTTACACTAAATCTATGAAAATAATTAGTTACTATTGTAGTTTCATTATTTCTGATTGCTGCTAAAATTATAAATAACACATTCAAAATGTTATAATATTGCCACCTTCGCTAAAACATTGCATATTCTTACATGTGTGTTTAAAAAAAAAAATCATTGTCTTCATAATATAATTTTTTAATGGTTGAAAACTTATTTGCTGATTCATGTCTAATACATCTTGATAAAATATTTAGCATGAAAAACATTCATAAATGGAGATAAATGAATATTGATAAATACCATGAATTGATTGTGAAATAAAAAATAAAAGTGGAGGGAGAATCAGCTTTTTACAAGTTCATTTTTTAAGTGGTTGAAGCATGAAGGAAAAAAAAGGCCAGCTTAAATTGATGTGTCTGTAAAACTCTTATATGCTTACTGTTAATTTTGGAACTAAAAATACAACTCATTGAACTCTGCCTGGTTAAACTTTAATACATTGTAGCAAAGACTTTCAATTAACTGACAATTATTGATCACTTATTTTCCTTCCATCCTATATTTTTTGCCAAATCAATGTAAGGAAATACTAGTTTTCACACAGATATGTTATAAAGCTTTAAATATCCTCGGAAAATACTCATATTTCCTTTAAATTATGAAACTCTTAAGCAGGATATGTTATTCACACTCGTGCAATGACTAGGCTTAATTTTTTGTAATTTCATTCTAATACGCTTTTCCAACATACTATAATATATAAGCAGAACAATTACAAAGAAAATCCTTACCTTATAACGACATTCTTTAACTTCTTATTCATAAAGTATTTCCGAATATTCCATGCCACGAGCCACGATCAAATCAAAACAAACTTTATTTCTGGTGAGTAGGTTGGTAGGTTGCTTCTTCGAGTAAAGCGAGGGCGCGTTGTATCCCATTTTTAGGATCCTTGGGATGTGTTGGGGACAATACAATTCGACGATCCATTCTTCACCGTTCTCCGGATATTCACCGGATAGTTTTATAGGATATGACAACTACAGGATCTTTAGGATCATTGTACAGCGTCCGAAGGACGAATGTGGTTGTCTGGGAAGAACAGATTTTAACAAAATTTATCAAATAATATTAAAAAATAAAACAAAATATATTTTTAAAAAGTTCACAAAATAGTTCACTCACCACTATTTTTATTTTGAAGATTAACAGATCAGATTTTCTCAAAAAATGAAGTGATGTTAGTTTGTTTCTATCGTCGACGAAAATAGAAAATGTCTTTTTCTAAGTGTATTAAAGCTTTTAAGCTATTTTGGGAATAATCATTTTGATGGGCAGAAGTCTTTGATGTATTTAAAGCGTTACCTGCTTCTGAAAAATTTACAACAGCAGGAACATTGTTCTCATCTTCGTCATATCTTCATCTTCTCACGTCCTTATTATTAATATCCTCAAAGATTTCTCATTAAAGGATTCCCATACGCTCTCAATATCGGGTTCATCCGTTGACCTGGCAGTTTGGTCTTGTAAAAAACCACATGTTCTAAGACAATTCTTAACTGTCTGTGATGTCACATTTTTTCATTCAGATGCTGTAAGATGCATAGCATCTAAAATGGAAATTGCTTTAGCTTCCTTTTTGTTTTCCCGATCACAAATAAAACGACAAATAAAACTCTTTCTGTAGTTTACTTGAAATTCTTTACAATCCCTAAATCTAATAGCTTTAATCTGTTTGTAGAATTTGTTGGCAAAAATCAAACTTTAATTTGTTGCAGAAATGGTAATTCTTTTATAACTGGACGTAATGGACAATGATCCAGGAAAGTGCATTTTGCAATAACCCTGATTTCTCACTCAGTACTAAACAGAGACGTGATCTGCAGGTGGTCATTTGGCTTTTGTTAATCGGTTTTGTTAAATGGCACAGGCACAAGAAAATTACTTACCTTCCCGACATAGATTTCATTATTAATAACACACCAAAGTAGATAAGAAATGTTATTCATTGATAAACACTTTAAAAATAGTCAAAAGGATAAATGTAAGAAACGTTAATGATTTGTACTTTAATGATTATAAAAATGAATTCTTGAGTAAGAAATGTAAAATCGCCTGAACCGTTTAAAGCGTCGTATAAGTGAGAGAAGCAGTCGCATAACTGAGAGAAGTTTAGCATTATTTCCCATAAAGCGTGGACGGGACCAAGAGAATTCGGCGTATAACCGAGAGAGTCGTATAACTGAGAGTCGTATAAGTGAGAGGTCACTGTATATTATTTCAAGGTGTTATAATTTATTATACTCAATATGTAATTAATTAATTGGAAAATGAAAAACTGTCCTATTACAAATCATTTCAATAATGATATCGGCAAGTGTTATGTTTTGATGATTAAAAATGTGACCAAAATGTTTGGCGTTGTTGAGCGGGAAATGATTTTTTCTTTTTTACTTTAAACCGCCTTAACTGGTCGACCGAAACAGAATTGGCAATCTTTAAGTCCTTCAAGACGCGCGCCATTTAACGACATTTTAATTTCTAATACCAGTAATTATGTAAAGTATTTTTTGCCTTACATAATCCAAAACTTCTACGATTAAACAAGGCAAAGAATACTATTAAAATATTTCTGTGCTAAAAAAATAACAATCATACCCATCTTTTGATGAAGTTTATACATGACATCCGTCCTAGAGGGGTTAAAGATTTATCTATTAGCTCTGTCATGAGATACAACATTTGGATGTTTAAAAAATCAAGCGTCATGCATAGACTATGGAACACTTTCCAACGCTTGAAAAATGCAGTAACAAAATTTCACCATTCAATACAATGAAAGTTTATGTCAAAGTAAAGAATTTGGGAAAGGCACAAGACATTGGAAAATCCTATTTCAGGAATTACCGTCAACACTAAAAAAAATATCTGAATTCTTTTGTGCATCCCAGTATATGATCAAAAGATATATATGTATGCTACATAGTATATGAAAACTTTGTTAGTTAGGAAACCCATAACAAACTTGAAAATTTTCTTTCACCAATTTCAGTTGATATGCGGAAAGATACACGAAATCTTTTGTGCAGCCCTGTATATTATATATAGAATTTAAAAACAGTAATTAGTACGCAAAATATTAGTTAAATTTAAAAACGCATTTTTAGCGATTATCGGTCATAGACAGTACGGTAAGCAAAATTTTTTCGTGTTTCTGTAAATGACGATAAATGTTATGCACACCATATTCTATAGTAAGCATCTTGTAGGGCACCTAAGTGATATATGTTAATTTCAAAATACTTGAAATTATGTAACATCATTAAAATACACTGTAAACTATTTTTTGCCAGTGATCATAATGTGAGGTAATTCTTTTGAGTGCTTATACAAGGTGGTTCAGATCTATATGTCAAAAATGTAAAGGCAGGTAGAGGGGACGTAAATAAGCAGATTTCGTATAGGAATGTGTGTGCGGTAATTCCGCGTTGAGCTGGTAGAGAACGCTGATGAGTACGGCGTATAAAAACGCTGCGCTAGCTGCGATTCTTCATATCCAGCACGGATCTCGAGCAGAATGCATAGTTTCATCAATGCGGAGCTTGCCGACATGCATTTCATCAGGGCTACACTACATACCGGGCTTGCTCATTCATTATGATGACGTCACAAAAGGTGGCTGACTAGGAGGAAAGACATACAGCGATTGGCACAAAACGATGGGCGCGTTGCTTTGGACCAATATCGCTGGTCGCGGCCAGCCACCATTTGTGACGTTTTAAGAGTGAATGAGCAAGCCCGGTATCTAGTGTTGCCTTGATTTCATGTAGGGGGTTGCACAAGGAAATGGATTAGCTGCGCAAAGGATGCACAGGGAGCAATTCCCGGATATGCATCAACCGGATAGTCGAACATTCGAACGTCTACATCGGGAGTTAAGCACGGGTGGAGCGTTTTATGCTTCCAGGCGTGATACTGGCATTGTAAGATATCACAGAACGTCTACAGTGGAAGAAAGAATACTAAACACAGTAAAGGATAATCCGTCGACAAGCTCGAGGGCTGTAGGACGTGCGTTGGCTGTGAGCCATGTGTCTGTTTTGAGGACTTTACATGAAGACGGAATGCATCCGTATCATTTACAGAGAGTGCAAGCAATGACCCCTGACTATTATCTTCCACGTCTCAACTTTGCCCGTTGGTACATATAGCAGACTACACCCAATCAAACATTCCCTGCAGATGTTTTATTCACTGATGAGGCTACTTTACGCGGTCGAGTATGTTTAACATCCATAACTCTTACCTGTGGGCTCATGATAACCCACATGGCACAATAACACACGCCTACCAAGAAAGGTTTTCCATTAATGTTTGGGCAGGCATTGTGAACAATAACTTAGTTGGACCGTACATTCTACCTAGTCGTTTGACTGGCCACACGTACAACATCTTCCTACAGGAGGTCTTACCTCAACTTCTGGTCGACGTTCCTCCAGCTGTTCGCAGACGAATGTGGTTCCAGCACGATGGAGCCGCACCTCACTTCAGTCGAGACGTCAGGAATCACCTGGAAGCTGTCTATGGCCAGCATTGGATAGGACGGGGCGGACCAGTTCCCTGGCCACCGCGGTCTCCTGATTTAACCTAATTGGACGTCTTCTTTTGGAGTCATATTAAAAGCCTCGTGTACGAGAGTCCCGTCACATCTGTAGAAGATCATGTTGTCCGCTCGTCTGTTGCTGTTGGACATTTGCTCGACATGCCTGACGTCTTTTTTAATGTACGCCGCTCCATGTGCGCCGCTGTGAATCTTGCATCGGTGTTGGTGGCTGCTCTTTCGAGCAGCTCTTGTAAACTGTTAATAAATATTTGTTTTCTTTTATCTTTTCTGTTTCCTGTTATTCGTAACTGCTTTACGTGCTTGCGCTTTAATGTGGCATTACTGCACACACATTTCTATACGAAATCTGCTTATTTATGTCCCCTCTAACTGCCTTTACATTTTTGACATATAGTTCTGAACTACTCTGTATAAACGAATATGAACTAGCACGAAAACAGTTGAATAGGTATGCATTTTAAGCAAATCTGGTGTTATTGATTTGTTTCAATTTAACGTATTAGAAATCCCACTAGCATTATTACATAACGATGTCCAATATTAATTCAATACAAAATCATACCACATTCAAATGTTGAAATACATCCATGTAGAAGATAATCAACGCTAACTAGAATGTACCACATTGGTTGAATGAGAAAGCAGACTCTTGGATATTTATTGTGAAATAATAGATAATCTACCGGTTATTTTTTTAAAAGTTTTATGTAAATTTACAGATATCTGAAAACTGGGATTCTGCAAAAAAACAGAGAAGCTAATCTGGAAAGTTATCGTAAACCCGGTAAACTTCCATCTAAATAAAGAATAAGATAAGGTAAATTTATTTGCACAAAAATACGTAAGACTTTGTAATTTTATATCACAAAAAGATGACGGTTGTGGTTTTGTTGTTGATATTGTGAATAAATTATACGCATAACATATTGTATATGCGTATGATTCGTAGCGACGCATTTTAGTGTAAGTGAGCATTTGTTCAAAAAATATGCGAAAAAATTATTGCTACAAAAACTGGCAATAAATAGATGATCACTACACTATAACTATAAAGTTAAATGAATTGAATTACACCTCCTGTGTTCTTCTGTTCAAAGTTTTTGGTACAAGCACTAATTTCTCCTACCAATCTACAAGAAATTGAAAAATACTGATCTTCAATCTTGATCAAATTCTTTTAACAAAGAAATAGTGTAAATTTACTGAGAATTTATGAAAAAATTACATACAATCAAATTTTAAAAGTGTGTAAATGTGTTTATTACGAGCATTTTGGTCAGGTAATCTCTAAACCAGACCTTAAAGTACAGGTTTATAGGATTTCCATTTTATTCAGTGATGAAATACCTTCCCACACACTACGTGATACAATGCATCGACGTAAATATCGCATATGACATCTAACTCACTAATGATGAACTCACTAATATACCTGCCATACTTACAATGTGCGTTAACCATTCTCATTTCCATGTGACTTTACAAAAGAATAAAATAAAAGAGTATTTTTAAAAAGGTTATTACAATCTTTATTTATATTTTCTACTTTTTAGTTTTAAAAATATTTCGTTGTTGCATTTTCACAGCCAGTTGGTCCATTTTGACGAGAAAGGTTTGGCGCATAATGAACCCCGTTATTATTGTAATTCGTTAACAGTTGTAATCATAAAGGCTATTTGGTGATTTATCCCCTGCACCCGGCTAACGGAAAAAAGCCTTAAAATTCACTTATTAATTTATAATTAAGTTCTAAAGATATTAAAATGTTGCATTATCTTTCAATTACACCTGTGTACATATTTTTTTTATAATTCTTGCACATGAGGAAGTGAATGAAAAATCGTTTACAAAATTCCATCTTTACATACGAAAACCAAGTTAAGTTAAATAAAAATAAATAAAAGAGTGTAAAAACACTTAGTTCTTGTAAATTGTTTTTTCTCTGTTGCCATTACTTTTAAACATACATCCGACAATGAACTGAACGTTTTTCAAATTCAAGAACAAATAAATGATGGCACCTTTTGGAGTTATTTTTGCAGGAGATTAATGTGTGAGATTTGGAATTTCTTTTACTGCGCTTCCTTGTTTTGGTTCCAAATATCACCGATAGAACACGTGTTGTTCTCTGAAGTTGTTAGAATGCTCAAACTAACGTATACAAATGCATCAAAGTTTTCCTAGCTTTTAATCTTTAGTCTGTTAAGCTGTTGAAAAGCCAAAGAAAATGGTTTATGTTTTGAAATCGCTGTGTTATAGCTTGAAAGAGTAGAGTGCCATCTATTTGTGATAGTTCAAACTAAAACACGGAAACCTCTAAGAAACTTTTCCTGACTTCACATTACACACCTGCAAGAATAACTTCAGCAGCTGAAAACGCAAGGTTGTTTTGAAAAGTATTATTATTTGAATTTGAAAGAGTGTAGTGCCTTCTATTGGTCATACTTGAAACTAAAACAAGGAAACACAGTATAAACATTACCGACTTCCGACATTACTGTCCTTCAAGAATACAATAGCTGCCACCGTTTACTTGTTGTTGATGTTTATAAACGTTGAGTTCATTATAAGATATCCTTTAGACAGAATTTTGTGAGACACGCTACCCTTATTAAACCTTTATTATTTTTTAAATATAATATTGACTGTTGTTTTAAAAATATTTCTCCTTTGCCTTTCAGCAAACATTGGAGCAATGGAATAAGGTCTTCTTTATTTCAATTGGGGTTGCGATGTCTTCAGCAATTGCATTTATTATCTTTGGTTCTGCTGAAATTCAGCCATGGAATTTTGTGGGGGAAGAAGATAAAAAGAAAGATGAAATAAGACCAGAAAAGGATGAAAAGGGTGAAGTGACACGATTTTGATGTTATCACAAATATCTGATCGATAACCAAGTTCGAAGGAATTTCTTCCATGGGTGCCCACAGAACAAAATCCAAGGAGCAGCAAGATTTTGAAAATTTCACTGCGAAGGCCATGCTTTTAGAAATGGAGAATATGAATATGACTACTAAAACTAAATAAAAACAAGAACGAAAAATCATGCGTCAATCATAGATTATGAAACACTTTCCAACACTTCCAGAATGTTTTGACAAAACTTACCCGTTTTATAAAGTGAAATATGATGTCTATCTGAACATACCGTCAATAGACGAAAAATTATCCGAATTCTTTTGTGCATCCCTCTATATGATGTATAATAGATTTGTATATATAATACAGAGTATGCTATAATTTAGTTGTAAATTCTCCTTCAGCATTTTCCGTTAAAAAACGTAAATGTATTCGAGATATTTTCCGCTGCCCTGTATATTATCTACAGAATTTGTGCACACAAAATAATAGGTAAAAACTTATAGTTTAATTTAAAAACACATATCAGAACTTAAAACGTACTTCCAGTAATCTGTCTTCTTAAACCGTAATTTAACCGAACTCTTTTGTGTATCTTTGTATATGAACGATGAACGCTATGTACACCACATTCTATAGTAAGTCTCTTTTAGTGCACCTGAGGGATATATATCAATTTAAATATGTTTGAAATGGCATACTAGCATTAAAGTACACCGCAAACGATTCTTCCCCATAAACCGTAATATAACAGAATCCTTTTAAGTGTCCCAGTAAATGAAGTATAAACTCTACATACTTATTTTTCTATACCGAACAAGCCATAGTAAACAATATTAATATATATTAATTGCATGGCGATCCGACTATATTTACGCGAGTTAGAGCACAGACAGACACACCAAATTCATAAACATTTTTCAACCATATTGGAAAGTGCTAAAAAAAATGTCAGTACATCCAGCTCACGAAAAATGTTAAACGTATAAACATAAAAAACAATACAGAAATGTGAGATTAAAAAAACCTAGTTAATACCGGCTTTTTCAAATTAAAAATCGAAATAGTTTATTATCGTTTTCAGGAGGGAGGGGGGGGGGGGAGGGTGATACTCCTGAACACCCTTTTTAATGTCATTGTTAAATACATGGACATAAAAAAACAGAACTAGAGAAGATATTATACGTGGAGTGTTCAAGGTGCAGCACCCCTCTGGGGAAAAAATCCTTAATTATTTTATTTCTTAATGTTTAATTACGCTTTTAATGTCACTTAAAAGAAAAAAAAATATTTTCTTTCAAAATCATTAAAATAAAATAAAATTGCGCTAATTAAATTTGAAAATCGAGAATTCGAGAATTGAAGCATGTAGATAGAAAAGGCTGTAAGTGTCAAATTACGAAAACATCCGTTTTATTCACTGAAAGTGATGTAACACATGGGCTGATAAGTTTCCGGTCTAATAAAGAAAACACAACTTTTTAACATTATAATTTTATAACTTTAATAAATAACATAACTTTAATAATTTAATAATAATAATTTAATAATAATAATAATAATAATAATTTAGTAATAATAATTTAATAAATAAATAATAATAATAATTTAATAATAAATAACATAATTTTATAACGAAAAAGCTCCAAACAGAGCTCAGAATCATCGATTCGTTGTTGTCTTTGGTCAAAAGTCAACACGCGCGGCACCCATTTTGACAACAGCTTTTTCATAGACAAATGTTCATTCAAAATAAAACCTACACGTTGCTTGGATATCTTCAGAGTCTGAGCTATCTCCTGCAACTTCACTTTCAGTAACCCCAAAACGATTTTGTGGACTTTTTTTTATGTTTTCCGGAGTAACCACCTCTTTTGCGTGGTGCAACACTGGTGTCCGTACGAGCACGTTTAAATTCAGCAAACTAGTCTATAATGGTTGATTTAACTGGTGCAGTGTCCGGATAACGCTTATCAAGCCAAGTGTTTGTTTGAATGGTGTTTTTTCCCATCAAATAACAATTCTTGAAATTCTTGTTTATCCATTTTTTTGTTTATCAACAAAGTCGTTCAACTAAAACCACTCTAACGTTGTATCCACACGGCGAATCATCATGACATTTTTTTCTGCTACCTTTTAAAGGTTAGTATTTACTAAAAAAGCGTCGGTTCGGCGATTGCAACGCCATCTGTGTGCCAGACCGGGAACTTATCAGCCGATGTGTTAAGAGCCATCGTCAATGTAATGGAAATCGCTGGAAGTGCCAATTAATTATGGATTAATTTATAGAGTGTCTCATAAATAGCGCAAACGTTGAAGGGCGCATCACCTTTGCATAGAAAACGCTGAAAGTGCAAGGCTCCACAGTAACCGCCGCGTTGTCGCAACTCAGTTTGCAAACAGCTTCGACTAAAGCGTTTGTTTAAAACTCGCTCATGACTGTTTGCATTGTTTTTTTTCTGAAACTTCTATAATTATGAGTGATTCTCAGGATAATACTCCAATTAAAATGAAGTTAAGATTATCCCGGAAGGAAGCATGGCAAAGCGGTCACTCCTATGATATTCCATCTTGGAAAATTAAGCAGGGATAAGCAAACGGAAAAAAAAGAAGTAAGTTGCAAATGCGCCTATTTTTGTAAACAAGTTTCTTTTGAACAGAAAGAGTATTTGTTTCGTGAGTTCTATACGCTAAATGACTAAGACTAAGGGACTATCTGCTTGGTTGCATCCAAATGCAAAATACTTTTTGTAGACATCGTGGCAAATATGAGAATCCTGACGAAAACAGATATCAGGTAACTTTTACATAAATTGTTTCCAATGTGTAAGCTGAACTTGTTCAGGTGTGCCTCAGTACTTTTAAAGATATTTTTGCTCTTTCTACACGTTGGCTACAAACCCTGCAGGCAAAGACGAAAAAAAGCGATTTCGTGTACAAGAAAGGTCGAGGGAAATACCCGAAATCAAATTAAAAAGTAAAAAGAAATTCACTGAAAATGAACGAAACTTGTTTCGGAATCATGTAAATAGTTTCCTTAGACACGAAAGCCACTATAGTATAAAAAAGATTTCCAGAGAGATCTTAATCTCTCAACATTCACAGAACATTCTGCCTATTTAAGGAGAAACACCCATAAAGTCTATTTTCGTACCGTTATTACGCAACTGTTTTTGAAGAAGCCCTGTGTGGTTGAACAGTGCAAAGCCTGCGAACTCCTTCATGCAATCATAAATAATTCCATTGCTCTTGATGACAAGGCTACAACCTTCTAGGACGTACATTAGAGAAAAGCTGGGGAATCTCAAGAGCATACGAAGAGAGGTCTATACCAATCGCATATGCCATCAAGTACAGTTTCGTCAGTTTACATGAACCTCAAACAACTTATGTTTATGCCAATGGTAACCCATTGGGCTTTACTCTCGAGAGATATCCACACATAGCTAGTGCGTCAACGTAGGGGGATATTAGTAGCAGTGACATGTCCCAGATAACAATTTTTCATTTTTAAAACATTTTTATAACCCCAACATGTAAATGACTAGATGCTTTTTAAAGGCTTTGTCTGAAAGGTTTGCCAACATTGTAAAAAGCATTATAAAAGGTTGCTAGTTGACACAATCTGAGGTACTTTGTAAGTGTTTTAGGACAAGCATACCAAAATGTAGAAACGTAAGGCTAGTTACAGGATTTCATATTAAGCATTGTAACAAGAATTACAATCAAAGGTAGATAATAATGCTTTTATCATAAGCATCTATAAAGGAAATGAAAAATGTTTTGATTAATCTGTTAGTTTTAAATCTGAATTGACAGAGGCATGAGATTTTCAATAAAATAACTTGACTTATAATTTTTCTTTTGTTTCTGTGGGAAATTAAATTTTAGCCTAATATTTATATACTGAAAAAAAAATGCTTTTTATTAGCTCTTATTATATTTAAGAAGTCATATTACATAGCAAGTTACATATTTTAATTAATATATTGTTTTTTTTTTCCTTTAATGTATTTGCTATTTTTTTTTTTTTAAATATTAATACATAGCTTTTTTTCAAAGTAATTGCTAAAATTTTAATATATTTTATTTTTTAAGTTCTACTGATTGAATTTTGCCTTTGTTTTTGTGGGAAACCAAATTTTAGCCTAATATTTATATACTGTGGGGTGGGGGGGGGGGAAGGAAAAGAATGCTATTTTTTAGCCTACATTATATTTAAGAAGTCATATTACGTTTAGCAAGTTACATATTTTAATTAATGTATTATTTTTTTTTCTTTTAAAGTAATTGCTAAAATTTGAATATATTTTATTTTTTAAACTTACTGAGTGTTTGTTTCTTTTGTTTGTGTGGGAAACTAAATTTTAGCTTAATATTTATATGCTGAAAAAAAAAATAATAATGATTTTTATTAGCCCATATTATATTTAAGAAGTCATATTAAATTTAGCAAGTTACATATTTTGATAAATATATATATATTTTTTTCCTTTGAAGTAATTGCTAAAATTTGAATATATTTTTTAAATTTTACTACTACTGGGCTTTACTTTTGTTTCAGTGGGAAATTAAATTTTAGTCTAATATTTATATACTGAAAAAAAAAAGAAGAATGATTTTATTAGCTTATATATAATAATATATATATTTAAGAATTCATATTACATTTAGCAAGTTACATATTTTAATAATTATATCGTTCTCTTTTAGTAATTGCTAAAATTTGAATTATTTTATTTTTTATATTTTAATTAATATATTGCTTTTTTCCTTTAAAGTAATTGCTAATATTTGAATATATTTTATTGTATAAGTTTTACTGAGTGTTGAACATTGTACTCAGGGGTGCCATGTCAGAACTTTCTTCGAGAGGGGGGGGGGAGATTTTTATTTTTTTAATCTTGTTGTGGACAGCCTAGAAATAATTGATAAGTTTTTCTTCATATTTTTAAAATTAACCAAAGTACTCATTGCTGATGTGTCTCACTTTGAGAATATTGCAATAGGACATATAATTTGTGCACTTAAACTGTTTATTTAATGCAAATGTTTCTATTTTATTCAAATCAGACAAGTTATTTCAGAGTTTATGTAATTTCTGATTCTAAAAAAAGAATTATTATTCTGACCTGTGATGACTGACATAATCTGAAACATCAAATTCCTTGGAGTTGGGGGAGATAGCACCCTTATTTGTACCGATTCTGTCCAAATATATATCTTACTATATATGTGTGTATAATATATATATATTAACCCGTCAGCACACGCGCTGGGATAAAATCTACCCCAGCTCAGAATCATTACTTAAAATGTGAGAAACTCGTTCGTTATCATTCTGAGCTTTATACTTTTTTTCAAGCAAGAACGTCTTATTTTAAGTTAAATTATGTTCTTTATTGATTTCCAGTTTATTTCAAAATATAAATTTTTGTTTATAATCAAACCGTCGGGAAATTGACTCAAGAAAACCGACTGGAGTAGAATTTATCCCGCGTGTGCTGACGGGTTAAATTTGTAATCAATCCACCACATTACTAGATCATATTTTCATATTAAAATGTTCCTAAATTATGTTAAGAAATTTTCTTTAGGAAAATTTCTTTTATTTGTATTAAAATCAATCTTATGCACATAGGCGTAGACATTTGAAAATTATTGGTGGTGAACTTGAACATAACTCTTTTTCACACACGTGTGTGTAAAAGACATTGCTCTCAGATTCAATGTTGCTTTTTTAACTACCTTTTAAAGAAATTAAACAGAATTTTATATTTAAAAATAAATCACATTAAGACAATGTAAAAATTCAAATGCACAAACCATTTTATAAAAGGATATACTCGCTGTCATTCACGAATCTTTTATAATAAAATTACGATGCAAATTGACTTTGAATAACATTTTTTTTCAGAATATGAATTCTTTTCCTATTTTTACTTTTTATATGGGTTTTTGGCTACAAAATTTCAAATGAAAAATAAATATTGAATTATATTTTCAGTTACTTACCTTTTGAATACAGTTCACTGGTACAGGATCAGCTAATTATACATTGCATGAGGGGGAAAAAAACCTGTGTTTGCTAACACACCAAATATGTAGAATTCCAATATACTGTATATTATACACTGTTGCAATATGCGTTCTAGTTGAAAGCTAAGAATACTTTAATTTAAAAAAAAAAAAAATTCTATGTAGCTATGCTTTTTTTTTTTTTTTTTTTTCATTTCGTCTATAAGAGAAATACTTTCCTATGTGTGACAGAGCAAACACAATCTAATGTTGTTACTTTTATTTTCTAATTTAACTCATTTAAATTACTGTTTTTCCTTTATAATAATTTTTAATAACTTTCTCTGAAACTGAATTCCTTAAAGGTGCAAAAAGAAACTTTTTATATATTCAATGATAATCTTTTAAAAACATTTTTATTCTACAGTAGCAGTTTCTTGCCCATTTAATAGCTTAATTAAATAGGTTTTACATATTACAATGTGACAAATATGATATTAAAAATCCCAAAGATTACTTTAACTAATAATACATTTTAATATTGTAATCTTTGCATTTCCTCATCTAATATTCCCTAATTCCTTTCTAGTTAAAAGCTAATAATACTTTAATTTAAAAAAAATAAAAATTTCCTTTTCTATGTGGCCTTGTTTTTGTTTTTTTTCATTTTGTCTCCAAGAGAAATACTTTCCTATATGCGACAGAGCAAACACAATCTAATGTTGTTACTTTTATTTTCTAATTTAATATCAATCAGTAATCATTTAAATTACTGTTTTTCCTTTATAATAATTTTTAGTAACTTACTCTGAAGCAAACAAAAGTATTTCTCAATTTCCAGGCAATATTTTCTGAAACAAATGAAACATTATTCAGTTTAAATAATTCTATTTATTTACATACAAAAAATAATATAATCATCAACAGCTCGAGTAAAGTCTATTTTCTTCTTGATTCTTACTTTTCTCTCTAGCAAATAAAAAGATAAATAAATAAATATAGACACACATATCAAATATGTATAATAAAAGGAAATAAAGTATACAAGAAGCAGTAGCGCAGCCAGGATCCCCATCTGGGATTGTTACTCATTAAAAAAAAAAAAAAAAAAAAAAAAAAAAAAAGATGTGTGACAAAAAGTAATGAAAAGCACAAATAGCTGTAATAAACTTAACATTTGTGTGCTTAAAGGTTTCATAAAAGAGCATCTTCTTTAGACTTCAGAGAAAAAAAGAAAGAGCAATAGCAGTAACATATGACTATTTTAGTGCTATTGCTCCTAACCTATTCTTTAATTGATTTTGTGTTTAAATAGAGGACCCTATTACAAAGCATTGAAACAGTTGAGAATGACATTTTATGCTGTTTATACTTTTCTTTACTTTGTTTTTTACACATTACTTTACCTTAAGACAAGTGATTTTCTATACATCTTATCAGTTTTTGAAATACTCTGGAAGGGGTTTTAACCCCAAAATTGCCCCCATTGCTATGCTAGTGCAATAGATGTACAGAATTCAATAGTCAAAATATGGTATGCACTTTATATAGGTCACTCTTAAGAGGCTACTTACTCAGGCAAAAACACCCGCTCGCTCGCTAATGTTAATCATATGGGGAAATATTTTACGATATCTCGTTCGCATTTCAATATATTTAATTTTTTTTTTTTTTTTGCATTGGATAGCTGAGGTCAATTTCTATGCAGGCCCTTTGTTACTTTTTTTTATTTTTGTTGCAGTTTTTTTTTTATTTAGGATACTTTCACTTTCAAAATAGTTTCCAAAAGTGAAAGTATCTTAATAAAAAAAAAAAAAAAACCTTGTAATCAAAATCGAAAAAGTACAAAGGAGCATGCATAGAGATTGAACTCAGCTATCCAATGCAAAAAAAAAAATATTTAAAAATATTGAAATGCAAACGAGATATCGTAAATTATCTCATCCATAGGATTAACATTAGCGAGCGGGTGTTTTCGCCTGAGTGAAGCAACCTCTTAAAAATCTGCACAGCTTGAGGCAAAGTGCTTTACAGATTTCTGATGTACATTCTTTGTTTATATTTTTAAATATTATCAAACTAGGCATTTTTAGAATCCACTAATCAAATATAGCGATCTTGTTTTTGTCACTCAGTCTTAACGGAAAATTTCGTTATTGTGTTTGGTGCGGGGATTTTGCAGTTACAGATTTTTTTTAAGTTGGATGTAACAACAACAAAAATGTGCCAAATGGTTAAGTCTGTATTATTTAATGCAATGTATAAGCACCTAGACAAAAAAAGCTTATATATAAATGGTCTAAAGGGATAATGATTCTATTTTAAAGGCATGTGTGTACCTGTTAGACTTAGATTGCTAATATTTTTATTTGTTATAAAAAAATGGTACTTCTCCATTATCCTGTCGACCACTGTTCATAACAGAAAACTATTGCCAAACTGTAACGCCAAATAAACAAATGAAAGAATGCTGCCATTGGAATCTCAAAATAAATAAACAAATGCGAAGAAATTCTGAAAAACCCCACTCTTCAATGTGCCAACTTAGTAAGCTTGAGCAATAAAATTTGCAATATATTAATGAAAGAGTTTGCAAAAAAAAAAAGGTACTTTTCGGTTAGCCGGGCGCCAGTGATATACATACATGTATATATATATACACACACACATATATATATATATCTACATATCATATGTATACATACACATATATATACATATATATGTAATACATATGTATTTATATATGTACATATACCACTGGCGCCCGGCTAACCGAAAAGTACCAAAAAAAACTTTGATATTTATTCATTTACATTATTTTTCCTAATTATCCCTCTCAGCTCGTGAATAAAAGTTTTTGACATCAGTTGAAACTAATCTATTGTATGTAACTATTCATCGCAACATTTTTCAATGCTTTTTCTCTTTTAATATCATGGCACTGCCATTTAAGGACACAATTGTTTTTTTTATTAACGAAAGAACTAATAAATCAGTAAAACATAATGAAAGATACAGGTAAATGTCAAATTATAGCCACTTGATAACATAGCAAACACATGCAACACTTCTGAGTCAAGTGAATGTGTCGCTACAATAATGCATCTTTGGCCTTAAATCCTATAATTTGACGATAGCTTTTTTCTTATGAAAAGTGGTCGATGGGATAATGGAGGAAGTACTTAAAAAACATACAATTTAACTGTAAAACACATATAATTTTTATTATAAACACACAAAAATAAATTTATTATAAAACACACAATGTTTAATTTAATATAAAACACACACAATCTGCTCTACCGGGCTGCCATAGGAAGAAAAATCTTTCCCAAATTGGTGGATTGCCCAGGCATTAAATTGCATTTTTGGCACCAAAAATATACTCCAGTGGGTCTGTGACATCTGTACATGCCATTCATATAATCAGGGTTGATAAAAATCACAATAAAAAAAATGATTTATTTGATTTAAATCAGATTTTTTAAAATTAATATTATTTGTGTACTGTGCATGAATTTATTTTATTTTTTCTGCATACATTTCTATTAATTTAATTACAGTTCCTAGATAAAAATTAAAAATAATTTAAATTAAAAAAAAATTGTTGCAAACAAATTCAGATTTATTTAAAACTTAAAATCATATTATTCTACTATTAAATTATTATAGATAATATATACGTATGTGTGTTGTGTGCATAAATATCTAGTTAATTTAAGTTATTAATTTTTTCATTAAGGTATTACTCCAATAATATCTAATCACATAATAAATGCGACAAAGAATGCTAAATACATATGTGTATTTCAATCAGGGCTGACCAATTTTTGTCTAAGTGGAAAAAACTGTCTCGGCAAAAATACTTTATGCCATAATTTTAGCCACTGGCAAAAATTACTAGTATTTTAAAATAGGGTTTTAAGGATTTTATTTTAATTACATGATTTCAATGCTTAAATCCTAATTTTAACAGATTAAAATCAGTGATTTATATTATAATCTTGGCCAATTTCTGTTTTTGCCAATTTTTGTCTGTTTTTTTCCACTGTCCTGACAAAAATACATTTTTGCCGGCAAAAAGGCCAACCCTGATTTCAACTGCTTCAGATTCACTAATGCCATTTTTATCACATAGACTGCAAGTTTCTGTGTCTTTTTTTTTTTGGCCACAATCTCCACTATTTCTACACTACACGGCCTGCATATATTGCTTTCACACATTTTCCAGATATATATATATTTTTTTTTCTCTCTCTCCTGTAAAATAAAGCTACATTGGATTTTTCTTTTTGCCAGCCATTTTTCTTATGTAGTATATACCTAGTATTAGTAAATGATATTCTTGTCCCAAATTGTGTTTCACACTCTACTATATTAATGATTACAAAACAGTTACAAGACGCAAGGTAATCACATAATTAAAAGTATGAAGCTATCAATTGTCAGTGTTATCTAGCCCTCAGCCATTGACAATTTCAGCAATCAATCATGCTTACTTAACAGTAGAAATGGCTGTTTAACTTAGAAATAAGGTATAATAACATACCTTATATTTTCCATTGAAGTAAGCAATGAATTCAAGAAAAGGAAAAGGGATAAGTCACAGGGATTAAATTATTTTCAGTTATAGAAGAAACATGAAACTGGAATTCTATAATTCATTGTTAGACAAATAATCTAAATATTTATTATGTTAAAATTCAGTCCTTCTATTGATCATATTATATGATCAATACATCTCCCATCAACATATGGGATATTGAAATTTGCAGGTCTAAGCAACTAAACATAAAAAACAAACTTGTGAATCATATATAATCTACTTTAGAGGAAGTAACTCCTCACTGAAAATACTATCATATTGAATATATTTAACTTTAAAACTTCAATATCTAACTTGCAAAAATGAAGTGATCTAGGAAAGACAAAAGTTTAAAAATGAGAGAGCATTTATATCAGTATTTATTTTGTGATCCACTATGGACAAATAATATTTTGAATGTAGTGTTGCATTTACTTTCATAAAATAATTATTTTTAACTTATAAAAGTTTTAACGTTATTAAAAGGTAATTTTTAATCTGGACATGAATGATGACATTTATTTGAATATGAATGATTAATTTAATCCTTATTCAGCTTGTAAATATCAATGTTAAAAATACTGATTTAAATCAAAGATTTTTAAAAAAAAATCATTTGATATAAATCAAGCTGATTTAAATCAAACAACCCTGCATATAATAATACTAAAACATTACCCCCACACACATTCTCAAAACAATAACAATAATAACACCAATACCCTAATAAATATCTCTATAATGAAAGCAAGTCAATATTTCGGAGAGAGCAACAATATAAGTATTTAACATTTTCTTTCGAAAGCTGATGAAAGTATCAAACTCAGAGGCATACTCCAGACTCACCCCCACCAGTGTTGAATTCAAGGGGTGGCACAGGGGGAGGGGCATTGAAATGTCCCCCTCCCCAGAACTTTACAATTTACCCCCAGAGACACAAAAATCCCTCCCGGAGAAAAAAAAATACATAAAAAAAATATATTTTTTAATTTATTATGTAAATATAGAATTTATAAAGAAAAATTAAATGAGTTCAGAAACGGTTATAACCATATCAATTTATCACAAGGAAAAAGCAAATATATCTTAAAAATAAAAATTCGATATGTATGCAAGAAATAGAATGCACAATAGTTTCTTTTTTAGTATTATGTTATCTTTCAATTTGAATAAATTTATAAAAATTCAATTTTAAATTAAAAAATAATGAAATAAATAGTCAACTGAAATTATTAAGAAATAACTTTTATAACATTAAATTTGTTATTATATATGTGTTAAAATCATTTTTCTTACCTTAAAAAATAATCATCAATCCTGTATGAGCTTGTAAACAGATGACTTTTTGAGGAACTCTGTTGTAGTTCCTTCTTTTAGCAGCTTTTCTGTTCAAGAAATCACATGCTGGCAACCATGGACCTTGACCAGATGATGTCATTAGAATTTGTAACTACAAAAGGCAAAATAAAATAATGACAACCAAGAAATAAACTTTAAACCCTTCATGACAAGCTTCCCTGCACCATTATTTCCAAATAATATTGACCTTATTTAATGCTGTTTTATTAAATAAGGTGAAAATTACCATTCAGATACAGAAATAATAGTTAAAATCAAGGACTGTGTACACATCTTATATCACACATATCTCCTGTCATAAATGGTTTTAACATTACAATAAAAGTCTATGCATTATGCATATGCATACTTCATGCTATTTTAATTATAATTATATTTTAATAAAAAAAATTCATTTTCTTTTGTTTTACTATTTTATGTTCATTTTGATACAATAATTTATACTATTTTAACATTTAGCATAAAAGCAAAAAAATATTATTTTCCAAATGTCATGTTTGTCATTATGTGCACCGTAATTTTAAATACCTCATTTGAGAAAAAAATTTCAAATAAATTTTATTCAATTAAAATTTAACATTTATTATTAATACTGTACATTGTTCACAATGTTTTATGGTGTTCTTCATGGTTTTGTAAATTTAAACAGAAAATGGCATCTAATGATTTTAAGCAGTGACCAGTGGTTGTATATATTCAGAGAACAGTCAAAATAAAAAAAAACCCAAAAATCATATTGCAGGCATCTCAAATTTAAAGAACATTTTGAGATGAAAGCAAGAAAAAACATTGCTGTATGATAAACTCTAGTTATTTGGATCCCCGACAACAACAACAACAAAACATTTTAAATCAGTCCTAGTTTCATTTTGTTGAGTATTGATATAATTCAACAATACTCTGTAAATCATGTAAATTCTTTCAATACAATAGGACCCAAGACTAATTTAAAACTTTTTTTGTTTGTTTGTTTGCTGTTGTGGGCCCCACAAACCCCAGTTTAATTTAAAATAAAAACAAACATAATTTTTGATGTATTCACAAAAAAGTTGCATTATCCCACATAGTATAAAAAATTATTCAAGGGGCAGATTTAATTTATACAGGTAAATGTTAAAACTTCAGGTTGATGGCCAGATTATTATAAGGCTATTTTGTAATGCTAATACAGATAATTCTGGAGGGGGGGGGGGACAAGAACATTTCATATTTACTAACTTAATAATAATTTTTAAAAAATCAAAATTTTTTTATGTTGTGTGAATTTTCAGAAACATTTAATTTAAAATAATTATGGTACTTTTCGGTTAGCCAGGCGCCAGTGATATATATATGTATTTATATATATATATATTCATACATAAATGTATATAATATGTATATATATATTCATATATATATATATATATATATGTATATATTTGTATATATATAACTGGCGCCCGGCTAACCGAAAAGTACCATAATTTTTATTTTGCTTTCATTTTTTCCAGTTACCAGTACTAACTAAAAGTATTGGTAGATAATCATAATTAATAAGTTAATTGACAAACATTTAAGACTCACGATCATTATATTAAGGATTTTTCCAATTCTCAATCCACTGGCAATTCGACACATCAAAATTAATTTCTGCTATGAATGTATTTGTTTTATATTTTTAATAAGTAATTTGTTAATCCATCAATACATATATAAAACAAAGTTATTCATGTTTTGAGATGTAATACAGGCATATGATAAAAAAAAAATTCAGAATAACTGTAGGGCAATTATTTGTGTTGGCAGACATTTTTTTACTTTTATTACTTACCCATCATATACGTAGTATAGGGTAAGTCTTGTAATCGTTTTGAAAATCGAAAAAAATTTTTGCCGTCTGTCTGTGTGTGTGTCTGTAAACGCTCTATCTCCCGAAAAAATTGAGATAGAGACTTGCAATTTGGTATGTACTTAGTATGTAATAATGGGAAGAAGCCTATTTCATTTCAATAACCTCGATTAACCGGAACAATTTTTTTCGGACTCTCGAAATATTCGTTCTGATGAAAGGTATATAAAATTTTTCGAAATTGTTTATTTTAAGAAATGAATATAAAAGACAATAAAAAAACATAAATTTTGAATAAAGCATGAAGTCGATCGGATAATTAGTTGCCGAGATATTTGGAATCCTATTTTCCACACTCTTCGATTTTTCATGACCCTGTATTTCATCCAAATTTCACTTCAAAGATATATTTTAATTGGAAATTTGACGCTTAATCAGATGCAATAAACCGCTAGTTAATAGGATTATTATTTTTGGAGTTATAAGGAAAAACCTCTTTCAAGCAATTCAGTAATCGAGCATTTAAAGTTTGTGACGTCATCAAGCCACGATTTTATTTGAATTGCAATGCATTTTATAAGTAGTTTACACTTTTAATTTAAAATTTTACATTATGCATATCCATGATGGGTAAGTATTACGGTGGCCCCCAACGACTAGTTAGTATAGGAAAGGGGAGGCAGGAGTTCATGTAATATAGGCAAATGTTGATATAGATGAGATATTATCAAATATAATTAACTAACGTTACAACTAATGTTTATAATGTTTAACTAATGAAACATTATTATAATCATAGCATTATCTTGTTTACTATTATGTGACAAAACATATATGTTTTTGAGGAAAGAGAAGGAGGGGGGGGGGGGAGTAAATGATTTTTTTTTTTTAAATTAAAGTACATTTTTCTACGAATATATTACGGAAACAACTTTTGAATATAGCTACTTTTAATAATGCTAATAGATTTTAAAAAGAGAGTTTGTTTGAATGTAATTTGTGGAAGTTCAAAGTATGTTTTCATTTATAAATCAGTCATAAACGCCGACCAGGGGTGGTGGCGATTTTGAAACAAAAAATATATATTTATTTACCGACATAAGTTAATTAATCACTAAAAGCAAAATTATGATTAATGTTAGAGTGCTTTTAATTCGATCATAATGAAAAGGTTTATTATTAGTTGACAATAAAACATGTTAAACACTATCCCTGATTTCTTTTTTGCCTCAAGATTTCGTGTTTTACCGTTCGCCCATGTACTTTAATATTTATACGTAGTAAAGGGAGTTCGTTCATATATAAAGCACTCCTGTTATGCATTTCCTGAAATTGAAACCACGTTTTAAAAAAATGTGATAATTAAGAAACGTACGCTAAGGTCATAAGTAAATCATGTTTACATAAGTTTATGTAATAATAATTTTAACAAAAAAAACTTCTAATCATATTTTTCCCTGTGTGCAATTTACACTAAAGCATAAGATAAATTTCATTATTTTATGAATAAGGATTAAATCTTGTTAAAAGAAATACATTATTCAGTTATCATAGATTAAGATTTAACTAATAAGAATATACTAGTAACAAACTTACCGTATTTTCTGTAAATATTGAACACATCTTTTACACTTGACAAGATGATCAGAATGACAGCATCAGCGAAGCGACATTTTGTTTTGGAAAGCAACAGGCAACGCTACGACCACGGCTACGACAGTTCGTTGCGCATGCGCGAAAATGAGATGCGTGAAATTTGATTTGAGAATATTGGTTCCCTTAAGCTTATCTCCAAAACGGAGTATTGCAAACATTCCTGCACCCATGCTATATGGTGAAGATAACTCACCTTTGCAGAAAAATGGAACGAAAATGAAAAATGACCGTTTTCGGAACCTTGCTTGCTATCTGGGGTGTATGTGGCAGGAAAGCGTTGGTGGAAGGGGAGGGAACGAAATCGTTTCCTGTTTTTCAAAGTGCCCCTAGCATCATTTTTCATTTTACTAAAAAAACGTTTTATCATGTAGTGCAATAGCTGCACGTCACAAAAAAACCAGATGTTGTTAAGGGCAATGATATAGTATCACATTGATATACTATTAGATTTAGTGGCAAAAAACCATTATGAGTCCATTGACATAAAGTACCTTATTACCGGTCATAGCGACAATACGTGCGGTCGTGACTTTGACGTTATCGAGAAAAGAAAACGTTGTATGGCGATGGTTCCCGAAGATCTAGAACACGTCATGCGTACAGCTAGAGTTTCCAATCTTTCTATTGTAGAAAGAATGACTGTATATTAGATTAATATATATTTCATAGATTTTGAAGTTGTGGCAAAACACTACATGGACAGAAGGAAGTTTCAGAAAATAGAAGCCTCCTGGATTAGGAGTACCAACGACCGGCCATACAAGATACAAACAAACAACTTCATGTTTTATCTTCACAGATTAACCAGTGCGGACATATACCAATGTCCTAAACAAATTGTTCTTTGAAGACTCTTTCCTCGGAGATAAATTGCCCGAGAGTAAATTTTGAACGCAAAATTTCATCTGAAAAGAAAAAAAGATCTACAGATGCTAGATATTTTGAAAACCGATCATCGACATTTTTACGAAGGTATCCTAGGAGTTATCGTACGTATGGATGAGCTAAAATATACATAGTGTAGTAACTTTATTAGCATTCATAGTGTGATAAGAAGTTTTTGCTTAATGTGAAAATAATTTTTTTTCGTTTATAACATTTACTCAATTTCTTGTCCTTCAATTTCAATCTTTTCAATAAATAAATAAATTGTGATATTCAGTGTTTAATAACTTTGCATGAAACATTCATTGTTTTCTAGTCAGTACGCAGGTACATTCACCGTTTTCCATGGGAATTTTTAAAACTCGCTGAAAAACTGCTAAGCATCAATAATTCCCTATTACAATCTCTTTCTGTGATTATTTTGCAGATTTTCAATTTTTTTTTCAAAATTTTCAAAGCTAACAGTTTTTGTGTTTTACTCGTAAACAAAAATATAGCACTTACAGTCTTTTCCATTTACATGCCATAATTGCCCTCCTCTCCTCTCGGGAGCCCATTTCCGGCTAATATTATCAAATTTGACAATAACATCTTCTGTCAACTTCCTGCAACACCTTAAGTACACGTTAATCTTCAAAAAAGAGCTGGCATGTTCATTGCCTGGAATATATGAGTCGATTAGAGGCAAAGTGACTTCAGTGACATTTTCGTAAATGGCTCTAAAACAATTATTTTCTGTTTTCCTATGGAGTAAAGTACTTTCGGTTGTTATTTACAAGCAAACTTCCTAGAATAATAACTTATAACGATATCCCTATGAATAAATTTCTGAATACTCTATGTCTAAATACGTTTCGTGCACTTAACTCATTTATTTCAAAATTAGTGCCTTACACCACTCCACCTTTAAACGCATCATACATTTATTTTCGTCATTCTTATGAAATAGACGGTCTATAATCCTTCACTGCATATTGATCCTTCTTACCTAGTGTAATGGACTCTTGCAATGTGGATAGGGAATTAATTATTAAACATTAAAACATACATAATTCAAGTAATCAAATTCTTAAATTCGGTTAATTGTACTTAAAACGTCATTTTAATCAATATTAAAGTAAATATCACCCAATTGCAACACTTCAAAACAAGCTGCTAACAAGAACGAAAAATCATGCGTCAAGCATAGATTATGTAGCACTTTCCAACGCTTCTAAAATAATTTTACAAATCATTACCGTTTAATAAGCTGAAAGATGACATCTAAGTAAACAATTTGGAAAACGCATAACATATTTAAAAACGTAATTTCAGGAATTTTCAATATATACAATATTCGGAAAAATATCCGAATACTTTTATGTAGCCCTGTATATGATCTATAGATTTGTATATACACATAGGATGCTAAATTTTAGTTTAGTTAGGAAACGCGTAGCACAGTTTAAATTCTCCTTCTGGAGTTTCTGTCAATAAACGGAAATGTGTTCGCGAACTTTTGTGCTGCCCTGTATAGGATCTACAGAATTTATACACACCACATAATAGACAAAAAGCTAGTTAAGATTAAAATCGCGTTCAGTAACTTAAAACGCACTTTCAGGAATTATTGTTAACAGACAGTAGAGAATTCTTTTGTGCGTCCCTGTAAATGAACGATGACTGCTATACACACACTATTCTGTAGTAAGCCTCTTGTAATGCACCTTAGTAATATATATAAACTTCAATGCGTTTAAAATAGTGGAACATTATTTAAATAAGCCGCAGACGATTTTTCTCCATAGACGTAATGTAACGGAATTATTTTGACTGTCCCTGTAAAGTAACTCTAAGTGCTATACACCTACTATTCCATATTAAGCTTCTTCTAATGCATCTTAGTGATCTATATAAATTTCAATGCGTTTACAATAGTGAAACATTTTTAAAATAAACCGCAAATGATTTTTCCCCATAGACCGCAATGTAACGGAATTCTTTTGAGTGTCCCTGTAAGAAAACTATAAGTGCTACACACTTCAGTTGATATAGGGAACGTGCCATAGATAACGACAATAACATATAAAAATTGCAGAGCAATCCGAGCATATTTACGGGAGTTAGAGCACGGCCAGACGGCCAGACGGCCATCCGGCCAGACAAACAGAAGTCATAAGCACTTTTCAACTAGGTTGGAAAGTGCTAAAAAAACAGTTTAGTGGCGTGCATAACATTACGGTGTGAATTTGTATGCCCATAAAATAATATAATTATTTTTATACAGTAGAATTTCGGTACAACGAATGTCACTTTAGCGAATATTTTTTGTATTGTTAAAAAAGTCTAATGTATTCTCATTATAAAAATATTCACTTTAACGATTTTCATAGTAACAAATTTTTCAAATTAACAAAGTTATTGAAAGCTTAAAAATAATAGTTATCTCAGTTTTACGAATGTTAAGTTGACAAGAAAAAAATATCTACATTGAAAAACTTGAATTTGGAAGAAAACTTTCGTCGGAAACTCCATGAAAGGTAGACAGACGAAAGTGAAAATGAATGACATGGGCGACTGTGAAATCATGCACTTTATTATGCTGATGATGATTGTCCATCAAGTACAGAAGATTGTGCACTGCAAAAAATAATTGTTGATTTTGCAGTATAAAACTGTCACCCAGCTGCCAGTATTATACCGTAAAATTTACAGTATTAAACAGTAAAATAAGCAGTAATACGCTGCCGTGCAAGCAGTAATACGCTACCGCGCATGCGCGGTAGCGTATTATAGAACATTATAATAGATACTTAGCTACTTATAGATTAGTACTTATACTTATTAATAGATACTAATAGATACTTTATAATAGATACGTCTATAGAACATTAAAACTCTTAAAAAATAATTATCCCAGTAAAATAATGTTCCGAAAACATTTCATACAATTTGTTTTGAAAAATGCATTGTTAACTTCAGTGCAAAAAAAAAAAAAATCTGATTATTATTATTTTTTTTTTAAAGAAATAAAGTTATATTAACGGCAGATTAAGGTTCTTTAACCCGTCAGATAATTTAAGATAAATGATAATTTTTTTATTAGTTACGATTAAAATCTTGAAACTTAATGAATTTAATGAATGAATGAATAACTGTTTCAAACTAGTCAGTTCGCAATTCATGCATTCTGCAAATTTATTTACTGACATGTTTCGATGTTAACCAAAATTAAATACAAGTGTGGTAATAATATATGTTTTTATCCAATGTGCATACAAATTTACTTAAAAAAAAAAATTGGAATTCCACATTAACGAATTTTCCAGTATAACGAATTTAATCAGTGGTCTCCAGAAATTCGTTATAACGAGATTTTACTGTATTCCAATTCATACTATTTAAAAAATAAGTTTTAGAGCAATCATCTTTCCAAGAAGCATGATTATGTAACTATCATATTAAAGATTTATTTGCTAAAATTGTAATGTTTTGTTATTAAAAGGTTTGATTAAATTCGATTATTATCTTAGTGAATAATAGTAAACATTGATATAGGTGTACTCACTATGGAATGTAGACGTGTTAAAAAATATTCAATGATGAACCTATTTTACACATTTTTCAATTTATTAAAACACGCATTCTTGATGGTATCATCTACAGAATATTATTAACTTATCTTCATAAAAGGGGGATATTTTCCATTCTACACCTACACTATAACCCCACCCCGTATACAAGATAATCATACATTTATGAAAATAAAATAAGAAAATAGATTTTTTGATTTATTTTACACATTTATTGATGTCTTCATAACACTAAATAATAAACTATTGAATCACTCAGAATGTCATGATGGCACAATTCACTAAATTAAATCGTTAATTGGATGTTTTCCTTCATAAACAAGAAAATAGATTTTTTTCATTGATTTTACAGATTTGCTGCATATGCTCATGTTTTCATAACACTATGTAACAAATTATTGAATCACTCAGAATGTCATGGTGGCACAATTCACTAAATTAAATTGTTAATTGAATGTTCTCCTTCATACACTTTACATAGAATAAAAAAATAGATTTTTTGATTTGTTTAACAGATTTGTTGATGTCTTCATAACACTAAATAATAAACTATTGAATCACTCAGAATGTCATGATGGCACAATTCACTAAATTAAATCGTTAATTGGATGTTTTCCTTCATAAACAAGAAAATAGATTTTTTTTATTGATTTTACAGATTTGCTGCATATGTTCATGTTTTCATAACACTAAGTAACAAATTATTGAATCACTCAGAATGTCATGGTGCCACAATTCACTAACTTAAATTGTTAATTGAATGTTCTCCTTCACACACTTTACATAGAATAAAAAAATAGATTTTTTGATTTATATAACAGATTTGTTGTATTTGTTGAGGTCTTCATAACACTAAATAATAAACTATTGAATCACTCAGAATGTCATGGTGGCAAAATTCACTAAATTAAATCGTTAATTCGTTAATGGGATGTTTTCCTTCATAAACATATTTTTTTATTAGGGTTTCGTTCATCTCACGAAACCCCATTACTCCCGCTCCGTTGTCTGTCCGTCACAGAGATATTCTCAAAAACTATATAACTTACAGAGTTGAAATTTTGTGTCTATAGATGAATATCAGCTGTAAAGAGCTCAAAATATTAAAATTTGAAAAATTCATATTATTTTAATAAATAAAGATAAAAAACCAAAATTCTAACAGCCTTTTCCTATTAAATTTAAGCATTTTTCGTTAGAGCAGATGCCAAAAATTAAATATCCACGATGAAATTCTTTCTACAATAACTAATTTTCTATCAGACGATTTCCACGTGAAAAATGAAAATGAAATAAAAAGTTTCACCAATTGAAAAAATAGATAAATATGAAATAAAATTGATTGACGTCATAGTGGTAATAAAACGGAAAATGGCTAAGATTTCTCAATTATACAAGGAGTATGAGTATGTGTAAGTACACAAAGCAGATTAACATCACGTCAATAGAGAATTAAAAAGAAAATCTGACGTCCTATTGGAAGTTTAACAAAAGTTTCAGATGTTTGAGAATAATACAAAGCAAGTATCAATATGAGTAATAGGGAATAGTAAATATATGAGTTTGAGAAACATATTGAATCGTGATAAAAATCCGATTACGGAAATATTCGCATATTTTAGCATTCTGAAGGTGTACAATTTGTTTAGTTTTGAAATTATTTTTTTAAATATCGCATTTAGTCCGCATGACGGATATTACTTTGATAGAATATAATAGCGGGCTTGGACCGTTATCGGGCTGGTTTAGATATTCGAAAAAACGAAAAAAATAGACCGGTAATTTTTTACTTTATAAAAAACATGACTGTTTTTTTTTTTTTTTTTTTGCTAAATGAAATTTGTTTGAATTTCTTAAAGAAAGGATAAAGTGTTTTGAAAGGAATATTAAACGAAACCCTTTGAGCGATCTTCGATCACACTTACCCACTTGTTGATTTTACAGATTTGCTGTATATGTTCATGTTTTCATAACACTAAATCATAAATTAATGAATCACTCAGAATGTCGTGGTGGCTCAATATACTAATTTAAATCGTTGAATGAATGTTTTCTTGGCGAATAAATGGCACGAAAGTTTCTGCAGTAGAGTTTGTCAAAGAGTAACATGAGAAGCTTCATAACCAATGTACATATTGCGATATGATTTCTCCCATACAGAAAGATAAAAGGTAAAAGAAAAAAAAATGTATTCCTAAAGCTATAATCGTTAATGATGAATGCAGAAAATTGAGCCTCACGAGTTCTGGAATGCAATCAGATATATAGCTACTACACTGTTAAATATTTGCAGCAAACTGTCCAGTCATTTGACCGTTTTTATTGAAAATGTTTATACAACCGTAATTTAACTCTATTCCGACCATAATATGGGCAATAATACGGTAAGAATACAGTTAATTTACGGTTATGTAACCGTTTTCTAGAAAAACGGCCAAATGACTGGACAGTTTGCTGCAAAATTTTAACAGTGTAGAACATGTTAAAGTATTGAACAAACTGGTGGGATACCATAAAAGCATAAAAACTTCTTAACAACACCATAAAATAAGGAATGCGTAAGGCCTTTCGAAAGAACTTTGTTTTTTCTTCGTCAAACGCAAAGAAGACGTGCAGCCCCTTTGAAGGCAGGAGCAAGACAGAGTCTGACTTTTATATTTTTACTTTTTAGTTAATAGTTACTAAAATATACCTGTTTATATTTTTAAAATATAGTATATATAAAAAATGTTTGTTTAAAAATTACGTATATTATAAATAATTATACAATCTTTGTAAGTGATCTGCCAATATATCGGGCTTCTGGATAGCTGTCAACATTTACGCGTTTATTAAGTCAAATATACATATGTGGAATAATAAATAATATTTGTTAAATGAAACCAAATAAAAAACAAATACAAATAAGGAACATTTCATTAAATAACATTTTGGTTCGGAACATCTGGTTTAGAAAAAACAAAACAAAACTGTAAAAGTTGGCAGCTATGTTTGTGACATTTCATGTTCCACTCAATTTAGATCGTTACGTGTTTGTTTGGGGGGGGGGGGGGTGCCAACTTTTACAGTTTTTTTTTCTGAACCAGATGTTCTGAACCAAAATGTTATTTAATGAAATGTTTCTTATTTGTATTTGTTTTTTATTTGGTTTCATTTAACAAATATTATTTCTGAATCCAAACATGTTTATTTGACTTAAAAAACGCGTAAATGTTGACAGCTATCCAGAAGCCCGATACCTGATGAATATTTTTAATGACGACTGTTGTAGAGATTTCTAGTTAAAGGCAAATTTTGAGAGGGCATTTTTATTCAATGAAAACGTCAGACAACAGTATATTTTAATTTATTTAATTATCTAAGTAAAAACTTGTCATATACAAGCAGATTCAAGATTTCATTTACAGATTTTAAAAGGATATATTTTGTATGTGCAAAACTTGCTAAATTACTCTTTTCGGTGTCTTAATCTCTTTTATTTGAACACCTGTTATAAAATTGTTTTCATTCAGATATTTTATTACTCGCTGAATATTTGTTATGACGGCTGTTGCAGAGGTTTCAAGCTGAACAAATTTTGACACCGGACAAATATTCATTGAAAACTTCGGAAAACAACATATTTTCAATGTTTTTTAACACATTGCCCGCGGCAATAAATTTTTAAATAAAATTTTGCTTCGTACTAATACTTTATGATAAATAGGTCATATTATTGATAAAACTGCAAAGTAAAAAGTAGCTTTATGAGTTTAAGAATTATAAAACGATCCAGAAACGCACCATCAGCAGGAATTATTTGAAAAAATGTTTGAAGTAATCTGATATTGATTAAAAAAAGAAGAAATTGATTTATTAGTTTAATAATTATAAAACAGTGCATAAACGGCACCATCAGTATGAATTGTCAAAAAATAAGAAGTAATCAGGTACTGATAAAACAACAACAACAACAAAATAGATTTATTAGTTTAAAGAATTATAAAACGGTGCATAAATGCATCATTAGCAGGAATTAGGAAAAAAAATAAACGTAATCGGATAATGATTAAAAAAAATACATTTATTAGTTTAGCAATTAATTATAAAACGGTGCAAAAACGCACCATCAACAGGAATTACGAAAAAAACTAGACGTAATTAGATAATGGTAAAACAAAAACGAAAAAAAAAAAAGATTTATTAGTTTAAGAATTATAAAATGATGCTTAAATGATACATCATCAGTAGGATTTCGAAAATAATTAGACGTAAACAGATATTGCTTTTAAAAAATGATTTATTAGTTTAGGAATTTTAAAACGGTAATCAGTTATTGATTTAAAAAAAATATTAGTTTATCAATTATAAAAAAGTGCAGCAGGAATTATAAAAAAAACTAAGTTGTAATTAGATATATTGATAAAACAAAAACGAAAGAAATTGATTTATTAGTTTAAGAATTATAAAATGGTGCCAAAACGAACCATCAGCAGGAATTTTAGAAAAATTAGAAATAATCAGACATTAATAAAACAATAACAAAAAAAATGAGATTTATTAGTTTAAGAATGGCAAAATGGTGTAAAACCAGTAGAAATGATAAAAAAAGTAGACGTAATCAGATATTGATAAAAATAAATAAATTTATCAATTTAACCATTTTTTGTAACGAGTCAAAAACTATAATTTCACAAATCTATATTATAAGCAAAAACATGTCCGTGAATAACACTGATGTTATATTGACAACGACTTAATATTCAAATTTGTTTTTATCGGAAATTAATTAACTTTTACACATCGCAGACTTTCAATTTTTACACCGTCAAATAGGGAAAAAATTTATACCTCCAAATGCAGTTTGTCCGAAAACAGTATCTAAACTTACAGTTTTTTTTGTTTATTAAAACAGTTTTCAAGTAGTTCACAAAAAGTAGTTAGTAAAGTTTTCAAGTAGTTAGTAAAACAGTTTTCAACAGTTTTTCTAAAATCTATCTATCGCGTTCACTCCAATTACTAAGAACATTAATACGTTTGCACTTAAAGCTATATAAATAGCTTAGAATTTGTTTCTGGCTCATATTGCATAAAGAAATTAAATCTTCATAAATAAACAAATAATAAATAATAATATAATATAAATAAAATACAAATTTAACAGATATGTAATCGAACTACGCACTTAAGCACTGAAAATAATCTATATATTTAAAACGCTAAGCTTTTTCTTTTGACAATCCGTGAGAACAAACTACTGCATCAAATAACACCATTCTTTTTTTTATTGACAGATATTTGGACACAGATTTGTTATCGTGCATTCGTTTGTTCGAAAATTTAATTAATTAACCGTAATTTTCAATTAAACTTTTACTGCTGCTTATGACGTCATAAAGTCGGCAACTCCCACTGTTGCAAGGCATAGAGTTTATTCTGTAAACTCTGTGGTTCGCCAATCTTTTGACATTAGCTAATATCAACTAGGTAATATATTAACATCTATATATGTAAAACGCTAAGTGTTTTTTTTTTCGATAGTCCGTGAGAACAAACTGCTGCATCAAATTACATCGTTCTTTTTTTAAATGAAAGATATTTGGACACAGATTTGTTATCGTATAATCGTTTGTTCGAAAACTTTATTAATTAGCCGTAATTTTAAATTCAAATTTTACTTCTGCTATGACGTCATAAAGTTAATCGCCAGAGGATACTCGTGACCTACGTTATACATGGCCCGATCACGGTTTGACGTCAGGGTAATGACGTCATGATTATTGGATCAACTCTGAGAGAATACAGATCAAATTTTGAATAGGGTTATGCGTAATGAAATGTGTGTTTACATTTAGAAATACGCCTTATTGATGGAATAAAGGTTTGAAAAGTGTATTGCTTCTCCTGTAAAGCAAGGTAAATGTCTAAATCTTTTCTTTATTATCATATTTGTATTATATTACTATTAAATTAAGGAATTGTTTGTAGCAAAGTTGTCGTCTACGTTGCTTTTTCTGAAACGAAAGCTTTGCAGCTAATCCGATTACAGAAATCGGTACTTTTCCGTTATACGGACAATATTCCAAAATGTATGCTAATGCATAATGTATGTAAATGTATGTATGTAAATAAATGTATGGATCTAAATGTATGTAAATGTATATTAAATGTATGTAAATGTATGCTTGGCGACAATGGTTTCCGTATAACGGAAAAGTACCCAGAAATCTTGTCATCATCATCTACTATATTTATAAAGCGCAAATTCGTATTTCATTCTGATCGGTTAAAACTCAAGTTCTAACGAACAGATTTTTTATAGGATTTCAGTGTTAGTTTGGTAATTTTTAAAAGGTTCTATCATCAGGGGAAGCTGATTATGAAAGATACATTTATCTATCTATTGTATACTATATATATAATGCAAAGGGGAATTTCGATCTGGCCACTTATAACTTGAATTCAGTTGAATGGATTTTAGATGTGACTTGTTAGCTAAATTTTGAGGGAAGGTTTTAGTGTATAACATATCGCTTTATGTTGCTTAGTTTTAGAATTAGGGGGGAATTTTTAGAATCAATTGATCCCGATTATGAAACATTAGCCTTATTAAAAGATTCCGCTGAATGAATTTCGATGAAACTTGCATCGCTAATTTTTCAGGGATAGTTTTAGTACATTGCATATCGTTCTTTGGGAAATCCTACTGTAAATGATTAAATAAACAAGTTGTCTTTAACAGCCTAAATTTTGTAAAAAAATATATGGGTAAGAAAAAATATATATGATAATAATATAAAAATACAATATAAAAATATAACCGGGCGACATTGCGATATTTTGTTTTGTATGGTAACCCGTTAAAGCAAATTGCGTGTGTTTTATATTAAATTAAACATTGTGTATTTTACAATAAATTAAGTATTGTGTATGTTTTATAATAAAATAATTTGTGTGTCTTTATAATAAAATAAACTTTCCAAATAAAATAAACTGTTTCATAATAAAAAAAAATTAACAGGTACCCGAAAGCTGGGTTTTTCTTGCCAAAATGGCGCAAAACAAAAATTGCGCCAACAACGTATGAGATAGCAGTTCCTTTTAAAGTATTAACAGATGCTTGTAAATTGATATAAAAAAAATTAAACAAATATATATAATTTGTGTAATTTGCTATCTAGCAACCAACACATATGGGATTACTTGTAGATCGCCATTAGTAAATTTAAGAGATTAAAAAAAAACCTGTTGTATATTTGTAAACTTTTTACTTGTGTCCATCCAAAAACCATGTATTTCGTTATTCGTGCTTCATCTCACCGTTTAAAGATGATCCAGTCCCTGTGACGTCATAAGAGTCATGATGCGGCCATGTATAACGTAGGTCACGGGATACTGCAACTTTTCATAAAATTAAAGTCTGACTCTGACCGTAACTTCAAGCTATCTGGGCAAGGTAGAACTGTAAACAAAGATCGAATACGTTATAAAAATATCAATGTCACCAATTTATTTACTTTTAACATTTGCTGAAACATTAAAACTAATACAAAAAGATTAAAAGATATTAAATTACTCATAAATTTGTTGTTAAGCGTTAATAAATTTTATTTATTAAATAAAAAATACCCTTACATGGAACAGAAGCAGCAGACGCACAGGAATTGACGCGATTTATTTTTTGCGCTATTTTCGCACATTATTTTTACTAAACACACGCAATTATTAATTAGTATTAATTAGTTAATTTTAAATTATTTTAAATTATTTATTTACACACGTATTCAACTTTATTAACACCAAGTTGCCATACAAAGCAAAAATCGCCATTTTGGCGCTAAAAAGAAACCAATGCGTCTGCGACATCTGTGCAAATCAAAATTGTTTGGGTGCACCGCATCTTGCAAAATTAATTAAATCCATGATCATTGTTTCTTTAGGAGATTAAAAATAAGAAAATTTAATTCTTAACGAAATACTTGGTCGGAAATTTTTTCTTAGTTCGGGCTTAGTTAATATTCTGGTACTTCTCCATTATCCCATCGACCACTATCCTTATAAAAAAAACTATCACCAAATTATTCGCCAAACTGTAGTGCCCAATAAACAAATGGAAGAAGGTTGCCATTAGAATCTCAGAAAAAAAAAAAAAAAAAAAAAAAAAATTGGAAAAGCCCAATTCACTAAAGTATCATTTATCAGAAACTTTAAACAATGAAATTTACAATATATTAATGAAAATAGAAACAAAAATAACCCTAGAAATTTATTTAATTAAATTATTTTTCTTAGTTATCTCTCTCGACTGCTAGATAAATGTTTGTGACGTCAGTTAAAATTGATCAATTGTACGTAACTGCGCATCGCAACATTTTTTCAATGCTTTTTCGCTTTTAATATCATGTTGTCGAAGACGTAATTTCTATTTCAATTAATGAATTAACTAATAAATCAGTAAAACATCATTAAAAATACATTAAACGTCGAATTAAACATCACTTGATGAGATAACAAGCACGTGTAACGCATTTGACGCCACGATAATACATTTTTGGCGTTAAAATCCTATAGTTTGGCGATAGTTATTTTCTTAATGGAAAGTGGTCGACCGGATAACGGAGAAGTATCAAAATTCTTATAAATCGTATGAAATTGAAGGGCACATGTATTTAATGTGTTTAAAAATACGATTAATGTTTCTCAAACTTTGAATCTGAAAAACAAGCGAGTACGAGGTAGTATTACGTAGGTCGCGATACGAGCCACCATCTGGACAGAGTATATACGGCAGATGCCATTTTTTCAGTACAATTATATACAAAATATATTTTTATTTGTATACATGGTGGTTAAGCATAAAAGCAACGTATATAAAGTACGTGTGAAAAGTTTGCGCCTATGAAAATGACGCTATGCTTATCTTGAAATGCATTTTTACATTGATAAATCTAAAGAGAAAAATTTATAGGATTGTGTCAACATGACGTAAATTTAACCGATTTAAATTCTTCATTCTAAAGAGTAGAATGTATAACGATTGTGATAAACGGCTCTATCGCTTTTGTTTTTCTCGCGCTTACATCACTTTTAAATATCGTACAATTTCAATTTATACATCATCATTTATAAAAATGTTAACTTTCGAAATAAATTTATTTGAAAACAGCCGCTTAATTTAACAACATTTTAAATAATTTTCAAGCATGAATTATTTTTTTAATCTATCTCAACAATGGCCGCCAGTTTGCTTCAGTAATATAAAATAGCACCTGGGAAAGTTGCCACAATTGGAAATTGATTTCCCTAACCAACATAAAAAGTGAAGAAAATAATAATAATAATAATAATAATAAACCTCTGAATAAATCCTAAAATTAGATTAATCATAAGCATTTTGGCACTAAACTGAAATCTTTCAAACAAAAAAAAAACGATTTTCAATTTATGTTCAACATAAAATTGATATGATGAATTCGTGTTGATGTATGTGTTGCATCAGAATATGCTTGGAATTGTATTTTATTATTATTCTAAAGATCCATGGTGTATTTCACTGTATCAGAGGGAAAATATCACGAATGTAGAAGAGGGATAATCATGATTTTGGAAAGAGACCGAAAAAACTATAAAAATAAATTATACTTGAAAACATCAAAAATCTGCATCATCTGCAGATTCTATATTATTATTGTAAAGAAATTTCTCCATCTTTATATAAAAATTGATTAGCTTAAAACAATGGATGCATTTTAGAAAATATGGATTTGAAACGAACAATGATTAAAGAGGACATTTTAAAACTTTTTAGTATTTAAGCATTTTAAAACTTTTTTAATGTCGAATTTCGACGGTGCCTTTGAACAGATGCAATGCATATGCACATAGAAGTTCACTCGGTTGCATTATCACAGGGAGAGAGATGTGTGCTTTATTTACTGAATATGATATGGACGTAGGAATATACCATTTGTATGATACTTCATAGGTCCATGAAATTTTCTTTTTGCAGTGGTGAATATCTCAGTAATGTCGAACTTATTTGCATTAAACAGTTGTTTATGGATTGTTTGTTTGGAGTTTGCATCGGAAATGGTACTGTATTTCACTGGGGGGAAAATCTTTTAAAATGAAACATTTAAAATACTTTTTCATACGCACCCCTTCTTAAATAATAAAGAAGCTTATTTTACTGATATTGTTATACTATTTTTTTCCATCAAGTTTTGACGGGTTCCATCTAGTCAGAATTTAAAAGGCTATTGTAAATAGCGAACTCTTAGGCGATTTCTTCGGCTATTAACCCGTGACATACGGCTAATACTGAAGTACCGCTTTTAATAAATTTCAAAATTGTACTTGAATACATATTTGATATTATATATATATATATATATATATATATATATATATATTGGTATTGTTAGTGAGCAATATAAAATGTATATATTAAATGCAAATATTTTACTAAAGTTTACAATTAAAAATGGTTTTTATTTATGTTCTGTACATAAGGCAGCATGTTTTGTAACCCGGGAAGCCCTGGTTCGATCCCCTAGAGTTTTTATAAAAAATACAAATAAAAAATTGTGACTAGCAAAATTTTATGGGAGCTCTATCTCAAGAACTAATGTGCGGAATTTAATAAAACTTTACATTCAGTTAGACCTTGATATAAATTGGTGTTGATTAGTTTTTGGTGTTACTCCCCCAACAGATGGCGCTGCTATACAACATTTTCACGATTTTCATGCTAGCTATATCTCAAGAACTAATGCACGGAATTTCACCAAACTTCAAATTTAGTTAGACGTTGACATAAGCTGTTATTGATTATGTTTTGGTGTAAATAGCCCAACAGGTGACGCTGCTATGCTATCGTTTTCATGATTTGCACGATAGCTATATCTCAAGAACTAATGCACAGAACGAACTTCAGATTCAGTTAGACGTTGATATAAGTTGTTGTTGATTACGTTTTGTCATTACGCAAAATCTTCCAACAGACGGCGCTGCTAAGCTGCATTTTTTAGGATTTATCCAATTTCAGCGATAGTCATACCTCATGAACTAATGCACGGAATTTAATAAAACTTTAGATTCCTTTAAACCTTGATATAAATTGGTGCTGATTCGTTTTTGGTGTATATGACACCTGTATGGGATAGAAGAAAGTTTTGGGATTGGTACATCCGACTAGTTTCCTTTCCTGCACTGTCCCGTACTGAAATTCGGCTCAAATCGCCCACTTTGGCTGTATTTTCAGGAAGTTCTTCTATTTTTACCGAAAAACATAAAAACAGCTCGATTACGTAATTTTATTAATACGATCACCTGCCAGTTTCATGCGTTTGGAAATAAAAACGTATTAAAAATATATGTCATAAAGCAGCCATTTTGGATTTGACCTTAAGGGATGATAGAGGACACTACAGAACCATTTTTCGAATCAAAGACAAAAGTCATTTATTCAGTCAAAAATACAGGGTATTTCATGCCAATAGGAACTCGGATTTTTGCTCATAATTTTAACGCCAATGAAGATATTTTAACTAAATTTTCAGCAGATACCTCTTATCTTAATTAATTGTGCATTTTAACAGTTAGCACGTTTTATATTGCATTTACTAAATCATGCAGACAATTTGCCAACTTTTATAGTCTTATCATTTTAAAATGTGCGTCATAGCCCTCGAGACTGTCAACTTAAAAGTGAGGCCAGGACATATCTAACAAAACACGCATTAATTCATTTACAGATTTATAGCAACATGGGAATAAACCCGGGATTCGTTCATCTCACGAAACCCTATTACTCCCGCCCCGTTGTCTGTCCGTCACAGAGCCGTTCTCAGAAACTATATAACTTACAGGCATGAGAATTTGTCTACTTATAGCTAAATACCTACTATGAAGCTCAAAATATTCAAATTTAAAAAAATACTTACTATGAAGCTCAAAATATTCAATTTGAAGAAATCGTATTATTTTAATATAGAGAGATAAAAAACCAAAATTCTAACAGCCTTTCTTCATTAAATTTAAACACTTCTCGTTATAGCAGTTGCCAACAGTTAAAAATTCACAATAAAATTCTTTCTACAATAATTTTCTATCGAAAGATTTCCACGTGAAAAATGAAAATGAAATAAAAAGTTTCACCAATTGAAAAAAAGATTAATAGGACATCATATTGGTAATAAAACGGAAATTTTCAAACATTTGACAATAATACAAGGAGTATCAGTATGTGTATGTACAGAAAGCAGATTAATATCACGCCATTAGAGAATTAAAAAGAAAATTAATCTGACGTCATATTGGAAGTTTAACGGATTTTTCAAATGTTTGAGAATAATACAAAGCGAGTATCAGTATAAGTAATAGAGAAAAGTAAATATATGAATTTGAGAAACGTTTTGAATCTTGATAAAAACCCGATTATGGAATTATTCACATATTTTAACATTTTAAAGGTGTACAACATGATTAATTTTGAAATTATTATTATTTTTTAAATATCGCATTTAGTCCACATGACAGATATTATTATGCCAGAGTATAATAGCGGACTTCGCCTGCTATCGGACCCGTTTAGATATTCGAAAAAACGAAAAAATAGACTGGTACATTTTTACTTTATAAAAAATATGACTTTTTTTTTTGTTGCTAAATGAAATTTATTTGGATTTATTAAAGAAGGGATAAAGTGTTTTGCAAGGAATATTAAACGAAACCCTTTGTGCGATCTTCGATCACACATACCCACTTGTTTTAATTGAAAACTCTAATAGATTTTTTTACATTTAATATATATATATATATATTAGAATGTCCACTAAAAACACCAAAAAGCATTTTTATATGAAATATATTAATTATGCATTCAGATAAAGTTTTTAAATTTATTAAAAGCGATGCTTTTGTATTGGCCTCGTGCAAGGAGTTAACAGCCTAAGAAATCACCGAATATCACTATTTACATCAACATTTTTTATTCTGATCATTTCAGTGGCTTAAGGGCGCATTTCAATTACATGCCTTAAATTTGTGTTTTATTTATATTTTACTATTTTATTTATTTATTCATGAAGCCTTAATTCCTTTATGGAATATAAGCTGGAAATAAATGGTGAACTAAAGCTATTTATAAGAATTTAAGTTCAAACGGATTTAACTTTCGTAATCGTCTGCACACGATAGAGATAGATTTTTAAAAAGTTCATTCTTGTAAATTATTTTAAATAAGTGGGAGAGTGTGATCGAAGATCGCACAAAGCGTTTCGTTTAATATTCCTCTCAAAACACTTTATCCTTTCTTTAATAAATCCAAATAAATTTCATTTAGCAAAAAAAAAAAAAAAAAAAAAAAAAAAAAAAAAAAATCATATTTTTTATAAAGTAAAAATTTACCGGACTATTTTTTCATTTTTTCGAATATCTAAACCAGCCCACTATTATACTCTGTCATAATAATATCTGTCATGTGGACTAAATGCGATATTTAAAAAAATAATTTCAAAATTAAACATGTTGTACACCTTCAAAATGTTAAAATATGCGAATATTTCCATAATCGGGTTTTTATCATGATTCAATCGTCAATACGTTCCTCAAACTCATATATTTACTGTTCTCTATTACTCATATTGATACTCGCTTTGTATTATTCTGCTGATTATACTGCAAAAGGTTTCGTTTAATATTCCTTCCAAAATATTTTATCATTGAATTAATAAATCAGAATCATTAACTTATAATTACAATTATTATATAAAAATTAAAAAATAGGCCATTTCATCTGGCCGCGGGGCGAGAGATGGCAGGCAAGCGGTCATGGCTTAGGAGTTTTTAATTCGTTTTTACCTTTTGAGTTGGCACTGAAGATGGAGCTTAAGGGCTTTGAAACAGCTGTTTGCCATTAGAAATGATTTTAATTTGTGCTAATTTAACGTTGCACATTTATTTTTAATATAACGGCACAAAGTTTTAATCCACCTTTTAGAAATTATTATATATTCAAATGAAGCTTTGCAATTTATTAAAAGTGATACTTTCGTATTAGCCGCATGCCGGGAGTTAAAAGCCAAAGAAATCCCCAAAGATTTCTTGGTGGTTCCTTCAACAGCACGTTTTGATTTTGAAAATTTCAGTGGGTTAAGCGCGTTGCTCGATTACATGTCTGTTAGATTTGTTTTATTTAGATTATTTATTAGATTATTTATTAGATTTAAGTTATAAGTTTGTTATGGAATATTATCCGGAAACAAATGGTGTTCTATTTATATTGCTTTACATGCAAAGAGATTAATTTTCGTTATCTGGCTACAAGCGATAAATATAGGTCGTTTTTAAAAAACCATGCTTGAAAATTATTTAAAAAAAAACATAAAACATCAGTAAATTGAGATGCAGCTTTTAAAAAATTTACATTCAAAAAAATTTGTTTCCTTATTTGGTGGTGTAAAAATTGAAATTGTATGATGTTTAGAAATAAAAACTGCAGTCTGAGAAAAATTTACTGGTCAGGTGTTGCCACCGTCAATATGACGCCAGTGTTCATATTCACGGGAATGTTTTGGCTTCATAACTTATATTCATGAAATGGTAGAATTTTATGCACCGTATAATGTGATAAATATCTTCTAATTTGAATACATATATATATATATATATATATATATATATTCTGGTCTTTGCCCACTGGTCTTCTTGTTTTTATCTGAAACTGGTTGGCAGGTAATCAACATCATAATGTAAAAAATAAGTAAATTTGATAGCAATTATACGTCATCTAAAGGCAATAATATCTGACAGTAACAATATAAAGCCTTGAAAGATGCCGATTTCCATCATTTGGGGTCAATAAAATTTATACACCCTCAAAATTTGTTCAGCTTCCTCTGGTCATAAAAATGTTACTCAACTAAGAGTAATATTTCTGTAAGAAAACAGTTTCTTATTCAATTGCTGCCCTATTACTGCGTAAAGCTTCAAGAAATAGGTCTCATTTACCGTCATCAAGTAAGTCATGAGGTTTGCATTGCAGTAAGTTGTATTGCAGTTTTCTTTCATTTTATTACTTCAGTGCATCAATTTCTGAGTGCAAGAGATTCCTCATAAAATTAGCAAGTATGTTTTTTTATGTTATTGTTGTTGATGATTTTATTTTGTGCTCCATTATTACATGGTTTTTTTTTTTTTTTTTTTTTTTTTTTTTTTTTTTTTTTTTTTGAAAAAATAATTATTTGATATTGTTTCAGTTGTAAGTGGATTTATGTGACTGTGCTCCATTACTATATAACTTTTTTCTAGTTTCAGGAAAAAATTCTCTTATACTGTTTCAGTTATGAAAAAAATAGAAATATAGTTAAACAATATTACACAAGCAATTCATGTTTGGATCATGTAACTAGAGATAACTAAAGGTATGATTCAGTAAGATTTTGTTGTATTATCATTCGCTTAAATCATCTCCCCGAAAATATCGTCAGTTTTCTTAAAGTCTTTCTTTAAGGAAATCCTAATAAAGCGTCACTGGAAAAATACGAGACCCTTTTACGCCATCACTTACGCTTTTCCCCTTTTCTCTAAAATTAATAGCTACAAAATGGTACAAAAAAAAAAAAAAAAAAAAAAATCATAAGGAATAGCATGATAACGATAACGAACTCGTTGAAGAGAAACTTACAATACCTAAATTACAAGTCACAGTAGCTTCATCATGTAATTTATGTAGTCTTTTGATTCCTTCTCTCAATGCTAATGAAGCTTTAAAAAATTGAATCATCGAACCAAATAGAAAGCAGGCTTGTTTAAAAATTGTTTTGATAATATTTGTTTTATTTACTAAATGTTTACATATTGTAACATATTTTAATAATTGTATATTTTTGCATTTAATAACAATTTTAAAATAAGTATTAATACTTATGGGGATTTCTATTTGAATTTCTTTTTCTTTAAAGTTTCTTTTCTCATGTAGTGTATTGTAAAGGAAAATGAACTCTATTAACCATTTCTAACGTTTGTAAACCATTTCTAAAGTTAATGAGTAGGTTTCGATAATATGATCATAAAAATATGAATATAACCATTTTAACTAGAATAAACAGAGTATTCGCTTATACCAGGGTCGGCGAACTTTTTCACATCCGCGTGCCAATTTGTTCTAAAATTTTTTTTCAGCGGATCATGGCGTGCCAACAACCCCCCCCCCCCCAACCCCCACAAAAAAACCCCTATAAAAATATTGAATAAAATTACTTTTATTATTATCAGATGAAGATAAACATGGATAAACATACCTGCAGGTAATATTCATATATACACATTCAATTAAATAATGTATAATATTGAATAATATAATAAGTATAATACAAAACAACTTTTCACATGAAAAGATTAATTAATTATAGTAATAATCATAGAAAGAAGATAATATTTAAGAAATAATTATACTAATCATAAAAAAATATTAAAAACTTAAATCGGAACAACTTTCTATATGATTGTAATAATTATGATAATACATAGTGTTGGCATTGAAATATGTTGCTTTTGACATTATAAGCAGGGTGGTGGTTTTATAATTGAGGTAATTTCATTTTAAAATAGACAATGAGAAAAGAAACTTTAAATAAAATCGTTTACGAATCATATCTGCAAAATATTTGTTTTACAACTGCTATTAAATGGAAAATTGTTATTTTTAAAATATATTACAATGCATAAGAAGAAATTAGCCTATTATTACCTAACATTAACCAAAATTTCTGGTTTTCGTTGATTCAATTTTATTTTCTAATTTCATAAGCATTGCAAAATCTTCTTTTTTTTTCAGAAAAAAATTAATTGTACGTAAAGCAGCCACAGCATTTTGGAATTTGGGTGTTAGTTTCTCTTCACCGAGTTCGTTATTACTGTTATTTAACTCATTCTCACAAATGTTTGTTTCTTCTTCCAATTTGCAGCAGTTGTTTGTAGAAAAAAAGGTAAATCATAAGCCAAAAATGGCATTTTAAAATATCTCATATTTTTCCAGTCAAGATTTATTACAATTTTTTACTGCTATTTCCTTATCTATTTACTTGGTACTTTAAGAAACTTGCATAATATGCAGAGTAATGCTTTAAGCGTGTGACGATTTAACAATGTCTTACTATGTAGTTATATTTTTAAAGTAATTAAAAAAAGAAGATAGCAAAGTCCTGAAAAAAATTTATGTGATTTCTGATGTTGCATCTTGGATGCGAAATGATTGATATCGGACTCATAATTGGTTATTTTTAATAAAATGCATCATGAACTGGAGTCATCTGACATGTGGATTCGATTTGAATTTTTAATATTGTTCATCTCTGAAAATAATGATTCACGAGCATCAGTAGAGGGAAAGATTGTCAACATCATGGCAAATACTAACCTCTTCAAACAACTATAAGTGACAGTAATTGAGTTCCAAGTGGACATAATTTTATTTTAAGCATTTTGTTTAAGATGCCTGATAGTCTTTCGTTTTCGATCATCTCCAAATCCTCTCTCAATCTGACAAATTTCTGAGCGAATATTGAGATGGATTGGAAGTCGATAAGTTTCATTTCAATTTCTTAAATTTCCATCCAATCGAATACAACCAATTTCAGTTTATCAAATAGAGTGACATCTGGATAGATAATAAATTGAAGCGTTTCAGAAATACTTTTGAGTTCACAAAATCTTGATGCGAACTCTTCGATTAATGTATTTATTACGGAAATAATATCTTCAGTGAGACTTGATTCGTGTATTTTTTAATGTAATTCGCCGCTATTTTTTTTTGTAAGTTTGGAAAATACTTAGGTTTTGGACACAATATCTTTTCTATATATTTGTGGCTTCATTTTAAACCTCGAATCATACCTATCATGATAATAACAGTGTTACTTTTTCCTTGGAGTTTTAATTTAAGTCTTTTAAATACTGGCACAAATCTGTAAATTTAATTAAGTTTGCAAACCATTTAACATCCCATCCACTGCTCATATTTCTCAATTTTATTTTCTTCATGTAAGATAAGCTGGATATCTCCCAAACAATCAACAAATCTTTGTAGCAGTTTGCCGCGACTTAACTAGCGAACATTGTTATACATTATCAGTAATCCACTGTACACAGAGTTAACTTCATTTAACACAGCATCAAACTTTCGATATGAGATTAACTATTTTTATGACTACAACCATAATATCACCAAGAGATTCGACATCAGCCTTTGCACTCAGGACTAGTTGATGTAGTATGCAGTAAAATTCAAGACTAATATGTCCAATGCGAGTTTAAAATAAACTGAAAAAAGGATTTATTTTATCCACCTTACTAGGGTTCCCGTCAGTTGTAACAGAAACTATTTTAGACAAACATATTTCATTTTCAATAAGTAAATTTATAACTGCTTTACAAATATCTGCACCATTGGTTGTAGTTGATAATAATAATAACAAGAATAATTCCTCCTTAATGTCAATTTCAACAAAATATCATACTAACACAGCTAAACGAGCAGATTTGGTTACATCTGTACTTTCATCACGACATAATGAGATGAAAATAAAATATATCAGATTTTTGTTGCTCTCTTACATTTTCTTCAACTTTGAGGATTCTATCTTTGACTGTATTCCTTGATAAAGGAATATCTTTAATTCGTTCAATTATTTTATCTTTATTTTCAAAACTGTCAAGAAGTGATAGAGCGTATGTTCACCAGGCTTCCTTCAGAAACTCGTCACCATTCGCACCCGAGAAACTTGTGACAGTAAAAAAAATACCTTTCTGATATTTAATCATAGATGTCGACAGTTTATTTTTCTTTTTAATTGCGCTGCCAATGAAGTTTGACTGAATTTTGATTTAAAACTTAAATCAACGGCGTGCCAAAAATATCCTCTCGCGTGCCAGTTACGGCACGCGTGCCATAGGTTCGCCGACCCTGGCTTATACAGTCTTTTTGCTTTTAATGGTACACAAAACGTTTATGTTTGTTTTCAAACGATCCAAAACATTTACAAAATATCAAAAACTCAAATAATATGCAATACGGTTTTTTCTCCTTTTCGACTAAATTATATACTCTTAAACACAGAAAAATAAATGTTGAATATGCAAAAATAATATTTAAATTTTAATTTTGAAAATTCATATCACTAATATGTGAATGAAAATCTTTAAGTGTTGTGCTCATAATAAAACTGGAAATTATGCATATAGAAGACAATTTTTGACCAAAATGGAATCATAACACACTTGTCTCTAACTTAAAATCAAAATATACACAAAACACAAAATGAAACAAAAATTAAAATTAAAATATGTCATTTTTTTTTGTTTTAGCATCTAGACTATGAAGAAACGCACTTGTCGTTAAATCTTTAAAACTGTAGCTTATATAGTTTGGAAGTAACAGTGCGCGCAAACTCAAAATTTACTAATCCGAGAAAACCTATCGCAAAGTTTCAATATCCCTTTACGTTCAGTTTATACGGTTTATACTCACCTTTATTCGTCTATCACAACTCAAGAAATAATGCAAATTTTTGAATGAGGTTTTTTGCATATTTTTCAGAAATGTTTAAAGATTTATATAAAAATAAATAAATAAATTGAATTTGTGAAATTTTAAAGGATTTGTGCCTCCGTACGGAGGGTCAAAAGTGGGTCCGTTTTGGTCAAAAATTGTTTTTAATATGCATAATTTCCACTTTAATAATGCGTGCAATTCTTAATGGTTTTAATTCACGTATTAGTGATATGAATTTTGAAAATTAAAATATTATTTTTGTCTGTATACAACACTTATTTTTCTATTCAATACACTTAAGAATATATAATTTAGACAGAAATGAAAAAAAAATCTGTATTGCATATTATTTGGATTTTGGTACTTTGAAAATGGTGATGTTTATGGTCATTTCAACAAAAAGAAAGATTCGCGAAACTTTTTGACGCATTTTCTGACTCATTTTTAAACGCAAAGGTATAATACAATTTGCAGGCCGGACTATTGAAGTGATTTGGAATCGAAATGAGTTTTCCATTTTTTTTTCTAATTAAATTACCTATAGAGTTATAAGCGATTCGTGTCACGTGACGACACGCTTTTTACCATTCTCGAGCTGTGGCTTCAGAAATTCGGTTCAAAACGCCAACTTTGACATCAGCGCATGATTAACCTCTGAAGCTATGGGAAGCACAGTGTCATTTCAGCCCCCCCCCCCCCATTTCATTCCAGAAGAGTTTTCTAAATTCGACATACCCGCAAACTCACCAATGCTACAAAGAGTGGCTCAGTTGAGTTCACATATATTTCACTGATTTCACTGGTACTTTTCGGCTAGCCAGGCACCAGTAGAAATATATATATATATATATATATATATATATATATATATATATATATTTCACTGGCGCTTGGCTAACCGAAAAGTACCATTTCATTAAACAGCTTTTTTTATGTTCTCCTATATACAAAAAATGGATACAATCAAGAAAAATATGCAAAAATGATTTTGCATAGTATTAGCAGAATAATGTAAGTTGGATAAAAAGGTTGAATTAAGCATGCATGCACAGCATAAAATATCAATATTTTAAAATGCTTCTTTCAATTTTGGCAATAGTTTAAATTATTAATATTTTATGTTGTGCATACCAGCCAAAATCAATAATATTCAAATTCAATATGTAAAATAATCTAAAATAATAATTCACTTTTTACTTGTATTCCCGTCTTTTTTTTTTTTTTAAATTATTTGCATAAAATGAATTTAAATAATTATCAAGATTCTGATCACATTATTTTTAGCCAAAATTAGGCAACCAATTAGCATTTTAACACATGCACATCATAGGAAACATCAGAACAAAAACAAGTAGGATATTTTGTAGAACAAGAATTCGACAAATGCAATTACTTGGCTAAAATATATCAACTGGCGAAATGTGTTTATATTACTTTTTTTAATTAATTCACTTACCGAGTGGAAGTGTTAAATCAATTAATGATATATCATTACTATAATAGTAATTATTCTTCCTTAATCAATGTTTTTATTTTTTATGTATGATTAAATATTTTGTATGTGAAGGGAAAGGGGGTGGCACAAATGTATTTCACCAGCAACTAGAAATTTTACCAGATGACTATCACATTTTTTTTATACTTGTACAAGAAACAGTAGAAAGGGAGGGATATAATTCATTTCGCTATTTTTTCAGAACAGAAACATATTATAAAGCTAATTTTGTACATTAAACATACATTATATTGGAAACTTAACAACATACACAATTAATTATAGTCTTCGTTATTTGTTTTTTTTCCCTCTCATATTAACCTCAGAAACATTTTTTTAATAAAGTAGATTTTTGTGAAGAGACAAAAAATTTCATACAACAGCATGGATCTATTTATTGTAGTAAACAAAGCTCAATATTCAAACTTTCAAGAAAATTTATAATAACTTTTTGCAAGTGTTGTGAACCATGGCTATGGATTGGGATAAATTTTAAGAAGCGCTCGACGGGCTCACTTTCATTTACATAACGCAACACTATAGCAAGCTGATCAATATGGCTTATATCTGGAGTGGAATCTACAATAAGCCCAAAATATTTTGCATTTTTTATTTGTAACACTACTTCTTTTAGCACTCTGTCTGACATGATCTCAATAAATTCTGTCACAACTGTTGATGATAAATAGTTTACATAACCTTTACCCTTATTACCATAAGAATGAATATGATCCGATAAAAATGAGTCGAGTGAGGCTAATAATTCTAATATACCCAAGAAATTGCCATTATGTACAGAGCCAAATGTTTCATCATCTCCAAAACAAGCCAGCCCACGCTGAGATATATATTTTATGACGGCAACAACTCTCAATAAAATTTTCCGCCAGTACTCGCATTCATTTTGGAATTGCTCTACAAGATTGTTGCCAATTCGATTAGTAGAATTTGATCGTGATGAGAAAGAAAACATGCATCTTTTCATGCGATTGGAGCCTCTTTACAATATTTCTCCAGTCTGAAAATCCATCTTTACACAAAGCTTGATCATTTGAGCCGCCATACAATTTGCATACATAGCAAAATACTGCTTTTGCACTGGGAGAATAGATCAACCATTCCCTGTTTACTATTTCTCCATTTTTTTGCATCTGAATAAATTGTTTTTTGAGCATGTTCGCTCAATTTTTCAAATTACTTTTTTTTGAGTTGCCCAGATAATCTATGTTTTGCTCAAGTTTAGTATTATTAAAATGTTCTCGAAAAAGAGTCAGTTATGGGGGTCCACAAAGCAGGATCGTTATAATTTACACTTTTTTGGTGAAGAACTGTTTCCAATGTAATTTCTACTTCTGTTTTACTTTCCTTTCCAGGTGGAATTGAAGGGAAATAGAATTTGAATCATAATCTTTTTGGCTGAAGGTTAAATATTTATTTTTACATTCAAATTCATTTTTCTTAATCTCTTCTTCAGAAACAAAAGTCTGATCTTCAGAATTTGGATAAACATTTTCTTGTGCCAAAGTTGATTCATTTTCACATTCAGATTGATTTTTTTAAGTTCCTCTTCAGAAACAAAAGGCTGATCTTCCAAATTTGGATAAACATTTTCTTGCGCCAAAGTTGATTCATTTTCACATTCAGATTTCTTTTTTTGAAGTTCCTTTTCTTCAGGAACAGAAGCCAAGACTTCAAAATATGAATTATCCTCATTATTTTGAATTTCATCTTCAGAAACTGGAAAAGATGAAAGATCTTTTTCATCCTCGGACTCTAATTCAATTTCTTCTCCTTTTGCAAGTGTAGGTGTTTTTGCACCTGGTAAATTGTCTTCACCATCTTCTGCTCTTAAAACAAATCTGTTTAATTGCTAAGCTTAATCGCTTGTTACAAGCAAGTCTTTCAGCTTTCCTTTTTCGTTTATTGCTTTCTGACGGTACTTGAGGCTTAGTTTTAGCCCTGCTGAATAATTAATTAAATTAAATATAAGAAGAATCTGCAAAATTTTAACTATAAAACAATAAATAAAATATGCATGCACCGTATATGTTAAACTCAGCACGTGAAAGAGCGGCGTCGAACGCAAATACTATTTTACAGGTCTAAAAGTTGAGCGATTTCATTGCTGCTTTATGAAACTCTACTCTCAAATCGCAAGGTCAATTCACTGTAACAAAATTGATAAGCTGTTTCGTAATGAATGCAAGAAAATTCGTAGAATCGTAGGATCAATTTAAGTGACATTTTTACTTTTCCTGAGAAGCCAATAAATCAGTTTCAACTGACGTCATACCCTAGCAACCAACTTAACAACCTGGTGGATATTTTCTTGCCCACTAGATTTTCTCGATATTGATTGGTTGGGCAATATTACTGCCTGCGACTTTGATTGGTTGGACAAATTGGAGAATTGTGATCATGTGGTTGAAATCTGACTATTATATGAAAAAATAATTTGTTATGAAAGGTATTTTTATGAAACACTTTAAAATATCAATTTGAAAATAAATTAGATAAATTTTTGGAATGGAATCCTAATAATATTATAAATCTGATTGTGTGCAAATGTTAGGCTGAAGCCAGTGTCAAAATGGAGCATTTAATGATCCTGTATCTTTGCATATAGGCTGATTATAACCCTCATATGAACATAGGCTGGGTTTTGTTTATTTTATTCAAATATTTTTCTTAATAATTCAAAATTTCGTTATTTTCATTGAGAATAAATGGACATTTTTTCGTATAGCATTTTAAAATGTTTAAATTTACTTTACCGTTGATAATACTTTATCGTTGCCAAAACTAATTCAAAACCCGAAAAAATAATTTTTACTCAACAATTTAGTTTCAATTGAAAAATTTTCACGGGAAAAAGGAAAATGAAATTAAAAAAATTAAAGAATTAAGAAGATTAAATAATATTATTAGAAATAAAACGTACTTTTTTTAGTTTTTGATAATGATACAAGGTTTCAATATGCGTAACCATAAGAAACAGGCGAATATGACGTCATTTATTGAAAATAAAGCGGATATGCTTTGATTGGTGAAATAAAATGATCTTGGGTTTTTTCTTCACTTTTTTCTTTTTTTTTTCTCTTGTATGGTAACAATACTTGCCGTTTTACCGTCTGCGCACGGCTAATATAACTAACTATACCGTATGTTTTATTTAAATTTTAAAAAAGTAAAAAGAAGTTTCAAAAGAAAATGGTTAGCAAATGTCAAAAATACGCTCCGCAAAATTATCTATGTCGTAAATGATGTCATGGATCGCGAGAAATAGTGATTTTTCATTCTTAAAACTAAAAGAAATAACTCGATTACCTAAAAAAAGAATGACGAATGTTAATAGTTCCATTTTTGTTGATAAAACCTAAAGATTTAATATTATTTTGTTAAAGTAACATAATTTTCCCTATGCCAATATTGAAATTAATTGCCTGGAAAATAAAATTAACATGAATTATGTCATTAAAAAGAGAGTTCTCTGGGGAAAAAGGAGACGTCCTATTTGAAATAAAACGGGAATTTTCCAATTTATTTTAAATTGAGTGTGAATCAATTCCTTACATTAATAATACAAGGATCAATAAGTATAGAAAATAGATGAGTTTCACGCCATATTTATAACGAAAAATTTAAATGTTTTGTTATCTATACTGATTATTAAGCATGAGTATCCGTTATTTCGTTATTTCGTTCCGCATGAGTATCAGAGTTTTCTGCTAAAAATCACATCATAATTTTAAGAAAAGGAAAATGAACACGAATCTATTATATTAAAATCTGACCGTGTGTTTGTATTTCGCAAATACTCCTAGAATATCGAACGCAACGCGATTTACTACCGGTTAGTTTACTACCGGTTTAGCGAATACCGGTTATAATTTATCCGAGGATATCACACAAACTCTCAGAATTAAAAAAATTAAATTAAATGCCATTTTTTTAACGAAGTTTTTCTAAAAACGGAAAGTAACTTACTCCATATTTGTATATAAAAAGGTGAAATAAAACAGATCAGTATATTTTTTACACCATTTTCTCATTAAAACTGAAAAACAGAATTTATTTTCACTTTGAATAGATGGTGAAAACAAAATCTTGATTTCAGTAAATTATCCGAAAAATACAAACATATTTTCATATATTCAAACTTCATGAATCAATTTATTCTGGAGAACAAAAATTGCCTGCCAATATACTGTCATTTAGAAAACAAGATTTGTTTCAACTATATATTAAACCAAGGAGGCAGAATTGAATTTAAAGAAAAAGCATATACTATTTCTAATTAATGTTTTTTTTTTTTTGAAGGATGGCTGTTAAAACGTTTCACATAGGCGTTAAAAGTAAAATTGTTTATCAGGTAAAATTGACATTTGTTTTTACCCAATTCGTCTATTTCCACGATTTTATTTGGCCTTCCTTTTTGCATTGGTTGCAATTTCATTTTCGCGACTATTTGGCACAAAATTTCACTTTTTTAAGACTGAGTTATGTTAAGGTCCCTATAATAATAAATACCGTATTGTCTCCTATGAAATGTGATAAATAGTTAGTAATTATTAACGTTTTTAATTATTGGGAGTAAAATATTTTGCTTAATTAATGTATTTATTCTTCCTTTAATGTTGCGTGAACGAAGTCACGGGTAACAGCTAGTTAATTCTATAAAAAGGGCCCCCTGTTCTGTCAGTTTTGGGCCCCTTTAAAATTTTCTAGGGGAAGCACGTGCTTCTCGTGCCTATTCGGTAATAAGCGCCTGTTTGACAGTATTTTCTGAAAGACCTTCTGCCTTTACCAAAAAATAGAAAACGTCTTTCGAATACAAAATTTCTGAATAAGAACGACTACCAATTTTATGCGTTTCCGAAAAAAAAATAAATTAAAAAATATGTCATAAAGTTATACCAGTTTAGATTTGAGAACAGCCCTAAGTGATAAGACTGCATAAGCGAATTTACTTTATTTACTGCAGTTAAAATGGTTATATTAATATTTTAACGATAATATTAATGAAACTTCTTTATGAACATTAAAATTAGTTTATTTTGTAATACCGTTAATTTTTATTACAATTCGCTTAATAAAAAAGAAACTAAAAGGAAAAAAATTAAAATAGAAATCATCATAACTATTATATTCGTCGTATCCCAGGAGGTAACGGTTAAACGAAGAAATGTATATTTGAAAGCGCGATTTAATTGAGGGCAGTAAAGAAAAAAAAAAGAAAGATGATACACTGTAAGTAAATGTTTGTTTTTATCTTCTAAAAACTAGATTTTATAAATGTTAAATGCTTGTAAGAAAATAAACAATAGTATACTTGTTGTTATCCATTTGTATGCTTAAAGCGTAATAGAAAACGGTTTCGTTAGTTTCAAGAAAGTTGGGGCCACCGTAATACTTACCCATCATGGATAGGCATAATATAAAATATAAAAATAAAACATGCGTAAACTATTTATAAAATGCATTGTAATTCGAATAAAATCGTGGCTTGATGACGTCATAAACTTTAAATGTTCTATTGCTGAATTGCGTAAAAGAAACATCCTTATAACTCCAAAAATGATAATCCTATTAACTAAGAGTTTATTACGTCGGATGAAACGTCTCATTTCAAATTAAAATATATCTTTGAATTGAAATTTCAACTAAATACAGGGTCATGAAAAATCGAAGAGTGGAAAATAGGATTACAAATATCTCGGCAACTCCTTATCCGTTCGACTTCATTCTTTATGCAAAATTTATGTGTTTTTATTGTCCTTTATATTCACTCCTTAAAATAAACAATTTCGAAAATTTTTATATACCTTTTATCAGAACGAATATTTCGAGAGAGCGAAAAAAGTACTGCCGGATAATCGAGGTTATTGAAATTCAATACGCTTCTTCTCATTATTACATACTAAGTACATACCAAATTTCAAGTCTCTATCGCAATTTGTTCGTGAGGTATAGAGCGTTTACAGACACACAGACAGACGGACGGCATTTTTTTTTTCTAAAAATATGTTTTTCGGAATCTCCAGTGTCTGAAACATATGAATCCGTCATAGACCGGGAGGCTGCAGCACAGACAATCACCTCATCGAGTTCACGGTTGAAATTTCAGAATTAGTTAAAACTCGATTCGCATATTAAAACGCAATCGGTCTGCCAATTCATATCTTGGTGAAAATCCCGTGAAAACCAAATTTTATTGGTTGACTCGTAGGTTTACCATTGTGTTTTCCTGCATCCAAAATTATGAAAACACGGAGAACTGGGTGCAGGAAAACACAATGGTAAATCTACGAGTCAAACCGCTAAAATCGGGTTTTCGCGTGTTTTCCACCAAGATATGACTTGGCAGACCGATTGCGTTTTAATATGCGAATAAAGTTTTAACTAATTCTGGAATTTCAGCCGTGAACTCGATGAGGTGATTGTCTGTGCTGCCGCCTCCCGGTCTATCAATTTTGTTTTCGATTTTTAAACCGATTACAAGATTTACCGTATACTACGTATGATGGGTAAATAAAAAAGGAATATAAAATCAGTTGCTATCTTCTGCCCTCAACGCTTTCTGTTACCTCAAAATGAATTATATATGTGTTTCACTATATACTTTTCCAATTGCTGTTGTAATAATTTTCACTTTCTGCATATTGGATTTTTTCTCTACATATCTTTAAACATTTTTCCCACTCACTTTAATTTTGTGAATCTTAAATTTTTACTTTCTTCTATCTTTACAAGAAGAAAGTATTGGATTCATGAAAATTTTCGACTTTTAGTTTTTGACGGATTTATACGTTTTAGAAGGTCCTGAACACGATTTGACTGTTTTTAGAAAATGTCTGTGTGTATGCGACAAAAGTTTTGTGGGCGCTCTATCTCAAGAACTAAAGTACGAAATTTAATAAAACTTTATATTCAGTTAGTCCCTGATATGGATTGGTGCTGATTAGTTTTTGGTGAAAATCGCCCAACAAATGGCGCTGCGATTCTACATTTTTCAAGATTTTCATGATAGCTATATTTCAAGAACTAATTATTTTATTATCATAATTTATTATTTTCATAAATCTTCTGATTCAGTTAGACCTTGACATAAATAGACGCTGATCATGTTTTGGCGTAGATATCCCAACAGGTGGCGCTGCTATACCATTATTTTCATTATTTTTGCGATAGCTCTTTCTCAAGACCTAATGCACTTATTTTCATCAAACTTCAGATTCTGCTAGAACCGAGACATAAATAGATGCTGCCTAAGTTTTGGTGTAAATAGTCCAATTGGTGGCGCTGCTATGCTACTTTTTTCCTGATTATCACGATAACTATATATCAAGAACTAATGCACTGATTTTCATCAAACTTCAGATTTTGTTAGACCTTGACATAAGTTGTTGTTGATTATGTTTTGGACTAAATCTCCCAACAAGTGGCGCTGCTATGCTGCATTTTGCAGAATTTACACGATTTTAGCAATAGAATCTATAGAAGTAATGCACGGAATTTAATAAAACTTTAGATTCAGTTAGACCTTGATATAAATTGGTGCTGATTCGTTTTAGTGTATGCGAAACCTATGTAAGATAGAAGAAAGTTTTGGGATTAACACATCCGACTAGTTATTGGATATATTTATGTATTATATTGCAATTATCGGTTTATATATTGTCGATTTGTCGACTATTTATACGGTTTAATTGTTATTATTTACAAAAGTTATATTATATATATATATATATATATATATATATATATATAACAATCTGATGTGACCTCACTAGACATTTAGAACACTCGTGCAGGTGTCCAGAAATTAAAAACAAAATAAACTAATAAAATAAATCATAAATTTGATGAAATCATAAATTTGACAATACGAAATCGGTTGCATTCGAACACTGGACCTCCTATTTCGAAACTGGAGACGTTACTCCTGCGTTACTAATATTTCATTGCATCGTCGCAATATTTATCACTTATACTCTCTTACATTTATTTGGTGATTTCCTTTTAGAATCCGTTGCAAAATGGATTAAAAATGGTTTAAAAATGTATTAAATGCCTAGTCCATCGGTTGATTTGTTCGGAATTGTATACAGTTCTCGAGATAGTGATTTATAAGGTACTAGCTGACCCGCCCGGCGTTGCCTGGGCAGACTGTCATTGAAAAATATAACAGTGGAGTGAACTTCTTAAAAATCACAATAATATTTATTTATACTGAAAACTTGTAAAAAAATTAAATAAGACCTAAAATTTCAAAAGTATAACAGTTACGTTTAAAAAATGAAACGGTCAGGGAAAATCATTACACTTCCTTTTCCCTTTTTACTAAAAATCCCTTTTTAAAAAACATTCTTTGTTTACATTTTAAATTTTATATTGCTAGTTGTATTTTTTAAATTATAAATATTAAATGCTTACAAAAATCAATATTTCAAATGAAAAAATATAAAAATATATCTATTTAATTGTTAATGTTGACAAATTATAATTACAATTTATTTGCACTATATCAAGAAATCATTGTTTGTTTCGGTTATATTCCTGTAGATGGCAGCACCAAACAGTTAAATGTACAAAAATCCTGCCAAAGGACTTTTACACAATAACCAATGAGATGCGTTTCGTTCGGGCGTTGCTATTAAACAATTAACAAATAATCGCGATTTATGTGCCACGTACTATATCGTAATATATATATATATATATATATATATATATATATATATATATGTAGATTCCTTAAATGCGAGCTCAGTCGGAAGTACCGAGTGTTATTAAGGTACTGAGTTATAGTAAGGTCTAACTGAATCGTAGATTTGATTAAATTCTGTGTATTAGTTCTTGAGATAAGTACCCCCAAAATTTGTGTCACATACAGACAGACACACAGACTCATGGACAGACATTTTTTAAAAACAGTCATATCATATTCAGGATCTTCTAAAATGTACAAATCCATCTAGAACCAGAAGCAGAAAAATTTTTACGAATCCAATAACTTTTTTCTTGTAAAGATAGACGACAGTAAAAAAAAAAAAAAACCTCAAAATTTTACATTATAAATTAACACTAGTTGATCCCTGCGAGGATTTCACACTGCAGTCTAATTTTTTTTTAACAATATCTAATATTTTTTTAGATGCAGGTTTAAACTTCTAAAGATAAATTAAGGATAAAAATATCTGAAAACAATATTACTGAAGCCAGAATATCATCACATTTATTTCATCAAAGTTACAGTACAGTAAAAACTGATCGCAGATAGCAAAAGGCACACGCGCGAAAAAAAAAAATCTTATGTTAACCGTATTAGAGCAGGATGTCATCCGCTTCGGAAAATACACGGGACAGAGAAAAATAAATTGAGTACATATAAAATATAATTCAATTTACTATAACAAAGCACACATTTTAGGCTACACGTGAAATACCACTGCTTCGATCGATCGATGGTCTCTTTTTCTTCTAAACATTTGAATTTGAATTTTACTTTTTAATGATAAATATAAAATAAGTCCGTGCAGAGACATCCCTCTTTATCTTTTTTTGTACTATTTATTTTTTTTATAATCATTGTTGAGTACAATATAATGCAGTACCTTATTTTTGTGGCAACATTGATTTGAGAAAACCTCTCGTTTCATTTATGAAAGCAATGCTGATTTAATTTTTAATTAACTGCAATTTTTAATTAAACAATATGTTTAAACGAAATGTGAGTGTACTATGTCAGAATGCGGTTCAGAAACCTTTCGAATGATACCTCATTCATTGTTGTGAGTTTTGTAAACTCATAGAAAAGGGATGTTGACAACAGAAATAATATATACGATTAAGGTGGCTGATAAATGTATGAAAGCGGGCATCATTTGCAGCTTAATTTCATCAAAGGAAAACAAATCAGGTCAAAACCTTTACATTGATAAAGAAATCTATTTTGGAATCTAACGAAGAGTTTTTTCTTTCTTATTTTTGAAAGGGTAATGGAGTTTGAAAAGATGTTCGGTAGTCTAAGGTCACTGAATACGGTGATTATTGTATGTCAGTTAAAAAAAAATATTGAAAATTACATGGAGAAATCATCAATACCTGAGGACTGATTCTCGAAGTAAGATTTTAATGTTTTATGCGTACTTAAAAGAAAAAAAAAGAATGCATGTAATGCATTAAATGCATCGATAGCACATAGCTGCTGCTTTATAATTCACACTGTTAGTGAGTTTCGAATTAAGGATAATTCATTAAATGTTCGATATTTCAGAAGAATAGCGTTGCGTGTATCTATTTTTTTTACTATTCTTTCTATTTTTTTTTAGTGAGCTTTTTAATATACAAATAGTTTACTAAAAATCTATTAAACGTTTAAAGCAAATGTAAAATAAAAAATATGTATATTATGAAACCAATATTATTATCATTCTAATGATTTTGAAATATACCATGCATATAAAATTTATCTATTTTATAAATTTTTAAAACTGTTTATAAAATTCCTTATATTTGTATAAATAAATATTAATAAATGTAAGCTTATCAATAATCGCCAAATTTAAAAAACTTGGAATCTCTAAAATTTTTACTTATTTTTTAATAAAAATAATCTTTAAAGGATTAAAATTAAATTCAAATTTTATTTATTTATTTGTGTATTATATACAATGTGATACATATTTACAACAAATGTGATTTTTATGCATACGATGGTTAGTATGGCAGAGTTTTTATGAGTACACTTAAAACTTAATAATAAGTATGATAAGTACATATAACAGTCGATATATATAACTAGCTGTTTAACCCGTTCTACGCATGGGAGTTCATGAATTTAATTCTAAAACCAAACTTAAAAATAAAAATCAGTACAACCAAACTAATGTTTATGAATATAAAAATATGTTATGTCTATTAAAAATCAGTATTTACACATTCAAAAATCCGTAGTAAAAATTAGTAGTACGTAAAAAATTCACATCAAATAGACATAATAATAATCGAATATGAAACAAAATTTAGCATAAAAACGCAATGACAACAAACAATTTTAAAATATCTAAATAAGAAATAAAAACTCTCCTGTTAAAGTGTTGAGTTGTTCAATAACTATTCGATTTAGAAAAATATTTTCTACTACTGTGCATTTCTTTTAATGAAATTTAATGTATCATGTTGCAGACGATAAAACGCATCAGCAGGCGATAAAACGATATCTTTGGAATAAGGGAATAAATAGAAAAAGTTTTGTTGATGTTTGTGATAAAATGTTTTTCTTTATTTTTTAAAAAAGGTAATAATTAAGCGCAATTAAATAATTACCCCCGAGGAGGCGCGCAGTCAACTGCTCAACAACAAATCACTAACTTTGACTGTTGGTATGCATAAACTGAATACTGGCTCTGTACTTTTATTAGGAACATAAATTTAATTTTTACGAAAACTGTTATTCTAAAATAGCGTTATTATCTATATGAAACAGCGATTAAACGTTACGGGTGAAGCTAAAAATTTTTAATTTGTTAAATATAATTAGTAGTAGATTTGGATTTATTAATAAGGATGGTCAATTAATGAAAAAGCCGCCACCAGGTTGCGCGCGGTCAAGTAAAATAAATGTGATATTTAACGAAAAGTCATTTACCCACATCCCTTCCCATCCCCGTAAATTTAACAATGGATTTATTATTAAGGAAGGCCGATTAATGAAAAAGCCGCCGCCTGGTAGCGCACGGTCAAGTAAAATAAATGTGATATTTAATAAAAAGTCGTTTACTCCCCTCCCCATTCCCACAAATTTAACAAATAATGTGCTAAATAAAGTTTTCTGTATTAATAATCTGTCATACTAATATATGTCATGTAAAAAAACCCCTTAAACCCAGTTAATTATCATTCATTAATTCGATAAAATCCTTTAAAATTAAGTTTTTAGCATTTGGCAACGATTAATAATTAAGTTGATTGTTTACATATCATATAATCTCTGATCGATTGAATTTAAACACTCGACTGGCAATTGCAATGATCCGCACCTTGATTTATTTAATGACTTCCATGGAGATTTTATACAACCAACCAACCGAAGATAGAAAAGCGTATTTTTGATGAGATCTATTTGTGGATGGATTTTAATTAATATTTAATCTATAAGAATCTATTTAAAATTTTCGAATTTTTTGCCCCAATCGTTCATGGGCCCCCTACCAGCAACACGTGTGCAAAATTTCGTAGCCCTGCGCCCTGTGGTTTCGGAGTTTTTGAGGTTACATAGATACGCGAACGGATTTTAATAGTATAGATAACTGAATATAAGCATTTTGAATAGTCAAGATTTGTTATTTTAAATTTGAAATATGCTAATAATTGCAAATTTTAAAAAAGTATTTATTCAAGAATTTTTTAAAAGTTAAATGTTGTGATAGCATGTACGCTATCTTAACAAAATTTATTTGTAAATATCTATGAGTGTTAAGCTCACTATAATTTGAAACAAATTTATCCATAATTAAAGTAAAATGCATTTATAGTCTACTCTACACTTGCACTTAATATCTAGTGGTCATAATCCTTAATTATAAAAATGACTATGTAACTGTCAAATGTATTTAACATATTCAGTGGACATTTTATTATGTTCATAAAACTAAGTCAATCTTTTGATATTTTAAAAAATAATTTGTTCTAATGATCATATTTTGACGAAATTGAAATGGAACCACCTGGGGACCTTACTCTTTCAAACATAAGAAAAATTATCGAAATCGATGCACATTTACAAGAGTTATGCGTGAATAACACCAAAACATAGATACATGCGGGTCGAATTGATAACCTCCTCCTTTTTTTTAAGTCGGTTAATAATTAAACTGGAAAGATTTAAAAAAGAATAATTCCATTGAAATGTATAGGAATGGAAATAATTAGAATATTTGTGAGTTAATGAAACAAAGCTTTGAACACGAAATGTTTACTAACTGTTGCAGACTAGTTTCGGTAGCGTTTAGCATAACGTCATCACTGCAAAGAATGATTGAATTTTGCTCATATACAGTGGAACTTCCATTTAACGAAGTCTCATCGTCACTCTTAAAAACTTCGTTATGAAGAAAATTCGTTATATAGAAATTAACTTAAATTCATGAAATTTTTTCTTGAGGTATGACAGACAGGTATTGGATTCAGAAGCATTTGATTCAGTTTTAATTATGAAGCCGTCTTTTACAAAACAGTTCTGTACGGTCGATGAAATCACGTCACATTCCCAAGCTTTGGCTCAAGCTTTCATCAGCTCTGATACACAGAATCTCAAACTAATGTTTTCACTACATCAGCTTTTTTCTGTCTTTTTCGATAATGTACTTCAAGATTTTTTATTATTCCTTAGACTAATGATTGAAGTTTAGCTGTATTGGCAGGAAAAATAACTTTGATGTTCTTCGATTTGTATTTTGAAGCACGTTCTTTTGGATGTACAAAGCAATTGTCTATCAGCAATGGAAGGTCAGAATGGTACCTGTCTGACTCTAATAGATATTTTTTGTTTCAATGCATCTGACGCCATTGCGACACCTCATCTTCTATATCATTGAAAGTAAAAAGGGGATTTTGATTTCCCCCAACTGTCAGCGCTGGAGTCTCGGAGTGGGAGAATAGTGATAACAAGTGTTTTTCTTAGTGTGAAAAAAAATTGTTTTATTTAGCACCAAGCAGAATGGAAATTATTTAAATGTGTTCATTTTCATACAATCGAATCCGCTGAAATAATTTTGCATATCCTTCGAACAGCAATCGCTTAATTTGAATTCTGTACACGTACAAAAGTGGAATAAACTTCGTTATATAGAATATATTTTTCGTAATGTGGAGATTTATTTACATGCTAATGATGTTCAAAGTCAAAGTTTTGCAGAAAATTTCGTTATGTAGAAAACTTTGTTAAATAGGGACTTCGTTAAAGGGAAGTTCCACTGTATATAGTGGAGAAGCGGATTAGAGAGACTCTACTTCTATATACTTCTCCACTACATATACAGAATGACAAGAATTAAACGTCTCAAATTGAAAATTCAATAATTCCTTACGGTTAATAAATATCAAGATGAAATAAGTGTACTGTTGGTCAAATAGAAACAGGTTGTTATTGTAATAAAAGAGTGTAAAAATGAGATATTTCTTTGGAAAATTCTATGAATCTTACACATTCTGTGTACAAGACAATGGTAAAGTGCGCTTTTTTTTAATTAAAAAATAATTATTACTTTGACTTTTCTGTTACAAAAATTTATTTAGGAAATTAACAGTTTTTAAAGCAAAATGCATGACAATAATGCATTTTTCAACAGTTTCATTCATTTATTTATTTATTTTATTTTATTTATTTATTTTATTTTATTTTTTACATTATCATAGGAATTATTTCGGTAAAATTCAATGAACGGCAATATGTAACATACATCACAAACTGAAGGATGAAAACTACTGGTTCTCCAAATATTTCGGAGCCCTGTAAAGAAGGTTTCGATATTGTCGTTAATATAATATCCAAAGAATTGACAAATTCTGAGAAAGTATGTCAAAATGGTAAGTACAGTTTTGATGCATATTATTTATGGCAAAAATTTATGTACATTACGTAGTCTTGAAATCTTTTATTTAAAAGGGTATGCGATAATTCTATCTAAAAAAATATTTTTAAAATATACAGTGGATTCTGGATTATCCGGCAGTCATTATCTAACACACTCGATTAACCGATACACCTTCTTTCATATTTCCCTCTAAATGTATCATCTAGTTACTTATATTGCCGAAATTGTAAAAATGTAAAAGCAGGTATCTATTTTTAAGTTTATTTTATTTCTATTCTTTTTATTTTACTTTTAAAATTTTAGTTATTTATCATTTTTATAGTATTTTTAATTACAGTTAGAAGGTATATGTTCACTTCAAAAATGTTTATTTTAGTATGTGTGACATAAAATAATTTTAAGTGCCGTAATAATATTATTATCTTAATGGATGGAAGAATAGATCGCATAGTAAACCTTTAAATATTGCAGTTGTGATTTAAATAAGCAATTAACCCTGCACAATTTGTGCATCTGTTCTTTAGGTCAATATTCTTTGAGAAGAGAATCAAAAATATAAAATAAATTAAACATTCTTACTTGTTCTTTGTTGAAAAATAAGAGACTCATACTACTTGAAATAAGAACTCGTTTAGGTTAGGATCCAATAATGTTTATTACATTTTCTTGAAGAAGTAGGAAGGATGAGATGAAAGCTGCACATCAAGTCTTTAAAAAGTACTGGCTCAAATTTCGTAAAATTCGAAGAATCTTTGAAATATTCCTTCTGGCAGAATCCAATAAGGGATGTAGAATTAATGCAGAATTAAATTACCAGTTGATTTAAAACTTTTAAAATATTAAACTTAAAATTTACAACAGCATTTTTATAGAATAATTAAAAACTGAAAACGCGAAATTGATCTCCAAAGAATCCGCGCATGGCGATTCTAGGATACGAGCGCCGGCATAGCCAGGCCTCAGATCAGACGACGTTTTGCATAAAATTTACAGCATCATTTTTATTAAAATTCTGTTGGAAAAATGCGCAACATTAGTATATATACCCAGAAAAGGGGTGCACAAATGTGACAGCAAGATTAATTTAAACTAATTTGTTGATTAGGAATTACGTGAAAATTCAAAGAGCAAATCAGAAACAAATTAACATTTAATAATTAAAAGAACGATTCTAATTTGTATTTGAAAGACACGCCCCTTTCGCATGCAGCGCCAAAACAAAACAGCTCCCGAAAACATACCGAACAAGAGCGGCGGTGACGCATGCGCACAACACACGCGGGGTGAGAGCCACTGAATGACGATGACGTCACAGCTCAGCGCCGATTGAACTAACTCAGGAGGGATGGAGTAACGCCGTGAAAACACTGCTGAAAAAGCAACGTACAAGGAGCGCGACTGCTGATAAATAGCTTTTAAGGAATGGCAAATTAAACTGGAAAGGCTATAAAAATAGAAATACGTTGAGCTGAAATAAAAATAATTAAAAAAGATAAAACTGTGATATATCTTTATCACAGTATGTCCTCCCGTTTGTTCGATAATGTATAAATTTCATACAATTTGACATTTTTTTTTCGACTGATTGAAAAAATGCCCAGCCGGGGTGTGGAACCCAAGACTTTTTGGTTTCAATTGTCAACATCCTCTGATTCGATATATGACATATTCTTTATCGATAATATATAGACTATCCAACATAAACTTTATCTCCGGTGATTGTCATGTAATCCGACGACTACCGTATTTTGAAGAAACTGAGCAATTAGAATGACTTCTTTAAAAGTTATTTTGATAAATACGAGGGACGTTCCGAAAGTAAGTTTCGTCTTTTTTTTCTTTTTTTTTTTAAAGCGAAGACCTAGAGCTCCTATACTACAGGCAGAATCATACCGCTATTTAATAACCCAACGGACCAAAAACCAAGCTAAAACCGGTTAGCTTACCGTAGTAGTGGACGGCGAGTGACAGTGACAGAAACGGCAAACACCTGCTCGGGCGGTTTCCTAATGCTGAGCTGGGTTACAATATGGCGGTTATTTTGGGCAACAAGATGGATATGCACCAGCTTCCCCTTATGGGAGTCTTAGGTACACCATGTGAAACAAACAATAGCTATAAGAATCCACACCCGTTGCTGGTTCTACGAAGGAAGGAACGTCAGCGGATGAGATAATGAAACTTTATCTCCGGTGAATGCCGTATAATCCGGTGACTACGGTATTTCGAAGGAACTGAGCAATTAGACTCTTCTTCAAACGTTATTTTGATAAATACGAGGGACGTTCCGAAAGTAAGTTTCGTCTTCTTTTTTTTTTTTTTGAAAGAGAAGATGGTACACCAGGTGAAACAATCAATAGCTATAAGACTCCACACCCGTTGCTGGTTCAACGACGGAAGGAACGTCAGTGCAAGAGGAAAGGAAACTTTATCTCCGGTGATTGTCGTATAATCCGGCGACTACTGTATTTTGAAGAAACTGAGTAATTAGACTGTCTTATTTAAACGTTATTCTGATAAATACGAGGGACGTTCCGAAAGTAAGTTTCATCCTTTTTTTTTTCACTGGAAGAGAAGATGGTACACCAGGTGAAACAAGCAATAGCCATAAGAATCCACACCCGTTGCTGGTTCAACGACGGAAGGAACGTCAGTGGAGGAGGAAAGGAAACTTTACCTCCGGTGATTGTCGTATAATCCGGCGACTACTGTATTTTGAAGAAACTGAGTAATTAAACTGTCTTATTTAAACGTTATTCTGATAAATACGAGGGACGTTCCGAAAGTAAGTTTCATCCTTTTTTTTTTTTTTTTCCCTGAAAAAGAAGATGGTACACCAGGTGAAACAAGCAATAGCCATAAGGATCCACACCCGTTGCTGGTTCAACGACGGAAGGAACGTCAGTGGAGGAGGAAATTAAACTTTATCTCCGGTGATTGTCGTATAATCCGATGACTACTGTATTTTGAAAAAACTGAGCAATTAGATTGTCTTCTTTAAACGTTATTCTAATAAATACAAGGAACGTTCCGAAAATAAGTTTCGTCCTTCTTCTTTTTTTCTTTTTTTTCTTTTTTTTTTTTTTCTGAAAGAGATGGTACACCGGGTGAAACAAGCAATAGCCATAAGAATCCACACCCGTTGCTGGTTCAACAACGGAAGGAACGTCAGCGGAGGAGGAAAGGAAACTTTATCTCCGGTGATTGTCGTATAATCCGGTGACTGCTGTATTTTAAAAAAACTGAGCAATTAGATTGTCTTCTTTAACCGTTATTCTAATAAATACAAGGAACGCACAGTGGGGCAAAATCCCAAAAACCTGGCCAAAAGTCGAAAAATAAAGTTACTAATTCGAGAATTTTTATTATACAGTTGGATAGAATAATGTTTGGAGCGTCAGAATCTATATTTACAAATAGGTTTTCTCGTTTCCCTGACAACCTGCATTATTTCAAAAGTGATGCTTGGGCGAGTGTCATCTGAGGCACACAAAAAGCGCAAAACAACGCTTTCTTTAAACACGTGCTACATATTTCCATATAATCCGATTTTAATGATTTAAAATGGATTCACACGATAGTAATGTGTACATTATTTGGATGTGTTACAAAAATTGTTCTAAGCATATAAAAAATAATAATTTCATGATTATTTTTGATAATTTTTTTTAATAAATATATGATTTTTGTGCTTTCAAACATCAAAAAGTATAAAAGTTCCACGGTGTTCCGCAACGAAATTTAAGGAGATAATAGCCTGAACTATATATAATAAATTATAAAAAAACAGCTGCTAAAAACTGCCATTTTACGTTTCGTGCAGGTTTTTGAAACAGCAAGTAGAACTGTCACTTTTTTAATCGCCTCAAAAAATATGAAATTGTAAAAAAAGGAGTGTGTATTTTAGAAATTTAGTTTATCGTCTGCGATGTTGTTGTCGTATGTTAAAGCTGAGTGCCAGCAATTCTTTGAGCAAAGTTATTTTTTCTGAAAATGGCAGCATTTTTGATTTGTTGACGTGCATTATTCTATTCTAAAAAAGAATTTTGTAAACCAAGAGGGTTTAATTAAAGTGCGTGATACAGTTATCTTTTTTCTTCAATACGTGTTCGAATTAGTTTGAGTTCGTATTTTGTTTAATATAAAGATTTTTATTTAATTAATATTAATTAACTAAATATTATATTCTTGAATATGTTAAAATAATGAGTTCGATTGTATCAGATTTAATTTAGTTTACAAAATCTACTGACATGGCTATGGGCAGTGGTGATAAAATTGGTTTATCACGGAAGGAAATTTTTCTCTTAGTGAGAAGTCACTTAAGTGATAGTATATCCGTGGTTTATGCAGATATCGAAAAATTTATGTCTGGTCGACTTGAATGTCATTTCACTCTGCCGAAAGACATCAAACCAGTTATTCGGAAGTTGATGACCAGTTTTCGTACTAAATGGCAAGAGGTTAGAAGGGTTGAGGACTTATTTTTTAAAAAATTTGAGAATTGGCTAATCATGTTTGTTTCTTTCGAAGAAACCCAGCAGTTTGTAGAAACGCAAAAAAAAAAAAAACTAAATCAGGTCGACCTTCTTTAGATTTTAACGCTCCCAGCGAAAGAACAAAACGAAGAAAACTGAAGACATGCGGTCAGAATCAAGTATGGAGGAGTTATGTTTTGCCACGCAAATGAGTCTTCGAGCTTCTGGACAATTAGATGCTGCGAGCATTGTCAAGGTTGTAATCACGGGGAGCCCGTTAAAAGCTCAGAAATACAGAAGATCTACGTCATTCGTCCTAGAAAATACTCTTTCAGGTGATTATGCTCTTTCCCTTATGATTGAGCATAAATTATCGAGAAATCAATATCAAGGGTTGAGAAGTATAAGTTTAGAAAATAATTGTAAAATGTATCCATCGTATAAAGTGGTGCAACAAGCTAAGCAAAAATGTTATCCCCATAAATCAGACATAACCATAACCGAAACTGCTGCCGAAGTGAAACTGCAATCTTTGCTAGATCATACTGCTGAGCGTATTTTATTAATGCAAACAGACGTTCTTAAGAATCTGACGTCCGAGAATGTTAGTAATTTGAATTTGATTTGCAAGTGGGGATGTGATGGCACATCTGGTCAAAGTACTTTTAAACAAAAGTTTAGCGATGATGATGGTAGCAAATCAGATGAAAATATCTTTTTCACCTCTCTTGTGCCACTACAACTCGTAAGTGTTGCGAATAATGCAGAAATTGTTGTCTGGAAAAATCCGAGACCTTCATCTCCTCGATTTTGTAGGCCCATCAGAATACAATTTTTGCACGAAAATAAGGAGGTTACTGTCAATGAAACTGATTATATTAAAGATCAGGTGATTAAAGTTATTCCTTTTAAAACAATCATTGATAGAAAAGAAATAGTCGTTAATTACAAACTAGCATTAACGATGATTGATGGTAAAGTTTGTAATGCCATTACTGGTAATTTGTCAACTCAGCGTTTCTACCTATGTCAGGCAACTTCAAAACAGTTTAATAACCTCGATGACATTCTCAAATTGAAACTGAATGAAGATCATTTGCAATTCGGGATATCCACATTACATGCCTATATAAGAGGTTTTGAATGTTGCTTGCATCTGGCATACAAACTGGATGTAAAAAAATGGCAAGCGCGTACTCCAGATGAGAAGAAGAAAACTGAAATTGCAAAACAAAATATACAAAAAGGATTTCGCTTACAATTAGGACTTATCGTCGATAAACCAAAGCCCGGATATGGAAGCACAAATGATGGCAATACAGCTCGTCGATTCTTTGAAAACGCAACTATTTCTGCTTCCATAACGGGCGTAGACGAAGATCTGATCAAACGATTCCACGTCATATTACAAGTAATTTCTTGTGGTCATGACATTCATTTGATCAATTTCGAGCACTATTGCTTACAAACAGCTCATAAATTCGTTGAACTATATCCCTGGTTCTAAAGATAAATTAATTCGGTATTTTTACTGGCCGAATTGTTACAAGGACATGGATGAATTCGTTCGTAGTTGCGACGTATGTCAGAGAGCAGGAAAACCGAACGAGAAAAAGAAAGCTCCGCTGAAATTAGTAGCAGTTATTCAGGAAATATTTAGTAAAATTAACATTGATGCATGTGGTCCCTTGCCTTTAACAACGAGTGGGAATGGTTATATTCTCACGGCCATATGTTTATCATCGAAATATCCTGAAGCTTTGCCTTTGGCAGATATTAGTTCAGTTAAAGTGACTGAGGCGCTGCTAGATATTTTTAGTCGCATGGGATATCCTCGCGAAATTCAGTGTGACCAAGGCCGATCCTTCACTAGCGCTTTAACTACTGAATTCTTAGATAAATTTGGAATTACTGTAAGCCATAGTTCAGTTCACCATCCACAAAGTAATCCGGTGGAACGATTTCATCGCACGTTAAAAAGACTTATAAGAGCGATATGTCTTGAATCTGAAACCGATTGGGATAAACAATTACCCGCAATCTTGTTAGCTTTACGTACGGTAGTGCATGAAAGTACAGGATATACTCCATCTGAATTGGTTTACGGAAGAAACTTGCGCACTCCAGAAACATTACTGATGGAGAAATGGTTAGACCCTCCACCAGAAGATGATTTAGTAACTGATTACGTATTTAAATTAATTAATCGGCTTAAAAGATGTCGCGAGTTAGCTATAACAACCATGGAGGAAATGCAGGTTAAGCGAAAGCATTGGTACGACAAAAATGCGATAAAGCGTGAGTTTAAAGAAGGAGATCAAGTGTTGGTTTTAGCGACGGCCAGACCGAACAAATTGTCTGTACAATGGATAGGTCCCGGCACGATTAAAAAGAAAATATCTGAAACTAATTATGTTGTTGAGATTCCTGGAAAAAAGGATAGAACTCAAATCTATCACGTTAATATGTTAAAACCGTATTTTGCGAGACCTGAACTTGTAAATTTAATATACTGCGAAGATAAAGTAAATCTAAAAGATGAATCGGATTTAGAGATTCCGTACTTAGAAAACAATCCTACGATATTTGATTTTCAGGAGGTAGTACGGCAAAGTGAGTTAGAACGGATTTTAGATTTTAACCAGATTGAACAATTGAGGCAATTGTTGGAAAAATATGCTGGGTGTTTTTCGAATGACCCTGGTCTTACCGACCTAATAGAGCACGATATAACGTTGATCGAGGATAAGCCTATTAGATCGAGACCATACCGAACCTCGCAAAGACAAACGGAAATCTTAAAAGAAGAAATCCAAAAGATGTTAAAATTAGGGATTATAGAAGTGGCAGAATCAGACTTTACCTCGCCATTAATTTTGGTGGAAGCACCAGGAAAGGATCCTCGACCTTGCATCGACTATAGGAGGCTAAACAAAATAATTAGGACCGAATATTTTCCGCTTCCGAATATTGAAGAGCGCGTCAAAAAGGTATCGTCTGCGAAGTACATAACCGTTCTGGATTTGGCTAAGGGATATTGGCAGATACCTTTGAGTCCGAGAGCTCAACGTTATGCAGCGTTTTGTACAACCTTCGGAAATTTTAGAATTTTAAGAATGGGTTTTGGATTAAAAAACGCTCCATTTTGTTTCAGTAAATTAATGGTAACAGTGTTAAAAGGTATGGAAGATTATGCAGTCCCCTATTTAGATGACGTGGCAGTATTTTCAGACACTTGGAATTCGCATTTGGAACATTTAAGTGCCGTTTTAGAACGAATTGCTAAAGCCAAGTTAACAATAAAACCCTCTAAATGCAAATTCGCACAAGACCACGTTAAATATCTGGGTCATATAGTAGGAAATGGTTCGCGAACGCCCGCGCAAGCGAAAGTAGAAAGCGTGAAAAATTTCCCTACCCCAAAAACGAAAACACAAATTCGTGCTTTCTTAGGCTTAGCTGGATATTATGGCAGATATATAAAAAACTTCTCTGTGATAGCGTCTCCCCTTACAGATGCGTTGAAAGGAAAGGTCAGGAAGGGTGATATTGAGTGGAATGACGAATGTGAAGATGCTTTTAGGGCTTTAAAAGCGAAGTTGACAGACAAACCAGTGTTGTACGCTCCAGATTTTAATCGAGAATTTATCGTTCAGACAGACGCGTCAATTTCAGGTGTGGGAGTAGTGTTGAGTCAAAAGAATGATAAGGGAGAAGAACATCCGATCTTATATCTAAGTAAAAAGTTTTCCGATGTAGAGAAACGTTATAGTACAACGGAAAGAGAATGTGCTAGTATAATATTTGCAATAAAAAGATTGCACTATTATCTGGATGGTCGGAAATTTAAAGTAGTTACTGACCACAATCCATTATGTTGGTTGCGAACAAATGCAAGTTCCAATCCTAGACTTATGCGTTGGTCCTTAGCTTTACAACCATATGAATTTGAAATAGAGCATAGATCGGGAAAAAATAATAAAAATGCAGATAGTTTGAGTCGAGCTGCATGCTAGACATTAGCTTGTTTATTTGTTCTAATTATATATGTGTACTAGAAAAATTATAAATTTTTTTATTTATGTAACTTAAGAAGAGTAAAGAAAGTTTATGATTGTGCTACAGTTATATTGTCTGAGTATATAAAGTAAATTAATGCTAGAACTGTATTATATTTTAAACTTTTAATGAAATTTTTTTTGAAGAAATTGAAGTGGTTGAGTGTTTAGAGAAATGTGTTTTGATTTACGAACGGAATAACGAAGAATTGAAGTTAACTGTAATAATTATTATGTGTGTTGTATAACAGAAAAGAATGAGTTGAGAAATATATTCTAGAGAAAAAATTCTGTAAATAAGAATTGTGTATTGTATTAAATTGTGTATATATATATTTTTTTGTGTTTTATTGTATTTATATACACCCTTCTCTTGAGAATTCAAGTATTCATAATTTTTCGAAATTGTAATGAAAATTAAGTTAAAAATTTTTTTTAGTTTTAAGGGCTGTATTTTGCCTTGTAATACAATAACTCTGGAATATTAGGTGAAATTTTTCTAAGGAAAAATTTTCTTGAAGAGGGGAGGGGTTGTGACGATTCCCCCTTCCAGATTTAATGTCTAATTAAATCTTCTCGTTCATTTTCTTTAATCTACTCACACATGGAGATCTGAAGTGTAAACCAGATGTAGGCCCTTCAATTTCAGAAAGTGCCGCATCCAGATGTTAGGCATTAAAATTTCGTCTGTGCATACCACCAGATTACTTCTCGATCTCGAGCATGTGTGCTTCCTAATAAACTTAGAATTATAGCAGTTATAAATTCGTGTCGCTTGCTAAGAAGTGACGTTATAAGAACAGTTATGATCTCGTATATTCTGGCCACTTGAATCCAGATTGCTCCATCTTTCAGAGGTACTACAGAAACCGCCATCTGTGCTCCCCGGTGAGAAAAAACACTCATGAACACTTGATATCTTGCCGATCATATATACGAAACGGGCAGAGGCCAGAGATAGATTCTGTTTTGTGTTGCAGCTAGCAACAGCTTTCTAGGCTTCTCTGGTGAGAAGGCCTACGTCTTCGGTCCATGTGCCGATGGTTAAGGCAAAAACTTTGCCGGTTATTTCAGAAGTACTCCGCGTACTTGTGTGAGAGAGAGCGCCCTGCTCTGGTAAATTTCTCCTCCTTGAGAGACTGTATATGTACGGCCGCCCAGTGCCGGTAGAACTATTCGTTCATCCTGAAAAATCCCTGAAACAAACGCCCACATGTAATTTCTATGTAATTGTGATAAGTGTACTGAGTGATTGTGACGTAATTAAATCTGTGTTTGCCAAAAACTGTTTATTGATTTACGATTACGCTACACTATAACAACTTTCTCATAGCATAAAACCTGTCAATCCGCATATCTTCGTAACGACACATACACGCCCAGCAATGCCACAGCATCACCTTGGAAACCGCCTCGTAACACAAACGGGTATATCTCGACCGAGGTCAATGAGACGTCTTTTAGGTAGCTTTCAATACAAAAAAGTATAAAGCTACCTATTGCAGCCGTTCGGAGGAAAGCAATTCGGGAAAATTTCGATATATTTTTACCGAACATGACCCCCAGACCCCAAAACCACCCTCCGTTCAAATGTTGATTTATATATATAGATATATCCATATCCATATATATATATATATATTTGATTTGTGTCATACGATAACGCTCGTATTTATAAATTAATTTGGATGAAACTAATTGTGTGTATTAAGCTCATCAATGCCTCGACCGAGTTCGTTGGCCAGCTTGGTCCGCCAGCTTGTTTCAAGATGACAGCCACTGAAAATTTTAAAACTAAAATAAATATACTAAAAAATTAAAAATTCAAATTTATTTTTTGCTTAAGTGTTAGGCCTTGATACAAGGATTCCAGAGCATTTTTTGTTTAACCTCTATCTTAAAAAATGGCTGAGATAGAGCAGTTTGAAATTCTAGGGTGGCTGACATTTTGAAACAAGACAGCACATTACAAAAAAGTCCTTCCGGCCTGTACCGGGAGGAAAAGGTAGCTTTCCTATAGCTTCGTTTTAAAATTTTAGCTAATGTTACACGAAAACAGCAAGTTAAAATGCAGAGAAACGGTTACAAAAGATTCGTAGGGTTTAATCTAGAGCTAGCCAAATAGCCAAAAAGCTAAATGAAAGCATCTTTTGCCCCCAAAGCATTTAGTGGATTAGCCAAATAGCAACAGCCAAAAAAAATATATATCATTTCCATTTTGTTGTTCCTGCCTTTCGTAAACCTGCAGCTGCTGCATGAAAAAAAAATCTCAAACCGCCTCTGTCCCGGCAACTCACTTTAAAATTTGTCTCGTCCTCTCTGTGCAAGCACCTTACAAATAGTATGACGTCATTTGCATTAAACAAGTATTGAGGAAATTAAAAGAGTTTGTTTATTTTTTGTTGATGATCCCAACTTAGGAAATGAAACCAAAACGGTTCATGAATGGAAGTTGTTCAGGCAGGTTCTTGCTACAAGGGGTAAAGAAATGAAACCGGCTGATTGTATTCTTTTTCTATAAAAATGGCATTACTGACATGCTTCCCAATGTGACTTTTTTGTATGAATTTGTAGCAACAATTCTGTTGTCTACTGCAGATTGTGAAAGGGGATTGAGTCTCGTGAATATAACAAAAACTGACTTGAGAAATAGACTGACAATCAAAAATTTAAGTAACTTAATGGTGATTAATTTGGAAGGGGAAGTTTGAAAAGAATTTCCATTTAAAAAAGCATTTGATGTGTAATGTATGGCCAAATCTCGAGAGGGCCAATCTTACAGAGTGGTGTACTGTTTGTATATTGTATAATTACAAATAATACTCATTTATACAGAAATTTTGAATAAATAAAAGTTTTTTTTTCTTGGCTAAAGCTATTTTTATTTGGCTAACATTTATTGGCTGCAATTAGCCAAAAAGCTACAAATCTCTTTTTCCTAGATTAAACTCTAGATTCGTTAATACTGAATTTGAATAAGAAATTCGCCAAATTATTGAGCAATAGCCAAATTGGCTTCATTTATGAAGACTTATTGTGGTCGCCAAATTTGGCGATATTTCGCCAAACGTCGCCAATTTTGGCGAGAATTAGGCGCTAACGAATATGAATATATAGTTTTATGCGTATGATTGGGAAAATTATTACAACAATGAAAGAAAATAATTTGCGAGTAATCGCGTTAATGTGCTGTTTTGTTTTAAAATGTCAGCCACCCTAGAATTTCAAACTGCTCTATCTCAGCCATTTTTTAAGATAGAGGTAAACCAAAAAATGCTCTGGAATCCTTGTATCAAGGCCTAACACGTAATTAAAAAATAAATTTTAATTTTTAACTTTTGTGTATATTTATTTTAGTTTTAAATTTTTAAATGGCCGCCATCTTGAAACAAAATGGCGGACCAAGCTGGCCAACGAACTCGGTCGAGACATTGGTGAGCTTAATACACACAATTGATTTCATCGAAATTGATTTATAAATACGAGCGTTATCGTATGACATAGGTCAGATATATATATATATATATATATATATATATATATATATATATATATATATGGAGATATATATATATAAATCAACATTTGAACGGAGGGTGGTTTTGGGGTTTGGGGGTCATGATCGGTGAAAATATATCGAAATTTTCCGGAACTGCTTTCCTCCGAACGGCTGCAATAGGTAGCTTTATACTTTTTTGTATTGAAAGCTACCTAAAAACAACGATTAATTTATGAGTTTTAGTGAACGCGATTTTTCGCAAATTATTTTCTTTCATTGTTGTAATCATTCTCCCAATCATATGCATAAAACTATATATTCATATCCGTTAGCGTCAAATTCTTGGTAAACTTGGCGACAATTGGCGAAATATCACCAAATTTGGCGCCCAAAATAAGTTTTCATAAAAGAAGCTAACTTTGCTATAGCTCAATAATTTGGCGAATTTCTTATTCAAATTCAGTATTAACGAATCTTTTGTAAACGGTTTCGTTGCATTTTAGCTTGCTGTTTTTGAGTAACATTAGCTAAAATTTTAAAACGACGATATAGGAAAGCTACCTTTTCCTCCCCGTACAGGCCGGAAGGACTTTTTTATTTTACTAGGGGTGGAGTACTGTAACGACGCTAGGCAGTATATCTCGCATAGGCAGTATATTGAGTTTCTAGAAACTAGCAACAGAGTTAGCCTTTTCATTGGCGCTATATTTCTCGTTTACTGTTCTCAGGATCCGTGGTTCGATGCTTACCACAGCAACGCACATCACCTCAACAATTTCATATTCTGAAATGGCACAGCGGTGTATTTAGGGATAAACCCCCCACCCAGAACACTTAAAATCATACAAATGTAACTGTGTTAACATAAATACCGGGTGTCCCAAAAATGACTGATGGATTTAAAAATTCAATAACTAGCAAACGGTGACAGATATTAAAAAAATTCTTGCAGGAGGGTTATGTACGATGTCGGGAGTTTTTTTACTGTGATTCTTGATTTTAGTTCGAATTTCAAACAAAATGAAAAAAAAAGATAAGCAGCTCTGCTACATACAACTGTTTCAAAACTTTATGAAAAGAATATCTTCTTCATTGCAGAATGAATGAAAGAGAAAAAGAAAGTGGGAAACAATAGCATCAAAATATATGTGTTTTTGCACTTGCTGCTTTTCACATTTATTCTTTTATTTTGTTATGAGGATTGAAAAGGGTGTTCTTATACTTAAAACATCTGAATACTAAATTTTTGTTTTGCTGATTATACTTTTCGTTATGTTTGTTTTTTAATATCACTTACTTATTAAAAATTTTATAAATATGTAAAACAACACAACTGTTCATTTTATAAGTAATAATTATCCCAAACCCTTCCTTAGTGAAAATACCGGCCGCGCGTTATTGTGAGAAATTCATTGTTTTATAATCATGCATAATTATAATGTATGCTTTAAGTCCAATTTATTTCTCAAAAAATACATTTAATTTCTTAGAAAATTCGAAGGAACCTGCTTGGAAATGTCGCTATGTCGTCACAATTATTGGATTTCTCGTTTACTTATCAGCTAGCATCCACAGAACCATCATGAGTGTTGTTATTGTTGCCATGGTGAATAACACTGCAATAGTCCGAAATTCAAAAGCAAAATCAGAGTCTTGCCCGGATTTAATAGCGAACTCAACTGCTGATTCTACTTTTCACCGTTCCAAATCAGTAAGTATAGTTTCAAATTTCTAATATTGTTTCAAAATTTAAGAAAAATAAAAATAAAGTTTTTATAAATGGTGTGGCCCAACGCCGGTTGAATTTTGCTTAATAAGCAAGAGCAATGTTAGGAACAGCTCAAAATGAACTGAATGTTGCGCAAAATTGAATACGATGGGAATGAGATGGGATTCGAATCTAACCAAGGTAGATGTATAGCGCTATGAATATTGGCACAGATCAAACCACATAGCGCACTTCCACAAATATGGAAATAGCTAAACATTCAACAATTCAGAAACATTATGAAAACTGCGTCGAATAAGCACAGTGTGAAAATATTAATCTTTCAATTTGAAACCTCTATAAAATGAAAACCACAGGACCAAAATGTACCAAAATTGGAAATACCATAAAGAATATCTTGCGATTTTCTTCCTGCAAAAAAGGTAATATAATAATAATAATAGTTCAAAAAATCTCCACCAGGAAAAAGAAGACGCTGTATGCTGTGTCAGAGTTTCCACGGTCTTTACTTTTGTAAGCACTTTATTATCACTGTTTCTGAATAGAAATCTTTCCTTTAGTTAATGGTAGAATTTTTCCAACTCTGATACAGTATACCCATCAGTTATCCTTCAAGTAGTAACTTTCTAACATTTCTTTTCTGCATGTAAAATCTCATAACCTCTTTTATAATATTACCAACTTTCGGTTCTGTAGTTTTCATTTTAAAACAGTTTCAAAGCGAAACTTCAATTATAATCACCCTGTATTTCGACACTAAACTCTATATTAACTTTTGATCTAGTTGGTAAGTTTTATCTTTCTATTGTACAATGTAAAACTAGCTCCGTTAATTGAATTAAAAAATATTTTAAAAACTTTGGATCACTAGAAAGAACGTTTCAAAAAGTTCTAGCTGACGAAAAAGAAAAAGAAAACGAGAAAGAGAAATATTGCTTTCGTCTAGCAACGAGAACTTTCTCGTTGCTAGAAGAAAAAGTACCTGCTAAAATCATCTGGTGTCCGATGACTGCAAAACTCGTGGACAATGCTAATGGCCATGTAGGATTTTAATATTTGTGTCCACTTTAAACCTGTTGTAAAGTTGTGTCATACTACTGTGCACTGTAAATAAGCGATATATTCAATCGATCAATTAGCTTTAAATTTAATAAAGACTTAGATCTGCTCGAAGAGTGTTGCCGAATGTACCTAATATCACATGGACTACTAAAATAAAATAATATTCCCAAAAGACTACAATAACTAGTTCGCAGTGTTGATGGAAATTTTGTGTTTCTTAAATTTAACTGGAAGGCTTCGTTCAGAATCTCTCGATGGATTGATGTCGCACGTTGTTGAATTTGCGGTAAGTCTGCAAAGTGTAGTCCTTTCCTGATTCGCTGAAGGCGGAGGAACAAAATGAAGTCTGTCGCACTCCTTCGATGTTGTCTGGGGTTGTGCTTGCTGACAGTTCAACTAATGCGCCTCATCATCAACAGATTTCTTTCGGTAGCGAAAACGTTTGAACAAATCGTAAAATGATTTTTTCTCAGTGTTTATGGTCCATACACTTGCATCAATATTTCAAGGGTCTCCGTTGTGGTTTTTCCCAATTTGTAGCATAACTTAACGTTTATGCGTTGCCTCCTTGCATTTGACACGACGTGTCACACTCACTCGGTTCTATTGGTCTTAGCGGGCAATTCAGATTGAACATAATAATTTCGACTACAAGAAGCTGTTCCTCACGTTTCAAGGTTACTATATCTAACCCCTTTGACATCAAAACCCCTTCAGCTACACCGCTTCCACTGCGATATGCGTTCTGTACCAGCGCAATATCTATGGAGTTATCCTCTATATACTGCCTCGCTACAGGGTTAGCAGTGCTACAGTGATTGAAGTTGACTTGCAAAAATTTTACTGAACTTAATGGCGAACATTTCTGGGATTTTTGTCATTTTTGACTATTACATTTTGCCATGTTTTAAATAAATTTAATTAAATTAACTAAGTTGTCGAAGAATAATTAATGTAATTTAATGTTATGTTTTTATTAATTTTGGTTTAGCATAATTTAGGTTGGTGCTACTGTGTAATTTTAATAATTTAATATTATTGAAGCTACAAATAGTACAATTAGCCTTGAGTTAAATTAGCAAGAGAATTAATAACAAGTAATAAAAGAAAATTTAAAGTCAATTGCTACTTAGGTCAAAAAGAAATTTTTTTCCAGCTATCTACATACTTCGCCTATGACGGTATTTATTCCTAAATTTATATCCTGCTAAATATCTTATATAAGAGAAATTTATTTTCGAGTACGGAGAAATTTCCTTCCGTCCCATGCGAGGCTCGATCCTGGGACCTTGTCGTTACGAGCTCAGAGTTTAACCGAATGCGCTATCAAGACTTGTGAGTGAGTGCTGTTAAATGGAACTAATGTCTGAAATAAGTCGGCTGTGTGTTGATATTTTTTCTCCCATATAAAACTAAAATTAATTAAATTTAATTAATGAATTAAGGCCAGCCCGGCAGTGTGGTTGGTAGCGAATGCGACAGCCACGGTGAGGGCACGTGGTTCGAATCCCGGTAAGGCATGGATGTCATTGTGTGTGTGTCTTCAGTGCTGTCTACTTCCTTGTGTCTATCCCGTCCCCAAGAAGAATATTTATGTAATTTGTTAAAGTCATGTATGTATTTCTGTGAATAAAAAATATGGGTCATTCGAGACAACAGCCTTGTAGCTTATAGTTCTCAAAGCAATCTCCGTCAAATGTCAAATGAATTAATATTTGAAAAAACTGTATTAACATCAAGTGTCATCCACTACAAGTTTAAAAAAATGTATTTGAACTTGAGTGGATGAATAAAAAGAATTTTATTAACGATTGAAAATTTGAACAAGATATATAAATATATATAGGGAGAGGGTGAACTAATAGTAGAAATTGAAAAAGAGAAAATAAAGGAGAAAAATTCTATTACTTTAGGAGCTGTCCCGATGAAAGGTTTCCCTCTGGTGATAGAAACTTCCTGAGAACTATTGATCTGGATATCACTTTGGATTTTGAAGGGGTTATAATGCGGCCATTTTTGGTACCACTGAGTTGGAGGAGTTGGGTAACTTGTATCCATGTGTGATTGTCCAAATGCGAATAGATAGGATAAGCTGGGCCACGGGGACTCTGTGAACGATGTGTTGGATTGGATTCCGATGAAGGAAGATTCGAGGCTTAAGGCGTAGGAGATTTTTGTAAAGATAGTTTATCCAGCTTTTCTCTTTCTTCAAGATAAGCTTTCCCATGGATTGAGTAATTGAAGTCTTATGCTTTATGGTGAATGTTGTGGGAGGTTTTATATTTTCTTTTGCTTGAGTGGCAGTTAATAAATGTTGGATCTTGAGAGCAGTTATTTAAGGCGTTCTCGATTCTGCAGTTCTCACAATAAGAGTCATTTGGACATCGTTTTTCATTATGATTAGCTAGTTGGCTAATAGTTAGATAAAATCTCATAATAGATATAAAAGATCTGGCTCTGCATTTCTTAGGTCCAATGTATAAGCTTCCATCAGATATAATCTTTTTCCGTTCGACTTATCCTAGTGGGCAGCTCTGCTTGAAGATAATGATTTTGATTACAATAAGGTCTTTTTCACATATATCTCGATACGCATGTACTCGTACGCGTTTCTATCCCGAGTTTTTGTTTAAATAACGCAGTAGTCACCAAACTTTTTAAACGTACTTTGTACATATATATGTGTGCGTGAACTATATTTAAGTATAGAATGAAAATGTAGTAAAATATAAATGCATTATTTTCTTTCCTTGTGTTATATATTTCTCTTCTATATAGGAAGGTGAGTTCATCTGGTCACCTGAGACTCAAGGATATATTTTAGGTTGCTTTTTCTTTGGACATGTCTTTGCTTTAATGCCTGCTGGTAGACTCGCAGAAAGGTTCGGATGCAAGTGGATCCTTGTAGGAGCTCTAATAACAATAAGCATATTAACAATGTTGATACCACCTTTCTCGGGGTTGAGTTCTTCTGCTGTGATTGTTATACAGACACTCAGAGGATTTGCACAGGTACTTATTCTAGATCTAATATTCCCATTATTTGGAAATATTCAAATTTTAATGGAAATTATTTCAATTTTCACTAGTCGTTGATATTAATTAAATTACTTTTTCTAATGTTTGCGAAATACTTGTATTTTAAAAGAAATTTTTTTAATTGAAACTAGATGTGTAAATTTATTAAACTAATTTTGCTAATATTTACTGAATATTTCTATTTTAAGGGAATTTGCTGAAATTTAAACTAGTTATTTTTCAAATATTGCCATTTCACTTAAATTACTTTTAATCTAATGCTAATAGCGAGAAATAGTTGTTAAACAGCCTCAAAATGTTATTTAATTGTGTTTGTTTATATTATTAATTGAATTTCTTTACATTATTAAAATATATTCTATTACCTATTGCTCTTACACATTGTTGATCGATCACGACATCTTCACTTGCTGGTACAACAGCGGTAGAAGTGTTCGTGGCACTGTTAATCAATCGCGCCGCATCGACTTTGCGACGTTCCCGAAACAGTTTCGCTTGCTCGGCGCCATATGTTGGGGTACCTGTGCGTGGCCCATAACCATACTCTTTCCAACGATATGCCTGATCTATATTTTTGGATTTGCTCTTGCACAGACTGAGGCCGACATATTGAATTTTTCATATTTTTGCACACTTACTTTAAATTTTTACATCGAAATATTGTCCAAAACACACTTATTATTTTTTAAATCGATCAATATCAACAAATTGTACACACAAACACTCTAATTAATGCGCTACCATGTCTTAGTCGTGAGTTATACTGAATGGAAAGACACGATAATACCTTTTTTTCGCCACTGAGATCTGTAAGTTCGGCTCAGGCGCTCGCACTAGCCCGCGATACAAACTCAAGATTGTATTGGCAAATTGACCATATATGTTAAAACACGACGCCGTACTTACGTCTCTGAGGCTAATTGTTAGGGAGTCATTAAGGCTAGACATTTTAGTTACGATCCAAGTTTCTCTCCTGATACCTGTATGTTTCGGCTTGATTTTAAAGACTTTCCTGTTAAAAAGAAACCATAACATTTCTATTGAAAACGTAAGCATCCAATAAAAAAGTATACATCCAATAAAAGAAAGATCATATTAAAACAAACGTTCAATAGCAGGAACAACCTGCATATGAGAAGTTTCTTCCTTACTATCAATAGTGACATTATTATCGTTAGTACATTACCATCACGTGCTACGACAATGTTATATTTTGTTTGTTTAATCTATCTTTTTGACTTCCTTTTTTTCTTTCTAGTGCCATTCATAATGTAAATTCGTGGTTCTAATGCATTCGTCAATACATCAAACGGTATTCAATAAAAGTTCATTTTAAATTTATGTTACTGTAGGGTATGCCTGGGCCGTGTATAACTGTCCTCATGGCTAACTGGTGTCCCAAAACGGAAAGAGGATTTTTATTTTCAATAATACAGACATCCCATTCCTTGGGTCCAGCTTTAGGAAACATTTTCGCAGGATATATCAGTGAATCACCAGGGGGATGGTCATATGCTTTGTATACAGTTGGTAAGTCTATAATAAGAAACATGTTTTTGACTTGATTATGTATGTTTTACAATATCAGATAAAAAAAAAGCGCTGGGAAGACTTTTCACGAAATAACAGCTCAGTAATTTATTGTGTGTTAAAGGTCATGCATTTTGGTTAGTGTAAGTGTGACCATCAAAACGTAAGTACAATGATCCTACAAAATATCGTAAAAAGACATGTAACAGTTATAATGAAGAACATACTTTAACAGCAGTACATGATGTGTGTTGCACTAAGCTGAGTGAAAGTGCTCCGGAAAAGCATCTTTTACCAAAATTTAAATTGAAAATAAATTTATATTAAATATTATTATACTAAAAATAAGATACTTCTACATGAAGATACTTAGTAGTAGTAACTTGAATATCCAATGGCATACCATTTATGCACATATACAGGAGATGCCGAAAAGTTTGAAAATATGCCTTTCATATTAAGAAAACTGCAGTCTTCATTACTTGCGCGCATTTAAAACGGAGTGCTAACTCCCTATTCTGTTACATTGGTACCAGGGTCCGTCCAGACTACAATGCCATGCAATTTCTGAAGAAAAAGTATGGCAAAACACCACTGTCCTCCTATAGGGTATAGTACGTGGAGGTGGATATCAACATCACCAACAGCAAGACTAGCAGCTCTTTTTACGATTCGTAGCTTCTGAAGAGGAACACTTATAAAAGTTTAACACAATGGAATTGCTAACATCTGGTTTACAGCTATCCCTGGCACAATTTGCATTACATCTCTAACATACCTTGTATGTTTCGAAGCATGATTACGTATAAAGTGCATTCTTGAAGACTTGCAATAAAAGCATACTTTACCATTTTTAGGTGCGTTCGTAATTATATAAATACACAGCACGTATAGTCGTCGTCTGGTCCATCTTTTCGCATATAACAGCGCAAAAACTACCAACCGAATGGTTTGAAATTTAATATATATAATTGTTGCAGAATTTTGTCGAGTCATTTCAAATTTTATGAAAATCGAATCAAAACTTAAAAAGGTATTAATAAAATTTTCGTCATTCTATTAACGTCTATCATCATGATCTATATAATAAAAGCGCAAGTCATGTGATTGAGGAAAGCAAATACGGGCTGACCATTTTTTCTTTCATATGCCAGGCGGCCATTTTTATTCAAAATTATTTTTTCGAACAAAATTGCATGAAAGTTACATTTTTAGAAAGATCGTTCAAAAAAAATTGTTTGTTTGAGAGATGAGTTACATTAAAAAATGTATAGATGCTGAGATAACTTTAGTTAAAATTAGGTTAACAGCCAAATATTTATCCCAATATCCATTAAAGTAAATAAACACAAGAGATTCGTTCATCGTGAATCATAGAAATGTTAACCATGGAGGTAATCATTCGCAAAGCAAGATCTCCATGGTGAATTTTGCAGCACTATCTGATGTCGAAAAAAAAAACGCATCTGTAAACGTTTCATACGTAATAAGAGAAAATAAAGGCATGCTCATTTCGCGCATAACAGACTATATAATTCCTTTCACTGAAATAATAACGAATACTTTTTTACATTGTACAACTAGTTATATTAAGAACGCACCTCATTTGTCACGCTTAACGTACAATTTCCAACCTGTTTAAAGTTAGATTAAATTTTTAGTAATTGGTAAAACCATTGTTCAACAATTGGTTATAGAAGGTAAATCTTTTATATGATTTTGCTATGGTTTTGGTCGCTGTTTGTAGTTTAATTATGATTGTTGTTATTATTTTTTTTCTGTGATATTTAACGATTTTTTTTTTTTTTTTTTTTTTTTTTTTTTTTTTATAAAGGCATATTTATTTCCACTTTTAAGAAACATTATGTTTTCAAAATTGTCTCTCTATTCTAAAATGTAACCAACGCTATCGACGGCCATAAACGAATTTTTTGTGACCGGAGGTTTCTCTTGGCTAATATTAAGAAAACTATTGTATATAAAAATATGAAAATTGGTAGCTTTATAGAGATATATTCTATAAACACGCTGAAACAGACAGTTTTTAAATCAAAGAATTATTTTAAGAGCTGCTTAATGCTAAGGTCAGTCAAAATAGTTCCGTTAGAAAAATGTTGTAGGAACAAGAACTCTGCTTAGCAATTTAACCACCTTTTGCAGGGACATCCTTGACAAGCTTGGTGCGTGAATAATTTTCTATTTTATTTATTTATTTATTTATTTATTTTATTTTATTTGACTAATTTTTGAGGTTTTTTTTAAAACTTTTTATTTAAATTTTCATTATTTCTGTAGAGATTTATTTCATATTTAGAAAAGTTAATTTTTTAAAAATATATATGTTTGCCACATTGTAAAACAGAGCAAATAATATTTCATTTGAACTAAAAAATGTATTTACACGTGACTGTTAAAAAAGAAAAAAAAGCTTTAAAATAATAATTAAATAATCACGTGTTAAAAGCAGGAAATGGTGAAAATTACGCCATAAAAATGTATTTATACGTAAAAATTAAAAAGAGTAAGACAACTTTAAATTAATATTTATTACGCGATAGAAGCAGTAAATTGGGAAAATTGCATCATATTTAAAATATCCGAATAATAATATTCCCAAACAATTTACTTTCAAAAATTTATTTACACGAAAAATTTATTTCATATTTCGAAAAATATTTTAAAATAGCGCAAATAATAATATTTCCTTTCAATTAAAAATGTATTTTTACGTGAATATTAAAAAGAAAAAGAAAATTTTGGTGAAAATTACGTCATATTTAAAACGTTTTACTGAAAACTATTTTCATATTGAGTCGTTATAAAATTCCGGAAGACAGTGACATTGCTTACATTATACAAACTGATTTTAACATGTTTAAATGATCTTATTTAATCAATCGCGTAAACAGATATTAGCTGTCGCGACAGCAGTTGATTTGGCCTTAAAATGTCTCAAAGGGAAACCCGATTACAGAAGATCGCGACTAGTTCTATAAATATAATTAAATTTTCCGTAATCAAAGACAGAGCAAATTAGTGTGTTTTTAGAGTCTGTGATGTCTTTTCGGTGGTTGGCGAGTGTAGCTCGCTGGAGGCAAAGCCTTCTAGTGTATCAAGAAGCAGTATTTCCAATCTAGAGTTTAAAATATGAAACGCAGAAGATAATCTTCAGAATGCTTAAAATATTAAAAAAATAAATAAACATTCTTTGTTTTTTAAGAATTAGTTGTGCTTAAATTTTGATGTATTATTAATGACTTAATGATTTTCTTCCCAAAGAAAATTATTATTATTATTATTTTTTTAAATGAATACTATTTAGCGATTTTACAATTTATTAATATCTAAGTTAGTGATTTAAATAAGTATACCACTTTTGGAGAAAAATATTAACAGTACTAATAAAAAAATAATTTCTAATTAAAAGCTTATAAATCTGTCAATATACGACTGAATAATCAGTCATTCAGATAAAACTGTTCAAACCTTTCTTTGTAAATATTGTAGCATGTGAATGTTAATCAAGATCATAATTCTTCATAGGTGGTTCGGGATTAGCATTGGCTGTATACATCTTCTTTTTCATCGCTGAAAGTCCAAAAGAACATCCTCGCATAACAAAAGCTGAACTTAATTTCATTCTGAGACAACAGGAAAGCAAATTATCACGAAGGGTGAGTTTCAAGTTAATAAAATACATTAGTTTCAAAAAAGAAATCGGAACATCTCAAAATGTATAAGTGTAAAACACGTACTTTGCTTTTAAATTATGAGTATATTGACTTCACTGTGTATATACTAGCTTTTTTACTTTCTTCTGTGTTTACAAGAAAAAAGTTCCGGATTCGTGAAAAAATTCGTCATACGTTCCATATAAGACTCCTATAATAGGAGCTGACGCATATCCATTTTGTTTCGCATTATTGGTACACAGCTCAGCATCAATCTACCGCAGCCGGAGTTGAGGTTGCCTAAGACTCGGTTCTGATTGGCTGAACTGGTTCTGATTAGCTTGGTTTTTCGACTGGGCTGCAATTCGGGTACCAAATCTGCGAGGATGCGTCAGCTTCTATTATAGGAGTTCTAGTTCCATAGTTTCGCCGTTCTTCTGTATAGTACAATATTGCAACATAAAATAAAAACGCATTAGAGAATTATGCATGACATGTGACAATGACAAATTTACAATGAAAGTTTTCCAAAGCCCGCACACATACCTTTATTGGTGAAACTTTAGTTGACTTAAGGTTGAGAAGAAGGGGGATTTCCATTCTAATATTTTAGGACAATGGGGCTGCTAAGTTAACTTGATGTTTTAGATTCTTGAATTGAATGATATTTGCTGGCACCGGGATCACTATATCACAAGTATATGTGTTTCCTGACCACAAAAAATAAAATAAATAAAAAGAGAGAAAAAAAAATAGAAATAAAAAGATTCAGCAACTTTAAAGCATATACAAATAATTTTGGTTGAAAACAGTTTGTCACTACTATTTCCAAATTAAAATCTTCGCCTTATTAAATCGCAAAATTTCAACCAAAAAATAAAGGCAATTATTCAATAGTGGTAATTTAGCAGCCCGCAACCTTGGGATAGACACTCCCTGCTGAACAGAAATCTCAAAATGCACGATTGTCAAAGTGTGATCATTGTACCTTGTGTATCGGCGCTTTACATTCAACAAAAAAATATAGTCAGTTGCTTTTAATTCGTCTTTTCATACGGTCGATTTGGCGACGACACTTTCATTATTCGAGAACTGAATGTCTGTTTGAGAATCGAATCAAATTTCACTCAATTTTCTTATTCGAGAATAGAATCAAATTTCACTCAAGTTTTTTGTTTGAGAGCCGAGATTTTACTGTACTTTAATCCTACATAATAACGAGTAAAATAAAAATACATTACTAATTTATTGTTTACGTATTGATTTTCTTTTAATGTTTTACAGAGACCCAAACTACCATGGCGTCAAATGTTGAAATCTGTTCCTCTTTATGCATTAATATTCGTCATATTCGGCCGTTATTGGACAGTCTCACAATTCTGGATCGTGCATTCCACTTTTCTGGGAACCATATTGCATTATCCAATAGGACAGGTAAGTGCTGCAAAGAACTGGGCCGATAAGGCTTTAAAAGTTGCTCCTTATGGCATTTATTAAAATTTTATAGTGGATCATAGAACAATTCATAAATAATAATAGGCCAAATAAATTACTTTAAAAACTTTATGCATGTAATATAAAATGGATTTTAAAGTGAATTAATATAAACTGATGCCAGAGTAAAATTATTATTTAATGACACCACAATATCATAATTTATTTATTGATGCTACATAAATATAATTTTATAAAAATATGTAAAATAAATTTAAAAAAAATATATATAATGCATTAAACTTTATTTACAATGTAAAATAAAATGTTTTTTTTTTTGTTTTAATTACGAGAGATTTGACGTACCAATTTTATTTTCATATTTCATAAATCCTTATGCTCCTAACATAAAAGTATATGAAACAAATAGAAAATAAAATAAAAAATGAAGAAAATATTTTTAAGTAGGAGCAAATTGAGGTATTATATTTATTTTGATGTTTTACAAATTCTTATACTACTAACATAAACATATATCAAAATCAAAATTGTACCTTCTTTTGCTTTATGGGAAACAATCTACATAAAAAGTGAAGAAAATAGTAAATACAGTGGAACTTCCATTTAACGAAGTCTCATCGTTACACTTAAAAACTTCGTTATGAAGAAAATTCGTTAAATAGAAATTAATTTAAATTCATGAAATTGTTTCTTGAGATATGACAAACAGGTATTGGATTCAGAAGCATTGATTCAGTTTTAATTATGAAGCCGTCTTTTACAAAACAGTTGTGTACGGTCGATGAACACGTCACATTCCCAAGCTTTGATCAGCTCTGATACACAGAATCTCAAACTAATGTTTTCACTACATCGGCCTTTTTTCTGTCTTTTTCGATAATGTACTTCAAGATTTTTTATTGTTCCTTAGACTAATGATTGAAGTTTAGCTGTATTAGCAAGAACAAAAATAACTTTGATGTTCTTCGATTTGTATTTTGAAGAACGTTCTTTTGAATGTACAAAGCAATTGTCTATCAGCAATGAAAGGTCAGAATGGTACCTGTCTGACTCTAATAGATATTTTTTGTTTCAATGCATCTGACGCCATTGCGACACCTCATCTTCTATATCATTGAAGGTAAAAAGGGGATTTTGACTTCCCACAACTGTCAGCGCTAGAGTCTCGGAGTGGGAGAATAGTGATAACAAGTGTTTTTCTTAGTGTGAAAAGAAATTGTTTTATTTAGCACCAAGCAGAATGGAAATTATTTAAATGTGTTCATTTTCATACAATCGAATCCGCTGAAATAAATTTGCATATCCTTCGAACAGCAATCGCTTAATTTGAATTCCGTATACGTACAAAAGTGGAATAAACTTCGTTATATAGAATATATTTTTCGTAATGTGGAGATTAATTTACATGCTAATGGTGTTCAAAGTCAAAGTTCTGCAGAAAATTTCGTTAAGTAGAAAACTTTGTTAAATAGGGACTTCGTTAAAGGGAAGTTCCACTGTATGTATAAAATAGCCAATATTGGACCAAAACAATTAAGAGCTTTGGTGAAACTAAACATTATATAACACCGAATAGATATAATAAACAATTTAAACAATTGTAATAAAACGTTTTACAAAAACTAGTATTTTCATCATTGAAAAGGACAACTGTTATAGTATATAGATCCTGTCCTTTTTTTCCGAGTATTTTATTAATTACAAATCAAAGTTTTGGAACGCTAAAATTAATAATCATATATATAGTTTTTAAGTTATTGTTATGTATATTAAAAATTGTCCAAATTGGAACGGGGAAACTTGCCCACATTTAACTAATTTCAAACTAGTAAATTGGCAATATTATACGAATTTGAATTTTATTCAATTGGGTGAAAAGTGTTCAGGACGGTAGTTGAACTCAAGACCTTTACCTTAAATTACCAGCGCTCTTCTACTGAGCTACCTAGAATCAGAAATAAATGAATTAAAATGGCTTTATTTGAATTAGACTATGTATTTAATAGGCAGTAACTATAGTTTGAATCGAACAAAGCAAAAATGGCGGAGAACCACTGATTTAGATGATAAATGATTAAATAAAAAATATGAACTATGAACTACTAAATGAACTACTAATATGAACTACTAAATGAACTACTAATATGAACTACTAAATGAATTACTAATATGAACTACTAAAAAAATTATTTGAATTTATTTCCTACTCTAAATAAGCAACCCTAAGTAACATTACAGGGTGTTCCGAAATTCGACCAACAAATTAAGAGGGATGATCGAAGACATCAAGAGGATGAAAACTTACTATGAATATTGGGTCGAAAACCACGTTTAGTGGGAGAAAATCACAAAAATAATTATGAAGGGTGTGACGTCGAGTGGAACAAAAAGAACCAATAGTATGTAGAAAAAACATTTATATGACATATTCCTTTTAAAAGCTAAAGGTGTAAATTAACAACATAATATAAATTAAAATAACTTTTATTAGTTGTTTTACATGTTTCGACTCTTTCCGAGACATTTTCAAAAATAAAATGAGAATATTCTGAAGTTGCACAGGCTTTGAAGTTATTATTTTCTAAAAATTACGCACGTTATCTTTTATTTTATTTTATTTTATTTTATTTTATTTTATTTTTTACTTGGTTGTTTATTTTCATATCTGTGACCATGGAGTAACTCGAGCCTCAGTTTCGGTAAATTAAAAGATGCCCGATCGAACTGTGGCTCGAGTTACTCCATGGTCACAGATATGAAAATAAACAACCAAGTAAAATAATAATAATAATAATAATAATAGATAACGTGCGTAATTTTTAGAAAATAATAACTTCAAAGCCCGTGCAACTTTGGAATATTATCATTTTGTTTTTGAAAATGACTCGGAAAGAGTCGAAACATCTAAAACAACTAATAAAAGTTATTTTAACTTATATTATGTTGTTAATTTACACCTTGAGCATTTAAAAGGAATATATCATTACAAGGTGTTATAATTTATTATATTGTCATTTATATGATGTCAAGCATGATTACAATGGCCACGAAGGTCATTGCACAGGTGATAGCGACGGACGAAGGATTGCCGGACGTGTTAAAACATATTCCTATAAAAATGTCTCATCGTCTCCTTTTTGATGTTGAACTGTAATGCATTGTAATCATGCTTTACGTCAAATAAATGTTTTTTCGATTTATTATTGACCCTTTTTGTTCCACTCGACGTCACACCCTTCATAAATATTTTGCGATTTTCCTCACTAAACGGGGTTTGCGACCCCATGTTCTATGGTAAGTTTTCATCTTCTTGATGCCTTCTATCACCTTTCTTAATTTGTCGGTCGAATTTTGGAACACCCTGTTTAAAAATTTGGAGTAAAATAATAAAAAGCCAAGAACTATAAGTACAGCAAAAAAAAATACCCACAGCTGCCAACTTTATGCTTTTTTGTTATCAGAAAAATTTATAGAAATTGTCTTATGTAATCGCAACTTTTGGTAATTAAATAAGGCAAAATTGTACTATTAAATTTAAGTAGCAAGAGAAAAGCGTAATTTTGGCAGCTATGAATTTCTTTTTTCGCTACTCAAATATATCTTAAAGGTATAAATCAATTTATATATATATATATATATATTTTCTATCTGTCTCTTTACAGAATGGCTTATTCTCTGCAATTCCATTTTTGCTTTCATTCCTGACATCGTTGATCGCAACGTGGATTTCGGGTTACTTCGAGAAGAAAAAAGCTGTCTCTATCGATTTCTTACGAAAATTTTGGATACTTATTTGTGAGATATACTTGTTCCTTTTAGAATATTATAGCCCTAAAAATAATATCTTATAGTAATACTAGGGGGCCTACTCCCTGCGAGCTACGCTCGCCAACCCCCGCTCAGAGTTCAAGGCCTCTAAAAACATGACAGCGTGCTTTGTTTTAAAAATATTGGTAAATCTGTAATTGGGTTGCCATGCTTTTAACGTTTTAATGGGGCATTTTTTTTATTATGGCCTCATACACAGCTGTTGCGACAACTGACGACTATTTTCGGGATTGATAAGTAAAATCAATTACACCTTGAAAACCAGCTTATATAAAATGGTTAGGTTTAAATTGTGGCTACCTCTCGGACTTTTATAACAACGATCTGTATTCTATTCTTCCTTTGCGTTTAAAGATGAGAAAAATTCCATCTGCTTGTGAATAACATTAAGAACCACGGTATTGAAAAGTACTATGTTATAGACATTTTCAGTAACAGGTTTTATTTTTCTCTCTATTTTAGTGCACCATCATGCATATTTTCATGTTATTTTAAATATGTAAATTATTTATTTTAATTAATATGTATATACGAATTTTCTAATAATTATTTATCATACGAAATTAATTAAATATTTTGTGCATGCACATGCCTGCATTTATTCGGCATCAATTGATGAGATATTTAAACAAATTTGTTATCCGCGATAATTTTACACCATGTTATGTCACTTGAATATTGTGCATAAGAAAATCGGGTACTTTTCCAGTATAGGATCCTTTGCTTTTAGGTTTGGCGTAATTCGAGCTTCAAAAAGGGATAGATTCGTTAAGATACATAGATTTGTTGCCAAAAGTTATGAAAACAAACCCAATGAACTTTTGGTGCTTTTCTATTATAGGGGTCTTGACGCTTTTTTAAAAAGCTTGGCGCAATTCGGGCATCAGAAAGTGAGATTTGGTGCCAAATGACATAAACAGCCATGGAAACAAATTCGACGATTTTTTTGTTTATATGCGTATTTTAATTATACGTATATTATTATTATTTTTTCTATACAAATTACTTCTGATTATATATAGAATAGGATAAATGACATTTTACGCTAAACAAATTGTATAAATATTGAAAAAATGCTTCTGTATACGAAATGACAAAGTGAATAGGCTTACAGAAAGTATGTTGCCAAATTTCCTTTTCCGCCAATGATCCTATACTGGAAAAGTACCCGATTTTCTTATGGATAATATTCAAGTGACATAACATGGTGTAAAATTATCGCGGATAGCAAATTTGTTTAAATATCTCATCAATTGATGCCGAATAAATGCAGGCATGCATGCACAAAATATTTAATTTATTTTGTATGATAAATAATTATTAGAAAATTAGTATATACATATACCTTTTAATAATAATTTCCTTTCCCCCCTTTCTTTTGCGTTTACATAAATGACGTCATTTGGACGAACTTATTTAAAATATTTTCAGTTTATAGATTAAATTAAATGCTGACAGACGACTGAATCCTGACGATAGAAATGTGATTTTTTTTTTCAAAATTTCCTGAAAAACATAATTTAATCACAATCTTGTGTTCATTATCGATTGAAATAAAATATAAATTCAATTTCAATTTGAAAATGACGAATAAAAAGAAATCAATAATCCCTATATGGATCCTGTTCAATTTTTTTCCCTTTTTTGTCACAAAAAAACTGAGTAATTAGTTGCCATCATTACAGAAATGTCATTAAAATTAGAAAAAAATTAATATCTCGAAAACTAATTCCAATTTCAAAATTCTATTACCAGTTTTGACATCCGCAGATTTTTATGGACAATTGGTATTAATTTCACCATCAAGCGTTTAATATTTTATTAAAAATAGCCCTGAAACATAATCAGTCGTTTCATAAAATCGTTTCATAAATTCGTTTCATAAAATCGTTTCACAAATTCGTTTCATTAGGATTTTATATATATAGGGTAGATATGAAGGGATCGAGGCAAAAGAGTGCTAAGCCACATATTTGAACTTCTGAGATATTTCAATTTGAAAATTTCATCCAATACTCAAATCAAGATATTTAACCTAAAGTTTTTTCTCCTTAGTCTTAGTAACATTTGAGATATTCTGAGTCACAATATGGCATTACTTTAATGATATTACTATTACGTTTTTAGGGTTTCGTTCATCCCACGAAACTCTATTACTCCCCCTCTGTTGCCTGTCCGTCACAGAGCCATTCTCGAAAACTATGTAACTTATAGAGTTGAAACTTTGTGTATATAATTGAATAGCAGCTACGAAGAGCTCAAAATATTAAAATTTGAAAAATTCCTATTATTTTAATAAATAGAGATAAAAAAAACAAAATTCTAACAGCCTTTTCCTATTAAATTGAAACATTTTTCATCATAGCAGATGCTAAAAATTAAAAATACACGATGAAATTCTTTCTACAATAATTAATTTTCTATCAGACGATTTCCACGTGAAAAAGGAAAATGAAATAGAAAGTTTCACCAATTGTAAAAAATATTAATATGAAATAAAAATGATTGACGTCATAGTGGTAATAAAACGAAATTTTCAAAGATTTCTCAATATTTTTTTTTCTTGCTAAATGAAATTTATTTGGATTTATTAAAGAAAGGACAAAGTGTTTTGAAAGGAATATTAAACGAAACCCTTTGAGCGATCTTCGATCACACCTACCCACTTGTTTCTAAATTAGCTATCTTTATTGGGGGCATAAACATCTGGGGCAAAAACGAAACCTGTCACATAGGCTACCACCAAGTGACATTAGAAACAAATTATATGTTGGATATTATAATTTACAATATTAAGCAACAGATTACAGTGTTAGATTTATTTCACCAAAAATGTGACTTGGCACTTTCTTGCCACGACTCCCTCATATACTTTATGCAAGAGGCCATTATCATCGTTGTCCAACTGCCAGTTCGTAGATCACTAGACATATATACACTGAAATGCCAATTTGAGAAATGTTTTAAACAATTTTCAATATAGCTGAAAAGTGTTTATGAATTCGGTTTGTCTGTCTGCCACCTGTCTATCATCTGTCCATGCTTCAACTCTTGTAAATATATTCGGATGGCCATGCAACTCATATATGTTATTAAGGTTTACTATGGTATGCTCGGTATTGAAAATGAAGCGTGTAGCATTTATATTTCGTTTACAGGGACACTCAAAAGAATTCCATTACATTATTGTCTATGGGGGAAAATAGTCTGCGGTGTATTTTAATGTTGTTACACAATTTCAAACACATTGAAGATAATATATATACCGGGTGTCCCACAAATGACTGATGGATTTTAAAATTCAATAACTAGCAAACGGTGACAGATATTAAAAAAATTCTTGCAGGAGGGTTATGTATGATGTCGGGAGTTTTTTTACTCTGATTCTTGATTTTAGTTCGAATTTCAAACAATAGATGGCGCTGACAGCGGTTGGCGCTCATTAGAGGCCGAAACTGACGTCACTCAGCATTGATGCGAAGAAAGGAGATTAAGGCTATGGAGTGGATCTCATTCGCCAGTACAATCTTGCTCTAAGGCCCCGATTCTGAACTCATTTAATATGATTTCAATGGAATGAAATGTTGCCATGGAAACAACAAATTCTTTGATAGTGGAATACAGCGTTCAGATCAGGGCATGAATTTAACAAGCAGTATTCGAGTTGCAGGCGATTTTACATTTATGAAGTTTTATTTTCCGGGATTAAATTATTTTTTATGGCCTGATTTAAAGAATATTTTATGCATCATATTTTAAAACTAGGTGAAGAGATCTTGCTACAATATCTGCTAGTGAGTACTTTTAAAAGCGTGTACACTATTTATTGAAAATGGTTTATTTCACCTAGTAGTTTTAAAATACGATGAACAAAATATTCTTTAAATCAGGCCGTAAAAAGTAATTTAATCCGGGAAAATAAAACTTCATAAATGTAAAATCGCCTGCAACTCGAATACTGCTTGTTAAATTCATGCCCTGATCTGAACGCTGTATTCCACTATCAAAGAATTTGTTGTTTCCATGGCAACATTTCATTCCATTGAAATCATATTAAATGAGTTCAGAATCGGGGCCTAAGAGCAAGATTGTACTGGCGAATGAGATCCACTCCATAGCCTTAATCTCCTTTCTTCGCATCAATGCTGAGTGACGTCAGTTTCGTCCTCTAAGGAGCGCCAACCGCTGTCAGCGCCATCTATTGTTTGAAATTCGAACTAAAATCAAGAATCACAGTAAAAAAACTCCCGACATCATACATAACTCTCCTGCAAGAATTTTTTAAATATCTGTCACCGTTTGCTAGTTATTGAATTTTAAAATCCATCAGTCATTTGTGGGACACCCGGTATATCACTGAGGTTCAGTACAAGAGGCTTACAATAGAATATGGCGTACTTATAGTTCCTTTACAGGGACACTCAAAAGAATTCCGCTACATTACGATCTATGGAGAAAAATCGTTTGGTGTTTATTTTAATAATGTTTCACTATTTCAAACATATTAAAATTGAGGTAGTATATCACTAACGTGCATTACAAAAGGCTTACTATAGAATATAGAATATTTTGTGTATAGCATTCATGAACCATTTACAGGGACACATAAAATAATTCGATTAAAGTACTGCAATGAACAATATAATTGCTGTACGTGCGTTTTCGGTTGCGGTACATGTTTTTTGCATATTACTTGGTGTATATAAATCTTATAGATCATATACAGGATTACACAAAATATCTCAAATACATTTCTGTTTATTGACGAAAATTGCTGCAGCAGAATTTTCAATGGCGCTATGCGTTTCCTAACTGAATTAAATTTTAGCATACTATGTTGTACACATAAAAATCCATAGATTATATACAGGGCTTCACAAAAGAATTTGGATATTTTCTGACTATTGATAGCATTTGAAGAAATTGGGTTTTCAGGTGTGTTTTCTGGTAACTCACGCATGATGCATGATTTTTTGTTCGTGTTGTATGCTAATTCTATACCAATATTTATACAGAGAATTATTATAATTAAAATTCACTTATTCAGAAGTCTCTAGTATACTAAGGCTCCAAACGAAACAGAATATCACCAGTGTCTAGTTAAACTGATTTGCTCTCTGAAAATCGAAAAAATGAAAATCGAAAAAAAAAATTTTGATTTTACAGTATAATACTGGCATCCCAGCTGCCAGTATTATGTCGTAAAATTAACAGAAATAAGCAGTAATACACTGCGCTGTGGTGTATTACTGCTTATTTTACTGTTCATTACTGTTAATTTACGGTATAATACTGGCAGATGGGGTGCCAGTATTATAAAATCATTTTTTTTTTTTTTTTTTTGCAGTGTAGATTTTGCAAGAGTACATATCGATTTTTTGATATCTTTGAAATTTTTGTTTAAATGAAAAACCTGAACTTAAATATATGCGATCTTTATAGATTTATTCTAGTGATGAGCCATTCTGGAAAAATCTAGTATCGATAAACATCGGCATCGTATAAAACAGCATCGATCACAATAAGAATCTATTCACGAATTCTAGTATTGATATTCTAGAATCGATTCTCACACAGATAGCTTAAAAAAAGTTACTCCTAAACTTATCGAACAGTTAGTAGGAAATATGATCGTGAATCATGATAAGACAATCGATCGATATTTCTGGCGTTCATTTCATAGCCATATATAATATACTTCTTCTTTCGATTTTACTATTTTAGCAGCAGACAGGCTGCCAAATTTCATATAAGAGCCTTTTTCTTTCCAGATTAAATTGCTGGTTTTTATTTGTTTAGAACCTAGTTATTTAGGTTACTAGTTTAATAAGTTGTATTCTTCAAGTTTCCCCTCTCTCTCTCCTCTCCCCCCCCCCCCCCCAAATCGTAACTTTCTTAATTATGGTCCGTACAAAAGATAAAATTGGTATTGGAGAATAGAGATATAGTTGAAGATTGCTTTTTATAATTGCAGAACAAAACATGAATTGACTTCCTTTCATTACGGTTTGCGGATCGGAATCTGGTTGAAGTATATCGGGTTGCGGGTCGGGTTAGGGCTGATATATGTCGGTTTGCGGGCCGAAAATTATTTTGTCGAATTCTGGTCGATAATAATTATTTTGTCGAGTTCCGGTCGGATTGCGAGTTTTACTTCAAATGGAATTTTCGGGAGCGGGTTGGGTTAAACCCGACCATTACAGGACACTAATGTCTAAGGAGCGGAGAGGAGACAAACTTGAGAGGTACAACTTAACTAGTGAGAACCCTGAGTAACGTGGCTTTTAAGCAAGGATAAAATGTTTGAACTGTAAAAAAGCCGAAATTTTTATTATTGTTCATAAATAGAGGTCAAAAAGAGTTGCAGAAATAATATCAATGTTTAGTTGGTAACCAAATGACTTGGGAAGAATGTGAATAAAAGTCCCGTTTAAATCGGACTATATTAATGAAAGTTATGATTTTGCCGGTATGGGTGGGGTGAGGGAGAGGAGACAAACTTGAGAGGTACATCTTAACTAACGAGAACCCCGCGTAACGTGGCTCTAAAACAAGGATGAAATGTTTAAACTGTAATAAATCCGAATTTTTTTATTATTGTTCAGAAATAGTGGTCACCAAGAGTGGCATAAATAATATCGCTGTTTAGTTGGTAACCAAATGACTTGGGAAGAATGTGAATAAACGTCCCGTTGAAATAGGACTAAAATTAAAAAAGTTATGATTTAGTGGTAGGGATAGGGGGGAGGGGAGGGAAGGGGGGAGGAGACAAACTTGAGAGATAGAACTTAACTAACAAGAACCCGTGACGTGGCTCTAAAGTAAGGATGGAATGTTTGAACTGTAAAAAAACCCGAAATTTTTTATTATTGTTTATAGATATTGGTCACCAAGAGTGGCAAAAATAATATCAATGTTTAGTTGTTTAACCAAATTGAAAGGATTGGAAGAAAGGTCCCGTTCAAATCGGATCATAATTAAGAAAGTTATGACTTGTGGGAAGGGAATGGTGGAGGGGGAGGGGCAGAGGAGACAAACTTGAGAGATACAACTTAACTTACGAGAACCCTGCGTAACGTAGCTCTAAAGCAAGGATAAAATGTTTGAACTGTAAAAAATCCCTAAATTTGACATCACCTCTGTTTCTAAAATAAGATCGATCTAGCGAGCTGCTAACGGGGATAGATCGATCATATTGATCCACAATGGCAATCTGAAAGAAAAAGTAAAATGAACAGTACTCCCATTACATATATTGAGGTATTGATTTAGCCGCAGTGACGATTTGAACAAAAATAAAAACTAGTCGGATGTGCCAATCACAAAACTTTCTTCTATCTCAGTCATGTTAATACTTCAAAATTCGCTATCACATCGCCAATAGAATCAATATTTTTCGTCATTCTGTTATACGTCAGCTGCTTGCGAATCGTCGGGTTACCGGGATGCGATCAACTGATGTATACTAAACTACGAAAAGTCCTTCTGGTCTGTACCGACAGGAACAGAGAGCCTCCCTATTCCTTGGTTTTACGATTTTAGCTAATTTTACTGGAAAACTCGAAGCTAAAATACGTGGATACCAATTAAAGAAGATTCATTCCCAGTTCTCGTCAACGTTGAATTTGAATGAGAGTACCGCCAAATTAGTGCTCTACAGCCAAGTTGGCTTCCTTTATGGCAACCAATTTTTGTCGCCAAATTTGATGATATTTCGCCAACTGTCGCCAAGCTTGGCGAGACTTTGGCGTTGGCGAATATAAATATATAGTGTTAAGCATATAAGAATAGGAACAATGGTTACAACAATGAAAGAGAATTTGCCGAAACCATGTTAATTAAAACTCATAAATTAAACCAGTTTATGGATGAATTATTCTGTCTTGTTTGAAAATGTCAGCTATCCTAAAATTTCACACCACTATATCTCAACCATTTTTTAAGATAGAGGCAAAACAAAAAATGCTCCGGATTCTTCGGATCAAGGCCAAACATTTAACGAAAAAAACTTTTAAGATTTCTAATTTTTTGTACATCTTTTTGGATTTGAAATCTTTAAATTACTATCACAGCGCCCTCTTCCGGCGGAATATCATCAAATTCAAGTAGGACCTGCTGACCATAGCCAAAAACATAGCATTTTTTTTAATTATCTGCATAACATCATACACTTTTCGATGATACAATAGTGAAAATCGAACAAAAATCGCAATCGCAGCACCACCTTTCGTCGAAATATCCCCGAATTCAACTTGGACCGGCAGTCTATAATCAAACACATATAAAAAGAAATTGTTTCAATTATCTGCATAACTTCATACACTTTTCGATGATACAATAGTGAAAATAGAACAAAAATCGTGATAGCAGCGCCCCCTTTCGTCGAAATATCCCCAAATTCAAGTAGGACATGCTTGCCATAGCCAAAAACAGAGAAAAAAAAATGTGGTTCAATTTGAAGCATAACTTCATACACTTTTCGATGATACAATGAGGACGGACAGACAGACATTTTGTAAAAACATGTTTTTCGGAATCTCTGATCCCTAAAACGTGTAAATCTGTCGAAAAAAAAATTCGATTACAATATTTTCTTCTATTATAGATAGAAGAAAGTAATAAGTGATTCTACCCGAATCGATGCTGAATCGATGTTGTCTTAATCGACCGCAATGCTGATCTGAAGTTTATTCCATATATATGAATTTTTTTTCTGATCTAATACTGAGGTTTGTAAAACAAGTACCCTTCGTATAAGATTAAAAAATATATATAATTTAAAAAATAATAATTGTAAGGACAATTACATTAACAGGATCGTATTACGTACTTTATTTAGTACACTTTTACAATTTACATTGCTTACTTGTATCCCACAGATAAAAAATCAAAGAACGTTTAAACATTTTTGGGACACCATGTATATTATACTGAAAATGACAATCGTTAACCCAGGAATTTTCATAATTTCTTTTGCATAATTTGTGTCTATACATCTATACTCATATTTATCTATGTGACTGTTACGAAATAGAAGTTAAATATATGTATTTTTTTCAGCTAGCATATTATATTCATTATGTTTACTGGGTATGTACATAGCTGGATGTAGCAGACACATCAGTGCCATATTTTCTATTTTATCATTGGGTCTATCTGGTCTGGGAACACCCGGATCTGTGGTAGTTTTACAAGACATGTCGCCTACATTTTCTGGTAAGATTTTACAATATATTCAAACCCATTTTTATTATTTATTAATATGTTTCGCTTGTAATTAAATTTATTTGTTGTCTGCGTGCACAAAATTTTTAAAATTTCATTACCAAACCAATTTTAGATAGAAAGGAAAAGAAAAATACAATATATTAAACTTGTACTATTCATTTACAGTTAATCAAAACCATCAACTATGAAATAGTAATAGCATTTGAATAACATATCGAATTATTTTAAATATATAAATGTATAAAAATGTCATACAACAACGTAATGATGTTGGTGTAACGGAAATCTAAATCGTTTTTCAACGGTCATTACAAGTACTACAATGGTGATTTTGGCAATCATATCAATTCCTATTTTGTATGTGACGTCAATCAAGGTATAATGTTGTACAACGAACTTATTGGTCAATCGTTTGGAGCAGATACTATCTGGTTTCAATGGTGATTTTGGCAATCATATTAATTCCTATAGATAATGTGCTTCTGACCTCAATCAAGGTATAATGTTGTCTGCCTACAACGAACTTATTGGTCAATCGTTTGGAGCAGATGCCATCTAGTTTCAATGGTGATTTTGCCAATCATATTAACTTCTATAGATAATGTGCATGTGACGTCAATCGAGGTATAATGTTGTCGGCCTACAACGAACTTATGGTCAATCGCTTGGAGCAGATGCCATCTGGTTTCAATGGTGATTTTGCCAAACATATTAACTTCTATAGATAATGTGCATGTGACGTCAATCGAGGTATAATGTTGTCTGCCTACAACGAACTTATTGGTCAATCGTTTGGAGCAGATGCCATCTGGTTTCAATGGTGATTTTGCCAATCATATTAACTTCTATAGATAATGTGCATGTGACGTCAATCGAGGTATAATGTTGTCTGCCTACAACGAACTTATAGATCAATCGTTTGGAGCAGATGCTCAATAACAATATGAAGAATGCGCAGTAGGTAGATAGTGAGACTGTACAAACGAGCATTATTATCTAATATATCGTTCATATTCTTGTTATTATGCCGTTCTTGTTAATATTATTGTCTATATAAATGCTACTCTCTTTCTTATTTTGTTGTAAAAATTCTGTTTTAGTTGACTATGTTAATATTTTGTTAACATTTCATAATTTGTGAACTTTTATAAATATTTTCAAAATTTTATAAATAATAACAAGTTGGAAATTGTACGTCAAACGTGACAAATGAGGTGCGTTCATAGTATAACTAGTTTTATAAATATTCAGATCTTGGTGCAATAGCTGTTGCACTCTTAAGCAAAAATGCATGAATACAAAATGCATTTTATGTACAGATTTTCATATTACAGCTATTACTTTTATTTTATGAAATTAAGTTTCTATACTTTTTTACAAACAATTAATTACAATTCTGCTACAGTAAAATTATACTATGCGCAAATATCCAATACAAGACAATGTAAAAAAATCATCGTTATTATTTCCCTGAAAAAATTAATTATATCGTTTGTTATTATGATATGATTAATTTCCGTAATAAAATAAGTATATTTTAAGTTGTTGACATTTACGGAAAATTCCAATGGGAAACTTAATTAGCGTTGAAAATTTCAGAACTTTAAATCCATATTTAGAGACTTTTTCCATTTAATATCTATGTCCCCAGAAACATCTATCCAAAAAATTGTCAGTAGGTTATGTGATTGCTATAATTAAGCAATTTTAGTATACAAATTCGGTTTTTTAATTCAGTAATACGGAAATAATATTTCTCCATCTTAAATAGGACGTAATCAATTTGGTAACCTAAAATCATTACCTATCATGGGATATGATAGAATTAATGACGTGTGATAGGATTTAATATAATGAAGACAATTTTTATTAATATCTTTTTAAGTTATGGTTCGATTTTCATAAAATTTGAAATGAGTCGGCAAAAATCTGCAACGATTAAATATATTACATCTCAAACCATTAGGTTGGGTAGTTTTTGCGCGGTTATATGCGGACAGATGGACGGACCAGACGACAACTATAGGTGCTACGTATTTATATAATTACGAACGCACCTAAAAAGGGGATCTTCCCGCCGGACATAATATAAGGGTTTCGCCTGCTAGATTTGGTGTTTTCGTTCTCGTTATCTCTCAGTCTGCCTGAGTCAATCCTTCCAATCGATTGGGATACATTTCCATCGGACCTATTTTACTTTAATGTGCACACAAATTCGTTGTGATGGCAGTGCAATATTCTTATATTGTCATGGCCGAACATCAACAGAGGGAGGTTCCAGGGGCAAAAACATTCTTTTACATTTTTGACTGAAACCACACATCAAACGGAGTTTTTTCACATTTTTTTTCCCCATGATCCCATTACATCTGTCTTTTTGCCAAATTCTGTTCGTTTTCTTCATTTTTAACCCTCTATTCCACATTTCCCGACTATCTCATAATAACCTTCAAAAAAGTTTTTTCATTATTATTATTTGTTTGGATGTGATGAAATTTCGTAAAATGATTTTTGTGTACAAATGACTAGTCACAGATAGTTGAAGTTTGTGACTGTTATTCGGTTTTCGGGTTTTAAACAATACCGAGCTGTGATATTGCCTCAAACATAAATGTTATTCCATAATATCCGAAGTTCTCCTACAATTGAGGCTTTTGATATTATGTTTATTAATGCTTCTTTACGTATAATGAGGAGTTTGATTCATCAGATTTTTATTTTTAGAATTTATTGAACATGCAATGAAATATTTATTTATATATTTATTTATTTGATTAAACCAGGAACTCTTCACTCCATTACTTCCACCGCCGGATTCATAGCTAGTGTTATATTACCATTAATTGTCGGCCATTTAACAGACGAAATGGTAAGTAATTTTCGTTTTGTATTGTTTTATAAACAAAATAAAAGTAAAAATGTTTTTAAAAACGCGCTTTTATTAGTGTTATATTTAAAACGAGATAATATTTTTTAATCAAAATTTTTTTAATCTTCAGGTCGTCTGAAATAGAGCCTATAACACTATCAGGACGGGCGTTATTTAACGACAGTTTAATTTTTTAGTAATTCCATATAGTTTTGTCTCCTTTCATAATCCAAGAATTATACGATTATACAAGCTACAAATTATGACTAAAATGTTTTGGTACTAAAAAATAAAAATAAAAACCATACGCACACTGTATGGAATGTGCACGTGACATCCGTCCTGCAGATGGTTCTTACCTATTAACTCTGCCAGGAGAAAAACATTTGAATTAAAAGAAAATAAAAAACTAGTTGGATGTGCCAATCCGAAAACTTTATTCTATCTCAAGCATGTTAATATTTCAAAGAGCGTAATTTTTTTAATGCTGCCTTTTAGAATCCGAAAATGCAGCATAGCAGCGCCACCTGTTATATGATTTACAGGAAAACCTAATCAGCACCAACTTATGTCAAGGTCTAACAGAATATGAAGTTTGATGGAATTCCGTGCATTAATTTTTGAGATATGACTATCGCTAAAATCGTATAAATCCTAAAAAATGCAGCATAGAAGCGCTACCTGATAGGCTATTTACACCAAAACCTAATCAGCAGCAACATATGTCAACGTCTAACTGAATCTGAAGTTTGATGAAAAACCATGCATTTAGTTCTTGAGATAGAGCTATAGCAGAAATCGTAAAAAATGCAGTATAGTAGCGCCACCTGTTGGGCGATTTACACTAAAAACGAATCAGCATAAATTTATATCAAGGTATAACAGAATCTAAAGTTTTATGAAATTTCGTGCATTATTTCTCGAGCTAGAGCGCCCACAAAATTTTTGTCACCTAAATTCGAACCTTTTCACCCTTTTGTCACCTTTTTCGAATGCTATCAATTCCCAAGTAAACGTTTTCATGCTAAAAAAAATGTTTAACAGACAAACATGCAAAATTAACAGCGTTAACAATAACATTAAAATTAAGATTATTTCTTTACTCTTTCATGTATAAATTAACTTATGCGGCTGAAAACGTGTACTTGAGAATGGATGACATTCGAAAAACAAGGTATTCCAGCCTGAGGACACGAACTAATACACTATAAAAACCCTTCGGAAACGTTTCTGAAAAATACGGGCAACGAAAAATAATTCGTTTTTATAAATTATTCTTTAAATTTTGGAAATGTATTGGTTTCTGGGGATTCAAAATAAAATGTAACATGCTATTCGGAATTTCGGATAACTCAGAAGATTATATTATATTTTCGTTCGTAGTTATAGTTTATTTTCGTAAAATAAGAAACATAGGGCCTTTTTTACAGTGTACACTAAAAAAACTTTAGTTAAAACAACAAAAATGTGGATGTGCCAACCAAATTGTTTTGGTACTATATTTTGTCCAAATGTTTGGTTGGAGGGACCAAATTATTTTGTTAGTTTTATATAGTTGAATATATAATCACAGACAGACAGACTCACAGACAGAGATTTTCTAAAAACCGTCAAATCCGTTCAGGACCTCGTAAAATGTATAAATCCGTCGAAATTTTTCATAAAGTAAAAACATTTTTGATACATTTTATATAGCTTGTGAATATCAGCATAAGCTGAGACCGAAAATACCTTTGTTACATTGTATAATATTTTGAAAGATAAACACACCGTAAAAAAAAAAAAAAAAAAAAAAAAAAAAAAATGTTTTTTAATGTAGGAAAATATAGCACAACCACGAATTAAAATATATAATAACCTCCTCCAAGTTATGTACAATATCGGAAAGCGTTCTGTATCTTTAGAAACCTGAGAAACCAATACATTTTCGAGATTGAAAGAAGCATTTATAAAAACAAAGTTTTTTTTGCTGCCGCTGAATTTCGGTAACGTTTCCGAAAAATTTAGAGTGTATTAATGAGATTTCTCAAAACGGAATATCGGTTTTTAGGAAGCTATCTGTTCTCAAATAAACATTTTCATGTTCAACAAATTTAGAGTGTATTAATGAGATTTCTCAAAACGGAATATCGGTTTTTAGGATGGTATCTGTTCTCAAATAAACATTTTCATGTTCAACAAATTTAGAGTGTATTAATGAGATTTCTCAAAACGGAATATCGGTTTTTAGGATGCTATCTGTTCTCAAATAAACATTTTCATGTTCAACAAACATGTTTTACATACAAAATCTAATAAAGCGAGAAGCAAAAGTCTTAATTTTTCAGTGCAAATTCGACCTTACTGCGCATTCCTCAACTTTTTTTGAAGAGCGAATAAAGCAGGAAATAGTGTTAGATGTGTTTTTTTTTATTATTATATTATTTCTCTTAATTTAATATTAATTGTTACTAATTACCTTTCTTTAAATTTACTCACAATTAGAAGTAGCCTTCACCTGTATGAATATGTAAGTATACTTAATATCCTCTAATAGTAGATTGAGATTACAATCTATTGTATCCTTTTGTGATAATCAACCGAGAATCCACAAGTAACATTAAGATGACAGGTGCAGTCAAGAGTTTAAAATTTTGAATAAACCACCTGAAATTAAGGTGGATAAGATAATTAGTGGTGGTTAAAGACAGCACCTGATCACGAGGTGAGCAAATCACAAAAGCACACTATTTCATGGCAAGCATGAAACATCCAAAATTTTACATAAGTGCTACTGAAATCCTAAACGTGAATCTTTAAAGAATCTTGCGTTGTGTAAATCCTAGTATAATATTTAGTCATGTTTATCTCAATACCTGACAGATTACTTAAATACTTGGAACCGACATGTTTACTGTTATTTTAGAACATACATAAATTTCTCACTTTGAGTAAATAATATTAAATAGAGAAGCCATGAAAGTGTGTAGTAAACTGACTAAAGACTCCACTCAGAGTGTATATCATGACTTAAAATAATTAGCTTCAAATTTGGTCTCAACTCTCAAAATAGGGGGAACTACCCCTCCTTAAAAATCTTGTGAACTAACAGAACGCTTCAATTACATAAATTAGTCTAGAGACAAAAATCAAGCACTTATATGAACAAAGTGACAAAATTTATTCAAGAAAAGAGAAAGTATATTTTTTAGTCTCATCAATTCTTATAAGATCAACTACACAATTTAGAGGGTAAACCACAATGATTATTACTTGAAAACAAAATCGTCGATCATAGAATTAGATCATAAACACAAGAAGCCATGAGCTTATACCAGAGCACCATCACTAATGTGCTCATATTTTCTAGACAAGTATATTTTGAATGGAGATAAGAGCCATAATATTCAAATAAAACCTACGTAAACACACAATTACATAAATAACATTATCACATTAATGAACAAGATGTTTTCTTAACATCATTTAATACAACAATTAATATATATAATTTTTTTTTATGTTAGCACTCACCAGCCAGTCTTGATAGGTGTTCGCCGTTTATCGGCTGGGCACAGCGTTCATTTTATCAGTCTATTACCGAGGCATCTAGCCGCCTGTCTCCGTCAAATTTTAGTGTAGCGCACTCCACGCCAGTATTTACCAGGATTCTCTCCGCTGAGGACCAGGTCAAGGGACCCCTTCCTGAAGTCTCTTCCGTTGCCTTTCCGTCAGTCATCGAAGTTATCCCGCATCGGAACGCTCACATCTCCCCCGACATGCCGCGTATAACTCGGACGAAGACCACCTCGGAGAACACCGAATGCATGAAGTCTGTTGCCGCTTGGGTTGAATATTCTGCGGCACGTTACGCTAAATACCACAGTCGCCGTAATTTGCGAGACTTTTCAAGGGACGAGGGCCCACCGCATTCATCTACCGGTGCTCATGCATAACTCCTGCCGCCAGAAACTTTCGTTTTACCGTTCCAACCGTATTTCTTCAAAAACTTTAGATCCCACCTTCATTATTCTCGCTATATGTCATATTGACTCTTCCATCATCATCTCAACTCCTCGATCTGACATCTACCCCAGCCCCGCTAAATCTCTTCCATCTGCCTAGCCAATGAGCACTCCGTGTTTTCCACCCTTTTTCGCATATACTTAACTGGCGTGCCCTATTGGTCAAGGGTGCACACAGGGTTAAAGTTGAGTTTTTTTTTTTTTTTAGGTCCACCCTGAAGAAACCACGTGATACAACAACCCTGTAGGTCCGCATTTCGTAGAAAAACCTGGTCAATTTATGTGACAGTCCATGAAGCAATAATTGTGCATAGGATGCACTTTAAATACACACGAACAACAACAAGCCTTATTTTTATGAGTTTTAGAGAAACAGGCGATTGTTACTTGAAACTTTTTTGCAATAAAATCTCCCACTCCTGTTGTAAAAGAAAAATATCTACTGTGTGGTCCTTTAAGAGCCACACTCTCTCCCGTGAGAACATCTTGTTTACAAGTAAAATTTTACGAGGAGGGGATGAAATCATTGACCACCACCCGTAACGTCTAAAACTAATACCATTTTGAGAGAAGGAAAAATTTTGCTCCCTATACAAATTGTGGGCTAAACTTTACACAATGTTTTATTTATTTACATTTTTAAATTTTATTTATTTATTTATTACATTTTATTTATTTATTTATATAATTTTTACAAAACGGGGGGAGGGGGGAGGGAGGGTTAGAAGAAAACTGAAAAAGCACATTTAAAACTATAAAACAGTTAAAACTCAACTGTCATAACATATTATTCCCCATGCCGGGCTAAAAAAATATTTTTTTTTTTTTTTAAACCACAACACGAAATATCTTTTTTTTTTCTACACACTGCAAAACCTCCAAAGCTATAAATCCGAAAACCAAATGGTGAGGGCCACCCTTACCATGAAAAAGTTCACCCCAGATATAACTAGACAGTAAGCAGAAGTGACACACAAGGAAAATAATATGGCTAAATCTGCCAGCCGTATCCTCCCTGCAGAGCAAAGTTGCAAAATTATCAGACACCGACACGTTTACAAAACTGAGCTCCAGAGTGAAGACAAGACCAATCTCACAGTAGCATACCGGTAGTGCAACCACAAGACCTGCATCAATATTCAACTACCTCCTGCACATCACTCTAACCGTCACCTAGTCAATCTTTGCACTGAAACACTCTCAATTACTAAAATGCAAGACAATTATCAAACCACTGGGTATGTCATCCGTCCTAACATCCATGAATGCCCAACTCCATAGCACAGAAGCCAAACTCCATCAAACACTACAACTTACCTGTCAAAACACCTAGAAAACTGTGGTGAGTGCTACCAAAAGATAGGATAGAAGAAAAATTTATGTATTTAGAGAAACATCAATTTGGACTGATCTACCGAAACACATAACATATCAACAGAAAATACTCAAATGCTCTCAATGAATATATAAAGAGTGAAAATTTTATGAAACATAGGCATATAATTTTTGAATAAGATAAGAAAATGAAACATTTCTTAAACCTTTTAGGAATGCCGTACAAGGCATCACTCAATTTTAAAACAAAACAAATACACATTAAATACATAATACAGTTAACACATATCAACCTGCTTCTGAAACAATGAATTGTTTACTCGGAAAATCAATAAAAATACCTTTCATATATTTAGCATCACAGACTTTGTCTGTCACAGTTAAAACACAAATATTCACTCAGATAATCAATGCAGTATTGAATGTTCTAACACTGTATGAATATACTACCTACATATATCAACACATACTACATATATATTAACATTTTACAGATGCAATATAAATAGATGACAAGCAATATCTGAAATTTACCTGTGTAATAAGTTCCAAAGTCTATTGTAAATGAACAGGGTAAAACAAAATTGAGATTATTCTACATAATACTCCATTTGGTATAGAGCAGTACAAAAGTCAACAGAGCTGTGGCCGCTACAAGACATATAACTAAAAATTTTATCTACTTACTATTTTTATATATAATTATTTTTCACATTTTTCCTTTTTTTTTTTTTTTTTTTTTTTTTTAGCTATCCAGAGGCCACACATCACCTACCCAACTATTCAAAGGCATAACAACCCTGCCCCTAAACATTATTTACTGCCAGTCATTAAGCTGTGAAGACTTCCATTAACCACATCCTCCGAAATTTACCATACAAAATATTGCCTGACGATACAAGAGCATTCAATATAACATAATTTTGAAAATATATTTACAATTTATGTACATATACACGGAAATTTTGAAAACAGAACACTAACATACTCACACAAAACGTAATTAATTTCAAGAACATACCTTATATACTAGTAATAGACGTATCCCAACGTAAAACGTAATGATAAACATTACTAAATCCATTGTTTGGCACGCGCATAACAGACACAAACTATCACTTCAAATATCTAAAAGCATAAAACCCGTTTTATCACCCTTCCCGTATTTAAAACATTCCCAAAGATACCGAAATAAGGAGAATACTCATTGACAACAAATTAAAACTACCGAAATCATCTCCAATTATATCGCGAACAGTAATTTCTTCAAGAAGCACGCGAGAATCTCGCTGCGTTTCGATTATTACTCGGAATAATATACCTCCGCGAACGCTTAATCGGCAATACGTTATCCCCTTCTCTTGTCTGCACTTGTACACTTGCAGAATTCCCACTCGTATCGAACGCTTCTCTTTCACCCAAAACGACTGATTGAGCTGAATCGAATTTCCCGACAGAATCGATCGGCGCGGGAGAGCTGTCAGCGGTAGTCGCGTCTTGTTTACAAGTTGCAGGAGGAAATTCCATCCGCGATTTCTGCTTCGTGAGACGATCAACGTGGACAATTTGAGTTTTTGTCAGTTTGGATTCGAGGGCTATCTTAAAATTTACCTCACCGATTTTCTCTAACACGAGATAGGGACCCACATTCGGTTTTACTAGTTTCTTACTTCTTCCTGGTTTTACAACAGGTGAAAATAACCATACTGAATCACCCACTGAAATGCATTTGTTGACCGCCGTTTTGTTTCTTAACTTTTCTTGTTTTTCTGAAACCTCTACCAACCTATTGTACACACTTGAATAGATTTTCTGCACTGCAGGAATCAATAACTCACAAAAAGATGGGGCGTCTACATATTTACTCTCAAGTCGTGACTCAAAAATTGAGTATGGGAGCACTAAATTCCTACCATAGACTACAGCCGCCGGTGTTAATTTTGTTGAATCGTGAACCGAGGTACGCAAGGCAAGGAGTGCAAATTTTAACTTTATATCCCAATCAAGTTGATTTTCATCAACCAAGTGCGAAAGGGCGTTAATTAACGTGCGATGTGCTCTCTCTAATTTCCCATTCGATTCGGGGTGATATGGCGAGGTTCGATTATGCTTTACGCCAAAACGAGCATACACAGATTCCATAGCATCTGACAAGAAATTTTTCCCACGATCAGTGATTATTTTTTTACTACACCCATGTCGTGATATGAAATCTGCCAAAGTATCTGCAACTGTCTCTGATACAATGGATTGAACAGGGTATGCTTCAATCCATTTGCTAAATGCATCTATATAGGTGATGATGAATCGGTTGCCTGACATGGTTGGCGTCATGGGACCCACACAGTCACAGTGAACCACTGAAAATGGACTAGAAGGGGTAGGCAGCCTTTGCAAAGGTGCTAAGTGCTTTGACTTGTGAGCCCTTCTCTGCTGGCAGCTGATGCAAGATTCTACTAAATTTTTTACATGAGCCGTCATCCCTGGCCAGTAAAAATGCTCCCTAATTCTCTCTATAGTTTTGTAGTAACCCTGATGACATCCTGCCAGAGAATCATGAGTCATCTTGAAAATTTCTGGAACCACCTCCAAAGGTACAACAACTTTTCTCCCACTGTTTATCACCATGGAGTCCCTCGTATCCTTACACACTAAGAGGTCTCCCTCCAAATAAAATTTTAGATAATTTGGAGAAATATTCATACCCTTTTCCAGCCTTTCTACAATTTCCGCACATTTTCTGTCAGTTTTCTGTGCTGTACCAATAATTTTGATTAAATCATTATAAGGTTCACAAATATATACAAGATTATTATTACTATTTACATTTTGCACACAATTAACACTATTTACACTATACACATATCTCGACAAGAAATCTGCCACACTATTGAATTTTCTTTTGATATATTGAACTTTGAAACTAAAATCAGATAGTGTGCAGATCCACCTAGCAATTCTGGATGTAGGATCCCTAATTTTCAACACAAAAGTGAGAGGGGCATGATCGGTATAAATTGTAAAATGGGTATTAGCTAAATAGCACTTAAAGTGAGCTGTAGCCCAAACCAATGCCAAAAGTTCCCTCTCTGTTGTTGAATATCTAGTTTCTGCATCTTTGAGTTTCTTACTCGCAAAAGCAACCGGATGGAGTAAGTTATCTGTACCTAGTTGCATAAGTACTGCCCCAAGCGCTTCGCCACTGGCGTCCGTGTATAACTGGAATTCTTTTGAGAAATCAGGCAAGATAACACACGGTTTGGAACTCAAAGCTTCTTTTAAATCCTCAAACTCAGCTTGGGCCTCAGGCGTCCATCTGAAGATGCCATTTTCTTTCGTTAAATTGGTTAAATTAACTGCTCTCTTACTAAAATCAGGTATAAATCTTTTATTATACGTTAATGTGCCCAAAAAACTTCTAACTGCCTTACGGTTGTGAGGAATATTGAAATTTTTTATAACCTCGATATTCTTGTTTATGGGGGCAACTTTATTACGACAAATTTCATATCCTAAATATTGTATCTTATCTGTGAGAATTTTACACTTACTAGGCTTAAGTCTTAAGTTATGTTCACGTAGTCTGTCGAAGACTGTTTGTAATTTTGCAAGATGTGACTCTATGTCATTTGAGGAAATAATAATGTCATCGACATATACTAGAATTCCCAAGTTTGCTAAATCCCCAAAAATGAAATTCATCAGTCTTTGAAATGCACTGCTGGAAGTGACTAAACCAAAAGCATTTCTATTGAACTGATATAAACCGCGATGAGTAATGATAGCAGTTTTATGGCGATCCTCAGGTCGAATTATCTGCTGGAAAAATCCACTGGTCAAATCCAATGTTGAAAAAAAAACTGAGCCTGCCAAAGAGTCAATTGAATCCGTGATATTTGGAAGAGGGTAATTATCTTTAATTAAGTTCTTGTTTAATTTTCTATAATCAACAGCTAACCGATACTGACCATCCGCTTTTCGTACCAGTATGACCGGCGATGAAAATTCTGACATAGATGGTGAAATGATGTTCGCCTCAAGTAATGCATCTAACTGATTGTTTAATTCCTCTCTCAAATTTATCGGTACTCGATATGCCTTTGATTTGACTGGTGTATCATCTTTAAGGTTTATTACATGCGGAATAGTATTACACCCCGGCAAGTCACGCACTGAAGCCGCAAAAACATCTTTATTTTTCTCTAAAAATTCCCTAACTATTTTCTTACTATTCTCATCCAAGTGATCTAAATTAATATCCGCATCCCAAGTCAAATCTGCATGATCAAAACTCACATCAGAGCTATCATTCACTACATTGCCACAAAAGTTGAATTTTTGAACTTCTTTTTCACAAAAATTTAATTTCGCCATAGTCATATTTTTATTTAATGCTAATTCCTCCTCACTAAAATTAATCACAGACACAAACATACCATGTTCCGCAGAACAAATAGTTCTCGAAACTAACATTTTGTCCATCAGTTTGTATCTGCAGGGTTCTAACACAAAATCACAATTAAAATTAGTTAAATTCTTTCTGCATTTAAGTTCAATTAGTTGTTTAGAAAATGGGGGAATGTTTACTTTGTTTTTTGTATATGCATAAATATCAGTATTTGTATTACCCTGTGAAGTGTCATTATTTTTATGTATTAAATTTTGGTCATAGGTCTCTTCCTGTATATTTTGTAATTGATTAGGGGGAATAGGCTGAGGGGATTCAGTATTTTGTTTGTTTATGTCATCAACGTTAAGTACTAAGTTATGATTAGAGGTCTCCTCCTGTATATCTGGTATTTGGGTAGTCAGAACCGGCTGAGGGGAATCAACAATTTGTTTGTTTACATCTGGGCTGATCTGATTTCTCAATTTTATAGTATTATCCGCACAAAAAATCACTGCATTGTTTTTATTCAAAAATGGCATACCTAAAATTCCATTAAAATTTTCATAAATTGCCCAGGAATAATATAAAAGGTATCTGAAAATTCTTCATTTAGGATTTTAAAGTTAATTTTTACTGATTTATGTAAAGTAGTGGTGTCTCCACTAGCAGTCAGTATTGGAATTTTAACATTGGTAATATCAGTACCTGTTAAACTCTCTAGCATGTTATCAGAAATTAAATTGATGGATGAACCCATGTCCGCTAACAATTTTAAAGATGTCCCATTTAAAGTCGCTGAGATAAAAGGTAACTCGGCATTACACCCTGGGAACATGGAAAACACAAAATTCTGAAAGTCTTCCGGCCTAGTTTGAGTCGATTCTGTCAAATAACGCTCAGGCCCTATACATTTAAAGTACTATCTCTCGTTTCATTTGCATTATTGTAGTTATTCGCATCCCCTGGCTGTGGTCTGCTATCCTCTTGATTGTTCCTCATATTTCTGTTGTCATTCCGATAACCCCTATTTCCCTTAAAACTGCCTCGACCATTACCCCGAAAGCTGCTATTCTCTCTTCTAAAATCATTCGATCCTCCCCTGTAGTTCTGAGAACCACCTCTACCATTCGCATAACCCCTGTTATCCCTCCAGTTGCCTCTTTGATTTGTACGACTAAAACAATCCCTGGCATAGTGACCTGGCCGATTGCACCGAAAGCAGAGATTTTCTTTCTTATTCATTGTTTCTGCGGTTTTCATTGTTAAAAGGCTTTCTACCTGCTTAGCTAACATATTTACTTGTTCCTTAAGCTGTTCAATATCATTTTGTCCTCTCTCATCCCTATGTGAAGCCGCACAGACCACATGAGTGGTTGCCTGCTCATAAGCAGATGTCGATGGTAAAGTTAAAAGCGCATTTGAAACTGGTTCCACCCTAACTGCTTCCCACGATTTTTCTTCCAGTAACGCGAATTTTAAAATTTCGTCCGGATCTTTTGGATCTTTCGCTATTACTCCTTTCTTTATTTCCGGTGTTAAATTGTTTAAGAGCATTGACTTCAACATTTCCGTCCTTGTCTTATTGATCAAGGCTTCATCACCCCCGTCAACAACTAACGCAGATATAGATAATTGCTTCGCCCTATCAAAGAATTCTTGTACCGACATTCCCTGATTTTGCTTAAAGTAAATGAATTTTTGTAGTGCCACTGCTGGCGAGTCCTTTCTGCAATATCTGTGCTGTAAAATATCTGTAAGATCTTTAAATGTTTTTGCCTCCTTTTCGTAGGTTCTCAATAATTGAGCAGCAGGACCGATTACTCTAGTAAACAAAACAAAGACCTTTTCTTTCTCCTCCCACTCATATAGACCCGATAATCTGTGGAAGGAAGTTTTGAAATCTCCATAAGAAATAGAGCCAACTTCCCCACTGAATGTCGGAATTAGACCTATGTGGTCTACTAACGCCGTTTTTCTTTGAAGGCCCGCCATTGCCTTTTCTGCCTCTGTTAAAGCCATGATTTCGAAAGTTTGATTATGAAAATAGCACTAAAATCCCAATCAATTATAAGTTAGAGTCACTGACTGGACTGCCTGTCTCCTGTATTGATTGTGTAATAATTCTCCCTAGTAATATAAAGTTTTAATACAATAAATAATAAAACATTGAAAGGGGAACCTGAAGAGTCTGCTAACTAAATGCTTCCTAAAAGACCTCAGAACTAAAATTCACATTATATGGGGTAGATAAAAATAGCCACCACAACACCGTTGACCCTTACAATATAATATTTTCACTAAAATAAATCATGTATTTTACACAAAACATACAGAAGTCACAAACGCATATGTCTGTGTATATATGTCTGCATAACTACTGTGTACTACGTACATCTCCCAAAAAAATCCTAATACCAAAAATTATCTTATCTTTTTATTTATTTATTTTTTTTTTTTGTAAAGATTAACGAAAGCATATGACAATTTTAACCAAAAACAAATGAAAATTATCACAATCCAATTTATCGTGTTTAAAACCTTAGCCACATCAGACATATAATGCACAAACACATATTTTAAATACATATACAGATATATCTAAACTTCTATAATTTGAATAGAGACTTTATTTGTTTAATTTAATTTAATTAATTTATTTATTTTTAAATCAATTGTTTCAAAAGTGCAGCATTTTAATTTTTATAGCAATAACACAGATCTCTTTTCGTCACGGCACCATCTGTTAGATGTGTTTTTTTTTTTAATTATATTATTTCTCTTAATTTAATTTTAATTGTTACTAATTACCTTTCTTTAAATTTACTCACAATTAGCAGTAGCCTTCACCTGTATAAATATGTAAGTATACTTAATATCCTCTAATAGTAGATTGAGATTACAATCTATTGTGTCCTTTTGTGATAATCAACCGAGAATCCACAAGTAACATTAAGATGACAGGTGCAGTCAAGAGTTTAAAATTTTGAATAAACCACCTGAAATTAAGGTGGATAAGATAATTAGTGGTGGTTAAAGACAGCACCTGATCACGAGGTGAGCAAATCACAAAAGCACACTATTTCATGGCAAACTGACTAAAGACTCCACTCAGAGTGTATATCATGACTTAAAATAATTAGCTTCAAATTTGGTCTCAACTCTCAAAATAGGGGGAACTACCCCTCCTTAAAAATCTTGTGAACTAACAGAACGCTTCAATTACATAAATTAGTCTAGAGACAAAAATCAAGCACTTATATGAACAAAGTGACAAAATTTATTCAAGAAAAGAGAAAGTATATTTTTTAGTCTCATCAATTCTTATAAGATCAACTACACAATTTAGAGGGTAAACCACAATGATTATTACTTGAAAACAAAATCGTCGATCATAGAATTAGATCATAAACACAAGAAACCATGAGCTTATACCAGAGCACCATCACTAATGTGCTCATATTTTCTAGACAAGTATATTTTGAATGGAGATAAGAGCCATAATATTCAAATAAAACCTACGTAAACACACAATTACATAAATAACATTATCACATTAATGAACAAGATGTTTTCTTAACATCATTTAATACAACAATTAATATATATAATTTTTTTTTATGTTAGCACTCACCAGCCAGTCTTGATAGGTGTTCGCCGTTTATCGGCTGGGCACAGCGTTCATTTTATCAGTCTATTACCGAGGCATCTAGCCGCCTGTCTCCGTCAAATTTTAGTGTAGCGCACTCCACGCCAGTATTTACCAGGATTCTCTCCGCTGAGGACCAGGTCAAGGGACCCCTTCCTGAAGTCTCTTCCGTTGCCTTTCCGTCAGTCATCGAAGTTATCCCGCATCGGAACGCTCACATCTCCCCCGACATGCCGCGTATAACTCGGACGAAGACCACCTCGGAGAACACCGAATGCATGAAGTCTGTTGCCGCTTGGGTTGAATATTCTGCGGCACGTTACGCTAAATACCGCAGTCGCCGTAATTTGCGAGACTTTTCAAGGGACGAGGGCCCACCGCATTCATCTACCGGTGCTCATGCATAACTCCTGCCGCCAGAAACTTTCGTTTTACCGTTCCAACCGTATTTCTTCAAAAACTTTAGATCCCACCTTCATTATTCTCGCTATATGTCATATTGACTCTTCCATCATCATCTCAACTCCTCGATCTGACATCTACCCCAGCCCCGCTAAATCTCTTCCATCTGCCTAACCAATGAGCACTCCGTGTTTTCCACCCTTTTTCGCATATACTTAACTGGCGTGCCCTATTGGTCAAGGGTGCACACAGGGTTAAAGTTGAGTTTTTTTTTTTTTTAGGTCCACCCTGAAGAAACCACGTGATACAACAACCCTGTAGGTCCGCATTTCGTAGAAAAACCTGGTCAATTTATGTGACAGTCCATGAAGCAATAATTGTGCATAGGATGCACTTTAAATACACACGAACAACAACAAGCCTTATTTTTATGAGTTTTAGAGAAACAGGCGATTGTTACTTGAAATTTTTTTGCAATAAAATCTCCCACTCCTGTTGTAAAAGAAAAATATCTAATGTGTGGTCCTTTAAGAGCCACACTCTCTCCCGTGAGAACATCTTGTTTACAAGTAAAATTTTACGAGGAGGGGATGAAATCATTGACCACCACCCGTAACGTCTAAAACTAATACCATTTCGAGAGAAGGAAAAATTTTGCTCCCTATACAAATTGTGGGCTAAACTTTACACAATGTTTTATTTATTTACTTATTTAAATTTTATTTATTTATTTATTACATTTTATTTATTTATTTATATAATTTTTGCAAAACGGCGGGAAGGGGGGGGGGGGGTTAGAAAAAACTGAAAAAGCACATTTAAAACTATAAAACAGTTAAAACTCAACTGTCATAACAATAGAATTAAGAAGAATCAAGAGGGTTGGGGAAAGAATAGCTCGCATATTGGCCTTCACTGCTCACAAACCTACCCCTAGGAAATACTCCTTCTAAATTCTTGTTGATTCTATTTTTATTTCCCCTTCCTGCAGGGAACATCCTTTCTTCCACCTGCTTTGTTTGAGAGAGGGGTGAACAAAAGGGAAAGAGACGGATGCGGTTTCACTTTTTTGAAGGCTGTAAAGGTAAATGGGAGGGGGAGAGTTCTCCCCTTCTATAGAATTTGAAAAAGGGACGTTTTCTGGGGAAGAAAACATATTCATTTTACAACCAGATAGCAATCTTTGTGACGTAATTTTTACACGAACTGCAGAACCTTTATATTTATAACCATTAAAAATTTCATAGGGTTTGGACAACAAAAGCTTTTTTTTTATGTTTTCTTACGAGCAATTTTATCACTAATGATCAGTATTTTTTATTTGAGGATTTTATCACGGGCCCGGGCAACACCGGACGGGTCAACTATTAATAAATTAACAACATTAACAATAACATTAAAATTAATATTATTTTGTTACTTTCGCATGTTTAAATTCAGTTAAAGAGCTGAAAATGTTTAACTGAGAATTGATAGCATCCTACAAAGCGATCCGTTAGAGAAAACTTATTGATGCACTATAAAAAGTACTCCAAAAATCTGTGTCAGTGAAATGTCGTGAAAATTAAAAAAGTTACAGCAATAATTGATAAATTGAGGAGGAAATCCCATTTCATCCTCAATTATTCAATTATTGCTGTAACTTTTTGAGTTTTCACGATATTTCACCTGTCTTTTTATATGAGTTTCCCTATAGTATTGACTATCAAACCATGGCAAAAACTTTTGCTGTAATTCGCGCATGCGCATTTAAATTTTATTTCATACAAATACCCATATCTCATCAAATATTCAAGATATTAATATTTTAATTACAGTGTACTATTTCTACGATTTTCTATCAAGTGTTTGGAAAGCGGCGTTAAATTCGGCTGAAAACTCTGCATGCTATAAAAAAAAAAAAAAAAAAAAAAAAAAAAAAAAACTTTTGAATTTTTCACAGAAACGTTAACATTTTCACGAATATACGTGCTATGCTTACACAAATGCACACAAATGTTGAAATATTATTTTATTATTAAAATTATTATTGCCCCCCCCCCTAATTGTCCTCGAGACAAAATCGTCACTGAAAAACATGAAGTCAAACATGTTCTTTACATTCTCAAAGTTCAAGGGCATTTCCTCATGAGTTTCAGTAGATATTCGACGAAACGTCTGAATACAGACAGACAGACAGGCTCACTGACAGACATTTTCTAAAAGCAGTCAAATCATATTCCTAAATCATATAAATCCGTCGAAAATCGTAATACGGAAATTTTCATGAATCCAATACTTTTTTCTCATAAATATAGAAGAAAGTAAACATGCTCCCAACTTGTCACCATTAATGGTTTTAATTTGCTTTGTTTCGAGGTTAACGTCAATAATGAATTTCCCTTGAAAACAATAGACTACTGAGTTATTACAATTTTTTTTTTTGATTCTGTGCTTTCTGATGATCCAGTTGATTCTTTTTTTTTTGGAGGCGAGTTTGGTGTACGGAAGGAGGAGAGGTGGGCCACCTGCCCGCCCCCTCCTCCCCCTAAATCTTAGAAAAAGTTAGAATTTCGGTCAGTTTTGGCCAATTTTTAACATTTGGCTTCTCTTTAACGAGCATCTTACGTGTGTCCATGTGGGCGCCCTCAAATGGGAAACCCGGTGCAGCTGCCACGCATGTCCCTGCATTGGTCAGGCCCTGCCACAGGGTTAACATTGCGCACTCTTTGATTAAAAGTGTAAACTTTATTTTGGTCTAATGCTCTAAAATTTTAATACAATAAACTAATCTTTTAGCTGTTGTTCAAGTTCAATTCTGGTTTAGAAATAATGAGATTTAGAAGTGAAATAATCAGTTTGAAAATAATTGTTTCCCATAGGATTAACATTAATACAGTTCTGTGTTCTGAGTTTTAGTTTTTTCGGCAATGGAAGATTTACTCAAGCGACTGGTGGAAGTTCCACACCTCAGTTTATGTGATTAAGAAGAGGTCCATGTTTGTGCAGTTATTTTAGATTTCCCACCGGCACGGTTTTATCAGGGATTGAGTGGGATAATCGTCTGTAGTTAGTTGTACGTTGCCGAAGGAATGGAGCCACCACCATCGGATTAATTTAAAAAAGGTTTACGTTTAAAAATATAAAATCATTCAACACTGATTTTACCTTATATTTAAAAAGTTATTATAACGGTCTTAGGAAATGCCGGGCAGGCCAGATAATTTTATAGAATTTCACATTACAATACCTGAAAATTAACATAAAAATCGCGCGTGAATCGCTTATAAAAATACTCCTTATAAAATTATGTATTTCTTTTTATAATTTATTCTTTTAAGCTCCTCGCGCTTTAAGGATTTTATTTTGATTTCCAGAATCTTCTACTTTAAACTAGAAAATAAAATAAAAACTAATAAAATAAAAACTAATAAAAACGTTTGTTAAAAAAATATTGTTACTTATTTTGTGTTTTCCACTTTTTAGTATTTAATACATTTCATAATTGATTATAATTATTATTGTAATGTAATCAATTTTTCATTGAACATTTCCATAATTTTTTTTTTCGAAAATTTTCTTTGTCCTTGACGTAAAAGACAACTGCACACGATGTAGTCTAACATTGTTGAAATAAACGCATTCACTGTTGTTTCATCACCTTTCCTTTGTTTAATTATGTTTTCGTTGTTGAATTGAATTATTATCAATTCATTTAACCATTAATCGGAAAAAAATTCGTCTGTGAGACTGCTAAAACTTGACAGGTAATATGTCATCTGAGAAACTTCTATGTTAACAGTTAACATCGTCTTGTATAACGGTAACCTCTGAACACTTTTGGTGCTGCCATCTACTGCATCTCGCAGTAGCTATTTTAGAGAGTCTTTCATATACTATCAATATCTTGGTTTTGTAAGTGCAGTTGAAGAGTGACCATTTACGTTCATCGTTCAGTTTATGGGTAGTTATTAAGTGAATTGTTTCATTTTCTTTTTACAGAAATTTCTAGAAATTAACAGTTTTACAGATAGCACGTTAGTATTTATGTTCTTAGTTTATCTTTCACGTTAAAGGTAAATTAAAATGAATGGAATAATTGATAATTAAATTTCGTAAATATTAAAATATACGATGTTGTCATCGCGATCCCACGACTGCATATAATGTGAGAACTCTTGCACATCTGGAAATGAATGAAAAATTGATTACAAAATTCCATCTTTTATGAACTAAGTTAAGTTAAATAAAAGAGTGTAAAAATGAGACATTTATGTAAACATGCTAAAAAATGTAATGATATAAAAATTAAAAGTGATTTGAAAAATATCTTTTACGTACTCCCTTGCATTTCAGTGCATGTTCGTTGTATTTCAGAATCGATTCTTTACTTTATTAATACCTATATATTCATTAAGTATATACTTTATTATTTTATACTGGAATATTGTTTAATTTGAAAATACAAGCATTGATACGCACATTAAGTTATTTATTAAAATCCTAAACAAAAATTAAATAGCCTCTCTAAAGTAGCAATTAAGATGTGCAGTAGATGAGAGCGCCAAAAGTGTTCATTGTGCTGTTTGCTACTGGTATATTCGAAGTGGCAGAGAGGGCCACTAAAATATACTGAATCCTTTTTCGTATTTCTTTCATCTCCGCGGATCCCCGGAATGTAAGACTGAAATTACTGATATTATTCAGAATAACGAATGTAGGATATATAAACCGATAGAATTATATAAACTAAATGTTACTGCAGTTTATTCTCAAGGATTTTTTAGATTCTAGCTTATTGAGTCATTTTACACTAAATGCAAGAATTTCGTGGTCCTATTGGGCGGCGGATCACAGCTTAAAAACCGCTAGGTTAAAATTCTAACTATAAGCCACGCTTGATAAAATAAGCTATTGGCTGCAAATCCAATTACGTAACTTTAAAAAGCTTGGCGTTTTAAAAGATCCGGCGGGTTTTGTTTTTTTCTTCTTCTTCTTTTTAAGTGTTACACAATTCGCGCTTAAGAAAATGAGATTCTTTGCCACATGTTATAAAAAAAATTATGAAAACACACCTGATGAACGGTACCTCTTTTCTATTTTATTCTAACAGTGTATATGAATTTATGTATGATATTTTGTAATTCTATCATTTAGTTTGCTCTTTTTCTTTATATCGTAATTATTAAACCTATGTTCTCAGCATTATCACTCAGACTATTCCATTTGAGAGAAGTCCTAGTATAGCTCTGCCCCACCAGTGGCTGAGAGGTTCTGCTCTCAAAGCTGGTAGACGGGAGGTACTGGATTCAAACCCCTGTCACGCTTGTCGACCTAGCCGTTCGGAGTTTTCCGTTGTTTTCTTCAAACCTTGCCGTAAATAATGTGTTAGGATCCCTTAGAAAGACCCACACGGAGGGCACCCCCCCCCCAACCCCCGAGGGCCTATACACCTCGTGTAGATAATCAGCCGTCATAAAATCAACCAACCAACCTATAGCTCTCACCGGTTATTTTTTGTTGAATTTTAAAAACGTTCGGTTTATTTTAAAATATACATTAGACAGAATATGCTGAGACATGCTACCCTTATTTAAATGAATCTTTAATGTTTTGTTGAAACACTGACAATTATTTTTAAATAATTTGTCCTTTTTTTTTTTAGCAAACATTGGAACAATGGAATAAAGTCTTCTTTATTTCTGTTGGGGTTGTGATGTCTTCAGCCATTGTATTTATGATGTTCGGTTCTGCGAAAATTCAGTCATGGAACTTTGTAGAAGAAGAAGATAAAAGTAAAGATGAAAGCAAACCAGAAAATGATAAAAAAATCGAAGTGACACGATTTTGACGTTACCAAAAATATCTAATCTTTAGCCAAGTTTGAAGAAAATTCCTGAATGGGTGCCAGCAGAACAAAATGCAGGGAGGGGCAAGATTTTGGAAAAGTCCGCTGAGAAGACAATTGTTTTTTAAGACTATAAATGTGACTATTAAAACTAAACTAAAATTTTTTTGTGATTATATCAAGCGCAAAACTGGTTTTAAATAAAAATATCACCACAGAAAGGCAAAACTAAAAATCCTTGTTTCTACAATTTTTTTTCCAAAATTAAAAAATGAAACAGTTTATTAACTTTTCGCCAGGTGGTGGACGACGCCTCTTGCAAATTCTGTTTAAGATAACCTTTAAATACATGGGCGTAAAAAAAAAAAAACATAACTAAAAGTGATCGTATACATGGAGTGTGTGGGAGGGTGTGGGAGGGGGGGGGGGGAGGGAGGGCACACCCTGACGAAAAATCCTTAATTATTTTTTTCTTAGTGTTTATTACTTTAGATCACTTAAGAGAACAAATTTCCTTTTCTTTCGAAATCTGTATAAAAAAAATAATTAAAAAAAAGACTAATTAAATTAAAAAATTCAGAATCTGAGAATTGCCCACCTGCTCATGCGGGCGCCCATTTCCAGCTGATAATTGTCAAATTTAACAATAACATCTTTTGTCGACTTCCTGCAACATCTTAACTGCACGTTAATCTTCAGAAAAGAGTTGTCAAATTCATTGTCTGGCATATATCGGCCGTTTAGAGGCAAAAGGGTGTCAGTAACATTTTCGTAAATGTATCAAAAGCAAGGATTTTCTGTACACGTTACAATACTTTCCCATGGACTAAAATATCTTCGGGTTCTATATACTGGCCAATTTTATGGAATAATCACTTTGTGTGTATAGATTGATATGTCTTGATACCCACCATGCACTTTACCCATTTTTCAAAATTAGTCTCTTACACCACTCTACCTTTAAATGCATCATACATAATATTCGCCATTCTTGTGAAATAGACAGTCTGAAATCCGGCACTGCGCTGATCCGTCTTACCTATTAATTCGGTATTTCGAAAAGTATCTTGCGAGCGTAATCGGCAGATACATGTATAACGTGAAAATTCAAATGTATTCCCATTGTGTATTCCCATTATGTGTTGTTAAATTTTCAGTAAAGTTTTTAAAAATAGCTATTTTAGGTTTATATTTAATTCATTACATGATGGAGTCCACCGGTCACTTTTTTGGCTACCACTTTCGTCATTTGCAACATAAATCAAATACGAAAATTGTTGTTTGAAAATAGTAGTTAGCCAAAGAAAGGTGGCGGATGGGCTTCTGTTTCATTTAATATATTCACTTACATCGTTATTTTGTGATTAAAGTGTCAAATACCTTTTAATTCACCCAAAAATTGAAATTTCATTGTTATTCACTCGATTAAAAATTTAACTAATTTGTAATATTTTAGACAGAACCACGTTCAAAATTTGCAACATAAATCAACTACGAAAATTGTTGTTTGATAATATTAGTAGCCAAACAAAGACGGCGGATGGGCTTCTATTTAATTGAATATATTCACCTACATCGTTATTTTGTGATTAGAGTGTCAAATACCTTTTAATTCACCCAAAAATGGAAATTTATTGTTATTTACTCGATTTAAAATTTAACTAATTTGTAATATTTTAGACAGAACCACGTTCAAAATTTGCAACATAAATCAACTGCGAAAATTGTTGTTTGATAATATGATTAGCCAAAGAAAGACGGCGGGTGGGCTTCTACTTCATTTAATATATTCACTTACATCGCTATTTTGTGATTAAAGTGTCAAATACCTTTTAATTTACCCAAAAATTAAAATTTCATTGTTATTCACTCGATTTAAAATATAACTAATTTGTAATATTTTAGACAGAACCACGTTCGAAATTTGCAACATAAATCAACTACGAAAATTGTTGTTTGAAAATAGTAGTAACCAAAGAATGGCAGCGGATGGGCTTCTATTTAATTGAATATATTCACCTACATCGTTATTTCGTGATTAGAGTGTCAAATACCTTTTAATTCACCCAAAAATGGAAATTTCATTGTTATTCACTCGATTTAAAATTTAACTAATTTGTAATATTTTAGACAGAACCACGTTCAAAATTTGCAACATAAATCAACTACGAAAATTTTGTTTGATAATATTAGTAGCCAAAGAAAGACGGCGGGTGGGCTTCTACTTCATTTAATATATTCACTTACATCGTTATTTTGTGATTAAAGTGTCAAATACCTTTTAATTTACCCAAAAATTGAAATTTCCTTGTTATTCACTCGATTTAAAATTTAACTAATTTGTAATATTTTAGACAGAACCACGTTCGAAATTTGCAACATAAATCAACTACGAAAATTCTTGTTTGATAATATTAGTAGCCAAAGAAAGACGGCGGGTAATTAATATATTCACTTACATCGTTATTTTGTGATTAAAAAGTGTCAAATAACTTTCAATTCATCCAAAAATTGAATTTCATTGTTTTAAAAATTAACTAATTTATAATATTTTAGACAGAACGACGTTCAAAATTTGCAACATAAATCAACTACGAAAATTGTTGTTTGAAAATAGTAGTAACCAAAGAATGGCAGCGGATGGGCTTCTATTTAATTGAATATATTCACCTACATCGTTATTTTGTGATTAGAGTGTCAAATACCTTTTAATTCACCCAAAAATGGAAATTTATTATTATTCACTTGATTTAAAATTTAACTAATTTGTAATATTTTAGACAGAACCACGTTCAAAATTTGTAACATAAATCAACTGCGAAAATTGTTGTTTGAAAATAGTAGTAACCAAAGAATGGCAGCGGATGGGCTTCTATTTAATTGAATATATTCACCTACATCGTTATTTTGTGATTAGAGTGTCAAATACCTTTTAATTCACCCAAAAATGGAAATTTATTATTATTCACTTGATTTAAAATTTAACTAATTTGTAATATTTTAGACAGAACCACGTTCAAAATTTGCAACATAAATCAACTGCGAAAATTGTTGTTTGATAATATGAGTAGCCAAAGAAAGACGGCGGGTGGGCTTCTACTTCATTTAATATATTCACTTACATCGCTATTTTGTGATTAAAGTGTCAAATACCTTTTAATTTACCCAAAAATTAAAATTTCATTGTTATTCACTCGATTTAAAATATAACTAATTTGTAATATTTTAGACAGAACCACATTCGAAATTTGCAACATAAATCAACTACGAAAATTGTTGTTTGATAATATGAGTAGCCAAAGAAAGACGGCGGGTGGGCTTCTACTTCATTTAATATATTCACTTACATCGCTATTTTGTGATTAAAGTGTCAAATACCTTTTAATTTACCCAAAAATTAAAATTTCATTGTTATTCACTCGATTTAAAATATAACTAATTTGTAATATTTTAGACAGAACCACGTTCGAAATTTGCAACATAAATCAACTACGAAAATTGTTGTTTGAAAATAGTAGTAACCAAAGAATAGCAGCGGATGGGCTTCTATTTAATTGAATATATTCACCTACATCGTTATTTCGTGATTATAGTGTCAAATACCTTTTAATTCACCCAAAAATGGAAATTTCATTGTTATTCACTCGATTTAAAATTTAACTAATTTGTAATATTTTAGACAGAACCACGTTCAAAATTTGCAACATAAATCAACTACGAAAATTTTGTTTGATAATATTAGTAGCCAAAGAAAGACGGCGGGTGGGCTTCTACTTCATTTAATATATTCACTTACATCGTTATTTTGTGATTAATGTGTCAAATACCTTTTAATTTACCCAAAAATTGAAATTTCCTTGTTATTCACTCGATTTAAAATATAACTAATTTGTAATATTTTAGACAGAACCACGTTCGAAATTTGCAACATAAATCAACTACGAAAATTGTTGTTTGAAAATAGTAGTAACCAAAGAATAGCAGCGGATGGGCTTCTATTTAATTGAATATATTCACCTACATCGTTATTTCGTGATTATAGTGTCAAATACCTTTTAATTCACCCAAAAATGGAAATTTCATTGTTATTCACTCGATTTAAAATTTAACTAATTTGTAATATTTTAGACAGAACCACGTTCAAAATTTGCAACATAAATCAACTACGAAAATTTTGTTTGATAATATTAGTAGCCAAAGAAAGACGGCGGGTGGGCTTCTACTTCATTTAATATATTCACTTACATCGTTATTTTGTGATTAAAGTGTCAAATACCTTTTAATTTACCCCAAAATTGAAATTTCATTGTTATTCACTCGATTTAAAATTTAACTAATTTGTAATATTTTAGACAGAACCACGTTCGAAATTTGCAACATAAATCAACTACGAAAATTGTTGTTTGATAATATTAGTAGCCAAAGAAAGACGGCGGGTATTTAATATATTCACTTACATCGTTATTTTGTGATTAAAAAGTGTCAAATAACTTTCAATTCATCCAAAAATTGAATTTCATTGTTTTAAAAATTAACTAATTTATAATATTTTAGACAGAACGACGTTCAAAATTTGCAACATAAATCAACTACGAAAATTGTTGTTTGAAAATAGTAGTAACCAAAGAATGGCAGCGGATGGGCTTCTATTTAATTGAATATATTCACCTACATCGTTATTTTGTGATTAGAATGTCAAATACCTTTTAATTCACCCAAAAATGGAAATTTATTATTATTCACTTGATTTAAAATTTAACTAATTTGTAATATTTTAGACAGAACCACGTTCAAAATTTGCAACATAAATCAACTGCGAAAATTGTTGTTTGAAAATAGTAGTAACCAAAGAATGGCAGCGGATGGGCTTCTATTTAATTGAATATATTCACCTACATCGTTATTTTGTGATTAGAGTGTCAAATACCTTTTAATTCACCCAAAAATGGAAATTTATTATTATTCACTTGATTTAAAATGTAACTAATTTGTAATATTTTAGACAGAACCACGTTCAAAATTTGCAACATAAATCAACTGCGAAAATTGTTGTTTGATAATATGAGTAGCCATAGAAAGACGGCGGGTGGGCTTCTACTTCATTTAATATATTCACTTACATCGCTATTTTGTGATTAAAGTGTCAAATACCTTTTAATTTACCCAAAAATTAAAATTTCATTGTTATTCACTCGATTTAAAATTAACTAATTTGTAATATTTTAGACAGAACCACGTTCGAAATTTGAAACATAAATCAACTGCGAAAATTGTTGTTTGATAATATGAGTAGCCAAAGAAAGACGGCGGGTGGGCTTCTACTTCATTTAATATATTCACTTACATCGCTATTTTGTGATTAAAGTGTCAAATACCTTTTAATTTACCCAAAAATTAAAATTTCATTGTTATTCACTCGATTTAAAATATAACTAATTTGTAATATTTTAGACAGAACCACGTTCGAAATTTGCAACATAAATCAACTACGAAAATTGTTGTTTGAAAATAGTAGTAACCAAAGAATGGCAGCGGATGGGCTTCTATTTAATTGAATATATTCACCTACATCGTTATTTCGTGATTAGAGTATCAAATACCTTTTAATTCACCCAAAAATGGAAATTTCATTGTTACTCACTCGATTTAAAATTTAACTAATTTGTAATATTTTAGACAGAACCACGTTCAAAATTTGCAATATAAATCAACTACGAAAATTTTGTTTGATAATATTAGTAGCCAAAGAAAGACGGCGGGTGGGCTTCTACTTCATTTAATATATTCACTTACATCGTTATTTTGTGATTAAAGTGTCAAATACCTTTTAATTTACCCAAAAATTGAAATTTCCTTGTTATTCACTCGATTTAAAATTTAACTAATTTGTAATATTTTAGACAGAACCACGTTCGAAATTTGCAACATAAATCAACTACGAAAATTGTTGTTTGATAATATTAGTAGCCAAAGAAAGACGGCGGGTGGGCTTTTACTTCATTTAATATATTCACTTACATCGTTATTTTGTGATTAAAGTGTCAAATACCTTTTAATTTACCCCAAAATTGAAATTTCATTGTTATTCACTCGATTTAAAATTTAACTAATTTGTAATATTTTAGACAGAACCACGTTCGAAATTTGCAACATAAATCAACTACGAAAATTGTTGTTTGATAATATTAGTAGCCAAAGAAAGACGGCGGGTATTTAATATATTCACTTACATCGTTATTTTGTGATTAAAAAGTGTCAAATAACTTTCAATTCATCCAAAAATTGAATTTCATTGTTTTAAAAATTAACTAATTTATAATATTTTAGATAGAACGACGTTCAAAATTTGCAACATAAATCAACTACGAAAATTGGTGTTTGAAAATAGTAGTAACCAAAGAATGGCAGCGGATGGGCTTCTATTTAATTGAATATATTCACCTACATCGTTATTTTGTGATTAGAGTGTCAAATACCTTTTAATTCACCCAAAAATGGAAATTTATTATTATTCACTTGATTTAAAATTTAACTAATTTGTAATATTTTAGACAGAACCACGTTCAAAATTTGCAACATAAATCAACTGCGAAAATTGTTGTTTGAAAATAGTAGTAACCAAAGAATGGCAGCGGATGGGCTTCTATTTAATTGAATATATTCACCTACATCGTTATTTTGTGATTAGAGTGTCAAATACCTTTTAATTCACCCAAAAATGGAAATTTATTATTATTCACTTGATTTAAAATGTAACTAATTTTTAATATTTTAGACAGAACCACGTTCAAAATTTGCAACATAAATCAACTGCGAAAATTGTTGTTTGATAATATGAGTAGCCAAAGAAAGACGGCGGGTGGGCTTCTACTTCATTTAATATATTCACTTACATCGCTATTTTGTGATTAAAGTGTCAAATACCTTTTAATTTACCCAAAAATTAAAATTTCATTGTTATTCACTCGATTTAAAATTAACTAATTTGTAATATTTTAGACAGAACCACGTTCGAAATTTGAAACATAAATCAACTGCGAAAATTGTTGTTTGAAAATAGTAGTAACCAAAGAATGGCAGCGGATGGGCTTCTATTTAATTGAATATATTCACCTACATCGTTATTTCGTGATTAGAGTGTCAAATACCTTTTAATTCACCCAAAAATGGAAATTTCATTGTTACTCACTCGATTTAAAATTTAACTAATTTGTAATATTTTAGACAGAACCACGTTCAAAATTTGCAATATAAATCAACTACGAAAATTTTGTTTGATAATATTAGTAGCCAAAGAAAGACGGCGGGTGGGCTTCTACTTCATTTAATATATTCACTTACATCGTTATTTTGTGATTAAAGTGTCAAATACCTTTTAATTTACCCAAAAATTGAAATTTCCTTGTTATTCACTCGATTTAAAATTTAACTAATTTGTAATATTTTAGACAGAACCACGTTCGAAATTTGCAACATAAATCAACTACGAAAATTGTTGTTTGATAATATTAGTAGCCAAAGAAAGACGGCGGGTGGGCTTTTACTTCATTTAATATATTCACTTACATCGTTATTTTGTGATTAAAGTGTCAAATACCTTTTAATTTACCCCAAAATTGAAATTTCATTGTTATTCACTCGATTTAAAATTTAACTAATTTGTAATATTTTAGACAGAACCACGTTCGAAATTTGCAACATAAATCAACTACGAAAATTGTTGTTTGATAATATTAGTAGCCAAAGAAAGACGGCGGGTATTTAATATATTCACTTACATCGTTATTTTGTGATTAAAAAGTGTCAAATAACTTTCAATTCATCCAAAAATTGAATTTCATTGTTTTAAAAATTAACTAATTTATAATATTTTAGACAGAACCACTTTCAAAATTTGCAGCATAAATCAACTACGAAAATTGTTGCTTGAAAATAGTAGTAACCAAAGAATGGCAGCGGATGGGCTTCTATTTAATTGAATATATTCACCTACATCGTTATTTTGTGATTAGAGTGTCAAATAACTTTCAATTCTTGAACGTTTGGTGCTACTTCATAAGAACATGGCAATTTCTTTACATTTTTTAAACACTGTGGTTTCTTGGATTTACCTATCACTATTGGCGGTAACTTCTCTGATCCGTCTGCATTGCAACATGAAAGCACAGTCACTCCTTCTTTGCTGTGTTTACCACCATGACATGTTTCTCCCTTAAAATCCAGCGTTTTGTTTGGCAAAAGACGATAAAATAAACCTGTTTCATCACAATTAAAAATGTTTTTAACAACAAAGTTTTGAATTAAATTTGGAAGATCTGCGATATCCATTCATTAGCAGTTTAATCTGAAACGGCTGCGCTTTCACCACTCAGACAATGGTTTGTTAAACCGTGTCTTTTCTTAAGTTTAACTAGCCAACCCCAAGAAGCCGAAACATTTTCGATTCCCATTTTTAATGACAAAGTGAGTGCCTTTTCTTTGAATAACTCACCGCTAATGGGTAAATTGAAATCTCTCACTTCTCTGAATCACTCAATTAAAGTGGTTTTCTAAAATCTCAAATTTTCCATTCTGAATTGATCATTTCTTCGTTTGTGTAGAATATTCACTGTTCATTTTTTTGATTGAGTCCTTGTTCTTCAAAATCCCTCTGAGCGTTAATTCTGCCAAATTGAATTTTCGAGTTAAACTTATTTTTGACGGTTTAGGATCATTTTCTTCTGCTCGTATAACTTTTGAACGAAATTTTTAAGTTTCTTTCGCTCATTTCTATTTAAAAAAAATACAAATGCTATTGTAAAGGCCAGGAGGGAAGGGAACACGCGTGTGTCTCTTAATTCGCGTAGTGATAAAAATAAAAGAGAAAAAAAAGAAGGAACCATTAGAACTGAGGGGAAAGGGTGAAAAGTCGAATTGTAACACCTTCTCCACCCTCTAAGGCACATTGCGGAACCGTATTTTGACCTTCACGCGTGCAGAAAATTCTTTACAGATAAAAAAAAGTTGCGCACTGAAGTTAGAGTTTGTGAGTTACACTGTTATTTCCGCGTATAACTGAGAAAAACAATTCAAAGTGGCGCTTATAAGTGAGAGATCTATAGTATTATTTTCCTATTCCTCGTGGCGGGAACTCACGAGAGACGCGTATATAACTGAGAGACGCGTATAACTGAGAGGCGCATAAGTATATGTATCTATCTATCTATCTATATATATATATATTAAATATTAAAAGGAACTTCTATGTTCACCATTGAAAGTAACCAGTTTTATAATTTTATCGCAACCTAATCCTTTCAAAATAAATGAATCATTTTCTTGAAAAGATAGTTGTTGATTTTTATGCGCTCTTTCAAAAATATTACCTTCATACTATGTTTAATGTATTTTCTTTTATGAACTCCGCATTCTGCCATCTGTACAGAAATTAAAAGCGGTGCCGGTCATTATACATAATGAAGTGTACGAGTATAAAGCAAACTTAGAAAAAATGCAAACCATCAACGAAAGAAAATAGATAACATGCATGTGTTATTCCAACCGTAACATTTATTTTTCCTTTTCTTCTAAGTTAAGAATTACTCATTTCTAACTAATGATAATAACCGTGTTTATTTTAAACATTAAACTTTAAATAAAACCGGTTATTTTCTTTTATATGAAATGGTAAAATAAATGCTATTTTTCCAGTTCTTCTAAATTAAAAATTTTTTCCGTCTTTCTGAAATCTGCCGCAGTCTGTTAAGTTGCTGTAAATATCTACCCGTGCCATTTCATTTTCTTATTTATTTGCTTTTTAGGGTTTTGTTCATCTCACGAAACCCTATTACTCCCGCTCCGTTGTCTGTCCGTCACAGAGCCATTCTCAGAAACTATGTAACTTACAGAGTTGAAACTTTGTGTATATCTAGATGAATACCAGATATGAAGCTCAAAATATTAAAATTTGAAAAAATCGTATTATTTTAATAAATAGCCATAAAAAATCAAAATTCTAACAGCCTTTTCCTATTAAATTGAAACATTTTTCGTTAAAGTAGTTGCCAAAAATTAAAAATCCACACTGAAATTCTTTCTACAATAATTAATTTTCTATTGAACGATTTCCACGTAAAAAATGAAAATGAAATAAAAAGTTTCACCAATTGAAAAAAATATTAATATGAAATAAAAATGATTGGTGTCATAGTGGTAATAAAACTGAAATCTTCAAAAATGTCTCAATAATACAAGGAATATGAGTATGTGTATGTACACAAAGCAGATTAATATCACGTCATTAGAGAATTAAAAAAAAAATCTGACGTCCTATTGGAATAAAGTGGAGAGTCAAAATACATCCATTAGAATTAACTTTTAAATCTACACTAAAAACACTTTTTATTTTGCTTAAAAGACGTCAACATAAACCTTAAAGATGTTAAAATTTAAAATTTACATGTTTCGATTTGTTCATCAAATCGTCATCAGAATATAGACAAACCACAAATACAATGTACATAAAAAACGAGAGATTAAATTAATTAAAAACCAGAGAATCTGAACAGTCACTACGTGAAAGAAGGTACAACGCCCTCTATACTCTTAATTTTAACACCGCTCTTAGATTCATCAACATACCGCATCCCACTATTATTCAACCACTCAGCCCAAATTAAATAGATTTCAATAGATTTCCTCACAAAAAGTTGAAAATAAAAACTGGAACAATAAATAAATTTAGCTTTCAAATCAACATCCTATTTAATAAAGCTAAATTGATTTACTGTTCCAGTTTTTATTTTCAACTTTTTGTGAGGGAATCTATTGAAATTTATTTAAGAGGCTCGAAAGCATGTAATGATACGTTGTCGTTCAATATTCCGAAAATTTGGGTTGAGTGGTGGAATAATAGTGGGATGCGGTCTGTAGATGAATCTAAGAGCGGTGTTAAAATTAAAAGTATAGAGGGCGTTGTACCTTCTTTCACATAGTGACTGTTCACTCTCTGGTTTTTAATTAATTTAATCTCTCGTTTTTTATGTACATTGTATTTGTGGTTTGTATATATTCTGATGACGATTTGATGAACAAATCGAAACATGTAAGTTTTAAATTTTAACATCTTTAAGGTCTATGTTGACGTCTTTTAAGCAAAATAAAAAGTGTTTTTAGTGTAGATTTAAAAGTCCTATTGGAAGTTTAACGAATTTTTCAAATGTTTGAGAATAATACAAAGCGAGTATCAATATGAATAATAGAGAATAGTAAATATATGAGTTTGAGAAACATATTGAATCATGATAAAAATCCGATTATGGAAATATTCCAATATTTTAAAATTTTGAAGGTGTACAACATGTTTAATTTTGAAATTATTTTTTTTAAATATCGCATTTAGTCCGCATGACAGATATTATTATGACAGAATATAATAGCGGGCTGGTTTAGATATTCGAAAAAAAGAAAAAAAAATAGACCGGTATTTTTTTACTTTATAAAAAACATTACCTTTTTTTTTTTTTTTTTTTTTTTTTTGCTAAATGAAATTTATTTGGATTTATTAAAGAAGGATAAAGTGTTTTAAAAGGAATATTAAACGAAACCCTTTGAGCGATATTCGATCACACTTACCCACTTGTTTCATTTTCTCTACTTTAACCAACTTCCGACAAAGAATTTTACACCATACATGCATAAGTTTTAAAAGGATGCTACGATTTTAATTATTTTTTTTCTTATCGTCACATTCAATTGGCTGTCCCGTTTCAATTTCATTAAAATAACAACTAGTCGTTGGGGGCCACCGTAATACTTACCCATCATGGATATGCATAATATAAATATGAAAATGAAACATGTGTAAACTATTTATAAAATGCATTGCAATTCGAATAAAATTGTGGCTTGATGACGTCATAAACTTTAAAGGCTCTATTACTCCAAAATTAATAATCATATTAACTAACGGTTTACTGTGTCGGATTGAGCGTCTCATTTCCAATTAAAATTTAACTTTGAATTGAAATTTTAATGAAATACAGGTTCAGGATAAATCGATGAGTGAGGAAAATATGATTACAAATATCTCAGCAACTCATTATCCGATCGACTTCATTTTTTATGCAAAATTTATGTTTATTTATTGTCTTTTATATTCCCTCCTTAAAATAAACAATTTCGAAAATTTTTATATACTTTTTATCAGAACGAATATTTCGGAAGTCCGAAAAAGATAGTTCCGGATAATCGAGGTTACTGAAATTCAATAAGCTTCTTCTCATTATTTCATACTAAGTACACACCAAATTTCAAGTCTCTATCTCGATTTGTTCGGGAGATAGAGCGTTTACAGACATACAGACAGACGGACGGCAATTTTTTTTTTCTAAAACTATGTTTTTCGGAATCTGCAGTATCTAAAACGTGCAGTAAATCCGACAAAATTTTTTTTTCGATTTTCAAAACGATTACAAGACTTACCCTATACTACGTATGATGAGAAAGTAAAAATAATACGTTTGTCTCTTCTTGATTTTAAAAGCTTTAACTTTCGTAAAAATCAACCCATATCGTCGCGAATTTAAAAAATGGTTCTAAAGTGCACAGTACATTTTACTACATACTGTAAAGAAACTATTCAACGGTGTAAAACATAAAATTGTGCAATGTTTTAGAAGTTAAAAAAAGTGCAGTAAAAGCCATATTTATTGGTCAGGTGTTGCCACTGTCAAGATGTCGTCAGCGTTATTCGTAGGCATGTTTTTGCTTTATAATATAGATTTATCAAATGGTACAATTTTATGTACCGCAAATAGTGTAATAAATATCTTCATATATATATATATATTCTTGTCGTTGAAAACGAATGTTTGGGTTTTCATTTGAAACGAGTGCAAGTTATTCATGCAGCTTAGTAATGTAATAAATAAGTAAATTTGGATTTAATACCAATAATATCTGACAGTAGTAATATATATCCTTGAAAAATGCCGTTTTATATCATTTTGGGTGAATAAAATCTATCCGCCCTCAAAATTTGTTCAGCTTGTCATAAAAATGTTACTTAACAAATAGTAATATTTCTGTAAGAAAATAACATCATATTCAGATGTTTTCACGTTACTGCGCAAAGCTCCCAGAAAGGTTTCTCTCTTTTTTTATATTTTACTTTACGTAGTATAGGGTAAGTCTTGTAATCTTTATGAAAATCGAAAAAAAAAATTTGACGGATTTACACGTTTCAGACACTGGAGATTCCGAAACACACATTTTTAGAAACAAAGTTTTGCCGTCTGTGTGTCTGTAAACGCTCTATCTCCCGATAAAATTGAGATAGAGACTTGCAATTTGGTATGTACTTAGTATGTAATAATGGGAAGAAGCCTATTTCATTTCAATAACCTCGATTAACCGGAACTATTTTTTTCGGACTCTCGAAATATTCGTTCTGATAAAAGGTGTATAAAATTTTTCGAAATTGGTTATTTTAAGAAATGGATATAAAAGACAATAAAATAACATAAATTTTGCATACAGCATGAAGTCGATCGGATTATGAGTTGCCGAGATATTTGGAATCCTATTTGCCACACTCTTCGATTTTTCATGAGCCTGTATTTTATTCAAATTTCAATTCAAAGATATATTTTAATTGGAAATGAGACGCTTAATAAGATGCAATAAACCGCTAGTTAATAGGATTATTATTTTTGGTGTTATAAGGATGTTTCTTTCAAGCAATTCAGTAATCGAGCCTTTAAAGTTTGTGACATCATCAAGCCACGATTTTATTTGAATTTCAATGCATTTTATGAGTAGTTTACATAAGTAAAGTAGTTACATTAAGTAGTAATTTTTATTTTAATATTTTACATTATGCATATCCATGATGGGTAAGTATTACGGTGGCCCCCAACGACTAGTTTTTCGCTTTCTTTCACCTCATATTTTATGCTATACTTGACTTATAGTCATCAAATAATTCCACAAGTTTGCCACTGCAGTATAGTACAGGTACTAGGAGTGAAAAAACTGCAAATCGTGATACAGTTATACCGTTTGGTCAGTATATGTATTCTATATTAATAAAAACATCTAACAAGGGGAGGCATAGCGTAAAGTCGGGAATTCAAGATGGCGGCTGTTATTCAAAATGATGTCTTTTTCGGAAATTAGTGCAATTTCGTTTCTATTCATCGTATGAAAGCGTGTTTGATCAAAATTTTGATGTTTTTAGATAAAAAATATTATCTGTAACAATTTATAGCACAGTCGAAAAGTATTTATGAATTCAGTTTGCCTGTTTGTCTGTCTAGACGCACATTAACTCGAAAAAAAATATCCGGATATCCAGATAATTAAAATAAGGTATTGTAGTATACCTTAACAAGTTCGGTTTTAATTTTCAAGTGTGCATCATTCATAGTTCATTTACAGGGGCAATCAAAAGTATTCCGTTACATTATGGTCTGTAGACGAAAATCGCTTGCAATGTGTTTTAATGATGTTATACACTTTGTAACATATTCAAATTAATATACATCAGTGCGGTGCAGTACAAGATACATACAGTAGAATATGCAGTGCATAGCAGTTTTCGTTCATTTACAGGGGCTCACCAATTAATACGGTCACAGGACTTTCAATAAGCATAATGCTGTCTATGCGCGTTTTTAATTATATAATGTGTTTTTGAACTTTGCTAGATATGAAAGAATTGCAAATTGTCTTAAGAATATTTTCTTTTATATAAATATACAATGTAGCGTGTATTTATATATTTATTACAATGTAATTCTGATGACGAGGCACCACCCACACCCAGAGAAAAGTTTTGTTGAATCAACAAAAATTTGGTTGACCCAACAAAACTTTTTGTTTAAATATAGGTCAATAGAAATTTTGTTTGAATCAACAAAAACTATTTTTTTTTTGCAATTCCAAAAAAAAAAAAAATTTGTATCGTCAGCAAAAAGTGTTTTGTTAATTCAAGTAAAATGGTTCAATTTTACTTGAATTTTGCTAAAACAACCAAAATGTACTCAACAAAACATGTTTTGTAGTTTTAATCAATTCCTTTTTCTGGGTGCAAAATGAGATGTATTTCACACTGGATGATATCTGGACCGCAAATCTGCAACTTCATACAAGATTTTGAGTGTAATATTGAATTAAAATCCGAAGAAAAAAATCGATGACATCATGAGCAACATCACTCATTTCAAATGAAATTTTTTGCTAAAGTTCAAGAACTCACTTTAAAACAAAATGAAAGAGTTAGATAACCCATTTTTAGAAGATGGTGAAGATTTACTTGTCATCGACACGAGGGTTATTTTAATTAAGGAAATTAATGCATCAATTTATTCAGCTTAGTCAAATGGTATTATTCAATTCCAGTTTCATTGAAGAACGCATGGTAAAAAATTCCTCATTCAACCTCTGAAAAAAAAACAAAATTTCTCTCTTTAGTACTCCGGCAAAAAACATCAGGCAGAAAAATGCAACCCTAAAGGTTTTAAAAACAGACGTCCAGCTATTTTCCAGGCTTTTAATAGTTGCACAGAATCGTCAGTTAGACCTGCAAATTTTTTTCAAATATGAAAATCAACCATTTCCCACTTCTTTTACTTACACCCAGAAAAAGGAATTGATTAAAACTACAAAACATGTTTTGTTGAGTACATTTTGGTTGTTTTAGCAAAATTCAAGTAAAATTGAACCATTTTACTTGAATTAACAAAACACTTTTTGCTGACGATACAAAATTTTTTTTTGGAATTGCAAAAAAAAATATTTTTTGTTGATTCAAACAAAATTTCCATTGACCTATATTTAAACAAAAAGTTTTGTTGGGTCAACCAAATTTTTGTTGATTCAACAAAACTTTTCTCTGGGTGTACCCATCATACGTAGTATAGGGTCTTGTAATCGTTTTGAAAATCGGAAATTTTTTTTGACGGATTTACACGTTTCAGACACTGGAGATTCCGAAAAACATATTTTTAGAAACAAAAATTTCGCCGTCCGTCTGTGTGTCTGTGTGTCTGTGAACGCTCTATCTCCCGAAAAAATTGAGATAGAGACTTGAATTTTGGTATGTACTTAGTATGTAATAATGGGAAGAAGCTTATTGGATTTCAGTAACCTCGATTATCCGGAACTATTTTTTTCGGACTCTCGAAATATTCGTTCTGATAAAAGGTATATAGAAATTTTCGAAATTGTTTATTTTAAGGAGTGAATATAAAAGAAAATAAAAAAACAAATTTTGCATAAAGCATGAAGTCGATCGGGTAATTAGTTGCCGAGATATTTGTAATCCTACTTTTCACACTCTTCGATTTTTCATGACCCTGTATTTCATCCAAATTTCAATTCAAAAATATATTTTAATTAGAAATGAGACGCTTAATCAGATGCAATAAACCGCTAGTTAATAGGATTATTGTTTTTGGAGATATAAGGATGTTTTTTTTAAGCAATTCAGTAATCGAGCCTTTGAAGTTTATGACGTCATCCAGCCACGATTTTATTCGAATTGCAATGCATTTTATAAGTAAGTTACGCATTTTTTATTTTAATATTTTACATTATGCATATCCATGATGGATAAGTATTACGGTGGCCCCCAACCACTAGTTTCCAGTAACGGTGAATTTCGACCCAGTCATAAAAGTGATTTAGCACGTATTTTAGAGTAAACTATTGAGAAGAATAGAAACACCTTTCCAGGAACATGCGATGCTTTAATTTATGCTATGCCAGCTCTTATTAACATTTTAAAACCTCACCAGTCTTCAAAAACCTTTAATGATTACTACATTAACACATTTCAAACCCATTTATGTAACGACATTGAGAGTTTTAGTTTCCAAAGAATAGATTTGATATGGGAGAGATACATTATACCAAGCATTAAAGGTGAAACCAGACAAAAAAAGGGGTGCAGGAACCAGGCGGCAAGCGCTATTGCATGTCAAACTATCTAAAAATTGGCAAGATTTTTTAAGAAATTCAAGTAATAAAGAAGAGTTACTTAATCTGCTTGGAACACTAGCTATAAATATCATAAAAAATGCACAAGTTATAACCACTTCAGGTGAAGAAGTTAAAGGGAATAATATTGCACTAAGTTCCTTAATTGGAACGACTTGCCTTGGTCATGAAGAAGCTGATACAAGGATAATCTTGCACCTCAAAGACATGGCAGAAAACGGATTGAAAAATATTGTTATGCGTTCTGTAGATACTGATGTATTAATTTTAGAAATTGCACATTTCTTTACTCTGTCAGATAGACACCTGCAAACTGTTTGGATTACATTTGGAACAGGCAAGAATTACTGGCTTATTCCCGTCCATACTGTAGCTGCAGCAATTGGAAAAGAAAAAGCAATGCCGTTACTAGGATTCCATGCTTTCACAGGCTGCGACAGCAATCCTGGTTTCACAGGAAAAACAACAAAGTCGGAAGACATGGATTCTCTATATTGATGCTGCTATTGTGCATTTTCATTTCTATCAAAACCGCAAACTTCTATACCTGACGATATTCTAAATATTTTAGAAAAATTCGTAGTTTTGTTGTACTGTTTAAGCATAAGTGTAATTGATGCTAGACAGGAATTGTTTATGACAAAAAATCGTCCTATTGAACATCTTCCACCAACCAAGGGTGCACTAGAGCAACACATTTTACGGAGTGCTTTCCAAGCTGGACACATTTGGGGACAAGCACATGAGCGGGAAATATGTCCCCCCTCTCCAAACAAATGGGGATGGTGGTTGGATAATTTTTCATGGAAATTAAAATGGTCGGAGTTGCCCGAGATTGCAGATTCTTGCAAAGAACTGATAAAATGTATGTGCAAAATCTGCAAAAATAAGTGTAGTTGTAGGAAGGTTGGTCTTTCTAGCACATTACTATGCAACTGTAAAAACGAATGTAAATGAGAAATAATATGCTACAAACTAAAGTTTCCATATTCTGCAAATTTATGTCATTCATCTATTATATCGCATTCATTTTTTAATATGTTTTATAAGTAAGGCATTAGTAAAATGCATTTTTATTATTTATTTATTCCATTCATTTTACGCACTATACAATAAAAAATACTTTAATAATTGAACTATTTTAATTTTAAGCATATTTCTGATATTAAAAAGAAAATTTTTGATTTTAAAAAAATCGAAAATGACATCAAAGACACTTTTATATGAAGAAAACGGAAAAATTGAATAACAGCCTAAATCTTAAATTCATAAGACATTTCATTATGCTTCTCTTATATGCATTGTTTTAATATAAAGAAGATACTGACCAATAGGGATATTATTATTACAAATTTCAGTTATTTCATACCTAGCATCTCCCTTAATAACAATCGATTTAGCTGATGATCTATAGAATTTATACACAAGTTATAAAAGCACTGTGCTCGGAGACATTAATTTAACGGTAACCATATTATTTTTTGAGCCCCTGTAAATGAACGAAAACTGCTATGCATTGCATATTCTACAGTGAGTATCTTGTACTGCATCGCACTGATGTATATTAAGTTGAATATGTTACAAAGAGTATAACATCTTTAAAACACATTGCAAGTGATTTTCGTCTTCAGACCATAAAGTAATGGAATACTTTTGATTAAACCTGTAAATGAACTATGAATCATGCACATTTGAAAATGAATACCGAACTTGTTAAGATATACTACAATACCATATTTTAATTATTTGGATATCCGGTTGTTTTTTTTTTCGAGTTAGTGCGCGACTAGACAGACGACCAGACAGACAGACAAACAGGCAAACTGAATTCATAAATACTTTTCGACAGTGCTGTAAGGTGTTATCTAAAAATATCGAAATTTCCATCAAACATGCTTTTATACGATGAATAGAAACGAAATTGCACTAATTCACGAAAATGACGCCATTTTGAATAACACCGGCCATCTTGAATTCCCCCGACTTTACGCGATGCCTCCCCTTCTTATATGCTTTGCATTACTATAGAGTAGATACTGACTAATCGGTATAACTGTATCACGATGTGCAGTTTTCCCCTTATTTTTGTCGTATAGCACTTGGACTAGTAAGTTGACTTGCAATTTTCTAACATTTTATTATTTGAGTGCATCAATTTCTGACTACGAGAAATGCTCATAAAATCAGCAAGTATTCGTTTTTTACTTTCTTCTATCTATAATAGAAGAAAGTATTGTAATCCAAATTTTTTTCGACTTCCGGTTTTCGATGGATTTACACGTTTTAGGAGTCAGAGATTCCGAAAAACATGTTTTTACAAAATGACTGTCTGTCCGTCTGTCCGTCCTCATTGTATCATCGAAAAGTGTATGAAGTTATGCTTCAAATTAAATGAAATTTTTTTTCTATGTTTTTGGCTATGGCAAGCAGATTGTACTTGAATTTGTGGATATTTCGACGAAAGATGGTGCTGTGATCACGATTTTTGTTCCATTTTCAATATTGTATCATCGAAAAGTGTATGAAGTGATGCAGATAATTGACCTAATTTTTCTGTATATGTTTTTGACTATAACCTGCAGGTCACAGTTGAATTTAGAGATTTTTCGACGAAAGGGGGTGCTGCGATCGGTATGTTTGTTCCATTTTCACTATTGAAGTCGAGGCTAACAAAAAAGACAGGCTACCGCGGTGGATTCCACTTATCTTTTTTTACAGACCGCTAGAGTGACGTGATGCTCTTTTCGTACACCTGCATTGGTGCATTTCTCATGACGTGACTCCCGCGGTCTGTAAAAAAAGATACGTCTAAAGTACCGCGGTAGCCTTTCTTTTTCGTTAGCCTCGATTGAAGTGTATGAAGTTATGCTTCAAATTGAACCTAATTTTTTTTCTATGTTTTTGGCTATGGCAAGCAGATAGCCTGCAGGTCCCAGTTGAATTTGGGGATATTTCGACGAAAGGAGGCGCTGCGATCGCGATTTTTGTTTATTTTCAATGTTGTATCATCGAAAAGTGTATGAAGTTATGCAGATAATTGAACAAATTTTTTTATATATGTTTTTGACTATAGCCTGCAGGTCCCAGTTGAATTTGGGGATATTGCGCCTGGAGGGGGCGCTATGGTAGCCATTTAAAGATTTCAATTTCAAAAAGTTGTACAAAAAATTAGAAATCCTAAAAGCTTTTTACTTTGAATGTTCGGCCTTGATCCAAGGATTCTAAAGCATTTTTTGTTTTGCTTCTATCTTCAAAAATGGCTGAAATATAGCAGTTTGCAATTATTGGGTGGCTGACATTTTGAAACAATACAGCAGGATTCCTCTGTAAACGGGTTTAATTTTTGAGTTTTACTGAACATAGTTTCGCCAAATTTTCTTTCATTGTTGTAACCGTTTCAACAATTACATGATTAACACTATATATTTATATTCGCCAAAGTCAAATTCTAGCCAAGCTTGGCGACAATTGATGAATTATCGCCAAATTTGGCGAGAAAAATATGTTTCCATCTATGAAGCGAACTTGGCTATGTTTGTCTAATTTGGCGATATTCTCATTCAAATTCAATATTGACGAGAACTGGGAATGACTCTTCTGTAATTGGGTTCCGTGCATTTTAGCTTCGTGTTTTTTCAGTAGAATTAGCTAAAATCTTAAAATTAAGTGATAGGGATGCTATCTTTTCCTTCCGGTACAGGTCATAAGGACTTTTCGTAATTTTGTATAATACATCGGCTGCTCGCATCCAGGTAACCCGACGATTCGCAAGCAGCTGATGTACTGTTATGACAAAAAAATTTGATTTTTTTTTTTTGCGGTTTAATAGCGACTTTTGAAGCATTAACATGTATGAGATAGAAAAAAGTTTTGGGATTGGCATATCCGACTAGTTATGATATTGTTGTTGATTGATATTTTTCTTCTATTTATAGAAAAAATAACTATTTGATATTGTTTAAATTGTGGGTGAGTTTATGTTACTGTGCTCTGTTACTCCCCATGACTTTTCTTTAGTTTGAGGAAAACATTATCTTATACTGTTTCAGTTGCGAATATAAAAAAAAAAAAAATAGAAATCTAATTTCAAAACATTACACGAGCTCTTCATATCGGTCTCATATGGATTTTGCAAGACTTTGTTATACCATCATTCGCTTAAATACACATCCCGTAAATATGGCAGTTATCTAAAGTCCTAGAAAAAGTTAATGGAAATCTAATTTTAAAATATTACACGAGGCCTTCATATCGGTCTCACATGGATTTTGCAAGACTTTATTATACCATCATTCGCTTAAATCTACACCCGGTAAATAAGGTCAGTTACGTATAGTCTTAGAAAAAGTTTAGTAACTTTCGTAAAGTTTTCATAAGAAACTTCTAATAAACCGGCACTTCAATAAATTTTTTAACCAAAAATAGAACCGACTTCAAGAACTACTACAAAGTAAAAAATATTTTTTTTTAGATAATAGTTAATAAGAAATTAAATTAAGAGCATTGTATTTACCAAGCATATTATTATATTTATGTACATTAATTTGATTTTTTGGAGTCAGTCGGTGCCAGCCAAGCCAAGTTAAAGCCATATTACCATTTTTAAACATTTCATCTGACGTTATACATGTATATTTTCAAATGAGAATAGCATCTATATGTCAACAAACATTGCTTTGGAAATTAGTTAATCATTTAAATTGTTGTATTTTCTACCATTTGATGAGTTATATGTATTTTTGTTTGTCTCGTTTTTATGTAGATATAATTTATACGCGTGTTACGATTTATATTGGATATTTTGTTTTGAATTTTGTACTTGACTTGGCTGGCACCGACTCCAAAAAATCAAATTAATGTACATAAATATAATAATATGCATGGTAAATACAATGCTCTTAATTTAATTTCTTATTAACTATTATCTAAAAAAAATATTTTTTACTTTGTAGTAGTTTTTGAAGTCGGTTCTATTTTTGGTTAAAAAATTTATTTTTCACTTTTTAGTAGTTTTTGAAGTCGGTTCTATTTTTGGTTAAAAAGTTTATTTTTCGCTTTTTAGTAGTTTTTGAAGTCGGTTCTATTTTTGGTTAAAAAGTTTATTTTTCGCTTTTTAGTTTAGATCACTGAAAACCTTATTTATCTGTTTTTAAATTCGAGAACTTGACATGGAGTCCTTGGCAGCATACAAGGCATTTAAAATTTTCTCCAGTTCTGATTTTTTTTTTTTTTTTCAGAAGCCATTTGAGATGGGGTTTTATGCTTAGTATCAATTTGAGAATCCTGTTCCTTCTCTTTATTTTCTTCCTCTTGTACATCAGTAGAAATTTCTTTTGATTTTGGTTTAACGTGTTCAACTTTAGTAGACACAGCAACCTTTTTTAAGGAACTTGCCTGAAATGTTAAACAAAATTTATTTAGCTTCATGTTTTAGATGCTTCAAGTTTTATTTCATGATATGATTTTTAATCGTATTTAGTAATCTTCCGTAATTGGTTTCACTGGTAATTGGCGTATTTTAGCTAATACGGTTTGGTGCGATGGAGTGTTTTTGTGAAAATCCTTTAACAGGGGCTGATTATCGCACATGCCAACTAGGCCATAGTTTTTGGCGCACTGCTGATAGGGCCCCAAATAAAATTAAGTGATTTACAAAAAAATTCTTAAAATTGCAGTTATCTACAATTATTGTCTCAAAATCAAAAAAGATTTTGGTCCACTTGGCAACCGTATCGTAATATCTAATGATAACCCCGAATACCCTCCCCCCCCCCCAAAGAAAAAAAAAGTATCTAGCAACTATTTTGATGCGAGGAGAAACTGAAAAGGTGCTGGGTTTTGTGTCATATACAACTTTTATCGGGCTCTGTCCTTTAATGATATCCATATCATTTACATTAAACCATATTGTTGCTAATATATGTTTTTATTTCACGCTAACCTTGGCAGTAGACTCGATTACGGAAGATTAGAAAATTTATCATTATTCTCGTCTAATCATCGTTGATAATGTCTCATAATCAAGCTGCATACTACAGTTTTCCTAACTGCGGAACTCACTGATCAATTTTAATGAAATTTAAATGGGACCAATTCGAGAGTATTATACGAATCGGTCCCGTAGTTTCGGAGTACTTTCCAATGATAATACAACATATTAATATTTTAACGACTTAATTATTAATTAACAAACTAACGCTGGCGACCACTTTGGTCTCCCTTAAATGTATGATAACAATTGCATCGTGTTACTTTTATTGATAATTTTATTTATTTGCTCAATCCTTCGTCAAATCGGATGATTCAGATAGAGAAATTAAGAACTCTTTACGATCATGTTAGCATATGTTATGTATATTTTGTTGTTATGTATTTCATCTTTCAATACAAATACCGCTTAACTCACTTAGGCATTTGTACTTCATGTCCATTTGCTTATTGTTTGCAATACGTTCGGAAATGCAGAGATGTTTAATCACATTAAGTAATCTGAGTTCACTGCCAATTGGCGTATTTTAGCTAATATTATTTGGTGCGATGGAGTGTTTTTGTGAAAAGCCTTTAATGATATCCATATTTACATTAATACATATTCTTGCTAATATCTTTTTTTATTTCACGCTAACCTTGGCAGTAGACTCGATTACGGAAGATTAAAAATTTTATCATTATTATCTTCTAATAGTTTTGGATAATGTGCCATAATCGGGCTGTATATTACAGTTTCTATAGCTGCGTATCTCACTGACTTCGGTGTTTATGCTTAATGTGTACTGATTTTTAAGATCCGTACAAGGTAAATACACCGCGCCAAAAATGTTGCATATAATACTAATTGGAGTAACCCCTTTCTTTATTTCTATACTGTGACTTTATAGTTAATATTATGTAGTATAAATATTAAAAACAATTGCGAAAGCATTTCTATATAGCCGTATTCAGTGGTGCAAAAGTTGAACAACAGTGGGCCGATTGTCACCGCTAAATTTTAATGTATCCATCGCCTTATTAAATCTGAGAAATTATGTCATTAAATAAGGCAAAGAATAAATACTATTAAAATTTAGTTGTGACAATCGGCCCACTGCTGCTCATCTTTTCCACCACTGCCGTATTGTATAATATAAGATAGATATATGTATATTTGGATACTTTAAAGGCATTTTCCAATTAGTGCGCCACAGGTGATAAACCACCAAATATTTTCTCTAACTCGTACATTTGTATGGGAATTGAAACAACAATGTATTTAATTATGCGCCAATAAAGGCTTTTCAAAATATGGCAAACCGCTGTGAAGCTGCAACAATGGAACTTTTTAAAGATTTAAAGTAGATTAAATATTTTTTAAATGTTTATTTTTTTTTCGTTTTTGTTGAATTTCTGAAAAAGAACTGAATCAATTTTCATAAAATTTAAAAGGGACCAATTCGAGAGTATTCTCTTTCGAATAAAACAAAAATCACATAAATAGGACGCATGGTTCCGGTACTCTCGGTGAACATACTTAAAACAATTTTTTTTAATGAAATTTAATTTATCATGTTGCTATGGCAGCAGACGATAAAACGATATCTTTGGAAAAAAGTAGATTAAATATTTTTTTAAATGTTTATTTTTTTCGTTTTTGTTGAATTTCTGAAAAGGTACTGAACCAATTTTCATACAATTTAAATGGGACCAATTCGAAAGTATTCTCTTTCGAATTAAAAAAAAATCACATAAATAGGACGCATAGTTCCGGAGTAATCAGTGTACATACAGTGTCTCACATAAGTGATGGGACACTTGTGCTTTACAAAAGGAAACTAATCAAATAAATTAAAAAAACATGTACACATTTTTTTGTGGGTGTGTTTCATACTTAAATTTAGTAAAGATTATTACATAACTTACATTTTGTCAAAATATTAAAATATTAATTTAATAAAAATACAAATGTTTAGAACGGAGCAAAAAATAGCTCACATAAGTGATGGGACACCATTATATATGCAACAAAAATCGTCTGAAATAAGCAATAAAAATATTTTTTGGGGTTTTATTTTTACTTAAAAGCAATTGGCAATAATTTATAAAATCGTCTGCAGTATTTCTCTCCAGTTTGTTTTGGAATTTTTGTGTTTTTTAACTCTGTGTAGCCATGAATGCTAAACGAAAAGAAACTTCGCTTGAAATTCGAAAATTAGTTATTAATTTGCATATTGAACGTGGAAAATCTATTAGAAAAACTGCTGAAACAGTTAACTTGAGTCGTTCAACAGTTTTCAATATCATTAAACGATATAAAAAGAATCATATGATTCAGGATAAAAGAAGACCTGGCCGACCATCAAAGCTATCCAATAGAATAAAGCGAATTATCGTTCGAAATATTAAAAAAAAATCCAAGAATTAGTGCTTCAAAAGTTGCTGCTGATTTACAAGCATTATATGGAATAATTGTTAATCCTGAGACTATTAGAAGGGTAATTCGATCTGCTGGATATCACGGTAGAGTAGCCAGGAAAAAATTCTTCGTAAGTGAAAAGAATAGAAAACTCAGACTAGCTTTCGCAAAATCCAACATAAATAAGAATTCTGATTACTGGAATAAAGTTATATTTGCTGATGAGAGTAAATTTAATATATTTGGTTCTGACGGTAGAATCTTGGTGTGGAGAAAACCCAGGGAAGAATTTCGCAAACAGAACTTGGTACCAACAGTAAAACATGGTGGAGGAGGAGTTATGGTATGGGGGTGTATGTCGTCCGCTGGAGTTGGTAATCTTGTTTTTATTGACAGTATAATGGATCAGTACAAGTATATTAATATTTTAAAGCAAAATTTGAAATCTTCAGCACGAAAATTGAACCTTCATAACGATTTTAAATTCTACCAGGACAATGACCCCAAGCACACTGCTCTGAACGTTAGACTCTGGCTGCTATATAACTGTCCTGACATAATAAAAACACCACCACAATCTCCAGACTTAAATCCCATAGAGAATATTTGGCAAGAATTGGAATCAAGAATTCGCAAACACACCATTTCTTCAAAACAACAACTAAAATCGGTGCTTCAAGAAGAATGGGGTAAAATCACTCCAGAAATCACAAAAAAAATAGTCGAATCCATCCCAAAAAGATTAAATCATGTTTTAAAAGTAAAAGGAAATCCAACAAAATATTAAAACCTTTTAAAAAGTAAAATTTTTGGATAAATATTTGATGGAAAAGTAAGTGTCCCATCACTTATGTGAGCCATTTTTTGCTCCGTTCTGAACAATTGTATTTTTACTAAATTAATATTTTAATATTTTGACAAAATGTATGTTATGTAATAATTGTTACTAACTTTAAATATGAAACACACCCAAAAAATTTTTGCACATGTTTGTTTATTTATTTTATTGCAGTTTCTTTTTATAAAGCACAAGTGTCCCATCACTTTTGTGAGACACTGTACATAAAAAAAAAAATACATACACGTCAAATTGATAACCTCCTCCTTTTTTGAGTCGGTTAAAAAAAAATCACATAAATAGGAGTAATCGGTGTGCATACATAAAAAAAAAAAAAAATACATACACGTGGAATTGATAACCTCCTCCTTTTTTGAGTCGGTTAATAAAAATACGAGATCTTGATGCACTGTCACTTGCTATTTCCTTTTTTCATTACAAATAACGATAGCTACGAAATGATACAAAAACAAAATTTGTGATAAGGAATGAAAAAACTACGATAACAAATTCGTTGAGAGATATGGCATAGATATGGCAGAGATATGGCAGTTTGAATTTCTAGAGTGTTTTACATTTTGAAACAATCTGATTTTTGTTATTCTGTAATTCTCATGCTGAAATTCGCACTGATATTCAGTATTAACGAAAACCGGGATAGAATTTTCTATAATCGAATTCCAAGCAATTTAACTTTGGGTATTTGAGTAAAATGAGTTGATTTTTTAAAAACATGGACTAATGAAAGCTAACTTTTCCTCCCGGTACAGGCCAAAAAGACTTTTCTGTTTCGGTTTTTTTTTTTGTAAATATTTAAATATTGCTCGGAATTCACTAGAGCACATTAATACGGCACTCCGGAGACCATCAGAACAGCGCTTCCAAAAAACTGAATCGTAAATTATATTTTCTTTTCCTTCCCATTTCCAGTCCTTTGTCTACACTTTCCTACTAATAGGAATATACACTGGTGTGCAAAACTTAATCAACAAACACAAAATGCTAATTTCTGAACACGTGAGTACTCAAAAGGAAATTCTATAAAGAGCAAGTGTAGAAAAGATGTGTAGACCCTAACAGCACACGGCCAGTCGATGTGAAGTCCCCTTGACGTCACACATGGTTAGAAGTGTCACAATCGCTACGGTGAATCAAAATATGGGATATTTCACTGTCTCATTATTACTCTCAAATGATTGTTAACACTGAAAAGTCACTGTGACTCTCGCTTTGTGATGAGTCACCAGGTGACATTACAATGAAGTCACCTTGTGATTCTCAAGTCACTGTCAGTTGAAGACTGAACTTTGAAGTCATTGTGACCATTGCATTGTGATGAGTCGCCAAATAATGTCACAATGAAGTCGCATGGTGACTTTCAGGTGATCGACACTCTATTGTAAAGTCATCATTGCACTCCTTTGGGAAAAGTCACCAGATGATTTCATTTTCTGTCACTTGGGAACTCTAAACAGCTATCATGATGACTTTACAATGGAGTGTCAAAATGACAGTCACATGAGAGTCACAAGATAACTTCATTGTAAAGTCACCTGGTGACTCGTCAAAAAGCAGCAGTCATGGTGACTGTTCAGTGGAGTGACCAAATGAGAGAAAAAATGAGACGAATGAAAGATATCACATTTCTATTCATTACAGTGACTGTAACAATTGTGACCATTTGTGATGTCAAGAAGACTTCACATCGACTGTCTGTGCTGTTAGGGTAGAACCTATTTTCTACCCTTGCTGTATATAGAATTTCCTTTTGAGTACTCACGTATTCAGAAATTAGCATTTTGTGTTTGTTGCTTAAGTTTTGCACACTAGTGTACTTAAAACTAGTGCTTGCAAATGAAGACTCATTGTTTTCCTATTTCAATGGTTTCCGAACGGCAGCGGGGAATGGTAGAATTAGCCACAACCGTATCTGTCGTTATTACCTCTGGTCATGTTATGTTTACTCGCTGATTTTTGTTCGTGTTTCTAAAATAATCTTCCTGAATAACTTTTTAGCTGCACGCGGAGCTTAATTTGCGTCGAAGCTCACAGGAGATGGCTCCAGTACTTCTTTATTTTTAGTAAATATTTAAATATTAGTCGATACCCACCTGACCTTATAAATGCTGCATACCGAACCCCACTCACACAGTCCTGCGTTTTTTGAAAATTGGTACAAAGAAATCCTTGACGTGTAGGATTTTCTGAAAATTAACCCCCACTCCTGATTTTAACGTTTTTGCTCTATTCATCCATTAGATTTTATTATACACTAGCTCAGTGTTGAATTCAGACACTTTTCTCCGGGAGGGATTTCTGTGGCTCCGGCGGGGGGGCAGGGGCGCCATTTCGGGGGGGCTGGGGGGGTCAACCGCCCCCCCCAAGGAATTTGAAATTTCAGAAAATTTATCAGTTATCACAGATTAGACAAAAAAAAAATCAAAATATGATCAAAAGCTAAAATAACGCCAGATTTCACAGATTTGATTATAATAAAAAAACTAGTTTGATGTGACAATCGCAAAACTTTCTTCTATCTCATACAGGTTTAACAAACACCAAAAACAAATCAGCACCAATTTATATTAAGGTCTAACTGAATATAAAGTTTTCTTAAATTATGTGCGTTAGTTCTGGAGATATAGCTATCGTGAAAATCGTGCAAAATGTAGCATAGAAGCGCCACCTGTTGGGCTATTTATACCAAATCGTAATCAACGTCTATTTTTGCCAAGGTCTAACGGAATCTGAAGTTTGGTGAAATTCTGTGCATTAGTTCTTGAGATATAGCTATCGTAGAAATCATGAAAAATCTAGCATAGCAGCGCCATCTGTTTTGCGATTTACACCAAAAACTAATCACCACCCATTTATATCAATGTCTAACTGAATATAAAGTTTTATCAAATTCCGTGTATTAGTTCTTGAGATACAGCGCCCACAAAATTTTTGTCACACACAGACAGACTCGCAGACAGACATTTTCTAAAAATAGTCCAATTGTGTTCAGGACCTTCTAAAACATATAAATCCGTCGAAAACCGGAAGTGGTAAATTTTCATAAATGCAATACCTTTTTCTTGTAAAGATAGAAGAAAGTAATAAACATTTAATAAACACTTTAAACATTGAAATGTTTTCTAAAGCCTTGCTATTGCAACATTCTACAGTCCCTGGCAAAATTATTAGACGCAGTTGTTTTCATTATAATTTGTTAAATATCTGGAAAGATACATCAGGAATTATCCTGAAACTTCAGGAGTGTGAACAACATGATAGATGTCATATATTTCCGTGAAGATTTTTTCCCGAAACCCCATAGGGGACTGTCAACAAATTGAAAAAGAACGAATATCTTTTGGATTACCCTGTAAAAACTAATGTAGCAAAAGCGTTCAAACTCAAGATTATTAATAAGTGGCTTATTGTAATATACTGTGTTCATTTTTATGAGGATAGCATGTATACTCGTATAGAAATTAAGGTTTTTATAAAAACAGTCCCAAATTTCGCCAAGTTTTTTGCTTATAATTTGCAGAGTTCTTATTATAAAAAAAAGTTCTTTTCACAAAATATGACAAACAACAATGTACATAATACTCTGCAATCAGAATTAAAAATAATAAAAATTGGATGAAAAATGAGCAGGTTTACTAAAAAATGTTTCACTGCGCATGAGCGAATGCAATAAAAATATAATATGCATAATGTATTAGCTAAGTATATAGAGCAACTTTTGTGAAAGTCTCAAAATCATAGCTTGAAAATTCTGAAAATTATCGTCGATAGAATAAGCTTGAAATCCGTTGTTCCCAAAAAGAAGCAAAAAGATAAGGGGTTGTATCAAATATCTGTTGATTAGTGCCAAGATAGCGTACACAATATTGCACGTACTACTATATTTGGATACAACCCCTCATCTTTTTGCTTCCTTTTGGGAACAGCGAATTTCGAGCTTATTCTATCGACGATTACTATCAGAATTTTCAAGCTATGTTTTTGGGACTTTCATAAAAGTTGGTCTATATATGTAGCTAATATATTATGCACAGTATATTTTGATTGAATTCCCGTATGCGCAGTGAACCTGCTCATTTTTCATACAATTTTTATTATTTTTTAATTCTGATTGCAGGATGTTGTGTACATTTTTGTTTGTCATATTTTCTAAAAATAACTTGTTTTTATATTAAAAACTCTGCAAATTATAAGCAAAAAACTTGATAACATTTGGGACTGTTTTTGTAAAAACATGTATTTCTCTTCGAGTATACAGGGTATCTTCATTAAAATGAACCCAAATTATTACAATAATGCACTTAATCATAATCTACAGTTTGAATGCTTTTGCAATATTAGTTTTTACAGGGTTATCCAAAATATATTCGTTTTTCTTCAATTTGTTGACGGCTCCTTATGGGGTTTCGGGAAAAAATCTTCACGGAAATATATGACGCCTATCATGTTGTTTACACTCCTGAAGTTTCAGGATAATTCCTGATGTATCTTTCCAGATATTTAACAAATTATAATAAAAACAACTGCGTCTAATAATTTGGCCAGGGACTGTATAAGTGAGACATTTATCATTAATGAGTATTTTGGCTAGTTTTAGACATATATGTGAGAAAAAACTCTAAGAATTGCTTCTGAACTGTGTACAGCATGATTAAAAGAAAACACGTCACCTCCAAGGCTAGAATTTTAGTGATAAATTCTCTCTTTAGCCAAAAATTTAAAGTGAATTTTTTAATTTTTTTTCGGGGGGTGGGGGGATGGGGGAGGTGTATTAAATTTCTTAATTATGTAATTTGTTAATTTTGTTTTATTACTGTGACTCCAATCGTTATCATGCTATTAAATCATTTGCTTTATTAAATGGTATTATATATACAGTAATGCTCTTAAAAATCTCCACAGCCTGACACTAGAGTCCTGTCCAGATTTGGTTGTAACCGACCTGAATCCTGACTTTAACCCGACAGACTTCAAGCCGAATCCGGAATATTCATACCTGAACCCTAAGTGAAAGAAAATGAATGTATATTTTAATACATTTATGGAAAAGTAATATACAAGTTTACAGCTTATGTACAAAAAATAACACATATATACACCCATTAATATTCAAATATACTATAGTTTTTTCATTTGAAAATTATTCAGAACCTCCTTTTGTATAGTCGGTTCATCTCGAACCCGATTCGAAAGAGTCAAAGCATAACCCGAAGCGCATAAAATTTACTCGACCCTCAAAAAAAAAAAAAAAAAAAAAAAAAGAATCAACCAAACTCAAAACGAAATGCATTTCGGGTAGCCGATGCAGGACTGTAATTTTCAGTAAACCCGGAAACGTCCAAAAAATTTTGATTGACCTCAACCCCACCCGAAATGAAAGAAAATTAAACCATATTTCAATATGATTTGGAAAAGTAGACTACAATTATATCTCTAATAACAATTTTATCTTTTATGTAGAAAAATTATTTTTATTTTCATCTGAAAATATTTAGGATTTCTTTGAAAACTCGGGCAACATGAACCTGACTCAAAATAGTAAAAACACAACTTGAACCCAAAACAATTAGCCCTTTGATAACGGGCCAGGATTGATTCCTATTTTTGCATTTATTCGTTCTACATTTTCCAAAAAAATTCCTTGTGACAGATTTCTCTTGCAAATATCCTAATATAAGTATATGACAGATTTCAAAAAGTCGTACTAATAGAATAAAAAATAGTCCACTGGAACATATATGTCCCAACCGTAGTCAAATGTTCCAAGTCAACCTGACCCACAACGAAAATAAGCCGCGTCAACCCGGCTCGATCCGTACTGCAGATTGGTCGTGTTGCCCCACCCAATGCAGAAACAAAGTACCTGAGACCAAGGGTTTTGCAGATTTCTGAATTGTATGGAATTTAAATCATAGTCTGAAGAGGAAGGCAGAAAATGATTGCGGAAAATTTTTACTGACAGAAAATCATTACTGAAAATTTTCTTATAAGTATGGATTACAACATTTGCAAATTTTGTAATTTCTTGATGGTGTTCGTGTGCTGATTATCTCGTGGCCGATTGAATTTCATGACTTTTTTTCGTGATTGTTTCATTTTTTTGTGATAATTTTCAACAATTAGCTATTTTCTGTGAATCATTGACGGAATTGATTTTTTCGATCATTTGACAAAATTCACGACTCTTTTCTACAATCGTTTGTTGAAATTTGGGAGTCTTTTTCCACAACCGACTGACAAAAATTGCTATTCTTTTGCGCAATCTTTGACGGCATTCCGATCGTTGGCGAATTTTTTTCCATCATTTGTTGAAATTCAGGACATTTTTTTTTGGCAACTGATCGACGAAATTCGCTATTTGTTTTTGCAATCTTTTGACGCAATTCGCGACTCTTTTCTACGATCGTTTGTTGAAATTCGGCAGCCATTTTCCGCAACCGACTGACAAAAGTAGATATTTTTTTGCGTTATCTTTGACGAAATTCCCCTTTTTGCGCGATTGTTTGACTAAATTCGTTATTTTTTTTCAATCTTATGACAAATTTCGCGATATTTTTCCGCAAAAGTTATACGAAGTTCGCGATTTTTTCCGCGACCGATTGACGAAAATCTCTATTTCTTTCAGCGATCTTTGGCGAAATTCGCAATACTTTTCCACGGTCATTTGAAAAAATTAACGTTTTTTTCCGCGACCAATTTTTCCAAATTAACTATTTTTTCTAATTCCAATTCGTAAAATTCGCGATGTTTACCGCGATCGGTTGACAAATTGCTTTTGCGTGAAAAAAAGAAGATAAATTCGCGGGCTACCACTAAAATTAAAAATATATTCGCTGAAGAATCACATGTTTGTGAAAGAAGTTAAGATAAGAAGGCAAAATCTCACAATGCATTTTTTAGGTGCGTTCGTAATTATATAAATACGTAGCACCTATAGTCGTCGTTTGGTCCGTCCGTCTGTCCGTCCGTCTGTCTGTCTGTCCGTCCGTCTGTCTGTCTGTCCGCATATAACAACGCAAAAACTACCCAACCAAATGGTTTGCAATTTGAAATATATTATCTTTGCATAAATTTGTCGAGACATTTCAAATTTTATCAAAATTGAATCAAAACTTTAGGAGATATTAATAAAAATATTTATTAAGAAATTTGATTTTTTTTTTAAATCGGTGCTTTTTTGTTATATGAGCTTCCGATGGATGTTAAATCGTCAAGCGACCGAGATACTTATTTTATTACAGAAATTAATCTGCAGACGATATAATTCATTTCACAGAATTAAAAATCATCAAGATCTGAATATTTATATAACTAGCTGATACATATACATATCTGAATATTTATATAACTAGTTAAGATATTTGTATGAACAGTGTCATAAAATATATACTTAACTAGCTGTTTAACCCGTTCTACGCACGGGATATCATGAATTTAATTCTAAAACGTGCGTACGAACGCACCTCGTTTGTAACGTTTGACGTACAATTTCCAACTTGTTATTGTGGGTGCCTATTTCTATTTTGTGCACAATTTGGGCAATCCTGCACGATATTTCAACCCCTGTCTCTAAAAAAAAAAAAACTTTGTCCCCCTCCCCAAGAAACTCTTGAAATGGCGCCCCTGCAGTAAAACCTGTAAAGAAAGAGTTGAAAAGGACTGTAAAAAAGCTCCATTTTTGACAGGCCTCCATCTTAGCAAGTATAATTGTATGGCGTTTTTCTCGTCGAAACTTGATTTTTTCTGCCCGTTTGAGAAAGAATTATGTTATAGACAGGTTTCGCTTAGACACGTTTCACTGTAATACACTTATGCTCTTCAGAAGTGCTTTATAGAAAGGAGGTTTTAACAGTCTTAAAGAATACTTGAAAAAAACGGTACCTGTCTATAACTGAAAACTTTCATAATATTTTTTAATTCTACTTGCTAAGACTAAAACCTGTCTAAAACAGAATTTTTCAGAGGTCACGTGAGATTTCGTATTAGAAGTATTGCTGTATCTGTATATATGATTCAGTAAACGTTTCTCGTTCGGAGAGGTCGGGGGGGGGGGGGCGGTGCACCCTTGGCTATGCCACTACCTTAAAAAAAAACTTTGCCCCCCCCCCCCCCCCAAGAAATTTCTGAAATGGCGCCCCTGCGGGGGGGGGGACATTATAGAGTTCCGGGGGGAAATTCCACTTTTTGACCATTGAAAGCATAAAATTTCAAGGCCTGAGATAATTGCAATCTCAGAGAAAGGCGTTAACCCTCTCCCTCCCTATACCCGCAAATATAACGAATAATTTGTTCAAGAAAACCACCGTCACCTACATTGACGCGATCATTAAAAAAATATTTAAAATTTTCTGATAATTAGAACATAACGAAGACGCTACGCTAAAATAGCCGGCAGAAGACACCCCTTCCCGACCTCAATTTCAAATCTATATCTTAATTAGTTACCTAAATTTTTGTTCATTAGTAAAAATTGGCAATCATTTCCTTTCATTTTCGCAAACTTAATGGAGGGATCGGCCAGAGAAACAGATCTCTTCGTAGTTCAGTTTTTAATGAAAGCAGATCCCTGTCTGAAACTTTTCTCGGATTGTTTTCACTGGCGCCAGCAGATTTTTGCATATATTAAGAAAAATTACCGACTGAATTTTTCAAAAATTACATAGTCGGATGCAGATTTTTTTTTTTACATACGTTCAGAAATTTTCAAATTGATATCTCAATTAATTTTCCTAAAATTCGCTAATTAGTAAAATAATTTCGAATTCGTTCACTTCCACTTGCAAACCCAATGCGCCAGTTCTTTTCTTTTCTTTAGCCATTTTGATTTAAAATATGTCTTGAAAATTAATAATTAATATCTTGGGTAATTATCAAAATATTAAAATTCTGAGACTCAGGTGCACCTGGCCAGACCTTGAACTATCCACACCTAAATTTTCAGACTTCTAGGTGGGCTAGAGTTTGCTAGCCGTCGCAGACAGACAAACAAACACACACACACACACACACACACAGAGAGAGAGAGAGAGAGAGCGAGCGAAACTTTCTTTTATTAATATAGATAAATGCATATACTAGATATAGCCAAAATATATTAAAAATTTTCTTATTGCTGAAGGCGAAATTTCTTTAAATTACGCAAATAATATATGAAATATAAATATGCAGATGGAAAGGAACGAGAGAGGAGGACATAACGGTTGTTATTACTGCAGAATAATAGAGCTCCGGTTCATTTTTGGTTACAGATTAAGGCATTGCATACACACAAATCATGATAACAATACATTTCTTGCGTTATGTGTACTGAAATTAATAATGCACTGATTGCATTACAATTATATGAACAGAGTTTGTTCTTTTATTTGATTTGTTTGCAGAAGGCATAAAAAACGAGCGATTTATCAGAACATGTCTTTTAACCACGGGCACGAAAAATTAACAAGTTGGAATTTGTACGTTAAACGTGACATAGGAGGTGCGATCGTTTTATAACTAATATCACAATGTAAAAAACCATCCTTATTATTTCAGTGAAATTAATTATATCGTCTGCTATGAGCGAAATGAGCATGCCTTTTTTTTTAATTCTTATAACGTATGCCACGTTTACAAATGCGAATTTTTTTTTCGACACGAGACAGCATTGTAAAATTTACCATGAAGATCTTGCTTTTCGAATGATTACGTCCATGGTTTAATATTTTTATGACTCATAATGAACGAATCTCCTGTGTTTATTGACTCTCATGGATAGAGATATTCTGCTGTTAACGTAATTTCCATTGAAGTTACCTCGGAATCTATACATGTTTTAATGTAACTCATTTCTCAAACAAACAATTTTTTTGAACGATCTTTCTAAAAATGTAACTTTTATGCAATTGTATCCGAAAAAATAATTTTTAATAAAAATGGCCGCCTGGCATATGAAAAAAGAAGTAGTTTGCCCGTATTTGTTTTCCTCGATCACATGACTTGCGCTTTTATTATATAGATTACGTACGATAGGATTTAATAGAATAAAGAAAACTTTTATTAATATCTTTTTAAGTTTTCATTCGATTTTTTTAAATATTAAATGACTCCACAAAATTCTACAACGATAATATAAATTAAATTTCAAACCATTCGGTTGGGTAGTTTTTGCGCTGCTATATGTGGACGCACGGACATATGGACGGACGAACCGACGGACGTACCAGACGACGACTATATAGATGCTACATATTTATATAAGTAAGAACGCACCTAAAACCAAGGATGCCAATAAGAAATACTTATCGTCAAAATCTAGTTTTGTAAATATTAAAATTTTGGCAATTAAATGCCGCTCTCATCATCTCTCAGCATCATTTGCATGTTTATCTGTCAAGAGAAACGGAAATTAAGATTAAAACCGTACATTGATAACAAATCTATTTTGGAATCTAATGTAGAGTTTTTTCTTAATTTCTTATTTTTGAAAGGCCAGTGGAGTTGAAAAATATAGTCTGAAATCTAAGGTCAGTGAATACGGTGATTAGTTTATGCCAGTTTAATAAATTATTCTATGTTACGTGTTCAAACTTTCAATACCAGAGGACGGATTCTCGAAGTAAGATTTTAATGTTTTATACTTTAAAAAAAATTGTATGTAACGCATTAAACGCATGTATATCACATAGCTGCTGTCCATATATTTTACGCTGTTAGTACAGATTCGAATTCTCAAAAATTCATTAAATGTTCGATAATTCAGAATAATAGCGTTGCATGTATACGTTGCTAATATTAGGTAGCTTTCATCACAATAAGTAAACCAGAAAGAAAAATCAAGCATAGATTATGTACCACTTTCCAACGCTTCCGAAATAATTATACAAATCATTAACTTTTAATAAGCTGCAAGATAACATCTAAGTAAACAATTTGGAAAACGTATAACATATTTAAGAAACGTAATTTCAGCATTTCCCAACATATACAATATTCGGAAAAATATCCAAATACTTTTATTCAGCCCTGTATATGATCTATAGATTTGTATATATACTACATAGGACGCTAAATTTTAATTTAGTTAGGAAACGCGTAGCACAGTTTAAAATTCTCCTTCTGGAGTTTCTGTCAATAAACGGAAATGTGTTCGCGAACTTTTGTGCTGCCCTGTATATGAAATACGTAATTTATACACACCAAGTAATAGACAAAAAGTCATTTAAATTTAAAAATGCGTTCAGCAACTTAAAACGCACTTCCAGGAAATATTGTTAACAGACAGTAGAGAATTCTTTTGTGTGTCCCTGTAAATGAACGATGACTGCTATACACACAATATTCTTTAGTAAGCCTCTTGCAATGCACTTTTGTGATATATATAAATTTCAATGCGTTTGAAATAGTGAAACATTATTTAATTAAACCGCAAACGATTTTTCTCCATAGACGTAATGTAACGGAATTCTTTTGACTGTCCCTGTAAAGTAACTATAAGTGCTATGCACACCCTATTCCATATTAAGCTTCTTGTAATGCGCCTTAGTAATATATATCAATTACAATGCATTTGAAATTGTGTAACATCATTAAAATAAACCGCAAATGATTTTTCCCCATAGACCGTAATGTAACGGAATTCTTTTGAGTGTCGCTGTAAAAAAACTATAAGCGATACACACTTCAGTTGAAATAGGAAACATACTATAGATAACGATAATAACATATAAAAATTGCAGGGCAATCCGAGCATATTTACGGGAGTTAAAGCACGGACAGACGGCATACGGCCATACGGCAGACGGGCACACGGCAGACAATCCGAAGTCATGAACACTTTTCAACTAGGTTAGAAAGTGTTAAAAAGCTACCTATTGCAACCGTTCGGAAGAAAGAAATTCCGGAAAATTTCGGTCAAAACCACCCTCCGTCTCCCGAGCAATTTTAGTCAGTTCTCTCAAACCGGAATATCGGTTAGCAACTATCCATTAATTTATTATTGTTTCTGCATATAATCTCTAAAGATTCTTTTATAGATGAACTGTAATAACCAAACCTTTTCTTGATGAACATATTTTAGATATAAAATTTAACCGCCCCTACACCGCAATATCAAGAATTAATCAAAGATGTGATATTAATATACATTTTCTGAATTTTAACAAGGTATGAAGAGCATCAAGAACATGTTTTGTTATTATTGTTAATCTATCAGAGAATCTTTAGAGATTATAAGCAGAGATAATAACATTTGCAACGACACTTCTTGCACCTCTAAAGCGTGTATGACGAGTACGGTTGTACTTGAAAGTACTAGGTTTTAGATGTATAATTTTAATTTTAATTTAATTTTATCTATTTAGCAACGTATTAAACACCTTTTAGTAATTTTGAGTGAATTAATTCTGAATTATTCATATAACATTAAGCTTTAAATATGCTTTAAATGAATCTTTTGTCCTTATAATGATGCCTTTTATTGAGTAATTAAGCCTTGAAAGTTAATCGTTGTATCGAATCGAATCGTTAATCGAAAATACAGCCTTTACCAGTGTTTTGAATTATTAAAGTTTATGCACTCTCGGGAGTTTGCTCATCTTACTATATCTACAGATTTTTTATAACTTACCCATCATACGTAGAATAGGGTAAGTCTTGTAATCATTTTGAAAATCGAAAAAAAAGTTGTTGACGGATTTACAAGTTTCAGACACTGGAGATTCCGAAAAACATATTTTTAGAAAAAAAAAATTTGCCGTCCGTCCGTCTGTGTGTCTGTATGTCTGTGTATCTGCGTGTCTGTGTGTCTGTGTGCCTGTAAACGCTCTATCTCCCAAACAAATTGAGATAGGGACTTGAAATTTGGTACGTGCTTAGTATGTAATAATGGGAAGAAGCCTATTGAATTTCAGTAACCTCGATTATCCGGAACTATTTTTTTCGGACTCTCGAAATATTCGTTCTGATAAAAGGTATATAAAAATTTTCGAAATTGTTTATTTTAAGGAATGAATATAAAAGACAATAAAAAACCATAAATTTTGCATAAAGCATGAAGTCAATCGGATAATCAGTTACTGAGATATTTGCAATCCTATTTTCCACACTCTTCGATTTTTCATGAAACTGTATTTCATCCAAATTTCATTTCAAAGATATATTTTAATTGGAAATGAGACGCTTAATCATATGCAATAAACCGCTAGTTAATAGGATTATTGTTTTTGGAGTTATAAGGATGTTTCTTTTAAGCAATTCAGTAATCGAGCCTGCAAAATTTATGACGTCATCAAGCCACGATTTTATTCGAATTGCAATGCATTTTATAAGTAGTTTACACATTTTTTATTTTAATATTTTACATTATGCATATCCATGATGGGTAAGTATTACGGTAGCCCCCAACGAATAGTTTTTATATTTTTAATAAATAAGTCACTTAACAAAACTAATATTTCTGTGAAAAAACAATTCCTTATCTAGATTTTCCATATTTCCAAAGCGCTGAAAATAGCCTTTCACTTTTTGTCATTCTAAGTTTCTCTTGGAATAAATTTTCTTGCAGTTTTTTTATTATTATTATATTATTCCAATGCATTGTTCTTGCATCCCAAAACCTCCGAATTAAATACACTTTTAATTAATATACATAAAATACTTCAAGATGAAATTATTATTGATATTATTGTTGTTGTTGTTGTTTACTACTGTTAAAGAATAGAGTCGTCAAAAATTTTTTAGACAGTGTTCCAAGTGTTCTTGCTCCACCAGCCGGTGAGAGGTTCACAGCTGGTACAGTGCTGGCTTCGAAACCAAGTCGCGCAGGTCGTCCTAATAATTCAGAATTTTCCTGGAACTGTGCTGTAAATGCTGAAGCTGTGAGGTCAGTGAGGACTTTGCGCTAATTTCCAGAGTATTATATTTTCAAGATCAATATTAACTACTGTCTGTTGATCATCAAAATAGAGAGAGAAAAGGAATGGCTTGCCTTTTCTATGATCGATCAGCTAGTAGGAATATCCAATCGCATAATCCATGAGAATAATCCTTGAGACATAGGATTTGTCACGATATTAATATAGCCTTTTTCGAATTGAAGATATTTAATAAACTTTTAATAATATTATTAAATTCAATTAAACATCTAAATAAATGAATGGACTTTTGAATTTAATTTTTAAACTTATATATTCTTGTTTTAGTTACAATTATTTAAAAGGTTAACATTTTAGAAATATTTTAAATGGCGACATTATTCCTGAGTCTTTACAGCATGGGTTTTAGAAATACACTGATTCATCAACATTAAGTCTGTAAAGTTCAATTTAATTATATTGCAAGATTTCCTTGAAATAATCGACGTCACAATTACATATTTCACAAGTTATTGGTGGTTTTTCTGATGAGTTGATACATTGTCATTATTGCACGTTCGTTAGTTCATATGTTATACTTAATGTTGAATAACTGTCTTATACAGTGTCTTTAAGTTCGATAATGAGTTTATAATAACATAATCACAAGCATAAAAACATATTTCATATTATTAGAAAAGAGATGAACGTAACGAGGTCATAATCGTCTATTGCTTCGTATCTTGAAACTTGAGAGTGTAAAATGGGTAACTTGTTTTAAACAGATGTGACGATGAAAGAAATTTATAGTTGGGTTTTTCTCTGAGCATTTTACTTCTTTCATTTATTTATTTTGAGTAGAAAACTATTAAGTTTATTAGAATGAATGGATTAGTATTTAACAGTAAATACGGATTAGGTTCCCTTAGAAAGACCCGCACGGTTGACGTAAACCTTTGGCCTATATTCCCTGCGTAAACAATCGGACGTAACAACACACTACCACTCAAAGCGTTCTTACCAAAAATATGTAGAGCATTCAATTGGTACGTCATCCTTTTTAATTTGTGATCTGTTATTGAGTTTTTTTTTTTAATTGTTAACTGAAACTATTAAATGTTTTCGTTATTTGTAGATTTTATTTACGAACCAAAGTGAAAAGTGTATGTTTTAAAATAAAATTGGTTATATATATATATATATATATATATTAATTTTAGCTGTTCAGTTGCATAAATAAAGTATATCAATAAGATAAATTTCTTTTAGTTTATATCATTACTAAGGGAACATTTTCCAAAAAATATTAAAATTTATGCGCTCCCCAAATTTGCTCAGCTTACTACATGTAGATATTTTTTTTATTACTCGGTAAAAGTAATATTGGAGTAAGAAAATTCTTTCTAATCCACGTGTAGGAATTTTCCAACGCGCCAAAAAGAGCGTTTCACTTTTTGTCGTCGAATATATCAGGAAATGTCCTTTTGAAGTAAGTTTTCTGTAAGTTTTCTTTTTTTTCTGTCCGTCACAGAGCCGTTCTCAGAAACTATATAACTTACAGGCATGAAAATATCTGTACTTATAGATAAATACCTACCAGGACTTCCCTCAAAGGGATTAGTCTGAGTGATATTGCTGAGAACATAGGGTTAACAATTACAATATAAAGAAAAAGAACAAATTAAATGATATAATTACAAATTATCATATATAAATTCATATACACTGTTAAAAAATTTGAAAAGAAGTACCGTTCATCAGATGTGTTGTCATAATTTTTTTTTAACATGTGGCAAAGAATCTCATTTTCATAAGCGCGTACTGCGCAAAACTTGAAAAAAAAAAAAAAAAACGCCGGATCTTTTAAAACGCCAAGCTTTTTAAAGTTACGTAATTGGATTTGCAGCCAATAGAATTTTCTATCAAGCGTGGCTTAACGCAAATTTAATTTCACTGTTGCATCTTTTTTTGTGTGTGAATTAAAAATTTTTCTTCCTTGATTATATATCTATTATTTGTATAACTGTTTATAGAAACTCTTACACTTCAAACCACATTGATAGCATGCTTTGCTACAAACCAGATTGCAAAACTATAGTCTAAATTACTATTAAAGCATACAAAAAATCTTTCGATGACTTCTGTAAAATAACTTTTACATTAAATCTCCATATCGGCAAAATTAAAAAATTATATATATTTCAAAGTTAAGCTTAACAGATACTTCTTGATTATTCTCTAGGACAGGGTCGGCGAACCTTTTCACATCAGCGTGCCAATCTTTGTCAAAAAATTTCTCAAATGACCATGGGGTGCCAACGACCTCCGCCCCTTCGGAACTTATCTGAAGCAAGTTGGAAATTGTATGTTAAACGTGACAAATGAGGTGCTTTCGTACTATAACTAGTTTTACAATGTAAAAAAATCATCCTTGTTATTTCAGTGAAATGAATTATATCGCCTGTTATGAGCGAAATGAGCATGGCTTTTTTTTTTTCTTCTTATTACGTATGCGACGTTTACAGACACGTTTTTCGACACCAGAGTGCACTGCAAAATTCACCATGGAGATCTTGCTTTGCGAATGATTATCTCCATGGTTTAATATTTCTATGACTCACAATGAACGAATCTCTTGTGTTTATTTACTTTAATGGATTGAGATATTCGGCTCTTAACCTAATTTTCACTGAAGTTATCTCAGAATCTATACATTTTTTAATGTAACTCATCTCTCAAGCAAACAATTTTTTTGAACGTTCTTTCTAAAAATGTAACTTTTATGCAATTTTATTCGAAAAAAATAATTTTTGATTAAAAATGGCCGCTTGGCAGATGAAAAAAGAAGTGGTTAACCCGTATTTGTTTTCCTCAGTCACATGATTTGTGAATTCAAAATGCCTTGTGAATTTCGCAATATAATGTTCTTACAGATTAAGAAATATTAAAACTGAATAAAAATTATATATATATAGCTCCATGATTTTTTACTGGCATTTTAGGTACGGTATTATAAAGATTACGTATGATAAGATTAAACAGAATAAAGAAAACTTTTATTAATATCTTTTTAGGTGCGTTCGTAATTATATAAATACGTAGCACCTATAGTCGTCGTTTGGTCCGTCCGTCTGTCCGTCCGTCTGTCTGTCTGTCCGTCCGTCTGTCTGTCTGTCCGCATATAACAACGCAAAAACTACCCAACCAAATGGTTTGAAATTTAAAATATATTATCTTGGCAGAATTTTGTCGAGACATTTCAAATTTTATTAAAATCGAATCAAAACTTTAGGAGATATTAATAAAAATATTTATTAAGAAATTTGAATTTTTTTTTAAATCAGTGCTTTTTGGTTATAGGAGCTTCCGAAGTTTAATCGTCAAGCGACCGAGATACTTATTTTATGACAGAAATTAATCTGCAGACGATATAATTCATTTCACAGAATAAAAAATCATCAAGATCTGAATATTTATATAACTAGCTGATACATACAGTGTCTCACAAAAGTGATGGGACACTTGTGCTTTATAAAAAGAAACTGCAATAAAATAAATAAACAAACATGTGCAAAAATTTTTTGGGTGTGTTTCATATTTAAAGTTAGTAACAATTATTACATAACATACATTTTGTCAAAATATTAAAATATTAATTTAGTAAAAATACAATTGTTCAGAACGGAGCAAAAAATGGCTCACATAAGTGATGGGACACTTACTTTTCCATCAAATATTTATCCACAAATTTTACTTTTTAAAAGGTTTTAATATTTTGTTGGATTTCCTTTTACTTTTAAAACATGATTTAATCTTTTTGGGATGGATTCGACTATTTTTTTTGTGATTTCTGGAGTGATTTTACCCCATTCTTCTTGAAGCACCGATTTTAGTTGTTGTTTTGAAGAAATGGTGTGTTTGCGAATTCTTGATTCCAATTCTTGCCAAATATTCTCTATGGGATTTAAGTCTGGAGATTGTGGTGGTGTTTTTATTATTTCAGGACAGTTATATAGCAGCCAGAGTCTAACGTTCAGAGCAGTGTGCTTGGGGTCATTGTCCTGGTAGAATTTAAAATCGTTATGAAGGTTCAATTTTCGTGCTGAAGATTTCAAATTTTGCTTTAAAATATCAATATACTTGTACTGATCCATTATACTGTCAATAAAAACAAAATTACCAACTCCAGCGGACGACATACACCCCCATACCATAACTCCTCCTCCACCATGTTTTACTGTTGGTACCAAGTTCTGTTTGCGAAGTTCTTCCCTGGGTTTTCTCCACACCAAGATTCTACCGTCAGAACCAAATATATTAAATTTACTCTCATCAGCAAATATAACTTTATTCCAGTAATCAGAATTCTTATTTATGTTGGATTTTGCGAAAGCTAGTCTGAGTTTTCTATTCTTTTCACTTACGAAGAATTTTTTCTTGGCTACTCTACCGTGATATCCAGCAGATCGAATTACCCTTCTAATAGTTTCAGGATTAACAATTATTCCATATAATGCTTGTAAATCAGCAGCAACTTTTGAAGCACTAATTCTTGGATTTTTTTTAATATTTCGAACGATAATTCGCTTTATTCCATTGGATAGCTTTGATGGTCAGCCAGGTCTTCTTTTATCCTGAATCATATGATTCTTTTTATATCGTTTAATGATATTGAAAACTGTTGAACGACTCAAGTTAACTGTTTCAGCAGTTTTTCTAATAGATTTTCCACGTTCAATATGCAAATTAATAACTAATTTTCGAATTTCAGGCGAAGTTTCTTTTCGTTTAGCATTCATGACTACACAGAGCTAAAAAACACAAAAATTCCAAAACAAACTGGAGAGAAATACTGCAGACGATTTTATAAATTATTGCCAATTGCTTTTAAGTAAAAATAAAACCCCAAAAAATATTTTTATTGCTTATTTCAGGCGATTTTTGTTGCATATATAATGGTGTCCCATCACTTATGTGAGCTATTTTTTGCTCCGTTCTAAACATTTGTATTTTTATTAAATTAATATTTTAATATTTTGACAAAATGTATGTTATGTAATAATCTTTACTAAATTTAAGTATGAAACACACCCACAAAAAAAATGTGTACATGTTTTTTTAATTTATTTGATTAGTTTCCTTTTGTAAAGCACAAGTGTCCCATCACTTATGTGAGACACTGTATATATCTGAATATTTATATAACTAGTTAAGATATTTGTATGAACAGTGTCATAAAATATATACTTAACTAGCTGTTTAACCCGTTCTACGCACGGGATATCATGAATTTAATTCTAAAACGTGCGTACGAACGCACCTCGTTTGTAACGTTTGACGTACAATTTCCAACTTTTTAAGTTTTGATTCGATTTTCATAAAATTTGAAAGGACTCGACAAAATTCGGCAATGATTATATATATTACATTTCAAACCATTCGGTTGTGTAGTTTTTGCGCTGTTATATGTGGACGAACGGACATACAGATGGATAGACAGACGGATGTACCGGACAACGACTATAGGTGCTACATATTTATATAATTACGAATGCAGCTAAAGAGGGCACATTTTATTAGTTTTATTAATATTTTTGCCATTTTAGCTGACTAAAATTAATTAACAAATTACCACACCAGTTAAATAAAGTCTCATATGCAGATCAACATGCGTTAAATGAAGCAGAAATTTCAGAAACAATAAAGCAAAAAATAATTTTTTGCTACATTTCTCTCTCTCTTTCAATGCGAATCACTGGCGAGGGCAGTACGAAATCAAGGGAGTGGGGATAGGGGTCAGAGGTCAGATGTTTCTGAGTGGGTAATTCAATAATATGACAATTACACAAGCACTTATTATAATAAACAGCTATTTCCAGTCAAGCTCGTGCATTAATGAAAGAAAAATAATGAGTTTCCATTATTTTGGGAAGTTTGACTGAATTTTGATTTAAAACTTAAATCAACGGCGTGCCGAAAATATTCTCTCGCGTGCCAGCTACGGCACACGTGCCATAGGTTCGCCGACCCTGCTCTAGGAGGCTCTGCCCCCTGCGCCTTTACTGCGCCAATCCGCAGACTTTTCTTTTGCCTGTCTGACTGTCTCTCCACAATCTGTCTGTTTCCCTATCCGTTCTTCTGCCCGTCTCTCTAACCGATTGTCTATCTCTCTACACGTCTCGCTACTTGTCTCTATATTTCTTATATATATATTATACAGCCAATCTATTTCTCTAACCGTCTGTCTATCCTTCTAACTACTTGTTTGTCTAGCCGTGTCTCTATCCACTTCGCTACCAATTTGTCTATCTGTCTCACAACTTGTCTATCTGTCTCTCTACCCGTCTGGCTATACGCATCTCTACCCATCTTCTTACCCATCTCCGTACCCATCTACTGTCTCTCTACTCGTCTGTATAGCCGTCTCACTATCCGTCTGTTTTTGTACCCGACTCGCTACTAATCTCATTACCCGTCAGTCTACTCGTCTCTGTACTGATCTCTGTACTCGTCTCTTTATCTACCACGCTACGCGTCTCACAGCCTTTCTCACTACATTCCTGTCTACCGGTGTTGCTATCGTCTCGTGACCCATCTCGCTACCCCTCTGTCAACCCTCTTTTTACCTTTCTCTCTAGCCGTCTGTCTATTCGTTTCGCTACCCGTCAGCCTACCTATGTCACTACTCGTCTGTCTACCCGTTTGTTTACTCGTCTTTCTACCTCTCGCCACCTCTTACCAATATTTAAACAATTCATTTAATATACAGAAGCCGTTTATCAGTTATTAAATGCAAACAGAAGTAATTTATCTAATAAGTGTAATCAGATGCAATTTTTTTAAAAATACATACATAAACCTGAATAATAATTCATCAGTTTTGTGTTCATAGTTGTTTATATTATTTGACAGTAAATCTCAACTTCTAAACCTGAATTGTCTCAAGCTTTTTTAAAAAACCACAAGGTCTATATAACTGCAAAGTACCCTGAGGGCTATATTAGCTACATGTTATTAAGTTAAGTGAAAGTTTCGTTATCGCGTTTGCAGCCAATTGCTTATGTCAGAACGCGTGGCTTAACGCCATTTTAAATTCATTACTGTAACTTTCTTTTCTTTTCTTTTCTTTTTTTTTTTGGGGGGGGGGGGTTAGGGGGGGGATGGGTTTCAAATATATACATTTAAATTAAAACTTTTGCCTCCATGCCATTAGTGTTGTTTGTATTATTAACTAATACCTTATACACCGAGTTTCATTTGAAACAAATGTGAAAGGATTCTTCTACAGTTTTTTTTAGGAGAAACTTTCGTAATTGGGCCCAAAGCCAATCGGAGCATTTAATACCATTATTGTAACTCTTATAGAGTTAAAACAATATTGTTGCTAACTTTACTCTTGTTTGAGACCAGCCTTGCTTGTGTATCTGAATGGGGAAAAGTTTCCTATCCTATGTCGGTTGGCGAAAAAAAATTTAAATGGTGCCAAAAGGTAGTTTTAGCATCTTACAAAATTTTTCAAGAGAGCGGTAAAACATGTTTTTCAAATATTTACAAACATACGTTTATTAAAGCATGTTTTTGCACCATCTTAAAAATTTAAGCACGATGCTAAAATAAAATTTTATCGCCATAGTGGATATTTTAATAAGTAATGAAAATACATAAACAAACTTATTTAACAAACCTAAGAGGCATTTTTGTGATAAATAATTGGGTACTTTTCGGTTAGCCGGGCGCCAGTGATATATGTACATATATAAATACATATGTATATACATATTTATGCATATATATACATATATATATGTATATATATGTGTATGTATATATATGTATACGTAGATATGTGTATGTGTGTATATATATACATATGTATATATCACTGGCGCCCGGCTAACCGAAAAGTACCAATAATTGTTATTGTCAGGGGGGTAAATTGTAAACAATTAATAAACGGCTAGTAAATAATAAATAGCATTTAAAATCTAAAAATGGAGATGTGGTCCGTATAAAAATGCAAAACATAACATTATACGCTTGATATATGTAAATCTTTTTTTATTTTTTAATATTTCCGAAGGCACAGATAAAAGGTAAAAATCTATTTTCCAAATGCCAAATAGAAAATATACAAAATAGAATGTCAAATATACAAAATAGAAAAATATCTGCAAAAAAATATATTTACATAATACTACATCTGCAAAAAAATAAGATTTAGAAAAAGTAAGCCAAATCCTGCAGATCCCAACAATCACATCGAAAAACTTATCACCAAAAAAGAACTCGCCAAATCTTACGGCACAGGAGATGAATTTTTCCCTCTGAATGCAGAATATTAGTTTTTTTCTTGTACGATGGGTGATTATAATATAATTGTTTCATTTAACATACTACATACTGTTTGATATATTGGTACTTTTATGTTATCGTGGCGCAGTTGACCGGTGAAAATGACGTACGCACAAATTTTTCGTGACGTATGTACTTTAATTGTGCTTTTTTATCTATTTTTTTAATATAATTTCCAAACGGTTTGACATTTATTCTTGGTAATAAATAGACGTCGTTGTCACCTTTATAGGTACTTGCTGTAAAAATTTGAACGAAATCCGTTAAATATTTTTTGAGTTATGCTTGACGAAAGGTTTTAATATCCATCATAGCTATATATGGGGCAAAGTAATACTGCGCTGTGTATGAGTCTTCGTTGCACTCAGACAACTATGAAGCTCAAAATATTAAAATAGTATTATTTTTATAAATAGAGATAAAAAACCAAAATTCTAACAGCCTTTTCCTAATAAGTATAGATATTTTCGTTATAGCAGTTGCCAACCATTAAAAATCCACAGTAAAATTCTTTCTGCAATAATTAATTTTCTATTGAAAGATTTCCACGTGAAAAATGAAAATGAAATAAAAAATTTCGCCAATTGAAAAAAAGATTAATTTGACGTCATATTGGTAATAAAACGGAACTTTTCAAAGATTTCTCAATAATACAAGGAGTATGAGTATGTGTATGTGCAGAAAGCAGATTAATATTACGTCATTAGAGAATTAAAAATAAATTAATCTGACGTCCTATTGGAAGTTTAACGGATTTTTCAAATGTTTGAGAATAATACAAAGCGAGTATCAATATGAATAATAGAGAATAGTAAATATATGAGTTTGAGGAACGTATTGAATCATAATAAAAACCCTATTATGGAAATATTCGCATATTTTAACATTTTGAAAGTGTACAACATGTTTAATTTTGAAAATATTTTTTTTTTAAATATTGCATTTAGTATGACAGAGTATAATAGCGGGCTTCACCCGCTATCGGGCCTGTTCAGATATTCGAAAAAACAGAGTTTGTTATAAAGAGAGTTACATATGTTTTTAATTATCGGGGGTGAAACGTTTAATAACTAATCTTCCGTAATCTGTGGGCAAAGTTAGCTCCAAACATGGGCGTTTGCTAGCAACAATATAGTTTAAAATCAATGTAGGTACTTTTAAAGAACTGTCACAAAAAGTCTCACTTTCTAAAATACGCAATTTGGCAGTAGTACCTGGATTACAGAGGATTACGCAATAGGTTTAAATATCTCTTTTACAAAAACTTTTTCTTTTTCTATTTAATATCGAATTTTGTCCACATGACAAATATTTCGCTAGCGGTCCTGTTCAGATATTCGAAAAAACTAGAAAAATAGACCGGTAAATTTTTACTTTATAAATCACATGACCTTTTTTTTTGTTGCTAAATGAAATTTATTTGGATTTATTAAAGAATGGATAAAGTGTTTTGAAAGGAATATTAAACGAAACCCTTTGTGCGATCATCGATCACACTTACCCACTTGTTTAACATATTGTTTATGCTCATTAATACGATAATTCAAAACACGTTTTGTTTGTCCAATATAGGAAAGACCACACTGGCAGTTGATACTATAGATACACCATCAATGCTACCGAAACTAGTATACTAGTAGAGAATTTAATTTCTGGTGTTTATAACGTTGTTTTATTTACATCTCTAAGTTTATATACTTTACAATTTTGAATTAGAAAATTTACTACAATATTTGTGAGAAAAATATAAATTTATTCTTATTGCAGATTTGAAACAAGCTACTTTTTGCCAATATATGTATTTTTTTATGTTCTAATTTTTTTTTTGTATATTTTACATGCGTAAAATGATGTATATTCTAACATCTGGGTAGATCAAGTTGTTGCGGTACACAATTAAATACTTCTAATATAATACATAAAATATTTCTAGATAAAGTTAGTATTGTTATTATTATTGTTGATGTTGTATCCTCTGCTGTTAAAGAATACGTCGGTATTTTTTTCCTGGCATTGTCAAACCTCTTTTGCTCTACCAGCGGCTGAGATGTTTTGCTCTGAAAGATGGTGCTAAACCGAAAGATGGGTCCGAAACAAAGTCGCGCTAGTCGGTCCAAATGTTTGGAGTTTTCCATATTTTTCCTCAAACTGTGCCGTAAATACGGGTTAGGTTCCTCTAGAAAGACCTCTACGGAGGGCATACCCTTTTGGCAGTGGCGTATCTAGGATTTAATTTCGAGGGAGGGGAGGGCTGACTTAGATTTAGATAATGTTCTCAGTCTTACGAAACATGTTGCACTTGCGTTGTAAACAGAAATCATGTTTGACAATAAGGCCGTAGCCAGAGGAAAACAAAGGGGAGGTACAGCGCCGAACCCGAGCCCCCACTCCGAAATAAGTTGAAAAGTGATAATGGATTGTTTCATATACTTTAATTTAAAAGAAAGTCATTGTAGCTCATAATCTATAAAGTTGTCTTCTTCTCTCCTAAATTCTGGCTACGATTCTTTTTTGACAATAAATTAATTTTGCTTGGAACAATATCAAACAATTTCTTCATAATTATTTTTCTATTTTAGGATCATTTCCCTATTACTGGCAAGGCCCTCGGGGCACTTTCCCAGAATTCACATATTTAAGGGGCCCATTAATTTATGGTGTTTCAAATAAATTTTTTGTAAACAATCTTAACAGAATAAGAAATTAAATTTCTAGATTCATTACACAACTTATGTAAGCTAAAATTGTCAGTGATATCATAAGTGTATTTGTAGTTTTTCTTCTCATTTGAATATTTAAGTTTGTCATAGTGCGCCCAATTTATTTCAGCTTCTTCATATGTGTTTTAAGCTTGTTTAAAAATGTTTTAAATCTTATTTATAAAATATCATTTTCTTTGGGTTGCGTATGTTTTTAAATTTCGTGCAGCATTAATTCATGTTTATTTAACATCATATTTGAGTCTGTCAAGTTACTTTTTACGAAAAACAGGCTCAATTTATAGATACTCGGTGTATATTCAAAACCTCTCAACATTTATGCGATTTACAACAATTTTTAGATTCGAAAAATTATAGAAACAAATATTTTGAATAGTATATACAAGGATTTTTTGTTTTTTTGTTTTATCAGAAAAAGATTCTTAAATACCAATGTTAATAAAAAAACAGCCTGTTCTGCAATACCCAGTGCATGGATTAATTTTGCAAATTTTTCTGTATAATCAAAATGTCCGAAAATATATTTACACCATTTTATATTTCAACTTTGAACAGCATTCAATTTCCTTCAAAGTAAAATTGTAAGAAAATTTATTTGTAAGCTGTGTTTATTATTAGATGTTTACGTTGACTACGAGATAATTTTAATTTATTTAATGCTTCTTTTGTTAACTATACCAAATGGTAAATAAAAGAAAACTGCCCAGTTAAACTGACAGCATTGAGCTCACAGGCTATTCACACTAACTGTAAATTATATTCTTATTTCAAAGAATTTGAAATAAGCCCTCGAAAAATGAAGAAATCGACAATATATTAAGAGGGGGGAACCATCCCCCGTTTCTCCTTCTTATAATTAACCAATGAACCCATAAAACTAATCAGAGAAGCGCCTTACCACAATGAACCTATATACAAAATTTGAAAAAATCGGATAATTCTGCATGAAAAATCCATTTATCTAAATTAAGGGGGGGGGGGGTTAGCCCCCCGTCCCTCCTTTGTACTTAACCAAAGAACCCCCAAAACTAATCAGAGAAGCGCCTTATCACAATGAACATATATATAAAATTTGAAGAAAATCGGATAATTCTACTTAAAAAACCCATTTATCTATATCAAGGGGTTTTAGTCCCCCCCGTTCCCCCCTTTATACTTTACCAGTGAACCCCCAAAATTAATCAGGGAAGTGCCTTACCACAATGAGCCTATATACAAAATTTGGAGTAAATTGGATAATTCTGCATGAAAAACCCATTTATCAAAATTAAGGGGGGTAGCCCCCGTTTCCCTCCTTTACACTTCACCAATGAACCACCAAAACTAATCAGGGAAGCCCCTTACCACAATGAGCCCATATAGAAAGTTTGAAGAAAATCGGATAACTCTGCATGAAAAATTCATTTATCTAAATTAAGGGGGAGGATTCCCCCCCCCCGTTAGCCCCTTTATACTTAACCTATGAACCCCCAAAACTAATCGGGAAAGAACCTTATCACAATGAACCTATATACAAAATTTGAAGAAAATTGGAGAATTCTGCATGGAAAAACCATTTATCTTAATTAAGGGGGGTTAGCCCCCCCGTTCCCCCCTTTATAGTTAAACAATCAATCCCCAAAACTAATCAGGGAAGCGCCTTATCACAAGGAACTTATAAACAAAATTGGAAGCAAAACGGTTATTTCTGTCAAGAGTTATCGCGTTACGTATGTACATACGTACATACATACATACATACATACATACATACATACATACAGAACGGGCGGGCACATAAGCTCTCAGGCTTTGATAGCCTGTGAGCTAAAAAATGGTAAAAATGCCGTTACTAAAGTGTGTCATGGCAAAATAAGAGCGATTAGACAAGAACACTATTCATAATATTGTACTTTCATAGAACAGTAATTAAGAATTTTTATCTTTTGCTGGATCACTCGATCACTGAAATATTGAAAAAGGAATCTTCCTTTAAGGTAGTTCTCAAATGATCTGCTCGTCAACTTGAAACTTTCTGACACATTTTTAAACTCAAAGGCATTAGATTGGCAGGCCTGACTATGGAAGAGATTTGGAATCGAAGTGAGTTTTCCATTTTTTTTATAAATATATTACTTATCGAGTTATAAGTGATTCTGGTCACGTAACGACTCGTTTTTTGCACTTGTCAGGCTGCCGCGTCGGGAATTAGATTCAAAACTCCAACTTACGGATTTTCTGCCTTTACAAAAAAAGGGAAAAGTTGTTTCGATTGCAAAGTTTATGAATAAAAAAGCTGTCAATTTCATGCTTTTCCGAGCAAAAATGAATTAAAAAATATGTCATAAAGTAGCCAGTTTGGATTTGAGGACAGCTTTAAATCTAGAAAAGCACGTAACATAAAAAATACTAGTTCGCTAGTAAAAAGACCAGGAACAAGCAAATCAACAGAAGATATTGTTTTAGTATTACTACTGACCCTTCCAAAAGACCCTTAAAAGACCCTTCCAAAACCAAATATCAATAATCTTGCTTGACATTGCCATTCACAAAACAATTCCAGTTCGTACATTTGCTGATTTGGCGATAATGTTTTAAAATGATCAATTTGACAATGCCTATTCGATGAAAACCCGTTTGAAAAAGAGACTATCTTTTTGTGAAAGGGCAAAGGAATAATACCAGTTAGACATTATCTACATGATGTAGCCTATCTTACATATATGATGGTTATATGGATGCATTCTACCTTTATTATACGCATAACCGAATTATATGCCAAGCATTACGTTGCATGCTGGAAATTTTCTCAGAACACTGAAAAAAAAAAATAACCCAAAAATGGGAGATGTTGGTGCTTTAGAAGATTTCCTGATCTTAGATCTTACTTTTAGGTTTCAAAAATTGTTTTCTCTCAAACAAAATACATACATACATTATATTTTCGCACAATTGAAATTCATATAGCTGTTTATAAGCTGTATCTCTTTACTTTTGTTTTCTTTCAATCCAAAAAATTATTATTAAATGAGTTTGAATAAAAGTATATCAGTCACCCAGTGGAACAGCAAATACTTGAGTGGAGGAAATTGAATGTCAAAATTTCCTGCTAGAATATTAAAAGTCTAATAAAATAAGTAATTTTCTTTTGTGTAAATAGCAGCGTAAAGAAAAGCACAAATAACCAGAATAAAATATATATGCAACATCATAAAAAGAGTCCGGTTTTTCAGTGTAAAATGAAAAGAGAGAAACAGCATGAAGTTTTTCCTATGAAGCCTTACAATATAAAGCTTCAGTTATGAAGCAGTAAGATAAATTTATTCTGGCTGTTTTCTTTATATTGGTTTATTTATATTCCATTCTTTATATTCTTTATACGGGTTGTTGTGAATACTTATCACGTTTGTACAAATTATAATAAAGACTTAAAATCCTTTCAAATGAAATAGTGACTGCAAAGTTGGGACGCCATTAATTTAGTAAATCACCTCTTTGCTTTAAAAAATATATATTAGTAATTAATAAACATGTCATATTTTTTAAAACCTTTTGATTTCGTATGAACGGAGATACCCTTAGCACACTGTTACTAGCCTCAAAAAACTTATGTTATTGCTGTCGTTGTATCTGTGATTCACATGACGTAATACATTTTATACGCAATGCTAGATTGATGTTCATCCCGCTGTGCGTAAGAAAGGTAGGTGAGGGGAGCGTCTTGAACTCCAAAGATGCCTTTAAACCCAGATAAAATGTTACCGTGTATCTTATAGATACAAGATAGTAATCGAGTGTTAATAAACGAAAGTTAATGAATAATATTCACAGTCAGAGCCTATACATTACCCACTTCTCCATCTAGCTAAAATTTCGGAGAGATTAGCTATGATGTCACTGTGCACTAATATAAGGCTAACAAGAAAAGCAAGTACGATACATGACAAAAAAATTATATATATCATACAGATTTATCTAAAAAAGCAACAAACAAAATCAACCATTGTTTTTCCATTTCACTGAGACCTTTTACGGTGTGTGGTGGGGCAAGCGGGCTTTATTCCTACCAGGCCCCTGCCCCTACGTTTTCGTATGCTTGTGGCATGGAGATACCTTTGAAAAACGAAATAAGTACCCTTTAATGTGAACTCTTCTGCGCATATATAGTGCCTGATTTCACATTTAGCCGAAATCACGTTGAGATTAGCTATAGTGTCACTGCGCACTAATATCACGCTGTGCGTAAGGAAGATAGGTGAGGGGAGCGTCTTGAACTCCAAAGATGTCTTTAAAGAAAGAAAAAAAGTTACCGTGTATCTTATAGATTCAAGATAGTAACCGAGTGTAAATAAAGGAAAGTTAATCAATATTATTCACAGTCAAAGCCTATACATTACCCACGTTTCCATCTAGCCAAAATTTCGGAGAGATTAGTTATGATGTCACTGTGCACTAATATAAGGCTAACAAGAAAAGCAAGTACGATACATGAAAAAAAATTATATATATATCATACAGATTTATCTCAAAAAGTAATAAACAAAATCAATAATTGTTTTTCCATTTCACTGAGACGTTTTACGGTGTGTGGTGGGGCAAGGGGGCTTTACTCCTACCAGACCACCGCCCCTACGTTTTCGTATGCTTGTGGCATAGAAATACCTTTGAAAAACGAAATAAGTACCCTTCACTGTGAACTCTTCTGCGCATATATAGTGCCTGATTTCACATTTTACCGAAATCACGTTGAGATTAGCTGTGGTGTCACTGCGCACTAATATACCACTTTAGTCTTGGCGTCATCTGAGGAAGATACTTAAAAACTCTTTAAGTTAATTAAACTATTTCTAGATCTTGCCAATTGAGCATATTATACGTATTCATTGATCCACTAAAATTTGTATGGAGCTGTTTTTTAGTCATTTGAAAATAGATTTTGTGGTCTTCAAGTAATTTTGATCGCAGGACTGAGGGGTATATGGGGCTAACGAGAAAACATGTTCGTTGCGTGCCGGAAAATAAAACAAGTTTATCTCAAAAAGATAAAAACAAAGTCAACCTTTTTTTCGATTTCACTGCGACCACTTCGGAAGGGGGAAAACTAGAAAGCGCCACCGGCGCCCTCGGGGGCGCCGAGCGAACACTCCTCCTCGTCGTGCCCAAATTCTGAGGAACTTTTAACGCGCCAGCGGCTTTGTCTCACCGTGGCGCTAAGACCGATTCGGAGGATCGCGATCCAGCGAAACCTCCCAATCATTTTACCCGAGTAGATTGCTCGCAGATACGACATAGGTCGCTGCGATTCGGCGGAAGTTCCAACTCTTAGAGGAGACTTCCCCACGTGACACTCGATGAACCGTAGCGACTGCCGAACGGCTTTGTCGCCGAAAACCTATAAGGGAATCGTGGACTCCACCATATGTTCGACATCTCTACGGCCCTTGCTTTCCCGCAGAGTTCGATCATAGACATTGGAGCTGTTATCCCATAACCCTATCCCCTTCTGTACTAATATCGGACTAAAGACAAGAGCGTGCGTCGTCCATTGCATGACAGAAAAATAATTAAAATTTTTTTCAAACATAAAGAGAAAATTCAGCACTTTTTTCATTCCATTTTCGACCATTTTTGGAGGTTGAGGGGGGAGGGGGAGGGGAGGTCTGTACCCCATCAACCCCTTCTCCCTTTTTGTATATGCTGTGGTGTTACTGTGTACTAATATGGGAGTAAGGAGAAGAAAGTGGGTAGTTCGTTGTACGACAAAAAAAAGAAAAAAAATACAAATTTATCACAAACAGAAAGATGAAAAACTAGCACTTTTTCTCATTTTATTTTCGATTATTTCAAGAGGGGGCTGTACCCCTTTCATCCCTCTTTCCCCTCGTTGGGTATAATATGGTGTTACTGTGCATATGGGGCTAAAAAGAAGAGAGTGGGTAGTCTGTTGTATGACAAAACAATACCTACAAATTTATCTCAAAGAGGAAAAAACAGCGCTTTTTCATGAGATTTTCGACTATTTTGGTAAGGGGGGGGCTGTAACCCCATCAGCACCATTCCCTTTTTTAGGTATGCTCTTATGTCAATATGGACTAATATGGGGCTAAAAAAAAGAGAGTGGGCAGTCTGTTGTATGACAAAAAAAAGAAAAAAATACAAATTTATCTCTAAGAAGAAAAAACAGCACTTTTTTCATGAGACGCTCGACTATTTCGGGAAGATGAGCTGTAATCCCATCAGCACCTTTCCCCTCTTTAGGTATGTTTTGATGTCAATGTGGACTAATTTGGGGTTAAAAAGAAGAGAAGTGGGTAGTCTGTTGCATGACAAAAAAAGAATAATAGAAATTTATCTCAAAGAAGAAAAAACAGCACTTTTTTCATGAGATGCTTGACTATTTCGGGAAGGTGGAGGGGGGTATAACCCCATCAGTCCCTTCCCCTTTTTAGATATGCTCTGATGTCAATGTGGATTAATAGTCTAAGATCCGGTATCAAAAATATATACCCCCATTTGTTATTTAATGATAATAAAGAATATATTCCAGATAATGTATACATTGATACATCGCAAATAGGTTGCCTAGCTAAATCACGCGCCGATAATGTTAAACAATAAAATGTTTAATTAAATTTTTTTGAACAACTTCCTCGATCAGTTATTTATGAAAGTCGAGAATCGGCTGAGAGAATATACCCCAAGGAATTGAAAAAAATAAAGGTTGCCTATTCTCCCCTCTTGCCAACTATGGAGTTGCCAGGTATAAACAGGTAACTAAGCCTTATTAATATACCCTCATAAGTTACTTAATCGAATTACACATAAATTGACAGATTATTTTATTCCCAATCAAACCGTATTAGGTTGCCTTATCAAAAAGTTTGTTGAATCCATGGTTGCCTAGATTTAAGATGTTCAATTTTCTGCGCGAGCGTTCAGAGTGACAGAGAAGCGTTATGCGCGCAATTCCATTTGACAGACAAATATGCTGCGAGTTCTTTTTAAAGACTTTTCCTATAGTATAAATATCATCAACGATATAATTTTTTTTTCACTCAGACATTCATTTATCAGCGACCTTTTGAAAGAAGTACATTTTGAACGGAAAAACTTATTATTTCATAATTATGTATTATAATTATGAAATAATAAGTTTTTCCGTTCAAAATGTACGTCTTTCAAAAGGAAATTTTTTCGATCGTTTAAGTGCGGATTAAATACTGGTAAAAGTTAAATAAAATATCACATAATGATATATATTTTTTTTTATTAATAAATAAATTTGTCAATAGCAAAATACAAAATTTTTATACAAAACACTTATTTAGATTCATAATCGTAAGAAGGGCCGATGTCACAAATTCTAATTCTTAATCGTTTTCTTTGTTTCTCGATTCTCTTAATACGTATTTAGCTTGTAACGGTGTTGGGTCCCCTTTAAACCACGTAGGCTTCAAACAGCCATCCAAAAACCAACCACAATCTTCAGGATTGACTTTAACGCATCATGCATCGTTTGTATGAAGCCACATAGAATTAACATATATTGTGCGCAAAATTTTCTGTTTCAGTGATATCCAGCACGGTGAAATTATATTATAGTCGATGCCTTTAATCCTCTTCATGAAGTGCTCTTTGTCTTTGTTCATGGAATATGTTTTTTGGAACAGCTGATATTTAGCGTCATTGATATTGTAACATTGCTTGATCCCATAAAGAAGGGCAGTAAACTCCTGAACAGGTTGAATTTTATCTTCTATGAGTACTTCTACTGGATCCGTCAATGATGCGAATATTTCCTGGAAATCCGTTCGTCGTGAAAATATTTTAATAGTCTTGACTTTCCCTTTATTATAAAATGCCGTTGTGTAATCACATCCCGTAAATGCGTAGAAACCTGGCACTCCCAGGTATAAGTAGGACTCAATTTATATGCAAGCTCAGTACTGTTAATGCAATCAAGATCTTTCTTATTTCTTTTCTTTGATGATTAATCTGCCAACCAAATTTGAGTTTGCGGAATTTTGTGGATAGTGGCCAGTAAAATTACCTAGACATCTGTATCATTTTCTTTGACCAATATTTTCGAATTAGCTGGCGCTTTTGATATATGAAACATTATCCGCGTATCTGCCTCTTCATGTTGACATAAATAATCTTCTTCTTCACGTTCCACGACGTGATTTCCGACAGTATGGTAAGAAAAACAATGTTCTCCAACTGTTATAACAATTTTTTTTTGGATTATTGAAACTAGATTATTATTTCCCCAGTAATTGCCAAGAATTGTACCAGCGCTTCTTTGAAAAGGGTAATTTTTGAGATTTCCGAGAAAATCGCCAAATCTTGGTTGAAGAGGTCCTTTGATGACATACGGTCTATTGAATTCCAGCCGACTTTGACGTTCACAGTTTTTGATAGAGGGCGTAATATGTCTATCAAAAATTATGTGTATTTCAGAGGCGTTACTTGAGCACAATATTATTAAGATCGATTTAGCAACGTTGTCAAATAGCTGAAGTATAGATGATCCGATAATATACAGGTAATAAAAACCGTCTATTATTTCAATATCGATACCAATAGGTCAACTGTTTCGACGTTAGACTTTAATGTTTGGGCTAGTTTGGATTTGTCAGTTTTTAGCAAGTCGCCAGTACACGAGAAAAGACCAGGCGCCACAGGCGCTAATGGAAACGTTAAGCACTACTTTATGTTGAAGTCTTTCTCAATACTAATCGCAAGTAATTGGCCAAAGATGTCTCGTTCCATTTTAAGAATGACCTTTTAAGTTTTTTTTTGCTGATTTGAGCTTTGACGGCAGACTGTGAAGCGAAATTCTGGATTTTGTTACGCGTTATCGGTTTTTCGAACCTTCCGGGAGTGGAATTGCATTCTGAAATAAACGCCAATTTTTGTTGATTCCCATCCGACTTAACGTTGATTAAAAAATCATAAACTTCAGTAGATGCTGCTTACCAGTTGAAATATTTAACAGAACATTTCTATCGATACTCTCAACGAACGGATTCAGCATATTTCTTAATGACACTCTGAAGACTTTCGTTATCCTTTTTGATTCGACTCTTCTGCAAGGCATGACAGGTATCATCTTTTTGCGATAGACAGACATGCTCTTTAACGGTGGATACAATTTTGGTTTATGTATCAGAACGCAAATTTTTCCTCATTCACTCTCCATTCCTCCGAATGATTTGAAAAGTCAATGCCGAAAACCGTATCTTAAGTATTTTTCCCTAATTTTCCCCATTTATATCTCCCTCTTAGTTGCGTTATATACCAGTCGGTTCTTATGCTGTGAATAAGTGTCCATCTTTGTCGCGCTGATATAGACTCTGCTGCAAGATTATAAGTTAACTAGCCGCCACTGGCGACCAGTTTGGTCTCCCTTAAATGTATGTTAAACATTGCAACACGTTACATTTATTCATAATTTAATTTTCCCTTAATCCTTCGCCAAATCGGAAGATTCTAATAGACAAATCATGAACTTTTGCGATCATGGTAGCATTTCGCATATTTTTTGGGCACAAATGTCACATACGCACGTTGGCGCGATTCCCCCCCCCCCTCCCCCGCCAATTTGGCGAAAACTTTGTTATGGAAATTGTTGTTTATTTACTTTTATTTTTTATTTTAATTCTATAAATTATTTTTGATATGTATATCAATATTTATTTACAACAAACTATCATTTATTTATTTTTATTCTTTTTTTTAATTATGAGTATTTTTGTTAGCCGGGAGCAGATGATAATTCGCCAAATATCGTTCCCATCACCGTCATTCATACTACAATTAATTTAATTTTAAATTATAAACCTGTCACTCATTTCATCTCTATAATAAAACTGTAAGTCATGTGACTGTCCTCAACAGTTCCGGGATGCCGCATCGCTTTTTCATATGCCAAGCGGCCATTTTTATTCAAAATTAATTTTTCGAATAAACTGCATAAAAGTTACATTTTAAGAAAGATCGTTCAAAATAAATTAATATTTGAGAGATGACTTGCGTTCAATTATGTATATATTCTGCAATAACTTCAGTCGAAAGATTCGCAGTTCAAATTCTCTATTCATAAAAGTAAACAAAAAAAAGATTGATTCGTCGTGAACATTTAAAATATTAAATCATGGAGGTAATCATTCGCAAAGCAAGTTCTCCGCGAATGAATTTTTGGACCGCTGCCTCGCGTCAAAAAAATAATTCGCACCAGTGAGACAATCAAAGTTTACCATAATTATGTGCTATACAACTCAACTTTCGGACCTTTTCTTGACGTAAATTGAACTCATGTAATAATATTTAATGAATCAGATTTTTAGCATTTTTAAAATCGCTAATACAGCTTTTATTTATCGCGTGTACAAATTAGAAATGATACTTTGATTTTGAAATCAAATGTTTTGATTTATGATATTATTTCTTATTTATTTATTTATTTTCTCTTTTAAATGAAAAGTGTGAAGTATTTTAAATTTATGTAATATAAGCATTTTAGATTAAAGTTAAGTATTTTAAATGAAATGAGTGACAGGTTTATAATTTAAAATTAAATTAATTGTAGTATGAATGACGGTGATGGGAACGATATTTGGCGAATTATCATCTGCTCCCGGCTAACAAAAATACTCATAATTAAAAAAAAGAATAAAAATAAATAAATGATAGTTTGTTGTAAATAAATATTGATATACATATCAAAAATAATTTATAGAATTAAAATAAAAAATAAAAGTAAATAAACAACAATTTCCATAACAAAGTTTTCGCCAAATTGGCGGGGGAGGGGGGGGGGAATCGCGCCAACGTGCGTATGTGACATTTGTGCCCAAAAAATATGCGAAATGCTACCATGATCGCAAAAGTTCATGATTTGTCTATTAGAATCTTCCGATTTGGCGAAGGATTAAGGAAAAATTAAATTATGAATAAATGTAACGTGTTGCAATGTTTAACATACATTTAAGGGAGACCAAACTGGTCGCCAGTGGCGGCTAGTTTAAAATACTTAACTTTAATCTAAAATGCTTATATTACATAAATTTAAAATACTTCACACTTTTCATTTAAAAGAGGAAATAAATAAATAAATAAGAAATAATATCATAAATCAAAACATTTGATTTCAAAATCAAAGTATCATTTCTAATTTGTACACGCGATAAATAAAAGCTGTATTAGCGATTTTAAAAATGCTAAAAATCTGATTCATTAAATATTATTACATGAGTTCAATTTACGTCAAGAAAAGGTCCAGAAGGAAGTTGAGTTGTATAGCACATAATTATGGTAAACTTTGATTGTCTCACTGGTGCGAATTATTTTTTTGACGCGAGGCAGCGGTCCAAAAATTCATTCGCGGAGAACTTGCTTTGCGAATGATTACCTCCATGATTTAATATTTTAAATGTTCACGACGAATCAATCTTTTTTTTGTTTACTTTTATGAATAGAGAATTTGAACTGCGAATCTTTCGACTGAAGTTATTGCAGAATATATACATAATTGAACGCAAGTCATCTCTCAAATATTAATTTATTTTGAACGATCTTTCTTAAAATGTAACTTTTATGCAGTTTATTCGAAAAAATAATTTTGAATAAAAATGGCCGCTTGGCATATGAAAAAGCGATGCGGCATCCCGGAACTGTTGAGGACACTCACATGACTTACAGTTTTATTATAGAGATTGATTTGAGGCATCAACAGTAATGGTCTGTTCTACCGTCAAGTCAACGGGTGATCGGGAGAAACCAGATTTGGTACGTCGGATACACTATCGGAGAAATCTTTAAAAATAACTCGCTGCATCTTTGCCTGTCAAATGGAATTGAGCGCGCAACGCTTCTCTGTCACTCTCAACGCTCGCGCAGGAAGTTAAACCTCTTAAATCTAGGCAACCTTGGATTCAAGAAACTTTTTGATAAGGCAACCTAATACGGTTGGATTGTGAATAAAATAATCTTTCAATTGATGTGTAATTCGATTAAATAACTTATGAGGGTATATTAATAACGCTTAGTTACCTGTTTATACCTGGCAACTCCATAGTTGGCAAGAGGGGAGAGTAGGCAATCTTTATTTTTTCAATTCCTTGGGGTATTTTCTCTCAGCCGATTCTCGACTTTCATAAATAACTAATCGAGGAAGTTGATAAAAAAAATTTAATTAAACATTTTATTGTTTAACATTATCGGCGCGTGATTTAGCTAGGCAACTTATTTGCGATGTATCAATGTATACATTATCTGGAATATATTCTTTATTGTCATTAAATAACAAATGAGGGTATATATTTCTTATACCGGATCTCGCACTATAATATGGGCCTAAAATGAAGAGAGTGGGTAGTCTGTTGCATAACAAAAAAAAAGAAAATACAAATTTATTTTAATAAAGAAAAAAAAACAGCACTTTTTTCCATGAGATTTTCGACTATTTCCGGAGGGGGGGGGGCTGTAACCCCATCAACCCCCTTACTCTGTTCATGCTATGATGTCAACGTGAACTAATATGGAACTAACGAATATTGCTAATCCGGTGTATAACAGAAAAAAAATTACAAATTTATCTAAAAATTAAAGGAAAAAAGCACTTTTTTCATTTTACTTTTGACAATTTCGGTGGTGGTGGTGGTGTGGGGGGGATGCTGTAGCCCCATCAGTCCCCCCCTTGGATACGCCACTGCCTTTTGGCTCATATCCGTTGCGTAGATAATCGGCTGTAACAGCACGCTACCACTCAAGGAGTTCTTACAAAAATATGTAGAACATTCAATTGGTATGCTATCCTTATAAATTTGTGATCCCTTATTGAGTTTATTTTAATTGTAAGTTGATGATTTTAAATATTTTCTTCATTTGTATCATTTATCTACGAACCAAAGTGAAAAATGTATGTTTTAAAATAAAATTAATTATATTACTTATTAATTCTAGCCGTTCAGTTGAATATATAAAATATATACTAGTAAGACAGATAGATTTATTTCAGTTCATATTAATAGTAAGAAAACTTTTTCTATGGTTACTGCAATTTATGTGCTCCCCAAAAATTTGCTCAGCTTACTGCATGTACATTTTTTTATTGCTCAGTAAAAGTAATATTACAGTAAGAATGCTCTTCATTATCCAGATGTTTGAATTTTCCAACACGCTGAAAATACCGTCTCACTTTTTGTCGGAAACACAATTTCTTTTTAAGTAAGTTTTATTCCAGTTTTCTTTTCTATTTTATTATTTGAATACAATGTTTTTGGATCCCAAACACTATGAACGAAATGTCGAGTTATTCAAAAACACATACAAAATACTTGTTCCAAAAAAGACGCTTTTGTTAGTGTACTTGAAAGTAGAACATAATTTTTTTATAAAAAAATCTGGATGTCAAAACAAAACAAGTTGGAAATTGTATGTCAAACGACGTGACAAATGAAGTGCGTTCGTACTATAACTAGTTTTATAAATATTCAAATCTTGATGCAATAGCTGTCGCACTCTTATGCAAAAACTCATGAATACAAAGTTTATTTTATCTGCAGATTTTCACACTTTAGATATTAATTTTACTTTATGAAATTAAGTTTAAATACAGTTTTACAAACAACTAATTAGAATTATGTTACATTAAAGTTATACTATCCGCAAATATCCAATACAAGACAACGTATAAACATTATCGTTATTATTTCACTTAAAAAAAGGATTATATCGTCTGTTATTATATGGTTCATTTCCGTAATAAAATAAGTACATTTTAAGTTGGCAATATTTTATATTTTGTTGAGATTTATTGAAAACTAGCTGTTTAACCCGTTCTACGCACGGGAGTTCATGAATTTAATTCTAAAACCAAAATTAAAAATAAAAATCAGTACAACCAAACTAAAGTTTATGAACATAAAAATTTGTTATGTCTTTTAAAAATCAGTATTTACGCAACCAAAAATCCGTAGTAAAAAGTAGTAGTACGTAAAAAATTTACATCAAATAGACATAATTATAATCGAATATGAAATTAAACTTAGCATAAAAACGCAATGACAACAAACAATTTTAAAATATCTAAATAAGAAATAAGAATTCCCCTGTTATAGTGTTGAGTTGTTCTATAACTATTCGATTTAAAAAAATATTTTTCTACTACTGTGCCTTTTAAATTGAAATTTGATTTATCATGTTGCTATTGCAGCAGACGATAAAATGATATTTTTAGAATAAGGGAATAAATGTAATAAAAAGTTTTGTTGATGTTTGTGATAAAATGTTTTTGTTTATTTTTAAAAAAAGGTAATAATTAAGCTGAATAAAATAATTACCCGCGAGGAGGCGCGCAGTCAAGTGCTCCACAACAAATCACTAACTTGAACTGTTGGTATATTCATCAACTGAATACGGGCTCTGTACTTTTATTAGGAACATAAATTTAATTTTTACGAAACTGTAATTCTAAAATAGCGATATTATCTATATAAAACAGCGATTAAACGTTACGGGTGAAACTAAACACGTTAAATTTGTTAAATGTAATTAGTTCTGTTGAAATCAGAGCAGTAGGTTTGGATTTATTAAAAAGGAGGAAATTAATGAAAAGCTGCCGTCAGGGGGCGCGTGTTCAAGTAAAATAAATGTGATGTTTAATAAAAAGTCGTTTATCTATGTCCCTCTTCATTCCCTCAAATTTAACAAATAATCTGTTAAATTAAGTTTTCTGTATTAATAATCTCTATCATACTAATTTATGCCATGTAAAAAAAACCTTAAACCCAGCTAATTATCATTCATTAAATCGATAAAATCCTTTAAAATTAAGTTTTTAGCATTTGGCATTGGTTAATAATTAAGATGATCGTCTACAGGTCATATAATCTCTGATCCATCAATTTTACACACTCGACTCGCAATCGCAATTGCAATGGTCCCTACCTGGATTTATTTAATGACTTCTGCGGAGAATTTATACAACCAACCAATCGAAGATAAAAAAGCGTATTTTTGATGATATCTCTTTGTGGAAGGATTTTAATTAATATTTAATCTATCAAAAATCTATTTAAAATTACGCCCCCTGCCAGCTACCCGTGTGCAGAATTTCGTATCCCTGAGCCCTGTGGCTTTCGAGTTTTTGAGGTTACATAGATACGCGCACGGATTTTAATAGTATAGATTCTTGTTAATTTTCTTTTCCAGGCAATTAATTTCAATACTGACATAGGGGAAATTATGTTATTTTAACGAAATAATATTAAATCTTATGTTTTATCAACAAAAATGGAACTATTAACATTCGTCATTTTTTTTTTTTTAGGTAATCGAGTTATTTCTTTTAGTTTTAAGAATGAAAATAGCTATTTCTCGCTATCCATGACATCATTTTCGACATAGATAATTTTGCGGAGCATATTATTGACATTTGCTAACCGTTTTCTTTTGAAACTTCTTTTTACTTTTTTAAAATTTAAATAAAAATTAGGTATAGTTGTAGTAGTAGCCGTGCGCAGACTGTAAAACGCCCAGTATTTTACCATACAAAAGAAAAAAAAACCAAGATCATTTTATTTCACCAATCAAACCCTATCCGCTTTATTTGCGATGTATGACGTCATATTTGCCTGTTTCTGATGGTTACGCATATTGAAACCTTGTATTATTATCAAAAACTAAAAAAAGTACGTTTTACTTCTAATAATATTATTTAATCTTCTTTTTAATTCTTTAATATTTTTATTTCATTTTCATTTTTCACGTGAAATTTTTTTAATTGAAACTAAATTGTTGAGTAAAAATTATTATTCCGGGTTTTAAATTAGTTTTGGCAACGATAAAGTATTGGCAACGGTAAAGTAAATTTAACCATTTTAAAATATTATACAAAAAAATGTCCATTTATTCTCTATGAAAATAACAAAATTTTGAATTATTAAGAAAAATATTTGAATAAAATGAACAAAAACCAGTCTATGTTCATTTGAAGGTTATAATCATTCTATATGCAAAAATACAGGATTATTAAATGCTCCATTTTGACGCTGGATTCAGCCTAAAATTTGCACACAATCATATTTATAATATTACTAGCTATTACCCGTAACTTCGTTCACGTAACATTAAAAAAAGAATAAATGCATTAATTTAGCAAAACATCTCTATAATAAAACTGTAAGTCATGTGACTGTCCTCAACAGTTCCGGGATGCCGCATCGCTTTTTCATATGCCAAGCGGCCATTTTTATTCACAATTATTTTTTCGAATAAACTGCATAAAAGTTACATTTTAAGAAAGATCGTTCAAAATAAATTAATATTTGAGAGATGACTTGCGTTCAATTATGTATATATTCTGCAATAACTTCAGTCGAAAGATTCGCAGTTCAAATTCTCTATTCATAAAAGTAAACAAAAAAATGATTGATTCGTCGTGAACATTTAAAATATTAAATCATGGAGGTAATCATTCGCAAAGCAAGTTCTCCGCGAATGAATTTTTGGACCGCTGCCTCGCGTCAAAAAAATAATTCGCACCAGTGAGACAATCAAAGTTTACCATAATTATGTGCTATACAACTCAACTTTCGGACCTTTTCTTGACGTAAATTGAACTCATGTAATAATATTTAATGAATCAGATTTTTAGCATTTTTAAAATCGCTAATACAGCTTTTATTTATCGCGTGTACAAATTAGAAATGATACTTTGATTTTGAAATCAAATGTTTTGATTTATGATATTATTTCTTATTTATTTATTTATTTTCTCTTTTAAATGAAAAGTGTGAAGTATTTTAAATTTATGTAATATAAGCATTTTAGATTAAAGTTAAGTATTTTAAATGAAATGAGTGACAGGTTTATAATTTAAAATTAAATTAATTGTAGTATGAATGACGGTGATGGGAACGATATTTGGCGAATTATCATCTGCTCCCGGCTAACAAAAATACTCATAATTAAAAAAAAGAATAAAAATAAATAAATGATAGTTTGTTGTAAATAAATATTGATATACATATCAAAAATAATTTATAGAATTAAAATAAAAAATAAAAGTAAATAAACAACAATTTCCATAACAAAGTTTTCGCCAAATTGGCGGGGGAGGGGGGGGGGGGGGAATCGCGCCAACGTGCGTATGTGACATTTGTGCCCAAAAAATATGCGAAATGCTACCATGATCGCAAAAGTTCATGATTTGTCTATTAGAATCTTCCGATTTGGCGAAGGATTAAGGAAAAATTAAATTATGAATAAATGTAACGTGTTGCAATGTTTAACATACATTTAAGGGAGACCAAACTGGTCGCCAGTGGCGGCTAGTTTAAAATACTTAACTTTAATCTAAAATGCTTATATTACATAAATTTAAAATACTTCACACTTTTCATTTAAAAGAGGAAATAAATAAATAAATAAGAAATAATATCATAAATCAAAACATTTGATTTCAAAATCAAAGTATCATTTCTAATTTGTACACGCGATAAATAAAAGCTGTATTAGCGATTTTAAAAATGCTAAAAATCTGATTCATTAAATATTATTACATGAGTTCAATTTACGTCAAGAAAAGGTCCAGAAGGAAGTTGAGTTGTATAGCACATAATTATGGTAAACTTTGATTGTCTCACTGGTGCGAATTATTTTTTTGACGCGAGGCAGCGGTCCAAAAATTCATTCGCGGAGAACTTGCTTTGCGAATGATTACCTCCATGATTTAATATTTTAAATGTTCACGACGAATCAATCTTTTTTTTGTTTACTTTTATGAATAGAGAATTTGAACTGCGAATCTTTCGACTGAAGTTATTGCAGAATATATACATAATTGAACGCAAGTCATCTCTCAAATATTAATTTATTTTGAACGATCTTTCTTAAAATGTAACTTTTATGCAGTTTATTCGAAAAAATAATTTTGAATAAAAATGGCCGCTTGGCATATGAAAAAGCGATGCGGCATCCCGGAACTGTTGAGGACACTCACATGACTTACAGTTTTATTATAGAGATTGATTTGAGGCATCAACAGTAATGGTCTGTTCTACCGTCAAGTCAACGGGTGATCGGGAGAAACCAGATTTGGTACGTCGGATACACTATCGGAGAAATCTTTAAAAATAACTCGCTGCATCTTTGCCTGTCAAATGGAATTGAGCGCGCAACGCTTCTCTGTCACTCTCAACGCTCGCGCAGGAAGTTAAACCTCTTAAATCTAGGCAACCTTGGATTCAAGAAACTTTTTGATAAGGCAACCTAATACGGTTGGATTGTGAATAAAATAATCTTTCAATTGATGTGTAATTCGATTAAATAACTTATGAGGGTATATTAATAACGCTTAGTTACCTGTTTATACCTGGCAACTCCATAGTTGGCAAGAGGGGAGAGTAGGCAATCTTTATTTTTTCAATTCCTTGGGGTATTTTCTCTCAGCCGATTCTCGACTTTCATAAATAACTAATCGAGGAAGTTGATAAAAAAAATTTAATTAAACATTTTATTGTTTAACATTATCGGCGCGTGATTTAGCTAGGCAACCTATTTGCGATGTATCAATGTATACATTATCTGGAATATATTCTTTATTGTCATTAAATAACAAATGAGGGTATATATTTCTTATACCGGATCTCGCACTATAATATGGGCCTAAAATGAAGAGAGTGGGTAGTCTGTTGCATAACAAAAAAAAAGAAAATACAAATTTATTTTAATAAAGAAAAAAAAACAGCACTTTTTTCCATGAGATTTTCGACTATTTCCGGAGGGGGGGGGGCTGTAACCCCATCAACCCCCTTACTCTGTTCATGCTATGATGTCAACGTGAACTAATATGGAACTAACGAATATTGCTAATCCGGTGTATAACAGAAAAAAAAATTACAAATTTATCTAAAAATTAAAGGAAAAAAGCACTTTTTTCATTTTACTTTTGACAATTTCGGTGGTGGTGGTGGTGTGGGGGGGATGCTGTAGCCCCATCAGTCCCCCCCTTGGATACGCCACTGCCTTTTGGCTCATATCCGTTGCGTAGATAATCGGCTGTAACAGCACGCTACCACTCAAGGAGTTCTTACAAAAATATGTAGAACATTCAATTGGTATGCTATCCTTATAAATTTGTGATCCCTTATTGAGTTTATTTTAATTGTAAGTTGATGATTTTAAATATTTTCTTCATTTGTATCATTTATCTACGAACCAAAGTGAAAAATGTATGTTTTAAAATAAAATTAATTATATTACTTATTAATTCTAGCCGTTCAGTTGAATATATAAAATATATACTAGTAAGACAGATAGATTTATTTCAGTTCATATTAATAGTAAGAAAACTTTTTCTATGGTTACTGCAATTTATGTGCTCCCCAAAAATTTGCTCAGCTTACTGCATGTACATTTTTTTATTGCTCAGTAAAAGTAATATTACAGTAAGAATGCTCTTCATTATCCAGATGTTTGAATTTTCCAACACGCTGAAAATACCGTCTCACTTTTTGTCGGAAACACAATTTCTTTTTAAGTAAGTTTTATTCCAGTTTTCTTTTCTATTTTATTATTTGAATACAATGTTTTTGGATCCCAAACACTATGAACGAAATGTCGAGTTATTCAAAAACACATACAAAATACTTGTTCCAAAAAAGACGCTTTTGTTAGTGTACTTGAAAGTAGAACATAATTTTTTTATAAAAAAATCTGGATGTCAAAACAAAACAAGTTGGAAATTGTATGTCAAACGACGTGACAAATGAAGTGCGTTCGTACTATAACTAGTTTTATAAATATTCAAATCTTGATGCAATAGCTGTCGCACTCTTATGCAAAAACTCATGAATACAAAGTTTATTTTATCTGCAGATTTTCACACTTTAGATATTAATTTTACTTTATGAAATTAAGTTTAAATACAGTTTTACAAACAACTAATTAGAATTATGTTACATTAAAGTTATACTATCCGCAAATATCCAATACAAGACAACGTATAAACATTATCGTTATTATTTCACTTAAAAAAAGGATTATATCGTCTGTTATTATATGGTTCATTTCCGTAATAAAATAAGTACATTTTAAGTTGGCAATATTTTATATTTTGTTGAGATTTATTGAAAACTAGCTGTTTAACCCGTTCTACGCACGGGAGTTCATGAATTTAATTCTAAAACCAAAATTAAAAATAAAAATCAGTACAACCAAACTAAAGTTTATGAACATAAAAATTTGTTATGTCTTTTAAAAATCAGTATTTACGCAACCAAAAATCCGTAGTAAAAAGTAGTAGTACGTAAAAAATTTACATCAAATAGACATAATTATAATCGAATATGAAATTAAACTTAGCATAAAAACGCAATGACAACAAACAATTTTAAAATATCTAAATAAGAAATAAGAATTCCCCTGTTATAGTGTTGAGTTGTTCTATAACTATTCGATTTAAAAAAATATTTTTCTACTACTGTGCCTTTTAAATTGAAATTTGATTTATCATGTTGCTATTGCAGCAGACGATAAAATGATATTTTTAGAATAAGGGAATAAATGTAATAAAAAGTTTTGTTGATGTTTGTGATAAAATGTTTTTGTTTATTTTTAAAAAAAGGTAATAATTAAGCTGAATAAAATAATTACCCGCGAGGAGGCGCGCAGTCAAGTGCTCCACAACAAATCACTAACTTGAACTGTTGGTATATTCATCAACTGAATACGGGCTCTGTACTTTTATTAGGAACATAAATTTAATTTTTACGAAACTGTAATTCTAAAATAGCGATATTATCTATATAAAACAGCGATTAAACGTTACGGGTGAAACTAAACACGTTAAATTTGTTAAATGTAATTAGTTCTGTTGAAATCAGAGCAGTAGGTTTGGATTTATTAAAAAGGAGGAAATTAATGAAAAGCTGCCGTCAGGGGGCGCGTGTTCAAGTAAAATAAATGTGATGTTTAATAAAAAGTCGTTTATCTATGTCCCTCCTCATTCCCTCAAATTTAACAAATAATCTGTTAAATTAAGTTTTCTGTATTAATAATCTCTATCATACTAATTTATGCCATGTAAAAAAAACCTTAAACCCAGCTAATTATCATTCATTAAATCGATAAAATCCTTTAAAATTAAGTTTTTAGCATTTGGCATTGGTTAATAATTAAGATGATCGTCTACAGGTCATATAATCTCTGATCCATCAATTTTACACACTCGACTCGCAATCGCAATTGCAATGGTCCCTACCTGGATTTATTTAATGACTTCTGCGGAGAATTTATACAACCAACCAATCGAAGATAAAAAAGCGTATTTTTGATGATATCTCTTTGTGGAAGGATTTTAATTAATATTTAATCTATCAAAAATCTATTTAAAATTACGCCCCCTGCCAGCTACCCGTGTGCAGAATTTCGTATCCCTGAGCCCTGTGGCTTTCGAGTTTTTGAGGTTACATAGATACGCGCACGGATTTTAATAGTATAGATTCTTGTTAATTTTCTTTTCCAGGCAATTAATTTCAATACTGACATAGGGGAAATTATGTTATTTTAACGAAATAATATTAAATCTTATGTTTTATCAACAAAAATGGAACTATTAACATTCGTCATTTTTTTTTTTTTAGGTAATCGAGTTATTTCTTTTAGTTTTAAGAATGAAAATAGCTATTTCTCGCTATCCATGACATCATTTTCGACATAGATAATTTTGCGGAGCATATTATTGACATTTGCTAACCGTTTTCTTTTGAAACTTCTTTTTACTTTTTTAAAATTTAAATAAAAATTAGGTATAGTTGTAGTAGTAGCCGTGCGCAGACTGTAAAACGCCCAGTATTTTACCATACAAAAGAAAAAAAAACCAAGATCATTTTATTTCACCAATCAAACCCTATCCGCTTTATTTGCGATGTATGACGTCATATTTGCCTGTTTCTGATGGTTACGCATATTGAAACCTTGTATTATTATCAAAAACTAAAAAAAGTACGTTTTACTTCTAATAATATTATTTAATCTTCTTTTTAATTCTTTAATATTTTTATTTCATTTTCATTTTTCACGTGAAATTTTTTTAATTGAAACTAAATTGTTGAGTAAAAATTATTATTCCGGGTTTTAAATTAGTTTTGGCAACGATAAAGTATTGGCAACGGTAAAGTAAATTTAACCATTTTAAAATATTATACAAAAAAATGTCCATTTATTCTCTATGAAAATAACAAAATTTTGAATTATTAAGAAAAATATTTGAATAAAATGAACAAAAACCAGTCTATGTTCATTTGAAGGTTATAATCATTCTATATGCAAAAATACAGGATTATTAAATGCTCCATTTTGACGCTGGATTCAGCCTAAAATTTGCACACAATCATATTTATAATATTACTAGCTATTACCCGTAACTTCGTTCACGTAACATTAAAAAAAGAATAAATGCATTAATTTAGCAAAACATCTCTATAATAAAACTGTAAGTCATGTGACTGTCCTCAACAGTTCCGGGATGCCGCATCGCTTTTTCATATGCCAAGCGGCCATTTTTATTCACAATTATTTTTTCGAATAAACTGCATAAAAGTTACATTTTAAGAAAGATCGTTTAAAATAAATTAATATTTGAGAGATGACTTGCGTTCAATTATGTATATATTCTGCAATAACTTCAGTCGAAAGATTCGCAGTTCAAATTCTCTATTCATAAAAGTAAACAAAAAAATGATTGATTCGTCGTGAACATTTAAAATATTAAATCATGGAGGTAATCATTCGCAAAGCAAGTTCTCCGCGAATGAATTTTTGGACCGCTGCCTCGCGTCAAAAAAATAATTCGCACCAGTGAGACAATCAAAGTTTACCATAATTATGTGCTATACAACTCAACTTTCGGACCTTTTCTTGACGTAAATTGAACTCATGTAATAATATTTAATGAATCAGATTTTTAGCATTTTTAAAATCGCTAATACAGCTTTTATTTATCGCGTGTACAAATTAGAAATGATACTTTGATTTTGAAATCAAATGTTTTGATTTATGATATTATTTCTTATTTATTTATTTATTTTCTCTTTTAAATGAAAAGTGTGAAGTATTTTAAATTTATGTAATATAAGCATTTTAGATTAAAGTTAAGTATTTTAAATGAAATGAGTGACAGGTTTATAATTTAAAATTAAATTAATTGTAGTATGAATGACGGTGATGGGAACGATATTTGGCGAATTATCATCTGCTCCCGGCTAACAAAAATACTCATAATTAAAAAAAAGAATAAAAATAAATAAATGATAGTTTGTTGTAAATAAATATTGATATACATATCAAAAATAATTTATAGAATTAAAATAAAAAATAAAAGTAAATAAACAACAATTTCCATAACAAAGTTTTCGCCAAATTGGCGGGGGAGGGGGGGGGGGGAATCGCGCCAACGTGCGTATGTGACATTTGTGCCCAAAAAATATGCGAAATGCTACCATGATCGCAAAAGTTCATGATTTGTCTATTAGAATCTTCCGATTTGGCGAAGGATTAAGGAAAAATTAAATTATGAATAAATGTAACGTGTTGCAATGTTTAACATACATTTAAGGGAGACCAAACTGGTCGCCAGTGGCGGCTAGTTTAAAATACTTAACTTTAATCTAAAATGCTTATATTACATAAATTTAAAATACTTCACACTTTTCATTTAAAAGAGGAAATAAATAAATAAATAAGAAATAATATCATAAATCAAAACATTTGATTTCAAAATCAAAGTATCATTTCTAATTTGTACACGCGATAAATAAAAGCTGTATTAGCGATTTTAAAAATGCTAAAAATCTGATTCATTAAATATTATTACATGAGTTCAATTTACGTCAAGAAAAGGTCCAGAAGGAAGTTGAGTTGTATAGCACATAATTATGGTAAACTTTGATTGTCTCACTGGTGCGAATTATTTTTTTGACGCGAGGCAGCGGTCCAAAAATTCATTCGCGGAGAACTTGCTTTGCGAATGATTACCTCCATGATTTAATATTTTAAATGTTCACGACGAATCAATCTTTTTTTTGTTTACTTTTATGAATAGAGAATTTGAACTGCGAATCTTTCGACTGAAGTTATTGCAGAATATATACATAATTGAACGCAAGTCATCTCTCAAATATTAATTTATTTTGAACGATCTTTCTTAAAATGTAACTTTTATGCAGTTTATTCGAAAAAATAATTTTGAATAAAAATGGCCGCTTGGCATATGAAAAAGCGATGCGGCATCCCGGAACTGTTGAGGACACTCACATGACTTACAGTTTTATTATAGAGATTGATTTGAGGCATCAACAGTAATGGTCTGTTCTACCGTCAAGTCAACGGGTGATCGGGAGAAACCAGATTTGGTACGTCGGATACACTATCGGAGAAATCTTTAAAAATAACTCGCTGCATCTTTGCCTGTCAAATGGAATTGAGCGCGCAACGCTTCTCTGTCACTCTCAACGCTCGCGCAGGAAGTTAAACCTCTTAAATCTAGGCAACCTTGGATTCAAGAAACTTTTTGATAAGGCAACCTAATACGGTTGGATTGTGAATAAAATAATCTTTCAATTGATGTGTAATTCGATTAAATAACTTATGAGGGTATATTAATAACGCTTAGTTACCTGTTTATACCTGGCAACTCCATAGTTGGCAAGAGGGGAGAGTAGGCAATCTTTATTTTTTCAATTCCTTGGGGTATTTTCTCTCAGCCGATTCTCGACTTTCATAAATAACTAATCGAGGAAGTTGATAAAAAAAATTTAATTAAACATTTTATTGTTTAACATTATCGGCGCGTGATTTAGCTAGGCAACCTATTTGCGATGTATCAATGTATACATTATCTGGAATATATTCTTTATTGTCATTAAATAACAAATGAGGGTATATATTTCTTATACCGGATCTCGCACTATAATATGGGCCTAAAATGAAGAGAGTGGGTAGTCTGTTGCATAACAAAAAAAAAGAAAATACAAATTTATTTTAATAAAGAAAAAAAAACAGCACTTTTTTCCATGAGATTTTCGACTATTTCCGGAGGGGGGGGGGGGCTGTAACCCCATCAACCCCCTTACTCTGTTCATGCTATGATGTCAACGTGAACTAATATGGAACTAACGAATATTGCTAATCCGGTGTATAACAGAAAAAAAATTACAAATTTATCTAAAAATTAAAGGAAAAAAGCACTTTTTTCATTTTACTTTTGACAATTTCGGTGGTGGTGGTGGTGTGGGGGGGATGCTGTAGCCCCATCAGTCCCCCCCTTGGATACGCCACTGCCTTTTGGCTCATATCCGTTGCGTAGATAATCGGCTGTAACAGCACGCTACCACTCAAGGAGTTCTTACAAAAATATGTAGAACATTCAATTGGTATGCTATCCTTATAAATTTGTGATCCCTTATTGAGTTTATTTTAATTGTAAGTTGATGATTTTAAATATTTTCTTCATTTGTATCATTTATCTACGAACCAAAGTGAAAAATGTATGTTTTAAAATAAAATTAATTATATTACTTATTAATTCTAGCCGTTCAGTTGAATATATAAAATATATACTAGTAAGACAGATAGATTTATTTCAGTTCATATTAATAGTAAGAAAACTTTTTCTATGGTTACTGCAATTTATGTGCTCCCCAAAAATTTGCTCAGCTTACTGCATGTACATTTTTTTATTGCTCAGTAAAAGTAATATTACAGTAAGAATGCTCTTCATTATCCAGATGTTTGAATTTTCCAACACGCTGAAAATACCGTCTCACTTTTTGTCGGAAACACAATTTCTTTTTAAGTAAGTTTTATTCCAGTTTTCTTTTCTATTTTATTATTTGAATACAATGTTTTTGGATCCCAAACACTATGAACGAAATGTCGAGTTATTCAAAAACACATACAAAATACTTGTTCCAAAAAAGACGCTTTTGTTAGTGTACTTGAAAGTAGAACATAATTTTTTTATAAAAAAATCTGGATGTCAAAACAAAACAAGTTGGAAATTGTATGTCAAACGACGTGACAAATGAAGTGCGTTCGTACTATAACTAGTTTTATAAATATTCAAATCTTGATGCAATAGCTGTCGCACTCTTATGCAAAAACTCATGAATACAAAGTTTATTTTATCTGCAGATTTTCACACTTTAGATATTAATTTTACTTTATGAAATTAAGTTTAAATACAGTTTTACAAACAACTAATTAGAATTATGTTACATTAAAGTTATACTATCCGCAAATATCCAATACAAGACAACGTATAAACATTATCGTTATTATTTCACTTAAAAAAAGGATTATATCGTCTGTTATTATATGGTTCATTTCCGTAATAAAATAAGTACATTTTAAGTTGGCAATATTTTATATTTTGTTGAGATTTATTGAAAACTAGCTGTTTAACCCGTTCTACGCACGGGAGTTCATGAATTTAATTCTAAAACCAAAATTAAAAATAAAAATCAGTACAACCAAACTAAAGTTTATGAACATAAAAATTTGTTATGTCTTTTAAAAATCAGTATTTACGCAACCAAAAATCCGTAGTAAAAAGTAGTAGTACGTAAAAAATTTACATCAAATAGACATAATTATAATCGAATATGAAATTAAACTTAGCATAAAAACGCAATGACAACAAACAATTTTAAAATATCTAAATAAGAAATAAGAATTCCCCTGTTATAGTGTTGAGTTGTTCTATAACTATTCGATTTAAAAAAATATTTTTCTACTACTGTGCCTTTTAAATTGAAATTTGATTTATCATGTTGCTATTGCAGCAGACGATAAAATGATATTTTTAGAATAAGGGAATAAATGTAATAAAAAGTTTTGTTGATGTTTGTGATAAAATGTTTTTGTTTATTTTTAAAAAAAGGTAATAATTAAGCTGAATAAAATAATTACCCGCGAGGAGGCGCGCAGTCAAGTGCTCCACAACAAATCACTAACTTGAACTGTTGGTATATTCATCAACTGAATACGGGCTCTGTACTTTTATTAGGAACATAAATTTAATTTTTACGAAACTGTAATTCTAAAATAGCGATATTATCTATATAAAACAGCGATTAAACGTTACGGGTGAAACTAAACACGTTAAATTTGTTAAATGTAATTAGTTCTGTTGAAATCAGAGCAGTAGGTTTGGATTTATTAAAAAGGAGGAAATTAATGAAAAGCTGCCGTCAGGGGGCGCGTGTTCAAGTAAAATAAATGTGATGTTTAATAAAAAGTCGTTTATCTATGTCCCTCCTCATTCCCTCAAATTTAACAAATAATCTGTTAAATTAAGTTTTCTGTATTAATAATCTCTATCATACTAATTTATGCCATGTAAAAAAAACCTTAAACCCAGCTAATTATCATTCATTAAATCGATAAAATCCTTTAAAATTAAGTTTTTAGCATTTGGCATTGGTTAATAATTAAGATGATCGTCTACAGGTCATATAATCTCTGATCCATCAATTTTACACACTCGACTCGCAATCGCAATTGCAATGGTCCCTACCTGGATTTATTTAATGACTTCTGCGGAGAATTTATACAACCAACCAATCGAAGATAAAAAAGCGTATTTTTGATGATATCTCTTTGTGGAAGGATTTTAATTAATATTTAATCTATCAAAAATCTATTTAAAATTACGCCCCCTGCCAGCTACCCGTGTGCAGAATTTCGTATCCCTGAGCCCTGTGGCTTTCGAGTTTTTGAGGTTACATAGATACGCGCACGGATTTTAATAGTATAGATTCTTGTTAATTTTCTTTTCCAGGCAATTAATTTCAATACTGACATAGGGGAAATTATGTTATTTTAACGAAATAATATTAAATCTTATGTTTTATCAACAAAAATGGAACTATTAACATTCGTCATTTTTTTTTTTTTAGGTAATCGAGTTATTTCTTTTAGTTTTAAGAATGAAAATAGCTATTTCTCGCTATCCATGACATCATTTTCGACATAGATAATTTTGCGGAGCATATTATTGACATTTGCTAACCGTTTTCTTTTGAAACTTCTTTTTACTTTTTTAAAATTTAAATAAAAATTAGGTATAGTTGTAGTAGTAGCCGTGCGCAGACTGTAAAACGCCCAGTATTTTACCATACAAAAGAAAAAAAAACCAAGATCATTTTATTTCACCAATCAAACCCTATCCGCTTTATTTGCGATGTATGACGTCATATTTGCCTGTTTCTGATGGTTACGCATATTGAAACCTTGTATTATTATCAAAAACTAAAAAAAGTACGTTTTACTTCTAATAATATTATTTAATCTTCTTTTTAATTCTTTAATATTTTTATTTCATTTTCATTTTTCACGTGAAATTTTTTTAATTGAAACTAAATTGTTGAGTAAAAATTATTATTCCGGGTTTTAAATTAGTTTTGGCAACGATAAAGTATTGGCAACGGTAAAGTAAATTTAACCATTTTAAAATATTATACAAAAAAATGTCCATTTATTCTCTATGAAAATAACAAAATTTTGAATTATTAAGAAAAATATTTGAATAAAATGAACAAAAACCAGTCTATGTTCATTTGAAGGTTATAATCATTCTATATGCAAAAATACAGGATTATTAAATGCTCCATTTTGACGCTGGATTCAGCCTAAAATTTGCACACAATCATATTTATAATATTACTAGCTATTACCCGTAACTTCGTTCACGTAACATTAAAAAAAGAATAAATGCATTAATTTAGCAAAACATCTCTATAATAAAACTGTAAGTCATGTGACTGTCCTCAACAGTTCCGGGATGCCGCATCGCTTTTTCATATGCCAAGCGGCCATTTTTATTCACAATTATTTTTTCGAATAAACTGCATAAAAGTTACATTTTAAGAAAGATCGTTCAAAATAAATTAATATTTGAGAGATGACTTGCGTTCAATTATGTATATATTCTGCGATAACTTCAGTCGAAAGATTCGCAGTTCAAATTCTCTATTCATAAAAGTAAACAAAAAAATGATTGATTCGTCGTGAACATTTAAAATATTAAATCATGGAGGTAATCATTCGCAAAGCAAGTTCTCCGCGAATGAATTTTTGGACCGCTGCCTCGCGTCAAAAAAATAATTCGCACCAGTGAGACAATCAAAGTTTACCATAATTATGTGCTATACAACTCAACTTTCGGACCTTTTCTTGACGTAAATTGAACTCATGTAATAATATTTAATGAATCAGATTTTTAGCATTTTTAAAATCGCTAATACAGCTTTTATTTATCGCGTGTACAAATTAGAAATGATACTTTGATTTTGAAATCAAATGTTTTGATTTATGATATTATTTCTTATTTATTTATTTATTTTCTCTTTTAAATGAAAAGTGTGAAGTATTTTAAATTTATGTAATATTAATTTAGAAAAATTAATTTAAATTAATTTAGATTAAAGTTAAGTATTTTAAATGAAATGAGTGACAGGTTTATAATTTAAAATTAAATTAATTGTAGTATGAATGACGGTGATGGGAACGATATTTGGCGAATTATCATCTGCTCCCGGCTAACAAAAATACTCATAATTAAAAAAAGAATAAAAATAAATAAATGATAGTTTGTTGTAAATAAATATTGATATACATATCAAAAATAATTTATAGAATTAAAATAAAAAATAAAAGTAAATAAACAACAATTTCCATAACAAAGTTTTCGCCAAATTGGCGGGGGAGGGGGGGGGGGAATCGCGCCAACGTGCGTATGTGACATTTGTGCCCAAAAAATATGCGAAATGCTACCATGATCGCAAAAGTTCATGATTTGTCTATTAGAATCTTCCGATTTGGCGAAGGATTAAGGGAAAATTAAATTATGAATAAATGTAACGTGTTGCAATGTTTAACATACATTTAAGGGAGACCAAACTGGTCGCCAGTGGCGGCTAGTTTCACTTGATAATTAACAACATATATAATTAACCAAAGCTTTACCATAGAAGACCATACGGTATTTCTTTGCTATAGGGGCCTTGACATAACCCAGTCTTTAAAAAGTGAAATTTCATGCCAAATTATATATACAATCGCGAAAATGAAACTGCAACTAATGAAAAAAGGAGGGCCAAGTAAAATCGTGAAAATCGAGGAATTCCTCTTCGTAAAACGAAAAACAACACTGGCAGAATTATTCTATACAACAGTGCATTTTAGGTGGTATTTGGTGTACAATTTGTATATGTATGCATTGCTAAATGGGCATTATTATACTGTTTATTTCCATAAGACATATGTTATATATTTCTTACTACACTAGCCGCCATTGGCGACCAGTTTGGTCTCCCTTAAATGTATGTTAAACATTGCAACACGTTACATTTATTCATAATTTAATTTTCCCTTAATTATTCGCCAAATCGGAAGATTCTAATAGACAAGTCATGAACTTTTGCGATCATGGTAGCATTTCGCATATTTTTTGGGCGCAGGTGTCACATACGCACGTTGGCGCGATTTTTCCCCCCGCGAATTTCGCGAAAATTTTTTAATGGAAATTGTTGTTTATTTACTTTTATTTATTTTTAGTTCTATAAATTATTTTTGATATGTATATCAATATTTATTTACATCAAACTATCATTTATTTATTTTTATTTCCTTTTCTAATTATGAGTATTTTTGTTAGCCGGGAGCAGATGATAAATCGCCAAATATTGTTCCCATCACCATCATTCATACTACATTTAATTACTACAGCATACTACAATTTAATTTTAAATTATAAACCTGTCACTCATTTCATTTAAAATACTTAACTTTAATCCGAAATGCTTATATTACATAAATTTAAAATACTTCACACTTTTCATTTAAATAGAAAAAAAAAGAAATAATATCATAAATCAAAACATTTGATTTCAAAATCAAAGTATCATTTCTAATTTGTACACGCGATAAATAAAAGTTGTATTAGCGATTTTAAAAATGCTAAAAATTTGATTCATTAAATATTGTTACATGAGTTCAATTTACGTCAAGAAAAGGTCCAGAAGGAAGTTGAGTTGTATAGCACATAATTATGGTAAACTTTGATTGTCTCACTGGTGCGAATTATTTTTTTGACGCGAGGCAGCGGTCCAAAAATTCATTCGCGGAGAACTTGCTTTGCGAATGATTACCTCCATGATTTAATATTTTAAATGTTGACGACGAATCAATCTTTTTTTTTTGTTTACTTTCATGAATAGAGAATTTGAACTGTGAACCTAATTTTGACTGAAGTTATTGCAGAATATATACATAATTGAACGTAAGTCACCTCTCAAATATTAATTTATTTTGAACGATCTTTCTTAAAATGTAACTTTTATGCAGTTTTATTCGAAAAAATAATTTTGAATTAAAATGGCCGCCTGGCATATGAAAAAGTGAAACGGCCATCCCGGAACTGTTGATGACAGTCACATGACTTACGCTTTTATTTTAGAGGATTATCTTGTTTATGTATATATTAAATTAAGTGCTTCACGCTAAGTGGTGTAAATAGTGAACAAACTGCTTGTGGATTTTATACATTGATAGCTATTTCACAAAGGTATAACAATCTGATACGATTCTAAAATGTAAATAAAGGTTGCTGGAAAGTACTTTAAATTCTGCCCAATTTAACCTCGATATTTTCTCTATCGCGTCAAGAACACTATAAGCAAATAAATACCGACAACACAAATCTGATTATCTAAATTTACATATTACTTACCCATCATACGTAGTATAGGGTAAGTCTTGTAATCGTTTTGAAAATCGAAAAAAATTTTTTGACGGATTTACACGTTTCAGACACTGGAGATTCCGAAAAACATATTTTTAGAAAAAAAATTTTGCCGTCCGTCTGTGTGTCTGTGTGTCTGTGTGTGTGTGTGTCTGTAAACGCTCTATCTCCCGAAAAAATTGAGATAGAGACTTGCAATTTGGTATGTACTTAGTATGTAATACTGGGAAGAAGCCTATTTCATTTCAATAACCTCGATTAACCGGAACAATTTTTTTCGGACTCTCGAAATATTCGTTCTGATGAAAGGTATATAAAAATTTTCGAAATTGTTTATTTTAAGAAATAAATATAAAAGACAATAAAAAAACATAAATTTTGAATAAAGCATGAAGTCGATCGGATAATTAGTTGCCGAGATATTTGGAATCCTATTTTCCACACTCTTCGATTTTTCATGACCCTGTATTTCATCCAAATTTCACTTCAAAGATATATTTTAATTGGAAATTTAACGCTTAATCAGATGCAATAAACCGCTAGTTAATAGGATTATTATTTTTGGAGTTACAAGGAAAAACCTCTTTCAAGCAATTCAGTAATCGAGCCTTTAAAGTTTGTGACGTCATCAAGCCACGATTTTATTTGAATTGCAATGCATTTTATAAGTAGTTTACACATTTTTATTTTAATATTTTACATTATGCATATCCATGATGGGTAAGTATTACGGTGGCCCCCAACGACTAGTTTTTGTTAGTATATATAAGATTATTTTAATTTATTTCATGCGCCTGAAATTTTTTACGCTTTCTCTAGGGTTAGGTGTCGAATAAATGTACTTTCTTATTATTTTATTTTGCAATTTCTATTTATTCTATTTTCCATTCATTCCATTTATGGATATTGATTTAATTTACATATTCGTGTCAAAGAATATTCTTTAAAGTTATTATCAGGATTAGGGTAGGATACGATTAGGGTTAGGAGTAGGAATAAAAATTGAACGACAATGGCATGACCGATTCAGGTTTAAAGTATGAAACAGGATGTCTATTTACATCATGAAGCAATAAGAAAATTAGAAAATTATAGGCTAATATTTTTAAATATGTTTTACAGTCATAGTTGGTATCAAAGGCGAGCGGGGAAATGATCATCTGAAATACCATTACGTGTTTACCACGCAAAAAACAAATCTGGTTACAACAATGTATTTAATTTTGCGCCAAATTTCACTTGATAAAAAAAAAAAAGCAAATTGACTATGGACTTAATTTTAGACCCCTAACCTTCCTATTCTCGGAAATTTTCTACCTATATGTAAAAAAAATTCTGCTATATAGAACGCGCTTTCACGTTTATGAATTGGCACGATCGGCTTGTTCAAGTTTACACAATTCGGCTGGAAGAAAAGATTCATTACTTTTTGATTTCTACTTTGCTTTTGCATTACGCGAATTTGTTGGTAAAATCGATTTTATTTTCGATAACATTGTTGTTTTTAACACTTTCCAACCTAGTTGAAAAGTGTTTATGACTTCGGTTTCTCTGGCCGTCTGTACGTGTTCTAACTCCCGTAAATAGGCTCGGATTGCTCTGCAATTTTTTTATGTTATTGTCGTTATCTATAGGATGTTCCCTATTTCAACGGAAATGTGTAGTACTTATAGTTTTTTTACAGGGACACTCAAAAGAATTCCGTTACATTGCGGTCTATGGGGAAAAATCATTTGCGGTTTATTTAAATAATGTTTCACTATTTTAAACGCATTGAAATTTATATACATCACTATAAGGTGCATTAAAAGAAACTTATTATTGAATAGGGTGTGCATAGCACTTATAGTTACTTTACAGGGACAGTCAAAAGAATTCCGTTACATTACACCTATGGAGAAAAATCGTCTGCGGTTTAATTAAATAATGTTTCACTATTTTAAACGCATTGAAATTTATATACAGTGTCTCACAAAAGTGATGGGACACTTGTGCTTTATAAAAAGAAACTGCAATAAAATAAATAAACAAACATGTGCAAAAATTTTTTGGGTGTGTTTCATATTTAAAGTTAGTAACAATTATTACATAACATACATTTTGTCAAAATATTAAAATATTAATTTAGTAAAAATACAATTGTCCAGAACGGAGCAAAAAATGGCTCACATAAGTGATGGGACACTTACTTTTCCATCAAATATTTATCCAAAAATTTTACTTTTTAAAAGGTTTTAATATTTTGTTGGATTTCCTTTTACTTTTAAAACATGATTTAATCTTTTTGGGATGGATTCGACTATTTTTTTGTGATTTCTGGAGTGATTTTACCCCATTCTTCTTGAAGCACCGATTTTAGTTGTTGTTTTGAAGAAATGGTGTGTTTGCGAATTCTTGATTCCAATTCTTGCCAAATATTCTCTATGGGATTTAAGTCTGGAGATTGTGGTGGTGTTTTTATTATTTCAGGACAGTTATATAGCAGCCAGAGTCTAACGTTCAGAGCAGTGTGCTTGGGGTCATTGTCCTGGTAGAATTTAAAATCGTTATGAAGGTTCAATTTTCGTGCTGAAGATTTCAAATTTTGCTTTAAAATATCAATATACTTGTACTGATCCATTATACTGTCAATAAAAACAAGATTACCAACTCCAGCGGACGACATACACCCCCATACCATAACTCCTCCTCCACCATGTTTTACTGTTGGTACCAAGTTCTGTTTGTGAAGTTCTTCCCTGGGTTTTCTCCACACCAAGATTCTACCGTCAGAACCAAATATATTAAATTTACTCTCATCAGCAAATATAACTTTATTCCAGTAATCAGAATTCTTATTTATGTTGGATTTTGCGAAAGCTAGTCTGAGTTTTCTATTCTTTTCACTTACGAAGAATTTTTTCCTGGCTACTCTACCGTGATATCCAGCAGATCGAATTACCCTTCTAATAGTTTCAGGATTAACAATTATTCCATATAATGCTTGTAAATCAGCAGCAACTTTTGAAGCACTAATTCTTGGATTTTTTTTAATATTTCGAACGATAATTCGCTTTATTCCATTGGATAGCTTTGATGGTCAGCCAGGTCTTCTTTTATCCTGAATCATATGATTCTTTTTATATCGTTTAATGATATTGAAAACTGTTGAACGACTCAAGTTAACTGTTTCAGCAGTTTTTCTAATAGATTTTCCACGTTCAATATGCAAATTAATAACTAATTTTCGAATTTCAGGCGAAGTTTCTTTTCGTTTAGCATTCATGACTACACAGAGCTAAAAAACACAAAAATTCCAAAACAAACTGGAGAGAAATACTGCAGACGATTTTATAAATTATTGCCAATTGCTTTTAAGTAAAAATAAAACCCCAAAAAATATTTTTATTGCTTATTTCAGACGATTTTTGTTGCATATATAATGGTGTCCCATCACTTATGTGAGCTATTTTTTGCTCCGTTCTAAACATTTGTATTTTTATTAAATTAATATTTTAATATTTTGACAAAATGTATGTTATGTAATAATCTTTACTAAATTTAAGTATGAAACACACCCACAAAAAAATGTGTACATGTTTTTTTTAATTTATTTGATTAGTTTCCTTTTGTAAAGCACAAGTGTCCCATCACTTATGTGAGACACTGTATATCACTAAGGTGCACTACAAGAGGCTTACTACAGAATAGTGTGTGTATAGCAGTCATCGTTCATTTACAGGGACACACAAAAGAATTCTCTACTGTCTGTTAACAATAATTCCTGGAAGTGCATTTTAAGTTACTGAACGCGATTTTAAGTTTAACTCGCTTTTTATCTATTACGTGGTGTGTATAAATTCTGTAGATCCTATACAGGGAAGCACTAAAGTTCGCGAACATATTTCCGTTTATTGACAGGAACTCCAGCCAGAGAATTTTAAACTGTGCTACGCGTTTCCTAACTGAACTAAAATTTAGCATCCTATGTAGTATATACACAAATCTATGGATCCTATACAGGGCTGAATAAAAGTATTCGGATATTTTTCCGAATATTGTATATGTTGGAAATTCCTGAAATTATTTTTTAAATATGTTATGCGTTTTCCAAATTGTTTACTTAGATGTTATCTTTTAGCTTATTAAACGGTATGATTTGTAAAATTATTTTGGAAGCGTTGGAAAGTGTTACATAATCTATGCTTGACGCATGATTTTTCGTTCTTGTTTAAGTTTAAAAAATATTGTAATTTTACTTAAACATTGCTTTAAAATCCATGCAATTTTTTTTATCCTACAAGACTTTACAAAAATCTATTATGAAACAACCTTAAAAAAAGTTGTATTTAAAAACGACAACAAAGTTTTTCCTATTTTAAAACTAAAAGAAATATAATATTAAATTCCGGTTCGAAACGACGATTTACAAATGTGTTTCGATTGTGGGAAAATGATAGAGGAAAAATGCTGTTACTTCGACATAATCATATTAAATCTTTAGCTTTTATGAGAAAAGCAACTTTCTTTTAAAAAATATAGTTATTTTTATTAAGATTTTCTGATTTTCGATACGGATAATTTTGCGATGCATATCATTGACATTTGCCATCCAATATATATAGTTTTTAATTTTTAATTTTTTTTTACTTTTTAAAATTTAAATTAAAAATATGATAACTTTATGTTAGCTGTGTGCAGACGATAAATCGCCAACCTATCCCATCATTTGTATTGAATTAATTAAAAATATAAATCTTTCACTCATTTCATTTAAAACACAGAACTTTAATTTACAACACATACATTTAAAATGCATATATTACGTACATATAAAATAATTCCTTTCATGTGAAAAAGAAAAAGAAAAAAATAAGAGAAATAAATCACAAATAATTTGATAACCCAAGATCATTTTATTTTAACATCAAAACAAATCTGTTTTATTTTTCTATATATGACATATTCGCTTGCTTTCCATACTTACTCGTATTTATGCACTTTGTATTATTATCAAATATTTGAAAACGCACGTTTTATTTGTAATATGACATCATTTCATATTCTGTTTAATTCTTAAATAATTCATTTCCTTTTCATTTTATACGTGAAAATTTTTCACGTGAAAATAAATTGTTGATTAAAAATTATTACTCAGGGGTTTTATTTCATATTGGCAACGATAAAGTATTAGCAACGGTAAAATAAATTTAACCATTTTAAAAAAAGCTGCAAAACCGGGGCCCTTTGCGCCAAACCAACCAAACCAACCAACCATTTTTAAATATACGAAAAAATGTCCATTTATTCTCTATGAAAATAATGAAATTTTGAATTATTAAGAAAAATATTGAAATAAAATAAACAAAAACCAGCCTATGTTCATATGAGGGTTATAATCAACTTATATGCAAAGATACAGGATAATTAAATGCTTCATTTTGACGCTGGCTTCAGTCTAACATTTGAACACAATCAGATTTATAATATTATTAGGATTAGGATTCCAATGAGAAAGTTAAGCCCAGCTTTGAAAATTTCAGAACTTGAATTTCGAATTTAGACTGTTTTTCCGTTTAATACCTATTTCTCCAGAAACATCTATCCAAAAAATTGTCGGTAGATATAGTAGTCGGTAGATAGTAGTAGTCGGTAGATAATTATAGGATTGCAATAATTAAACAATTTTTGTGTACGAATTCAGTTTTGAAACTCATTAAAACGGAAATAATGGGACTCCATCTTAAATATTACGTAATCACAATGGCAACCTAGAATCATTACCTATCATGGGATATCTTTGAATTAATTACGTATGGTAGGATTTAATAGAATGAAGAAAACTTTTGTTAATATATTTTTAAGTTTGGATTGAAGTTTCATAAAATTTGAAATGACTCGACAAAATTCTGCTACGATTATATACATTAAATTTCAAACCATTTGGTTGTGTAGTTTTTGCGCTGTTATATGCGGACAGACGGACGGACCAGACGACGACTATAGGTGCTACGTATTTATATAATTTTGAACGCACTTAAAAATCGCAAAAACAAGACGTGTTGTTAGAAATACTTTAATTAAATTGAAATTTTAATCGCATTCATAATATAATTTAATTTTTCATGAATGTTTAGGAATTTTCTTTCTCATGACTTTCATTGTGGCTTAATTTCCTTACCTTTTTTTAACGTCTCACGCTTTAACGATTTTTGTTTATATTAAGGAGCAACAAAAAAGTTAATGTATTATTGTAGTTTTATTACGTTTTTCAAAAACCCAGTTTACTTTGTTTTTACACTATCAGTAAATGTTTAGTATTTCCTGATGCTGCAAACGCGTTTTTCAATTTTTACTGCAAGAAAATAGCAAAAATACTCAAAAATCAAAGTATATTTAGTTAAGTTTTAAATATGGAAGAAAGATATTTTTATTGTTTTGCATGTTAGAGCACGGAGAGAGTTTCTTTAATTATAAGTTTCAAGATCCAGGGACCAGATAAAAATGTACATTTCATAACTTAAAAAAAAATAATCCATATATTTAAAGCAGTTTGCTAATTTTGTCAAATTTTCCATCGAAATTCGACCCAATACGCATGCGTCAAAATATCTTCCGGTAGGACCGGCCAATGAGGTGAGGGTCTATGACTGTCTCTACAAACGTGTTTGGGATTATCTCCTGTTGTTTTTTTCTAGCACGTTGCGTTAAACCTAGGAAGATATTTATATAGAACTCACTGTGGAGTGTTTAGAAGGTATTTATTTTATTTATTTATTTTATTTATTGTAATTTGTATGAATACTTAGGTGTCCATTTCGGATTTACTGTTTAAAAATGAATTTAGGCTCATTTAACGTTGGCGAAATTAATGCCGATGGAAATTGTCTTTTTAGATCTCTATCATTTTGTTTATATAGTTCAGAAAATAATTATTCAAACGTGTAGAACACGTAATACAAAATTGGACCACTTATAGTCCGTTTATTATCGGGGATGAATCTTATGGTGTTCCGATTGATAATGAAAACGATTATGTAAATATAATGCCAAAAGACAGTACGCACGGTAGTAATATTTTTATTATTATGTGTTCAAAAAAAGCAGAATCTGAGCGTCTGAATATAAATTGTAAAATATTATTTCTGTATTTAACAACTAAATATTTAATAAATATGCAGGAATGTGACTTGCTTTATGTGAATGTATAATATATATAAGTTAAAAGAGTTTCTGAACTTCAGCATTATTTTTTAAGAGAAATATATTATCTCTATTCGATTTAAAAGTTTTGTCATTACATAAGTGTGCTATTTTATTTGTAAAGAGTATGTATGCATTATATTGTTTGTATATATACAGATCTGTAGAATGTTTTGATTCGCAAACTCTTAATATTTGAATAATCTTTACATTATATTTGTTTGTATGTATACAAACAATATATGTATACAAAGAAGTATATATACAAACAATGTATAATGTATCATGTAACAATATTAATATTTACATTGTATTGTTTGTATGTATGCAAATCTTGAATGTTTTAATTTATTACATTCATTTTTTACCAGTTTGCATGTCCGTTCTTGGGCGATTCATATGAAACTCATAATTTGTCACAAATTGGTGATTTTATTGATTTCGTGCTTTGCCCAAGAATGTGGAAAAAAAACTATTTCTGGCTAAGATGCTTTACACTCACGCAGAAAAAAAAATTAATCGGTTAAAAAAAGGAAAAAAAGTCGCCAAATTTAAGGGATTTTTTCCTTTAATGGCAACTTAGCCATTGTATTAAGTTATTCGTTTGGCGCAGTCTTGAAAATCGCGCCAACCAAAAAGTCGCCAAACTTTTGTTTACATGTTTGCGTGAGTGTAAAGCATCAGTTTCCTATTTTTGACGTCAGGCGAAATGAATGAGGTTATTTCGGTTTTTCTTTTGTATATAAAAAATGTTATATGAAAAAAAAAAAACCTGGCCATTAATCACATTGTTTTTTGTATATTTAAAGACGATTACTTATTCTTTGTAATTATTTTTTTGTTAGGGGTTTTTGGGCAAAATAATATACTTCATAGCTAGAACCAGTTCCGCTAATCATTAATATTTACTTAATCCTTTGACCGCTGAGCAAATGGGCAAATTTGTAATGTTTTTTCTGTTATTTTTTTTAAATGTCAAAAAAAGATAAATTTTCAAACTTGGTATATAAAACTTAGGTACTTCTCTATTATCCCATCGATCACTTTTCATAACAAAATACTATCGCCAAACTGTATGATTAAATGCCAAAAATGCAGTCCCATTTACTTGATGTCGGAAGCATTATACGTGTTTTTTATGTCATCAAGTGGTTTTTAATTCAACATTTGCGTGTATTTTTCATTATGTTTATTTGATTTATTAGTTATTTCATTAATTAAAATAACAATTGTATCCTTAAATTCTTATATTTTATTTATTTATTTTGATATTCCAATGACAACGTTCTCTCGTTTATTTGGCGTTACAGTTTGGCGATAGTTTTTTGTTTTGAAAAGTGGTCGATGAGATAATAGAGAAGTACCAAAACTCAATTACGTATATGAGTATATTCCTTGACAGTATTAATCATTAATCGATATTTTAAAACTGCATCATATTTGTAGAATTATATTAATTTAAACAATGCTTCTATTTGAAGTGTGAAGAACCATATACTTCTATGAAGAACCATATATTTACATAATCGTTTTCATTAGCAATCGGAACACCATAAGATTCATCCCCGATAATAAACGGACTATAAGTGGTCCAATTTTGTATTACGTGTTCTACGATATTTTTACATACGTTTGAATAATTATTTTCTGTACTATATAAACAAAATGATAGAGATCTAAAAAGACAATTTCCATCGGGATTGATTTCGCGAACGTTAAATGAGCCTAAATTCATTTTTAAACAGTAAATCTGAAATGGACACCTAAGTATTCATACAAATTATAATAAATGAAATAAATAAAATAAATACCTTCTAAACACTCCACAGTGAGTTCTATATAAATACCTTCCTAGGTTTAACGCAAAGTGCAAGAAAAAAACAACAGGAGATGATCCCAAACACGTTTCTAGAGATCGTAATAGACCTTCACCTCATTGGCCGGTCCTACCGGAAGATTTTTTTGACGCATGCGTATTGGGTCGAATATTGTTGAAAAATTTGACAAAATAAGCAAACTGCTTCCACCTAGGTATTTATACACAATACAACAAATAAAATAAATGTCTTCAAAACCCTTTTGATCATCACATCAGCGTGCAGGACAATTTTTTTACCGGAAACCATTTGATGAATTTCATGATTTTTCCGTTATCGATTGACGAATTTTACGATTTTACCGCTAACGATTGTTGAATTTCACAATTTATCGACTATTGATTAACGAATTTCATGATTTTTTCCACGAACATTTGTCGAATTGCACAAAAAAAAATTAAGAATATCGTCAAATTGTCTCGGGTAAAAAAATTTTGAATATTGTCAAATGCCTTCGAGAAAAAAGTCTCTTTGTCAAATGATTTTGAAGAAAAATTCGGGAAATTCACAAAATGGTTTCGGGAAAAACTTCACCAAATGGTTTCAAAATTCTTTGAATGACAGCGGGAAAAAAAATTTTCATTTTACATTCAATCTTCGCAATTGGCGAGTGTAACTATAAAGTTTAGCCAGTGGTGGCAATAACATCAATCACCAATTTTCAGTATTACTCGCCGATTGGTGAGTGTTAATTTTGTCTTACATCACAAACTGTATTTACATATACTACTAGATATAATGATTATGAACCATGATTTTTCTGTTACTGGACGAGATTCATGTTTTTTCAGCAATTCTTTGACGAAATTCGTGTTTTTTCAGAGATCTTTTGAAGAACTGCGCATTTTCACGCGATCCTTAACGAAATTCGCATTTTCCAGTAATTCTTTGATAAAATACATTTTATTCCGCAATTTTTAGATGAAATTTAGTAAAAAAGCGTGATTTTTTGGTGAAATTTCCTTTTTTGCGATTTTTTGACAAAATTTGCTTATCTTTCGCGATCCTTTTGCATAATTACGTTTTTTTCTGTGGTCTTTTAACGAAAGTCATGTTTTCCCATGATCCTTTGATGAAATTAGTGTTTTTTCCTCAATCATTTGACGAAATCTGTGATTTTTTTCCCCTACGAAGATTGGTTAGATGTTTTTAGACTGCAGGTGCTCTAAAAAGTCTGTGACGCCCGTTGCTGCATCGCACACATTCTTCCATGGGGCATCGAACAAATGAAATTCATCCTAAAGAATCATTGTTTAATTCCTGACATTTCTGGAAAGAAACAACGTTCAACTCATTGGCTGAATTGTAAAGGGCGAAATGTGTCAAACATTAGCGGAAAGAAAGTGTGCAATTTGTTCATTCATGGAAAAAATCGTGAAATTCGTCAATCGATAGCGGAAAAATCGCAAAATTCATTAATCGACAGTGGAAAAAACGCAAAATTCATCAACTGGTTTCGGGAGAAAAAGTTTTCGAATATCGTCGAATGGCTTCGAGAAAAAAAATCACAATCCGTCAATTTCGGGAAAAAATCGTGAAACTCGCCAAATGCTTTCGAAATTTGTCGAGTGACAGCAGAGAAAAAAATCTTTTTCCATTCAATCATCGCAATTGGTGAGTGTGACTATTATGTTTGACCAGTGGCAGCAATAAATTCCATTGCCAAATTTTCAGTATTACTCGCTGTTTGGCAAGTGCTAATTTTGTCCAATACTTCAAAACCCTTTTGATCATCACATCAGTGTGCAGGACAATTTTTTTACGGGAGACCATTTGATGAATTTTGCACACACCCCTCACGTGATATATCGCTGGAAATGTCTGTGACTGCTTAATCATATTATGCATCTCCTATGCCCATCTCCCCCACTTTGCCCCCCAAGGGGTACTTTCTAAATTTTGCACAAAACCCTCATGTTATGTATCATTGGAAAGGTCTGTGACCACTTAATCATATTACGCATCTCCAATGTCAATCTCCCCACTTTGCCCCCCCCCCAAAAGATACTTTCTAAATTTTGTTGACACCCCTCATGTCATATATTGTTGGAAAGGTCTGTGACTGCTTAATCATATTATGCATCTCCGGGGTCCATCCCGCCACTCCCCTCCCCTAAGAGGGTCACTTTTCTAAATTTTACACACAACCCTCATGTTATATATCATTGGAAAGGTCAGTGACCACTTAATCATATTATGCATCTCCGATGTCCCTCTCCCCACTTTGACCCCCCACCAAAGGATACTTTCTAAATTTTGCACACAACCCTCATGTTATATATCATTGGAAAGGTCTGTGACCACTTAATCATATTATGCATCTCCAATGTCAATCTCCCCACTTTGCCCCCCCCAAGGGATACTTTCTAAATTTTGTTGACACCCCTCATGTCATATACAGTGGCGGACAAAAAACTGCATCACCTAGAAAAATTAACATTTTGTCATGCTAATGAGTTATTTCGTTCAAATAAATTAATCTTAGTTGCTGCAAAGCAAGATAGGATATCATTCTACATTTCTATTGGATAATATACCCCTTATGAAGGATTGCGTCATCAAATTTCTAAAAATAGTGCGGAAAAAGGGAAAAACGGTCATTTGTCTTGTTCTTTAAGTGGTCAAATGATGGCTTCGTATGTTCAATTGACGCAAGAAAAAAAATGTGTGCTACTTGCTTTAGTTAAAGAAGGATATTCTACACGTGTGATCGCTAAAAAAATTGGTTGCAATCAATCGACAGTTTGGAGGACGATTAAATTAAAACGTGAAACTGGTAATGTTGAGAGAAAGGCGGGATCGGGCCGAAAGAGGGTAACCCTAAATTCTGATGATCGATATCTGAAACGGATGTATCTGAGTAATCGTCATGCAAGTGCTCCTGACTTAAAAATCTTTTTTGAGAAAGTCTATGGTGTTAATTTAAGCGGCAAGAACTATCCAAAGACGACTTGTGGAATGCGGTTTGCATGCGTATCGCCCAAAGAAAAAGCCTTTACTTGTAAAAAAAATTATGCAGAAACGACTTTCTTGGGCAAAAGAGCATGTCTAATGGATAAAGGCTCAGTGGGATTCAGTAATGTTTTCGGACGAATCTAAGTTCAACCTACATAGATCAGACGGTAAGCGGTATGTTCGAAGACGTAAAAGTGAAGCTTATCATCCAGACTGCATATCGCCTACTGTAAAATTCCCAGCCAGTCAAATGGTCTGGGGATGTATACCCAGCAAAGGTATTGGATGTCTGAAACTTATTACTGGAACTGTAAATGCACCCGTTTATACCGAGATTTTAGAGGAGCGTTTAAAACCATTTATTAAGGATGATTTTAAAGGTGCTAGAAATTGTATTTTTCAACAGGACTCTGCACCATGCCATACAGCGAAATTGGTAAATACAATCTAGCTTATTCATGAATTATTTTGTTGCCTAATTTACAAGTTTTAATCTCCTTAATATTAAGGATTTTGGAAAAGTAATTTTCACCCAGTTTCCTCCCTTTAGGTGACGGCCTATTTGAAAAAATCTGGCGTTAAAGTTTTGGAATGGCCTGGGAATAGTCCTGACCTGAATCCCATTGAAAATTTTTGGCATATAATGGGTATAAAAATTATTGCTCAGAAGCCTGCTACTAAAATAAAACGGCTGGAAAGCATTATTAGGGTCTAGTTGCATGAAATGGGCTAGGATTACATTCAGAATTTGATATATTCTATGCCGAACCACTGCAAGGCTGTCATCGCAGCTCTTGGAGGATCTACTAAATACTGAAGTGATCCTTATGCATGTATACACATCTAAGTATATATAATATGACTGCAGTTATGTAAAATTTACATTAACTACAGAATTTGTGCATCTATTACTTTGTTCCAAGTTTTTCTAAATATTGCGTTTTTCACTTTTTTTTCCATTTTTCCAAATAATTATGCGTAAATATTTTATAAATCCCAATAAAATTTAATTTAGATTAATCCTACAACTGTATTTTATCGTACAAATATCATCCTTCCATAATACCTGCACTTGAAAAACATTATTTGCAGCGTTTTCCACTTTTTCGCAGGTGATGCAGTTTTTTTGTCCGCCACTGTACTGTTGGAAAGGTCTAAGACTGCTTAATCATATTATGCATCTCCCCATTTGCCCCCCCCCCTCAAGGGGTACTTTTCTAAATTTTGTTGACACTCCTCATGTCATATATTGTTGGAAAGGTCTGTGACTGCTTAAGTATATTATACATCTCCGATGTCCATCTCCCCACTTTGCCCGCCCCAAGGGGTACTTTCTAAATTTTGCACAAAACCCTCATGTTATATATCATTGGAAAGGTCTGTGACCACTTAATCATATTATGCATCTCCAATGTCAATCTCCCCACTTTGCCCCCCCAAGGGATACTTTCTAAATTTTGTTGACACCCCTCATGTCATATAGTGTTGGAAAGGTCTGTGACTGCTTAATCATATTATGCATCTCCAATGTCAATCTCCGCACTTCTCTCCCCCAAGGTACACTTTCTAAATTTTGTTGACACCCCTCATGTCATATATTGCTGGAAAGGTCTGTGACTGCTTAATCATATTATGCTTCTCCGGGGTCCATCCCGCCACTCCCCCCCTAAGGGGGGCACTTTTCTAAATTTTGCACACAACCCTCATGTTATATATCATTGGAAAGGTCAGTGACCACTTAATCATATTATGCATCTCCAATGTCAGTCTCCCCACTTTGTCCCCCCAAGGGATACTTTCTAAATTTTGTTGACACCCCTCATGTCATATATTATTGGAAAGGTCTAAGACTGCTTAATCATATTATGCATCTCCGATGTCCATCTCCCCATTTGAGCCCCCCAAGGGGTACTTTTCTAAATTTTGTTGACACTCCTCATGTCATATATTGTTGGAAAGTTCTGTGACCGCTTAATCATATAATACATCTCCGATATACATCTCCCCACTTTGCCCCCCCCAAGGGGTACATTCTAAATTTTTCACACAACCCTCATGTTATATATCATTGTAAAGGTCTGTGACCACTTAATCATATTATGCATCTCCAATGTCAATTTCCCCACTTTGCCCCCGAAGGCATACTTTCTAAATTTTGTTGACACCCCTCATGTCATATATTGTTGGAAAGGTCTAAGACTGCTTAATTATATTATGCATCTCCGATGTCCATCTCCCCACTTTGCCCCCCCCCCCTCAAGGGGTACATTTCTAAATTTTGTTGACACCCCTCATGTCATATATTGTTGGAAAGGTCTGTGACCGCTTAATCATATTATACATCTCCGATGTCAATCTCCCCACTTTGCCCCCCCAAGGGGTACTTTCTAAATGTTTCACACAACCCTCATGTTATATAACATTGGAAAGGTCTGTGACCACTTAATCATATTATGCATCTCCGATGTCCATCTCCCCACTTTGACCACCCCCCCCCCCAAGGGGTACTTTCTAAATTTTGCACAAAACCCTCATGTTATTTATCATTGGAAAGGTCTGTGACTGCTTAATCATATTATGCATCTCCAATGTCAATTTCCCCACCCCCCCAAGGGATACTTTCTATATTTTGTTGACACCCCTCATATCATATATTGTTGGAAAGGTCTGTGACTGCTTAATCATATTATGCATCTCCGGGGTCCATCCCGCCACTTACCCCCCTAAGGGGGGGCTCTTTTCTAAATTTTGCACCCAACCCTCATGTTATGTATTATTGGAAAGGTCTGTGACCACTTAATCATATTATGAATCTCCGACGCCCATCTCCCCACTTTGCCCCCCCCCAAGAGGTACTTTTCTAAATTTTGCACACACCCCTCATGTGATATATCGGTGGAAAGGTCTGTGACCGCTTAATCATATTATGCTCCCCACTATGAAATTTGTCAAGTTAAATAGTCTAGTAATTTTTTTAAACTTAAATGACTTTGCATATGATGAAGGGCAAAATTTGAAATAGCGTCTCACTTTTTGTGGACACAATTTCATTTGAAGTAAGGTTTCTTCCAGATTTCTTTTCTATTTTATTATTTGAATGCGTTATTTTTGCATCCCGAAAACTCTGAATGAAATCCCAATTATTACAAAACACATAAAAAATATTTGTTTAAAAAAAAACACGCTTTTGTTAGGGTACATGAAAGTAGAAACTAAATGTTTTAAGAAAAATCTGGCAGTCAAAACAAAATATGTAGAAGCGTTGATAAAAATTCTCCAACTAAATTGGAATTTTAATTACATTCATAATATATTTTAATTTTTCACGAATGTTTAAGTATTCACTTTCATATGATTTCCATTGTGGTTTAATTTCCTTATAATACTTTTAAACCTCTCACGCTTTAACAACTTTATATATAATATATGTCACGATTTAAGGAGGAGAGATGGTGGTAATGCAGTGGCAGTTCCATTTTATATATATAGTTTTTCCGATGTTCGATGTTATTTTGCGATACTCAGCAGAGTGCGGGTGCACGCTCGGAGTTTCAAGTATTCAAGTCGTATTCATTACAGAGATCGGTGTGAATAGGCAAAATAAATACTCGAGCAACCACCAAAAGGCTTTTATTTGCATCTTAATAGGCTAGGCGAACACCCTCTTTCACCATTATCCGTCATTTCAGATCTTAAGACAAGCTCCAATTTGTAATGACATTCTAGCAGCAGACGTTATTAGTTTAAATCCACTCGACGACAAAATACAGGATTTAAAAGATGTTAGCATTCATCCTCTTTAATAATCTATTACGAAGCAGTATCCAGGAAAAAGATTTCATCTCCATTTCACCAGTACCAGGTACATATTCGAATTTATTAGGATCTCAGACCCCCAAACACACTCTTCTGGCCTCTCTTTTTGACTAACACCCGAAGCAAAGATCAGCGGTATATCATTTTCAGAAAAAGTATGAATACAGGGTCACGTGTCGGGTTGCGCGCCAATGGAGAATAGGGATTCATTGCGAAACGCACCAGAATTTGGAGGCATAGTGGTTTCCGCTAAGAAATGGCGCAAAAGAAGTGACGAGAATATTCTATAATGTCCTATAAAATAGCTATGACCGAGAGTGTTTTTAGCTAACTGATTATCGTTAGTTACTGGTTTGAGAATATGGAATGATTTTTTTTCAGGAAGAGGAAAAAAAGAAAATAAGAAAAATGGTTTATCGAACTTGGATCAAAGCCAGAATGGAATTAAAATTTAATATAAGGAAAAGATTTTCTGAGTTTAAGTTACTTTTAATAGCTGAAATTATTAAAATAAATACAGCCTTTTTAAGAATTTAGAAAAATAAAAAGGGAATAATGCGGGTTTTTTTAAAGGGATAAATATTAGGAAGTTTTTATAATTTAAAGATAAAGACGCCATTTATTTAACTTATATATATATATATATATATATATAATATATATATATAATATATATATATATAATATATATATATATATATATATATATATATATATATATATATATATATATATATAATAAAGTGAATGTACTATTATTGTTTTATTCTGTTTATCAATGATGTATAATAATTTAAATAACATATAATAATTTAAATTTGGCAACTTAAAAAAAATACTATTTTAACTTAAATGGCTTTTCATGTGATGAGAAACAACATTTGAAACATTTTGTAAACTGGAACTATAACTCTAAAATTAGGTTTAGGAATTAGCTATTAGTCAATGATATGAAGATATATCCTGCTTATTGGATATGCAGGGTGAGTTACAATGAAACGCCACTATTGCAGAAATGTTGGCGTTACATTGGAAGTATTAACAATGAAGCGCCAATACTGCAGCAATGTTGATGTTACATTGAAAGTGTTAGCAATAAAACTCCAATATTGCAGAAATGTTGGCATTACATTGAAAATATTGACAATGAATCTCCAATATTGCAGAAATGTTGGCGTTACAGTGGAAGTATGAGAAATGAAACACCCATATTGCAGAAATATCCCAGCCTTCCCAAAATTTTTGTAGTATTTTTAAAGCGTAATCATCCCTATTTTTGGGACAATATATTCTTGTTAATTTTCGCCAATATATAGCCAAAATAAACAACATTGAACAAAAACTGTTATGCTACTAGGGAACGTTTCTGGAAATCTTTCATTTTTTTTCTTTAATTTCAGGAACTATTCAGATAAAATTTCAATCAGAACATTGTGTTATACCAACCATTAACCGAAGCATGAAAAATACTGGTCCGTGGGATTTAACGAAACCCAGAAAAGACGGTTTCAATAATGTCATTTGTACAACATCCAAAGAATTATCATTGTCTGAAAAAGCATGTCTAAATGGTAAGTGCTGTATTGATGTTCATCATGTAATTAGTTCAAGGTATTATAAAAATAAATATGTGATAAAAAAATTAGTTTTAAGTTCGTTCTGGATACAAAAATCTCGAAAAGGTGTTTAGATTTTTGGCTTTAAAAAACGGAAGTTCTTAGAATAAAATGATTCAAGCTGCATTTTTTATACGATATTTAGATTGCAATAAGGTAAAGCTAGAAGAGTCTGCGCACAATTCAAAAGAATAACAATAAAAAATATAAATATTAATTTTTTGCTAAACTATCCATGAATAATTTTTACTTTATTTGTTTTTTATGCATTTCCAATGCTATTTTGTTGTTATGGTGCAATTTAATAGAACAGTTGTAATAAACTAAGAAAGTTATTTTGCGCAATCTGTTCTTACAGGTTTGGTGTGATTGCGCACATGGGTAGGAGAGATTGTTACTAATAATAACTACAGTTAAATTGTTAACAATAATAATTACACTTAAATGACATTGTTGTAAGGTTTTTGTGAACAAATATTTTTGTATTAGGAGTGAATATTTCAACCTAATGATTAAGGAATCAGAAAAAGGCAATAATTTTAAAAACGATTAAAAATTTTTAATTAAAGGGAAAAAAAGAATCGGAAAAAGCAAGTCCAGATAAGATTACAAAATAACATTAAGTTACTTGATAACACATTTAACTTAAAATTAGTCCATTTTCATTTTTCATTTTTTATGAAATTTACTAATAAGCTGCGTAATCTCTCCTAGCATGGAAACTAATGGGAACAATGCGCCATCTCTCCTAAGTAGCAGATGCGCAAACCCTGCAATTTCGGTAGGAGAGATTGCGCGGCCTTTTATTTAAACAGGGCCGTTACTAAAACGAACCGTAGTTGTTCACACTGTTAGTCTAGATTATTAGCTTATGAGAAATCGTTTAAGTTTAAAATATTTTATACTACTGACATTGTATAGAAATTCTGACTATTAGCTATGAAAATTCAAGCACTGACTTTGGGAGAACAAAACAAAATAACAATGTTTTTCTTAGACGCTCAAAACAATCAACGTGCACTTTCAAGTAGACACTCAATTACTGCTGTTGTACAACTACCTTCAGTGTCTGCGCGCTCACTCTACTCCTTCCTAACAAACCTCTATGTGAGCAATCTCTCCCACCGCGCCATCTCTCCTGGCTTTACCCTATATAACACATTTTACTTTATATACTACCTAGTGCCTCTTTAAGGATTTAAGTTCATTTATCTCAGAATGTATGTTTTCAAGTTTTTATGTTATTTGCATTGATATATCTGAATTTATATAAAATATTAAGCTATAGTGCTTCGTGGAGTATTTTACTATAATACATTCTTTCAAAAGTTATTTTATTTATTTTTTTTTAAAGCAAAAAATTCGAAAATATGATTCTTATAGTATACAGTACTGTTTAAAAACATATCTAAATTTGGAAATACTATAACAAATCAGTCTTGTTGATAGATCTAAATTTGTACAAAAGGCAAGGCCATGATACTTTGTGCAGTAATTTTTAATAATACAGGCTCTGAATTATATTGGGGTTAATTTTTTAAGCAAAAATTTTATAAATATAATTCTTGTAGTACCAAGTACAGTATAGAAATACATCTGAATTTAGATATATATTAGTTCTATCTTGTGGTGCATCTACATTTGTATAAAAGAGAAAGACACGTTGTGCAGTGCTTTTCACTAAACATTCTCTAAGTTATGTTTAAAATGTCTTTTTTCTTTTTTTTGTCAAAAAATTAGAAAATATGATTTTTGTAATATAAAGTACTGTTTAAAAGTATTTCTAAATTTAGATGTTTATCAAATCAATCTTGTGAAATATTTAAATATACAACAATGAGAAAGTCATGATACTTTGTGCAATGATTTTCAGTGCTATATTCTTTGAACTGTCTTTGAGATTTTATTCTTTGAGCAAGAAATTAAAAAATATGATTAACGTAATATAAATTACTATTAATAAAAACACAGTATATTCTTTTAAAAATTGACATTTTTTAAGTAAATATTTTTGCTAATTCTGAAGACAAATTAACATTTATTCTTTACTGTACCCCAAAATGAAAAAAATATATAAATACAACAAGAGTTGGTCTTTGGGAAAATATATAAAAAATTAAAAATGACTGAAATTTACAATTTCTAATAACAAAAATATGCTTGAATATTTCTTAAATATTTTACGTATAAAAAGAATGTATATTTAAAAAACATTTCAAGACAAAACAATGAGTAAAAAGTATTTATAAATAAAAAGCAAGAAAGAAAATTCGTACATCAAGCATATATATTATGAAACACTTCCCAATACTACCAGAATATTGTTGAGAAATTTAATTTTTTACATTTAATGAAATGAGATATCTAAATAGACAATTAAAAAAACACTTAACTCAGCAAATATAAATTTTCTACAATTGTTGACCATAGCTGGTAATGTATACGAATTCATTCGTGAAGCCCTGTATATGATCCATGTAATTTATACACTTTATGCATTATATCACTTAATAAACTGAAAAAATAGAGAATATTCACTTAAGAAAAAATTTCCAAATTGTTATAGTAACAGAGTTAAATGATTCGAGGAAGTAAGACTATACTCAAACACCAATAAGAATTACAGTAAGAATAATAATGTTTCAAACAAGAAAATCAAAGAATATACATTTTTTACAGATGAATATACCAAGACAGTTATAATAAATTCAATAAAAAGTAGTATGAAAAATCTGAAAGTTTCAGCTAAATAGCTTGGATATTAGATTCAGCATGCACTTCATATATGACGTATAAAGACAATACTATTGTTGAAGGGTAACCTGAAGATACAGAAAGTGCAACTGCAGACTGTGAGCGATCAATACAAGCGAAGTATAGGGGAAAATGTTCATGTTACGTCTTATGATCAGGAATTTGGTGAAACGAAAATCAAACTGACATATATTCTCTGCGTACCTAATTTAAGAGGAAATTTTATGTCTGTTCCACGTTTAGTAATAAAATGAAAATGTGTTACATTTGTTAACGAACGAGCAGCCATTCACGAAAAGAACACAGGTGAATTACTTGCTAAAGAAACATTTGAATACAGTACATTTAAAATAAATTTAGTTGTGCGCAAAAGAGACGAAGGTAGAAGAGAAACTTGTTTACGGACAAATGGATCAAACATGACATGGACATATAAATTATGTGTACGTACAAAGAATGACGAAGGAAAATCGTGTAAGAGGATTCGAGAAGATGAATGGGGAAGAAGCAAAACGTGAAGTATGCATTCAACGAAAAAAAGAACACCATTTAATCAAGTTATAAGAAGGAACAACACACATTTTAGAACACAAGTGAATTACAGGTGAATTAAGAACACAGGTGAATTACTTGCTAAAGAAACATTTAAAGTAAATTTAGTTGTACGCAAAAGAGACGAAGGTTGAAGGGAAACTTGTTTACGGACAAATGGATCAAACATGACTTGGACATATAAATTATGTGTACGTACAAAGAATGACGAAATCTTGTAAAAGGATTCGAGAAGCTGAATAGTGAAGAAGAAAAACGTGAAGTATGCATTCAACGAAAATAAGAACACCATTTAATCAAGTTATAAGAAGGAACAACACACATTTTAGAAAAGTTACATGTTGATTTATGCAGACCAATGAAAGTACACTCATTTAGGGGTCGTAAATACATGCTAATGATAGTAGATTAATGTAGTAGAAAATATTTTATAGATTGCGTAAGAATTAAGATGAAGTAAAAGAAAGAATTATAACTATAATAGACATAAGAGAAAACGAAACTGGTAAGAATGTAAAAGTCTCATAATATTCATGTATATGAAACATGCATATTATAAACCTGCACATATTTTACAAATTAAAAAAGCAATAAAATAATAATTTTCACGTTGTCCAGTTTGACCAATTTAAGAATCTGCTTACATTAGACACATGATTGCGTGATTTGTGTTTATCATTTTCACATACTTTGCGAAAATAGTTTATTTATCATTTTGATCTTAAAGAAGTCGCCGTTACAACACAGGAAACATATGTCTCCAATATATATTAAAATGTATTTTTAAGCCTTTTGTGCTATGTTTTTATCACTTTAAGTACTTTAATTTCACTTTAATTTAATGCATACTATGGTTAAACTAATACAATTTTAAGGTTTTACTTTTCGGTGCATCAATTAGAAGCAGCTAAAAGTTTAAATCTCCATCTTGTATCATTCTTGGTTTTTAGAAACTTCAGATATGTGAATTCAAAATTTTAGCTCAGTCCGTCAATAAGGAATTTGCACACATAGGGGAATTGATCATTTTTATATTTTTTTTGATAATTCTACATCCACAGTTTTCAAAAATGTTCTCAAAAACGCAAAAAATACGACGTCTTTTGCGTTTTGGAGCGCAAAAAACGTCACGCTCTAAAAGGCTATCCGTCTTATTTTTTCATGTTCTATTGTTTCGTGATAAAGTTAGAAAACGTGTAAATTCTCCATTAACTTTTAGTTATTCTTATAAAACTACACGCATTGTTATTGCAATTATTAAAAACGAATGTAACGTTAAGATTCGAAAACTTTACAGCTGCGTAATTTCAATACTTCTGTACCGAATTGCCGTTCGGTATCCCACGGTAAAATTTTCCAAAAATTTCAAATATGATATTAAAATTAGATGCCATCAGGGCCCTATCTAGTGCCCCGAGGGCAAGAATTATTCTGCCCTCCGCTTCCCGTTCTATCTATCCATAGAAATTATGAGTGAATTATACTGAAGTGACTAATACTAAACTTCATATCTATTGTATGTATCAATAAATTTCGAACCAGGTACTATTCACATCTCTATACAGAGTATCACTAGAGAGATGGTCACAAATTTAACATACACAAAACTATTTTTTTTCTATATGAATATAAGGGCTCATGTGAGCCTTTCAAGTGTAAATACAGCTCTTTCAGTAACTTTTGACTATTTATTATCATCAAATTGTCTACCTCATTATAAAATTTAATCTTTAAACTGCCTCAATATGCATTTGGATGGTTCCATAACATGGAAAGGCAAGTGCAGGCATTCATTTATATTAAAAGTAACAAATGTCAATACTTGTGGTATTGTTACTACATTCCTAATACACTTAAGTACTTTAAAATAAAAATTTTTTTAAATTTCGGGAGTCGTGCGGTACGTGAAGCAGGGAAGTGCCACACGACCTTTCTAAATCTTTGAAAATATAAGAATTTGGTCACTTCTGATCACTATTTCAATCATTTAGCACCCTCTAAACGAAAGTTCATAGGGGGCCCGGGCAGCTACCCCCGCATGCCTCTGCAGTAGTCAGGCTCTGGGTGTTAGTACTGAAAATGTGAAAATGTGGTGCAATTTCAGTATGAAAACGGTCGTCTAAGCTTGCTTTTTAAAATATAAATTGAAAAAAAAAATAGATAATCTCAATCGAATGGCTATTTTCATTTTCTTTGCAACAGTGTAGCGGCTAAAATGTATAAGGTGCTGTCTCTCTCTCTTTTTATCCCAAGTCAAAATTCATGCTGGCATTTGTTTGCTAGACTAGCATTAAATGGTGTATCCAAGCAATAAAATAGCATAGACTATCATAAACATTTGCTGGTTCCACCAGAATTACCTCTGGTGGAACCAGCAAATGTCAATGTGAAAACGACCGAAAAAAAAAAGAAACGTTTTCGCCATTTGGATTTTTTTTACTAGCGATCTTTCAGAACGGGCGCTGAGCGAGACAAAGAATGTCTTTATAAGTGTCCGTTGCGGTTTTGAATTAAAATCTCCGCGAACTACCAAAAAATGAAAAATCTGAGCCTTGGACTATCCTCATACAAATTTTCAGACCTCTACTTGGGGTAATTTTCCTTGACATCGCATACAGACAGACATATTTCTTTTATTTTTATAGATATATGTACTCATTAATCGAAAAATATACAGTTTTCGTTTCATCTGAAAAAAATATTATAGATATATATTTTTTTTTAAATCGGGTCAACCTGAACCCAACTCTCATCTCAAACAGGAAACAAACATGAACACATGACAATTAAAGTTAATCCAACTACCAGCTGCTCCAGGTCGGGTTCGGCAAAAATCAGGTTACTCGATCTGATGCCGGATTCTACAATAAACTATTATAAATTGTGCACATCTATTTTGCAATCACTCAGCAGCACCTAGTTTTATCCAAAAGTATTCAAAACTTATTATAATTAAATATAATGAGAACTTTGGCATTTTTCACCATAATTAAATATAAATAGCCATGTCAGATAAAATAGTAAAAACTAATAAATGTAAAAATCTAAGAAAAAAAAGTAAAATTATTAAATTGAGCTTAAAAGGATTATATGTAACACTTATCAAACTCAGCATCTATTTTATGAGCGGGACAGAAATAAAAAATGCAATATTTCTTTGGAAAATTGGATAAATCTGATCCGTCCTGTATCTAGGTGCGTACATTACTTGGGATTTCCAATGAGTCTGTAACCACTATTTCGAAATAGAAAATTTTTATTTTATATTTTAGTCGTAGAATTCGTAATCATCTTTTGGTCGCTGAATGTGTAATACTTTTCTGCTATTAAATAAGGCGATAAATTTTATTACAAAATTGGGGTATACTGGATGTATATACAAGACGATGGTAAAATGTGGGTTAATTAAAAAATTGTCAATGACTTTGATTATTGTGTTACATAAATTTAATGAGTTATTTCGATAAAGTTTCAATGAATAAAAAAATGTAATATTCATCACAAATTTAAAGATGAAAAATACTGGTTCTTTAAATATACTGAAACCTTGTAAAAAGGGATTCGATACAATAGCTAAAGAATTGACAGACTGTGAGAAAGTATGCCAAAATGATAAGTACAGTTTTGATGCATATTATTTATGCCATATTTTTATTCACACTTGTCTTGCGATATTTTATTTGAAAGGTTGTGATCATTTTATCTAAAAAAATATTTTAAAACATACAGCGAACTCTTGATTATCAGACAGCCATTACCTGACATACTCGATTAAACGACAGATCTTCATATTTTCCCCTAAACGTGCATCAAGTTATATGGCCGAAAATGTAAAGTGTAAGCGCATATTTCAGTTATTAATTTTCTTTTGTTTCTATTCTTTTTCTTTTTACTTTTATTATTTTAGTTATTTATAATGATTTTAATTGCAGATAGGTGTATTTTCATTTTTAAATGTCGCTTTTAATATATTTTCCCATTTGTCCGATGATATGCGGATTATCCAACGCAATCTTAGTACGGTGAATATCCTGTTATCCGGGTACTACGGTATTTTGTAGAAGCTGTGCAATTATCCTGTCTTCATTAAGCGTTATTTTGATTAAGAATGAACAAGAACAAAAAAGGATGCATCAGACATATGTTATAAAACACTTTTAAACTAAGAGAATATTGTTACAATTTCAATAAACAATTTTAAAACGAAGTTTTTAAGGAGAAAATTAGAGACTTTAGGGTTGGGTTGATTATTAACGGCCAATTATCTACATTTGGGATATAGTCCCGGGGGGAGTGCCCTTCGTGGCGGTCTTTCTAAGGGAACCTAACCCGTATTTACGCTGGATAAATCCACGGCTCGAAGAAAACCACGAAAACTCCAAACGATTAGGCCGACGGGCGTGATTGGGATCGAACCCAGCACCTCCCGTCTACCAGTTTTGAGAGCAGAACCTCTCAGCCACTGGTGGGGCTAGAGACTTTAGAAAAAGAAAAATAGTATATTTTAAAGTAAAAATAATATGAACAAATGCTGATAGACAAATGTTGATATTTCCTCATTATATGATAATGTCTGATGGAGAATTGGTATATTAATATAAACTATAATTATAATACAGACATTAATAAACCAATTATTTTGTTTATTATCTATCTAAAATACAAAAGTACTTTATAACTTACATGAAACAATACAACTGTTCATTTTACAAGTAATAATGATTCGAAAACCATCCTATGTGAAGATCCTGGCTTCGCCACTGTATTCAGAATTTTTTTTTTATAATCATGCATAACTCTATAGTATGTTTTAATTCCAATTTTGTTCCTGAAAAATACGTTTTTTTTTTCTTAGGAAATTCGATGGAACCAGCTTGGAAATGCCGCTATCTCGTTACAATTGTTGGATTTCTCGTTATTTTATTAGCTAGTATCCATGAAACAATAATGAGTGTTGTTATTGTTGCCATGGTGAACATCACAGCCCTAATCCAAAATTCAAAATTAAAATCTGAATCATGCTCGCATTTAATAGAGAACTCAACTGATGATGCTACTTTGCACCATTCCAGATCAGTAAGTGTAGTTTTCAAATTGTTAATACTATTTAAATAAACAATGAAGTTTTTATAATTAGTGTGGTACAATGCTGATGAATTTTGTTTGATAAGAGAGAGCAATTTCAGGATACATGAACGGAAATGTAGCGCAAAATTGTATATGACGGAATGAAAGGGAATTCCAATCCAACCTAGGTGGAAGTATCGCACCAAGAATATTGGCACAGATTAAACCATAAAGCATGCTTGCACAAATATGGGAATAGCTATCTTTCAACAATTCAAGAACAGTATTAATAACGTTTGGAATACGTACAAAGAAACCACAGTTAAAATTTTACATTGAAACTTCTGTAAAAGGAAAAATACATGATCAAAATTTAACAAACTTCGAAATTCAAAACAAATCTCGCAATTTTATATCCTGGAAAAAAGGTAATAATAATAATAATAATAATACTAAATTCAAAACGTCAGCACAATGCAGAAAATTGAACTGTATGTTGTATCAGGGTTTAAGACTGCAATTTTGTAAGTACTTTATTAGCACTATTTCCATGTACTAATGTTCACAATAGTTAACGGTAAAATTGCACCAACTCAGATAGAGTATACCTAACAATTTGTAACTTGTGATAAAGACTTATGCTTTTTTGACATGTAAAATTTTATGACAACTTTTATAATGTTACCAAATTATGCGTTGCCAAGTTAATGCATATCAAAATATAAAATGTTGCGATCACTATGGTGGAATTTCACTACATTAATGATCATTACAGTTAGCTTCAGACTAAAAAGAAATTTCCCACATATTTTTCAACACAATGGGGCGACACTATCTTGCACGGGCAGTAAAAAATGAGTTTCAAACAACCAGAAATAGAGTTAGCCTTTTTCTTGGCACACTCGTCTATTGTTCTGGTGTCCCAGTTTCGATCCTTGCTATCGCAGTGCTCACCACATCAATGGTGATTTTGCACAGACGCACACACAACTTCACCATTGCCATCTCCTCTCAAGAATTTTTGGTCCAGTAGTTTTATTTTCTAGATGTTTCAAAGTGAAACTTTAATTATAATCCTCCTGTATTTTAACACTAACAAGGAAGGTCTCCTTAAAGCGCATACTCAGAAAATTTTCAAAAAAATGCTAATGAAGCTACTCGTGTATGTAAAAAAGGAACAGTGAAATTTAGCTGCGGAATCCCAGTAGAAAATCTGCAAAAAAATAAAATACTTTCGAGTATTTGGCGCAAAAAGACGCGATTTGGCTAGCAACATATTTTCCTCGCCAAACGCAAACGATTTTTAATCCATTTTGAAATTTCTAGTAAAATGATTATTTGAATGTTTAATGAATTCCAATACTTAATGAATTTAAACTTAAACGATGAAAGTTTATTATATTTTGTATAATTTTTGTATTTTCAACAATACTTTTTAAATTTACAAATATGTCTATGAGATTTTTATAAAATTTGAAAGCGTAAAATTGTAATTAGTTTTAAAAAATTATACTAATGGGTCAATTCTATAGCTCATGATACCATATGGTATTTGTCATAAAACCGTATTTCTTTAAAATTTTATTCCGTCGCCAACCGGTGATAAATCGCCAAATAAACGAAATGTTCATAATTTTTTTACGGACGTTATACTAAGGTTCCGCAGCAAAATTTTCTATAAACGTATATATCCTCATGAGAAGAACATTCTGTAATTTTTTCAAAATTTTCTGAGTATGCGCTTATAGAGACCTTCCTTGTAAGCTCTATGTCAATTTTTGACGCTGTAGGTAAGTTCAATCATTTTACCGTAGTACAATCCAAAACTTGCTTCATCAATTAAATGAATTTAAACTTATTTACAAGATTTGGATGAGCCGACAGAACGTTTTAGAAAGTTCTGGACGCATAATGTGAGTGTTCTGCTGAAATCAACTGGTGTCCGCAGATGACAGCAAGACAACGTTGATGACTATGTGGAAATTCAATACTTGTGCCTACGTCAGCTTTAATATCGTTATAAAGTTCTATCACACTACTGTGCACTTCAAAATGTACTCTATTATAATTGAATAAAGACTTTGGTTGTGCAGGATGGGTGTTGCCGCATGTTCCCAATACCACGAGGAGGTTTCTGATAAAATATATTAATCTACCCATATGACTGCAAACGTTGATGGGTAATGTTGATGTTAATGTGAAATTTCAACACTCACGCCTTTGTCCACAGGTGTGTCGCTCTTAATCGCTACTGCGCTTTACATTATTTCAATTTTTGTTCTATGTATTTTCTCCTAGTTATTTCTAAATTCGTATGCATTTTATTCAATATTAGTATGTATGTTTTCCTATTTTTATTGTAACGATTCTCAAATTAGCACCAACAATAAATACTTGGTCTTAAATTTCTCCGTATTCCGATGAGAGCTAATGGTTAATGTAACGAATGAATAACTGCAAGCTAAACCTACATGAACATGTTCTGTGGATCTTTACGATGAGATTAGTCCTCCCTCTATAAGTAAGTAAATACGCTGTTTCTGAAATACCACCGACTCTTCATTTAATTATCTGCGACTTTTGTTTTGCGTCGGCTATGCGATTTAATTCTCGAGAAATGAAAAGCTTTGAAATCAAAACAAATTCTGTTGATAACATATTAGAGCATCCAATTCATAAGAAAACTTTATATTTTGTTAATATTTTGTACGATATCAATTATATTTATAAAACATAATTTAAATTGTAGCATCCTTATTATTCTTATTCGGCCATCACTGTCTATATCAACTTGTAACTTATCAGTCAAGTTCTATAATTCCCGTGTACAATTTAAATCTCATTCTAGTAAACACTGCAAAAAAAAGTGTTGATTTTACAGTATAATACTGGCATCCCATGCCAGTATTATACTGTAAAATCAACACTTTTTTTTTTTTTGCAGTGCAGTCAATTAGCAAGCTATTATTATTTATTATTGGTAAGCTATTTTGATCAGCTGGAAGACCATTTCAAAATGTTTTAGCAGAGCGTGAGTTTCCTACTGAAAAACAACTTCGATAAAGCTAACTAAGAAGTACTTTGAATTTAAGTAGAATGTTAAACTACATTGTAAAAAAAGACTAATGATACTTAATCTAGGAAAATATAGCTCTACCAAGAATTAAAATATACAATAGTCCCAAGCTTAGCGAGAACTACTTCTTCATTTTGCCTTATGTAATCCAATAAAGGGTATTTTCTTCCAGAAAACGAAATTTTCTCATATAATAGATTATGAACGAGGTTAGAATGCAGGTGGTGGACAATTTAAAAAATATATATTGAATAAAAAATATCTATTAGAGTTTTAATTAAAAAAACAATTTTCTCCTATGTTCTGGAAACTGGAACTATGTAAAGTTGTATGCTTTTTACCGCTAAAAGAAAGTTATTTTAAAATTTATTAGGATATTTAGACTCTTATACCTGGATATACAAGATCTAAAAACTTCGGTGAATGGTCTCATTATATAAAGATAACGAACAAAAATCTTTATAGTCCTTCAAAATAATCTCCATTAGTCACAACATACTTTTGACTGCCAGCGAAAAGGCTTCGTTCAGAGTCACTCGAAGGGTGGATGTCGCACGTTGTTGAATTTGCGGTATGTCTGCAAATTGTAGTCCTTTCATGATTTGATTCAGGCGGGGTAACAAAATGAAGTCTGTTGCACGCCTTCGATGTTATCTCGGGTTGTGCTTGCTGACAGTTCACCGAATGCGGCTCATGATCAACAGTTTTATTTTTTTCGGCGGAAACATTTGAAACAATCATAAACACATTTTTTAATTAATGCTTATGGTCCGTAAACTTGCATTACCATTGCATTGGTCTTCATTGTAAATTTCCGCCAAAATGTACTAAACCTTGATGTTTATGCGTTGCTCCATTTCATTTGACATGACGTGTCAAACTGACTCCGTTCAGCAGGTCCTGTCGGGCAACTGCACTTAAACATAGTAATTTCGACTGCAGGAACCGCTTCTTCGCATGTCCTTCAATGTGCATGCACGCGCGCGCGTTCCTATCTCGAGTTTTTTTACTATCCGACCATTCTATAATCTATACTATCCATCCATTATAAGAGAAACTATCGAGATTGTAACGCGTAAAAATTCACTATGTAACGATGCAGTATTCAAAATTATGGGTTGAGTTATTCCATGGTTACGAATATAGAAATAAACATACAAGTAAAAATAAAAAAAAATACGTGCGTTATCAGAAAGAGAAAGAGTTCGTGAAAAAATGAATGATAGTATTGCAAATCATTACATCATAAATAGTGTAATTTTAGAATAGTCTTATATGTTTTTATAATGGCTTCGATGGAGCCGAAACATGTCAACAGTCCAATCAAACTTTACAATTTTTTAAGTTTTTATTTCACACTTTTTAGCAATTAAAAGTAGTATATCCGACCATTCATCAAGCTTTTTAGATGCTTATTGCATATATGTGTGTATGTGTACCAAATTGAAAAGTAGAATGAAAATGTGATATAATATAAATAGAATGCATTTTTTTTTTGTTTATTTGTGTTTAGATTTTTTTCTTCTTTATAGGAAGGTGAGTTCATGTGGTCACCTGAGACTCAAGGCTATATTTTAGGTTGCTTTTTCTTTGGGCACCTTTTTACGCCAGTGCCTGCAGGTAGAATCGCAGAAAGGTACGGATGCAAGTGGGTGATTGTTGGAGCTGTAATAACATTAAGCATGTTAACAATGTTGATACCTCCTTTCTCGCGGTTGAGTGCTTATGCTGTGATTGTTCTACAAATACTCAGAGGTTTTGCACAGGTACTCACCCCAGTTTCTATTTAATAGGGCCAATATTTAGAAAATGCTTTTATTTTAACGGAAATTATTCTAATTTTAACTAATATTTTAAATTAGTTAAACTACTTTTGTAATGTTTATGAAATGATTATAATTCAATGGAACTTGAAATTATTTGTTTAAATTCATTGAACTAATTTTGACAATATTTACGAAATATGTGTAATTTAATGGAAATAGCTGAAAATTAAACTAGTTAATCTATATATATATATATATATATATATATATATATATATATATATATATATATATATATATATATATATAACCCGTTATAGTACCTTAATTTAAATTTATTTGTAGTTAACACATCTACTTTAATGCAGGTGTTTCAATTTCAAGAAAACAATTTAGTAAAAAGGTTAAAAAAACAGGCGAGGTATGAAGTCATGTTCTATTAAAGGATTTCATTTTCATTTCAAACTGAGTCTAAGTAATCGTCTGCTATGTTTTATTCCTACTTTGGTTGTATACTACAGCTGTAACTTTTAGCTATACGTTATATTGCTACGTGTTTTATTGATTTAGAAGCAGTGGTAGCATTTTTCTTTGATTTATATTAAAGAGATGGTCATTTCTTTCGTTTTTCAACAAAAGCCTCACGACTAAAAGGGCTTATAAAATTGACATGACTTTCATCTAATCATTATACATTTAATTTTTATTAATGAAAAGTTAAGTTTCAATTACTAAATAATGTTTTATTATCAGTGAAAAGTCTTGATTTTGTGAAATTAACGTTTATTTTTATCCATAAAGGAAAGTGTTACCCATAATTACGTTTTAGCCATACGAAATAATTCTTTTAAATGCTACTGTAGTGTCTCGGTTATGAAATTTAGACCCAACATAAAAATAAATAATAAGATACTCCTTAATGTCGTTTTTACTAACTCTATGTTTCCATTGTTTTATTTTATTTTTGCTGTTAAAATTATCGGCACGCTATTTAATGAAATCTAGTAACTTTCCAGAATTATAGTTGTTTTTAGAATAATAAAAATATATAATGTTTTCTTTGGTGATATTGATTTTGGTGTAACTAATAAGTGATATTAAAACATTTAAAACTATGAAATTAATATATTTTGAATACTCCTTCTAAAATTATGCGAGGCTTCCATATTTTCTTTCTTTATTTTTATAAATTTTAATTTAATTTGATAATTTAGTTATGCAATATATTAACTGTAAACCAACAAATGCTGAATTATTTACATTGTTTTAAGAGCAAATCAGTTAATCTTTTGTAACTGAGTCGCATGCAGATTTAAAAATATCCATTCTTGAAAATTACTTTAAAATCCATAAAACATCAGTAAATTGAGATACGCTTTTCAGACAAATAACATTGAAAGTACATTTTTTTATTCGACCGCATAAATATTGAATGTGCTATGTTTAGAAGTAAATGTCTTTACTTTATAATGATCAAATAAGTTCATCTTTCGTAATTGGATTGGGCATAGATTAAAAAATATACATTCTTTAAAATTACTTTAAAATCCCAAAAAATCAGTAAATTGAGATAAACTTTGCAAACTACATTTAAAAGTGCAATTTTTTTTTCTAATTTATAGTTTAAAATATGAAATTATGCGATATTTAGAAGTTACAAAAATGCACTACAAGAAAAAATTAATGGTTAGGTCGTTGCTACCGTCAATATGATGTCGACATTACTCACGGATATGTTTTTGTTTCATAATATAGATAGATGCCATATGAAAGCGAAATTCGAAAAATGTTACGACATTTTGTTGATTTTTTTTCATTGTCAGGAAAATCAGATATCAAAGAAAACGCGAGTTCTCATTTATAAAGCTGAGAAATTTTACTATGGTTGAGTCAAAGTAACGCTACTTTTTTTAATTGTCTTTTTTATCGATTTATCGTCGAAAATGCACAAAACTCCGTCATTGTTATTGTCGTATTATTGTACTTTAATTTATGTTAACCCGGGCAAAGCCGGGTGACTCTGATAGTTTTTAAATATAGCTTTTTCACTTAAATAACTTCCACGCTAATGCTAATATTTTCCGAATATTCAAGAAATGTTAATTAGTAAAGTTTGCTAAACAGTCTCACAATACTAATTAATTGAATTTGCTCACATGATCTATTGAATTTGTTTGCATTATTGAAAATTGTACTTTTACCTATTCTTTTAAACATTGTTGATCGGTCCCGAGTATATTCGTGTTTCCGTAGGCACCAACTTTTATGATATTTTGTTACGGATTATTTTATATAATAATCTTTACCTTATTTAATTGCAAAAATCCGCAATCATTGTATACACTCGCGTATCAGTGGACCCCAAAATTTGAGAGGAATAACATGTCCTCCTGTTTGAGTACCAGCATTTTTTATTAGTTTTCTTTGCCTTATTCATACGTAGAATTCGTTATATATATTTTGTTATTATTAACCCCTTTAACAGTTTTGCGTGTTACACCGTATGTGCTAGAAGGGTTTGCTTCTTTCCTAACTCAGAGGGTTTTGGCATGACTGATTTTTAACTGTAAACTTCGCTTTATTTTATGATAGAAATTCTTTGATTAAATACAGCGAATATTTTAGTTTGGAAAAAGTTGTGCTTTGCCTATATTTTTAGTTTATTGTGTCACAAAAATGGAAAGAAACTAGTAAAGGGTTAAACAGCGAAGATTACTATAGGAATATTGATATTTAAACGAAATCACACGAAGGGACGCCATTCGGGGGTGGTTAGTAGGGGTAGTTGCTTCCCCCAAGGAATTTGATATTTCAGAAAATTTATCAGTTATGCCAAATCAAACTGAAAGAAAATTTCAAAAATCGCTCAAAAGCTAGATTTGCACCTTGCCAAATTTGACTACAATAAAAACATAAGCATTAAATAAATACTTTAAGCACAGAAACCAAAAAAATATCAAAAATGTTTTCTAAAACCCTGCTATTCAAAATTCTGAAAGTCAAATATTTATCATTAATGAGTATTTTGGCTAATTTTAAAAATATATGTGAGAAAAAACTCTATCAATTGCTTCTCAGCTGTATACAACATGATCAAAAGAAAAGTCATCTCCCTCAGTGCTAGAATTTTAAAGGCGAATTTTCTCTTTTAGCCCAGAATTTAGGGAAATTTTTTTATTTTTTTTTAGTGTCACATTATATTTACTCTAAGAAATACAATGCTCTCAAATCATTTTATTTATTAAATCATATAACATACACTACGGTCTTAATAATCTCCACAGCCTGAAACTAGAGTTCTGCGGGGATCAGATTGCAGCCGATCAGAACGCGACAAAAGTCACCATCCCAAGCTTTTGGGTGGGACTTATACGCGAATATACACGTTAAATAGGACGAAGATTATTATTATTCAATAATAGTGTTACTAAAAATCACTTAAATAAACCGATCTCATATTCAACTGCCGTGCCAGTTAGCAAATTATTAGGATTGTTTGTTATTTGAATAATACAACAAATTATGCTACCTCGACTAACGTAAATTCAGAGTTATCCTATTTCAATCCTCTCATGTGACACAAATATTGCAGATTACAAATTTGCACGCATATGTGGGACTTTTTTTAAAATACCCTTTAACAAAGATGTGCTTTTTTTCTTCATTATCTTGAATTACTTTTGATTCAGACTTTGTCATTCCTATGTAAATACAGTCGAGTCTCTGTATAACGAAATCCATTGTTACAGTCAAAAAATTCGTTATATAGAAAAATTCATTATATAGGGAATAACGAAAAAATTCCTATTGAATGTGTAAATTTTAGCAAAAATTGTTTTTGGGGTGGTTAAATAATATTTTGAAATGTTAAACTCTAAATATTAACTTGATATTGCATTTTTTAATTATTTAAACAGTTTCAAAATGGAAAATAAACAATTATTTGGGAGCATAGTAAAAAAAAACAACAACGCATAAGTAAATTTTACATATGTTTTAGACGAAGAAAGCTGTAATATTTGATTGTTTTGATTTCAAACTGTTACATCCTCTTTAAAATGTTCACACTTTAGTAAGGAATGCAGAATTACATAAGAAAATCACATATATATCATTAAAGTGAAAATGTATATGCTGTAAACGATAACAGTACACACAAGACCTTATAAAGACGTATTAACAAACAGATCAACAAGTTTCACACACTCAATCGGTGACATTTCCGAGATCATCAATGCTAAATAAATTAACTTCCCAAACATTTTCTGAAAATGATAAGCAAAATAAAGAATACAGTAGAGGTACTCAGCTTTAAAAGATAAACCATAAATCAGTGAAGGAAAAATGATTTCACGTCGTTTTGAAAATTTTTCTTCACAAATGATGAAAAAATTCTGCAAAAATCCGTTATATGCAGATAAATCTTTCGCTATATGGAGATTATTTTTAACGCAATCATGGAAAAAAGTGAACGTTCCTGCTAAAAATTTGTTATATGGAAATTCGTTATAGAGAGAATCAACTGTATTATTATATCGACGAAGCGCAGTCTCTCTATTTCATTATCAGAGTCAGTAGTGTTAAAATTTGTGAATGTAGAGAATTTGTGAATATCTTATAAATACATTATTGTCAATTCAGTCGTGAAAGATAAAATTCTTGAAATTATTGTAAACACTTGTTTATTCAATTCAAGCGTGATACAGAAATGCCATGACATTATTAATTTCTTAAGTGTATTTCACTTTGTTTTAGCATGCTCTGTAATTCGAGAATTTTTTTTAAATTTCATACATTCAGTCTAGAATCTAATATAACTAAAGTTTGATTTTTATTGGAATTTGTTTCCCGACCTATATAGCGTGCCATCAACAATACGTGATAGTTCTAGCACAATCTGTAATGGCAGCGATACCAGCGTCAGTAGGGACAATGGGGGTAAAACTAATAAAATCCGAAATTTACCATAATACCTGAATATGTCTCTATGCTTCTTAATATACCTTCTTTTTATAAGATTGTAAATGACGCGATGTTTAAGTGTCCTTGTACACTCCTTTAACAATTTTTTTTTGTTCTAATATTATTAAAACAATTCTTTTCATCTGTACTTTGGCGGTATTGTCAAGGGAAATAATTTTTTTTTACGACTTTACATACTTTTTACGTTACAATATATTTTTATAGTATACTAGCTGATATGCCCGGCGTTGCCCGGATCCGTGATAATAACCTTAAAAATACTTAAATTCAATATTGAATGATTTTATATTTTTAAATGAAAATCTATCCAAACGAACTAAAGGTCCGTCGTTACAGTTATTGCCGATTTAATTTCGATTTAATTTCTGACGTTTTGATATATTAAACTTTTTCAATACAAAAGTTCCTGAGAAAACCTAACTAATATAAAGCGCTCCCCCACCTTTCCTCTTTTAAACTCAAAATAATATACAGTATTAGCCAAATTATAAGTCTCATTCGAAAAAAAATTCCAAAACCTTGTTTCTAAGATGATTATATTAAATAAAAATCATGCACTCGTGACATCATAATTCACTTTTATATTTTAACAGAATAATGAGGCTACTATAATTTGTGACTCGTGCTATACACGTCAGGACACATTGCCGTTATCATTATTTTTCTACGCTGGAAGGTTTCGCTGTGGTACTCCTTTTTAAATATGGTATTTTTCAAAATTCAATATTTGAAAACCGCTATAATCATTAGACTTGAAATTTATATCAAGAAAAATACAATTTTTTACCTTTCTAACACAGTTCAACTACCTTAACTTTTCCAAAATAACCGGGACATATCGAAACCTACAATATGTTGGCTTCTGCTGGCTAAGGTAAGCTGTGAGGGGGTGGGTTGGGTTGAGTTGATTATTGACGGCCAATTATCTACACTAGGGATATAGGCCCGGGGGGAGTGCCCTCCGTGGAAGTCTTTCTAAGGGAACCTAATCCGTATTTACGCATGGATAATTCCACGGCTCGAAAAAAACCACGAAAACTCCGAACGATTAGGCCGACGGGCGCGATTGGGACCGAACCCAGCACCTCCCGTCTACCAGCTTCGAGAGCACAACCTCTCAGCCACCTGTGAGGGGGTGGACAATGATGCCTATGAATAATGTTAAAAATGTACTTAAGGGGAAATCCATGATTAATGGCTATCTGCTTTATAAAACTAAGCTCTTGTTTTAAATGTGTATCAGAACAGATTAAGAATGCTCTTTGAATGAAAGATTTAAATGCAGCAATTCGGTATTGAAAAGGCAAGTTAGCAATGTCATCTATATTAAAAGGTATTTTTAAACCTTTTGTGTTATATATTTTTTTATTACTTTAAGCAATAATTACACTTTAATTTAAAGTTAACAAGTGATTTTATTATATTAATCATAATTCCAGCCATTATATAAGGCAAATATTACTATCTAGCAATACTGGTTTTCAAATTAAAAGACACACTTTAAATCGACTTTGCCATAGTCAAGGGATTAATCGCAGTAAAGACGACATAAATTTTGTGCACTAAAAATATCTCCTACAATAAAATTTCTTTTCTGTTGTATTTATATTGTTCACTCAGAATTTACGTAAAAAAGAAACCGTAAAATCGCTGTTAAAAACGTAAGCTTATAACATTAACCCTTAATTGCATAGTGATGTAAATTTCCATCACTTTTTATTTAACTTTTAATAAATAAATCAACTTCTTCGCCATCACTATATTTATATAGAAATATTAATCCAGTAAATTTCCCGTGAACTATGTTACTGAACAAAGTTAAAAATCTCTCTTAAAATTTCTGGTGTCTAATATTCAATATATGTATAAAAAAACACAATTGTAAAAGAAAAACTCATGCAAAGAAGGGTTAAAAAAACATATCATATTAAGACAGATGCTCAATTTCAGGAATAACCCGTATGCAGCAGAGTAGCCAAGGGGGGGGGGGATCCGGACCCCCCTAGTGAAGAACTGGTTTGCTTACTCATGTATACAAAAATAAAAACTACTAAGACGCAATCACAAAAGGCCGGACAAAAATTACGTTTTATATAGATTTCTGTCTAAGCAGGTATAGTTTCAAAGTATTCCTTTCTTCGGGGCCATATTCTTTTCTTTTTAAGACAGAATTCCGTTATAGGCAGGTTTTGTTTTTCCCGTATCGTCTAAAACTGTTAAAACTTATCCACTCTATAATACACCTTTGTAGAGCTAGAGTAAGAGCTTAGATGAACTACGGTAAAAGCGTGAAAAAAAATTAACCTTCCTATAACGGAATGCTGTCTTGAACGGAAAAAAGCAGCTTACATTTATACGAGCTAAGACAAAAACATGTCTAAAATAGAACTTAATTCCAATCACTTGTCATTCCTTCCTGACAGGTGTTACTTCCATACAACATATTTACCATTACAACATATCTAACGATTTTTAATAAAAGTTTATAATAAATTCTTGCTATTGTAGGGTATGCCTTTACCGTGCATAGCTATCCTCATGTCTAACTGGTGCCCCAAAACGGAAAGAGGATTCTTATATTCAATAATACAGACAGGACATTTCTTGGGTCCAGCTTTCGGATGCATTTTCGCAGGATACATCAGTCAATATCCAGGAGGATGGTCGTATGCTATTTATACAGTTGGTAAGTCTATACACTGTAAAAAAAGATAAATGTTTCTTAATCTACGAAAATGTAATATAACCAGGAACGAAAATATGCAATAACCAATTCCGAGTTACCCACAATTACGAAAAGCCCTCTTTATCTGTAGAAACCACAGAAACCAATTTTTTTTTTTTAATTTAAAAAAGCATTTATAAAAAAGAAGTTTATTTTGCTGTCACTTATTTTTGGAAATGTTTCTGAGTGGTTTTTATCATATATTATAATACAAGCAAATCTTGTGTCTATGTGTGTGTAATGTGTATGTCTAATCCTATGCAAATTTTATCTAAAAAACTACTCTAACCATTTTGACTAAGTTTTGTGTCCTACCATTTTGGGGTACCAGAAGACCATTGGGCTGGGTCACATGTTCAAGAAAATTGGATTAGCTGGTCATTTTCCGGTCACACTATGGGTCAAAATAATTTTGTCTTATCTAAAAAATGGCTTTAACAATTTTGTCTAAATTTTGTAATGTTTTTGGATGGAGAAGACCATTGAATGCCTAAGGGAGGCCACTCGTTCTAGCGAAGCCAAGACGTGGAGCGTATAGCCTCCCCCACCTCGGCACGCAGGGATGATGGGTGACTTCAGCCATCGGCGGGCTGAGAAAGCGCAGCACAGGGGCCACCAACGAACACACGGGTCCCACCAAGAAGAATTCAGACCAAATCGCTAGAGCCGTCCTTTAAAAAACTGTCAAAATAGATGCCCGACAGAACGACCGCAGCGCCCAGAAAAAATAATGATTGTGGCACATACTAGACTAAAAAAGGCTGGTTCTGTCAGGACAACGTCCTCCACGTGAGCAAGGGGCAGGGACTGAAGAAACATAAGAAATATAAGACAGATTGTGGATAAAAAGTAAAAAATATTTATATTGCACTGCCAGAGCCTCTGGAGCCAGCGCTCTCTCGCGACAGGCAGCGGTAAGATGTGGATCTTTCATAGGAAATTATTATTTGAAAATGATTCAAATTGAACCATTTCTTTTTCTATATTTTCGGCTATGGCCAGCAGGTCCTACTTGAATTTCGATGAAAGGAGGCGCTGTGATCGCGATTTTTGTTCCATTTTCACTACTGTATCATCGAAAAGTGTATGAAGTTATGCACATAATTGAACCAATTTTTTTTCTATATTTTTTGTTATAGTCTGCAGGTCCCAGTTGAATTTGGAGATATTTCGCCGGAAAGGGGCGCTGTGATAGCCATTTAAAGATTTTAAATTCAAAAAGATGTACAAAAAAATTAGAAATCCTAAAAGTTTTTTACGTTAAATGTTCGGCCTTGATCCGGAGAATCCGGAGCAATTTCTGTTTTGCCTCTATCTTAAAAAATGGCGGAGATATAGCGGTTTGAAATTTTAGGGTGGCTGACATTTTCAAACAAGACACCAGAATTCATAAACGGGTTTAATTTATGAGTTTTAGTTAACATGGTTTCGGCAAATTTTCTTTCATTGTTGTAACCATTGTTCCTATTCTTATATGCTTAACACTATATATTTATATTCGCAAACGTCCAACTCTCGCCAAGCTTGGTGACAGTTGGCGAAATATCACCAAATTTGGCGACAAAAATAGGTTGCCATAAATGAAGCCAACTTGGCTGTAGAGAACTAATTTGGCGATATTCTCATTCAAATTCAATGTTGACGAGAACTGGTAATGAATCTTCTTTAATTGGGTTCCACGCATTTTAGCTTTGTGTTTTCCAGTAAAATTAGCTAAAATCGTAAAACCAAGGAATAGGGATGCTATCTGTTCCTGGCGGTACAAGCCAGAAGGACTTTTCGTAGTTTAGTATACATCAGTTAATCGCATCCAGGATGCCCGACAATTCCCAAGCAGCTGACGTACAACAGACTGACAAAAAATATTGATTTTATTGGCGATGTGATGGCGAATTTTGAAGTATTATCCTGACTGAGATAGAAGAAAGTTTTGGGATTGACACATCCGACTAATTTAATGAAAAATTGGATTTTTTTTAATTTTTTTATTATAAAAAATTAATTTGGCACTGCTCCATCAATAGTCACAATCGGGATGCGTTGTAGTTTCCTAAATAGCTGGTTATCTTATGTCGGCGAAGAATAAAGGATTCATTATTTTTTAATATTCGATCCACACCTCATCTGATAGGAATACATTTCGTGAGGACCAGACGAATGTCTTATAACGAGAGATGCACAAGTAGGCTACGAAATCGCACAAATAGGCTAGGAAATCGCACAAATAGGCTACTTCATCCTGTCCGGCTTAGTGAAAGGTTTTATATGGATGCATTAAAAATTCATGAGAAACTGGCAGCTTATGAACGGTGGTGATAATTTGCCACCGACAAATCTAGATAATCATGGCGTAGATGTATAAGGCAATGAATATACCCATCCGGTAATTTCTCCAGAAAGAACAAGCCAGTTTTCGTACTAAGGCGTTTATTTATCCAACATGAAAAACGAAAACCAACTCCCACATGATGAAGATATTCCTAAAGCCCTCAGGTTGAATATAAATCATTACCTCATACTAATCGATTTCAAACAGCAGACTTAGAAAACTATGAACATGTAGACACCAGATAACAGATTGTTAAGCACTTGAAACAAGACAAAATTCTGAGTTCCTAAATCATTGCCGCTTTTTGTCAGACGCATGGAGGGCGACAGGTATTGACGTAATACGGAAACGAACCAATCGGTGAGAGGCGAATATTAAGAGCTGGGCGGCTAAGCGAATCACGCAAGAGAGAGAGGTTTTAATGAGAATGAATCCCATATCTAGTAACGCAGTGTTTTTTGCAGTGCGCTTTGTGGAATTAAAATTTGAAATAAAAATAACAAAATGGCTTTTAAAAACATTCGAAATGAAAACTAGCTTCTCTCAGAATATTATAGATTGGATAGTTGATAAAAGTTTATGAAGAGATTAAAAGTTTTAGATTAAGATTTCGAATAAGATATTTATTAATATACGCATTTTGAATTTAAAGGGAAATTAAATAGAAATAAATAATGGATATTATTAAGAAATAGGGAAATAATGAATATGTCGTAATTTAGAATAATTTAAAGGAATATCGCGAAGTAAAATTTTTATATAACATATGTATTTGCTATATATATAAAATACAAATGAAAATTTCGTTCCGACTGATTATAACTCGAGCTCTGCTGAAGGGATTTTGATGGAAATTGCACTGTTCGATAGATACTTTTCCAGGGAAGGTTTTAGTATCTACCATATCGTTCTACGTAGATTATTTATAGAATTATGATGGAAAGGTCTGTTATTTTGCACGAAAAGGTTACCATTATTTTTTGGCGACCATTATCGTTGGAGAAAGAATTGTAAAGGGAAAAAAAACTGTTACTAATTTTATTAAAAAAAGAAAGAAAAGAAAAAAAAGAAAAACAGTTTTGATGAGAGATAATATTATAAAACAAAAATACTTAATTTAAACATGATTGTGAATGTTCGTAATGCTTAAAAAATACTCAATGTACAAAATTGCTATTGGAACAATATTTGGCGATTTATCTTTTGTGTTTAGCGATTTTGATTTTACTTTTGACGCCAAACAATTTTATTTTAAGCAAAAAGGTGTTTTTTCAAGTGTATGATAGCATTTTTGGAGTATTTGTTTTATTATTGAAATGTAAATTATATTAATGGCAATCTACTTTTATTTACTTCTACTATATATATATATATATATATATATATATATACTAGCAGACTATGTCCGCTGCGCTGGTCAATTTTCCAAATGAACCTTGAATAAAACGAAATGGTGAATTCTACCATGTATTGAAATGTAAATTATATTAATAGCAATCTACTTTTATTTACTTCTACTATATTTATATGGCATTTCGTTCTGGCTGCTTATAACTCGAGTTCTGCTGAATGAATTTTCATAGAACTTAAACTGTTAAATAGATAATTTCTCAGGGAACGTTTCATTATATAACATATCGTTCAGACAGATTAGTTATATAATTATGATGGAAATTTCTATAATCAAATGAAACCGATTAAGAAAGGTTAGCCTTTTTAAAAGATTTTACTGAATGGATTTCGATGGAACCTACACTATTAGTTATATAATTTTCTAGGGAATGTTTTATTATATAACATATAATTTTCAATTGCTTAGTTCTTAGAATTATAGCGGGAAATTCGAAAAATCAGGTGACCCCTTTTATCAAGTATTAGTCTATTCAAAAGTTCTAATAAACGGTTTTTAATGGGACTTGCACTAATAGTTTGATAATTTTTCAAAGATAATTTTCACTATATAATATATTGTTCTACATTACTTTGTTATAGAGCAGAGGGTGTAATGTCTGTAATCAGGTGAACCCGTTTATGACAAATCTCGTATGACAACTTTGCTATTTGACTAACAATCGTCGATTAATGGGGAAATATTCATAAATGGGTCCAATCAATAAATTCCTGATTGATATTTGACGCCATACGAGGCTGTAAGTCACTAATATACGCGTCGGAATTCTATTTTTATGGCCATAATTATCTCCTTACCAAATGTTTCGTTTATATTTATCTTACAAATGTCGTAGAAACCCGCTACAGGAAGCGATTTTCCTTACTTTTATGTTAGCCGAATGCAAACCTCGTCAAGAACATTTTTTTTCTCGGCAGTAGCAGATTTTATTTTTCACATGTGTAAATTAGCAACAGTACTTTGATGATGAAACAGACAGTTTTGGTTTATAGTACTATTTCTCATTTTTATTCTTTTGTAATTTTGATGAAATTTGTGAAATGCGTATGTTTTAAATGTATATAATATGTGTATTTTACATGTATGTGTTTTAAATTAAATGAGCAAAAGGTTTATATTTTAAATGAAATGAATGCAGTAGGAATGATGGCGACGGAACCAGTATCTGGCTATTTATCACATGCGCCCGGATAACATTTCTGCAATTGTTGTAGTAACCTATCACAAGAATAATTAGAAAATATATTGGTGGCCAAAAGTCCGCTCCGAGGGCTGTTAATAATGTTAGAAATATTGCTAATATTGAATGTTATGATAATATTTCGTAGGTCAAACTAAAATACCGCTACAATGACAGACATATTTACATCTAGCCGCAACGACTGATCCTGATTAGAAAGTAGGTGTAGTATGCATTAATTAAGTAGGTAAATTACATAATCAGATCTACAGACAATTGTCATAAATAACCGGGTGTTGTTTGGCGCATAATTAACTTTAAAAAACGGTTATGTTGATTCTATGTTTTTAAAGTGGACTTCCATAGTCGAGTCTACAGAGAAATGGTCGTAATGTGGAACAAAGTTTTTTGGATAATTTTGGTAATTTTCCGTTATACCAACATCATGCCAAAATGTATGCTAATGTGCCATTTATTTCAACTCTGAACGTGCAAAGAATTTTTATTGCAAACAAGGTCAAACATAGCGACTCGCTATTTATGGAATGCGAATATCTTTTTTTAAGAAAATACTATTTAATAGCTAGCATGCAAAACTTCTAAATTACGTCATTTTGACGCAATTCCATTATTTATTCAGAAAAGACAACGAAAAAAAAACTTGCAGTTTCAGAAATTTTAATGATCAATATTCTTATATCTTTTCAGATAAGGTTTTAGTGTATAACAAATCGTTCCACGTTGCTTAGTTACAGAGTTATGGGGGAAAGTTCTACAATTAGGTGAACTCTAACATAAAAGATTATCCCTTTTAAAAAGTTCTACTAAAAGGATTTTAATGAGGCTTGCATTGCTAATTAGATAATTTTTCAAGAATAGTTTTAATGTATTGCATATCGTTCAACGCTGCTGAGTTAAAGAGTTAGGTGCGGAGGTTATATAATCAGGTGAATCCGATTACGAAATATTAGCCTTTTTAAAAGGTTCTACTGAATAGTTAGATAATTTTTAGGAATGGTTTTAGTATATTGTATCCCATCAAAAACATACATGTGAAAGAATGCCAAGTTCGTTAACGGTTTCGCTAATAAAAAAAAGTGAGATCTAACTGGAAACCAAGTTCTTTCGAAGCTCATTAAATCATAGCTCCTGTCATGCATAATGTTCTTCAATTGCTTAAAATGATTTGTTATGTTATTGGCTTCTCAATAGCGCGACTTGGCAAGTTTTCTCTTATTCAAATTTCTCTACTTGATTGATCTGAACTTAAAGTTAATCACTTCCTTAACTTATCAATACCTTAACTTCGACATACTTATTTGAATACTTGATTGACTAGATCTTTGCCAATGACATGCTAGACTAAATTGTACTCAGACACAAAGATTAAAGTTGGTGGGTGAAAACTTGCCAAGTCGCTTTATTGAGTAGCAAATAACATAACAACTCATTTTAAGCAATTGAAGAACGTTATGCCTGACAGGAGCTATGATTTAAGGAGCTTCGAAAGAACTTGGTTTCCAGTTAGATCTCACTTCTTTTATTAGCGAAACCATTAAAGAACTTGGCATTCTTTCACATGTATGTTTTTGATGGGATTTCATTACTTTTTGTATAGATACAATATACTTAAACACTTTACTTAATGGCTTTTAATGTGTTTACATGTGACTATTTTATTCACCAGGCAACATCCAATTTAATTTAAATTTCCTACAACAAAATATTTGGCTGTCAATTTGCGGCAGAAATCTGTATTGTAATACTGCAGTAGTTAATATTTGCTTTGAAGCAAAAAGTATTGATTCGAAATTTTTATTATTTCTGAAATAACAATAATCATATTGACATAATTTTATGTTTTACCATTACAGACTCATTAACATATAAATCAACAGTCCGATTCATATTTACAAATAAAATGACGAAGCTATCCAAATAATATCAAACAAATAGTATAAAATTTACTGATAATTGAAAATTAAATTGGCATTGTTTTCATAAATGAAATGAAATTTTCCTCAAATTAGTGTTACCACAAAAAAAAATTCTGGATTATATCATGCTCAACAATGATTATAAAAAAATAAATGGCACAAAAGAGATAAAGTGTGACATCTCCGCACGAGTTTATTTTATATTTTATGATTAAAAAGCAAAATTGAAATTGCAATGTTTAGGAGAGAAAGACGCGATGGATTGTCCCATGTTTTTTTTCGATGCAGTTAAAATACGATTGTTATTTTTTTTTCTTGCGCGTGCCTTTTTGTAAGTTTGATGGAATAAATGAGGTGATATCTCGTCTTGACTAATTAATGTTAGGGAACATATATCGCAGAACATATATCGTTGGCGCAAATATTTTTTTGTGCTATTTTGGAAAAAACCCATTTTCGAATACCTGTTAGGCCTAGCATGCGAAAATATGTTAGTTTTATTTTATAATAAAATTGAGTACTTTTCGAATAACCGGGCGCCAGTGAAATATATATTTATATATATATATATATATATATATATATATATATACATATATGTATGTGTATATACAGGGTGTTTAAGAAATGACCGGTATATTTGAAAAATCAATAAAAACTAAACGGGCAGCGATAGAAATACACCGTTTGTTGCAATATGCTTGGGACAACAGTAAATTTTCAGGCAGACAAACTTTCGAAATTAGTTACAATTTTCAACAACAGATGGCGCTGCAGTCTGGAAAAATCTAAACCACGATATTTTCCACATATTCACCATGCGCAGCAATAATATGGCGTAGTCTGTGAACGAAATTACCAGAAACCTGCTTTCTAAACCTGTGACTTCTTTCTGTGGGGACACTTGAAAGACCAGGTGTACCACCACAATCCAGAAACAATTGAACAACTGAAGCAGTACATCTCTTCTGCATATGAAGCCATCCCGCCTGACACGTTTACAAAAGTTTCTGGTAATTTCGTTCAAAGACTACGAAATATTATTGCTGCGCATAGTGGATATGTGGAAAAGATCATGGTTTAGATTTTTCCAGACTGCAGCGTCATCTGTTGTTGAAAATTGTAACTAATTTCGAAATTTGTCTGCATGAAAATTTACTGTTGTCCCAAGCATATTGCAACAAACGGTGTATTTCTATCCTGCCCGTTTAGTTTTTATTGATTTTTCAAATATACCGATCATTTTTTAAAACACCCTGTATATATATGTATACATGTATATATGATACATTCCTGTCGAAAATTGGCACATTATAGACGATCGCTATTGCTGTCGACTTGAACGTTCTTTCCACCAGACAATCGGAACATCTCAGTCCGAAACCACTAAAATTACCTGATAATCATATCGAGGTAGCCGCAGTCGAGATCGTTGAAATGTAGTCATGACACCCGGACAGGGCATCACTTCGAGTCACTCACCATGAAGACAAATCTCGAAGTATATCACATCGGGAATCGTAATGTATTTGCAGTCGTAAAAATTGAGCAGAGGCAGTGAAATCCAGAAGAAATTTCCCAAAAACATTAAAAAGAAGACTTAATAACTTAATAGATGAGCAGTGGCTTTATTGTGATCACAGAGATGAAAGCAACTCCACCAACTTTCGCTTCATTAAAACTGAACACATTTGAAGATATTGAAGAATTAGTAGAGCTTGAAGAACATACTACCGATGCATTAGTGTAGACTCCCCAGTGACGGCAATTAGATGACAACCACTAATTCGTGTAAATTCTGTCTCCGAAGCCAGTGTAACAGTATAAATACTTCAAAATTTGGCCCAAAGGTACAAAACGCGCGAACAAGCTGGTCCACTCGCATCCATGTTCGGAGGGCGCTAGGGGGATAAAGAAGGCGGGGCTTTCTCGCTAATGGATGAAAAAATGAGGCCACGAAGACGTGTCTCTGACGTATGATTAAAACTCTTTAACAGAAGCGGCAAATTAAAAAGGTAAAAAGGCCTTTGGGCGCGAAAACCGCTTGGACTCATGGGATGCCGAATGAATTAAATAGAAATAAAAATGGTATTACAAAAGTTCCAAAGAATAAAAATTAAATGTCTCAAAAGAAGAAATTAGGCAGGTGCGTTTAGAGGCAGTGTTGCAATTTAAGAGAATAAGGTTTTAATAAATACGTGCAGCTTTTAACAGATTAAGATTTTTAGAATGATAAATAAAAGAATATTTTGATTAAGTTATGGAATAAACTACAAAATAGATTTAAGAGATATTTTAAAAAGAGAGGGAAAAAAGAATTGAAGAATTTGGAATAATTTAACTAAAGAAAAATGGCGAAATTTTTTTATTATTACATATCCCCCCACCCAAAAAGACGAATGAACCGGTAGGTCATATGACCTGCAAGTTCATTGAAGGGAAATGTTACACGGACTTGGATTACAATTTATCAACTGGAGGAAGTCAAAATAAGTACATTTCCAAAATTTATTCATTAATGCCCAATAACATTAAATTTAATAACTATAACGCGAATTGGTGGAGTTGTTAATAAAAATACAATTACAAGATATTAATCTTGTTAACAATGACATAAAAGCTTTAGAAAATATTAAACAAAATAAGAAAAGAATTGTAACAATTTAAAATAATAAATAACATACTTCCAGAATATCATCTTACAAAATTTGTTGCAAATTGCTTGTAGAATTGTTGCTTAATTTGTCGTTCAGTTCTCGTCTGAGTGATAGTCCATCCAAAAAAGTTATTTGCATACCTCACAAACTGAACAGTTCACAAATTGAAAGAGAAAAATCCTTCAAATTTTAGATCTTACTGATCTTCCTTATGAAAGTCTATTTCAGAATTAAAGTTCATCTGAATGCTTTATATTTACTAGCAACAACTCGAAAATAGTACTAAGATTAATATTAACAACAATAAAACACAAATAATACAATAATAATAATAATAAGAAGAAGAAGAATATCAACAATAAAAATTTAAAATAATAATACTTAACAATAACAATAATCATAAGTTAATTTTCAAATATTAAACTTATGTTTGTCTGAAAAACTTAGTCCTGAATGGAATGCTAAGAAAAACTTAAGAGAAATGAGTATTTTGTTATGGTATAGTTTGTCTGACAAATGGTAATTACTCTAAAAAGGCAAATAGGTAATGTAAGCAGTATAAGAGTTTTTTACTCAACATCAAAATTACTATTACCATTATTACCTTTATAACTTCCATTACCTTTACTACTTTATTACTTGTTTACTTCTAGAAGTAAAAATTTATATATCTCAACATATTCAAATTCAAGTAGTATTCAAATTCAAGTAATATTTAATCTCAATATCAAATTATAAATAGTATAACTAATAATAATAATATTCAACAATAAGTTCAGCAATAACAAGCATTATAATTCAAAAATATCACACTCTTTCTTTAATTACTTTCTTAAGTATATAATTAATATCTCATCCATATAGTAGTGAATGAGGTATGAAATTTACTCAATAAAATACATAATACAAAAAAAGGAATAAATAAGAAAAATTCGTGAAAACAATCATTATTGTGTAGATGATGGTTATGTAACTATCTTGCTTTCAGTCAAACAAGAAAACATAAGTTGTGAAATGAAAAAATGGGACCTTGTAGCATATTAAGAAAGGTTGGACAATTCTCAATTAGTATTAAGATATCATATTTGATTAGTTTAAGATATAATTTAATCCAGTTTATTTTATTAGTTTAGTTAATACTGTTTAATTTATTATTCTAATCTAATCCAATTCAGTATCAGAAACTCCTAACTTAAATCAACTAAATTACGCCAGCATAAAAAGTTGACTCAAGTGGAAACTTCAACAGTGACACTCTCGTGTGCGCAATCAAGAACACCACGGTTATACAGAAGAGAATTGATTAGTTAATTATTAATTTATTTTATTTCGTTTATTTTTGGATTATATTAAAATCAAGACGAAACATTAGTTTGTTGTTGGTTCTCATGGGATAATTTTAATTGATCAGGAGGATAATAAGGGCGTAATTTTGATACATGTACTATTTCAGTAGGTTTATTTTGAATTTGTCTATCAATTTCAAAATTGACATCAGATAACTTATTAAGGATTTGATAAGGACCACTAAAGACTTGTGAAAGTTTTCTGGTATTAGGATATTGGAACTCTTCATAAATTACAAGATCTCCAATCTCAAATTTTGGTTCTAGATAATTTCGATCATAATATTTTTTACTTCTCCAATAGAATTCATCAGTGCGTTTTTTAGCAAGTTTAAGGGCTTCTTGAACAGGAGGGTAATAATTTTGTTGAAGAGGAGAATCATAGGGTAATTGGCCAAAAAGTAAGTAAGCAGGAGGGAATTTAGTGATAGAATGAGGGGTATTGTTATACTCATTAACTACTTCTGTCAAAATTTTTGTCCAAGGAATTTTGGAGTTGGTAGAATTGACTTTACACTTCAATCTAGTAACTATTGTCTGGTTCGCTCTCTCACATTTGCCATTCGTTTGAGGATGATGTGATGTGGTTAAACGTTGCTTAATATTGTGGTTTCGCAGAAATTTTTTAAATCTAGATGAAGTAAAGGCTGCATTTCTATCACTTAACACTTTTTGATGGGTCTGGACATTAAGAATTTTATTAAAACAGAATAATTGTTGTGGTGTTTGAATATTAAAAACTTGGTTTAGACAATTAGTATAAGTTTCTGTGGTAACACTTTTTGAGGGGAAAGCCCAAACATATCTAGTAGCATGGTCGATGATGATGTGTAGATATTTTTTGGTGGAGTTATAATAATTGAATCCTCCCACAGTATCAATAGAAAGACATTCAAAAGGTTGATCTGTGGTGTGCATAGCTTGTAATAAGCCAAATTTTTTCTGTCTGGGTTTTTTATTCTTTTGACAAATATCACAATGTTTTACAAAATTGGTTATATCTTGCGTCATGTCAGGCCAATAATAATTAGGGGAGATTAAATTTAACATTTTTTGGATACCAGGATGACCAAATTTTTCATGAGCAACATTTAGTATTTTTCTCCTTAAAGACATGGGGACTACTATTTTTCTAAAACCTTTCTTTTTTACTATCATAAGTCCATTTTCCTTTAGATAATTTTTACCACACACATTATCTTTTTCCTGCCTCTCTATAATTTCTTTAACGTCCAGAAGAAAAGTAAGTGGTTGAATAAAATGTGAAATTGGGTTTCTCGACAACATGTCGGCTTCGACATTTGTGGATCCCTTTTCGTAAACTATATTATATTCAAACATGCTCAACTTCAAAGACCATCTAAATAACCTGCCTCTCAAATGTTTAGTATTTTTTAACCATACAAGAGATGCATGATCAGTATGAATGGTAAATTTTACACCATGAAAATAATGATAGAATTTGTCTAAGGTGTCAATGATGGCAAGACACTCTAACTCGGTAATAAAATAATTCTTCTCATAACTTCTCAATCCTCTAGAGTAATAAGCAATTGGATGTAAAAAATTATTACTATCAGGTTGTTTTAAGACTGCACCTACTGCCACCTGTGAGGCATCAACAAACATATGGAGGGGTAACTTAGGGTCATAAATTTTTAAGATAGGTTTGGCTCTTAAGGCATCTTTTAATTTTTGAAAAGAATTTTGACAATCTGTATTCCATTCCCATAGTGTATTTTTTCTGAGTAATCTGTTAAGAGGGACTCGAATTTCGGCATATTTATCTATAAACTTGTGATAAACATTGATAGATCCTAAGAATCTCTGAAGTTCCTTTACATTTGAAGGGGGTTTTAGTTTTTTTATTACTTCAATATTAGCATTAGCAGGAGTTAATGTGCCATTCTGGATGGTATATCCTAAGAAGTTAATTTTATTTTGGACAAAATTGCATTTAGAGAGTTTAAGTTTAATGTTTTCGCGTCTACATAATTCAAATATTTGGTTTAAATGTTGCATATGTTCTTCTAATGAGGAAGAAAAAATAATGATATCATCAAAATAATGGCAAGCAAAGTCTATTTTGTATTTAGTAAGTATTCTTCTAAGGGTTCTATTAAATATCGGGGGGCCTAATTTAATCCCGAAGGGCAGAACTAACCATTCAAAGAGCCCAAAGTTGGTAGCAAAAGCCAATTTTTCAGTATCGGATGGATGTATGGGTATGTGCCAGTAGCCAGAGGCTAAATCTAAAGTTGAAAAATACTGCGCACTACTCAGTTTATCTAAAATTCCATCGATACGAGGTAGGGGTTCTGCGTCATTTTTCATTATTGCATTTAATTTTCTATAGTCAACACATAATCTAGTTTTTTTACCTTCTTCTCTTTTCATTACTAATGTAACAGGGGCAGAATTGGGACTATTGCTCTCTTTAATTAAACCAGCATCTAATAGTGAATGAATTTGATCCGAAATCTCTTTTTCTTCTAAAGGGGAAGTTCTGTATGGCCTCAGAGATATTGGTAGGTCAGAATTAAGAAGAATACGTTGCGGTTCGATATTAATTCTCCCGACATCAAATTTATTTTTTGAAAATATATCTAAATAATCCCTTATACTTTCCCTTAAAGTTTCATTTTCTATAGAATTTATTTCCCCAATTAATTTAGAATTATCAACATTAGATGGAACAAAGGATTGAGGAGATATGATCTTTCCATAATCGGGTTGCACTCTCTGATAATCATAGTTAACATTAAAATGAAGTAACCTTAATTTATCACTGGATATGTTCTTAGATTCATTTAAAACAAGGTCTCCTTGTAATACTCTACATGTAGCACAGTCAATAATTAAATTAAACTTACAGCATTCTTTTAAACCTAGTATAGCATAATCTAAATTTGTATTACATATTAAAAATCTAATATTTTGTTGCACATTACCTAATTTAAACAATAAATTACAAGCTTTATCTATTACAACAGTTCCTTTGGCTTGGCCAATAATAACAGGTGGAATATTTATAACTTTAGCATTTAAGAATTTAACAAATTTAAAAGGCAAAATACTTATGGTTGAGCCAGAGTCAATCACACAAGGTAGTTCCCTGTTATTTACATATCCTGATACAATTAACTGTCATATATTATCAGTAGATGGTTGTGGTTGACTAAGAGGGGGTGCAGAAGATTGCAGAGGCCTAACATTGAATACACAATCCCTCTCCCAGTGATAAGCATTTTGGATACCTCTATTTAAACACATTCGACATGGTCGACTAGGAAGCCTTCTTTGATAATGATTGACAGGCAATCTGGGACTAACGAACCTGGACGTTGAAGGGTTAAAATTAGTTGCTGCTTGGAAATTTGGATTCCTGTAATTAGGTTGAGGGCGAATCCAATGTCTAGGTGAATTAATTGGTTGAGAAAAAGGTCTGGAATTTTGAGACATATTTCTAACATTACTATTATTGTTACTGCTAGAATGAGATGGAATGACAACAAGTTGTTTAACTAATCTATACCAATCGGTAGTAGATTCAGGAGGATTTACTATTAAATAGTTCTGGTATTCAGGTTTTAAGCCATCTGTCAATCCTTGTAAAATAATAGTTTCACATAGTTTAAGTTGTCGACCTATCTCTATTTTCTGACGGAAATAATTTTCTAAGTTGTTTAGGTCATGCAATTTCAGCGAGGCGAAATCAGAAAAACGGGGGACTGTTACTTTCAGAAATTTTTCAGTTAAGATCTCAGCAATTTTTTCATACTCTTTACAATCTAGACATTCATTAACATACACCTTTAATGCTTCGCCCTTCAAATATTTGGAAATATTGTTGATTTTCCACTCTTTTTTATCTGGAGGGGCTGATCCTTCAAAGTGTCTAAGCCAAGACACAACATTCATCCCACTTTCTGGGTCAAAAATAATAACATTAAGCTCTTTTTCAGCCATTTTGGTTTGAGTACCCTTACTTTCAACAATAACTTTAACAAACCCTGACTTTAATAACATGTAAAAAAATAACAATGTATAAAGAATTCTTTAACTTAACAACAACTGTAAATATCTAACTCTTAATAATTTAAATAACAAACTAAATAATATTCAACAGTAAAAAAGTCCAATTCATATTAAAATTCATTTCACTTAAATAGTAAATGTAAACTACTACTATAATCTTTCTATAAATAGATCCACTGTATATGAATATCACAATTTAGAATGAAATAAATAAAACACTTTTTTAAAATAAGTATCATTATTTCGTAAGAACAATTTTTTTGGCTCTTGAATTGTACTCTCAGAATATAGCATCAAAAAACAAAAGTAATAAAATAAACAAATAAATTAACTGCACAATAATTTTACCCTTTCAATGTTACTCAACTTTCTTTTGAGATAACACATTTTTTTTTCACATTAATAAACTTCAAAAGCTATTTTTGCGATTATTATGCAATCAGTGAAGCTGTAATTTCAGATAATCTAATAAATTTTTATGCATTTTTAGAATGGCATAGAATATGTTCCAATACATGTTACTTGAAAAGAGATTACTCATATATTTTTTCAATAAATAGAAATTATTTCCTATGAATAAATATCACCGAATGAAAAGGGACTATAATTAAATGATAAAATAAGAACATAAAATGAAGTTACTCTTGTAAAATGAAGTAATATAGGAATAAATATCAGAGCAGTTCAAAACTTTCAGTAATATTTGTGAGCTTAACCAAATAAAATTAATTTTTTAACAATACATAAGAATAAATATTAAATTTCGTAAGTTCTAAATGTTCAGGATAAAAGGAACAAAATTCTTCTAAAGTATTCTAAGAACAATTTTTGTTCTATATAAGCCAATAATAACAAATCAATAAAATAAGAAATCAATAAAAATTAAAGAATAATTTAACTTACAGACGTCACTTCTGGGATAAATTTATAAACACTTATGAGTGATAATTTGACAACTAACCGGTAGTTGTTCTCCAATATCACTGGGAAGTCTCCAAAATGTTTTTATTACACAGGTCATCAGTTATCCTGACCGGCTTTTTTGATACATTCCTGTCGAAAATTGGCACATTATAGACGATCGCTATTGCTGTCGACTTGAACGTTCTTTCCACCAGACAATCGGAACATCTCAGTCCGAAACCACTAAAATTACCTGATAATCATATCGAGGTAGCCGCAGTCGAGATCGTTGAAATGTAGTCATTACACCCGGACAGGGCATCACTTCGAGTCACTCACCATGAAGACAAATCTCGAAGTATATCACATCGGGAATCGTAATGTATTTGCAGTCGTAAAAATTGAGCAGAGGCAGTGAAATCCAGAAGAAATTTCCCAAAAACATTAAAAAGAAGACTTAATAACTTAATAGATGAGTGTGATTAGATTATTGATTACTGTGTGAATAGATTATTGTGATCACAGAGATGAAAGCAACTCCACCAACTTTCGCTTCATTAAAACTGAACACATTTGAAGATATTGAAGAATTAGTAGAGCTTGAAGAACATACTACCGATGCATTAGTGTAGACTCCCCAGTGACGGCAATTAGATGACAACCACTAATTCGTGTAAATTCTGTCTCCGAAGCCAGTGTAACCGTATAAATACTTCAAAATTTGGCCCAAAGGTACAAAACGCGCGAACAAGCTGGTCCACTCGCATCCATGTTCGGAGGGCGCTAGGGGGATAAAGAAGGCGGGGCTTTCTCGCTAATGGATGAAAAAATGAGGCCACGAAGACGTGTCTCTGACGTATGATTAAAACTCTTTAACAGAAGCGGCAAATTAAAAAGGTAAAAAGGCCTTTGGGCGCGAAAACCGCTTGGACTCATGGGATGCCGAATGAATTAAATAGAAATAAAAATGGTATTACAAAAGTTCCAAAGAATAAAAATTAAATGTCTCAAAAGAAGAAATTAGGCAGGTGCGTTTAGAGGCAGTGTTGCAATTTAAGATAATAAGGTTTTAATAAATACGTGCAGCTTTTAACAGATTAAGATTTTTAGAATGATAAATAAAAGAATATTTTGATTAAGTTATGGAATAAACTACAAAATAGATTTAAGAGATATTTTAAAAAGAGAGGGAAAAAAGAATTGAAGAATTTGGAATAATTTAACTGAAGAAAAATGGCGAAATTTTTTTATTATTACATATATATATATATATATATATATATATATATACACATGCATATATGTGTGTATATATGTATATGTATATATATATATATATATATTTCACTGCAAGACAATATATTTCAAGACAATAGATGGAGCACAAACACCCTACAGTGGTATCCCAGAGATGTAAAACGACCAAGAAGACGACCTCAAGTAAGATGGAGTGACGAAATCAGAAAAGTGGCCGGTGTTAATTAGATGACTAAAGCACTAGACAGGCAACAATGGAAAAATCTGGGGGAGACCTACATCCAGCAGTGGATTGAAAACGGTTGATGATGATGATGATGATGATGATTTCACTGCCGCCCGGCTAACCGAAAAGTACCTAAAATTGCAGTATAATCTTATATATTTAAAACGCTAAGCGATTTCTTTCGACAATCCGTTAGAACAAACTACTGCATCAAATTACACCATTCTTTTTTTAAATGAAAGATATTAGGACACAGATTTGTTATCGTGTATTCGTTTGTTCGAAAATTTAATTAATTAGCTGTAATTTTCAATTAAACATTTACTTCTGCTTATGACGTCATAAGGTTGACAACTCCCATTTTTCAGGGCATAGAGTTTTTTCCCTGAACCCTGTGGTTCGCCAATCTTTTGACATTAACTAATATCAACTAGGCAATATTTTAACATTGTAGTATAAAATCTTAAAAAAAAAAAACTTAATTAGCTAGAATATAATCATAATAAAATATCTAAACGTAAACATATCAATATGAATAACAAATCTCACGTAAAATGTTGCAATTTAAATGATTCCAATTGAAACAAGATTTGGAGAGTTATCCTTGACGCCCAGCTAACATAAAAGTACCTATTTTATTTTATTTATTTACACACATATTCAAATTTATTATAAAACACCAGGTTGCCATACAAAGCAAAAATCGTCATTTAGGTGCCAAAAAATAACCCAGGTGCGTCTGCGATATCTGTACTGATTTAATCAAAATTATTTTGGTTGCACCGCATATTGCAAAATTAATTAAATCCGTGATTATTGTTTTTTTCTCAGATTAAAAATAAGAAAATTGGTACTTCTCTATTATCCCGTCGACCACTTTTCATAACAAAAAACTATCGCCAAACTGTAACGCCAAATAAACGGGAGAACGTTGCCATTGGAATATCAAAATAAATAAATAAATAAAATACATGAATTTAAGGACACAATTGTTATTTTAATTAATGAAATAACTAATAAATCAGTAAAACATAATGAAAAATAGACGCAAATCTCGAATTAAAAACCACTTGATGACGTAACAAACACGTAAAATGCTTCTGACATCAAGTAAATCGGACTGTATTTTTGGCGTTTAATTTTACAGTTTGGCGATAATTTTTTGTTATGAAAAGTGGTCGACCGGATAATAGAAAAGTACCAGAAAATTTAATGTTTAACGAAATTCAATTATTTGACCGATCGCAAATTTTGGTTCTTTTCCGTTATACCGACACCATGCCATACATGTAAATATATGCTTGGCGACAATGGTGTCCGTATAATGGAAAAGTACTCAATTTTTGTTAGTTCGGGCTATACCAAAAACAAACATTTTACCGGTAACAAAAAAATCGCCGAAAATGGCTGCTTCGTCAGCTGTTATGACAGCAAAGTTGGATAAAATCTAATAACCTGAATTTTACAACGTTTATGCGAAACACCACAGAGAACACACGCTATTTTTATATAACTAGGGTATATTTAAACGAATAAGAGAACTAACAACCTTCAATAATATAATGCATGAAAAAGTAAACAACTAAGTGATTCAGCAAATCATAAAAATATGTATTTCTTAATATAACTATAAAATACAGAAAAATATTCTGGTACCATAAAAAATATTCATTATCCCGTCGAAATTCCGTGCATTATCCCGTCGTCCGATTAAGAAAAAAAAAACTATATGCAAATTAGGTACTTTTCGGTTAGCCGGCGCCAATAAAGTATATATATATATATATATATATATATATATATATATATATACACACACACACATAATAACAAACTCCAATGGAAAATTACTTGCAGAATCATTATCACAAAAGCCAACCAAAATCTATAAACCACATAAATTCAATACTAGAAAAACAAAACTATATACATTATATATATTTGTATCTATGTATGTATATATATATATATATATATATATATACACTTCATTGGCGCCCTGGTAACCGAAAAGTACCTCAAATAATTCGCCAAACTGTAGCGCCCAATAAACAAACGAAAGAATGTTGCCATTAAATCTAAAAAAAAAAAAAATAATAATAATAATAATAATAATAATAATATTAAAAATCTTCTTTTTCTGTAGATTGATTTATTATTGTAAAAAAATTCTTCATCTTTACATAAAAATGGATTAGCTTAAAACAATAGATGCGTTTCAGAAGATATGGATTTAAAACGAACAATGATTAAAGAAGACATTTTAAAAATTTTGATCAAAACATTTTAAAACTTTTTTTTTAACGTCGAATTTCGACGGTGCGTTTGGGGAGAAGCAATGCACATGCGCATAGGAGCTCATTCGGTTGCATTATCACAGGGGGGATGTGTGCCTTATTTAATATGTTCTTTTATTGACTGAATATGAGATGAACGTAGGGATAGGCTATTTGTATGATACTTCATAGGTTCAGGAAATTTTCTTTCTTGCCGTGGGGAATAGGGCGGTAATGTCAAACTGATTTCCATTTTGTTTACGGATTGTTTGTTTGGAGTTTGCATCGGAAATAATAACGTAATTCACTGGGGGAACTTTTTTTTAAATAAAATATTTGAAAGATTGTTTCATAAGCACCCCTACTTATGTAATAAAGAAGCTTATTTTACTAATATTGATATTGTAATTTTTTCCGTCAAGTTTTGACGGGTACCATCTAGTTTTACTTTAAAACACACACATTAAATTTTATTACTACACACAGTTTTATTTACCGCACACGTTATTTTTATTACACATATTTTAATTTTATTTATTAATTATTTTTATATTATTTTATTTAACAACTAATTAACAACTATTAACTAATTTATTTAATATTCACGTTTCATTTTATTATACAATACCAAGTTGCCATACAAAGCAAAAGTCACCAGGTTACCCCACCAGGCAAATAATCGCCATTTTGACGCCAAAAAGAAATCCCGGTGCGTTTGCGACATTTGTACAAATGTAGTTTACAGGTATTTTTATTCTTAAAGTTTTTTTAGAAGTTTAAATCTATATAAAAAAATACTACAATGCAAAAAAATTTGGATTGCGAAATCCTTGCACGTGTCCTCTGGTTAATACTATAAGTACCCAAGAAGTGACTATTTTATTCAACAGGCAACATTCAATTTAATTTAAATTTTCTACAACAAAATATTTGGCTGTCAATTTGCGGCAGAAATCTGTATTTTAATACTGCTGTATTTAATGTTGGTTTTGACACTCGAAATTTCTATTATTTCTGAAATAACAATAATCATATTGACATAATTTTATGTTTTACCATTACAGACTCATTAACATATAAATTAAGAGTCCGGTTCATATTTACAAATAAAATGACGAAGCTATCCAAATAAATTCAAACAAATAGTAGAATACCTTTATCCACAGCGGAAATCGATAGAGTACCCGTAGCACTGACGTTGAGAGTCCGAGACAAGGTTGTCCAATGCTACACATCCATGATCAATATTTATTTGAATCATAGGAATGACTCTCTTTTGTTTACATTTTTAATTCACGAATTAGATGAATTAACATATAAATTAAGAGTCCAGTTCATATTTACAAATAAAATGACGAAGCTATCCAAATAAAATCTAACAAATAGTAGAATACCTTTATCCACAGCGGAAATCGATAGAGTACCCGTAGCACTGACGTTGAGAGTCCGAGATAAGGTTCTCCACAGCTACACATCCATGATCAATATTTATTTGAATCATAGGAATGACTCTCTTTTGTTTACATTTTTAATTCACGGATTAGACGAATTAACATATAAATTAAGAGTCCGGTTCATATTTACAAATAAAATGACGAAGCTATCCAAATAAAATCAATCAAATAGTAGAATACCTTTATCCACAGCGGAAATCGATAGAGTACCCGTAGCACTAACGTTGAGAGTCCGAGACAAGGTTGTCCAATGCTACACATCCATGATCAATATTTATTTGAATCATAGGAATGACTCTCTTTTGTTTACATTTTTAATTCACGGATTAGACGAATTTCAACTGCGGATGTCTCGAAATATATGCGCATTTCGATATATGTATTCTCTCAAGATGTTTTTGTTTTTTCACAATGTGTCTAAAAAGGTAAATTTTATGTACCATTACTCAAAAAAGTAATTCTCTGAAATTAGCCAAAAATGGCTGATAATCAGGTGATTTTGCTGCCAGGTCAGCCCAGATTCAACATTTTGTGCTTTTGTTGACAAATTAAAATTTCGCCTAATAGTCGTAACATTAAAGTAAAAATGGACACCCCCAAGTAGGTAATTAATCGATTTTCCGATTTTTTTCTTTCGATTCCTTCTAGTGTAAACGAACTTCTTACCAAACTTGAAGTCTGTAGGTGCAGTAGATATATGAAATCTTTTTGATGAGTGAGTGAGTCAGTGATAAAATTATAGATGATCAGACATTTTCAAATATCATTATCTCGGAAACATTATGCGTTATTTATAAAATTTTGGATTCTGGATAATTAAGGGGGCCTTACTACACATCTAAAATTACAAGTACGTAGGTCAAATAGATTTTTAGTAGTAGTGTCGAAATTTGGCGAAAACAGCTCGAAATGGTTCGTACCCACGTCCGGTGTGTCAACTTTTTTGCTTTGGAACTTGGCTGACACACTGCCGCGTGTCTAGATATAGTTCTATCGTTCTTTACCAAATCCTACTGTAAATGATAAACAAGAACGAAAAATCATGCGTCAAGCATAGATTATGTAACACTTTCCAACGCTTTCAAAATAATTTTACAAATCATACCGTTTAATAAGCTGAAAGATAACATCTAAGTAAACAATTTGAAAAACGCATAACATATTTAGAAACATAATTTCAGAAATTTCCAACGTATACAATATTCGGAAAAATTTCCGAATACTTTTATTCAGCCCTATATAGGATCTATAGATTTGTATATATACTACATAGGATGCTAAATTTTAGTTCAGTTAAAAAACGCGTAGCACATTTTAAAATTCTCCTTTTGGAGTTTCTGTCAATAAACGGAAATGTGTTCGCGAACTTTTGTGCTGGCCTGTAAATGATCTACAGAATTTATACGCACCACGTAATAAACAAAAAGTGAGTTAAATTTAAAATCGCATTTAGTAACTTAAAACGCACTTCCAGGAATTATTGTTAACAGACAGTACAGAATTCTTTTGTGTGTCCCTGTAAATGAACAATGACTGCTATACACGCAATATTCTGTAGTAATCCACTTGTAATGCACCTTAGTGATATATATAAATTTCAATGCGTTTAAAATAGTGAAACATTATTTAAATAAATCGCAGACGATTTTTCTCCATAGACGTAATGTAATGGAATTCTTTTGACTGTCCCTGTAAATTAACTATAAGTGCTATCCACACCTTATTCCATATTAAGCTTCTTGTAAAACACCTTAGTGATATATATCAATTACGTTGTGTTTGCAATTGTGTAACATCATTAAAATAAACCGCAAATGATTTTTCTTTTCAACTAGGTTGGAAAGTGTTAAAAATAAGAGTAACAGAAAATATTTTGACTGCACATTAGAAAATATAATCGCGCAATGGCGTTCGTATCATCTTCAGTAATGCCGAAGGATATTCAAGGTAAGGATACAGATAATTTTAAAATACAAGGTCAAATTCAGTGGTATATTTCGTTTCATTCAAGTTTCGCTTGGTGAAACCGACCATCGCAGCTGGCGAAGCCTACTAGTATATATATATAATCACAGTTTGATGCTATATATCCCCTCATTCTGTATACGGTTCAAAAAGAATTGTGATAAAAATATTTTTGTCAGAAGCCATTTTCACATGAATTCTAATAACGAAAAAACACGGGCCTAGCGCTTAAAGAGTTAATGATTGAATTTTTTATCCAGTCAGTGTGACACATAATCGTGAGAACCAGCTTTAAACACATGTTTTTTTAGAAAAATTCTAATCTAATAGAAAAATTATTTTAAATTAAAAATTAATCTGTCAATACTCGAGTGAATAATCACTCTTTCAGTTAAAATTATACAAAATTTTCATGGCAATGTCATAGCATCTGAATTTTAATCAAGAACATTATTTTTTATAGGAGGCTCGGGATTAGCATTGGCGGCATATATCTCCTTTTTCATTGCCGAAAGTCCAAAAGAACATCCTCGCATAACGAAAGCTGAAATTAATTTCATTCTGAGCCAACAGGAAAGCAAATTATCACGAAGGGTAAGTTTCAAAATTTTTATTGAAGGGCAGAGAAGCTTCTTATGTCACACATATCTGACAATGAAATGGACAAGATTTCTCACAAATAGCAGATCAATTACAATGTAATTTATGACAAATACAGACCTTAGTAAGACTAAGCCCGACTCTTGCCCGATTTTTGAAATCCGATCTATGGTCTGGGGCCCTGAGTAATTAAAGGTCAAAGTTCTAATGTTATGTCGCAACGGGTAGGAGCGTAGATTTCGGGAGTAAGTGAGCCTTTCTCTCCTATGTGCTCAAGCAAAAGTACGCCATCGCAGGTTTAAGGGCGCTATCAGACGCTTGTAACTTAATCATTAATGTATCATTCTTAGAATCCTTTTTTAATACATAAAAAAATATATACAAACAACAAAAACATGATGCTTTAGAACATTACCTATAATGTAAATTAACTAACCAAATAAATTACTTTTTCGAAAAATGTATATGATCTATTATATTTGATGCATTTTAAGTTTGTAACCATGGGTGCTGTAAGTAGATGGTTAATAAAGGTACTCTTAACTTTCCGCGTTCTTTATGTACAAACAGCAAGCAATGAAGACTTCTTAAGAAGAACATACGCTCCCCTATTATAAACAATACCGAAAATAACTATATACTGCCATCTGGTGAAAATGTGAGGGAATTCATACACCGTGACAGTAGTGGCCAAAAAAGGGAGGGACACAACTTTAAATCCAACAAAAATAAATATTACACACTTCACTAATATAAAAATTATCTTATTATGCTCCATGAGATTCCCATTTATAATAAATGCATTGTTTTTTCTATGGTTCGCGAGCCGCAGGTTAGACACCCCTGCTGTACTGGAACCTGAAAATGCCTGAATTTCTTTAACCCCGCGGTTACTGCACCTTCTGTGCGCTTTCGTCCAACAAAAAAAGCTATTCAGTCGCTTTTGGTACGTATTTCCATTCAGTCAGTTTGACGAGAGCACTTTCATGAACTGAATGTCTGCTCGAGAATAGAATCAAATTTCCTCAAATTTCTTGTTCGAGAATCGACGTTCTACTGTACTTTTTGTTAGAAATATTTTGACTAACATGAATTAAGCGTGAGATCGGTTTACCTCCAAACTTGTTTTCTAACTTAAGAATATTTCTTCAAAACATCTCATAGAAATAAAAATAAGAATGACCTTACCGTTCGGTAGCTTCGTTACATCAATATCAGTGTAATCCATTATGAATCTATGTTGTTCACCGTTGTGTGAACATAATATTTTTCGTGTATCCAATGAGAAATAAATTATGTACTTTTACTATATTGAAGACCACTGCTGTAAAAACATATATTCCATAGTGGCGTAGGTGGTGCACTATGTAGAAATATTCATCTACACACATTAAAGAATAAGAAAGATATTTAACGTACGATAAAATGAGAAGGACATTTCACACCCTCTTAGACGGGTGTCTGTGCAAGAAGTGAAGCAAATAACATATAAACGAATTATACACGGCCTTTGCTCAAAAAGTAGGTTACATTTAATTGATTAAATACGTAATAAACATCATTATCTAAATGGCTAATTTTGCATCATTAAAGTCAAATCAAGTATTCATAAAACACAGAAAGTCTTATTAAAAAGACAAGCTAAACAGTCTTATAAATATCTATCACTGCTCAGGAAAAATATTTTCTGCAGATGGCGAATGAAGAAGACAGTCTTTCCAAATAAGCAATAAATTTGCATTACTACTGTCAGTTATCCAGTCCAGATGTAAGTTTCGATGAAATGTTCCTTTTTCTCTTTATTTTTGTTTGAACTTATCGTAATTAGGAGGCTTATTAGTGTAACACGTGCAACACTTTTATCCTATAATAATGATTAAAATAAAAAGATATTACTAATTTATTGTTTGTTTACTGATTTTCTTTTAATGTTTTGCAGAGACCAAAACTACCATGGCGCCAAATGTTGACATCTATCCCTCTTTATGCATTATTAATCGTCACATTCGGGCGTTTTTGGAAATTCGCACACTTTGGGATTGTGAATTCCACATTCCTGGGAACTATATTGCACTATCCAATTGGACAAGTAAGTGTTGCAGAGTACTAGTGTCGATAAGTCTTTAAAAATGTCCCCTTTCGACATTCATAAAAATTTTAACCCTTTCAGGGAGTAAATACGTCCATTCGTAAAATGCTGAAATCTTTGAATGACACCAGAATTTATAAGAAAATCTATTTTAAAATAAGTAAAAGCTTTTCTTCACTATCTAAATAAAAGAAATATTTTCATTCCAAAATTCTAGTGTCAATGTGGTATTTAGGGATAAAAATAAAGTGGTCCAAAAATGGACCACCGCCCTTCAAGGGGTTAAAGCTTATCATAGAATAATTATTATAGTACAGGTAAAATAGACCAAAAATTGAGAAATAGACTACAACTGGGAAGGACTGCGTTTTGGCAGCACTAGAAATGCAGTCTCCAAAAAATAATGTTATTTAAGTATGTTTTTTTTTTTAGGGGGGGGGAGGACAAAAGGGAGGCGATAGTTTGCAAAAACTCAACTTTCTTTAACTAGGTCGAGCGGGATATCGGTTTATGTAAGTTTTCATGCTGAATCAAATGACATTATTGGCAAGCCAATACGACCACTTGGTACAGAGTTACGTAGGGTTTTATGAACAACAGAAAAAAATTACACTTTATGGAGACAGCACAACTTTATTACACTTTTTACACGCCATATACTAACGTAAAAACTCATCTTCATCCTTTAGAAAGTGATTCGAATTATAGTTATATGAAGATGCACACCGGGATCCTTAAAAACTTGTGAAGAGTCCCAAAATTTACTTTTTGGTGTTCCGTAATTCAAGAATGGGAATGGATATCCAATGTATTAATTCCATTCTTCATTTATCAAAGGTCTTACGTTATCCTTCATGAGTTAGGGTCCCTCGATCGAATGATAAAGACGAGGATGTTTGGAGTGTAACGCAGTGCATAGATATAAAAGAAAGGGAGCGGATCTCGCCAAGTTGATGGCCTAGGTGTTCCTTTTAGTTTTGAATAGTCTACAGATTTAGTCAGAGAGAAGTTTTTGAAAATTTTCCCGTAAGTTATGCGATTAGTTTTACAGTTGTAGTAAATAAATATGTAGCCTTTGTTGAAAGTTTTATAAAATTTCTAAATATCTAATAAAAATTAGCTTGATCCTTGATTATCTTTTTCTTATCAACCTCATTATCGCAGCATATGTCACTGTTTACAAATTTTAGCATGCAAAAACACTTAAAGTCAGCACTGTAGGATGAATTCATCGTTGTTGATGAGCATGAATTGACTCGCACTAAATGTTTCATTGTTGATGATGGTTATCTGCTGCATGCTGTAACGTGGAACAAGAACACTTGCAATACTTACCATGACATTTGCGTGCAATCCGTGAACAAGTTGAAAACAATGTCATGCCCGCAAAAACACGTAGCAGTGTTATTAGATGGTTATGACGACCTAGAAAAATATAAAATAGAGGGTACAGTTACGCAGGTACCAGCATATTACACCGCTGTTTCAGATTTCTGCGAATACTCAGGTTTATGTTAATCAATAGCGGTTTTTGGGTAACGCTCAAAACTAAAAGCTGTTGCAAAACAAATTAAAACACAAACAGTACAAAATTGCACTTGTTTTTTGCTAAAATCCGTGTACATAGAAAAATTAAAAATTAGTTACAAGCCATCTTCCAACAATTTCGGCTTAAAATTATAAAGCCATCATCGGATCATCGGAGAAAGAAAAGACTGGTGAGCTTTACATCTTGACATGAGAGAAATGAAAAATGAGTAGGAACATGCAGTGTTAAACCGAGCAGGAAGAAGAAGAAAAAACATAATAAGCTGGAGCTATCTACCGATTAAAAGGTAAACCAAAACCAACCATGCAGTAAAAAAAAGGGGGGGGGTAACTTATTTTTAAAATGTTAATCCTTATATTTGGTATACTAAATGAAAAATTATCATTACAAGTATCGCTATTTCTTAATTTAATTTCTATCTATTCTCTAACTATGGCTTCAAAATGGGCTGTTATATTTAGAAATAATTTTAGCTCTACTGAAATCAATTTTAACATCATTATTGTTAAAAGCTGTTGATAATCATGATGTTTACTATTCTTGAAAACAATGATGTTGCGGTGAGACAGTCTTGTGGCATATATGCTAGTTGTTTAGACAACTGTAGAATATGCTCAGATATTGCTAGCAACCACTGTTACTCACGATTTGGCCGGTCCTAGTATTCCTAACTGTCACTATAGCAAATGAAAACCCTGAACTTTTCTGAAAATCTAAAATGAGGCCTGTAAAGAGGAAAGTGTATTCTTCCACTTCATTACAAGGTCAACACAAATGCATGAAAACCTACATCCTCCTTGCACATGCGTTTAGCAGGTGTGACAGAACTAGTGTCATACACAGCAAAAAAAAAAAAAAAAAAAAAAAAAAACACTTATGAAGTCGATAGTTAATGACAGTGCTTTAAACGAATGTGTTGACACCTACATATGAACGAATACCATGGTTAAGCAATTGAAGAATGCAGGTGAAACTTCTTCATCTCTGCGGAACTAAGAAAGAAAACTTCACTTTGTTGCTTTCAGTTCCAGAAGTCTTTGAAAAGAAACGAACCCAAATTCGAATCCCTTCTCCCTGCTTCCTGTAGTGCTGTCCAACATTCATTTAGGGTCTAAAATCAAATTAAACAGTTCCTTGGAAATATGTTGAAACCCAAACAGTGAAAATTGGTACGTCAAGGTGGTGACTGAAATCCTGATCGAAGTATTCTACCTCCTGCTCTTGTCGAAAGGATGAAGCAGATGTCTTCTTTATGCAAAGGCGATTGATCGTTAGTGCAGTGCAGTTGCTATAAAAGTGAAATAACCTTCTCTACACTGTGCAAAATTTGTGATGGTGTAGCTTGGGGCAATACACTGCTTGAAAAAGCAGAATTTACGGTGCCAACTGAAGTCGAATTTGATAATTTCGATTAACACATGGGCTGATAAGTTCCCGGTCTAATAAAGAAAACACAACTTTTTAACAAAACATTATAACTTTATGACTTTATAACTTTATAACTTTAATAATAAATAATAATAACTTAATAATGATAATAATAATAATTTAATAATAATAATTTTATAATAATAATTTAATAAATGAATAATAACAATAACTTAATAATAATAATTTTCTAATAATAATTTAATAAATGAATAATAATAATAATTTAATAATAAATAACATAATTTTATAACGAAAAAGCTCCAAAGAGAGCTCAGAATTATCGACTCGTTGTTGTTTTTGGTCAAACGTCAACACGCGCCGCAGCCACTTTGACAACAGCTTTTTCATAAACAAATGTTCATTCAAAATAAAACCTACACGTTCCTTGGATATCTTCAGAGTCTGAGCTATCTCCTGCAACTTCACTTTACGGTTCCCCAAAACGATTTTGTGGACTTTTTTTATGTTTTCCGGAGTAACAACCTCTTTTGCGTGGTGCATCACTGGTGTCCGTATGACCACGTTTAAATTCAGCAAACCAGTCAACAATGGTTGATTTACCTGGTGCAGTGTCCGGATAACGCTTATAAAGCCAAGCTTTTGTTCGAACAGTGTTTTTTCCCATCAAATAACAATTCTTGAAATTCTTGTTATCCTACCATTTTTTTGTTTATCAACAAAGTCGTTCAACTGAAACCACTCTACGTTTTATCCACACGGATAATCGTCATGACATTTTTTCTGCTACCTTTTAAAGGTTAGTATTTACTAAAAAAACATCGGTTCGGCGATTGCAACGCCATCTGTGTGCCAGACGTGGAACTTATCAGCCCATGTGTTAAGAGAACTCAGATGACCCTGATTTTAATTATTGCCAGTTTGAGGACATTTAATAAGTGTAAAATTGTTTAATATGATATAAAGAACATATTTTCATCGTAAAATAAATATAATAAAGTTGTGCTCTCTCATAAAGTATAATTTTGGACTTTTTATTCACAAATATTGTCTTAACTTAGTAAAAGTTGATTGTATCGACTTGCAAATGGTGTCATCTGATTCAGAATTTTAAAAATGCATGGTAAACGATACTCCACTCACTGAGCTGTATAATAATACGGAGAGCTGACTCACCGATCCACTTTCTGCCGCAACCGAATCACACTTTCCGTGCGCGCAAGTAATGAATCCTGCATTTTTTTTAATATTACAGGAATTTTTTTAACTTTGCCGTATACTTTTTGTCATTTTTAGTTATTTCTACAGATTTTTTATATTTTTATGAGCAATACTTAACATATTTTTCATTTTTTTTTATTGAGCTTATAAAAAATTTCTTTTTAAACTAATATGAAATTAAATATTGGCGATGAATTTAAATTAAACCTGTAGTTTTTACAATAAAAAATGTATATCAGTGAAAATTGTAGCGCTTTCGTCATATTTTCAAAAGATAATCCAATTTGAAAATATCTACCCCATACTATTCTATAGGAGAAAATCTGTGTTTTGCCAAAGATTTTCCTCGGAAAATCTTTGGCATTGTATTCATGGGCAGATTCTGGACACAATGTATCAGAATAGGAAAATAACTCACCGTTCTATTGTGGAGCTCCGTGACTCCACTAAATAGATTAAAAAAAAGTTGCACCCCCACCCTTTGAGTTAAAATGCACCCCTTTTTCCCAAAACCAAAGTAAAACAACTTAATTTTGGGACTGACCCTTCGAAACTTTATTTCTACTGCCAAAAGACAGTTTCCGCGAAAGGTGAGCGGTTGTCGTTGTAAAATCCTTTTTACTTGTATTATTATCTAACAATACGCAAATGGATTGTTTAAGAAATTCATGTATATGATATCAAATGGGTTTTTAAAATGACTTAATATAAATTGATACTTCAGTGAAATTATTTATTTAATGACATTACACTAGTAGAAATTTATTTATTGAAACTACAAAAAGTAATTTTATAAAAATACCGGGTGTCCGAAAAAGGTTGGACTGATTTGAAAGAATCATAACTCTAAAAATAATTGAGTAAATGCAATTATTTTCTTTTCAAAGTACTCGTCAAATATCAAAGATTTGTTAGATGTAGCTGTTTTAAAGTCGTAACATTCAGACGATGCGCAGAATCGATGATATGTAAATGCAAATCGCACCACACATTCGCAATTTCTTCGATGATTCCGGAGTGGAAAGCGTATAAGTCTAAAACTATTGGAGTTATGGGAAAAATGTCAATTAGAAAGTTCTTCAGCATTTTCTATTTAGTAAGAAAGGATCCACTATTTACACAAATAACCTAAGCAAAAAGTTAAAATTGCGAATGTGTGGCGCGATTTGGATTTTCCGATCATCGATTATGCGCATCGTTTGAAATGTCACGATTTTAAAACAGCTACATTTAACAAATCTTGGATATTTTACGAGTACACTTTGAAAAAAAAATGATTGCATTCCAATAATTATTTTTAGAGTTATGATTCTTTCAAATCAGTCCAACCTTTCTCGGACACCTGATATATTAAATAAATTTCTAAAAATATGTTATATTAAACTCTTTTACGATATGAACGAAAACTTTTTTTTTCAAATTTGAGCGATTTGACGAATTAATTTTATTTTCATGTTTTCTAACTCCTTGTATTCAACATAAACGTATATCAATCGAATAACAAATGAATTACTAAATGAAAAAAATATTCTATAGTATGAGTATATCGAGGTTCAATATTTATTTTAAAGTTTTGCAAATTCTTATATTTTTACATATACATATTTCAAAATCAAAATGATATCTCCGTTTGCTTTGTGTAAAAAAAAAAAAAAAAAAATTGATAAAATGTGAAAAAAGTTATAAATGTAAAAAATAGTCCAAAAAGTGTAAGAATTTCAGCGAAACTATCTAATTGTTAGTGCATTATGTAACATGTAAAAATTCTATAGATCGTATATAGTGCTGGACGAAAGTAGTCACACACATTACCGGGTATTGACAGCAATTGGCGAAAATGGATTTGTACTGCTTTGTATGTTTTTTAAATTGCTTATTTATGTATCTCATTTCATTGTGTGAATAAATGTAATTGCTTAATAATATTCTGTTACTGTTGGAAGGTCTGTCATATCCTATGCCTAATGCATTATTTTTCGTTCCTTTTTCTCTTTCTTTGCAGAATGGCTTATTCTCTGCAATTCCATTTTTACTTGCATTTCTGACATCATCCAGTGCAACGTGGGTTTCGAGTTACATCGAGACGAAAAAAGTTGTCTCTATTAACTTCTTACGAAAATTTTGGATATTTACTTGTGAGATAATTACTATTTTTGGAATATTTTAACCATAAATATAACATCTTATAGTAATATATATATTATGCAATATGCCTTTGTCATCGTTGTCCAATTGCTAATTCTTAGATCAATAATCAGACACACCCTAAATTTTTAACTACAAAAATGTTTTAAATAAGTTAAAGATTTGTTTTATAAACCATTTGGTGAATAAACTCATTTCTGAACAAATTAAGAAATTAATACTTTTATATTATCTGAGTTGTAATTTTCCAACTGGCCGCAAAATGTCCAGGCCAGAATTCGAATTAGGGACCTCTTGGCTGAAGATGACAACTGAACTATTCTAAACAAATCTGGAAGACCTAATTTACCCAGTTAACCTTATTTATCATGAGCTGATTCAGATATCAGATCAGGTGTTATGATCAATAAGGTTAGCTGGGTGAAGTAGGTCCTCCAGCTTTGTCCAGTATGTACGTATATATACATTATATAAATTATGCATGATTATTGTATATGTATAACACGGTAATATTTAATAGTAGTTATTATAATGGTTAACAATCAACAGTATATCAGAAATTATGTATTGAAACAACACTTCATTTTAACAATAACGAGCAGGGAAGACCGAGCTATGCTCGGTCAAAATTAAATCTGAGTTCACATATCATGACCCATGACCAAAATGACCCACTAATTGAATTTTCTCGAACATGCGACTTAGCCCAACAGTCTTTTCGTGCCCGAAAACCATAGGATGCAAAATTTAGTGTAAATTGAGCCGCTTTTTAGATCTTGACCCACAAGGACCCAGAAATGACCCACTAATCGAATTTTTTCGAACATGTGACCTAGCCCTATGATTTTCGCGTGCCCGTAACTCGTAGGATACAAAATTTAATCAAAATCGTTAGAGCCGTTTTTTAGATAAAATTAATTTGATCCGCTTTGACCCAAAAATTACCCACTAATCGAAAGTTCTCGAACATGTGACCCAGCCCAATAGTCTTCTCGTGCCCGAAAATAGTCGGATACAAAATTTCGTCAAAATCGTTTGAACCGTTTTTAACACTTTCCAACCTAGTTGTTAACACTTTCCAACCTAGTTGAAAAGTGTTTATGACTTCGGTTTGTCTGGCCGTCTGCCGTCTGGCCGTCTGCCGTCAGGCCGTCTGCCGTCTGGCCGTCTGTCCGTGCTATAACTCCCGTAAATATGCTTGGATTTCCCTGCAATTTTTATATGTTATAATCGTTATCTATAGCATGTTCCCTATTTCAACGGAAGCGTGTAGCACTTATAGTTTTTTTTACAGGTACACTCAAAAGAATTCCGTTACTTTGCGGTCTATGGGGAAAAATCATTTGCGGTTTATTTAAATAATGTTTCACTATTTTAAACGCATTGAAATTTATATATATCACTAAGGTGCATTAGAAGAAGCTTAATATGGAATAGCGTGTGCATAGCACTTATACTTACATTACAGGGACAGTCAAAAGAATTCCGTTACATTACGTCTATGGAGAAAAAATCGTCTGCGGTTTATTTAAATAATGTTTCCCTATTTTAAACGCATTGAAATTTATATAAGGTTCATTACAAGAGACTTACTACCGAATATTGTGTGTATAGCAGTCATCGTTCATTTACAGGGACACACAAAAGAATTCTCTACTGTCTGTTAACAATAATTCCTGGAAGTGCGTTTTAAGTTACTGAACGCGATTTTAATTTTAAATAGCTTTTTGTATATTACGTGGTGTGTATAAATTCTGTAGATCCTATACAGGGAAGCACAAAAGTTCGCTAAAAATTAAATAGCGTTTTAACATTTTAGGGACGCCATGTATGTTATAGTAAAAATAACAATTGTTAACCCAGGAATTTTTTATAATTTCTTTTTCTTAATTTGTGTCTATACATAAACTCATATTTCTGTATGTGACTGTTATGAAATAGTCGTTAAAAATATTTTGTTTGTTTTTAGCTTGTTTGTTATATTCAGTATGTTTATTGGGCACATACATTGCTGGATGTAACAGAAACCTCAGTGTCATCTTTTCTATTTTATCAATGGGTCTATCTGGTGTGGGAGTGCCGGGATTTATGGTAGTTATACAAGATATGTCACCAACATTCTCTGCTGCGTAAGACTTTACAATTTATTCAAACATATTTTACTTATTTATTAACTTGTTTCGTTCGTCTCTTTTTAAACGATTTTATTTAAATTTGTATGTTGTCTGTCTCATCAAAATTTTCTCATTCTCATTATCAAACCAATTTTAATTAAGAAAAAAAGAAAACTACGAGATACTAAACTGGTAGTATTCATTTATATGTCAGTCAAAATAATCAACTATCAAATACTTGATTATTTGGACTAATAGCAATTTGATTAATAGCATGTAAATAATATATTGATTTTTTTAAATATGTAAATCACTTAATAGAAAAGCTCGAAAAGAGTTTTAATGCAAATGTCACATTCACCTTCAGTTAATATAGAGAAAATAATTATTAATGTACTAAGTAAAAGTGCATAAAGTTTATAAAAACCATTTCATTACGTATATGTAGATTTGAAAAACGTATATAAAAAGATGTTACATACATATTTCAATATTAACCCCGAAGTATTTCATTCACAACAGTGATCACTTTTAAGGAGATTACCTTAACTAAAATTTTACTGTGCTATTTTATATCAGTCTGGAACAAAGGCCAGTCTATCACTCGTTGGGGTGTATATTAAGTTCGTACGTCCAGATGCTGCAGTTCTTGATTATCCTTGCAGATATTTTTAAAATATTGAACCATATCTCAGGTATGTTATAAAATAAAACATCACTACATTCCCTATTCCCTTTATTCAAAATTTTTAATGACTCTCTGAATTTTGAAGTATAATAGTTCGTTGCAGGTATTATAATTTTTACGTTTTCGAAATTTTTATAGTCTGCCGTTGATGTAACATTGATAATGCTGTAGATGGTTGGTTGAATTTGATATCTGTTCTGTAACGTGTTCCACAGTATTTCTTTAAACTTTCGATTAGTCATGCCTATGTAGGTGAAACCTTTTTGTTTTACTGCACTAAACGGGATAGAATAGATTACCGCGATTTCATTGTTGGGTATTGGATTGACTTTTCTCTGAATTAAATCTTTTAAATTTGTTGTTGGTTTAACTATTAAGTTAACATTAAATTTCTTTAAAGCGCATCTCATTCTTTCATACAATTTTAGTACTTAATCGAAGCTTCAGAATCTAAGTTCGTTCCTGTTTACCTTTTCCTTCGGACTTTTCTGAAAAGTCCGAAGATATATATATATATATATATAGCTGACTAAGTTGGCGAAATTTTCGTTCAAATTCAGTATTGACCAGTCTTTACTAATTGGGTTCCTTGCATTTTAGCTTTGTGTTTTCGAGTAAAATTAGCTAATATCTTAAAACCAAAAATAGCAGAGAAGCTACCTTTTTCTTCCGGTACAAAACGAAACTTATTTATAATGTGAGTACGGCTTCATGCAGCAAAACATAAAAAACGATTTTATTAAAATGCAGTCACCCTATTTCCCGCCGAGGGTCACTATAAAGCAAAAGAAAATTATGTTAAATCTGTGCTATCTTTTATTTATTTATTTATTTTTCAATTTGGAGCATGACATACATTAACTGCCATATATTGAAACATAAAAAAATCAATTTCATTTAAGTTTGGTTAATCCATGCTTTCCAATAGCAAGTTATAAACGTAAGAAAAAGTTCAGTTGAACCTGTGGTATCAAATTTCAACATGAAGTACGGTTGTCCTATGAGAAAAAAAAAATCTATTTTAAAATTTTTAGGTATGCAATTTCTCACCAGGGGTGCTACCAGCGTAAAAAGAACTATCAAGTGACACTATTTGATCGTGTCGGACGCTTATTCTAAAGACTTCTTATTAAAAACAAACAAAATCAATTTTATTTAAGCATAATTGCATTATTTGCCACAAGTGGGAGCTACAAACAAAAATAAATTGTGTTGAATCACCATGTTAACATAATGTTATGTCATAATATTAAAAACCCATTTTTAACTTGAGTACGGCTTCCTATTGTAAAACATAACGAATCAACTTTATATAAATTTAATTGCCATATTTCCCGCCAGAGCGCGCTATAAAATAAAATAGTATTTAATCTGTTCAAATCTATTTTCAATTAGAGATGGGCTTCATACATTAAAACATAAAAAAAATAATATATATATTTTTAATTAAACTACTCTATTTCCCGCAAGGGGGTCGATATCGTTCTAAAAGAAAATTTAGTTGAATCTAAGAAAACTATTTTTAACTTAAAATATGGTTACCGTTGGAGAAAACATAATAAAATCCATTTTAAAGTCTTAATTAACGCAATTCTCCACCAGGTAGCACTACCAGTGCAAAAACATATGACGTAAATATTTTAATCAAAACATAAATTTGAAGGTAGCTGAAGCAAGCTTATTTTTAAAGTTTATTATAAAAAGACATATTTAGTTAAATTTAGTTAACCCCTTTCCCGCCAGAGCTAGTTATAATACAAAAAGGTGTTTAATTAAGTTCCACCTATTTTTAACTTGATTGTGACATTATACAGTAAAACATAAAAAATCAATTTCATTTAAATTTGGTTACTTTACTTCTCTCTAGGAAGAGTTATCGAAGGAAGCAAGACTTTTCGGTCCCTTGCCGTTTCGGTCCCTAGCCATTTCGGTGCCTTGCTATTTCGATCTCTTACCATTTTTGTCCCCCCACCCTATAAGTCGAACTCTGATTGTTGTAGGCCCACCAATATTTGTATACTTCAACATCATGAGGGAACATTATCATTTTTTATCAATCCCCTAAATTTTGCATAAAGATGAATGCAATAGCTCGAGAAATTTAAACTCTAACAACTAATTACACATTGTCAGCGTGCTAAAATTTTGTGAGGGTGAACAATGTGACATAATTTTACAGAGGATAAAATAACTTTTTTTTAACCGAAGCGCCTAAATTTTAGTATAGTGCAGATATTAGGAGTCGATAACCGCAAACACTTATAACTCGGATCTAAATTGTCACAGCCCACACAAATTTCGTATGGAAAATGTAATAGTTTTAACCCCTTGAGGGGCACCGGTATATAATATATACAACTTTTTAATATATAACTTTGCCACCAGTATTATTAAATAAAAATATTTAGTATTGTTTTTTGCAGATTGAAAAGGTAAAAATTTATTATTTAAATTTACTGGTGTCAAAACATCACAAAATTTAGCATTTTTAGACCACGTGCTTGCCCTCCAAGAGGTTAAGGGAGGGGCTCTGTGGACTTTTTATAGAAGCTCCCATATTCCAGTGTATCATAAATACAAGGTCCCCACAAATTAAAACACTTATAACTCGAGTAGTAACTATCGTAGAACACTCAAATTTTGTATGATAAACGTAATATTTATAAAAGGGGGAGGTTTTTTACCGTAGCAACTAAATTTTAATACAGCGTTAATATAAGGGTCCGATAACCACAAACATTTATAACTCGGACTCAAATTGTCGCAGTCCATACAAATTTAGTATAATAAAAGTAATCGTGTTAAGGGGAGAGGGGGGGGGGATCTGTGGATTTTTTTAATAGAAGCCCTCATATTTTAGTGTATTCTAAATATATGGTCCCGAAAACTTAAAACATTTATAACTCGAGCTATAATTATTGTAGAACACTCATATTTTTATATGGTAAATGTAATCTTTATAAAGGTTGGACTACGTAACCCCTAAATTTTAGTCTAGCGTTATCATTACTTCTTTGTAGTTATGATGAAATAATTAAAGGTTAAGGACCACTGCAGTGAGTTCATAGTCAGGATTTTTATTCACCTTTAAGTCAACCTCCAAAAAAAAAAAAGATATCTTATGTATTTAAATTTTAAAGTACGCTGTTAATTGAAATAGTTAGTTTTGAAAAATAAAACTCTTTAGTAAGATATTGAAATAATATACAAAATGCATGTTTTAATTTTTTTTTTTCACAGATATAACAAAAAGTGTTAAACTTTCCTTTTTTAAGGTTTACTTTCTAAGGAAAGTGAGTTTGTGATTTTTATTAATAAAATGAGTTTTCAAATTTATTCCTTTTTAATAGTTAATTTTATTATAAATATATATATTTTTTACAGGTATATTTTGATTACCTCAAAATTAAATAAATAAATACATTATTATTTACTTTGATTTTTTTCTCAAAACTTCGGCCTTCGATTTACAATAATTGAGCTACTGAAAACTAATTTAATATTTATTTTTTGATTATTTTTAAGCAAACTAGTCCTTGGGGGCCACCGTAATACTTACTCATCATGGATATGCATAATATAAAATATGAAAATAAAACATGTGTCAACAATTTATAAAATGCATTGCATTTCGAATAAAATCGTGGCTTGTTGATGTCGTAAACTTTAAATGCTCTTTTATTAAATTGCGAAAATTAAAAAGAATTCAAAAGAAGATGAATTTCCGTGATATTTGAAACAAAAATATGGAGTATTTGTTATTATACATGAAATATGAATATCGGTTATATTAAAAAAATCTTTTTCTGTCAAAAACTGCGTTATAATTAGAAGGGAAAATGAACAATAATTATATTATTAAAAATAGATTTCGCTTGGACCATGGAACTGTGAAAAGGATCCTCCTCGGATTGGACAAATATGACGTCATAAATAAAACATGTAGTTTCAAGTATTCGTAATAATACAAGGAGCATGAATATCAATGTATAATGAAAGTAGATAGATAATGGACGTAATATTTAAGATGAAAAACGGAAATATTTTTTATCGATACTGATTAATAATTAGCTTGAATACCAGTTTACATATAAATGTGAATTTTCCGCTAAAATTTATGTCCTGATTGCCAGAAAAAGAAAATTAACAAGAATTATGCCATTAAAAAGAGATTTCTCTAAGGAAAAAGTGACGTCATATTTGAAATAAAACGGGAATTTTCAAATGTGTTTTACAAGGAGCGTGAATCAATTCCTTACATTAATAATACAAGGATCAGTAAGTTTAGAAATTAGATGAGTTTCACACCATACTTAAAACGAAAAATTTAAATATTTTTTTATCTATACCGATTATTAAGCATGAATATCAGTTACATACAGATGAGAGTTTTTTGCCGAAAACCACACCATGATTATTAGGAAAAGAAAAATAAATACGAATCTATTATATTAAAGTCTGACCGCCTGTTTGTATTTCGCAACTACTCTTTTCAGATTGTCGAACGCAACGCGATTTATTTAACACCGGTTATCATTGACCCGAGGATGTCATTTTAAATTCCGAGATATTATTATTATATTTTTTGTAAATTTTAACGAAGTTTCTCTAAAAATGGCAACTAAATTATTCCAATTTTGTGGATAAAAAAGTAGAAATAAAACGGATTAATATATTTTTTCTCATTAAAACTGAAAAAAAGAATTTATTTTCAATTTGAATAGATGGTGAAAGAAAAAAAATCTTGATTACAGTAAAATTTTTGAAAAATAAAAACACATTTTCACATATTCAAACTTTATGAATCAAATTATTCTGGAGAACAAAAATCGTCTGTCAACATATTTTCATTTAGAAATAGAGAATTTTTTTTCAATTATAGATTAAAGCAAGTAGGCAAATTTAAGCTCTTTTCATTTAGGTCTACAATTATTGCTCCCTATTCACACAAGAGTTGAATTTTATGAAAAAAATATACTATTTCCATTATCTTTGAAGGATGGCTATTAAAACGTTTCACAAAGGCGTTAAAAGTAAAATGGTTTACCAGGTAAACTTGACATTTGTTTTTACACAATTCGCCGATTTTATTTGGCCCGCCTTTTTTCATTGGTTGCAGTTTCCTTTTCGCGATTATTTGTCACAAAATTTCACTTTTTTAAAACTTAATTATGTCAAGTCCTCTATAACATAGAAATACTGTATTGTCTCCTATGGAATGTGATAAAGAGTTAGTTAATTATTTACGTTTCTAATTATCGGGAATGAAATATTTTGCTTAATTAATGCATTTATTCTTCTTTTAATGATACGTGAACGAAGTCACGGGTAACAGCTAGTCTCTTATATAAATCACTGATGATAGAAACATAATGCCAATTACAAAAAGTACAGAAATCAAGTACAGATTTTAGACATGGCATTTGTTTTACAAGGGGCTATATATATACTAAAATACAAAAAATAATTTTTATACGGCCCCCGAGTCCTAAAAGTTCTACTTATAAAATTGTCCTTCGTTTACAAAGAAACAATCCTATTCTTTCACGACCAATACTTACTAAATTATTATACTTCGAATTTTATGAAATTTCAGTGTTTTCTGGCACTAAAAACGGAAAGAAGTATTTTTAGTGCAGGTAAACATTGAAATTTCTTAAACTTCAAAGTGTTATAATGCGGTACACACTAGAAGCCGAAAAATTTCATGAATCCAGTATTTTCTTCGTATGAATATAGAAGATATTAAAAGAGGAACTGCATTTGGATACCATCTATATGTTAATAACCTAAAATATTCAATAAATGAGCGAAACTAAAACTAATGCACATCATTTCTCTTTTGCATAAAATATTAGCCCGATATAAAGAAAAAACCCAAAAGAAAATCTTAGCACCCGGCCCCTTTCCTTCCGGGCTCCTAGGCTTCAGCCTACTCAGCCTAATGGATAACCCGCCTCTGGAGGTCAAACACAAAAGGAGGTCGCTCAAGATTTGAATATCCCTCAAACTGTCATACAAGATCTTCGAGCTATTTTTTAAGCTCTGGATCCTTTGATAGACAGCTTGGTCAAAGGCGAGCAAGAGCAACAACTGCATTTGAAGAACGTTTTCTGTTATTGTCGGCTCGAAGAAAACGCGAAGCCACTACAAGAGATTTGGTTTCAGACCTTCAGGCTGCTACAGAAACTCGAATTAGCCGTTCTACTGCTGCACTAAGGCTTAACGAGCGTGGACTGCATGCGAGAAAACCAATAGTTTGTGTTCCACTCACTCCAGCTTCCAAAGGGGCCCGTTTAAACTGGTTACGTCGTCATGTTTAATGGAGATAAAAAGACTGGGCACGAGTATTGTTTACTGACAAGTCCAGATATAGTCTGAACACTGATTCTAGATGTGTTTTGATCTGGAGAGAAGAAGGAACACACAATTTGCCATCCCTTCTCCGTGAAATATCCTGTTTCCGCGACCGCGGTTTAATGGTTTAGGGGGGGGGGGGGGTCATGACAAATGGCCGTACTGCATAACTTTCAAAGAGATTTTTTAACCGCTCGGAGATATGTGAAGGAGGTAGTGGAACCCCAAGTTAGACTGTTTAGGGGTGCTGTTGGCCCAGAGTTCTTTAATGGATGACAATGCTCGGCCACATCCAGCATATGTGGTGTCAGACTACTTGCAAACAGAAGATATCACTCGAAGGGATTGGCTACCAAACTCACCCGACTTGAACCCGATTGAGCATGTGTGGGATGCTTTAGGGTGTCGACTTTAAGTGCGCCAAATTCCTCCCCAGACGCTCCAGGAGCTGAAAAGTGCACTTTTAGAAGAGTGACGTGCAATTCCACAAGATTTTATCAACATTTTGGTAAAGACTATGAAATCAAGATGTGAAGTATGCATGCATATTTGTCCGAGGTGACCATACACCATATTAAAGAAAAAAAAATTCCACAAGAAATGACTTAATTTTTCCATCATTTTCCAATTTCCATAAATTTGGTTTTAATTTCAATATTTTGAGAATAATCAACTGCCAAACATTGTAATTTATGTTAACTAATGCTTTTGTATAGAGTTGCAAAGAACCGGTTTATTCCCAGGTTTATTTCCAACGGACCCGGTTTATTCCCAAAATACCTGGTTTATTCCCAGAAAACCCGGTTTATTCCCAGATTTAAATCGGGTTTGTTCTAGTCTTTGCAACTCTACTTTTGTACAAATTTTTATTAATAAATTTTCATTAAGTATCAATTATGTTTTATTTCTGTCATTATCCTTTAATTTTAATGAACAGTGTAATTTTACATATGAATTTACATATTTAGTGACAGACCATTTAACGCTTTTACAGATTATATTTTCAAAGTTAATGTTTTCATGTGAAACAAATTTTTCATTTTCATATAGGAAATGTTATGAACATATTTGCTTCAGATGGTGGACATAAAACATAAAAATGAATCATAAAAGCATCAGAATGAAGCTATCGTAAATTTGGAATATTTTTATACTTTTTTTCCCTATGGGAAATAAACTCTTTAAATAATTCGGAATTACTATAGTAATTAATTGCACGACGTAAAAATATTTTTTAAATATTACCTTATGGAAACTTGTTCAAAATACAAAAACTATAATTAGATGCATTTCCCATATGGCATTTCAATAACATATTCAAATTTCAAGACATAAAGCGATTTTGAAAATGCACTACATACAAAGATTAAAAATTTGTGTACTTTATCCAACATAAGCTGGAAAAATATTTTTAAAAAATATCATTGAATAATATCCTGAGTAAAAATCAAAATAATACTGAAAAAAAGGGATGTGAAAAATGGGTAAATAAGATCCATTTTTGGTCCATGATAGTGCCAGATATATTTTTTAAGGGTTTATCATTGTTGTAATAAAATTCGAGATCTAAATTTACTAATTCTATGATTTTCTTCTTTCTTTTTTACTTTTCATTTATCTTTTTTTTCTAACTTTAGTCTAGACTGTTTAACTATGTTGTACAAAATCTAAAATATAGGTTTATTCAGTAAATTTTAATATGTATTGACATTTAAAAAAAAAATTATCTTTCTTTTTCTTTACGAGCAAGGAAGACCGAGCTATGATCGGTCAAAATTAGCTTTGAGTTCAAATATCATGACCCATGACCAAAACGACCCACTAATCAAATTTTCTCGAACATGTGACTAACCCAATTGTCTTCTCGTGCCCGAAACCCGTATGATATAAAATTACTCAAAATAGTCTCAGCCGTTTTTTAGATAAAATTAGCTTGATCCACAGTTATCCAAAAATGACCCACTAATCGGATTTTCTCGGACATGTTACCTAACCCAATGATTTTCTCGTGCCAGAAAACAGTAGGATACAAATTTAATCAAAATCGTTAGAGCCGTTTTTTAGATAAAATTAACTTGATCCGCGTTGACGTAAAAATGACCCACTAATCGAAAGTTCTGGAACATGTGACCCAGCCTAATAGTCTTCACGTGCCCGAAAGCGGTACGATACAAAATTTAGTCAAAATCGTTTGAACGGTTTTTTAGATACAATTAGCTTGACCCTGACCCATGATGACCCAAAATGACCCACTAATCGAATTTTTTTTAACATGTGACTTAGCCCAATGGTTTTCTGGTGCCCCAAAACGATAGGATACAAAATTTCATCAAAATCGTTAGAGCCGTTTTTAAGATAAAATTTGCAGAACCACACACACTCACACACAAAATTTGCTCGTATTAGAATATATGATAAAAAATTTCCCATAATATGAGCCTTATTTTTATATATGTCAGTACTTGAATGAAAACATAAAACAATGAGAGAAAGAAAAAAAAGCTTTATTTGCCATTAATTTATTATTATGATTATCAGAGAATTTGAATAGAATAGTGTTTAACTATTCTATTCAAATTTTAAAATAATTTAAAGCATATGTCAAGGAAAGAAATTTATACTTTATATTAAGAAAATGAACTGAACGGTACAAAAAACTTATTTTATATCAATTTAAATTTTATTATCCTTTTAAAAATATATGCAAAAGTATTTTTCTAACAGTTTTCCATCTGAAAAACGGGCCTTTGAAGCATAAATAACTAATTTTGTTAAAAAGTAAATTTTCCCTCTAAAACACTATTACAGTTATAATCTAGTATTGCAGTGTTAAATTCTCATTTTATAATGATTTAAAAAAAACGCCATAGTCAAGCCATCGAATGATCAAAGTAGTTTTTGTTAAAGTGTATTCGATAATTGAAGTTCACAACAATACAAAATCTACGAAATGACCATACAGTGGAAATGTATCCTATCTTTCGCTTCTATAAATATCCACAGAGTCCCTCTTCTTAAAAGGATTACGTTTACCGTACAACATTTGTCTGGGCGGCGACAATTTGGATCCGAGTTATAAGCGTTTGTGGTTATCCGGGCCCCTATTCACGCTATTCTGAAATTTAGGGGGCTTCGTTTAAAAAACATACAGTGTCCCCACTTCTTTATGAAGATTACGTTTACCACATAAAATATGAGTGTTCTACAATAATTACAGACCAAGTTATAAGTGTTTTAAGTTGCCAAGACCTTATATTTATAAAATTCTAAAATATGGGAAGCTGCTATAAAAAAAAATCCACATCTCCTCCTTAAAATGATCCCGTTTATCTTACAATGCGAAATTTGTGTAGTCTGTAGCAATTTGGATCCGAGTTATAAATGTTTGTGGTTATCGGAACCTTATATTCAGGCTATGCTGAAATTTATTGGGCTACAGAAAAAGAAACAACAAAATTAAATTATATATCCAAAATTACAAGATTACGTTTACTACAGAAAATATGAGTGTTCTACGATAATTACTGTTCGAGTTATAAATATTTTAAGTTGACAGGACCTTAGACTTATAATACACTAAAATATGGGAGCTTTCTAGAAAAATTCTACAAAGAGTCCTCCCCCCCCCCCCACCTTTAAAACGATTACGTTTATCATACGAAATTTGTGTGGGCTTTGACCATTTGGATCAGAGTTATAAATGTTCGTGGTTATTAACCCCTTACATTCATGCTATACCAAAATTTTGTGTGCTCTGTTAAAAAAAGTGACACTGTCTGTCCTCTGTAAAATCATGTCACGTTGTCTAGTCACACAAAATATTTCAGCTGTGACAATTTGTAATTAGTTCTAAGAGGTTAAATTTATCGAGCTTTTGTTTTCATCTTTTTATAAAATTTAGGGGATTGATAAAAAATTATAATGGCCCCTCATCATGTTGAACCATTCAAATTTTGGTGGGCCTACAACAATCAGAGTCCGAGTTACATGGTGGGTGGACCGAAATGACAAGGAATTGAAATGACAAGGGACCGAAATGGCATGGGATCGAAATGGCAAGGGACCGAAATGGCATGGGATCGAAATGGGTAGTGATCGAAACGGCAAGGGACCGATATGGCTAGGGACCGAAATGGCATCGGGTCCGAAGTGTCATGGACCCTTATCGAAGTAAAACAAATCTAATTTGAATCTCTGTTATCTAATTTTAACTTGGAGTATGATTATCATATAAGAAAACATTAAAAAATTCCTCTTAAATTTTAATTGTGCGATTTCGCATCAGAATCTCTACCAGTGTAAAAAACCTATCATGACATAATGTTTAGCAAGATATCAATTTCACCGTGGCAGAAGCTTATTCTAAAGATTCATTAAAAAACATGTAAAATCAATTTTATGTAAATTTAGTCACCCTATTTACTCTTATGGCTGCTTTAAACAAAGACAAAATCCTGTAAATCTGTCTAACCTAGGTTTAACATGAGTAAATACAGTAAAACATAAAAAATCAAATTTGTTGAAATGTATTTCCCTCCAAGGAACGCTATAAACGTAAAAGAAAATTATATTGGATCTGTCCCATCTTTTTTTAACACTTTCCAACTTAGTTGAAAAGATATTATGACTTCGGTTTGTTTGCCGTCAGGTCGTCTGCCGTCTGTCCGTGCTCTAACTCGCGTAAAAATACTCGGATCACCCTGAAATTTTTATATGTTATTATAGCTTACTATAGCATGTTCCCTACTTCAACTGAAGTGTGTAGGACTTATAGTTTTTTTTTACAGGGACAGTCAAAAGTATACCGTTACATTACAGTCAAGGGGAAATAATCGTTTCAAATGCCTTTTGATGATTATACGTCATTTAAAACATGATGAAATTGATATATAATTACGAAGTGCATTAAAACATGTTTTTCGTAGAATATGGGATGCACAACATTAATTATTCATTTACAGGGTCAAACAAAAGAATTCTTTTACACATTGTTCTATGGGGGAAAATCGTTTGCAGTGTAATTTAGTGATATTTCCCTATTTCAAACATAATGAAAATTATATGCATTATTGCGATTCACTAAAAATTGCTCTCTTCAAAGTGTGGTGTGCATTGCGTTTATTTACAGGGAAGCACAAAAGATATCGGTTACAGTACATGTGCGATATTTACAGTCTATGTGTGATAAGTGCGTTCTCAACTTTGGTTTGCATTTTTAAGTTTAACTAAATTTTTTCATAGTACGTGTGTGTTTGTAAACTCGGTTGTATATTCCCATGTTATATAGTTAGTTTTAATCCTCTTGATGCCTTCTATCATCCCTCTTAATTTGTCTCTCAAATTTTGGAACACCTTGTATATAAATTTATGTATGACCATAATTTATAGAGTTCGTGGAATCTTGGTTGGATTTGTATATATTTTTATCCAAATTGAATTGTGGCTTTGGATATTATGTTTATTATTACTTCATTACGTACAGTGAGGAGTTTGTATTATTAGATGTTTATTTGTTGAATATATTAAACATATTTTTGTTTTGTTTTGTTTTTTTACCATATCAGGAACTCTTTATTCCATTACTTCCACCGTCGGATTCATGACCTTTGTTGTATTACCATTAATTGTCGGATATTTAACAGACGGAATGGTAAGTAATTTATGCTTTGTAATAATATATAAATAGAATAAAAGTAAAAATGTGTTTAAAACACGCTTTTATCAGCGATAAGAAAATTTAAAACAACTTAATAGTTATTAAATCAAAAATCTGAAAATTAAGACGTCGCGTCGGCCAAAAAACAGCTGGCAACTTTTAACAACAACAATTTAGGACGGGCATCATTTAATGACATTTTAATTTTTAGTGCCAGTAATTTCGTATTTTATTTTTCTCCTTATTTAATCCAATAATTCTACGATTATACTAAACAAAGATTACGACTGAAATGTTCTGGTACAAAATAAATAAATAAATAAATAAAAACATTACACACATTATATGAAATGTATACTTGACACTTATCCTAAAGGAGATAAGGAGTCGATACATAAAAAAAAAACATCATAAGAATTTTGACTATACATATGAACTCTGTCAGAAAAAATAATATTTGAATTAAAGGGGGGGGGGGATGATGCATTTTATATTTTTGGTGAATATCAACATAAACTAGACAGAAATTACTTTGACATTTTGTGACATTTTGAAAGATTTCTACATTGTTAAATAAAGACAGATGTTTCTTAATCTGGGAAAATATAGCATACCCACGAATGAAAATATACGAAAACATCCGTTATCCACGATTCCGAAAAGCGATCTGCATTTTTAGAAACCGGAAAAACTAATATATTTTCAAAATTTAAACAAGAACGAAAAATCATGCGTCAAGCATAGATTATGTAACACTTCCATAACCTTTTTACAAATCTTTACCGTAAGGTGTAAGGTGATATCTAACTAAACAATTTTGTAAACGCATAACATATTTCAAAATCCAATTTCAGGAATTACTAACAATATTCGGAAAAATATCTCACATCTTTCGTGCAGCCCTGTATATAATCTATAGATTTGTATACATACTAATAGAATGCTAAATTTTAGTTCGGTTATAGGAAACGCGCAGCATAGTTTAAAATTTCCCTTCTGCAATTTCCTACAATAAACGGAAATGTATTCGATAACTTTTGTGCTGCCCTGTATGCAATCTATGCGATTTTTACACTCTAAGTAATAGACAACAAGATCAAAAAATCATGCGTCAAGCATAGATTATGTAACACTTTCCAACGCTTCCAAAATAATTTTACAAATCATTACCGTTTAATAAGCTGAAAGATAACATCTAAGTAAACAATTTTGAAAACGCATAACATATTTAAACACATAATTTCAAGAATTTCCAACGTATACAATATTCGGAAAAATGTCCAAATACTTTTATTCAGCCCTGTATAGGATCGATAGATTTGTATATATACTACATAGGGTGCTAAATTTTAGTTCAGTTAAGAAACGCGTAACACAGTTTAAAATTCTCCTTCTAGAGTTTCTGTCAATAAACGGAAATGGGTTCGCGAACTTTTGTGCTTCCCTGTATAATCCCCTGTTCCCTGTGTGCTTCCCTGTATACACACCACGTAATAAACAAAAAGTGAGTTATATTTAAAATCGCGTTCAGTAACTTAAAACGCACTTCCAGGAATTATTGTTAACAGACATTAGAGAATTCTTTTGTGTGTCGCTGTAAATGAACGATGAGGGCTATACACACACTATTCTGTTGTAAACTTCTTGTAATGCACCTTAGTGATATATATAAATTTCAATGCGTTTAAAATAGTGAAACATTATTTAAATAAACCGCAGACGATTTTTCTGCATAGACGTAATGTAACGGAATTCTTTTGACTGTCCCTGTAAATTAACTATAAGTGCTATGCAGACCCTATTCAATTTTAAGCTTCTAGTAATACACCTTTGTGATATATATCAATTACAATGTGTTTGCAATTGTGTAACATCATTAAAATAAACCGCGAATGATTTTTCCCCATAGACCTTCATGTAACAGAATTCTTTTGAGTGTCCCTGTAAAAAAAAAACCTATAAGTGCTACACACTTCAGTTGAAATAGGGAACATGCTATAGATAACGACAATAACATATAAAAATTGCAAGGCAATCCGAGCATATTTACGGGAGTTGCACGGACAGACGGCAGACGGCAGACGGCCATACGGCCATACAAACCGAAGTCATAAACACTTTTCAACTAGGTTGGAAAGTGTTAAAAAATGAGTTAAATTTAAAAACGTGTTCAGCAACTGAAAAAGCATTCCCAGCAATTATTATTAATAAGCAGTCCCTTAACCGAATAAATTTGTGTGTCCCTGTAAATGAGCGATGAAAGCTTTACACACAATATTCTATAGTAAGCCTCTTGTAATCCACGTTAGTTATATATATCAATTTCAATATATTTAAAATAGTGAAACATTATTTAAATAAACTGCAAACGATTTTTCTTCATGGACCGCAATGTAACGGCATTCTTTTGAGTATCCCTGTAAAGGAACTATAAATATTATGCACATCACATTCTATAACTAGTCTCTTGTAGTACACCTCATTGATATATATCAATTTCAATATGTTTTAAAATGTGTAACATCATTAAAAGAAACCGCAAATGATTTTACCCCATAGACCACAATGTAACGGAATTCTTTTGAGTGTCCCTGTACAAAAACTATAACTGCTGCATGCTTCATTTTCAATGCTGAACATGCCACAGTAAGCCTCAATAACATATATCAATTGCATGACGATCCAAGAATATTTACGTGAGTTAGAGCACGGACAGACAGACAGACGGCAGACAGACGACAGACGATAGTCAGACAAACCGAATTTATAAACACTTTTCAACTATGTTGGAAAGTGTTAAAAATATTTTATTTTCTCTTGCTGTCACTGATTTTCGGAAACAATACCGAAAACTGTAATAGTGTATTAATCTTTTTTCTCAAATTGGAATACTGATTTTTAAGGTTTCGTTCATCTCACGAAACGTATTACTCCCGCTCCGTTGTCTGTCCGTCACAGAGCCATTCTTACAAACTATGTAACTTACAGAGTTGAAACTTTGTGTATAAATCTGAATACCAACTATAAAGAGCTCAAAATATTAAAATTTGAAAAATTCGTATTATTTTAATAAATAGAGATAAAAAACCAAAATTCTAACATCCTTTTCCGATTAAATTTAAACATTTTTCGTTATATCAAATGCCAAAAATTAAAAATCCACGATGAATTTCTTTCTACAATAATTAATTTTCTATCAGACGATTTCCACGCGAAAAATGAAAATGAAATAAAAAGTTTCACCAATTAAAAAAAACATTAATATGAAATAAAATTGATTGACGTTATAGTGGTAATAAAATGGAAAGATTTCTAAATAATACAAGGAGTATGAGTATGTGTGTGTACACAAAGCAGATTATTATCACGTCATTAGAGAATTAAAAAGAAAATATGACGTCATATCGGAAGTTTAACGGATTTTTCAAATGTTTCAGAATAATACAAAGCTAGTATCAATATGAGTAATAGAGAATAGTAAATATATGATATAAATGCTGGACGATTGCACCATGAAACATTACTACATTAAAGACGTGAGTATAAAACATCACAAATTTACTCAGTGGTGTATACAAAACGTTTGTATACACCATTCAGTAAATTTGTGATGTTTTATACTCACGTCTTTAATGTAGTAAATATATGAGTTTGAGGAACGTATTGAATCATGATAAAAACCGATTACGTAAATATTCGCATATTTTAACATTTTGAAGGTGTACAACATGTTTAATTTTGAAATTATTTTTTTTTTAATATCGCATTTAGTCCACAGGATAGATATTATTATAACAGAATATAATAGCGGGCTTCGCCCGTTATCGGGCTGATTTAGATATTCGAAAAACGAGAAAAATAGGCCGGTAAATTTTTACTTTATAAAAAACATGACCTTTATTTTTTTGCCTTCTAAATGAAATTTATTTGGATTTATTAAAGAAAGGCTAAAATGTTTTGAAAGGAATATTAAACGAAACCCTTTGAGCGATCTTCAATCACACTTACCTACTTGTTAGAGATACTATCAATTCTTAAGTAAGCATTTTCCTGTTCAACAAACATATATTTTACAGACAAAATAATAAATTAATAGCATTAACAGGAACATTAAAATTATTTTGTTTCTCTTCCATTCATAATTGCAGTTAAGCAACTGAAAATGTTTAATTGAGAATGGATGACTTCCTAAACACCGATATTATATACGGTTTCAGAAAACTTATTAATGCACAATAAAAACTATTCGGAAACGTTTCCGATAATCAGTGTCAGCAAAAGAAACTGTTTTTTGTAAAAGATTCTTTAAATCTCAGAAATACATTGGATTTTGAAGTTTTCTAAAGATAAAGAACGCTTTTCGGAATCGTGGTTAACCCAGAAAAGGTTATTGTATATTTTAGTTAGCGAATACTTTATATTTTCTTTGATTAAGAAACATTAGGCTTTTTTACAGTGTACATGTCTATACTACGCTTACGAAAATAGTTCATAGAGTTTTATAAAACTTCTATAGAATAGCAATAATAGACTAGAGCAATAATAGCAAATATTGAACGGCTATTCTATAGAATAGCCATTCCATTGAATACTATTTCTATAGAGTTTTGAAGAGTTCTATAAAATACTTTTTCTAAAGAAAATGTTTCTATAGAATTTTTAGAAGTTCTGTTGAATTTTTTTTTCTATAGAACAGTTTTTCTATAGAGTACTATAAACCTTTTTTACACAAGCCAGCGCAAGTGTTGTGTGTTCCGTGTCCAGTAGCGGTGTTGTGCCCTGCAGTGTTATTAGTGAAAGTGAGGTATCGAGTTCGAACGCCGATGCGGCCTGCTGTTCTGATGACGATATCCAGCCTGTGCGGAAAAAGTGCCGCTGATGCTTCTAGTCCGAAACAGCTGTCGAGTTCTTTCTTGTTTTAAACCTGTTGTTTTTTCATGAAAAAAGCCTAATTTTTGTAAACATTTCAAGCAAGACATGTGATTATAATTGTCAATAAATGCGTGCATTAGCACTTTCAAATGTAAAATTGTGTTAATTGTTTTAATTTTCCGTTAATTAATTTTCAGATTTAAAATTGTGTTAATTGTTTTAATTTTCCGTTAATTAATTTTCAGATAATTTTAATATAATTTTTTTTCCGGCTTTTTTATTTGCTAAATGTTTAAAAACAAGAAAAACCTATATAAGCCTTAATTTCATACATGCGTAACCTAGCTTGCGAGTCTGGACGTTGTCTTCCACTAAGATTAGTATTACCTTAGGGGGGTGCCAGGGGGGGCTCAGCATCCCCTGAAAATTTTTGAGCCCCCCATGGGAAAGTTGACAAGGCCATCAAATGAAATTCTGTTTCAAAAATCCAAATGAAACTCTGTTCAAAAATTAAACTTAGTTTTGGGGGCCTTTTACAGTTTTGCACAAATACTAAATTGTAGTACTATTTGTTTAAAGACTGCTAATAAGTGCTTCAATAGGCACTCATCCTATCTGCACATACTCAGAATTAGCAACCTTTTGCCGATGCAGACATTGACTTTTGCATTAGTTAAGTACTGAAAATTTTCATTTTGCAGCGTTTTTCATTATTAACATAAAACAAAGTTATTCTAATGAGTTATAACCATGATTTAAATACAAGTGGTTTTAGCTTTTGACTAAACACAAAAATAATTTTAAAATGCAAAATACACCCTTGATTTTTCTAATGTTTTTATCATATAAAAACAGAATCCTTAAGGGCAGGGAATATTCAGAAAAAAAAAATAAAGTTGCAACTCTTTTGAAACAGGTCAACTGTCAGCTTTTTATTTACTTATTGACATCATCACTTATTATTTCACTAGTATAATTATACACTGAAAATTTTCATTTTGCAGCCAGTGATGTAGTAGTAAAAAAAACAGAGGGCATACGCTTTAGGCAGAGGGTATACCCTAAAAAGTATATGCTATAGTGTTTTTGAGAAGATGGTTTATTGTATAACCTTAAAATAATCCAGAGGGTATACGGCGTATCCACCGTATATCCTCCATTACATCCCTGTCTGCAGCCTTTACTTTTCTAGCATCAAATAAAGTTATTATAAACAATTTAATAAGAAACATAGTGCCTACAATATGAATATGCACTAATTTACCTTTCTATATAATACTTTGATCATATATATTGGTGTTTGTGTGTGCATGTGTCAGAGTGAGAGAAATAGTATGAGCCCCCCCCCCCCCACTACATTTTCTTGGAGCACCCCCTAATTTTTACTTCTAGCTACAGCCCTGTTGAAACGTCCAGAATATGACGTAAATGATTGCGCAAGACGTCCAGAATATGACGTAAATGATTGCGCAAGACGTCCAGATGACGTAATTGATGACGTCAGACGTCCAAGATGGCGGCCATTTTATTTCTTTAGAATGCCATTTGATTTCTGATTTATCAGATAACAGGTATCAGATTACTTCGATAAATGGGAGAGAGGGCGGTGGGTCAGCTTGTTGCCTGGTGCTATTTTCGTATAGTATAAAATTTCGTGTGCTTCAGCAACTGCGTGCGTGTTTCGAAGTTAGTATTTGTCAAGTTTCGCTTCGTCAGGCGTATTTGATATGTGTAATGTATTGGCTTTCGCTGAGTTTCATGAAAAGTGCCGATGGCATGTGTAATTTTTTTTTTTTTTTGATTTTATAAAAAAAAATATTTCTTGGTCTTTTAAAATTTTCGTGTGTTGTAATTTATATATATATATATATTATAGTATACATTAAAATTAAAAAATAATAATCAATTTTGTAATACATCAGTTTAATCTATACTAATATTATAAAGGAGTAAAGATTCTTTGTTTGTTTGTTTGTTTGTTTGTAGAGGGTAATCTCTGGAACTACCGAACCGATTTCAAAAGTGATGGTGGTAAATTGATGGTGACAACCCCTGCTCCAACATAGGCTATATTTTATGTCGGTGCCACTAACCCCAGGGGGGTGCAGGAGCGAAAAACGTTCTAAAATTGCGATTTTTTTATACTGAAGGAGCTAGAAATTTGAAATTTGCCATTGTAGTTACTTATAAGATGTAAATGCTCTCTAAGAACAAAATAAACAGAAATTCGAAATTTAAAAGGGTGAAATGAGCGAAAAGCGTCCTAAAAACATTCTAAATTACAATTTCTATGGAATCTCTGGAACTACCGAACCGATTTCAAAAGTGATGGGAGCAAATGGATGGTGACAACCCCTGCTCCAACATAGACTATATTTCATGTCGGTGCCACTAACCCCAGGGGGGTGCAGGAGCGAAAAACGTTCTAAAATTGCGATTTTTTTATACTGAAGGAGCTAGAAATTTGAAATTTGCCATTGTAGTTACTTATAAGATGTAAATGCTCTCTAAGAACAAAATAAACAGAAATTCGAAATTTAAAAGGGTGAAATGAGCGAAAAGCGTCCTAAAAACATTCTAAATTACAATTTCTATGGAATCTCTGGAACTACCGAACCGATTTCAAAAGTGATGGGAGCAAATGGATGGTGACAACCCCTGCTCCAACATAGACTATATTTCATGTCGGTGCCACTAACCCCAGGGGGGTGCAGGAGCGAAAAACGTTCTAAAATTGCGATTTTTTTTATACTGAAGGAGCTAGAAATTTGAAATTTGGCATTGTAGTTACTTACAAGATGTAAATGCTCTCTAAGAATAAATTTTAAAAAAATCGAAATTTAAAAGGGTGAAATGAGCGAAAAGCGTTCTAAAATCATTCTAAATTACAATTTCTATGGAATCTCTGGAACTACAGAACCGATTTCAAAAGTGATGGTGGCAAATTGGTGGTGACAATCCCTGCTCCAACAGCCTCTTTGCTACATCGTTGTTTAATAAAAAGCTATGCGTTGCTGACGACTAGGTTTTTCGCTAATTGTTGCCACAGATTAATGCAAAAAAATGATAGCTCGAAAAGTATTTGTCAGAAAATTGTTAGACAAACTGCGTTTCAAATGTAAAAAATTGTATTTTTCTTGATATAAATTTCAAATCTAATGATTATGCCATTTTTCAAATATTGAATTTGAAAAATTACCAAATTTCACAATGGAGTACCATAGCGAAACCTTCATGCGTAAAAAGATAATGATAAGGGCGACGTGTCCTGACGTGTATATTGGCTATAGCACGAGTCACGAATTATAGTAGCCTTATTATTCTGTTAAAATATAAAAGTGAATTAGGAAATGTCAATATTTTGTTTGATTAAAAGTTCGTTAAGAGAAATTGACCAGCGTAGCGGGCGTAGCTTGCTAGTATATAATATAATAGTGATCCATAGATTTAATATGATTATATATATATATATAATTTAATTCAATTCTAATACATTGTGATTCAATTGTCAATGTAATAATATATCAGTCGAACTACTGAATTAAATCATGATTAATTAATTTCTTTATAATTCATTAATTTGTTGGTTAATTTTATAATAAATTATTAATTTTTTGTTAAATTTATAAAACCATCCATCTAATTTAATAAACTTTATTCATTTTAATAGTATTGTAATTTTTATTCAAATATTTTAATCTGAAGTATAAATATTTAAACAATTGTTTCAGTTGTAATAAATAATAATTATTAGACTTTTAAATATTTTTACAAGACTATATATGATTGGGAATGCAAATCATAAAAGAAATAAAGTTTAAATAGTGTAATAAGAGTTTTGGAACTGTCAATGGTTGTATCATACTGAAATTATTGGTTCTTCGCCCGATCTCTGAAGTCAAGCAGCATCGAATAGGGTTATTCTTTGGGAGGGTGACCACCTGTTTTCTATACGTATTTTTATAGAAGCTCTATATTTTTTCTGTAGAAGCTCTATTGACATTTCTACTGAACTTCAACAGACATTTCTATTGAACTTCTACAGATATTTCTATAGCTTTAGGTTAAACAAGCTTATAGAAAAACGGGCCCTAATTCTATAGGATTCTATAATGCATTTTCTATAAATAGTTTTTTTAGAATTCTATAAGAAATTTTTGTAAGGGTAATAATAGAAAGATCTCTCTGTGTGTGTGTGCGATGGCTAGGAAAATTTACCTCACATACAGTTCTGAAATTTTGGATGAGTCCAGGTCCAAAGCAAGTTCGATTGCACCTCAGGCGTATATATTTCATTTTCATTAATTAGCCGAAATATTAATTAAAAACTACAAAGAACACTCATGAAAACGATTTTTTCCTCAAAATGGCGCGCGGCTGCCCTTCCGGAGATCACAAGAATAGAAGTTCCGATGGTCAAAAACCACTCTTTTTTCACCTCTTACGAAGCACCTATCGGCTTCACTATTTGAAATAAGGACAAACAAAAAATATACACTATTACAGGGTACTTTAACCTCTCTAAGGATGTAATCTGTTTAAAAATACGATTATTAACCCTTTGAAAAAAAATCTTTTTCAAACGTTGGTTTTCGTGTCCCCCTCCTCCTTTTTTTTCAGCTCACAACAGCATAACTATTCCAAATACGAGAAAAATACCCACTTAATCTGAGTATATTTTTCTCTACGACGATGCAATCTGTTTAAAAATATATGAATATTAAACTTAAAAAAAATCTTTACCGAATGATGTTTCGGGGGGTTTTTGCTTTTTCTGCAATGTTTAAAAATCTGTATCCGCTCTCGAATTTTAAATATGAAAAGAAAAAAAAACACATCTAACTTCATAACTTCTTTCGAATGATGATAACCGTTTAAAAAATATTAATGTTAACCATTTAAAAAAAATTATTTTGTGTAAGTCACGGATCGTAAGTTACTATTGCGACTTCTGCATTCTTTAACATTCTGCATCCGGTTTGGAAATAAAAATAACAAAAAGAAAAAAAACATACGTCTGTTCTCATTTACGTTAACGGCTTTGTTTATATTGCCCATAGGGTTAACATTTGGCCCATTTTGAATACAAAAAGACACTTAATTTTATAAGTGACTCTGAAATTTTAATACAATATACTAACTTTTTGTGTAAAGTTCGTTCAGAAGTTATTAGTATTAGGGGAAAGTAATCAGTTTGAAAAGAAAAAAGATTCCCACAAGGTTAACATAGCGCAGTCTTTGATTGAAAATGTAAACTTTTTTTTGGGCTAATGTTCTAAAATTTTAATACAATTAAATAAATTTTTAGTTGTTTTTCTAAAATTTTGGTTTAGCAATAATGAAATTTAGGGGTGAAATAATCAGTTTGAAACTAATAAAAAAAATTCCCATAGGATTAACAGTTGTGTGTTCTGAGGTTTAGATTTTTCGGTAATAGAAGATTTACTCAGCAGCTCTCTTCTAATAATATTTCTCTCATTTATTTTATTATTTAGCCCCTTTTGCACCTTATCAGCAATGTATCCTCCTTCCTCCCAGTTCATGTGATTAAGAATAGGGGCAAATTTGTGTAGTTACTTTAACTCCCCCCCCCAGACACTGTTTTATCAGGGATTGAGTGGGATAATTCTTTGAAGCACACACAGTGTACATTGCTGCAGGCAGCGTAACAACCAACTGTTAGTTCGCTTGGATAGATTTTCAATTAAATATATAAAATCATATAAACTTCAGGGTGTACGCTACCGAAGGAAGTGCCCCCCCCCCCTTCCCCCAACATTAGATTCATCTAAAGACATTTTTGTTTAAAAATATAAAATCACTCAACAATGATTTAAGTATATTTAAGGTTATTATCATGGTCCCGGACAACGCCGGGCGAGTCCACTAGTTTGATAGTTGCTGACAGAAATGTTCCTAGTAAATTGTGATTTATTTGTTAATTGTTTAGTTTTCAGCGCTCGCGCTTTTAGGATTTTATTTTGTGTTCCTAAAAAACTATTTTCTACTTTAAAGTCCGCTCATAAAAACGTGTTAATATTTTTATTTATTTTTTATTTTCTACTTTTTAGTATTTACTATATTTCATAACTAATTATTATAAGTATTATTGTAATTCAATCAATTTTTCATTGAACACTTCCATAATTTTTTTCTTCAAAAAAGCCTTTAATGTAAAAGATAATGGAACAAGATGCCTATAACATTGCTAAAATAAACACATTCATTGTTATTTCATTACCCTCTTTTTGTTTTATTCTGTTTCTATTGTTAAATTGAATTATTATCAATTAATTTAACTTTTAAGAGCCTACATCAGTCATGAAAAAAAAACGCTCAAGCTAATGTTAAGTCTATGGGAAGGTTCTTGCGCGATTTCTCCCTCGCATTTTAATATTTTTAAATGATTTTTTTTTTTGCATAGAGTAGCTGAGGTTGATCTCAAATGTTGTTAGATTTTACTTTTCCGATTTTCGTTCCAGTTTTTTTTTTATATAAGGGTACTTTTACTTTCAGAACCGGTTCAAACCGGTTCCAAAATTGAAAATGTCAGCTTATAAAAAAACTGTAACCAAAATCAAACAAGTAAGAACTAACAATGTTAGAGATCAACCTCAGCTATCCTATGCAAAAAAATATCATTTAAAAATATTAAAATGCGAGCGAGAAATCGCGAAAGAACCTTCCCATAGACTTAATATTAGCTTGAGCGTTTCTTCGCGTGACTAGAGTAGGCTCTTAAGAGCCTACGCTAGTTACACGAAGAAACGCTCAAGCTAATGTTAAGTCTATGGTAAAGTTCTGTTAGAATGCTCAAACTAATGTATAAAAATGCATCAAAGTTCTCTCAGCTTTTAATCTTTATTTTGTTTATCTCTTGAAACGCCAAATAAAATAGTTTGCGTTTTGAAATTGTAAGGTTATTTTGAGAAGCATTATAGTTTGAAACAGGGCAGCGCCATCTAATTAAAACAAAGAAGCACAGTAAAAACAGCCGTGACTTCCCAAATTACACTTTTGCAAGAATAACTTCAATAGCTGCCACCGGTTATTTGTTATTGATTTTTTAAAACGTATTCAGTTCATTTTAAGATATCCTCTAGACAGAATTTTCTGAGACACGTTACATGAAAAAACCTTTAATATTTTGTTGAAATTTTAACGAATAGTTTTTAATTATTTGTCTTTTGCCTTTCAGCAAACATTGGAACAATGGAATAAAATCTTCTTTATTTCCATTGGGATTGTGATGTCTTCAGCAATTATATTTATTATCTTAGGTTCTTCGGAGATTCAGCCATGGAATTTTGTGGAAGAAGAAGATAAAAAGAAAGAGGAACGAACACCAGAAAAGGATGAGAAGGACAAAGTAACACGATTTTGATGTTACCACATATCTAATCGCTAACCAAGTTCGAAGGATATACTTGTATGGGCGCACTCATAGCAAAATCCAGGAACGTGCAAAATTTCGTAAAAGTCCGTTGCGAAGAGCATTATTTTAAAATTTCAGAATATGAATATAAATACTAAAACTAATCTTAAAAAAATTGTGAGTATATCCGTCGAAAGTCAGTATTTAAAAATATCAACACGAAAAGCAATACATAAATGTAAAATTAAAAATCCCACCTTCTACTGGCATTTTTTTTTCAAAATTAAAATTTGAAACAGTTTATTATTTTTTTCATCAGGGAGGGGGGGGGGGGGAGGTCGGAGCTCCCTGAAAGCCCGTTTAAAGTAATTTTTGACTACCTAATCGTAAAAAGAAAAACATAACTAAAAATTATCACATACGTGGAATTCACAGGACAACGCGTCCCCGACGAAAAATCCTTAATTGTTTTTCTGAGTGTTTAATAATTTAAGTCACTTGAAAGAATAAACTTTCAAAATCATTTGTGAAAAAAAAATTGGGCTCATTAAATTTGACAATCCAGAATTTGAGAATTGCCCTCTCCTCCTTGCGGACTCCCTGCCTTCTGAGAATTTTCCAGTTTGACAGTAACATCTTCTGTCGACATCCTGTACACCTTATCTACAGGTCATCTTCAATAAAAAGTTATGTTCATTTGACTGGATTATATGAGTCGTGTAGATGCAGAGTGGTATCAGTAACATTTTCGTAAATTGACTAAAAATAAGGATTTTCTGGGCGCGCAACAATGCTTTCCCATAGAATAAAATAGGTACCTACGTATTATCCTGGCCAGGTCATATTCACTGCGCCAACAACGGCGCCGAAAATATTAATTACAGTAACCCTTATATTTTTTGTTTTCTTTATTTTAACTACAGGGTTCATATTATATAATTGCCATATTAAAGGCAGTGACGGAAGCATTTAGATACGTATATATAATATGATATAGCATAATAGCATCTATTATATAGAATATAACATAATATATTCATTGATACAGTATAATTTCATTACAGAATATTTATAATTTCGGTGGGCATAATAAACTACTAGAAACAAAACCATCATCGTTAATATTGTTTATTGCTAATAGCCTCCAATTTGGTGTTATGTATTTAATAAACGTATATTACATTACTGATTTGTATCATTTTAGCTTGCTTCTATATTATTTATCATTTTTTACAATGTTACGTACTTATTAAATGTACATTAAATTACCATTTAGAACACGATTGGCAATTGACAACGTTAAACAAAATTGGCGATTGTCAACCATTTTTGGCTATATATCTACATGGCACGGATAATACGTAAGTACCGTAAAATATGTTTGGATTATATTTATAGTCAAATGTCTTGGAATAATCAATATTAATATTCCTATGTATAGCAGTAGATACCCTTCTGCGCGTCTAAATACCCATCATGCACTTAGCTAATTTATTTTTCAAAAATTAGTGTCTTACACCACTCTACCTTTAAACACACCATATATTTATTTTCGCAATTCTTTTGAAATAAACAATCTTTAATCTAGCACTGCGCTAATCCAATTTATTTAATAATTGGATGTCGCGGAAAGTACCTTGCGAGTGTAATCGGCAAGTACATGTATGTCGATGTATAGCTCTGAATGTTAAAAAATTGATGTATTGGGAAATTTGCAGCAAGTTTTTTAACAATAAATATTTTTAGCTTGTATTTAATTCATTGCATGATGGAAGCCCACTGGACACTTTTTTGGCACTACCTTTTCAAAACAATAAGTTTTATGATAAATGTCTAAGTCATTTGCAACATAAATCTAAAACGAAGATTGTAGATTGAAAACAGTAATAGAAAAAAAAAGTGATTGGTGGGCTTTCAACTTTATTTAATATGTTTACTTACAGTTTATTTAGTTAGTGATGTCAGATACCTTTTAATTCACCCCAAAATGGAATATTTTTTCTTATTCACTCGATTTAAAATATTAATTTGTAATATTCAAAGCAAAACCACGTTAAAAATTTTCAGGACACGAAAAATTATGGGAAAAACATACACAACATAAGAAATGCTCATCTTTGAAGTCCTTTTACTCAAAGTCCTTTTACGCATCACGATGAAAGCGAAAACAAACGCATACAATCTTCCGCGGCAAACTCTGAATAAAGCTATATTTGATAAAAACAAGATTGTTGGGAGAAAGATAAACATCGAAGCACCGTAAAGCATACCGTACGAAAACGCCGATAAAAAAAATAAAAATCACGGCAAAACAACAATGTTCCTCTCACAATACCCCAACGACGAATAAAATTTTGATGTGCCAGACAAATGTAAAAGGCAAGTCCTTTTACAGCAGGATGGGCGAAGCAAAATTTTGTAAGCCAAATAATAGACTTTTAAAAATTTCCAAAAATAAAATGCAGTGGCCAAAAAGGAAAGAGTGGAAAAGGAATACATACTTTACGTCAATTCCATATATATATACAAAACATACAGAATTATAAATATTTATACATATATATTTTGTATTCCAGAAATTCAATAACATGGCTAGCCAAAAAGAATTTGTGTACATATGTATATATATATATATATATGTATATATATATATATATATATATATATATATATATATATAATGTTAACAAATATCATAACATAATGTATAACGATCTCAAATCAAAGAGCCATTACTGTAGAGTTCATGCTTTTAAATATAAGCAAATGGTTAAACGAGATCATAAAAATATGTATTTTTTTATGGAACTTTCTTTATTCCAAAATACAAAATGAAATTTGCAACTTTCTTAATATAATATGATGATGACTATTAAATCATAAAAATTATAGTACGATATTAAAATTTTATTCACCAACTCTATACTCTATTTAATAAATTGAAATCAACATTCTAGTCATCAAAATTTATTTTCTTGTCATCATGTGACTAGTAAATGTGATGTGACCTTTACCACAATGCTGTTGACCAAGATTAATAAATCATATAACCTTTACCGCAATGCAGTTGACCATTATCAATAAATCATATAACATTTACCACAATGCTGTTGTCAAACAGCAATAAATCATATAACCTTTACTACAATGCTGTTGACCAATATCAATAAATCATATATAGTAATGTGAATTCATACCAAAATAATATTAATAATAATAAACAGCATATCAAATTCTGTAAAAAGTAAACAAAAATGAACATCACTAAATTTTTTCCTTTAAAAACTTTAACACAAGTAAAAACTCTCAACTTTATCAACTTCAATAAATATGTCAAATACAATGTAAAAGAAAATGTCAATATGAATAAACACTCTTCTAAAGAAAACTTTCAACATAAATAAACTTTCGAATTTCCCCAACTTCAATAACTATCTCTTACAAAAATCTCTAATATCAATAATAAATTTCATGAAAATAGGGAAAAAATGAGGGGAAAATAATGGGATTGGAGATTTAAAAAAAATGGGTTTGTCTAAGTCGTGTAACATAAAAATGAAATTTGGTACCAGAAATAAATAAATGATTTTTAAAAATATTATGAACATAATTTATATGAAGTAAAGAAAATTACTAGTAATAATTTAATTTAAAGTAAATAAACTATTGTGACAGGTGCAGCAGTATAACCTTGGCCACAGGTCATTGGCTACATACTTGTAAAATAGAAAAATGAGTCATTAATTTATATAAAAAATTACATAGTTGTATTAAAAGTTTATTGTCTCTTTCTTAACACTCTCATTCCCGAATTATTATAAAGTGGAATAAAAAAATATTTCTACCACTTTTTGTATATAAAATCTTGCTATAAATTGCATAGAAAAAAGATATTTTCTGTTACCATGTACCCTTCTGTTCAATTTGGAAAAGCCTCATATGAGGCTTGAGGGACTAAAGAGTTAAACAGTGGTGCTAAATGAGAACAATAAAAGGAAAAAAATATATATATTAAAGCAAACTTTAACATTTAGTTTAATACATTGTATAACAATCGAGTTAAGTTTGCCAAATAAGTGTAGTTATTATCAATAATATTGATATATACAGATTGTATTTTTTTATTCACACAGATTTATCTTGAATGAAAAGTCTGAAAGTATTTAGTACATAGAGCCTCTTTGCATCCTTCTCTCTCTCTCTCTCCCACACCGCACACAAACACATATAGGGTAAATGTACCAATAGTCGGCCACTTAACTGCTTTTATATATATAAATCTTAGCGTAGAATTTTTAAAAATCAACACAACATTTTTAACAGTGATATATGTTAAAACATACGTTTCTTATTATGTTGCAGCAATTATTTTTAAAAAAAAACGCAGTAATAGTTTGTTTTTTTTAGACAAAGTTAAGTTAAAAAAAGGCAAGTTCTCCAATAGTCGGCCACCTTAAATCTAATGTTCGGTCATCGCTGAACCAATAGTCAGCCACTTCAGAATTTTATTTTAACTGAAAAACGACTCTAACAAATTTCACTAAATTTTGCATTCTACCATTTTCGGTTATAAGAAGATGATTGAGCTATCTCACATGTTCGAGAAAGTTCAATTAGTGGGTCATTTAGGGTCACTGCGGGTAAAGCTAATTTTATTTTATCTAATAAATGACTTTAACGATTTTGACTAAGTTTTGCATCCTACAATTTTGGGATACAAGAAGACCATTGGACTGGGTCATATTTTCGAGAAAATTTCATTAGTGGGTCATTTGGAGATCACTATGGGTCAAATAAATTTTGTCTAAAAAACGGCTCTAATGATTTTGACTAAATTTTGTATCCCACCGTTTTGGAGTACTAAAAGACTATTAGGCTGCCTCACATGTTTGAGAAAATTCGATTAGTGGGTCATTTTGGGGGCACTACGGGTCGAGCTAATTTTATCTAAAAAAAGGCTAAAACCATTTTGACTACATTTTGTATTCTACCGATTTGGTGTATGAAAAGACAAATGGGCTGGGTCACATGTTCGAGAAAATTCAATTAGTGGGTTATTTTGGGGTCACTACGGGTCAAGGTAATTTTTATCTTATATAATAAATGGCTTTAACGATTTTGAGTAAGTTTTGTGTCCTACCTTTTTGGGATACAAGAAGAGCATTTGGCTGGGTCACATGTTTGAGAAAATTGGATTAGTGGGTCATTTGGGCGTCACTATGGGTCAAGCTAATTTTATATAAAAATGGTTCTAACGATTTTGACTAAATTTTGTATTCCAACGTTTTTTAGTACAAGAAGACCATTTGGCTGGGTCGCATGTTTGAGAAAATACGATTAGTGGGTCATTTGGGGGTCTATGGATCAAGTTAATTTTATCTAAAAAACGGCTCTAACGATTTTGACTATATTTTGTATCCTACCGTTTTGGGGTACGACAAAACCATTGGGCAGGGTCACAGATTTGAGAAAATTCGATTAGTGTGTCATTTTGGGTTCACTAAGGGTCAAAGTAATTTTATCAAAGAGACGGCTCTAACGATTTTGACCAAATTTAGTATCCTACCATATTCGGGTACGAAAAGACCATTGGGCTGGGTCACAGGTTTGAGAAAATTCGATTAGTGGGTCATTTTGGGATCACTACGGGTGAATGCATTTCATTGTGAATGAAGGTTGAGACAGTTGTGGAACAGTTGACAGTTAACGAAGTTGCAATGTAAGTTTGGTGAAAGTTTTGCGACATTGGCGAGATTTAGCAGGAAAATTGATTTTGAAGTTTACTAATGCAAAAGCACATGCTTACCGTCAAATGAAAGAATGTGTCAAGTTTCCGAATTTTCGCAAAATTATGGCGACATTTGGCGAACAGATTGGTTTTCAGAATCTTAAGGAATTTTCTAGAAATTCCCACTAACAGCGAAGATAAATGATTCAACTAATCAGAGTCCATAAAACGTTTTAAAAAACAGAATTTAACCTATCAGGGTACATAGAACTGATTGTTATATGTTGCACAGAGAATTTATTGTTATAACTTGTTGAACACAAAGATAATTTTAACGAGCTAGCTCGGTCTTCCCAAACGGTTGTAAATAACTTAAAGAAGAACTTTTTAAAAACAGCGAAACATTTTTAACAGTGCCATGTATAAATGCATCCTTTTGGAAATTCTTCTGGGAATCTCAAGTTATATCTCATAAGTGTTACTTTTTAAAAGTAACGTCAATCTAAAACACCAATCATAAACATTTTTTTTTTAATTTTTGATATTATCTCATAAATGATTACTTTATGAGTGTTACGAGAAATTAATAACACAATACCTCTTTACATTTCAACCAAATTGATTTTCTGTGTGATGTAAATCTTAATGTGGCAGTTCAATTAAAAGTGACACATGCAAAAAGCTTCTATATCTTATTTTATTTTATTATTTAAGTTTAATAGAGGCTGCGAAAAGGATTCTAAATCCCAGTAGTTAGCCTCTTATTAATAGAGCGTCGAACTATTGGATAAAACAATCAGGTAACAAGTTTTTCTTTTATCAAAACCAACGACTTTGCACGCATGGTTGAAATATGGCAAGTGGTATTTCTGTACCAAATAACATTAGGAGAAATTATACCTTTGGAAATAATTTGAATATTACTAAATTAAGTCACAATTTGAATAAACGTCATTTTTGTACCGCATTAGGTGAATGTGAGACTTGAAATAATGCGAAAATCGTCATTGCAACACATTTGAATCCACATCCTTCCAAGAAAACAGATACAATGCAGTCTATTTGGAAACTCTGTTTATAAGCTATCGTTTAGTGGAAGAATTTTTAAAATCAGTTCAGTGGTTTCAGAATTTATTTCCTATAAAAATCAAACGTTTTTTTTTAAACAATATTAATGTACCTTTATGCACCATAAAAATCAAAACTCCGAGAAATAATAAGTGTGAAAACATTAGTTTACTATATTTAATTGAAATTTATGTACGACTAAAGGCTGAATATGAAATACTTCCTTTTCTTATTGGAAATCATATTTCTGTATTACTATCATTTCAATTATTTATAATGTTTGCTCGTACCTATGTTTATACCACTGCTCAGACAAGTTGTTCCTAACATGGAATGAAAAACTATTTAATTTTACTTTTCTTTTAAATAAAAAAAAAATTAATTAAAAAGAAAATTTTGTTCTTGCGCATCTATGTCTTAGTTATTTCTATGTCAAATTTAAAGTTTCGAGGCTGACATTTTTCGAGAAATAATAGTAAAAATATAACTGTAGAACGTTTTCTTCCCATTTCATTTATTTGAAAATCTTTAAAATAGAGGCATCTTTAGGAGCATCACGTCCCATAGAAACTTTTGCATGTCGAATTTAAAATTTCTAGCCTCAGTTTGGGAGTAAAATCCTAATTACAGAGCGCTTTCCAATAGTTTCTTTCTTTTAAATATCAAATACTTTGATGAATGTTCTTAATGAGCATTCATGTCTTAAAATACATCACCATAAGGAGTTTCTTGCTCTTAGTCTTAATAGATTCAAAGTAAACGGGATTTTAGAACATTTTTCATTCTATCAGGTCGTTTGTACAGAGATAAAATATAGCCTATTTTGAAGTGGAGAATGGCATCATTTTTATCCCAGGACAAGATTTGAAATCGTTTCTGTAGTACAAAAGAAATCGTGACTTTAAACCCTATTCTATTCATTTCACTCTTTTAGGTTAGCTTTCAGTACTAAAAAGGATAAAGCTACCTATTGCAGCCGTTCGGAGGAAAGCAGTTCCGGAAAATTTCGATATATTTTCACCGATCATGACCCCCAGACCCCAAAACCACCCTCCGTTCAAATGTTGATTTATATATATATAGATATATCCATATATATATATATATATATATATATATATATCTGACCTATGTTATACGATAACGCTCGTATTTATGAATCAATTTTGATGAAACTAATTGTGTGTATTAAGCTCACCAATGTCTCGACCGAGTGGTCACCAATGTCTCGACCAGCTTGGTCCGCCATTTTGTTTCAAGATGGCGGCCATTTAAAAATTTAAAACTAAAATAAATATACAAAAGAATGAAAAATTCAAATTTATTTTTTAATTACGTGTTAGGCCTTGATACAAGGATTCCAAAGCATTTTTTGGTTTACCTCTATCTTAAAAAATGGCTGAGATAGAGCAGTTTGAAATTCTAGGGTGACTGACATTTTGAAACAAAACAGCACATGAACGCCATTGCTTGCAAATTATTTTCTTTCATTGTTGTAATAATTTTCCCAATCATACGCATAAAACTATATATTCATATCCGTTAGCGCCAAAATTGGCGACATTGGCGCCAAAATGGGCGACATTTGGCGAAATATCGCCAAATTTGGCGACCAAAATAAGTCTTCATAAATGAAGCCAATTTGGCTATTGCTCAATAATTTGGTGAATTTCTTATTCAAATTCAGTATTAACGAATCTTTTGTAACCGTTTCTTTGCATTTTAACTTGCTGTTTTCGTGTAACCTTAGCTAAAATTTTAAAACGAAGATATAGGAAAGCTACCTTTTCCTCCCGGTACAGGCCGGAAGGACTTTTAAATTTCGAATAAGTTAGAATAAGATCTTTCGGCGCATTTACATCTTAAAAGTAAAAGCCATGTCAAATTTCATGTATCTAGAAATCACCCTATCAACTCCAAATAAATCATAATCACAAATCATCATGTGTTTTACGTTCCTGAGTGACAGTGTTATCTTGAAAGAAATTTTGGATTATGTTTAGTGGGACAACATTAAGTTGGATTTTAGAACTTTTCTGTTCATTTCCCCATTTTAAATTTAGATTTTTGTTAAAGAAAAAGCTACTGTGTGCATGTGCAAGCATTTGCGACTTAAAAGTAACCACGGTATCGAATATCAATTTTCCATGCCTATTAATTTTAAATAAATCATAATTTAAAATCATAAACAATACTTACTGATAATTTCAAATTTTTAAATTTCGAATTTTATAGAAACCATTCTTTGCGAGAGTTTACATCTTACAAGAAACCACCATGCAAAATTTGAATTTTCAAACCCAACAGTATAACAGAAATTGCAATTTTAGGAAATTTTTAGTTCCTTTTAAATTTCGAATTTTTTAGAAACTGTTCAGGTACAATGAGACGACTTACGTATTAAAAAGGTTATCCATGTCCATTTCAAGTTTCTATTCTAAAATTTATAAGTTAACCTATAATTCAGAACATTTTCCTCTCATTTCAGCATTTTAAATTTCCAATTTTTTAGAAACCTTTCTTAGCGGTCATTTATGTCTTAAAATTAACCACCATGATAAATTTTAAGTTTCCAGCACCAAAACTATCACAGATTTCGAAACTTTAGAACGTTTGTTTGGTCCTGTACCCTTTGAAATTTCATATTTTTTAAGAAACTATTTTGTTTTTTTGTGTTTACATAATAAAAATGTCAGAATTAGCAAATTTTAAATTTCTATCCCTAGTAATTCCATATAAATCGTAATTAAGAATGTTTTTAGAATGTTCACAGTTTTTTTCATTTTCAAAAGTTCCCCCTTTTTTTAATTGTCTTGATCGAGAATTTATGTCTTAAAAGTAACAGACATGTTAAATTTCAAGTTTATATTCCTAACAATTCAACACAAATTGTAATTTAGAACTTTTCCCACTCATTTCCCACTTTTAAATTTCGAATTTTTTAGAAAACAACAACCATGCCAAATTTCAAGTTACTACCCGTAAGGCATGGTGACGTCACGGTGACGTCACTGTGAAGTCACACTGTGACTTTGTGACCGTCGTCGTGACGTCAAGTGACGTCGATGTGAAGTCACTGTGACCTAAATGTGAAGTCGTTATGGCCGTTTTCAAGGCTTTCTGTGACCTCACAATGTGACTACTTTGTGAAGTCACCGTGCGACTTCAATGTGAAAAAAGTGACGAATGTGCATCGGATAGGGTGACCAAATTTTACCCGAATCCTATCCGGATTGTTCGGATCGACATTTTTTTATACTACATATTTGTGACGTTTGTGACGACACTGCACTGGATCGGGTGACCAAATTTTACCCGAATCCAATCCAGAAAGTTCGGATCGATCTTTTTGGATTTGTTTGGGTACAGAATAGATTTGGATTAGTGGTCGAGTGACCTGATTTTCGTGAACCCGAACTGACCCGAGTCGGGTATAATGTTTTTACTGTAAGTCTTGTTCGGAATAGAATCTTGAATACGACAGAGTAACCAGATTTTATCAGAAATTATGTTACGACACAATTTCTGATGTCGGCTCGGATTTAGAGTCATGCACGAATCCGGTTATATACTTCTTAACATGGTTGAATGTCTACTTGAGCATGAATGATGATTGACTGAAATTATATTTTGATTCAACCCATATTCTTACCCTAACCCAACAACAGTAACAAAATCTGTAGGCCCACAACCCGACCGAACCTGATAAATGATTTCGTATAGATTCGTATAACAAGATTTTACCAAATCCGGATAAGATCAACGATATTTATTGGATCGGCAATAATTTTTATTGATACAACTCGTATTCAAATTAAAACTTTGCATCTGATTGGGAAACCGGCTAATGTAGCCGTTAAGCAAGACAATTATAAATGTAAAAAACGCATACTAATATAAAAATAATAGATGAATCCATTAAAAACTACAATAAAAGTAAATATTTCAATAATATGAAATTCTATTGTGCAAATAACAACTTTTTAAATTAACTTCTACTTCTATTTGTTTTATGTAACAACGAAAAATATGGACAATAATTAAAACTATGCTATTTTGCTGTTAAGTATTGAAGTCATTAAATGTGTATACTTTGCCAAATCTCCCATCTCTCAGTATCACGAAGCTTTCTGACACATTTATGAACAAATTTTTAAACGCATGGCACTTACATGCCTGATTAAAGTTAATTGGGAATGAATAGCGTTTTCCATTTTTTAGACGTTATTCCATTTTTAGTCCTCCTATAAGTACCAAAATATGGCATATATATATATATATATATATATATATATATATATATATTTAATCCTACCCTAGCTTTGATCGACACATTACCAAATAAAATGGAATCTGTCTGACACTCCAAACATTCATATGCATTGACTACATTCAAGAAAAAGAAAAATCATTATCATCAACATAACCAAATTTTACTGTTTTTTTTCTGATTATTTGGCTATAACGTTTGATAAATTAATTAGAATTGAACAAACTGTATTGCCTGATATTTTTGATTAAATTATCTTTCCAGCGGTATAAAGCTTTTATGGTATAACAAAGAAATATTAGGTGTTATGAGCCATCAAACTTCAAAGAAACATTGTTCCCAAAAGGGATCCACAATTTTGGCCACTAGATAAGAGATTCATTGGCGATTTCAGCTGTTATGTGACATGTTTTGTTATTCTAAAATCATCACTTCTGGAGGATTCAGAATGGAAAATGAAAAAAAAAACTATGGATTTTTTGAAGGGTCCTATGTTTTAAGGTGAAAAAATTATAAAGGATTTTTTAAAGGACTCAAGTTCTTCTTGAACTGCTTACATATCATATTTTCTATGTTAACATTTTAAAGGTAGACACTGAACATGAAAACATACAAAGAAAAAAGTATCAGAATGCAGCCATTACATTTTGAATATATTATTTTATAAATTAAATTTCAATTTTTCCAATTTGGAAAAATTGAAAAATACTCCTTCGGAAAAAAAACGAAAAAAAAAAAACAGTTTTTTCTCAAAGTTTCCGTTTTTTTTAGTATTCCCATCTCTAATCTTATATATTTAATTAATAAAAATATCAACACAATGTATTCTCCCATATTATTCATACTCTGGGGTCCAGGTTTTAGATGATATTTAAAAAAAATAACGATTCGTTTAATTTATTAAGGATGATTTTTGAAAAATATTTGATTAAAGTTGCCATTTTTGAAAGAGAAAAACAAATATTTAACCTAGAGATCAAAATAGACTATTATTTATAATTATATTTTAACCCTTTGGGGCGCAACAACATCAATTTGAAAAATATATACTCACATGATAGAGTACATCATTTTAAGCAAGTAACAAATAATTAAAAAAATTAAATCATAAAAATAAAAATTATTGGCTAAAAGAGTCTTTTTCATATTTGTAATAAACAGAAAATTACATAGCTACTTCTCATAAATATTGTCATTTTTTAATACAAAATTCTAAAGTGTACGAACTTACCTTTGTAAAAAATCTATGTTTGAACGTCTCTGGACTTTTAAATGCAACAAAATTTAGTTTACAATAACGGGGTGAAACTGTTCAAATGATAAATAAGACTTTTATATGAAAAATTAATTTAGCACTGTCGTATGTTGAGAATTCTGTGAACAATTTATATTAACTTCTGTGTTGAAACATAACAGTAATAAATAAAATCGCCTTTTTAAGCTCACTGTAAAAAAACTGTGACTTTTGGGTATGTTTACAGATATGCAATACCGTGATACAAAGGGTTAATTCATTTTGCAACAGGGTTTGAATGCAGTAAATTATATTACTTAAAAACATTTTGGTTATTAAAAATATAATTTTATTAATTGATTGTCAAATTTATAATTTTATTTATGAAATTATATATTTATATAAGTAATAGATCTTACTTGGGATTATTTTTTGAAAACACAGATCATTAATTGTTTATAATGACACAGCACCGCACTACTCTGTTTGGCGTCTAATGTGAGTCATTTTTTAACGTTTTACTGCAGATTTTAGATGCATCGATAGTGATACATATATGTATCATATGATGCCGAAAAAGAATCTATCTGGTTTGATATTTGGTGACGGGACAGTAACCACAATAACCTTCTGTAATTCTGATATCACCATCAATAGAACAAGTAGATTTGACAGAATCTGAATAGACAGAATATGACAGAGTATGATAGTTAAAAATAACATGCCCCTATTAATAATAAATGTTTAATAATAGTGCATAGATATTTTGAAATTTATAGCTATAAAATGATTCAGGAAATGAAGCAGTAACATTAATCATTTGATTAAAATCGTTGACATACTGCTATTTATTTAAAAAAATAAACATTCGAAATTTAATAAATTTTATTTTTATAAAAAAATAAATTAATCAAATATATAGCTTTTGTAAAAAAACTCATATGGAATTAACTGAAAACGTTATAATTTAATAAAAATATAACAAGTAAAATAATATTTCTTCATACCAATTTTCCTTTGTCATCATCTTCAATATTCTGTTTTGATGTAATCCACATAACGAAAGCTTCTTTCGGCGAAAATAATTCGTCCAAATCTGGTACAGTATCATTGACCGGAATCAAATTTCACCACGCCAATAAATACTGTACCTTTCTCGAACGTAATTTTCTATCAAATATGTATATGCAAAGTTCTGTGCAGGTTTTAGTTAAATTTTAATTCCACGTCCATTATACAAGTCTATTGTCCAAGTACTTCATTCACATCCCACTTCCATCCCTACACTGTTATTTTTTACTTATTAAGAATTTCGTACTCTGACGTAGATCTGCAGACGATATTTTCAAAACATCTGCCTGCTTAGAAGGGCAGATGATTTTTTTTTCTTGTTATATAGTTTAGGTTAGAGTAGAAAGTTAAATACGGAATATTTTTTTTGAGACTCTCTCCAATTAAAATTTATTATTTGAAGAAGTATTTTTTATGCATTTGATCTTATTTTTTTTCGATTAGTTTCACAATAATTTCAATTTAAATGATTTGTAAGTTCCTTTTTTGTAAATTGAAACAATGATATTATAATATTTATGGCATATCAAATAAAACATTGTTTAAATTTTGGAGTATATAATAAATATTTTAATGGACAATAATGCAAGATCATTTAACAAAAACAGTAACATTTGTATCACGCGTAATAAATGCAAAATATGATCATAAACAATAGAAAAGGTTATCGCGGGAGAGGGGAGGAGGCATTTTTTTACTTTTTCAAGCTTTCTTTTTTTATTTATTAATATCCTGTAGAATAAAACAGCTTGTAAAACAGCAATATTTTTTAAAAATAAATTTTTGATAAATGAAAAGGGAAAAGATAAATAATTATTTATGTCATGCGTTTTGCATACGTTTCGTATATTTCATTTTATCTTCGGAAAATATTAAATTTATTTAAGAAGTATGAAACAAGTACCAAAATATATATTGGCAGAGGTACTTAATCTACTTAAACACTAACAGAAAAACAATTATTATTGAAAATATACAAGTGTTTTTATTATAATAAATGATTGTTTATCACAACCTACTTCCCTTCACAAAAACAAATCTTTAATTACCCCATCTGTATATTATTTTTTGCCGTAATTTACAATTGACACAAATAGGGGATTCAACCCGGGTTCCTCGGGTTATAGAATATAGCATATATATAGATATATATATTCTTAAATTGAAAATTCTAATTTTACATTTAATACTTTTTTTTTTTTACATTTAATACATTATTTTAGATTGTCCACTAACAACACCAAAAATAATTTTCATGTGAAAAATATCAATTATGTATTTAAATAAAGTTTTAAAATTCATTAGTGATACTTTCGTATTAGTCGCATGTCAGGTTTTAATTAGTCGAAGATATCGCCACCTGTATATATATATATATATATATATAATTTTTTTTTGTTTGTTTGTTTATTCTAATAGTTATAGTGGTTTAAGCGAATAGTTTAATTTTATGTCTATTAAAATTGTGTTTTAAAAGAATATGAATTCCTATTTTTTATGAAGTTTTTAATTTCGATGTTGAATATTAGTCGGAAATAAACGCAGAATTATGGGAAATTTATTATTGTAACATTTTGTATTTAAATGGAAACGTTTTAATATGTTTTGATTGGAATGCCCTCAATAGAGAGATTTAAAAAAAAACATGCTTGAAAATTATTTTTAAAACCATAAAGAATAGTAAATTGAAGTACAGTTTCAAGCATATTGCATTTGAAAGAACATTTTTTTTTTCTCCGACGATTAAATATCGAAATTGTGCAATGTTTCGAAGTTAAAAAAAATCACAGTAAAAGCGTTATTTGATGTTCACTTGTTGCCACCGTCAACATACCGTCATTGTTACTCTCATATATGATTTCGCTCTATAATAGAGATTGTTGTTCCAATTTTTAAAAAGCTGTTAGTTTTTCACATAATATGAAAAGCAAATGAAAATGTGTCTTAATTTTAAAAAAATTGTTCATGGAGTACATGCAGAATTATGTTTGTATTATAATTTATAATTTCAGATTGATTGAAATTTATCTATTTACGAAGTATTTTCCTGTAGGTCGATAAATAAATAAATAAATAAATTATTTTTTAGGGGTCATAAAAATCACTCAGAATCAGACCTTTTAAGTGCATTGAGGCATTCCTGATTATATAGTATATTTCTCCTCTTTTTAATATATATATTTCAAATTCCCAATTTGGACAAACTGTGATTTCAAAACATAGTGGTCTTTTGACCACAGAGGTGACGTAAATTTGTGACTTGCAGTAACGTCACAGTGACGTAACAAAAATAAAAAATAAATGTCAGAGACATTTTTTTTACATTGAATATTTATTTTGTAGTGTTTTTTCAAATTTTTTAAGGTTTCTAAGCAATTCACATTTTAGTCACAGTGTGACTTCACTGTATGGTGGTATTTCGGTCACATATGTGACGTCACGTACGTGACTCACAGTGACGTCACTGTGACGTCCCTGTGAACATACATGCTATACGGGTAGCTCCTTTAATATCACAAAATGGGCAAGTTTATAAGGTTTTTTGCTCATCCATCAACTTGGGAAAAGTGGCTCTGACGTAAAATATAGTCTATTTCGGAGCAGAGACTGCCCCCTTTACTTTTGAAATTCGTTCGGTAGTTCCAGTAGTTTCCCCTACAAACAAACAAGCACGTAAAAAAGCGTTTCTTTTTTATAATATTAGTATAGATGTAGAGATAAACTTATATCTACCAAACAATGAAAAATAAACTCAAAAAAGTACAATAAGTTGTGTATTCAGTTTTCAGATTCTGGTGGCCGACTATTGAACATGTAAGCAAAATTAATACCCAATGGTCGGCCGATTAAAATTAATTAAAACCAACAGATTTATTTAGTTTTTATACTCAAGAACATTAGTTTATTTACCCTGCTAAAATTCAAGCCTTATAATTTTAGAAAAAAATAAAAAATTAATTAATACTTGCCTTTTAAAAAATCGCCATTTATTAACAAAAAAATAGGAAAAATGGAGATTTGACCTCTACCTTGAAAAAAATGGCTGATTACTAATTCAATAAAAAAATACCCACAATTATTTGGTAATGGTTTATGACTTATGAAAGATGGCTGCATATAACCAAATTGTAATATTTCATTTAGAACCAAAAATAAGCTATTCGCAAGGCATTTTATTTCAATGTGGCCAACTATTGGTACATTTACCCTATATATATGTGTGTATATATTAATAATATTAGTATATATGTATCTAATATATATTTATATATATTTTATATATATATATGTGTGTGTGTGAATGTCATGGTTTTCAAACTAGAGAAAAGACATGTTCAATCTAAAACCACTCAGTAATCAAATAGTCAAACTTTTCTTACCTAAACTCAATCACGATATACTGGACTTATACAAAATAAAGAAGAAACATTCGTGTATTCTTATCTATGACGTCTTTGATAAGGGGTAGATATTTATATTCCCATTAATCACTTGAGACCATGTCATATCATCCACCACGTCTTTTTCAGGTTAATCACATGACCGTGTTATATCCTTTACTAGCAAAACCCGCGGCTTTGCTCGCGTAATTATTGGAAAATACCAAGTGGTATTCGTGGGCCTATTTTCATTATGGGAAATTTTACTGCCACAGATAATTAAAAAATTACTAATTATGCCACATTTTGAGTAAACTTCATTCTTATACAGCATTAGGCGAATATGAGACTTAAATGAATGAGAAGAGCTAAAATTAATTCCAAATAAATGGTAATTTAGAATACATTTTGTAAGTTTTTGGCTCCTTTCATTTTTCATTTAGAAATTTTTAGAAACAGTTGTAATCGAGTATTTACATCTTAAAAGTAAGCATCATGCCAAATTTCAATCTTCAAGTTAAGAAAATTTCTGTAGTAACTATATCACAGAAATTGAAATTTTAGAACTTTTTTGTTCCTGGACGCATTAAAATTTCTAAAAACTGTTCTATGGATGAATTTGTGTCTCTAACGTAACAACCATGTAAAATTACAAGTTTCTCAGACAAATCATAGTTTAGAAGATTTTCAGAACTTTTCCAGCTCATTTAACTTTTTTAAATTTCGAATTTTTTAGAAACCGTTCTTATCGAACACTGAAATCTTAAAATTAGCCACCATGCCAAATTTTAACTTTTTAGACCAGCAGCATCACTAAAATCTCAATTTTAGAAAGTTTTCTTTTGCTTCTGCACCTTTTTAAATTTTGAATTTCGTAGAAACTATTCTGTGGGATCATTTACGTCTAAAAAATAACAGGCATGTCAAATTTTAAGTTTCTATGCCCAATAATTTAGAATAAATCATAATTTATAACGCTTTTCGCTCATTTTACACCTTTAAATTTCGAATTTTTAATAAACTGTTTATATCAAGCGTCCGCATCTTAAAAGTTACCACTATACTAAATTTCAAGTTTCTAACCAGAATAAATCCAATTGAATCATAACTTTGAACATATTTAGAACGTTTTCTGCTCATTTCAGCATGTTAAATTTCAATTTTTTTTAAACCGGTCTTAGCGAACATTTGCATTTTAAGATTAAGCACCATGCAAAATAAGAAGCTTCTATAGCTATGCTTCATAAATTGCAATTTTAGAACTTTTTTTTTTGCTCCTGCCCTTTTATATTTTGCATTTTTAGTAAACTGTTCTGCGTGATCATTACATAGGTAAACGCCATGCGAAATTTCAAGTTTCTAATCTTCACAGTTCCAAATAAATCGTAATTCAGAACGTTTTTAGAACGCTTTTCGCGCTTTCGCACTTTTAAATTTCAATTTTTTAAAACACTCTACTGTGCGACCAGTTACGTCTTAAAAGCAACAGCCATGTCACACTTCAAGTTTCTACCCTTAATAATTCCACAGAAATCGGAATTTAGAACGTTTTTAGAACGCTTTTCACGCATTTCACTCTTTTCAATTTCGATTTTTTCAAATTGTTCTGTGCGACCATTTATGTCTTAAAAGCAACAGCCATGTCAAATTTCAAGATTCTATCCCTAACAATTTCATATAAATCCTAATTTAGAACGCTTTTAAAACGCTTTCCGCTCATTTCACCCTTTCAAATTTTGAATTTCTTTACAAACCGTTGTTAGCGAGCATTTGTATTTTAAAAGTAATCGCCATGCCAAATTTGAAGTTTCTATTCCTGTCAGTATATAAAAAAGTATCGTAATTTAGAAATTTTTTCCTCCTTCACCCTTTTAAATTTGATTTTTTTTACACTGTTCTGTGTGTGCAATTGCGTCTTAAATCAGTTATGTCAATCAGTCATGTCAAACTTCCAGTTTGCGTCTTCAACAATTCCACAGAAATCGTAATTTAGAACGTTTGTAGAACACTTTTCCCTCATATCACTCTTTTAAATTTCGAATTTTTTAGAAACTGTTCATAGATAGCATATATATCTTATAAGTAACTATTTTGCCCAATTTCAAGTTTCTAATCCCTTCAATATCACACAAATTTCAATTATAGAACGTTTTGCTCTGCTGCAACCCCCTAAGGGTAGTAGCACTGACATAAAATACAGCCTATATTAGAGCAGAGACTGTCACTATAAATTTGCGGGCATTACGTTTAAAATCAATTCGGTAGTTTCAGAGATTCCATAGAAATTGTAATTTAGAATGTTTTTAGAACGCGTTTAGCTCATTTCACCCTTTTAAATTTCTAATTTTTTAGAATCTGTTCTTAAAGAGCATTTACATCTTATAAGTAATTACCATGCCAAATTTCAAATTTCTAGCTCATACAGCATCCCAAAAATCGCAATTTCAGAACGTTTTTCGCTTCTGCACTCCCTGCGGGTACACTGTAAAAAATTACCAATGTTTCTTATTTTATGAAAATATACTATAGCCACGAACAAAAATATAATATAATCTTCTTAGTTGTCCGAAATTCCGAATAAGATGTTCCATTGTCTTTTGAATCCCCAGAAACCAATACATTTCCAAAATTTAAAGAATTATTTATTTTGGAATACCGGTTTTGCGAATGCTATTAATTCTCAAGTAAACATTTTCATGCTCAAAAAGTATGTTTAACAGACAAACATGCAAAATTAACAGCGTTAACAATAACATTAAAATTAAGATTATTTCTGTACTCTTTCATGTATAAATTAACTTATGCGGCTGAACACGTTTACTTGAGAATGGATGACATTCGAAAAACAGGTATTCCAGGCTGAGGACACTAATTAATACACTATAAAAACCCTTCGGAAACGTTTCTGAAAAATACGGGCAGCGAAAAATACTTTGTTTTTTATAAATAATTCTTTAAATTTTGGAAGTGTATTGTTTTCTGGGAATTCAAAAGACAATGGAACACGCTATTCGGAATGTCGGATAACTCAGAAGATTATATTATTATATATAGAAGATTATTTTCGTTCGTGGTCGTAGTATATTTTCATAAAATAAGAAACATTGGTCATTTTTTACAGTGTAGTGGCACCGACAAAAAATATAGTTTATGTCACAGCAGGGACTGTCATTATCAATTTACCACCATCACATTTGAAAACGTTTCTGTAGTTCCAGAGATTCTATAGAAATTGTAATTTAGAATGTTTTTAGAACACTTTTCGCTCATTCCACCCTTTTAAATTATTATTATTTTTTAAGAGCATTTACACTTTATAAGTAGCTACAATGCCACAATTCAAATTTCTAGCTCTTTCAATGTAAAAAAAAAAAATCGCAATTTTAGAACAGCAAAATTTAAATTGTTGTGTAGTAGCCATAACTCTCTCATGTAATTAGATTTATTTGACTTATATAGCTATATAATTAAACGATTACATAATTTTTGGATAATTAAAACTTTTTTTCATTGGGACGGACCAAGATAGTTTTAAAAATCTCCTTGCCCCATTTATTACTTTCTTCTATCTTTACAAGAAGTAAGTATTGGAATCATGAAAATTTTCGACTTCCGGTTTCCGACAGATTTTAGAAGGTCCTGAACACTGTTTGACTGTTTTTAGAAAATGACTGTCAATGACTTTGTCTGTCTGTATGTGACAAAAATTTTTTGGGCGCTCTATCTCAAGAACTAATGCACGGAATTTAATAAAACTTTATATTCAGTTACTTTCTGATATAAATTGTTGCTGATTAGTTTTTGGCAAAATTCGCGCAACTGGTGGCACTGCTATGCAGCATTTTTCGCGATTTCGGCAATAGCTCTATCTCATTTTCAGCAGTGAATTACGCCTGTTATCTTTGAACGAAACTCTATTTATTTGACTTATATAGCTATATAATTAAAGGATTAACATAATTTTTAGATAATAAAAGCTTTTTTCATTGGGACGGGCCAAAGTAGTTTTAAAAATTCCCCTGTCCCATTTATTACTTTCTTCTATCTTTGCAAGACTCAAGTACACTGGTACATAAGTACTCTGGTACTGGAAGAAAGTACACTGGTAAAATATAACAGTGAATTTTTATCTTGCTTTTTGCAGGCGTAATTTATTGCTGAAAATGAATTAAAAATTAACTATGTGTTGCCGTATGCTGCACTTTGTATTGTCGTCTCACGTTTGCCGCAGAAATTTGCGTGCTCCTGATGACATTTCCATTTTGTGCTGCGATTTCAGCCGTTCCGACATATATAAGAGTGAGAAATGCCGAGCTCAGATATCGTTCCTTGTAGCTCAGTGGTAGAGCCTCAGAGCGCTGTTCTGAGGACCCGGGGTCGACTCCCGGCTTGGACAATTCTCGGTTTTCGCTTGAAAAAAAGCAGGATAAAAATTCACTTGTTATTATTCAAGGTTTACAGGCGTAATTCACTGCTGAAAATTAATTAAAAAACAGTTAAAATTGCATATTTAGATTGGTTCATTTAACAAAAGGTTTTGTAGTATGAACAAATTTAGTTCGTAATATAACATATTTTATTATTTAAACAAACAAAATATATTTTGTTGAAAAAAGAAAATAGATTGTTAAAATAACACATAGCATATATCTATGTAACAAAAATAATTTTGTTAATTCAAGTAAAATTGAACCATTTTACTTGAATTAACAAAACATTTTTTTGCTGACGATACAAAATTTATTTTTGGAATTGCAAAAAAAATCAACAGTATATTTTTTGTTGATTCAAACAAAATTTCCATTGACCCATATTTAAACGAAAAGTTTTGTTGGATCAACCAAATTTTTGTTGATCCAACAAAACTTTTTTCTGAGTGTGGATATGCATAATATAAAATATGAAAATAAAACATGTGTAAACTATTTATAAAATGCATTGCAATTCAAATAAAATCCCCTTTTTCGCGCTTCCACGTAGGGAATTCGGTTTTAAAAGATGTAATCTAAAAGTACTTAATTTTATATATTTATAAATACTGTTTATTAATTTACTACATGGATGCTCCAAAATGACTGCATGTTTGATACTATAATATTTTATTCTACATTTCGTTTTAAAAGAATAGATGCTGTTAGAATATATGATATGTCAGTACATTCTAGTTAATAAAATATATTTATTGAGTAATTAGTATACCTAGATTTTCAAATATTTTGTTAGTAGATTGTTTTAGTTATTAAACTTCAGACAGTTTCATGTCCTAAATCATTTAAGAGAGACTTTTTCAAAGTTTTTTAACAAGACTGCTTTTTGCATACAAAATTAAAAAGTATGGCAATATATTGTTTTCTATGAAAATGTAAGTATTTCTTCAAAAACCATTTTGTACATAATTTTTTTTAATTTAATTTTAATGTTTGCCCCTTCTATATCCCATGAGTATCGCCACAAGTGTCAATATAGTTATTTTATACAGGTTTTGATTTTCGTGCAGTTGACAACAAAGCTAAAGGAACCTATATTGTCCCATCTTATGCAATGTAAACAAAGAGGAAACATTTACTTTATTTTGTATTTATTGAAAAAATTATATCAACATGTTATAAGTATTTCTTAATTACCTCTTACAGAGTTTCCCCCAGACAGTTTCAGAAGGGTGCTGCACCCTGCCCGTCTTTTGGTTTACAAAATAGCACCCTTCTTCCCCCTCATAAAAAGAATTAACACCCTTCTTGCTCCCTCCAGAAAAATAATTAGCACCCTTCTTGCCCCTCACTAAAAAAAGTGTCCTTTCTCCTTTTTGCAATAAAAAATTTGCTTTGATAGTAAAAACTGACTCAATGTTGTCTTAAAGAGTGCCCTGACTTTTAAATATAAAAAAAGGCTTTAAAAACCAAAAGAATACCTTTAACAATTAAAAAAAGGTGCCCTTAAGAATCTGAAAAGTGCCCTCAAGAATCCAAAAAATGCCCTTAAGAATAAAAAAGTGCCCTTAAGAATAAAAAAAAGTGTCATTTTCTCACCAGCAGCACCCTGCCCTTTTTTAAACCTGGGGGAAACTCTGCCTCTTATGAGTATTATTTATATTTATTCGTCCAATTATAAATATTTTTTATGAAAGAATTGTTTTTCTCATTTTAAGAGCATTAGGCCTAACTTTTTTCTTTCTAAGAACATTTTTTATGGTTATATTAATTACATTGTTATATTTTACATTACTACAAAAAGAAGAAAATAAAGATAATTTCATGAATACGTAGCTCTATCTGATGCATAGAAAACTGTCTACAAATTTTTAATTACATTTCTAAAATTTCTTATTAAAATTTAAAACATTCATATTCTTGTCTCTTTTTTTGTTTGTTTATTTATTTTGCCTATACTTCCTTTGGTATTTGCTTGTTAGTTTGTATTTGATATTTTGGTCATTATAATACATATCCTACACAAAGAAGATAATAATAATAAAAGAAGAAAATTATGGTGTTTAGTGTCTAATATAAGTACTAGATGGCAGCACCACAGCCGATTATTCAGTCACCTATCGGTAAAAGCTTTGTTTACTGAAAAATGTATATTTAGCTTGTCTGTGTTCGATGTACGTGTTTGTGAAGTAAATGTAAATTAAATGTGTTTTAAAGTCCACCTCGAGTTATCCATTATGAAGTTGCTTCAATTACTTAATTTAAGTATATAATATAGAATATTATGGCGACGATGAAAATCAAGTTTCTTACCGGAATTCAAATTACAAGAAATTCCTACTGATTCGCAAAATGGCGAAGCTTCGTGTTTTGCATCTACAAGAGTATATGCTGTATTAATATTTTGAATGCGTACATCATTTCGAGGGTGGTAAGTGCTGACATTTTTTTTTCTTCTCTGCAATAAATAAAAAGTAATAATGTTTGCTAATTTTAAAGAATTTAACGATTCAATAGAATCGTTTCAATCATATGTTAAGAGGCTGGAACAGAGTTTTTTATTACATGATGTTGAAGAAAAAAAAAGGTACCCGCCATTATTTCATGTATGGGGCCTAAATTGTATAATTTGCTGTCTGATTTAACGGTTCCTAAAAATCCGGAAGCATTAAAATATGAGGAAATAGTTGAAATTCTGTTAAAGCACTTAAGCCCCGCCCCTAATAAATTTTGTTCTAGAATTAAATTCCGTATTTCTTATCAAAATGAGAACGAATCTATACAAGATTTTGTTTCAAAATTAAAGAAGTTAACTACATTTTGTGCTTTTACTGGTGAAACACTTAATGAAAATTTGTTGGAACAATTTCTGAGAGGTTTAAAAAATAAAACTATCCAAAGTAAATTACTTTCACAAATAGACGATTTAACTTTTGAGAAAGCTATTGAAAAAGCAATTGTTTTGCAAAATAACGAACATGATATTTCTGAATTGAAAAACAAAAATGTTAATGATAATAAATTGGCATATTCTAAAAATGTTCAACCAAATAAAATTTCAAATAATTTCCAGAAACCGAAAATAAACAATGTAAATAAGGGGAATTTTGATGTAAATAAAAATAAATTACAATGTTATCGATGTGGAAATCCATCACATCTTGCCAATAAGTGTCAGCATATCAATACTTTTTGTAAAATTTGTAAAAAAAGAGGCCATCTTGGTAAAGTATGTAAAAGTAATTCTCAGAAACAAACAAATGTATTGCAAACTGTCGACATTTTATCCGTGAGCCATGATAAAAGTTCTACACCTATAAAAGTGTGGGTTTTAATTGAAAACAAAGCTAAAGCTGAAATGGAGGTAGACACGGGCTTCGGAATTTCTGCGGTACCTGTAAATCGTTTTCGGAGAATTTTTCCGAATAATAAAAATTTTCCACCAGACGTTCAATTGAGAACGGCAACGGGTGAGGTGTTTACACCTGTGGGGTATGTAACAGTAGATGTTTCTTATGCAAATATTAATAAAAAGCTTAAATTGTATTTAATTAAAGAAGATAATTTCCCACTTTTATTTGGCTGAGACTGGGTAGCTGCATTTAATTTGTTTCCTACTAACTTTAAATCTGTGTATGTTAATGAAATTGCAAATTCTACTGATAAATTAAAAGCATTATTAAATGATTTTTCTGATTTATTTTCGGATAAAGTAGGGGAAATAAAAGGTTTGAAAGCAGAACTTTACCTAGAAAAAGGTTCTACGCCCATATTTTGTAAGGCTAGAACAGTCACGTATGCTCTACGTAATGCAGTAAATGATGAAATCCAAAGGTTACAGGATGAGGGTATTATTAAACCTGTCACCAATAGTAAGTGGGCAACTTCTATAGTTCCAGTGGTAAAACCAAATGAGAAAATACGTTTATGCGGAGATTTTAAAGTTACAGTAAATAAATTTTTGAAGGTGGAAAAATATCCTTTACCTAGGGTAGAGGACATGTTAGCTACTTTAGGTGGTGGTTTACATTTTACTAAAATTGATTTAAATCAAGCTTATCTTCAGTCACCTGTAGACGGAAAATCACAGGAATTGTTAACTATAATACTCCGAATGGCTTATTTCAATTTTTAAAGTTACCAATGGGTCTTACTAGCTCTCCAGCAATTTGGCAAAGATCTATTGAACAAATATTAAGTGGCATTGAGGGTGTCACTGTGTTCATTGATGATATTGGTGTTACAGGGGAAACGGATGAAATTCATTTAACAAGGCTAAAACAAGTCTTAGAAAGGTTACGTGAATATAATATTAGGATAAATAAAGATAAATCAATTTTTCTGGCTGACCATATAGCATATTGTGGTTATAAAATTGATAAGCAAGGTATTCATAAAACGCAAGATAAAATTGAAGCTATTGTCAATGCTCCTAGATCAATTAATGTGTCACAAGTTAAAGCTTTTTTAGGCTTAGTCACATATTATTCTAAATTTGTACTAAATTTATCTACAATTGCTCATCTTTTAAATCACTTGCTCAAAAAGAATGTAAAATTTATTTGGTCTCTTGTTTGTGAACAAGCATTTAAAAATATAAAAAATGAAATTATTTCAGAAAGAGTTCTTACTCATTTCAACCCTAAATTGCCTTTAGTGTTAGCAACAGATGCTTCTCCATATGGTATCTCTGCAGTTCTTTCGCATATGATGCCAGATAACGTGGAAAAACCAATTGGTTTTGTGTCCAGAACTCTTACGAATGCATAAAAAATATATAGCCAGGTGGATAAGGAAGCACTAGCTATTATTTTTGGAGTAAAGAAATTTTTTCAATATTTATATGGTAATAGGTTTACTTTATTTACAGATAGCAAACCACTCGTGTCCATATTTTCTCTAAATAAAAGTATTCCTGTTCTTTCAGCTAACTCGGATGCAAAGATATGCATTATGCTTACAAGCGTTTAAATATGATATTCGCTATAAGAAAACATCCGAACATGGATATGTCGATGCTCTTTCACGATTTCCATTATGTAGTGAAGATTTACCCCCACAATTAAATTCAAGTAATGTAATTGATGAATCTGATTTTTTTCAAATTAACCAAATTTCTACATTGCCTTTAAACGCCAAATCAATTGCTGTAGCTACAAAATCTGATCCTTTATTACGTCAACTTTTTCATCATCTAATTTCTGGTTCTCCAATTCCTAAAAATTTACTTTATGGTGGCAAACAAGAAGAATTTACTCTTCAACGTAGTTGTATTTTAAAAGGGTGTAGAGTAATTATCCCAGAAGTTCACCGTAAACAAATTTTACGTGATTTGCACTATGGACATTTCGGTATAGTGAAAATGAAGTCATTAGCTCGCAGTTTTGTTTGGTGGCCAGGGATTGACCAAGATATTGAAGATCTTGCACGAAATTGCACTACTTGTGTCAATTTAAAAAATAATCCTCGTAAGGTAGATACTCATCATTGGGAATTGCCTACAGCTCCATGGCAAAGAATTCACATAGATTATTTTGGTCCTGTGATGGGTAAAATGCTTTTGCTTGTGGTTGATGCTCATAGCAAATGGCCTGAAGTTTTTATTGCTCCTAATACAACGTCAGAACATACAATTACTTGTCTTTCTTCTCTTTTTGCCAGATACGGGTATCCTATATCTCTGGTATCTGATAATGCAAAACAATTTACTTCTGAAGAATTTGAAACATTTTTAAAGAATCATGGGGTTAAACATAGGTTTAGTGCTCCATACCATCCAGCTACAAATGGTCAGGCAGAGAGATATGTGCAGATTCTTAAAAAAGGGTTAAAAGCCATATCTTCTGAAGCTGGTACTTTACAGATGAAAATAAATAACTTTCTTTTACAATATAGAAAGATGCCTCATGTTACTACGGGGGAAAGTCCTGCATCTCTATTTCTAAAACGAAATATAAGAACGAAAATAGATTTGATCATTCCAAATGTTACAAATTTTGTGCATGATAAACAAAATGCGAGAAAGGCAAATTCTAAAGTAAAAGAATTTCAAATTAACCAGAAAGTGGCTGTAAAAAATTATACTCCTGAAGCCAAGTGGAAAATTGGTCGCATTATTGCAAGAGAGGGTAAGTTGAATTCAAGTATAGAATTCAAGTTGGTTCGAATATTTGGAAAAGGCATGTTGATCAGATAACTAATGTCGGTTCGAAGATACATCTAACTAATGATTCAAATTCTAAAGAGAGTGGTACAGAAAGTCACAAAAGTGATAATGCAGTTGTTAATCAAAGTGATTCTCAGCTAATGCCTCCTAGTGTCCCATATTTTCGATCAGCTGACTCTGTTGTCCCATCTACTCCAAATCCTCAACCAGATGATTGTGTTGTCACAGCTCCTCCAAATCCTAAACCAGATGACTTTGTCCTCCCAAATACTCCAAGTCCTGCTCCAGTGGACTCTAAAGTGATCCCTTCAGTTCCAAAAACCACGGTGCCCAATACTTCTATTGATGATGCTAAAGATACTTTAACTAGGACTTCCCTCAAAGGGATTAGTCTGAGTGATATTGCTGAGAACATAAAGTTAACAATTACGATATAAAGAAGATATCAACAAGAATCTAAGTGAATATACAGCATATAATAGACAAGAGATAGATAAAGATACAACATATGAAAAATAGCAAATTAAATGATATAATTACAAAATATCATATATAAATTCATATACTGTTATGTTTTCATATGCATTTTTTTATAACATTTGGCAAATAATCTCATTTTCTTAAGCGGGAATTGCTCAAAACTTAAAAAAAAAAAAAAAAAAAAAAAAAAACGCCGGATCTTTTAAAACGATCCCAGCAAACACAGAATTGTCAGAAACGTTACGAATTGATATAAGAAATATCATTATTGTCAGGTACATCGATTTTCATGTAACTGTCCGATATATTTTTCATGGCAAAATACAGTTTTATCATATAAGTGGTGTCCGTACTGTAAAAGAATGGCGATAATCTTACGCAGCACAAAACCCATATCAAATACTAGGTATCCATTAGCTATACTTACAAAGGACAACATTTCGTTGTGCCACTGCATTGTCGACTGCACGGTTTCCATTTGACACCATGGATATGATAATTTTTTAACAGCCATCGATACATCACCGATATACTATCATCGGCTGGCATTTATCTTTACCGGAGTGGCAACACACTTGACCTTCAATTCAATGGCCGCTGTGTTGTGTCTGCGAGCTTTCCGCGGCGATAAAAGTTCTGAAGAACATCTCAGCTAAAGTAAGTTATTTTTCTAATATATTGTCTGTTTATGTTTCAAATTTTATCTAAGTTTTCTTTTTTTTTTAAATGAATTAAGTATTTAATTCTTCTTATGCACCTTAAATTATGTACTAGTGTTTATAAACAAATACTTAGGGTTACACGTGTTTAGCGTTTGGATTAAATTTTGAAAACAAAACAGTACCTAAAATTTTTATCATGCAATGAAATTAAAGTTTCTTAAAAACGGTGACTTGCATATTTTATAATCTGTATTTAAAGTTTTTTTACATCATGTTTGAAATTTCATGTATCTTTAGCATTTTCGTTATACGGACACCGTGCCAAAATGTAAGCTAATGCATAATGTATGTGTATGTATCAGGGTTAGAAATTAGCAGTCGTTAGTCGCCAAATGCAACTAAATTATTGCATTTGACGACCACAAAATTATACCTAATCGTCAAATTTAACACCTAGCTTTTTTTTTTTTTTTTTTACACAAATGTTTTTATTCCTACTTTAGTATAAGTTTGCACCCACCCCCCTTCCGCTGCCTGCACTTGAAACACCTGTTTTAAGATACTGTATAAAGAATGTATGAAAATTTCAGTGTTTCTCCTCAAAAAAAAAAAAAAAAAAAAAGTATTTATATAGAAATCAATATCTTTAAATGCCATACAAATATACATTAATTGGTATCCAAAAGTTCATTTATTTGTTTCTTTTTTCATTTTCTGATGTACTTTCAGTCATAAGATTTTTTTTTTTTTTTATTAATACCTGCTTGTATCTAAAAGTTCAAATTTTCTTTCTATGGATATAATTGCTTGATAATCTGTTTTGTATGCATATTAGCTTTATAAAAAGAATTATTTAAACATTTTTCTAGAATCCAAATATTGTAGTTTAATGCTGTTTTAAAATTTTATCGAAAGCCAATTTTTATTTTGTTTTAGTGATTAACGCAGGGATAAAATGTTTAATATGTACAGCCCCCTTGCCTTTAACACATAAAGGTAATTACAATATTGTTATGAATTTTGTATATACTTGTAAATATTCCATTTGTTTAAATTTATTTTATTTTATTATTGTGAAAATTGCAGTATTAATGTATTTCCTATTGAGCATCATGTAACTCAATGCTAAAGGCCTCAGGTGCTTTGTAAGAAAAACAACCTTACACCCTCATCGTTTTTACAATAGAGTTCTATGGGAATATCGCCAAGGAATGGGTTTATCGCCAAGTTGGCGATGGTTTTGGCGACTTATTTTTGTCGCCAAATTTGGCGATATATCGCCAAATGTCGCTAAGTTGGCGACGGATTTGGCGACTTTTTGTGCAACCACCCCCCCTTATACCTTTACATTGGGATCCTTTCACGTTTGGAGTACTCTATCGAGAGTTGAAGGACCTTCTGGTAATTTCTAGCATTAGAAAACCCTGGAATAGTCTGGAAAGATCTCTGAAGTCTATATAAGGGACCTCCATCAGTTCAGTTGAGTTAGTTGTCTGTCAACTGCGATTGAATTCATACGAGAGGCTTTGCATTGAGAACTGTGTTACTCTGATCGATTTTGTCGTTGATACGTCGTATTGAACGCATTGTTTCTGTGTGAAATTTTGCTGCGCTTTTATCGGATTTGAAGATTACTGATTATCTTGTAATTCTCAGAAGATATTTGTGATCGTATTGCACTGTTTATAGTGAATAAAGCCTTTTTATTGTTCTTATATATTGGCATCAGTCCTTTCGAACCCCGAGCTCACAACAATTGGTGTCAGGAGTGGGGTTGAATGCCGATTACCAGAGCAATGGAGGCGCAACTGACTAAATTATTGGAGAAATTAGGAGAGATGGATGAGAAAATGACTGCGAATCAGGCTGAAATGAAGAAGGATATGTCAGCGATGGATGAGAAAATGACTGCCAACCTTGGCGAGTTGAAAGATGAAATGAAGAAGGAAATGACAGCGAACCAGGCTGAAATGAAGAAGGATATGTCAGTGATGGATGAGAAAATGACTGCCAACCTTGGCGATTTAAAAGATGAAATGAAGAAGGATATGTCAACCAACCTTGGTCAGTTGAAAGACTTAATAGAGGATAAAATAACATCTTTAAATGACAGAATTGACTCCGTGGAAAACAAATTTGAAGGAAGATTTCAAGAAATGGAAGAAAATGTTCAAATGACAGCCAAAACCGTAGAAGAAAGAGTAGAAGAAAAAGTTCAAAAGATCGCCAAGACCGTTGAAGAAAGCATAGAGAATGTAAAAAAAGATTTGGAAAAAGTCAAGAAACAGAAGATAACTGCCGGAAACTATTCCGAAGAAATCAAGTATCCAGATATGCTTCCTCGGGTCTTTATTAAGCTCTCGACCTATGACGGAAAATCCTCATGGCCAGTTTTTAAGACACAATTTGGGATCGTAGCGGACGCCAATGGGTGGGATTCCCAGACAAAGGCTTGCCAGTTAGCTGCTTCTCTACGAGCTGATGCTGCCGACGTCCTACAGACTTTGCCTGCAAATGAACCGCTGGATTTTGAAACGCTCGTCAGTGCCTTAGAATTACGCTTTGGCGAGAAATGCATGAAGGAATATAGCAGACTCCAGCTCAAATCTCGACAGCAGAAATCCACTGAATCCCTGCAAGAGCTTGCTACGGATGTCGAGAGACTTTCACACCTTGCTTATCCTGGCTGTCCGACTGAAATTAGAGAAAGTTTAGCTCTGCAATATTTTATTGATGGTGTGCGTGACCCTGAGATCCAGACAGCACTCCGGATTGCAGATCTCAATGATTTAAAAGGGGCTTTGGTTTACGCTCTGAAATTCGAGGCAGCCCAGCAAGCTACTAGGAAAGATCGACACTTTGTGCGAGCAGCCAACCTGCCTGAGACGTCGGATAGAGCTGTGGAGTGCTTACAGCAGCAGATGAATGACATAATGCGAAAGATGAACTCCTTAATGGCCAACAAACCTTACAGGAAGATCAAGTGCTGGAGATGTGGTGGAGAAGGCCATATCCAAATCGACTGCCCAAGACGACCCAGCACCGATGGTAATAGCTCACCCGCTAACGGAGGAGCAAGAAAACTGATTATTGACCATCTTGCGGGGCGGAGGTTTCCAGATCTTAAGAAGCCTCATTTTCAAGTATGTGAAATTTCTGCAAGAAGTTGCGGCGAGAACGGAGTTTTTCTAGTCGGAAGTGTGAATGATTTGCCCTGTAATATGATCATCGATACAGGAGCCAATGTGACCATCATTCGGAAAGATCTAGCTCAGCGGCTGAAAGAAAAACTCTCCTGGACCCCGCCACGTGTAATCCTTCAAACTGTGACAGGAGATAAGGAAGAATGACACTGGAAATAAAGTTTGGGAACGCCGCTTACCATCATACAGTCTATGTGGCCGATATTTCAGATCCTTTCATACTCGGACTGGACTTTTTAAAAGAGCATGGATTTGCACTGGATTTTAAGAATAATGAATTACGCTCTGCTCAAGAAGATGTCACTATTTTCAAACTTGGAAATGAGTCCGGGTCCATTCAACGGATCACAGCCAAGGCAGATGTTACCATCCCTCCTCGAACCGAAATGATGATACCTGGATTAACTGGAAACGAAAGAATTTTCCAGTATGGCTTGACTGGATATCCTGAGAAGAGCCCAAAGGGAGTGCTAATAGCATCAGCGCTGGTAGATCTGTCGAGAGATGTGATACCTGTGAGGATTGCGAACGTAAGTGAAAAGTCTAGAATTATCCAGAAAGGTGAAGTGCTTGCAACCTGTGCTCCAGTTACCTGTGTTTGCAAAGACCCGAGCTTGACGTTATCGGAGCCGCCTACAAGTTTAACACCTGTAATTGGACGAAATGAAAATTTATCTCCTGAACAGAGACATGCCGCAGAAAGACTGTTCCAGGAATTTAAGGATGTGTTTTCACAAAACGAGAATGATATAGGTCGCACTTCTCTGACACGTCATAGAATTGATACTGCCGACCATCCACCGATTAAACAGCATCCAAGACGCTTGCCGTTCGCAAAACAAGAAGAGGTTTCTAAGCTCTTACAAGAGATGCAGAATAGTGACATCATCGAACCGTCATCAAGTCCGTGGGCCTCTCCCATCGTGTTGGTCCGAAAGAAAGATGGCTCCACAAGATTTTGTGTGGATTATCGTAAACTTAACGATATCACAAAGAAGGACAGCTATCCTCTACCAAGAATAGACGACACACTAGATACTCTTTCAGGACATAAATGGTTTTCCACACTTGATTTGAAGAGTGGATATTGGCAGGTAGAGATCCATCCTGATGACAAAGAGAAGACTGCATTTACTACTGGACAAGGACTTTGGCAATTTAAAGTTATGCCGTTCGGGCTCTGCAATGCTCCAGCAACGTTCGAGCGCCTCATGGAGACAGTGTTAAAAGGCCTGACTTTTGAAGCTTGTCTCATCTACCTAGATGACGTCATCATTGGTGGCCGCACGTTTGAAGAACATCTTGGAAATATTCGAAAAGTGTTAACGAAGCTAAGAGCGGCGAATTTAAAGCTGAACCCTCTGAAATGCAAGTTCTTCCAACGCGAAGTAAATTATTTAGGACACATCATCTCAGCTGAAGGTGTTCGAACAGATCCTGAAAAAGTGTCTGCAGTAAAGAACTGGAAGCGTCCGGAAAATGTCCATCAGTTGCGAAGCTTTCTGGGACTATGCACTTATTACAGAAAGTTTGTCCAGGGGTTCTCCAACATCGCAAGACCATTGCATAGGCTCACTGAAAGCAAGCAGAAGTTTCTATGGACACAAGAATGCGAGAATTCCTTCCAGCGGCTGAATGAAGATCTCACATCCTCTCCAGTCCTTACCTATCCGCACCCCGAGAAACAGTTCATTGTGGACACGGATGCCAGTCATGAAAGTGTCGGCGCTGTACTTTCCCAAGAAATAGATGGCCAAGAACGAGTCGTAGCATACTGGAGCAAATGTTTATCGAAACCAGAGCGGAATTATTGCGTCACTCGTAAGGAGTTATTAGCTATAGTGAAAGCCATAGAACACTTCCATCACTATCTCTATGGCAGGAAATTTCTCCTTCGTACTGATCACGCATCCCTAACATGGCTGATGAATTTTAAGAACCCAGAGGGCCAAGTAGCCAGATGGATACAACGGCTCCAGGAATACGACTTTGACATCAGGCATCGCAAAGGCTCATCGCATGGAAACGCCGATGCCCTATCAAGAAGACCGTGTCCCGAGAGCTGTCGCTATTGTTCCAGAGCGGAGAGCAAGTATAATCCCGAATATGTCATACGCCAGACGAAGACTTCACTATTGACGCCACCAGATCCCTGGAGTGATGAGAAGATTCGAGAAGATCAAATGGCAGACTCTGAGATCAAACCAATCTTGGAGTTATTAGAATCTTCTAGCACGAAGCCCAGTTGGAAAGACATCTCTACTTACAGTCCTACGACGAAGCAATATTGGGCTCTTTGGAACTCCCTCCACGTCAGGAATGGTGTCCTGTTCCGAAAATTCGAATCGGAAGATGGGAAGACATCTCGGTGGCACTTGGTACTTCCTCGATCCCGAATACCAGAGGTCCTCAAGGAATTACATGGCAGTCCCACTGGTGGCCATTTTGGAGTCATGAAAACATTACAGAGAGTCCGAGAGCGCTTCTTCTGGGGAAAAGCGAGAGCTGACGTCGAACGATGGTGCAAATCTTGCGATGCATGTGCAGCTCGAAAAGGACCAAAGAAACGTAGCCGAGGAAGATTACATCTCTACAATGTAGGAGCACCTTTCGAACGCATCGCCCTTGATATCCTAGGCCCTCTGCCAAGAAGTGCTGATGGCAACAAATACCTCCTTGTTGTCATGGACTACTTCACGAAATGGCCTGAAGTTTATGCCATCCCTGATCAAGAAGCTTCTACGGTTGCGGATGCCTTGGTACACCAGTGGATATCAAGGTATGGAGTCCCCCTTCAAATGCATTCTGACCAGGGGAGAAATTTCATCTCTGCTGTGATTGAGGGTCTCTGTCAACTTCTCGGAATGGACAAAACTAGGACGACGCCTTTACATCCACAGTCGGATGGCATGGTTGAGAGGTTTAATCGTACCACCCTCAACAACCTCTCACTGCTAGTTTCAAGAAACCAACAAGACTGGGACCAAAAACTTCCCTTGTTTCTCCTCGCCTATCGCAGCGCCGTCCATGAAACGACCGGCTATTCCCCGTCTCAGATGCTTTTCGGTCGTGATCTTCGTCTACCTTGTGATCTGATTTTTGGTCGCCCTCCAGATGCGCCTTCATCGCCAGAGGGATACGTGCAGAATCTCCAGGCACGATTTGAAGACGTCCACAACTTGGCTCGAGAGCGGATCAACATACAGACGGAGAAGATGAAGACCAGGTACGACACGAAAGCCACGGGACATCAATTCAAAGAAGGTGACAAGGTTTGGTTTTATAATCCGACTCGACGCAAAGGACTTTCTCCCAAACTGCAATCGCACTGGGACGGTCCTTATACAGTCCTAAACAGACTGAACGATGTCGTAATTCGGATCCGAAAGTCACCAAGTTCGAAGCCTAGAGTCGTTCATTACGACAGGCTGGCTCCATACTATGGCCATAGTACTTAGTTCATTGATTGTAAATAGTGTAATGTAAATAATGTAAATTAGTATGACCATGGTCTTGTATATAAGTTAATGTAATTATTTATTTTGCTTAGCATTATCATTATTAATGTTATTATTATTTAAATACTTGTATGTAATGATGTCTATGCTTTAATTTAATTTAATTTTTTTTTTTAAATAAGTGTACATTTTGTATAATTCAGCATTATGAATGTGTTTAATTGTTATTTTCCATGTTTGCTTTAAGTGTTTTGAACAGTATAGCATTTGTTGGTAACGGGTTTGCTTTCCGATCAAAGGTTGAACTGCCCGGGACGTGCAGTCTTTGAGAGGGGGGCAATGTTATGAATTTTGTATATACTTGTAAATATTCCATTTGTTTAAATTTATTTTATTTTATTATTGTGAAAATTGCAGTATTAATGTATTTCCTATTGAGCATCATGTAACTCAATGCTAAAGGCCTCAGGTGCTTTGTAAGAAAAACAACCTTACACCCTCATCGTTTTTACAATAGAGTTCTATGGGAATATCGCCAAGGAATGGGTTTATCGCCAAGTTGGCGATGGTTTTGGCGACTTATTTTTGTCGCCAAATTTGGCGATATATCGCCAAATGTCGCCAAGTTGGCGACGGATTTGGCGACTTTTTGTGCAACCACCCCCCCTTATACCTTTACATTGGGATCCTTTCACGTTTGGAGTACTCTATCGAGAGTTGAAGGACCTTCTGGTAATTTCTAGCATTAGAAAACCCTGGAATAGTCTGGAAAGATCTCTGAAGTCTATATAAGGGACCTCCACCAGTTCAGTTGAGTTAGTTGTCTGTCAACTGCGATTGAATTCATACGAGAGGCTTTGCATTGAGAACTGTGTTACTCTGATCGATTTTGTCGTTGATACGTCGTATTGAACGCATTGTTTCTGTGTGAAATTTTGCTGCGCTTTTATCGGATTTGAAGATTACTGATTATCTTGTAATTCTCAGAAGATATTTGTGATCGTATTGCACTGTTTATAGTGAATAAAGCCTTTTTATTGTTCTTATATATTGGCATCAGTCCTTTCGAACCCCGAGCTCACAACAATATTATTGTTAACCTGGGTTCGAAAAGAAATGAAAAAATATGATATAACATGAAATGCAGTTTGACACCTATGAAAAAAAATTGCAGGTGTCATTTGACGCCTTACTTAGAATTCCCAATTTCTAACCCTGAATGTATGCTTGGCGACAATGGCGCCTGTATAACAAAGAAGTACCATTAAAAAAAACTTTCCCAAGTTTTATATTTGAAGCTGAATTTTTAAATGTAGAATCAATAATTATGTTGGATAATATTTACTTAGAAAAGCTATTGAAAGATAAACTTGCAGCTTCATTAGAAATATTTTTTTCTCGTTTTCGTTTTGTTCAGTTAAGAAGATCAAGCTTACTATATTTATGTTAAATTTCTTTTAATAAAAACAAATTATTTTGTTGTGTAAAACATAAAATTTTCTTGAAACTTGTTTACTGAATCTTAATAGTTTGTTTTTTGTGAGTGTAAAAAGCAAATTGTGTCTGTTTTCAATTAGTTGATCTTAAATTTTGTTAAGTAAAAAATAAAAATAGAAAACGACATTTTCTATTAGTTGACAACATTGAGTCAGTTTTTACTCTGGAAGGAAATTTTTTAATGCAAAAAGGACACTTTTTCTACTGAGGAGCAAGAAGTGTGCTAATTATTTTTGTGAAGGACAAGAAGGATGCTATTTTGTAAACCAAAGGGCAGGCAGGGTTCAGCACCCTTCTGAAACCGTCTTCTGGGGGGAAACTCTGATATACATATATATATGTACATATATCACTGGCACCCGGCTAATCGAAAAGCACCCAAAATTTTTATCATGCAATGAAATGAAAAGTTTTAAGAAAACCGTGACTTGCATATTTTATAATCTATGTATAAAGTTTTTTATATGATGTTTGAAATTTCATGTTTTCTTAGCATTGAACCCCCCCCCCCCCAAAAAAAAAAAAAAAAAAAAACTAAATAAATAAATAAAATAAAATAAAAAGGTACTTTTCTGTTATACGGACACCATGCCAAAATGTATGCTAATGCATAATGTATGTATGTATGTATATGTATGCTTGGTGACAATGGTGTCTGTATAACAGAAAAGTACCCTTAAAAAAAAAATTTACTAAGTTTTATATTTGAAGCTGAATTTCTAAATCTAGAATCAATAATTATGTCAGACAATATTTACTTAGAAAAGCTACTGAAAGATAAAATATCTCATTTAGATAAACTTGCAACTTCATTAGAGATAATTTTTTTCTCGTTTTCGTTTACTTAAGAAGACCAAGCTTACTATATTTATGTTAAAATTTTTTAATAAAAACAAATTATTTTGTTGTGTAAAACATAAAATTTTCTCAAAACTTGTTTACTAAATCTTAATAGTTTGTTTTTTGTGAGTGTAAAAAGCAAATTGTCTGTTTTCAATTAGTTGATCTTAAATTTTGCTAAGTAAAAAAAAAAAAAATAGAAAAAGACATTTAGAATATTGTTTTATATAAGTTTTCATGCTAAATGACATATATGTTTTAATGTCTAATTTATATTAACTTTAAAAATATTTATAATCATCAATAAGTTAACTATGTTGAAAATATGGGATATAGTATATAAAAAAAATTGTACATTTTTTAAATCATGATATTTACGAATCCTGATTTTTGTGTATATAAGATAAAATGCCTTCAGTATAAAATAAAATTTTCTAGTTTATTATATCGGTACTTTTCAGTTAGCTGGGTGCCAATGAAATATATACACACACCCATATATATGTGTATATATATTTCACTGCCCCCCCCCCCTTGGCTAACCGAAAAGTACCGTTATATCTTACCATTTTTATAATGGGCTTAAGTCTAATTTTTAATAGACCCAATTACATGCAATATTTTTTTTTTTTATTATTATTGATATGTTTATTTTTACATGTAAGTTTTTAAAGATACTATATTGCAATGTTAAAATATTGGCTATTTGTTTCTAGCGCATGTTGAATTATTGGCAAGATTAAAATTTTAAAATATGGCTATCACTGGTCAAAGTATATATCTTCATAAGCAGTCTACTAGTGTGGACAAAATGGGAGAAATAAAAGTAAGTTAATTTTTGTTTATTTATTTGATAAGTATTGTGTTATGTGCTTAAATTATAAGCAGGGCGGATTCGCGGTGAAAATTTTGAAATCCCGCCCAAAAAATTTCAAAATTTTCGGAAAAAATTGCATTATTTTATTTACCTGCAACCGAACGATAAATTTCGTGATTTTTTTTTTTTTTCCCCGCAACCGATCGCCGAACTTTGTGTTTCTTTCGCGACAGATCGATGAACTTTGCTGTTTTTTCCGTGACAGATCGGCGAACTTTGTGGTTTTTCTAGATTGACGAACTTGGCGTTTTTCCCACAACAGATCCGCGAACTTTTAGTTTTTTAAGCGACTGGTCGACGAACTTTTCGTTTTTTAAGCGACTGATTGACGAACTTAGCGTTTTTTAAGCGACAGATCAATGAACTTTGTGTTTTTTCCGCGATCGATTGGCGAAATTTGCTTTTTTTCCGCTACTGATCGACGAACTTTGTGGTTTTTTTTTTGCCGACAGATTGACGAACTGCGTTTTTTCCACGACAGATCGACGAACTTTGTGTTTTTTCCGCGACAGATAGACTAACTTTGTGTTTTTTCCATGACAGATCGACGAACTTTGCGTTTTTTCCGAGATCGATCGGCGAAATTTGTGTTTTTCCTGTGTCTATCGACAAAATTCGTGTTTTCTTTTTCACGATCAACCGACGAAATTTGCGTTTTTTCCGCGATCGGTCGACGAACTTTGCGTTTTTTTCGCAATCGATCGACGAAAATCGCATAACTTTCCAAACACTTCACAGAATACTGTGGGCTCAAATAAATGGCAATAACAAAAATGAAAATCCTAATTATGAATATATATGAATTAATAAAATGAATTTCATCAAAGTATCGCAAAAAAAAAATCCGAGAAATTAGTCAAATGATCGTGGGAAAAATTGCGAAATCTGTCAAATAAACTCTGGGAAAAATCAGGAAATTAGTCAAATGATTTCAGTAAAAAAATCACAAAATCCATCAAGTGATTTCGGGGGAAAATCGCGAAAATAATCAAACGATCGCAGAAAAAATCATGAAATTCATTAAACGAATGAGAAAAAAATTGCTAATTTTACAATCGCGTAAAAATCATGAATTTTCTAATGAATAAGTGCAATTTTTTCTTATTTTCTGTTCAGTTGTTCCAAAAATGCAAAATATTTATTCAAGGGAATTTATTTCTGTTTCTGCACTTGATAAATTTTAGGAATGTGTGTGTGTGGGAGGGGGGGGGGACTGAAACTTTGCACAGGGCGCAAATTTTCTTTTGCATGATCCTCCTTTTTTTTTTTTCTCAAAATATTTAGCTTTTTCCTCTCCAGTCGCTCCCCCTCTCCCACACACTTTCCTCCCATAAAATGGACTTTTGAAAACAGAAGTTCTGTTGTTCTGATTGACTTATGTGTTGTGAGTTCTAAATAAATGTAAAAAAAAAACTGATGCATCAACTGCATAGTTGCAATATGCATTTTCCATTTCAAAATCATCCCAGAACGGCACGTTTCTATAAGTGGAACATTCAAAAAGTGAAGTTATTTTAATCAGATTATTATGAGATTCTTAAAAGTACAGCACGATTTCAGCTTACCTTGATAATGTGCACTAGTGAATCCAAAGTGTGGCGCTCTGGGTTAGATAAATGGATTTTTCATGCAGAATTATCAGATTTCTTCCAAATTTTGTATATAGACTCATTGTGGTACGGAGCTTCCTTGATTAGTTTTGGGGGTTCATTGGAAAAGTTTAAAGGGGAACAAAGGCTAACCCCCCTCCCTCCCCTTAATTTAGATAAATTGGTTTTTCATGCAGAATTATCAGATTTGCTCCAGAGTTTGTATAGAGGTTCATTGTTATAAGGTGCTACACTGATTAGTTTTGGGGGTACATTGTAAAGGTGAAAATAAGCAGTCGCCACTCGTCGATTAAACTTTAAAAACTGGCCATTAAAAATATGGAAAGATACAGCCAAATGCAGGATTCCTGATTACCATTTTCCCCTAAATTTCACGATTTTTCCGCGTCCGTTCGACGTAATTTGTACGCCCCGTTGGAAGAAATTTATGATTTTCTGTACATAATCGACGAAATTCATGATCTTTACGCGTCCGATTGATAAAATTCATGATTTTTTAGGAGTGCAATCGACAAAATTCATGATTTTTATGCACATAATCGAGGGAATTCATGATTTTTACATGCCCAGTTGATAAAATTCATGACTTTTACACGTTCGATAGACGAAATTCAAGATTTTTACGCTCCCGAATGACAAAAATCAAGATTTGTATTTAGCTGTTCGATGAAATTCAAGATATTTACGTAGCCGATCGACGAAATTAAAGATATTTACGTAGCCGATCGACGAAATTGAAGATTTTTCTGCACCTGATCGACGAAATTGAAGATTTTTCTGCACCCGATCGACGAAATTGAAGATTTTTCTGCACCCATTCGACGAAATTGAAGATTTTTCTGCACCCATTCGACGAAATTGAAGATTTTTCTGCACCCATTCGACGAAATTGAAGATTTTTCTGCACCCATTCGACGAAATTGGAGATTTTTCTGCACCCGATCGACGAAATTGAAGCTTTTTCTGCACCCGATCGACGAAATTGAAGCTTTTTCTGCACCCGATCGACGAAATTGAAGCTTTTTCTGCACCCGATCGACGAAATTGAAGATTTTTCTGCACCCGATCGACGAAATTGAAGATTTTTCTGCACCCGATCGACGAAATTCATGACTTTTATGCACTCTGTCAATAAAATTCATGACTTTTATGCACTCTGTCAATAAAATTCATGATTTTCATTCTCCCGATCTACGAAATTCATGATTTTTACGTTGAATGATGACATTTATTATTTTTACGTAGCTGATCGACGAAATTTAAGATTTTTCCTCGTCCGAAAGACTAAATTCACTATTTTTATGCACACTATCGACAAAATTCATGATTTTTATGCGCTTGATCGACAAAATTCATGATTTTACATGCGATATCGACGAAATTCATGATTTTTACGCTCTTGAATGACTAAATTTGCAATTTTTTCTGAAACTAATTGCCGAAATACACACTATTCCTGAATTTGTGGAGATTTTGGCCTGCTGGCTACAAGTTGTGCATGTGTAATGCATTCATGATTCATATCATGTTGTGGGTTATTATTTAGTACATAAACATACCTATTTATTATTGTCAGACCTTCATTCTATACAAATAATTTTTTTTGAAAAGTACTTATGTAGTTAGTTAAAAAGTACCTAAGCTAGTGTGACTTATGTAGTTAGCTACATAAGCATGTTGTGTAGAACTTTACTGTTAACTTATTTTAAAATAGATTGGAAATTATCTGAAGTTTATTCAAAACAATATAAATTAAAACATTTTTATTTAGTACATAAATTACTTTTTTACTGTAAAGTCATTGTATTAAAAAAAAATAAATATTCAGTGACATACCTGTACTTACTGGCTACTAAAGAAATTATTCTCATTAGCCAGTAACTGGCTACTAAAACAAATCAACCTACCGGCCAGTGGCTACTAAACGAAATTCCTTATTTTCACCTTTAGTTCATTGGTTACAAAGGGGGAACGAGGGGCTAATCCCTCCCCCTTAATATAGTAATAGCCTTTGAGCTCAATGCCATCAATCAGTTTAACTGGACGCTTTTCTTTTTATTTTAATGGTACTATCAAGTTGTTTGCCGTCAAATTTTGGTGGGTTTCATCTAGTTTTCTTTTATTTATTAGGGTTGATGTGCGCCAGGTTTTGTTTTAATGAAAATGTTTGTCCGATTCAGGTTGATGATTTTTAAGTTAATTTTTTTTTTGTCTGGTTCAGTTAGAGTTGTAGGTTTACTTAATATAATGTTTAGCAGGCTTATTTTCAGGTTGGTTTGTTGTCTGGCTTAGTTCATTGTGGTCACATATGGGTTTTGCGGGGCTGATTGCAACTGTCTTGATCCAGTGCAGTATTCTATTTTATGTGCATTAATTCCAGGGAAATAATCAAATAAAACTATGGTGTCTTATTAAAAAAAAAAGAAAATCCAATCATTGTTAACAACAGATTATGCAATCTGATGCAGAATTTCATCTAAAAGTGTTAAAAGGAAATTATAACTACAATCATCAAAACTTACTCAAACCAGGGTTGGCAGGTTTCTGACAGTTTAAACTGTCACTTCAAAAACCTAATCAGAAACCTTAAATACTACATTGATATGTAAAATTTCACATTAAATGTCATATATATACAACATTAGATGTAATGTTTAAAATGTTACTATTACTGTAAATCAATAATTAATATCTAGTGAAGTGTTATTGTTAAGTGTAATTTTTTAACTGGGTAAAATTGTTTTTAAGTAATTGAAACTGCTCACATGAGCTGCACATTTTTTCCCTTACTTAAAATATCTTAAATGTGCCCGTAATTTAAAACAATATCATCATCTTCCTGCAGCATGGCTTAAAGAGTGTAAAGAATCATAGAGTCCCAGCTGCCAAGTGATACCTGCTGGAATAGTCAACTGAACATTTTATGGAGCCCTGAAACATTTTATGGAATTGGAATATTTCAGAAAATTATGGAAGAGCATAAGGAGGATGCAAGGAATATTAGAATTTCCCAACTAGTTAATGATTTTAATTTATGCAGTGCAAATATCTTATTCTTCAGTTAAAACCCATAGGTGTTTCATTGCATTAGATATTCTTAAACGAGATACTGCTACAATTGCTAATGCATGTCATGTTTGATCAAGTCTTCAGAAAAAAAGTTCACTTAAGCCCCATATTGAAAATGTGCATAATAAGAATGGATCAAATCACGAAACTTTGAATATTTTTTGTTTGATTTTGCATCTCAACCATAACGGTGAAGGGTTGACTGATGCACAAATTGATTCAGTTTGCACATGGACTACAGAAAGCAGGGGTCGATGCAGGTTTTTTTTTCTTGGGGCCCATTTTGTGAAAATTAAAGGTTATTTTTGTGAAATTTATTATATTTTTGTGAAAAATAATATTTTTTAACAAAAGTTGAAATCCAGTTAATAAAATTTGAACCAAGCATTTATAAACAAAAACATTTTAAAATCTTTTTGCTGAAGTTTTCCTCTCTGGTGAACTTTTTGTTTACAAATTACACATTTTAAAACATCATAAAATAATAAATAGATAATAAATAGTAATTTTTTATGGAATAGAATTTTGTGAAGGGGGATCCCATTTTATCAAATTGATTTTTGTGAAGGGGCCCATTTTATTAAATACATTTTTGTGAAGGGTCCCCAAATAGGCCCCAAATTTTTCCTGGATCGACCCCTGGAAAGAATAGATAAATGTTTACCTGTATGCTGGTAACGTAAATCACATTTCTTAATAAGAGTGTATAATTTTAAATTCAAAATTAAATTTAATTACAGCTATTGCAATTTAAACTTAAATTATTTACACTAGTTTGTATCTGAAATAGTAAAAACTTTCTTCTGGTCTTTGATAAAAATGCATTTGTAACTTTTTTTTTTTTTTTTTTCAGATTCTCCTTTTTTCAGCCTATGTTGGCAAAGATGCACATAGTGCAACCAGGAAAATGAGGTCCTAATATCTTCGCAGAAGCAGATAATTCTCCAAGTGTCTGCGACGGATATTTCAGCGTCAGAAAATAATCTGCAGGTAAACTATGTTACAATTCAGGATTGGCAGGTCTTTGACATGTGTCCGTTTTTGAGAGTTTAAACTGCTATGTCAAAAACCTCCAATACTACATTCATATGTAAAATTTTACATTAAATAGTACTTAACTTATATTATATGAAACAGTAAAACATTATACATAATAAATAAGTCTTTTACTGTATATCAATTAATATCTAGTAAAGTATTACTGTTAATGCAATTTTTTAACTTGATTTCTCGATGCACCGGATATCTGGTTTGGCCGAATACTTCAGTATCCGGTTGCCGAATAGCGACTGATTTTTTTAAATTCATGTTTTTTAACATTTTCAGAAAAAATTAGTACGAAATAAATTTGCTTCTTACCAATATTATCCCGTTAAAACAATGTCAGTAGAAATATTCATATTTTCACAAAAATGAAATTATAGGACTTGGATATAAATGAAAATATAATATTTAAAATATGACAACTAATTATTTATAATTAAATGCAAGTTATGGTGCTCAGCATTTTCAGGCTCTGTTACTTTTTTTATCACAAATACACTGGCGAGAAAAATTAAAGGAACAACCATAAAAAGGTACTTTATGTGAATTCTATTGCGGGAACTTCAATGAAATTTGATTGTTTGGTAACTCAATGTTAAAGTCATCATGTAGTCCAATGAGATTAACCTTTGCTACAGAAAAATATGCAAATTTTTTATCCTGTTCTTTTGGTTCGTTTGAAAAGGAGTACATGTGGCTGATTTGAAGTCTAATTTCAAGAATTTTACGTGTAGTTGCATAAAATTTTCGCTTGTAGCAGGTGGAATACGTCATCCAGAAGACATTTGACCGATTGTGAGAAATGGCGTGCGATAGAGAGAATGGAAGCAGGAAAGAAAGAACACAGGGGTCTGTAAAGACTTAAAAATAGCTAAATGCGCTATGTCAAGAAGCTAGTAAGTATTTAAAAACACTGGTAATGTGCAGAGACAACAAGGTCAAGGTCAAAAATATGCCACAACAGACTGTCAGGACCGCTATTTGGCAACGATTGCTAAAAGAAACAGGCAACTGACGTCAGTTCAGATTGCAAGGGAGTTCACTGCAGAAACAGGAACTCGATTATCCAGATTGACAGTGAAGAACAGGCTGCATAAAAGAGGGCTGTATGCAAGGAAACTCATGATTTGTATTCCACTAACTCCGGCAGCGAAATGCGCCCGGGTAAAGTGGCGCAGAAATCATCGTCATTGGAATACCACGGACTGGAGCCGAATTCTCTGTACCGATGAATTCAGATTTTGTTTGGAGAGTGATTTCACACGTGTTACAATATGGAGGGAAAAAATCACATGCAATAAGGTTGCAAACATCCGTGAAAGGCATCGATACAAAGTTCCTGGAATCAGGGTATGGGCTGACATCATTTTGAATAGCCGCACTGACCTACACATTTTAAACAGTGCAACTGTAAATGCTGAAATATACAGAAATGAGGTTCTTGATTCTCATGTCAAGTTTAGGGGTGCAATCGGTAATAACTTCGTATTAATGGATAATAATGCGCAACCTTATCGTGCTGCACTAGTGACTAATTATCTTGAGGGCGAAGGAATCCAGCGAATTTAAAGGCCTGCATATTCTCTGGATTTAAATCCGATAGAACATGGTTTGGATGCACCAGTACACCGACTTGCATCTCGGCAACCCCCAACTAGTACTCTCCAGGAGCTTCGGAGAACTAATCATCTTGAGTACATATCCTTACCGCAAGCACTTCTGGTTAATATAATCCACAGTATGGAAAATCGCTGTAAAACTTCCATTTCGGTCAGGAGTGACCACACACCTTATTGATTTTTCCTGTGTGTCTCTAACATATTGTAACAGTAAAATTTCCTTATCTTCTCTTATATCGCACAGTCCTATGTTTTTATGTAAATTTATTTTTTGCAGAAATAGGCAGTTCTGCATTCTGAATATATGTCAGGCATGACAAAATAAAGATCTTGTGCAAGTTGTATGTTATCTGCAAATTTATTCAAGTTCGATGAGTTTTTATGGTTGTTCCTTTAATTTTTCTCGCCAGTGTATTTTCCTCCTTCTGAGAATAAGTGTTCACTCCTCTGGTTGTCTCTTTTTCTTCTGTTTTCAACAATTCTAAATTAAAAATGATTTTATTGAATCTTTTGTCACTATTTTGTCTATGGATGGAAAACCTGATAAAATAATTCTGATCATGAAAAGAAATGTGTCACTTTCTTGAATAGTTCGCTGTCTTCTTTCTACTACAAAAGAAGATACTTGCAGTGAGGAACTTCTCTATTTAAATTCTGTTAGAAAACATTTGTTATAGGAAAAGTAAGTAATAATATGTATGCGTATGTATGTAGGAAAAGAAAAATCTTCTTCAATAGGATGTTTAATATTTAAATATAACAAAGATTTATAAGTATGAAAAACAAAGAAATTACTTAATTGTTTATCTTTTTATGTTGAATGACCCTGAATAAAAAATAAATAAATAAATAAATAAAACTACAGATATGTGTATTAGAATAGACAAAACATGATTAAATTTCTATACTTAATTACTAAAAAGTATTTGTTTTTAAGCAACTTTAACTTAATAAATGAGTTTAAATCTATTGTTAACATTTGAATGACATAAAATTATAATAATTTAAAGTTTTTCTTCTTTAAGCAAGCAATAAATAGAAATATTACTATTGAAATTAAAAACGAAAAAGTATTCAGCCGGATACTGGCTATTCGGTAAAATTTTGTACCGGATATTTGGTATCCGGTATTCAGCAAAAATTCACATCCGGTGCATCCCTAATATTTTCCCGCTATCTATAGATGAATTTTGCGATATTCTTCTGCAGCAGATGGCAGAATTTTTTTTTTTTTTTTTTTGGGGGGGGGGGGGGGGTTCTGCGACTGACTGAAGACATTCACGATTTTTTCCTGTAACCGACAGATGAATTTCTAGATAGTTTTCCCACGATCGATTGACGAAACTCGTGATATTTTCCTGCAACTGATTGACGATTTAACGGATTTTTTAATACTTCTTGCTGGCAAAACTCGGGGGGGGGGTTTCACACTATTGTAGATGAATTTTGCTACCTGTGGTCGACTGGTGAATTACGCAATTTTTCCCACACTGACTGTCAAATTTTGAGATTTTTTTCTTCACGCAATCAATTAACAAATTTCGCAATATTTTCACGTGACCGTTTAACGAACTTTGCGAAAAAAAAAAAAAAAAAAAAAAAAAAAAAAAAAAAAAAAAAACAGGCAGAGCACATTTGCAGCTATAAAAGAAGAGACAGGGCCTGCTTTTCACAGATTTTCTCTTTTGAACTTTCTGGCAAGATGCAAACACAGTATATGAGCAAACGCTGTTGTTCCATTGAGCAGGGATGTCAGAGAAAAAAAAATTATATTTAGCTTGCAAAAAATAAGGAGATGCGCAGAAGATCATAGCACTCCTCCAGATGCGAAGCGAAAGTGCGGCTGCGGCACTGCACCCGCTGATGAAGTAAAAAAAAATCTGAGCCGAAGAAAATTCCATGGAAAGAAATCTGCAGAAGAGGGGAAAAAAATCTGTGACATATGTCACCCGTCTCAAACTTTCTGCTACAGGCAGTATCTTAATCTTAGCAATAAAGTACAATTGGATCGGAAGTTTTGTAAAGCGTTCATTCCAGGAATACAAGCATGTCATCGGGCTTGTTGCAGGTTTGTCTGCCTACCCAGACTTGCCATGTCTCCTGATTTTCACACATTTTCCTGCATTCCTGATTTTTGACATATTTCTTCTGATTTTCTTACATTTTTCCAAGTCTGTTATTTTTACTATCAAAAATTGCCTCAAATAAAAATTTAAATCTTCACTTTTGTTTTGTATGGGATTATGTAGAAAGAAAAATTTCCTCAGTTTGTAGTTTATCTAAATATAAAATGCTCGAATTTTTCTACATTTAAGAAGTAGTATATATTTTTTTCTTGAGTAAAAAGGATATTTAATCTTAAAAAACAGCCAAGCATAATTTTAAATTAAACTTCTACTAAACATGCTTGCATTTTTGAAAAATGTTTTCTACCAAAAAAAAGCTTTTAGCTTTCTGAAATAAAATCTGATTTTTGGGTTCAGAACGTGGCAAGTCTACCTGCCTAAAACTTTTTGAAATAAGCATTAATTTTTAATAAGTTTTGTAGTGGAATCGATGCCTAGAGAGCGGGGGGGGGGATGTGCCATTCTGTAAATCTTGTGGCAGTAACTTTCTTGTTTGGTGCAAAATTTGCTCTGCTGTGTGATTTGCAAATCTTAACAACAAACCTCAGCTACAGTGTATTCTCTATATGGTCAAAAGTCGTATATATTTTTTTTCCCCATTGACACTTGCTGCTCAAATAGAGTACGAATTCACCAAAGGATTTAATTTGGTTTCTGGTAACATTTGTCTATTTACTCATTATGTCTTCATATTTTAACGCCAGGTTTTTTTTATTTGGAATTGCTTTATCTATAGACAGGGTTTGAAATTCAAATTTTCTGAGGAGGGGAGTCTCCCTCCCAACATTTATAAATGGAGGGGGGAGTTGAACTGTTTGGAAGGGAGAAAAATAATCTATCCCACTATTTTATATGATATTTGAAGAATTACATTAATACAGACATGACAAAAAGTTTGAAAAAAATTTAAATCGAGAACCGAGAACTCAGAATGATTATATACAAAGTGTTTATTTTTAAAAAAGGAAGAAAATTGAGCTCTATATATACACAACATCTCTACATTTTTCAACTTTCACCAATGTTATGGACCTTTAACAATTGGGTTGCTAAATGAATTTCTGATTTTTTTTTCAATTTTGTGCACTGGAGATGAGTTTCAGAACCTTTACAAAATCTGATGTCTTTATTTTTAACTACTTGCATGAAAAATACATATTTGGGATGATGGCATCAATATCCATTTCTGAATAAAATTGTTTTATTATATCCTTAATGAAATATAGGTAAAACTTGAATCCCTGGTATTTTCTTAGGTTCTATGTACATTGAAATTTTAAACTGATGTCCAAAGTTTGAAAGGGAAACAGTCAATTCATTTTTTCTGTTAGATGAGAAATGTTTGTTGACTTTAAAGCTCTTCTGAAATCCAAAAGAACTACTTTCTTACTTCTAAATTCATTTTTCTTTGCAAATACATGAAATTGCCAGGTGTTCTTATTCAGAAACTATGTATTCAAAAGACATTTTTCCCCCCCCTTTTTTTTTTTTGGTAAAGGCAGAAGTTTTTTCAGAAAAAACAGTCAAAGTCAGCATTTTGAACCTAATTCTGATGCACAAGAAAGGAAAAAACATTCTCACGTAACAAGATTCGCTGACAAGTTAAGTAATTTATTTATCAAAAAACACTATTTGATTCCAAATTGCTTTAATAGTCATGCCTGCCAATTGGGTACCTTTTATGTTTAAAAATGAGTAAGAAAATTTAGCGTTGTTGAGCAGGGAATTTGAGAATTACTTTAAATTGTCAAGTCCTAATTTCTGTAAATTGCAAGGATCAACTAGTTTGTTTCTAAATGTTTCCTTGGAGTTCAGGAAAAATAAAATTCCATGTGCACTACAAGTTCTGCACAGTTCTAATCTCATTTCTGCTTAGTGCTGACTAGGCGAATTTGGTGGGGCGCAGCACATGGTGGACCTTACTGTCCTTTTGGTTCTTTTCCTATTTTGGTAGCAAAAAAAAAAAATCTTGAAATACATCTGTCAGTCATCGGAATGTCAATAGGTCAAGGAAAAAAATTGCAAAATTTCTTGATCAGTTGTGGGGGGGAAAAAACACAAAATTTGTTGATTGGTTTCATGGAAAAAATTATGTATTTCTCCGATCTGTTGCAGGAAAAGTTTTTAACTACTTGCCTCTGTTGTGAGAAAAAACCACACCATTCGATAATCGGTCAAGGAAAAATATCAGTAAACTCGTCAATTGGCCACGGGAAAAATATCGTGAAATTTGTTGATCTGTCGGGGTGGAGGGGGTGGGTTGTAAAATTCACTGGTTTGTCACTGAAAAATATCGCAAAGTTTGTCAATTGGTCTCGGGAAGAAAGTTGTGAAAATTTTCGATCAGTTGCGGGGAGAGGGATGATAAATCACAAAAATTTTCAGTCTAACGCAAGGAAAATCGCGAATCTTGTCACTCTCGCAAGAAGAATCCGTGCAATCAGTCGAGCAAAATATCACAAAAATTGCCCATCTATCACGGGAAAAAAATCGCAAATTTGTCAATTGGATGCATAAAAATATTTCTAAATTCGTGAGCAGATTGTGAAGAAAAATCCCAAAAATTTTCATTCAGACGCAGAGAAAAAAAAGTGTTCATTTTGTCAATTTATCGGTCAGAAAAAACCATGAAATTCACCAATCTGTCGTGGGGGGAAAATCGTGAATTTCTTCAATCTATCTCAAGGAAAAAATCATAAATGTTGTCGGTTGGTTGCTGGAAAACATCGCAAAATTGTCAATCAGTCGCTTGAGGAGGAAAAAATTACAAATATTTTCAGTTGAACACTGGAAAAAAAAATCATAAAATTTATAAAGCATGTTGGAAAAAAAAGCATGCAAATCACCGATCACTCACAGAAAATATCGCAAAATTTGTCAATTGCTCATGAAAAAATATTGCAAAATTTGTTGATATGTTGTGGGAAAAAATTGCAAATTTTGTCAATCTGTCGTGGGATCCTATCGTGTCAATCCCCACAAAATTTTTTGATCGGCATGAGAAAATATTTGTCAGTTGGTTGCTGGACTTGATCTTCGCTTCAAAAAACAAATTTCTTCGGAAAATGGTAATTCTTTTTTGGGCCGGAGCCTTCCGTCCTCAACATTCTTTTGGGTGGGATTTCAAAATTTTGGGCATGAATCCCATCATCCGACCCTGAAATTCAAGCCTTGTATAGATTTATTATTTAGAGTGGTTTTTCTGTAATTTTCTACGTTATGAAATTAGACAACTCAATGTAATTAACTCTTAACAAAACTCAATACAATTAAATATTGAGAGTGTGCTATTGAAGGATTTAGAAACAAATCTATTGGTAAATACTGTTTGATATTAATTTATATCCGAACGGAATAGCTGCTGCAATAATAGTAAATATTTATGCACTGTATGATTGTGCATAAATGTTATATACAGTGTTGTTATAACTAAAGTTACCCTGCTTAGACCTGGTTGACAGATATCGATGAAACTTTGAATATAAGTTATATGGGGGAGGCGGAGGGGAGTTGCAAAATTCACCGTTCCATCACTGAAAAATATTGCGAAATTTCTCAAAAGAAGCCGACTCAGACTCCGGCTGTTTTTTTTTGTTTGTTTGTTAGACAGTTTGAAGTGAAATTAAACCAATTCTCAATATGCTGCCTGGTGTACATTGTAGATGAAAACTGTAGTTATTTCCAATAAAATTTTAATCTTTATTTTATTTTTCCTTTCCATCAAAAATTTTTCTGCTCTGGGGAACCTTATTACTCTACTTTCCCCTTTTCAAGTCCACAAATCCGAAATAGTAAAATTTCTGTTTTCTTTTCTTCTTTAGATTTCGATAGTTGGAATTTTTCGGGTTTGTGGGATATGAAATTGAAAAATTAGTAAATCATTTGAGAATTTCTAGCTGAGCAAGTTTATTGGCAGGCATGCCCAAAAAGCTGTTGCATCTGAAAAAAAAGTAAATTTGTTAAGTCTGTGGCAATATTGGAAACTTCATCATTTGATTGCGAAAAATAATTGTGAATTTCATCCATAGATTGAAAATAAATCGTGATTTTCGTCAATGTATCTCAGAAGAAAAACAATATGAATTTCGTCTATCGGTCATTGAAAAAGTTGCCAATTTTGTTAATCGATGGCTGATAAAAAAACGTGATCTTAGTCTATGAAGTGGTTAAAAAAAGAAAGAAAAATTCTCCAGTCAATTGCATTAAAAAATTGTTGATTTTGTCAATCAGTCATTGTAATATATCTGGAAATTTGTCGATCAGTTGATAAAAATCGTAAATTTCGGCATTCACTTTTCGAAATATCGTTTTTTGTCATTCATCTGTGTAAGAAAAAAAAAATCTAATTTCTTCAGTCTCATCAATCAATCCCTGAAATGAATCTCAAAATTTGTCGACCATTGGTTGATAAAAAAAATCTCGAAATTTCAGCAGTCACTCGCTGTGAAAAAAAATATTTTGATTTTGCCAGTAAGCCATAACATATAATTGCGAATTTCTTCTGTGCCTTCAATTTCGTCAGTCAAGCAAAAAATCACAAATTCCTTCAGTTAGTCGTGGTGAAATATCATGAATTTCTTCAATCAGTCTCTGCAAATATTACTGATTTTGTCAATCTGTAATTGAAATATATCATCAAATGTGTTTATTGTTCATTGATTAAAATCTTATTTTTCAGTCACTTATGGCTTAAAAATATCGCTGATTTCGTTAGTTGGTCATTGAAATGAATCAGGAAAATGTGTCGATTGTTCGTTATTAAAAAATGCATATTTCGGCAATGGTGGAAAAAAATCTTATTTTGTCAGTCGGTCATCGAAATATATTACGAAATTTGTCAATCATTTTTGTCAATAAAAATAGTACTTTTTGGCAGTCAGTCACGGTAAAACAAAAATCTCAGATTTCTTTCTGTAGCTTTCCGAAATTTTTTTTTATTTAAACCCTATCTTACCACAACTAATTTGTCTTGTTAATTTATATGCAAATAATGTACTAATATTGTATTCTTAAATATTTTCTAGCTTCAGTGAGACACGACCAACTGTTTGAAGATGCTGCTGTTAGTGACATTCAAAGCTGGATAGCCAAGTGGCTGCGATATGCAACAGATAGAGAGTTGGGCTGTCGAAAAAAAAACAACCTAATGTATCAGAAAATTTTGATTTTAATAAATAAATAAATAAATAAATTACCATGTATTTGTATTGTCATTTCTTTTTTTTTCCAAATCTTAATATCAAAATTTTTATTACATACAATTTCAAAGGTTTTGAAATATCAATATTTGTATGGAGTTAAATAAAATTTGTTCCAAAGTTGGATTTTTTTTTTTTTTTTTTTTTTTTTTTATCATTGCAGAGGATGAAGTCAAAAAAGGATCTTTCAAAGTTTATTATACTTTAGCCAAAAATGTAAAATACTTTATAAAATTTATCTTATGTTTCTTTTAAGTATATCAACAGTTTTAAATTATCTGCACAAACTAAAAAAGTCAGTTTTTATAAATAGCCTTGACTTGACAATAGCTTTTCCTGTTTAATTAAAAATAAATTGCAAGGTAGTTTATTAGTGAAGCTAATCTAAAACATAAAAATCAAAGTACAACCAATATTATTGCAGTTTGACGACAAATTTAAACTTTTAAAGTATTGTTAAGTATGTAAACAATGCCATTTTTGAGAAACAAATTTTATTTTTGGCATAAATATTTTCAAATCTTCAATTATTACTAATTTGATACTCTGCATTTTGTTTTGGAGCAGCTTTTCAGTGTTCTTAAGGTCGAAATGTGAAGCAACAGAGATGTTACTATAGTGATGACTATAGTACATTTTATGATGAATGTGATCAAGTTATTCATGTGAGACATAAATAAAATATAAATAACATACACAGGCAGGTGTGGGAGAATTAACAGAAAATTTTATCAGACAATGATTTACTTCACTAGCCAACAAGATGCAAGATACAGTTAAACATTGTTACGACCAGATGTAAGTAACTGAAAAAGAAATAGTTTATTACTTTTATAAATCATTTCATAATCTTTTGAATAAAAATATTGAAAAAAAAAAACTGTTTACTGAAGATAATTGAGGTGGTCAGAGCAAGAAAGAGATAAGCCACATTTGTAAACTTCTGAGATATCAGTTTGAAAGTTATATCAAAAACTCAAATCAAGATATATAACCTAAAGTTTTTTCGCCAATGTCTTAGTAACATTTGAGATATTCTGAGTCACAATATGGCATTACTTTAATGATATTAATATTACGTTTTTTGTAAATTAGCTATCTTTATTGGGGTAAAAAATGAAACTTGTCACATAGGCTGCCTTCAAGTGACATTAGAAACAAATTATATGTTTTATATTATAATTTACAATATTGAGCAACAGATTACAGTACTAGATTTATTTCACTAAAAATGTGGCTTGGGACTTTCTTGCCCTGACCCCCTCAATTGTTGGGTAAAGCCAGATCAACTATTTAAAGTGTAGTACATTGGGAAAATTGTAAAGTTTTCTGAATAAACATGTTAGGAAGTCTGCCATTATAATTTTAGAAAAATTTAGTGTCTAGTGGCTAATTAAGCAAACATCACATTTTGCATAGTTTGTTCAAAATATCAACTTTTATCAAAGATAAATAAAATGTTTAATTTAACTTTTTTATTGTATTTTAAAAGTATAACTAAACTTAATGTAGAAATTTTTCTTTTAAAAAAAATGGTGGTATGTTCATTTAATACTAGTGATGTGAGAAACATAAGTCAATTTTTTACAGTAAACTTGTAAATAGAAAAGACCGGCTAGAAAGGTAAAAGGGAGTTGTATCATTTATTGTGTTGTCCTCTTAAATGTTTCTTAATAAAAACCCACCCGTACTACATCAAATATTTCACTAAAGTCAATTTTTTTTTTTGTTCTCTTTTTCTGCACCATTTATAATAATAAAAATACGTAAGGAGTCTTATTTAGTTTTAAAATAATTTAAATTAACAATTTCAGAATTCTGGCAAAGCATGAACTTAGATTTTCTTGTAATAGAATTTTAGAATGATCTACATATATATATTTTTTTTTACGTTAAACCATTAATATGTAATAAAATGCTCCATATTCCGCTGATTATGTGTGTGTTTTTTCAGGTAACAAGGATTATATATATATATTTTTTAATTCTTTATTAGATTTTATACAGAAAGAATTTTAAGTTTTTTTTTTTTTTTTTTTTTTTTTTTTTAGATGACAGCAAAATATATAATAATAATATTAAAAAAAAATCAAAGCATTAAATATTTTTTCTGAATAGCTTGAAATTTGATTTGCCTTAAAACCTTAAAAAAAAAAAATCTTATGTATGTCAACTAGGAGTGATGAATGACAATAACGGAATAATTTTTTTTTTTTTTTTTTTTTTTTTTTGGGGGGGGGGGGGGGTGTCTGAAAACTTTAAATGTATTTTTAGAAGAACTTTGATTTCACTAATTTTAGTATGCGGTAAATTAGGTTACTTGGAAATTTTACAGATATTCTTAAGAAATGTTTTTTTACATTGATTTGCACATAATGTAGTTGTGCTATGAAAGTGGAAGTATCTGTCGTAAATTTTTAATTTTGAATCATTTATATTGAAAAATAGATTTTTTTAATTTAAAATTGGTACTTTTGCTAAAAGTGGCAAATTTTGACATTTTTCAAATTTCTAGTTCATTGCACTGACCAAGAACAAAAGAATGTGGCAATGAAAAATTTTTTAAATGAATAGACATTTATATAAAAGATTTAAAGAAATCGAAAAAACAAAACTTGGTATCTGTATTTAGTTAAAGAATTGAAGTTAAGTACAACACCATAAAATGATAAATTGAGCATGTGAGTGGAAAAAGCATAACATTAGAGCTGATGTAAATGTTAAGGAAACGCAAAAAAAAAAAAAAAAAAAAAAAAAAAAAAAAAAAAAAAAAACGTGCATTTCAAAGTAAAAAACTGATTCATTTTATTTATCAATGAAACTATTTCATTTCATTTTTTGTTTTTAGAATGTTATTCTTTTTCCACACACCTGTTCAGTTAACTGCAAAATATGAAAAGAAAAAAAAATCTTCAGTTAGCTTTTGAGAATAAAAGTTTAATTATTTTTATTTATAGAACTAGGATAAATTAACTTGCGTATTTTCCATTTGTTCCTTTCTTTACATAACAGTAGAGGAGAATAAGCTACTATAAATAAACTTGCTTTTATAAGCTAAGAAATTTTTTTTAGTTTTCAATACTATGAAATTCAATTCTTTACTGTTCAATATTAATTAAATCAAAAATATTCGCCGACATGCGTATAAATGTCGATAGATTGTCACAAAATCGATATTCATAATAAATATACGTCGAATATAAGGCACAAGAACGATATTCATCGCATATACGTCGAAAATAAAAGGCAAAATGATAACAATTAGATATAAGCAATACCAAATTAGTGTCATTTTGTTTACGTTCTTGTGTCGGTCAAATCGGAATTCAAGCATATTTGTATCGAATACGTATCGGATATATCGCCGGTGGCCGTCGTTGTGTCAGATTTTTGGCGGCAAATCGATAACCAGTCCACGTATCGCTAAAGATACCAGAAAAGTTGACAAAATCGAAACAGTTCTGTTAAGATTTGCTGTTATCGGTATAGCACCTCTAGTATTTGATGATAGGTATCTTTCTTGTATCAATCTGTCAGCTCTGTGTTTGCTGGGATATTTTTAAAGTCACATAATCAGATTTGCAGCCAATAGCGTATTTTAGCAAGCGTAGTTTAACGCAAATTTAATTTAATTTTTGCAACATTTTCTTTGTGACAAATATCTAAATAAAATATAAAAAAATAAAATATTAAATATTGAAATATTAAATCAAATATTTAATATTTGAATTAAAAAAATTTCCTTTGTTTATTTGTATAACTACTTATAGAAACTCGTATACTTCAAACCACATTGATAACATGCTTTGCTACAAACGTGTCTACCAGTCTAACTACTCGTATGTCTTAGCTGTGTCTCTCTCCGAACTCATCTGCCTACTGTCTCTCTACTCTTCTGTATACCCGTCTAAGTATCCGTCTGTCTTTCTACCCCACTCTTTAATCGTGTCTCTACCTGTTTCGCTTCCCGTTACACTACTCGTCTATCAACACGTCTGTCTGTCTATATACCCTCTCTCTACCCGTCTGTCAAGTCGTCTCTGTACTCGTCTCTCTATCCACCACGCTACCCGTCTCCCTACCCATCTCACTACCCCTCTGTCAACCCTTTTTTGCACCTGCCTCGCTACCCGTCTGTCTATTCGTTTCGCTACCCGTTAGCTTATCTCTGTCCCTATCCGTCTCTCTACCCGTCTGTCTACCCGTTTGTTTACACGTCTATCTATCTCTCGCCAACTCTTCCCAATATTTAAACAATTTAGTAAACGGAAGCCGTTTATCTGTTATTAAATGCAAACAGGAGTAATTTATCTAAAGAGTGTAATCAGATGCAATTTTTTTTAAATACATACATAAACCAGCATAATAATTCACCAGTTTTATTTTTATAGTAGTTTATGTCATTTGACAGTAAATCTCAACTTCTTCAACCAAAACTGCGTCAAGCTTTCTAAAAAAGCCCCAAGGTCCGTATAACTGGGAAGGGGAATTGTCCTCAGGGCTATTAGATACATGTTATTAAGTTAAGTGAAAGTTTCGTAATCGGGTTCGCAGCCAATTTCTTATGTCAGAAAGGGTGGCTTCACGCCATTTTAAATTCATTTCTGTAACTTTCTTTTTCTTTTTTTGGTGGGTGGTTGGGGGGGGGGGAGGGTTCCAAATATATACACTTAAATTCAAACTTTTGCCCCCATGTTAATATTAGTGTTGTTTGTATTATCAATTAATACTTTGTTGATCGAGCTTCATTCGAAACAAATGTAAAAGACTTCTACAGTTTTTTTTTTCTAGGAGAAAGTTCCGTAATCGGGCCCTAAGCTAATCGGGGAATTTAATATCATTAATGTTTCTAACTCTTATAGAGTTAATACAATATTGTTGCTAGCATTACCCTTGTTTGTGACCAACCTCTTCTGTGTATCTGAATAGGGAAAAGTTCCGTATCATGTACTGTTTGGTGCCAAAGGCAGTTGTAGAATCTTACAAATTTTTCTAGAGAGCGGAAAAACATGTTTTTTAAAATATTTACAAATATACGTTTATTAAACCATGTTTTTGAGCCATTTTAAAAAATTAAGTACGGTGCTAAAATAAAATTTTATTGCCATTTTCGATATTTTAATAAGAAATGAAAATACATAACAAACAAATTTAACAAAACTAAGCCATTTTTGGATACTTCTCTATTATCCCGTCGACCAATTTTCATAACAAAAAACTATCGCCAAACTAAGATTAAACGCCAAAAATACAGTCCCATTTACTTGATGCCAGAAGCATTATACATATTTGTTATGCCATCAAGTGGTTTTTAATTCGACATTTGCGTGTATTTTTCATTATGTTTTACTGATTTATTAGTTATTTCATTCATTAAAGTAACAATTGTGTCCTTAAATTCTTATATTTTATTTATTTTGATATTTCAATGGCAACGTTCTCCCGTTTATTTAGCGTTACAGTTTGGCGATAGTTTTTTGTTATGAAAAGTGGTCGACGGGATAATAGAGAAGTACCCATTTTTTTGTGATAAATAATTGTTATTGCCAGGGGGGCAAATTGTAAACAATTAATAAGCGAACTAAAAAAATTACCGGAAAAAACTTGTGGGAATCTCAAGAAAGAAATATCTGATATAAATAGCATTTAAAATCTTAAAATGGGGAAGTGGTCCGTATAAAAATGCAAAACATTATACACCTGATATAAGAATTTTTTAATTTTTTTATATTTCCGAAAGCACAGATAAAAGGGTAAAAATCCCGGCACAGATGCCATATACTCACCACGTTGGCGCGATTTCCCCCCCGCCCCTTTGGCGAAAACTGTTTGTTGTGTTTGTTTACTTTTATTTTTTATTTTAATTCTATAGATTATTTTTATATGTATATCAATATTAATTTAGGCACAGATGTCATATACGCACCAGATTGGCGCGATTTTTCCCCCGCCAATTTGGCGAAAACTTTGTTTTTGAATATTAGTTACAAATACCATACAATAATAGCATGTAATTTTTTATTTCAATATAAAAATAAAATAACGTAATAAATGAAATAGCTCCTATTATTCAAAAATGGGAAATAAAAATAAATAAATGATACTTTGATATAAATAAATATTGATATATATAATAAAAACAATTTATAGAATTAAAATAAAAAATAAAAGTTAATAAACAACAATTGAAACAAAATAACCGGGTTACCATGTGAGGCATAAAATTGCCATTTTGTTGCAATCGCGCCAATGTGGTGCGTATATGACATCCGCGCCTTTATTTATATCAAACTATTATTTATTTATTTTTATTTCCTTTTTTAAAATAATAGAAGCTGTTTCATTTATTACGTTATTTTATTTTTATATTGAAATAAAAAATCACGTGTACTATTTGTCACACTATTTGTAACTAATATTCAAAAACAAAGTTTTCCCCAAGCTGGTGGAGAGAAAAATCGCGCCAACGTGGTGCGTATATGACATCTGTGCCTTGTTTCATTTCACATAGAGGTACTGCTCTATTATCCCGTCGACCACTTTTCATAACAAAAAACTATCGCGAAACTGTTAGATTAAACGCCAAAAATGCAGTCCCATTTACTTGATATCAGAAGCATTATACGTGTTTGTTACGTCATCAAGTGGTTTTTAACGCGACATTTGCGTGTATTTTTCATTATGTTTTACTGATTTATTAGTTATTTCATTCATTAAAATAACAATTGTGTCCTTAAATTCTTATATTTTATTTATTTATGTATTTTGATATTTCAATGACAACGTTCTCCCGTTTATTTGGCGATAGTTTTTTGTTATGAAAAGTGGTCGACGGGATAATAGAGAAGTACCCACATATGTATTGGTACTTTTATGTTAACTTGGCGCAGTTGATAAATCGCCAAATATTTTTCTCATAACATCTTCATATTGCATTCATTTCATTTAAATATAAATCTTTCACTGATTTCATTTGAAATACATACATTAAAAATACACGTCTTTCACTCATTTAATTTAAAATACACGCCTTTCACTAATTCCATTTAAAATACTAAAAAGGAAAAGAAAATAAGAAATAATGCCACAAATCGAAACCTTTTATTTAAACATCAAAGAATTGTTCTTAACATACACACGCGAAATAAAAAAGCTGCTAATGGTGTGATTTACGCCAAATCTCTAATACTAATACTACTCTTACTAATCTCTAATATTTTTCAAACAGAAAAAAATCCAGATTAACTTTCCATTTTTATTAAATTGAAATATATTTTATTGTGCTGAATATTAGTGCTTGCATATTTTTTTGCTCCATGAATTCCATGAACTTTTCAATTCCGATTGTCTACGAAAATCTCCCGCCGGTGAAAATGACGTACGCACAAAATTTAGTGACGTATGTACTTTAATTGTGCTTTTTTATCTATTTTTTTAATATAACTTCCAAACGGTTTGACACTTATTCTTGGTAATAAATAGACGACGTTGTCACCTTTATAGGTACCTGCTGTAAAAATTTGAACGAAATCCGTTAAATATTTTTTGAGTTATGCTTAACGAAAGGTTTTAATATCCATCGTAGCTATATATGGGGCAAAGTAACACTGCGCTGTGTATGAGTCTTCGTTGCACTCAGACAATTAACTCTTCTTTTTCCTGACAGGTACCTAGAAGATCCACCAGGAAAAGAAAAGCTCCCACCATGTTTCCCAATTAAGGAGGGGAGACTTATGGTGTTTAGTGTCTAATATAGGTACTAGATGGCAGCACCACAGCCGATTATTCAGTCACCTATCGGTAAAAGCTTTGTTTACTGAAAAATGTATATGTAGCTTGTCTGTGTTCGATGTACGTGTTTGTGAAGTAAATGTAAATTAAATGTGTTTTAAAGTCCACCTCGCGTTATCCATTATGAAGTTGCTTCAATTACTTAATTTAAGTATATAATATAGAATAAAAATAAAGATAATTTCATGAATACGTAGCTCTATCTGATGCATAGAAAACTGTCTACAAATTTTTAATTACATTTCTAAAATTTCTTATTAAAATTTAAAACATTCCTATTCTTGTCTCTTTTTTTGTTTGTTTGTTTATTTTGCCTATACTTCCTTTGGTATTTGCTTGTTAGTTTGTATTTGACATTTTGGTCATTATAATACATATCCGTCCGTCCGCATATAACAACGCAAAAACTACCCTACCGAATGGTTTGAAATTTAAGATATATTATCTTTGCAGAATTTTGTCGAGACATTTCAAATTTTATAAAAATCGAATCAAAACTTTAGGAGATATTAATAAAAATGTTTATTAAGAAATTTGATTTTAAAAAAAAATCCGTGCTTTTTTGTTATAGGAGTTTCCGAAGTTTAACCGTCAAGCGACCGAGATACTTATTTTATGTGAGAAATTAATCTGCAGACGATATAATTCATTTCACCGAATTAAAAATCATCAAGATCTGAATATTTATATAACTAGCTATAGTACGAACGCACCTCATTTGTCACGTTTGACGTACAATTTCCAACTTGTTATAATAATGTGTTTAATATGTTTCTAAATAAAAAACAAGTAATATAAAAACTTTTTTTTAAGTCAATTCCTACTAAGGTCAAATAGAAATTTTTTCCAGCGATCTACACGCTTCGCCACTGACGGTATTTATTCCTAAATTTATATCCTGTTAAATATCTTACATAAGAGAAATTTTTGAAATGTATTAAAAATTAAATAAAAAATAAATAGCTAAAATACCAAAAATTAATAGCTCGAAAAGTAGATTATGCCGTTTATCATATATTGAATTTCAAAAATTACCAAACTTCACAATAAAGTGCCATAGCGATGTTACAGTTAGCGATAATACAGTTTTTTCAAATATTAATTAATTAATTAAATTTTATTATTAAATTTTAGTTTTATACTTCATTTCTGTTCAAAAGTATAGACTCACTCCACATTTATAGTCTCCTTCGCCCACGAGCCACCTGATCTTCGTCCGTGAACAGCCCCATTATCTTTTTACGTGTGAAGGTGAGACTATAAATATGGAGTGAGTCTATACTTTTGAACAGAAATGAAATATAAAATTAAAATTAATTAATTAAATTTAATTAATGAATTAATATTTAAAAAAACTGTATTAACATCACTTGTCATCCAGTGCAAGTATAAAAAAATTTATTTGAACTTGAATGGATGAATAGAAATTTTTTTATTAACGATTGAAAATTCCAACAAGATATATATATAGAGAGAGTGTGAGCTAATAGTAGGAATTTAATAACTGTTATAATTGGGAAAGAACATGGAACCTCACATGAGGCTTAGTACACCTAATGCGAACACGTGGTAATGGTACACATTCTGTTCAATAAAGATATAAATTTCACTGCAAAATAAGGAAATGTATCTAAAAGTAATTAAACTAACAATGGAAAATTAGTTTAAAATATAGTTTGTAATGTTAGTTAGTGTTGTAGATTTAAATGTACTGTTCATTAAAGCTATAGTTTTACTAATGATGATTGCCATCAAGGGACGATCGAAGATAAAGCAATATATAAGGAAAAAACTCATCGGATAAAAGCCTGCGTACTGGCAGGAATATCTTTGTAAGCGTATGCCTTTGGAATCTATCAAGTAGCAACTGATATTACATAAGATGAATTTGGATCTTTACGAAGTGTTGTGTTGAGACTTTCTGAACAGATTAAAAATAAAAACAACAAATTGTTTTTCATAATCTTTCACAACCATACCATTCCTGATTAGATTAAACTGGTTGAGTGGAAAATATTTGTAACAGGGACAATACGAAATAATCGAATAAATAAGCTTAAACAAAACTAATCCTCATGAAAGAAAGAAAAAAAACAACCAAGGGGTACATTCTGCATCACAACAAGTTATAAGAAAGTAGGAATGGTTTGACAATTCTGCTTTGCATTTGGCATCACCGTTTCTAGGAGTAAATCCTATTTATTTTGTAAGCCGTCGGAGTAAGAGGTAAATCCTTCATACCCAATTCCGAGACCACCATTAATAGCGATGTGTAACAAAAAATATGGGTGGAGTTGATCTAATGGACTCTCTATTAGTATTAAGCTTATACAGACATACTATAAGACACAAGAGAAATTATTTTAGACTTTTTCACCATATGTTAAATGTTACTGTTATAAATTGCTGGCTGCTTTGTAAGATGGATTCGAACAATGAATGCATAGATCTGCTGGAATTGAAATCTTCGATTACATCCCTTATTTATTAAAACTTTTCAAGAGAAGAAAGAAAGGTTGGCCATCACAGTCCTTTAAAGAGCTACCAAGAAAGAAACTCGTGAAAGTTGATGATTCCCGTAAATATGCAGAAAGAAATAATAGGCAATGTTCACATTAAAGGTCATTATGCGGTAGCAAAAACGAAAACAATTCTAAAAGATAACTATTCTATACCCCAGTTAAGGAAGCAAATAGAAAATGTCATTGCGAATTGTGTAGAGTGCATTTTGTGTAATAAAAAGCAAGGGAAAGGAGAAGGTTTATTGAACCCAATTCCAAAACAAAATATCCCCCTTGAGACTTATCTTATTGATCATATCGGACCAATGCCATCCACTCACAAAAATTATAATCATATTTTTACCGTCGTAGATGCTTTCACAAAATTTGTCTGGTTATACCCAGTTAAAACTCCTGCTGCCGTAGAAGTTATAGATAAATTAAAATTACAACACAACATTTTCGGAAACCTGTTCCGAATAATAACCGACAAAGGACCCGCTTTTACACCCGACGATTTTGAAGCATACTGTAGCGAACAAAAAATACAACATGTCCCAATAACGACAGGTGTTCCAAGAGGAAATGGCCAGATAGAACGGATGCACAGAATCCTGATACCAATATTAGCGAAACTTAGCATAGGAGACCCCATTAAATTGTACAAATATGTAGCATCGGTACAGCGAATTATAAACAGCACTATATCTAGAAGCACAAAATTTTCACCATTTGAGAAACCAACTGGAGTTAAATTGCGACATAAAAACAATTTGCAAATAAAAGAGTTGTTAGACGAAGAACATGTAAATTCGATTATGTCAGAGAGAAATTTCAATAGGGAAATTGCAAAAGAGAACATTTTAAAAATACAGGAAGAAAATCGTAAAACCTATAATAAAAAAAGAAAAACGGCCAACACTTATAAACTCGGTGATTTGGTGGCCATTCAAAAAACGCAGTTTGGGACAGGTACCAAACTAAAGCCTAAGTTTTTTGGTCCCTACGAGATTACCGCAGTAAAAAGAAACGATCGGTACAATATAAACAAAGTTGGACACTATGAGGGTCCAAATACGACCTCAAGTGCTGAAGATCACATGAAACTGTGGACTTCTACTGTCTGAAACGAAGCAAATGTGCTTTTAGGTGATTTTGTGTTTATTATTGTTGTTGTTATTATTATTTAACTGTGTTTTATTCATATTTTTTTCGACTAATGTAAATAAACTGTGAAAAGAACTGCGTCCAAGTGACAAACAGAAAAAAGAACTTTATTAGTTCCCAAACTCAAAAATTTTAATTAAGGACTAAGAACTGTTCATTCAGTAGTATTTAGTGACTGATCTTGCTATTACTTTATTCTTATGTTTGTGTTTTTTTTATCTTATACGTTCTGGAAAAGTAGTCCAGTACTCACCTGGTATACAAAGATGATGACTGGGAGGACCCAGCCCTGTCAGGTAGGCCGAATTGTAGTGACTGGAAACGGACTCTGTACCGCAAAGCCTAGCAGATTCCTTAATGAGGCTCTTGATGAAAACATAAACTGCCGAACAATAGGTTTTGATGAGTTCAGTAATTTTTACTGCGTGAGAACAGAAGGATTCTAGATAGAGACGGAGTCAGACGGACTCTCGGGAGATACTCTGAAATCTCCGCTGCCAGCCTTTACGAGCTGAGCTGAGTAACGTTTTATCAGAAAACGTCCTTTACGAGCTACAAATCTGTCATGTTGTTAAAATTATTATTAAACTTGTAAATAGTTGTATATTTTGACATATATCTTCAAGAAAATTAAACTGTGCAAGATTTCACTATAAATCTACCTGGACTTTATTTATTCATATTCTTAGACAACCGAGTATAATATAATCTACATGTATGTTTTTCCCATAATTTTTCGTGTATTGGAAATTTTTAACGTGGTTTTGCTTTGAATATTACAAATTAATATTTTAAATCGAGTTAATAAGAAAAACAATTCAATTTTTGGGTGAATTAAAAGGTATCTGACATCACTAACCAAATAAACTGTAAGTAAACATATTAAATAAAGTAGAAAGCCCACCAATCACTTTTTTGTCTATTACTATTTTCAATCTACAATCTTCGTGGTAGATTTGTGTTGCAAATGGTTTAGACATTTATCATAAAAATTATTGTTTTGAAAAGGTGGTGCCAAAAAAGTGTTCAGTGGGCTTCCATCATGCAATTAATTAAATACAAGCTAAAAATATTTATTGTTAAAAAACTTGCCGAAAATTTCCCAATACATCAATTTTTTAACATTCAGAGCTATACATCGACATACATGTAGTTGCCGATTACACTCGCAATGTGCTTTCCGCGACATCGAATTATTAAATAAATTGGATTAGCGCAGTGCCAGATTAAAGACTGTTTATTTCAAAAGAATTGCGAAAATAAATATATGGTGTGTTTAAAGGTAGAGTGGTGTAAGACACTAATTTTTGAAAAATAAATTAGCTAAGTGCATGATGGGTATTTAGACGCGCAGAAGGGTATCTACGGCTATACATAGGAATATCGATATAATTGATTATTCCAAGACATTTGACTATAAATATAATCCAAACATATTTTTCGGTACTTACGTATTATCCGTGCCAGGTAGATAGATAGCCAAAAGTGGTTGACAATCGCCAATTTTGTTTAACGTTGTCAATTGCCAATCGTGTTCAAAATGGTAATTTAATGTACATTTAATAAGTACGTAACATTGTAAAAAATGATAAATAATATAGAAGCAAGCTAAAATGATACAAATCAGTAATGTAATATACATTTATTAAATACATAACACCAAATTGGAGGCTATTAGCAATAAACAATATTAACGATGATGGTTTTGTTTCTAGTAGTTTATTATGCCCACCGAAATTATAAATATTCTGTAATAAAATTATACTGTATCAATTAATATATTATGTTATATTCTATATAATAGATGCTATTATGCTATATCATATTATATATACGTATGTAAATGCTTCCGTCGCTGCATTTAATATGGCAATTATATAATATGAACCACGCAGTTAAAATAAAGAAAACAAAAAATATAACTGTTACTGTAATTAATATTTTCGGAGCCGTTGTTGGCGCAGTGAATATGACCTGGCAGGCATAATATGTAGGTACCTATTTTATTCCATGGGAAAGCATTGTTACGCGCCCAGAAAATCCTTATTTTTAGTCCATTTACGAAAATGTTACTGATACCACTCTGCCTCTACACGACTCATTCCAGGCAAATGAACATGACAACTCTTTTTTGAAGATGACGTGTAGTGAAGGTGTGCAGGATGTTGACAGAAGATGTTACTGTCAAACTGGAAAATTCTCAGAAGGCAAGGAGCCCGCAAGGAGGAGAGGGTAATTCTCAAATTCTGGATTGTCAAATTTAATGAGCCCAATTTTTTTTCACTAATAATTTTGAAAGTTTATTCTTTCAAGGGACTTAAATTATTAAACACTCAGAAAAACAATTAAGGATTTTTCGTCGGGGACGCGTTGTCCTCTGAATTCCACGTATGTGATAATTTTTAGTTATGTTTTTCTTTTTCCGATTAAGTAGTCAAAAATTACTTTAAACGGACTTTCAGGGAGCTCCGACCTCCCACCCCCCTCCCTGATGAAAAAAAATAATAAACTGTTTCAAATTTTAATTTTGAAAAAAAAAATGCCAGTAGAAGGTGGGATTTTTAATTTTACATTTATGTATTGCTTTTCGTGTTGATATGTTTAAATACTGACTTTCGATGGATATACTCACAATTTTTTTAAGATTAGTTTTAGTATGTATATTCATATTCTGAAATTTTAAAATAATGCTCTTCGCAACGGACTTTTACGAAATTTTGCGCATTCCTGGATTTTGCTATGAGTGCGCCCATACAAATATATCCTTCGAACTTGGTTAGCGATTAGATATGTGGTAACATCAAAATCGTGTCGCTTTGTCCTTCTCATCCTTTTCTGGTGTTCGTTCCTCTTTCTTTTTATCTTCTTCTTCCACAAAATTCCATGGCTGAATCTCCGAAGAACCAAAGATAATAAATATAATTGCTGAAGACATCACAATCCCAATGGAAATAAAGAAGACTTTATTCCATTGTTCCAATGTTTGCTGAAAGGCAAAAGACAAATAATTAAAAAATATTCGTTAAAATTTCAACAAAATATTAAAGGTTTTTTCATGTAACGTGTCTCAGAAAATTCTGTCTAGAGGATATCTTAAAATGAACTGAATACGTTTTAAAAATTCAATAACAAATAACCGGTAGCAGCTATTGAAGTTATTCTTGCAAAAGTGTAATTTGGGAAGTCACGGCTGTTTTTACTGTGCTTCTTTGTGTTAATTCAAAGTATCATGGATAGATCGCGCTGCCCTATTTCAAACTATAATGCTTCTCACAATAACCTTACAATTTCAAAACGCAAACTATTTTATTTGGCGTTTCAAGCTATAAACAAAATAAAGATTAAAAGCTGAGAGAACTTTGATGCATTTTTATACATTAGTTTGAGCATTCTAACAGTTCAAGACAACAACACGCCATTTATCGGTGCTATTTGGAACTAAAATAAATAAGCACAGTAAAAGAAATCCCCGACTTCACATTAATCTAGCTGTCGCCGTTTACTTGATTTTTTAAAATGTCCAACCCATTTTAGGATACCCTGTATGTTTAAAAGCAATAGGACCTGAGGAAAAACAACTTACATGAACCAAGTGTTTTTCTTATTCCGTTGTAAAGTCACAAAATAATGAGAACGATTAGTGGACACTGTAAGTAGTGATGGGCATAACGATTATTTTGATTATTCGAATTAATCATTCGGGCATGTGCAGAAGCATATCTGTCAAACTTCAAATTTTTTTTATTCAAATACTACCAGAAATTTAAAAAAAAAAAAGTTTCTGCGGAAATTTTTTTTTCTTCAAAATTTCTGGTAGTAATTGAATAAAAAAAATTTGAAGTTTGATAGATATGCTTCTGCACATGCCCGAATGATTGTTTGGAATAATCAAAATAATCGTTATGCCCATCACTAACTGTAAGTATAGCAACGACATTAAAGAGTCTCTTATCTGCCATATGCATAGAAAGCTCCATGGTTATATGCGATAATTATGGTGATGTATCGTAACACGTTGTGTATGGAATATCATTTCAACACTGAATAAAATAGTAAACCTTATTAGCTACAAAAAAAATTAAATCCTAATATTTTGAAATATTAAATGAGCATACAATTTTTTAATCTTCAAAAAATTCAGTTTTTCGGAAAAAAACGTACAATACAGAAAAACACCTTTTGAGTATTTTAAGACATCCTTAAAAAAAAAAAAAAAAAAACCTATAAGTAGATGAGTTATGGCTAAAAAAATGTGTAAGTTGTTCTAACTATAAGCAGTGATTAAAAAGATACGTTAAAGTGGTTTATCACAAAAAGATAATAACCTACTTTCTTTAAATTTTTTGCAATATTTCTATTAAATTAGTTAATGTTTTTATCTGCAATCTTTGCAAATTTGTTATAAAACTGTATATTTATGTTTAAGACTGAACCTAAATTTGAGAATATTTTAGCAAAATTTCTATTATAAAGTTGAACGGATTGTATATTTTTCTCGGAGTTTATCTATACTTTTTTTTTTCTGTGTATGGAATTATAAACAAATTTTGGCCCATATAAATGTAATCTAACTATCACGAACTAACAACCACGGAAACCCGTGAAATTTATGTGTAAAAAATATAAAGTAGTTTAATAACACAATTTGATCGGGACGAGTTCTGTTTATATCTGATCACCCATCCCGATGCAGAATCCGAATCCTGCCAAGCGAAAACAACAGCCAATCCAATCACGTCGGGTTGGGTTCGGGTATAATGTGGTCACAATGTGAGGTCACAGGTCTTTAAAACAGCCTTAACGATGTGACATTCACGTTACTTTGACTTCATATCCACGTCATGGGACGTCCCATCGACGGCCACAAAGTCACAATATGACGTTACCGTGACGTCAGAATGTTTTACGGGCTGTATATACGCTTGTAAATACGCCTTTTAAGTATCAGCAAGCATTTTAGCTAAAACTGAATATCACGTGAATTCCTTAATAGCAAAAAAAAAAAAGTTTTTAAAATGCCAATCAGCAGAGAATTCTCTGAGTCGGCCTATTACCGGTCAAGTTTTAGCTGTCTCACAGACTGATTTTTTTTTTCTTTAAAGGTTGATTAATTGATAATAATTCAATTCAACAATATTAACAGAATGAAACAAAAAGAGGGTAATGAAATAACAATAAATGTGTTTATTTTAACAATGTTATAGGCAACATCTTGTTCCATTATCTTTTACATTAAAGGCTTTTTGAAGAAAAAATTATGGAAGTGTTCAATGCAAAATTGATTACATTACAATAATACTTATAATAATTAATTATGAAATGTAGTAAATACTAAAAAGTAGAAAAAAAATATTTTAATAAAAACACGTTTTTATTAGCTGACTTTAAAGTAGAAAATATTTTTTTAGTGAAAAATCTGGAACACAAAATAAAATCCTAAAACCGCGCGCGCTGAAAACTAAACAATTAACAAATACAAGAGGGGAAAATTCTGCTATAAGGCCGAATATAGATTGCCACACACGGTTTTTATTTTAAAAATAAATAAACTAGCTGTAACTCAGAATAAAAACGCAATGACAACAAACAATTTTAAAATATCTAAATAACAAATAAAAATTCCCCTGTTAAAGTGTTGAGTTGTTCAATAACCATTCGATTTAGAAAAATATTTTTGTAGCACTGAGCAATTTTTTTTAATGAAATTTAATTCATGTTGCTATGGCAGCAGACGATAAAACGATATCTTTGGAATAAGGGAATAAATAGAAGAAAAAATTTTGTTGATGTTCGTGATAAAATGAATTTCTTTATTTTTTAAAAATGTATATACATAATTCACTTTTATATTTTAACAGAATAATAAGTTTACTATAATTCGTTATTCATGCTATGGCCAGTATACACGATACACGTCGAGCCACAATGCCTTTATCATTATCTTTTTACGCGTAAAAGTTTCGCTACGGTACTCCATTGTGAAGTTTTGTAATTTTTGAAATCTAATATTTGAAAAACAACATAATCATTAGATTTGAAATTTATATCAAGAAAAATACAATTTTTTACCATTCTAACGCAGTTTGTAAAACAATTTTGTGACAAATACTTTTCGAGTTATTAATTTTTTAAGTAATTTCAAATGTTTCATTTTCCGAGATTAATCTGTGGCAACGATGGATTGCTGTGACTTTTCATAAACATGAAAAATGATAGAGATTGAAAGAATAAGCCACCCTGTGTGTGGCTAAAATCACAATTTACTAGGAGCATTTCTGTCAGCAACTATGAAACTAGTTGACTCGCCAGGCGTTGCCCGGGACCATGATAATAACCTTAAATTTACTTAAATCATTGTTGATTGATTTTATATTTTTAAACGAAAATGTTTTTAGATTAATCTAGTGTTAGGGGGGGGAAGGGAGGGGGCACTTCCTTCAGTAGCGTACAACCTCAAGTTTGTATGATTTTATATATTTAATTGAAAATCGATCCAAGTGAACTAACCGTTGGTTGCTCCACTACCTCCGGCAATGTACGCCGTGTGTGCTATGCAGGATTATCCAACTCAATCACTGATAAAACAGTGCCTGCAGGAGAACTAAAATAACTACACAAATTTGCACCTATTCTTCATCACATGAACTGAGGAGGAAGGAGGATACATTGCTGAGAGTGAACAAAAGGGGATAAATAATAAAATAAATGGGAGAAATATTAGTAGAAGAGAGCCGCTGAGTAAATCTTCTATTACCGAAGAATCTAAACCTCAGAACACACAACTCTTTTAATGTTAATCCTATGGGATATTTTTTATTAGTTTCAAACTGGTTATTTCACCCCTAAATTTCATTATTGCTAAGCCAAAATTTTAGAACAACAACTAAAAAATTATTTAATTGTATTAAAATTTTAGAACCTTGGCGCAAAAATAAGTTTACATTTTCAATCAAAGACTGCGCTACAATAACCTTGTTGGAATCTTTTTTCTTTTCAAACTGATTACTTTTCCCTAATACTAATAATTTTTGAACAAACTTTATACTCGATCATTACCCGAAAGGTTAGTATATTGTATTAAAATGTGAGAGTCACTTATAAAATTAAATTTCTTTTAGTATTCAGAATGCGCCAAATGTTAACCCTATGGGCAATATAAACAAAGCTGTTAACGTAAATAAGAAGGGACTTTTTTTTTCTTTTTTTGTTTTGGTATTTTTATTTCCAAATCTGGATGCAGAATGTTGAAGAATACAGAGTTTGCGATAGTAATTTACGATCCGTGACTTACAGAAAATAATTTTTTTAAAGGGTTAACATTAATATATTTTAAACCATTATCATCATTCGAAATAAAAATTAACTTAGATGTGATCTGTTTTTTTTTTCTTCTTTTCTTATTTAAAATTCGGGAGCGGATGCAGATTTTTAAAAAACATCGTTCGGTAAAGAATTTTTTTTAAAGGTAAATATTTATATATTTTTTAAACAGTTTGATTGCATCGTCGTAGAGAAAAATATACTCAAATTAAGTGAGTATTTTTTATTTTCTCGTATTTGAAATAGTTATGCTAATGTGAGCTGAAAAAAAAAGGGGGAACTCGAAAAACAACGTTTGAAAAAGATTTTTTAATGCGGAAAAATCACTTGCGGTTTGTTTAATGATGTTACACATTTTCAAACATATTGAAATTGATCACTAAGGTGCTGATCACTGATTATCACTGATTATCACTGATTATCACTGAGGTGCACTACAAGAGACTAATTATAGATTGTGATGTACAGTCGTGGGAAAAAAAAAACTGGACACCCCCCACTAACTCTGCAACAAATTAGTAGAAGGAAGTTACTGGTACCAAACGATTGGAAATAAAGTGTACTTTTAAATGATGTATATAAAATTTGCTTAGGGGGCCATATACATATAAAAACACACCCAAACTTTGTTTTTTTCAATAGCAAGGCCCAAATTTGACAACATATTTGAAATCTGCAGTTCAAACTATTCCTAGATACCAAATTTCATTAAATTCCTAAGATTAGTTTCTGAGAAATTAATTACTTTATAATGAGCATATTTAAGGGGCTGTATCCAAATTGAAGTTCTGTACTCGATTGTTGAAATGCTGCAGAATGTCACTTCTTTTAATGTATTATGTTTTACCGATATGACCATTTTACTCCCTTAATAAGTTTCGGTTATTGTTATATGCGGTAAAATAATGTTTACAAGTGTTGAATTATCCGATTTTAACCACTTGGGGACGAGCGACACGTATACGTGACGCATAAGATGCTCAGAATCCTCGATTTTTCCCACCAGTTATTTTTTATTGTAAGCTTAGCCTTATTATATCTTAGCGTTTCCACGATTCAATTAGACGAAAATTTCTGTTTTGAAAAACCGGTGGTAAATTATTAAAAATTCTGTAATAGACGCTCGTTACGAAGGGGTTGAAAAACCATAAGATTATTTGTAATTAAAATAGTTTTAGAATATGTAAATGTTATTGGAATTTTAGAGGTGCTTTTATAATGCTTTTTCTAAGATTTTGAATCTATTTAACTCGCCTTTTTTTTTTAGTTTATTGGCTTAAACGTGAATAATATTGGCAAATACAAAATTTAGAATTTAAAAAAAAAGTATAAAGCAGCGTAAGGAATCAAAGTAAAAAAAAAACGCAGATAAATTGTTTTTTAGTCTGAAAATAAATCCAGACATTGCTTTTTTTTAGTAGCAAGTGGTGTGGGGGGGGGGGGGTCTTGTTTTGAGATATGTTCGCAGGATTTATATTCCGATTTATTTGAAGACCTAAAACTAAATCTATGTTATAAATTCATCTGAATAATTTTACATCCGTTATTCTCCTTCGGAATAGGGTTAATAATTCTATGATTAAACCTATTCTGGTAGTTCATTTGAAATTTTACAATTAACTCATTAATGCCTCTTGGCAAGAAAACTTGCCATTTGACATTTATTATTATTATTATTATTATTATTATTATTAGATTTTTTTGCACACTGCTAGCGATTGGGAAATAATCTTGCCTATCAGAAAACCATAAAAGTAACTTGTAATTTTTTTTCAATTAGCCTGTTTAATCGAATAGATCTAAATACGAAAGTTATAGAAGAAAAAGTTTAATTATTTTAAGTTCGTTATTAATGGAATGAAAACTGAATATCCATACATATTTGTAAAGATTACAATTTTTGATTGATATACAAAAGTTAATAAAAGTTTAAATTAGCATTTTTAAGTAACAAACTAATACTTTCGCGGTAATATTTTATCTAACAACCATTTAGTGTAATATTGCAAACAATTTAACAAGATTTGAGTAAATTGAATTAATAAGTATAAATATCTCAGTGATTATAATGTTTATATATTAAAGGTTTAAATGATGTAAATTGTTTTTGACCAAAATTTTGAAGATACCTAATGCAACAATTATATAAATTTTTTCTCATAAATGCATCATCGGAATCTATTTAGAAAGAACAGAAAACATTTGACGAGTCCTACTATTTTGTGGAATACATTGAAATGAATAATTACGTGTATACACCATAAAATTAGCTTTGCTCTCAGAAATTTTATGTTAATTTGATCTTCACATTTTTTTGAATATTTATATGATCAAGTATATAATTTTATGGATTTGATATGTTCTAAATCCGTGTTTCAAAATTAAAGATATAAAGCAAATAGAAAGATTTGTAATCATATTGTGTTTTTCACCTAACATTATTAAATTACTATGTTTTCTGTCTTTTTTTCCAAATGCAAACATGATCTACAAGGACAATCTGGCCCACATAATAAAACCTAAAATAAACAGTGGAAGCAACTGGCAACCAAAATTTTAAAGTACTGATATGTATCTAAATAACAAAAATATGATTACTTAAAAAAAAAAAAATAAAACTTTAACAAAAGAGTAGAAGAACATCGTGGGCTGGTTAGTACACAAAAAATTAAAAGGCAAAATCCTCAGCCCTACTAATAACATTCTGTAATTAAATAACAAAAAGGGGAGGGAGGAATTTGCTAATATAATGTATAGCAATTAGTTTTATCAAGAACTTCTTCCAGTCTGCGTGGCATTGATTCAATGAGGCTGTTAACAATATCAGTATCTTTTTTAACCCTTTCGCGACGAGCGTCCTTTACAGAATTTTTAATCTTTTACCACTGGTTTTTTAAAAAATATATTTTTTTCTAATCGAATCGCAGAAATGCTTCATTAAATAAGGCAGAGTTTACAATAAAAAGTAACTGGTGGGAATAGTCGTGGATTCTGAGCATCTTATGCGTCACGTATGCGTGTCGCTAGTCCCGAAGGGGTTAATAGTTTGCGAAGCATGAGAAACAGATTTCCATAGCTAATCAGTCGTTCTAATTCCCTGCAGACGACCTTCATAATTCCACAATGCCCGAACATTTTCCATTGGATTCAATTTGGCTGCATTGCTTCGCCATTCTAACTTCATTATGCAGTTCTCTTCGCACCAAGTTTTAACCACACCACTTCTGTGGATAGCACTATTATCCTGAAAATTCCAAACAAAATTATGAATTATGAACTACACTTAATAAATAATGATTTCTAGAACATTAAAATTTATATTTACAACAAAAAATGTTAATGAAATAAATATCTAAATATATTCGCAAATATTTTAGCGTAAATTTTGCGAAAAGTTTTATTATAAATCAAAACGTGAACAAATTGTAAATGGTTTATTTTTATTTTTAGTAAAAAATATTATAATTCTATGAAAGATTACAACCTGATTACAACCTGCAAAAGTTCTGAAAACATACAAAACTAGGAAATATGTTGTTTTAAAATTTCTTATTTATATAGATATAAATATATATAGAGAGATAGATATATATAGATAGATAGATGGATAGATAGATAGATAGATAGATAGATAGATAGATAGATAGATTTTGTCTTAATTATTTTTCAAAAAACATCGGTTATTAGTTTTTTTAATAAATTTACATGCATTTTTTCTATACTGATTCATCTGCTAAAATCGTTAAACATGAAACAAAAGAAAATTAATTTCATTACTGAATTTATTTTGAAAATTTTCACTCAGTTCTGTAAAGATGGGCCAAAGGCGTGTTTTATCACTGTCGATATGATATGTGTGCCAAAGCTGACAAGTTAAAGGATTTATATCTGCACACCTGTTATAAAAAGAATTTTTATTGCAATTAAAAATAACTAGTTATTCTATAAAACCGAAATTAATTCTAATGCTATAGCATATAGAGAAAGTTGCTTTTTAAAATATTTTCCTAATTCATTTAATGAACGATTAATAAACATTCTAGAGCAAGCAGTGATAATTCGGATTTGAATATTGAAGCGCGAAGGAGGGGGGGAGGGTGTTTTGGGAAAATAAATCAGTAAAAAATTATGATCTAAAACGCGCAAAACTATAAAATAAATAATTTTTAATATATTTCTATTATTAATATTAATAAAAAATAGTATGTAGTATGCTCTGAAAACCATATTGTTTAATAATACCATTTACCAAATAACAATATATACCTGTTGGAAGAGAAAAAATCCCTCCAGAGAGTGATTTTCTAAATCATCAGGTATCTTTGCGTGTTCTACTATGTCACAATAAGATATTCCGTCTCGATGATCTCAATGCATAGCAGAGATGCAATGTCCTGCGCCGACATGCAGTCCCACATTGAAATTGCAATTCTGCCGCTGCGTTTAATATAATTTGTATACCGTGGCTGAAACCTAAATCCCAATCGACGGTACACTCGAAACGAAGAACTGGAGACTGACTAAAGGCAGCTTTTGTCTTTAAATAAAAATGAGCTCCATTCATTTATGCCTCAGTTAATATATGTTTGGGCAAAGTGAAGGAGCTGAAGTCGTTGGTTTTGAGCTAATGCTAGTTTGAGCTAATTCTAGTAGCCATCCGAATTCAAAAACTTGCTTCTTTGAGCGTGTTGTGAATAGTACGAGATGATACATAATAAAAAGAAAGTATGCCGTAAATGTATATATATATATATATATATATATATATATTCATAATACAATCTATCGTCTCTTAGTTATATATGCTCACTTGAAGTTGCAAATCATCTTTAATTTGATTAGAAGACATATAGGGATCTACTGTATAGCCATTGAAACAACTTCTCGAGCTTGGCTGTCTGATAAGATCCTTGGCCGACCACTACTACAAAGACGGTTTATCAAATTTGTATTGCTAAACATAAAAAAAAATTACCAGTAATGTAAATTAAATTTAAATTTAAATAAATTGAATGTAAATGTAATTTTTTTTTCGTAATAAACTACCAATATAAAGCTTACCTGTTAATCCATGTTGAAACAGTTTGAAGAGACACTTGAAAATGCCTAGCTATATAACGAAGACTTCTTCCAGCTTGCCACATGCCAATCATTTGGCCTTTCGTTGCTTCAGTTAATTGTGGGGCCATTTTGTTTCAGCAAATACTCTACGCATATGCATTTATAAGTAACTTCACTTCAAACATATATACTGCAGAAAAAACAATATAACTTTATTAGATTGGAAAAGAAGCTATAAATCTATTTAAAGGTAACAAAAATGAGTAAGTTTTTTCTAAGGTATAACTAATCATATTTTTCAAAAATGAGCTTTATTAATTTAAAAATAAAAGTGAAACTATTTTCCATAAATGACGTAAACATACATCTCATGCAAATACGTTTTACGTAATTTTAATGAAAAATTTTAAAGCAGGCATTGAAAAAGTAAAAGATATATATATATATATATATATATATATATATATATACTAATAAAGGGTGGGGTTCTGGTGCCTCGCTATCTTATATCTTACTACAATCACAGGTCGTTGTCAGGTTTGTTGTGCTCCCGCGATCATTCACTTACGCTTCAGTTTAAGCTAGCATTCATTTTAACGTAAGATCGCGAAGCATTGAAATACGATTTACGCATTGTTTATATTGTAAGACAGACTTAATCTCTAAGTTTATCAAGTCACTATAATCCCAGCTTATGAGTATAATATTTTCTCAAACAGGGATGAGAGCGCTCCGACCCGAATATCGATTCTTACCACTAAATTTTAATAATATTCTCCAACGTAATGAATTTCAGAAATTTTGTCCTTGAATAAGGTAACAAATACTATTAAAATTTAGTGGTGTCAATCGGGATTTCGAGTCGGAGCGCTTCCATCCCTGTTCAAACTATGCTTTAATGCACATCATAGACGGCCCCTTATAGCAGCATCTTGACGTTTTTTAAGCAAAATTTGAAAACTACTAGGAATAAAAATTGGAAATTTTGAATACACATAAAGCAGGACATAATAAATATAAATCCATCAAAAAAATTGTAGGTTGCAATTCATAATTTTTTCGAATATTAATTTCATAATTCATAATTCATATTATAAAATTAAAAAACTTACAAATTTAAAGTAGTTATGTTTGGGTTTTTGAGTTTTATAACCAAGCAAAACGTTAGAACATTAGGATTATAATTTCAGGAGATATTAATAAAAATATGAAAATGTAATTTAACATTAGAAGCTCTAAAATTTGTTATAACTCGAAAACTTAACATCCAAATGACTTAAAATTTTGTATCTAGGCATAGTTTGAACCGAAGATTTAAAATATCATGTCATAAATGGGTGTTGCCATTGAAAAAAATAAAGTTTAGGCTGCTTTTAATATGTAGATGACCCCTTAAGCAAATTTTAGATACATAATTTAAAAGTAGACTATTTCCAATCGTTTGGTACCAGTCACTTCCTTCTACTATAATTTGTTGCAGAGTTAGTGGGGGGTGTCCAGTTTTTTTTTCCACGACTGTACATAGAACTTATAGTTCATTTACAGGGATACTCAAAAGAATACCGTTACATTAGGATCTATGAAGAAAAATCGTTTGCAGTTCATTTTAATAATGTTTCACTATTTTAAACATAGTGAATTTGATATATATCACTAATGTGGATTATAAGAGGCTTACTATAGAATATTGTGGGTATAGCTTTCATTGTTCATTTACAGGGACACACAAATTTATTCGGTTAAAGGACTGCTTAACCTCTTTAATAAAAAGGTACGTGTTGCTGACGACTGGGATTTTCGATAATCGTTGCCACAGATTAATCTCGGAAAATGAAACATTTGAAAATACTGAAAAAATTAATTGCTCAAAAAGTATTTGTCAGAAAATTGTTAGACAAACTGCGATATAAAGGTAAAAAATTGTACTTTCTTGATATAAATTTCAAATACACTGATTATGCCATTTTTCAAATATTGAATTTCAAAAATTACGAAATTTCACAATGGAGTACCATAGCGAAAACTATACGCGTAAAAAAATAATTATACTATAGTAGCCTTATTATTCTGTTAAAATATAAAAGTGAACTATGATGTCACGAGTGCATGATTTTTATTTAATTCTCGACAAATACTAGATGCGCCATTTCTTTTTTAGTTGTGAATAATGTAGGTTAATTCACGTTATTAAAAAATGTAGCTATAAAACATATAAATCAATGCAAAACGGTAAGTAATAAATTGTAAACGTAATAGTAAACCGTATTAAAAAAAACATAACTTAGTGAAATAAGTATCTGTTTTTATGTTATTTTAGGATATTTCAGGTAAAGGTACAGATTACTTTAAAACATAAGGTTAAATTCACCGATATATTTCGTTTGATTTAAGGTTCATTTTGGAGAAAGCGACCAGAGCAGCGGGCGTAATCTGCTAGTTATTAATAATTGCCGAGAATTCTTTTTCAGTTGCTGAACGTGTTTTTAAATTTAACTCATTTTTTGTCTATTACTTGGTGTGTATAAATTGTATAGATTGTATACAGGGCAGCACAAAAGTTATCGAATACATTTCCGTTTATTGACAGAAACTCCAGACGGAGAATTTTAAACTGTGCTACGCGTTTCCTAACTGAACTAAAATTTAGCATTCGATTTAGTATATATACAAATCTATAGATCATATACAGGGCTGTAGAAAAGATCTGACAAGGAAGGTCTCCATAAGCGCATACTCAAAAATGTTGAAAAAATTACTGAATATTCTTCTCATGAGGATATATACGTCTATAAATTTTTCTTCTGCGGAACTGCGATATAACGTCCGTAAAAAAATATGAAAATTTCGTTTATTTGGCGATTTATCACCGGTTGGTGACGGAATGAAATTAACACTTTCAGGGGCAAAGTACTTATGTTTCTAAAATGTTGAAATCATTGAGTCACACCGGGATTTAACAACAATTTTTTTTCCAAATAAGTAAAAGATTTTCTTCACGTATATTATAAAAGTAAAATTTTATTCCAAAATTCCGGTGTCATTGTGGCATTTGGGAATTAAAATTAAGTAGGATATATTATATCCCACCGCCTGTCAAGTGTATAAAAAAGTACGATTTTATGACAAATACTCTTTAAAGGAAAACTTTTTCATACTGAACTTGTTTATGCATGTTTAACTTACATAATAAATAAATTTTTATAACTACAATTTTGTGTACACATTTATATGTATATATAATGGAATTTAACGATTGTATTTTACGATTTAAAACAAAATTTAAATTAATTAGAATTGTTTCAAGTTTAAAAATAAGCCCGATTCTGAACATTGTCAATTCAAGAAAGTTTTTGTTGCTATGGAAACAACGACTTCTTCGATATAGAAATGTATAACGAATCCGTTTGTCATCGGGCTTTTCCTTTTAAAATACATTTAAAAATTACTTGTACAACCGTTGAAGCCATTTAAATTAGAAAAAATCGTGCTATGGAGGATAAAACAATAGGCAAAATTTCATTCAATCGGTAACAAATAGAGAAAAAATGTGAGTGATTTATTTAATCTGGTTTAAAAAAATATTTTAAATTAATATTAATGCAAACGTACAGAGAGTTGAAGATGTTGAACGCAAAAAGGCAAACTATTCTGAACAAGAGCGTATGGTATCATGGGCCATAGAATTAACTCATTCGTATAATTATTTAAGCTTATGACAATTTTACTCTTTCAGAGTTTACAAAAATCTCATAGACAGGTCTCATAACAAGAATTTCTTCAAACTCTTCGCTGACTTTAATATGCCTTTCAGATTGATATATTTTTAAAATTTCGATTGTTAACTAAAAGTGAAAATAAACATACAGATTCAATAATTCAATAATGCACATAACTTAAATGTCAACTTCGCTATAACAAAATAGATATTTGCAGCTTCCAAAACATAGAACATATTTTTTTCAGTGGTAAAAATAAATAACTGCAACAACAAGCAGCTTGTATATATTATACAAAAAATAATAAATATTTCATCGTTTAAGTTTAAATTCATTAAATATTGCGCATTCGAATAATCATTTTACAAGCAATTTAAAATGCATTAAAATCGTTTGCAATTGGAGAAGGAAAAATGTTGCTAGCCAAATCGTGGGTTTTTGCGCCAAATACTCAAAAGTATTTTTTTTTTTTTTTTTTGCAGATTTTCTACTAGGATTCCGCAGCTAAATTTCACTGTTCCTTTAATACATACATGTGTAGCTTCATTAGCATTTTTTCCAAACTTTTCTGAGTATGCGCTTTAAGGTGACCTTCCTTGTGAGATATTTTTCCGAATATTGTTGGTAATTCCTGAAATTGGGTTTTTAAATATGTTACGCGGTTTGCTTAGATATAATCTTTTCTTTAAATTGTTTACTTAGATATAATCTTTCACCTTATTAAACGGTAATGATCAGTAAAATTATTTTGGAAGTGTTGGAAAGTGTTACATAATCTATGTTTGACCCATGATTTTTCGTTCTTGTTTAAATCTTGAAAATATGTTAGTTTTTCCGGTTTCTAAAAATGCAGAAAGCTTTTCGGAATCGTAGATAACGGATGTTTTCGTATATTTTCATTCGTGAGTATGCTATATTTTCCCAGAATAAGAAACAATTGTCTTTATTTTACAATGTAGAAATATTTCAAAATCTCACAAAATGTAATTTCTGTCGAGTTTATGTTGATATTCACCAAAAATAAAAAAAATGCAATGCCCCCCCCCCCCCTCCTTTAATTCAAATGTTATTTCTCCTGTCAGAGTTCATATGTATAGTCAAAATTCTTTGACTATACCTATGCTATTCATAATATACAAATTCTTAGAATTATTTGCATAGTTTATGTTGATGTTCACCAAATATATAAAATGCATCACCCCCCCCCCTTTAATTCAAATGTTATTTCTCCTGACAGAGTTCATATGTATAGTCAAAATTCTTTGACTATACCTATGCTATTCATAATATACAAATTCTTAGAATTATTTGTATAGTTTATGTTGATGTTCACCAAATATATAAAATGCATCATCCCCCCCCCCTTTAATTCAAATGTTATTTCTCCTGACACAGTTCACACGTATATTAAAAATTCTCATGATGTTTTTTTTTTTATCTCTAGACACCTTATCTCCTTCAGGACAAAATTGTCAAGTATACATTTCATATAATGTGTGTAATGTTTTTATTTATTTATTTATTTTATTTTATTTTATTTATTTAATTATTTTTTGTACCAGAACATTTCAGTCTTAATCTTTGTTTTGTATAATCGTAGAATTCTTGGATTCAGTAAGGAGAAAAATAAAATACGAAATTATTGGCATTAAAAATTAAAATGTCGTTAAATGATGCCCGTCATGAATTTTTCTTGTTAAAGGTTGGCAGCTATTTTTCGGTCGACCTGTTAATTTCCAGTTTTTTTATTTAAAAAATATTATGTTGTTTTAAGTTTTTGTAACGCTAGACATGTTATTTCTCCTGGCAGAGTTCATAGGTACAGTCAAAATTATCATGATCGTTTTGTTTTTGTTTTTGTTTTTTAATGCATAGACACTTTAGTCCCTTGAGAAAAGACAGGTATTACGTATACATTCCATATAGTGTGCTTGAGGTTTTATTTTATTTATTTATTTATTTACTTTTTGTACCAGAACATTTTACTTGTAATCTTTACCTTGTATAAACGTAGAATTTTTCGATTAATTAAGGAGAAAAATACTATGCGGAATTTCTGGCATTAAAATTTAAAATCTCGTGAAATGATGCCCGTCCAGAATTTTTGTTGTTAAAGATTGCCAGCTTTTTTTCGGCCGACCTATTAATTTTCAGATTTTTGATTTAAAAAATATTATGTTGTTTTAAGTTTTTGTATCGCTGATAAAAGCGTGTTTTAAAAACATTTTTACTTTTATTTTATTTATATATTATTACAAAGCATAAATTACTTACCATTCCGTCTGTTAAATATCCGACAATTAATGGCAATATAACAAAGGACATGAAACCGACGGTGGCAGTAATGGAAAAAAGAGTTCCTGATATGGTAAAAAACAAAACAAAACAAAAACATGTTTAATACATTCAACAAATAAACATCTGATAATACAAACTCCTCACTGTACGTAATGAAGTAGTAATAAACATAATATCCAAAGCCACAATTCAATTTGGATAAAAATATATAATACATATCAGTCAAGATTCCATGAACTCTATAAATTATGATCATGCATAAATTTGTATACAGGTTGTTCAAAAATTTGCCAGACAATTTAAGAAAGATGATAGAAGGCATCAAGAAGATGAAAACTTACTATAGATTATGGGGCCGCAAACCACGTTTAGTGGGGGAAAATCGCAAAAATATTTATGAAAGGTGTGACGTCGAGTGGGACATAAATGGTCTATAAAAAGTAGAAAAACATTTATATGACGTTAAGCATGATTGCAATGCATTGTAGTTCAACGTCAGAAAGCAGACGACACCACATTTTATAGAAATTGTTCGAAGTTGCGGCCACGAAGGTCATTGGACAGCCGACATCGTCGGACGAAGGATTTCCGGACGCGTTAAAACATATTCCTATAAAAATGTCTCGTCGTATCCTTTCTGATGTTGAACTGTAATGCATTGTAATCATGCTTTACGTCAAATAATTTCTATTTATTACTGGCTCTTTTTGTTCCACTCGACGTCACACCCTTCATAAATATTTTTGTGATTTTCTCCCACTAAACGTGGTTTGCGACCGAATGTTCTGTGATAAGATTTCATCCTCTTGATGCCTTCTATCACCTGCTTATCTAATCTTAATTTGCCGGACGAATTTTGGCACACCCTGTATATATAGGGGAGACTGGTACACAGTGGACCACTTTTACAGTTTAATTTTTTTCTCTTTAACGGGCAGACCAATCTGCTTGAAAATATTTTTGAGTATTCTTTGAACCTTTTCACATTTATCATAATTTTCTCAGAACATAGTTTTCAATACATTATTTAATATATATATATAGATCCGTAAAGTGGACCAGTGTGCCCCGGAAGTGGGACACAGTGGACCGCTATTAGGTATTACCTGAAATACAACATAAATGTATTTTTCATTAATCTAATTCTTCTTTATTTCCGCTTTACCTCCAAAATAACATAGTAATATAAATTTGCAAGTAACATTTTAAAACAAAAAAATTATACAAAAAAAAATATCAAATAATTTATTACAAAATGAAAATAATAACAGATTAATATAGAAACAATTGCAATTTAGATGAAGTTATTACTTAAGAACAAAAAAATCAGCGCACATTAAAATTTGCAAATGAAATTCCAAAATACTTAGAAGTAAGATTGAGCAATTTCTTTCAAACGTGAGATAGTAATACCAGAGCTATTCAGCTATCATTAGAAATAAAAAAAATATATTATTTAATAACATGCAGGAGAAATAACTTCTAGTTTCAAAACTTCTTTCGCCCTAAAAAGATGTCTATTTGTTCTGTATTTTTCATCTAAATGCATAAAAAAATAACTTAAAAAAAAAAACAGTAATTCTACGTGCAATATGCAGTTATGGAAGTAAATATATAATTTTTTTTTTGTATTTTCCATTTTAAATTCGTAATAACATTTTTACTTAAAAATAATCAAAAAATGAATATTAAAATTAGTTTTCAGTATCTCAATTTTTGTAAAATCGAAAGCTGAAGTGTTGAAAAATAAATCAAAGTAAATAATAATTTATTTATTTATTTATTTTTGAGGTAATCAAAATATGGCTGAAATATATATATATATATATTTATAGTAAAATTAACTATTAAAAAGGTATAAATTTGAAATCTGATTTTATTAATAAAAATCACAAATTTACTTTCCTTAGAATGTAAACCTTAAAATAAGAAAGTTTAATTTTTCTTTTATAACGGTGAAAAAAAAATTAAAACATTGTAAAGAATTGAGCCTCCTCGTCCAGGTGCACTATGTGTCATTCTAGCATTTCCTGTGAGTACACTTAACTGCATACCTTCCCTCGCAATTTTTGCCTTGAAGACTAGCAGACGCCGAATTCTATTGTACTGTGAGCGGAAAGTTCGGACAGTGATGTAGTGGTAAGGTGTTACCCAAAGAGGGGTCTTATGCTTTGATCCTTGCCGAGGTCGTGGGAAAGAGAGCATCTGCGAGAGAAGCGATCTCTGCACACGATTTTTAGGTTTGCGCCTGAAACTTTGCCCTTTGTCTTAGAACGTCCAATGACGGACTTAGTGAAAACGAAACAGAGGGATCTCAAGGCTGCTAAGAGGCTGGAGAGTTTCGAGGGGCCCGCCACGACAAAACCCCGCCCCCAGAAGAAGTTCCCCTGCGAGGATGAAAAGTTAGAGAGAGGGGTTGTTTTTGGAGAGATCGAAAAGAGAGTGGTGACTCTCTGGTAAAAGGAGGAAGGAACGAGAGTTTCCGGACTTAGCGCAGTAGAAGCGCTAGTGAGGCCTGACCTCTATGTGTTTTGATACGGCAGGTATCAAGTATAAATCCTAGTGAAGAGAAAAGCACGACCCGTGCTAGAGTGAGAGTTCTTTAACTCTGAAGCATCGTGATTTAGTATATTTCTCCGAAGAGAAGGAACGGACGTGCCTTGATCCGTGTGAACTCTGGCTAGAAGTTACGACTGATCGTAACATTTGGAGACTTTAGTTATACTCAGAGTCAGGAGAACATTAATTTATTAGCGATTGACTCACGAAAAATAATTAAATGCTGTATTAACATCTTGTACATATTTTTTATTAGAATTAATATTGTTATGCAATAAAATTCTATTTTCTAATTTATGCGAGATATTCTCTTTGCCAACGATCTGACCTCGCTACCACTCAACATCTTTATAAGGTCGGTATAGAGGAGTTATTACAACATGCATTTTGTATATTATTTCAATATCTCACTAAAGAGTTTTATTTTTCAAAACTAACTATTTATAACTAACTATAACTATCTATAACACCGTACTTTAAAATTGAAATACATAAGATATCTCTTTTTTTTCTTTGGAGGTGAATGAAAATCATGACCATGAACTCATTGCAGTGGTCCTTAAACTTTAATTATTTCATCATAACCACAAAGAAGTAATGATAACGATATACTAAAATTTAGGGGTTACGAAGTCTACCCTTTATAAATATTACATTTACCATACAAAAATATGAGTGTTCTACATTAATTATAGCTCGAGTTATAAATGTTTTAAGCTGTCGGGACCATCTATATATATATTTGTCTTACGTGGCGCGAAAATAGGGCTGAATTTGTAGCTTATGGTTTGGCAACAACCGTAGTTTCTAGAGCTCAGACCAATGAACAGACTAGATTGTGTTAGATCAGCTCCGCCTCCAATCCAATATGGCGGTCACTGTGAGAGCAGTGAAACCATAGAATGAAACTCAAAATAGCAATTATTAAAAATAAAATAACATGTACGTAATCCAAAGCGTCTGAGATGATTCTTCATTTTAATTATGAGTAATATCGTTAATTTCAAAAGAATTCTCAACTCTTATTTAGAATTCATTTACGAATTTCAGTCACTCAAAAATCGAAAAAAAAAAATCAACTGTCTAGGCTGCACCTGCCGCCATCTGTTGCTGTAAATTGAAGTAAAAAATATTTTTTTTTTGTAAAAATTTATAATTATTTTTTTTCCTAATGAATTTAAGCCGCGCTGTACAATATTATAGGTGCAACAAGTTTTAAACTAATTATGTTTCCAAGATCCTTTTTTCATAGTATTTAAATGATTTATATGTCCATTGGTAGCGCCAACTAAATGCATTTTTAGTTATGTTTTCAAAGGAGAATTACTTTTTTACATTAAAAAAAAAGTTGTCGTGCAATAAGTTTTAAACTAATTATGTTTCCAAGATCCTTTTTTCATAGTATTTAAATGATTTAGTTCTGTTTTCAACGGAGAATTACTTTTTACATTAACCCCTTCGGCCCTGATTTTTTTTTCAATTTTGGGAAAAAATTACTGTTATGCTAATAAAATTAAAAATAGCTATCGGAATCACAGAAGTTAGGGTTTAATGAAAGTTAACGAATGCGTTCTTTATCAAAACCTCACAAATGTAGTTATTTTGCGTGTTTTTCATTAAACAATAGTCTAAGGAAGAATATTTGAAGACGTTTGGAAAATGTCGTATTACATCTAAATTAAACAAGCATAAAAATTTAGTAATATTTTTTATCTTTTATCACAAATTACCAATTCGGAAAAGGATTCCCAAATTTTAATTTAAAGAGTGAAACGTATGTTTTAATTAAAAGAAATGCCAACGGCTTGCTAATAATTATGAAAATTATTATTATTATTATTATTATTACTAAATGCTAAACATAAGTGAAGTCATAATATGAAATGTATAGATTCATACTATCACTATTAGGTGCTGGAATTAATAAAAATAATGTTTAAGACAAAATAATACTCAATAAAAGATATGTCCTATTAGTAGGACGTCAGGGCCGAAAAGGTTAAAAAAAAATGTCAATTTCATATGTTCAAATGTTTTATGGTAGAACTTATTCCGGCTAGAATTGCTGAAAGATAAAAAGGGGCGAGCGAGCAAAGCGAGCTGGGACCGCATAGCGGTCTCAATGTTAATTGCTTTGCAATTCACGGAGGGTTGGCGAGCGTTAGCGAGTAGGGGGCTGAGCCCCCTAGTATAATTATAATACACTAAATTATGGGGGCTTCTATAAAAAATCCACAGACCTCTCCCCCCTCCCCTTCCCAAACAGCACACACCCATCTATAAGACATCTACAAGCTGTAAACCCAAGAAAACCGACACATCTATAAGAAGTCTACAAATATCCATGATACACCCTTTTCACCTCTTATGGAGATGTTATGTGTGATCTCTCTGAGTTCTATTAGACGTCCAAGATATCCAGGTAGTCTATGAGACCACGTCTATAAGACATCCAAGCATAGATCACTTTTCGACTTGCAGTATGTCTTATAGCCGTGCTTAAGACTTGGATTGTAGATATCCAGGGACATCTGATATGCGTTTATAAGACGTCTAATGCATGTCTATTTATTGATACTCAGTACTTCGTATAGATATACTTAAGATATCCAAGAAATTTCATCAGAAATACAGCCTTAGGGCAAAAGTATTGAGCACCCCCATATTTATAATATATTTGGTAAAAATAATAGATGGATACAAATATTAAATTGTATACAATTAAGAATTTTCTTTAAAAAATAAGTTTTTTATTTTTTTTCAAAGATAGCAAACGCATAACTCATCTTTTAATGAAGCTATTTTCTTTAAAAAACTTATTTTTAAATTAAATTTTGTTGTTCTGTTAAGCCGGTTAATAAATAATCAAGAAAATAATTATTGTAAGAAAAGACAAAATAAACTTAGTCTTCAAAAACGAAAATAAAGAAAGCTTATGTAAAAAAAAAAAAAAATTTATATGTAATTTTTATTATTTTATTTTTTAACATGTGTTAATAACAAAAATAAATTTTAAGAAATATTTATGCTGCTGAAGAGATCTTGGCATTTCAGGCAAGAAATATTTCAATTTCCATGATGATCTGTTAACTTATGACATAACAATGAAACTTCCAGAAAACAAAGTAATTTATAGTTTTGAAAAAGTAGGTGTTTAAAGAAAATGACTTCATTAAATGACGAGTTGCTTGTTAACTGTCTTTTTTTTTTACAAACCATAAACTTAAAAAGAAAATTCCTAAATGATATGCAGTTAAATATTTGTATATAACTATTACTTTTACAAATATATTAAAAATATGGGGGTGCTGAATACTTTCAGCCAAGACTGTATTTCCAATGAAATGACATTGTTTCCTTGCATGTCTTAAGTATATCTATATGAAAATTAGAATAATTCTTGCAGAAAATGTTAAAATATAAAGGAATTTGTCTTCAACAATGAAAATAGAGAAATCTTATTTTTAAAATATACTTTAAATTTATATGTTACTTTTATTATTTTAACTTTTAATATCTGTTAATAAAAATGATACAAGTTTTAGGAAATATTTTCATTGATGAAGATAAGTGATTTATATACTTTGGCTTTTCCGGTAAGAGTTATTCTAATTGTCATGATTACCTATTAACTTGCATAGCATAGCATAACAATTGCTATACTATGAAAGTTTCAATTCTGAAACTTACTGAAAAACAAAGCAGTTTAGTTTTTTAAAAAACTCATTTTTTTTAAAGCAAATTGTTTAATTAAAAGTCAGAGTTGTTAGTTTGCTGTCATTTTAATTGTAATAACTTAACCATTAAAGACACAGACAGCAGTTGTGAATTCTAAAATAATTGTGTGTTGAACACTTGCACTTCATTTACTCTCTTCCTAAACATCCTTCAATGTTGAAGTTCAAAATTTGTTCTACTTTTTCATTATTTTTATCAGTAAGTCTCCACTGATGTACAAAATACACCGCCATTGAATTTTTATAAACTATTATATTTTCTTTCTTAATTAAACATTTTTTTTTATATAAATGCGATATCTATTACTTGAATACTATTACTAAACATCAGACACTACGACTAATATTCAGGCCCCTGCTGGCACTTAGGAATACGTGCCCTTGCACCCTCTGCCTGAACCACCCTTAATGATGGCGCATGATTTAATATGAAAGTGCCAACATAACCCCCTGTCCACCGCCCTTTCAAGACATCCAGCATGGGCCTGCTAACACTTTGAAATAAGTTATGATAAAAATACGAGGGTGCTTAATAATTTTGGTAAAGACAACTGTAGATAAAAATACTAAATGTTTCATTCCAATAATATCAGTATATTATTTCCCCCCCCCCCAAAAAAAAAAAAAACGAATATTTTGCAATGCTCTGCAACGAACCTTCAACTGATCACAAATGTTCTGTGGGAATAAAAAAATAAAACACAGAGATTTTCTTGTATATGTAGGAGTGCGATTTCATCTTGTATAGAAATGCTAAAGACATTTCGTAAAACGCTAACACACACAAAAACCAAAGAAATGACGAATTTCACAATTTCACTTACTCCGATCGAATGACTAATTTCGCTTTTTTTCCCCCTCGTAATAGACTATTTTTGCAATATTTTTGAGATTTTTCTCTCTGGTAACTGGCGAATTTCACATTTTTTTTTCTCAGAACCAATCATCGAACTCCGCAATTTTTTTCCCACGACTAATTCGAGAATTGCGAGATATTTTCCAACACTTCACTGATGAATTTCGCATTTTTTTTTTATCCGCGACTGATTGGCGAATTTTAAATATTTTTGATATTTTCTTTTCACTGACTGGCAAATTTGTTCAGCTCTTTCTTAGGACCAATGGGCAAAAATTGCATTTTTTTTTTTTTAATTCAAGCGACTAATATCCGAATGTCTCGATTTTTTTTTTAAATCCACAACTGATTGTTAACTTTTGCGATATTTTCTTTATTGATCGATAAATGTTGCGGATTTTCTTGTGACAGAATGGAAAAAATTGTGGGTTTTTACAAGACTGATTGACGAATTGTGATTTTTTTTTTCTGACAATCCACCGATTAATTTAGTTTTTTAACCTGCGACTGATAGGCGAATTTTGCATTATTTTCTTTTTATCAATTGGAAAATTTTGTCACTTTATCTTGGAATTGATTGAAAAAAATCGAGGGATTTCCCAAAACTGATCAACTAATTTAGTGGGTTTTTTTTTCAGCTGTAACTGATAGCCAAATTTTGCAATATTTTCTTTCTGCCGATTGGAGAAAATTGTGTTTTTTTTTTCGCTACTGATCGACGAATTTCCCATTTTTCTCGACGATTTACTGACAAATTTCATGGTTTTTACCCACAACCGATTGAGAAATTTTTGCGCTTTTTCTTGGCAAAAAACATGAAATTCCAATCAAAAATCATCCGGTTGATAAACGTATTTCACATTTTTTGACCCGCGACTGATAGGTGAATTTTGCAATACCTTCTTTCTACAGGATGGCAAATTTTGTCACTTTTTTGCGACCGATTGGTAAAAGTTGCCGGGTTTTTATGTGACTGACCGGTGAATTTCAGATTTTTTTTCCGATGATCCACTGACAAAATTCATGTTTTTTTTTAAACTGCAGCAGCTGAAGAACTTCACGATTTTTCCCCATGATCGACTGACAAATTGTGTGAGCTTTTCCTGCGACCAATTAATGAATTTCACAATCTTTTTCAACGAACGATTGATGAAGTTTTTCTGGTGATTGACAGACAAATTTAGTGCTTTTTCAAATGTATGAATAGTGAATTGTGTTGAAAATGAGAATTTGAAATGTTCTGCAGATTAATGCTAAGTTCATTGTTCTGTGATGTATGTCACATTCTTAAGCATATTCTGCTTTGGGGACTGTTGCCATATTTATATTGGAATATTTTTATCAAAGCATCAACTAATTTTTTTAATATTTCGAATGAAATATGTCTGCTGTAATTCACTAAAATCTCATAGCTAAATTAAAAAATCTACCATATTTACTCCTGCATAATGCACACATTTTTACAAAAATTTCAGGTCTAAAATCCAGTATACACATACATGATACACTGAATATTTCTAATTGTATACATCAAACCATACACATTTTCACAAAGTATATATACATATTACAGAAACTTTATTTTATGATATTTTAATAAGAGAGCAAAATATATATGAGCACATACAAAAGTAATTTAGATTTGAGAAAAGATTGTAAATCATGATTTCTACAGATTTTTTTTTTTTTTAAATTAAAATAACATGGTACACATTATACACAAGTAAATATGGTATTTAAAATCAGTTTGATAATTTTATCTTGTGAGAAATTTCTAAATCCTCCAGTATTTTGCAACAATTCTCATTATCATATCATTTTTTAAACATGTCAGCTCTACTACTCAATAAAAGTTTTAATAAAAATGTAAGTCTTTTTTTTTCCTTATCAGCAATATTAGTAACTAGGTGACAGTACTAGGTGGTACAGAATATAACTATAACAGAAAAAGGAAAAAAAAAAGAAGTGACTTTATTTTATTTGAAAAAAAAAATCTTTGGAACAGGACAAAATTCTTATTATTCTACTCCATTATCACTGCAATAGTAAGAGCTGATTTCTTCGAGCAGCACCTATAATAAAATAATAACACTGTTTTACTACATAACATTTTACGAATCACACAAAATGACATTTTGTTATATGAAAACTGAATTAATCTTCAATGAAGCAATTGTAAGCCCCCCCCTCCTCCTTAATTTTTTGCATGTGATTTCTAGTGATGGGCATAATGAATGATTTTGATATTTGAATGAATCATTCAGGCATGCACAAAAGCATAGTTGTCAAGGCTCTTAAAATTCTTTTTGTTTTACAAAAGTTCAGGTTTTAATTGATCAAAAATAGCAAGAAACAGCAATGCTTTTGTGTATGCCGGGATGATTCATTTGAATAACAATCATTCATTATGTCCTTCGCTATTGTTATTCTTAATTTTTAGGGTTACGTACTTTAAAAATAAAAACGGAACCATTGTATATTGAAATACAAACAAGAAATTTCAAACTAACACTCCCATAGGATTAACATTAGCTCATGTGACTAGCACAGACTCTTGACTATGGAAGATTTGGAATCAAATGATTTTTCCATTATCCCGTCGACCACTTTTCAAGAAAAATTAATTATCACCAAACAGTAATGCCAAATAAACAAATGGAAGAATGTTGCCATTGGAATATCAAAATAAATACAATAAAAAAATATGGAAAAGCCCCACTCACCTAAGTGTCAACTATCAGTAAATTTAAACACAAAAAAATTACAATATAAATGAAAATAGAAAAAAACAAACTTGGATATTCATTTATTTACATTATTTTTCTTAATTATCCTTCTCGGCTGGTGAATATAACGTCAGTTGAAATTGATGTATTGCACTTAACTATGCAACATAACATTTTTTCAATGCATTTTCTCTTTTAATATCATGGTGCAGCAGTTTAAGGACACAATTATTATTTTAAATAACGAAATAACTACTAAATCAGTTCATTTTAAAGATTATATTTAATTAAACAATAACAAAACATCACCATCAAAAAGGAAAAATTCTTACATATACTGCTTTTTACTTTTAAAATTGTTGTGGATTAAAACTTAATCTACCCTATATATATATAAAATCCTAATGAAACGAATTTATGAAACGATTTTATGAAACGACTGATTAAACGACTGATTATGTTTCAGGGCTATTTTTAATAAAATATTAAACGCTTGATGGTGAAATTAATACCAATTGTCCATAAAAATCCGCGGATGTCAAAACTGGTAATAGAATTTTGAAATTGGAATTAGTTATCGAGATATTAATTTTTTTCTAATTTTAATGACATTTCTGTAGTGATGGCAACTAATTACTCAGTTTTTTGTGACAAAAAAGGGAAAAAAATTGAAAAAGATCCCGATAGGGATTATTGATTTCTTTATATTCGTCATTTTCAAATTGAAATTGAATTTATCTTATATTTCAATCGATAATGAAGACAAGATTCTGATTAAATTATGTTTTTCAGGAAAATTTGAAAAAAAAAAAATCACATTTCTATCGTCAGGATTCAATCGTCTGTCAGCATTTAATTTAATTTATAAACTGAAAATATTTTGAATAAATTCGTCCAAATGACGTCATTTATGTTAACGCAAAAGAATTAATAATAATAAAGGAATTAATAGTAATTATTATTTATTGATATCATTTTGTTATTTTTTTGTAAAATTTAATTAAACGAATTTATAAAATCACTAATTCGGATATTTGAAAAGAATATATAAAATAATAATTGCCCAACTGAACGGAAGAAGAATAAAATATCTTGCTTGGTTTTCTATCCTGCTTGGTTTTTTCCGCCAAGCTTTTTAAAAAAGCGTCAAGACCCCTATAATAGAAAAGCACCAATAGTTCATTGGGTTTGTTTTCATAACTTTTGGCAACAAATCTATGTATTTTAATGAATCTATCCCTTTTTGAAGCTCGAATTACGCCAAACCTAAAAGCAAAGGATCCTATACTGGAAAAGTACCCGATTTTCTTATGGACAATATTCAAGTGACATAACGTGGTGTAAAATTATCGTGGATAGCAAATTTGTTTAAATATCTCATCAATTGATGCCGAATAAATAGAGGCATGCATGCACAAAATATTTAATTAATTTTGTATGATAAATAATTATTAGAAAATTCGTATATACATATTAATTAAAATAAATAATTTACATATTTAAAATAACATGAAAATGTGCATGATGGTGCACTAAAATAGAGAGAAAATTAAAACCTGTTACTGAAAATGTCGATAACATAGTACATTTCAATACCGTGGTTCTTAATGTTATTCACAAGCAGATGGATTTTTCTCATCCTTAAATGCAACGGAAGAATAGAATACAGATCGTTGTTATAAAAGTCCGAGAGGTAGCCACAATTTAAACCTAACCATTTTATACAAGATGGTTTTCAAGTTGTAATTGATTTTACTTATCAATCCCGAAAACAGTCGTCAGTTGTCGCAACAGCTGTGTATGAGGCCATGGTAATCAAAAAATGCCCCATTAAAACGTTAAAAGCATGGCAACCCAATTACAGATTTACCAATATTTTTTAATTAAAGCACGCTGTCATGTTTTTAGAGGCCTCGAAGTCTGAGCGGGGGTTGACGAGCGTAGCTCGCAGGGGGTAGGCCCCCTAGTAATTTATATTATTAATAAATGAAATTAGCATATATAATACTTGAGAGCATCCATATTAGTAATCAGTATTCTAATGTCTTATAAAAATATATTTCAATATGTTTTTTTTTTTACTAAACAATTATAAAACTCATGCCAGATAAGTCCATATGATGAGATTAAATTATGGAATGATCAACGTTGAAAGAGGAATTAGGATGAATATATAATATTTGAGGAGATTTTAGTAGATGTAAGTGTATAAAAAAGGAGAGAACAGTTAAAAAAATAAATAAATAAAACTTGTTGAAATGAAAAGCAAATGTTATTCATATTACTGTTTTTAACAGTGGAAAATGGTAATTTTATTAAATTGTTGTATGTATGATTTTAAAGATATGAGAAATATTAAAACTTGCCTATCAATAGCCCCAGTAACTAATTTGTGTGTGTATCAATCTACAGCAAAACAAAATATATCTATGACGCAACAATGTCTACTATCACAAGAAATAATAGTAACCCATTAAATAAGCAAAATTTTCAATTACGAAGAAAATACAGTAAGAAGATAACAGTAATCCAATGACAAAGTAAAATTTTGCTTTTTTTTTTTTTTAAGTACAGTATTTTTTAAGCTATTAGATTAATCTTCAAAAATCTGCAATGCCCACTGTCATGTTGCATTATTTCTACTAGTGGGTTAATAGCCTTTAAAATTAGTTGAGTAATAAAATATGTAATTAAACAACTGTTGTCCTATTTAATTATTTAAAGAAGTAAAACTGAAAAAAAAGTGTAAATTAAATTAATCATAATAAAAAAAAAGCTTTTATTTTAAAAATATAGCAATAGTTAAGCACTAAGTATGCCTTGTTAAAATTTAGGTAACATATTTACAATTCGGACTCAAATCACCAGTCTGCTATGTGTTATTCCAATATTAATGTCTTCATTATTGAGAAATTAAGTTATTTATTAAATCCTAACTCAATAAAATGTATTTTAAATTAGTTAAAAAATACTTAAAAATCTACAGTTTATAAATAAATTGCTTCAACGTATAAAAGCCAATTTTGACCAAAAAAGGCCAATTTTGGCCAAAAAAAGCTGGTTAAAACCAATAAAAGCCGCTGGCCTGGCTTTTATTAATTTTAGCCGGCTTTTTTGCAACCCTGCTTATCAAGTTATAAGTGCTTCCGGTCATGTGGCGACACTTTTTCGCACTTTACTGCCAACCACCTTGGTAATTTGGTTGAAAATGCCGACTTTGACAATCTTTTGTAAAAGATCTGCCTTTACTAAAAAATTGAAATCGTGTTTAGATTACATAGTTTCTGAATAAAAACACCTACCAATTTCATGCATTTGTAAGCAAAAATGAATTAAAAAATGTGTCATAAAGTAGCCTGTTTGGATTTGAGAACAGCCTTAATGGTGCCAAGTTGCACTTATTAAAATACATCAATTGGTTGCAAACCAAATTACAGAACTTTCCACTACATCACACATACATATGAATACATCGATGATACATAATTAATACATACATGATTTCACAAATAAATGAGTGAAATGCTTAGCAAAATGCTGGCATGCAGTTAATACGAAAGTACAGAAACAAAAATACATGCAAAATATAGAAATCTCATGCTTATACATGTTTTGAAGATACGACATGATGAACTTTAAATGTTTGTTTTCTATGTTTAAAAATTTACAAAATCCTTTAAAGTTAATAATCTTAACTTTAGCAGCTTCTCCTGCTACACCATAGTTACGGATTAAGAAATACATAAAAAAACAAGTCAGTTTTATCTTTATTTTTTAAAACTCAGAAATTCATGTATATAACTTTTTTTTTTTCTGTTTTTTTTTTTTTTTTACTCTTGGTTCTCAAATGATCTGCTCAACAACACGAAACTTTCTGACTCATTTTTAAACACAAAAGCATAAAATTGGCAGGTCTGATCATGGAAGGGATTTGGAATCTAAATGAGTTTTCCATTTTTTTTTATCAATAAATCACTTATCGAGTTATAAGTGATTTGTGTCATGTGATGACATGTTTCTGACCTTTTTTGTGCTGCAGCATTGGAAATTTGAAAAATGGAAAACGTCTTTCAATTACAAAATTTCTGAATAAGAATACCTGTAAATTTCATGCGTTTCTGAACAAAAAAAGAATTAAAAAAATAAGTCATAAAGTGAGCAGTTTGGATTTGGACCTTAAGAGAAAAAAAATATTTTTGATGTGTTACATTATACATTAAATATTATGTTTAAAAAAATTAGGTCTTGTACTGTTATTTTCCAAAGTATAAACTTCTAAGATTTATAAATTATACATTAGTAAATAAATTGCCATTTATATCTCTCTTCCCACTCTGCTCCAAAAAATTTGAGTAAAAACATAAGATCTGATATTTAAAATTAATCTAGAATTTCATAATGCAATCTAGTGTAAATTTTGCAATCTCGCAACAAACTAATTATTCTAAAAAACAAGGCATTTTTTAATAAAAAATATACTAACCAAATATTCATGCAAGTCTTCCTGTCTTCAAATGTTTGTGATGGTGTGTTTCAACTGGGAGTCTAAAAAGATTCAAAGAAAGTTTCATTAGTATTCAGCAACATCTATTATAGTTAAAATGTGACTGTGTTTATATTTCACACCAACTTTTCTCAAAATGATTAATTATGGGTTTTTTTTTTTTTTTTTTTTTTGGAACAATTATTCGCAAAGATCCAAGGATGTCAAACTCAAGAAATCTCAAATTTTAAATCAGTTTGAGTTATTAAATTTTAATCAATAAGAAATTTCTTTTTAAAAAAAATTATTATGCATGCTAAACATCTTGAATCAGCCATACTCATCCTTTTATTACCGCGGGCCGCAAACGTATATTTGCGACGTTAGGTGGGCCGCAACACATACTTGTATAGTAATGTAAATATATAGATTTCTATAGCAAATGCCCCCCGTTTTTTCCCATCTCAAAAAATGCCCAACACGCCTAAAGAAGTATTCACTTCAAAAATATAATTTAAGTAACATTTATTACAAGGACAAAGCCATTTTATAACATTAAAATAAAATACAGCAGCAAAAACAGAAAAAGAAAATCCATCCAGAAGATTAAACAATCCTTTTTTCATCAGGGGTGGGACTCTCATAACTTATTTCTATCCTTCCTCTGAGATTAAATCCTAGAAGGAGCAACAGTTTGGTTTATTTATGTTTATTTTTATTGCGAGAATGAAATCGAAGTTGCCAAGAAAGCGATCACCGCCAAAACAGACAGTTTCTAAAGCGCCAAATCCGAGCTGATCCTGGGACTGGCTTTTCAACAATATAACAAAGGAATGTACTCTCTAGTAGATTCTTTCTCTGAGGTCTCGGATCGCACATAAAAGGTCGCCAGGCCACATGCCCGCTTGTTGAGTATGGCTGTCTTGAATAGTTTAGTTTTAATACTTTCTGAGTCCCTTCAGTACTGTTTTGATTTTTTTGTCTCTTCCTTTCACTCCGATTTTTCAGATTTGTGAGACCTGAAGTATGCCGAAATTACAAATTTATTCTTTTATTTAAATTTTTGAGTCAAAAACCTCAAATGCTACATTGATATGTAAAATTTTACATTAAATATCACACATATTACATGAAACAGTACAACATTACATGCAATGTTTAAAAAGTCTTTTACTGTATATCAATAATTAATATCTAGTAAAATATTACTGATACGTGCAAATTTTAACTTAATTTTGCGATATTTACCAGCATCCTATTGGCGAATTGAGCAGTTTTTTCCTGGCAACAAATTGACGAATTTCACGTTTACTTCCTGTAACCAACTGACAAATTTCGTGATTATTTTCCTCCTACCAATTGACAAATTTTGCTTTTTTTTTGGCGACCGATAAACAAATTTCTCAAATTTTTTCTGCACCTTACAAATGAAACTGGCATGTTTCTTTTTTTTTTTTTTTTTTTTTTTTTTTTTTCACACACGACATATTGAAGAATTTCACGTTTATTTCTTGTAACCAACTGATGAATTTCGAAAATGTTTTCCTGCGATTGATTGAAGAAATTTGTGATATTTTCCTGCTACCAATTGACAAATTTTGCTTTTTTTTGGCGACCGATAAGCGAATTTCTCAATTTTTTTCCCACACCTTACAGGTGAAACTCACATGTTTCTTTTTTTTTTTTTTACACGTGACTATTGATGAATTTCACATTTATTTCCTGTAGCTGTAACCAACTGACAAATTTCGCGATTGTTTTCCTGCAATCCATTGAAGAAATTTGTGATATTTTCCTGCTACCAATTGACAAATTTTGCTTTCTTTTGGCGACCGATAAACGAATTTATCATTTTTTTTCTGTACCTTACAGGTGAAACTTGCATGTTTCTTTTCTTTTTTTTTTTACATGCGATTGTGGTCAAATTTCATGAATGTTTTCACGACTCATCGGCAATTTTGCTATTTACCTGCAATAGCTTAACAAAATTTATAATTTTCCCCCAACGAGTACAAATATTGGGAAATTTTTGTGCGATATTTTCCCGCAATCTTTTGGTGAAATTCGCGACAGTAAATTTTTGCAAACCCAAAATAATCAGGGCACTTTTCCAGCTATATAAAAATGGGCAGAGCACATTTACAACTATAAAAAAAAAACAGGCAGGGCGCTGCACCCTCTTGAAAACGCCTTGGGAAAACACTACAAGGGTCGATCCAGACAAAATTTTTCACAAAAATCAATTTAATAAAATGGGACCCTTCACAAAAATCAATTTGATAAAATGGGCTCCTTCACAAAATTCCTTTTAACAAAATTTCCCCCTTTCATAAAAACTTACTATTTAGGGAAGACTGGTACACAGTGGACTACTTTTTCAGTTAATTTTTTTTTCTCTTTAACAGACAAACCGGGTGCATCCCTGCATGAAAATATTTTTGAATATTCCTTATACCTTTATACATTCATCATAATTTTCTCATAACATAGTTTTCAATACATTTTTCAAAATAAAAATTTTTATATGCACCCGTAAATTGGACCAGTGTGCCCCAGAAATGGGGCACACTGGTCCACCCACCGGGGCACAGTGGACCGCTGTTAGGCATTATCTGAAATGCAATATAAATCTATTTTTCATTAATCTAATTCTTTTTTATTTCCCCTTTATCCGCAAAATAACATAGTAATATAAATTTACAAGTAACATTTTGAAAAAAAAAAAAATATTATTATTATATTTTGAAAATAACAACAGATTAATACAGGAACAATTGCAATTTAGTTGAAGTTATTACTTAAGTACAAAAAAATCCGCGCATTAAAATTTGCAAATGAAATTCCAAAATACTTATGAGTAAGATTGAGCCAGGAATTTTCCTGAAATACTTTCGGGTCTGGGAGCAATATTATGAAATCATTGACACCAACAATAGATTCATCTACAGTTTTAGGAAAAATAAACTGATTTCCATTCAATTTGCATCTCATGAATCTTACTTGAATAGAATCATCACCAATTAGACTACAGTTATATTTATCACAGGCAGTAAATACAAAACAAAATATTTCTTACTATGTTAAATAAATTGTTATTATTCTTTGTTTACTTTATTTTACAGTTAAATAACTTCTTTTAAACAATATTTCTTTATAGAAAATAAGCAATTATTAAATATTTTGAACATTCTGCATTACATGAGCAGAGTGGATTGTGGACCACTGTGCCCCATGTTGAAATTCAATAAATAATCATATTAATATTGTTTATAGCTTTCTTTTAAACATATTAACTTTAAAGTTAAATAAAAACAAGTATCTTAGCTTTGCAAAACAGCTGTTTTATAGGATTTATCTACAGCCTTTAATTACTAAAAAAATTAAAATATAATGTTGAAAAATTTTACTTTTAGAAGATCAAAACAACCAATTAGGATAAAATAGTTCAATCTGAGCTAAACATATTTTCTGAACGCTATAAATAATCAGTGCAGTGCTGTTGTCTATTAGGATAGAAGAGAAGCTTAAAAATTTTTTTAAATAAACAAAATATTAGGGGGGTAGTCCACTATGCCCATAGGTCCAGTGTGTACCAGTCTCCCCTATTATTTATTATTCTTTGACTTTTAAAATGTGTAATTTGCAAACAAACAAGTTCACCAGAGAGGAAAACTTCAGCAAAAGTATTTAAAAAAGTTTGTTAATAAACGCTTGGATCGAATTTGAGTAGCTGGATTTCGACTTTCATTACAAAATGTTATTTTTCACAAAAATATAATAAAATTTTACAAAAATAACCTTTACTTTTCACAAAATGGGCCCCGCAAAAAAAAACAAAAAAAAACCTGCATTGACCCCTGCACTATAACAGTTAATTTTCTTGTTACTTTAAAAAAATAAGCAAATAAATAATGTAAAAGTTATTTAAATATGATTCTATTTCTTAATTTTTCTGAATATTTTTATTTATTGACAGTTAAAAATAAAAGTTATCTAGGGTTTTAAAAATATTTTAAAAAGTATTTTCTTTAGATATTGAGCAGTATGACTAAATACTACATACTGAATATTCGGTGCATCCCTAATGGTTAATACACAAGTACCAAAAGATTAGTATCAAAGTGATTTGAAAAAATATACTCAAGCATAAATATCATATAATACACAATTAAAATATATATATATCTTTTACTGGGTATGTAAAAAAAAAAAATGTGTCGGAACACAAGTTAAACAATGACAACAAATGAAGAAAAAAATGTAAAATTTAATACATATAGGATCAGAATTTTAATTGTTATACAATGTTCACTCTAGAAAGAAAAGGGCAGGTTGTTAGAAAATAATAACAGCACAAATGAAGCAGAAAACAGTCATTGTTCAGTGAAAATGGGCATTACTTCAAGAAAAAAAAAATATTGTGTTGAGTAACAAAAAAAAAAAAAAAAAAAAAAAAAAAGGAATAGACGAGATACTGTCACGCACTGAAGTTTGGTGACTTTTTGATTGGCCTGCTTTCCAAGCCCATGCCAAACCAATAATTTAAATACAAGCATAGTAGCCAACTTAGGGGATTTTTTCCTTTAAAAAGGAAAAAATCCCCTAAGTTTGGCAACTATTTTCCTTTTTATAACTGATTAAAGAAATAAACTGTGTGAGTGTAAGACATCATAGCCAAAAACAGTACAACATTTATTTAATAATCTCCTGTTTTTATTAAAGAAAGAAGGAAGGTCTATGATTTTTTGCAAGCTTTTGGATACATTAATTTAGAAATACTCTGGTATTGTGGAAGATTTTAACAAGAGACCTCTGGATATAATTAAGGATGCATTTCGATATTTTAAAAAGGGTACGGTGCATTTTGCTAATTTTAGAGCAGGCAGGATGCTGCGCCCTTAAATATTGGTCTAGATGGGACACTAAATTATAAATAAATACAGGGGAAAAAAAGTAATTTTTTAAACAAGAATTACATTATTTATAGTATTAGTTTTAGTCTTAGCAAAATTTTATATATAGTTATTTTAGTGTACGTCTAAAATGTATGATAAATAATACACGAAACTATTAACCCCTTTAAGGGCAAAGTATTTCAGTTGCAAACATGTTCAAAACTTTTTTTTTTACCCTTTGAAATCTGAATTTGTCAAATAAATTCATTTAAAAATAAATAATAGCTATTTTTTCCGTTCATGTACATCGTAAAATCTAAATATTATTCGAAAGTTCTGATAAATATTATGGTTTAGTGCATAAATAATCTAACACTGGCGTTCAAAGGATTCAGTGGGGTCAGGATTCATAATGGTGATAAACAAAACAATATGTAGTTCATTAACACTCAATTACTACTAAAAACAATTACATTATTGCTTTCGTTGTACCTGTGAGATTATATTTCTGCATTTATACAGCGACATTTCGGATGTATTTTTCCTTTTAAACACAATATATATACAGTGTCTCACATAAGTGATGGGACACTTGTGCTTTACAAAAGGAAACTAATCAAATAAATTAAAAAAACATGTACACATTTTTTTTGTGGGTGTGTTTCATACTTAAATTTAGTAAAGATTATTACATAACATACATTTTGTCAAAATATTAAAATATTAATTTAATAAAAATACAAATGTTTAGAACGGAGCAAAAAATAGCTCACATAAGTGATGGGACACCATTATATATGCAACAAAAATCGTCTGAAATAAGCAATAAAAATATTTTTTGGGGTTTTATTTTTACTTAAAAGCAATTGGCAATAATTTATAAAATCGTCTGCGGTATTTCTCTCCAGTTTGTTTTGGAATTTTTGTGTTTTTTAGCTCTGTGTAGTCATGAATGCTAAACGAAAAGAAACTTCGCCTGAAATTCGAAAATTAGTTATTAATTTGCATATTGAACGTGGAAAATCTATTAGAAAAACTGCTGAAACAGTTAACTTGAGTCGTTCAACAGTTTTCAATATCATTAAACGATATAAAAAGAATCATATGATTCAGGATAAAAGAAGACCTGGCTGACCATCAAAGCTATCCAATGGAATAAAGCGAATTATCGTTCGAAATATTAAAAAAAATCCAAGAATTAGTGCTTCAAAAGTTGCTGCTGATTTACAAGCATTATATGGAATAATTGTTAATCCTGAAACTATTAGAAGGGTAATTCGATCTGCTGGATATCACGGTAGAGTAGCCAGGAAAAAATTCTTCGTAAGTGAAAAGAATAGAAAACTCAGACTAGCTTTCGCAAAATCCAACATAAATAAGAATTCTGATTACTGGAATAAAGTTATATTTGCTGATGAGAGTAAATTTAATATATTTGGTTCTGACGGTAGAATCTTGGTGTGGAGAAAACCCAGGGAAGAACTTCGCAAACAGAACTTGGTACCAACAGTAAAACATGGTGGAGGAGGAGTTATGGTATGGGGGTGTATGTCGTCCGCTGGAGTTGGTAATCTTGTTTTTATTGACAGTATAATGGATCAGTACAAGTATATTGATATTTTAAAGCAAAATTTGAAATCTTCAGCACGAAAATTGAACCTTCATAACGATTTTAAATTCTTCCAGGACAATGACCCCAAGCACACTGCTCTGAACGTTAGACTCTGGCTGCTATATAACTGTCCTGAAATAATAAAAACACCACCACAATCTCCAGACTTAAATCCCATAGAGAATATTTGGCAAGAATTGGAATCAAGAATTCGCAAACACACCATTTCTTCAAAACAACAACTAAAATCGGTGCTTCAAGAAGAATGGGGTAAAATCACTCCAGAAATCACAAAAAAAATAGTCGAATCCATCCCAAAAAGATTAAATCATGTTTTAAAAGTAAAAGGAAATCCAACAAAATATTAAAACCTTTTAAAAAGTAAAATTTTTGGATAAATATTTGATGGAAAAGTAAGTGTCCCATCACTTATGTGAGCCATTTTTTGCTCCGTTCTGAACAATTGTATTTTTACTAAATATTTTAATATTTTGACAAAATGTATGTTATGTAATAATTGTTACTAACTTTAAATATGAAACACACCCAAAAAATTTTTGCACATGTTTGTTTATTTATTTTATTGCAGTTTCTTTTTATAAAGCACAAGTGTCCCATCACTTTTGTGAGACACTGTATATGACTGATGAAACTTATCGTAACATTAAGCCTAAATCTTGTATATATGTAAGATACAAGAATTTAGTAATTAAGTGTTATATAAACTACACAGGAAAGTAAATAAAGAAATGAATAACTTACCTTTTACAAAAGTTGTCAGTATAATTACATCCAAGATTGCCGCTGTATACAAAATAAACAACAGCCCCAGCCGCGGCCGCGAGAGTGTCTTCAAACGACCTTTGACTTTCCGTTCCCGCATGCGCGCAGTTGCATTGAAGTAGGAGTACTTTTTCCATAAGATGAGCATAATACGTGTTATTCGCAAATCCATTGGATGAATCGAAAAGTATTTCCATTGGAGGTTGAAAAAAGCATTTCCTTTAGACGTCGAAAAAGTGATAGATATAATACGTCTATTGCAGGTCATAGACGTCTAATAGAAATCTAAATGAGAAATGGCTTATAGACATCTATTTGTTTAATTCTATGCATATCTAAAAGATGTCATGGACGTTATAGATGTATTTAGACTATAAATCGACATCTTATAGATAGAGTGTGCTGTCTGGGTTAACACGATTACGTTTATTATGCTAAATTTGTGTGGACTGCGACAATTTGGATCCCAGTTATAAATCTTTGTGGTGATCGGACTCTTATATTAACGCTGTACTAAAATTTAGGGGCTACGGTAAAAAACCAACAAAGTCCCCCTTTTATAAATATTACGTTTATCATACAAAATTTGAGTGTTCTACGATAGTTGTTCCTCGAGTTATAAGTGTTTTAATTTGTGGAGAGACCTTGTATTTATGATACACTAGAATATGGGGGCTTCTATAAAAAGTCCATAGAAATAGTCCCGCTCTGGCGGGAAATATGCCAATTAAATTTAAATAAAGTTGATTTGTTATGTTTTACAGTAGGAAGCCGTACTCAAGTTAAAAATGGGTTTTTAATGATTCAACACAAATTATTTTTGTTTGTAGCGCCCACTTGTGGCAAATAATGTAATTATACTCAAATAAAATTGATTTTGTTTGTTTTTAATAAAAAGTCTTTAGAATAAGCGTCCGACACGATCAAATATTGTCACTTGATAGTTCTTTTTACGCTGGTATCACCCCTGGTGAGAAATTGCATACCTAAAAATTTAAAATAGATTTTTTTTCTCATAGGACAACCGTACTTCATGTTGAAATTTGATACCACAGGTTCAACTGAACTTTTTCTTACGTTTATAACTTACTATTGGAAAACATGGAATAACCAAACTTAAATGAAATTGATTTTTTTATGTTTCAATATGTATAATACATGCTTCCAAATTGAAAAATAAATAAATAAATAAAAGATGGCACAGATTTAACATAATTTTCTTTTGCTTTATAGCAACCCTCGGCGGGAAATAGGGTGACTGCATTTTAATAAGATTGTTTTTTATGTTTTACTGCATGAAGCCGTAGGGGAGATGGGGGGGGGGTGAATAGGACATTTTCACAAAAATATTTATTTTAAATATTTTATTTAAGTTATTATCAATATTATATATCACATGTCATACATTAAGTGTTTGACGACTTCTTATGCACAATATTTGTTCAAGATTATTATTATACAGAAATATAAATGACATTTAAAAAAAGTTCTTCTATGTCCCAATCATCCCCACAGCAGGGATGAATGGGACACAAACATTTTCCTCCCTGGTATTCAATGTTAAAGACTAAAAGCTGACAAAAATGCCTCCTTGGCAAAAGCTGAGAGATTATAAATTGTAATATGATCTCAGGGATTATTTGTTAGCCAATCATCTTGGACTCATCTCAGCTTTGCCTTAAAAGGCCCATAAACGGAAGCATCAATGGCTGAAGACGATGGCTACAATGAGGATAAAAAGTTAAAAGAATAATTATCATAAAGTATTAATTTATCAACCTATATAATAGTGGGTTTTCTAACTACCATTATCCTTAGGCCCGTGTGCAATTTTATGGTTAAGTATTGTGAGTGGTCTCATTTTTTCCGTTATGTATTGTAGATTAAGAAAAGTGATGGTGGACATCCGGGACCCGTGACTGGGGAGGGGGGGGGAGGGGAAAGGGCTGAAGGGAGGAAGAGAAAAAAAATTATTTTTTCTGTTTCAATAAAATACATGTCTATATATTAATGTTTAAAACTGTTTTATAGAATGAGAAAAGCATACATGGATGGTGAGCATCCGGGACCCGCGATTGGAGAGGGAAAGGATTGAAGGGGGGGGGGAAGAAATAATATTTTTTTTCTGTTTCTTTTAAACATATGTATATATATTAATGTTTAAAATTGTTTTATGGAATGAGAAAATATATGATGGACATCCGGGACCCACACCTGGGAAAGGGGAGGGGGAGGGGAGGGAAAAGTGTTGACGGGGGAAGAAAAATTAATTATTTTCCGCTTCAATTAAACATATGTACATATATTAATGTTTAAAACTGTTTTATAGATTGAGAAAAGCGATGGTGGACATCCGGGATCCGCGACTGGGGAGGGGGAGGGGGATGGAGGAGAAAGGGTTGAAGGGAAGAAGTAAAAAAAATTATTTTCTCTGTTTCAATAAAACATATGTATATATATTAATGTTTAAAACTGTTTTATAGAATGAGAAAAGCGATAATAGGCATCCGGGACCCACGACTGGGCAGGGGGAGGGAGAGGAGAGGGTAAAGGGCTGAAGGGAGGGAAAAAAATCTGTTTCAATAAAATATATGTATATATATTAATGTTTAAATCTATTTTATGGAATGAGAAAAGCGATGGTGGACAACCGCGACCCGCGACTGTCAAAGTACCACACATCAAAATATGATAAACAACTTTGCTTTTTCTGTGTTGGAACCAGAAAACATCCACTTCATCATGTCTCATATGATACAAGAGGTTCTAATTTGAGAGAAGCAGTCGAACTAAGTGGAAATAATACTTGGCATGCGAGGCTTAGCGAGTGTATTAATCCAAACGACGCCCAAGCAATCGACAATTTGTATCATAGAATCGGCTGGACTAGAAGTGTTACACATGTGATTCGTAGAAATAAATTCTATGAACAACACAATGAAAGTTTAGCAGCTACTGTAACGTCAGAAACTGAATTTCTCTGTATGTTGGAGGATTTTCTTACTCAAGGAAATGTTACAAGTATGGCCGATTTGCATAACACTTACATTAATGTCTGTTTTTCTAATGGCGTTGATCGATCAACACGGCTTAAATCAAGAAGGGAATTAAAAGCTTTTCTGGAAGAAAAAGTTTCCGGTGTTGAGTTTTGTGTGCCTAGACAAAAAAATCAATCTGAACGTGTATTTTAAAAAGAAACTAAAAATATTGCTATTGGTGAACTGGAAGATGTTACCCCAGATGAACAATTTAAGGTACTTCTTTCTGCAGTCAAAATATTAAGAAAAGCAGCTTTGAAAAAGCGCTGGATATACTTGAAGGAAATTTAAATGCTGATATTGAGCAAAAATCCAAATTATGAACTATTTTCATTAAATGGTGTCTGGTTGAAGAAGGTGATATCACTTCAGAGAAAAAGCGTGTGAATGAAGTTGATGATCGGGCTAATCGTTTGTCTCAAACACTAATATTTGGCTGGTTTTCTGATTACCAGGCTCCAAGATCCAAATCAAAAGTAAGCAAGCATACACGTGAACTTGTAGTGCAAGTTTTCACTTGTTTATCAGTTTATCAGTTGACTCGTAGCTGTAATCTTGTGAATTTTATTCATCACTAGGCGTTTGTGTACACTACTCTCGTATCTGGAAAATATTAAATAGAATAGCTAAGCGGTTAAAATGAATGCTAATGAAGGACTTTACTTGCCACCGGACATAATGTAAGGTACGTTTACTCATTTTGCTATTGATAACATGGAGTTTCAAGAAGACACTCCTGATAGTCGGAAAACTCTTCACGGAACAGTAGAGGTTATTTACCAAACTATTGAAGAAGGCGATGTAACTGAAGATCTCAAACTGGTTTCTGATGAAGAAAATGTTGACATTCCAGACAAAATTTACCCAGCCCTAGAATAGCTCCTCGAATAGAAGCCTCGCTTCCCAAGGGCACCGCAAAGTCCAACAATGAGTATTGATATTCCATCATCACATAAGACACTGTACCTTACAAATTCAATAGTGCAAGATCTTGTATGGATGATATACTTGTATTTCCCTTAGTTCGACTGCTTCTCTCAAATTAGAACCTCCTGTATCATATGAGGATGTTTTCTTGTTTCTTTTCCATCACAGAAAAAGCACAGTTGTTTATCATACTTAGATGTGTGCTGAGCTCGAGTAAATGGTTTTGAGGTACAAGATTCTTCAGAAATCATTAAATCTGCTTCATTTTGCATCTTCAAATAGCATCTTTCTACAGTTTGCCATTTTTTCTTATGAGTCAATGACTTGTAATAAGTTAGATGCCAGTTCACTCGAAGCTGTTGTATATTTTCTACGGAAGCATCACCACCTAAATTGTCCAGTACCTGTACAATTGTATCGATGATATATTCCACTTAAATTCTGTATCACATTGCTCATCTTTCCATTTTAAAAATTTAATTATTGTCTTTGATAGATTTTTAAAAGTTTCTTCTCAAGCTCTTTAAAAAAAAAAATTCACTACTTTTTCTTTTACACGGTATATAAACATCATTACATCTTTTTCTTTTGGATGGTTCTCCTCTTTCTACTGACTCCATTTTGTTAATAATTCTTCTTTGTATTTAGTACTTACCTGCAACAAAAAGATTTTAGTGTCAAAATCTTTTTGAGGATTTTAGTGATGAAAAATGTTAGTGTCAAAATGACATCATTTTAGACTTCAGTTTTACACAGGTATGCCATTAAGTATCAGTAAATTTTGGAAATACCATAATAATAATATAATGATAAACGTTATGATTCTTATGACATAAAAAATTATACCAACGCTTAAAAAAATTGACTCTCCCGACTCAAACTCCCCTTGAACCTTCTTGTTGTGGGTCCAGGTACCATCAATTAAATTTTAAAATATTTTAAACATTAACTATACATTCAACTAAAACAATTACAACAAAATATTTTGTTTTAGCTTCTTCCCTTCAAACACTCTCATTCCCATCCCGGTAGAGCGTCCGACATGTCCACCATTTCATTTCTCATTCTATAAAACAGTTTTAAACATTAATATACAGACATATATTTTATGGAAAAAAAAATTCTTCCTCACTTAAACCTTTTTTTCTTACCCTTCCTCTCCCGAGTCGCAGGTCCCGGATGTCCACCTTCGCTTTTCTCATTCTATAAAACAGTTTTTAACATTTATATATATATATACATATATTTTATTGAAACAGAAAAAAAGAATTTTTTTCTTCTCCCTTCAACCCTTTTCCCTCTTCTCCCCCTCCCCTTTCCCAGTCGCGGGTCCCGGATGTCCATCATCTCTTTTCTCATTCCATAAAACAATTTTAAACATTAATATATATACATATATTTTATCAATATAATATTTTTTCTTTTCCTGTCTTCAACCCTTTCCCCTCCCCCTCCCAGTCGCGGCTCCTGGATGTCCACCATCGCTTTTTTCATTCTATAAAACAGTTTTAAACATTATTATACACATATATATATTATTGACACAGAATTTTGTTTTCTTCCTCCCTTCAACCCTTTCCCCTCCCCTCCCCAGTCGCAGGTCCCGGATGTCCACCATCTCTTTTCTCATTCCATAAAACAGTTTTAAACATTAATATATATATATATATATATATATATATATTATTGAAACAGAAAGAAGAATGTTTTTTCTTCCTCCCTTTAACTTTTTCCATTCCCCCCCCGTCCCTCCCCAGTCATGTGTCCCGGATGTCCACCATCGCTTTTCTCATTCTATAAAACAGTTTTAAACATTAATATGTGTACATATGTTTAATTGAGACAGAAAAAAATATTTTTTTCTTCCCCCTCTTCAACCTTTTCCCCTCCCCTTCCCTCCCCCTCCCGAATCGCGGGTCCCGGATGTCCACCATCGCTTGTCTCATTCTATAAAACAGTATTAAACATTAATATATATACATATATTTTATTGAAACAGAAAAAATAATTTTTTTCTCTTCCTCAATTCAGCCCTTTCCCCTCCCCAGTCACGGGTCCCGGATGTCCACCATCACTTTTCTTAATCTACAATACATAAGGAAAAAAATGAGACCACTCACAATACTTAATCATAAAATTGCACACGGGATGTAATTATGAAACCCACTATAATATTATTTAGTTAATAAATATATTTTTCAGCATCCTCTAGGGATGAATGAGACAGTTCCATTCATCCCATTTGAAATGTCCCAATCATCCCCATGATGCATATATTCAATTGTCAGCTATTGTGTCTCAAAATTTGTTTTGTCACAATGGTTAATATGCATTCATTTTAATTACCAATATTGAGCCTTGAAATAAAAAACTACAACATATCTTAATTGTTTATATTGAATAAGATATTAAAGTAACTTCAGATGTAAAAAAAATTACTTTTAAGAAAAGTTTTCAGGAAATGCAAAGTTGAGGAAAACTGAAAACAGCCATGAGCTTTTGAATGAACATTGAACAGCTTTTGTTCTGAAGCACACTATAGTAGTAAAATCTATGAGGATAGAAAGCAACTAAAAAAAAAGTTTATTGCCTGAAATATTGAGAACGTCCCATCCATCCCTTGTCCCATTCATCCCCCATCTCCCCTACTCACGTTAAAAATAAGTTCCGGTTTGTACCGGGGGGAAAAGGTGGCTTCTCTGCTATTTTTGGTTTTAAGATTTTAGCTAATTTTACTCGAAAACAAGAAGCTAAAATGCAAAGAACCCGATTAGTAAAGACTAGTCAATACTGAATTTGAACGAAAATTTCGCCAAATTGGTCAGCTATATATATATCTTCGGACTTTTCAGAAAAGTTCGAAGGAAAAGGTAAACCGGAACGAACTTAGATTCTGCAGCTTCGATTAAGTACCAAAATTGTATGAAAGAATGAGATACGCTTTAAAGAAATTCAATGTTAGCTTAATAGTTAAACCAACAACAAAGTTAAAAGATTTAATTCAGAGAAAGGCGATCCAATACCCAACAATGAAATCGCGGGAATCTATTCTATCCCGTTTAGTACAGTAAAATAAAAAGATTTCACCTACATAGGCATGACTAATCGACAGTTTAAGGAAAGACTGGGGGAACACGTTACTGAACAGATATCAAATTCAACCAACCGTCAACAGCATTATCAGTATTACATCAACGGCAGAACATAAAAATAGATTTCGAAAACGCAAAAATTATAATACCTACAACGAACTATTATACTTCAAAATTCTGAGAGTCATTAAAAATTTTGAATAAAGGGAATAGTGCATGTAATGATGTTTTATTTTATAACATACCTGAGATATGTTTCAATATTTAAAAAATATCAAGGACTGCAGCATCTGAATGTACGAACTTAATATACACCCCAACGAGTAATAGACTGGCCTTTGTTCCAAACCGATATAAAATAGCACAGTAAAATTTTAGTTAACCCTCTCGTCACCCTCGCCCTCATATGAGGCTCCTACTTCCAAATGCAATATTTGAAAGAAAAAAAATATTTTTGTTAATTCCAGCACCTAATAGTGATAGCATATGCCGATACATTTAGTATTATGACGTTACTTATGTTTCAGCATTTAATAATAATAATATTAATAAAAGTTTTATTAATTATTAGTAAACCGTTGGCGTTTCTTTTAATTTAAACATATGTTTCACTCTTTAAATTTAAATTAGGGACTCCTTTTCCGAATTAGTAATTAGTGATAAAAGATAAAAAATACTACTAAATGTTTTATGTTTGTTTAATCTGGTTGTAATACGACATTTACCAAACGTCTTAAAAAATTCTTCCTTAGACTATTTTCATAGGAAAAACACGCAGCATAACTACATTCGTTAGATTTCTGTAAAGAAAACATTCGTTAAATTTCAGTAAACTATAAATTCTGTGATTTCGATAGCTACTTTTAATTTTGTTAGCGTAAAAGTAATTTTTCCCAAAATTGGAAAAAAAAAATCGGTGCCGAGAGGGTTAAGGTAATCTTCTTGAAACTGATCACGTTCGGGATTGAAAGACGTCGGGGTTAATAGTGAAATATGTGTGTAACATCTTTTTACATAGGTTTTTCAAATCTACATATATGTAATGAAATGGTTTTTATAAACTTTATGCACTTATTTAGTACATTAATAATTATTTTCTCTATATTAACTGAAGGTGAATGTGACATTTCCCTTTAAACTCTTTTCGAGCTTTTCTATTAAGTAAATTTTTATATACATTTATATATATATAAATATATATTTTTATATATATTTTTGTATATTTAAAAAAAAATTAATATATTATTTAAATGCTGTTACTATTTGTGTGTGAGTGATAGTTGATTAGTTTTACTGACATATAAATGAACTAGCTGTTACCCGTGACTTCGTTCACGTATCATTCAAAGAAGAATAAATACATTAATTAAGCAAAATATTTCATTCCCGATAATTAGAAACGTAAATATTTAACTAACTCTTTATCACATTCCATAGGAGACAATACAGTATTTCTTTGTTATAGAGGCCTTGACATAACTAAGTTTTAAAAAAGTGAAATTTTGTGACAAATAATCACGAAAAAGAAACTGCAACCAATGAAAAAAGGCGGGCCAAACAAAATCGTGGAAATCGGCGAATTGTGTAAAAACATATGTCAAGTTTACCTGGTAAACCATTTTACTGTTAACGCCTTTGTGAAACGTTTTAATAGCCATCCTTCAAAGATAATGGAAATAGTATATTCTTTTTCATTAAATTAAATTCTTGTGAATAGGGAGCAATAATTGTAGACCTAAATGCAAGGAGCTTAAATTTGCCTCCTTGATTTAATCTATAACTACAGCGCCTATATTCTAAGCGCTGTACTATAACTGAAAAAAAAAAATCTTTATTTCTAAATGAAAATATGTTAACAGACGATATTTGTTCTCCAGAATAAATTGACTCATGAAGTTTGAATATGTGAAAATACGTTTTTATTTTAAAAAAAAATTACTGTAATCAAGATTTTTTTTTCTTTCACCATCTATTTAAATTGAAATCTTTTTTTCAGTTTTAATGAGAAAAAATATATTATTCCGTTTTATTTCTTCTTTTTCATCCGCAAAATTGGAATAATTTAGTTGCCATTTTTTAGAGAAACTTCGTTAAATTTACAAAAAAAAAAAAAAAAAAAAAAAAAAAAAAAAAAAAAAATAATAATCATATCTCGGAATTTAAATCATTTTTTTAAATTCTGAGAGTTTATGACATCCTCTGCGAAATACAAACAGGCGGTCAGATTTTAATATAATAGATTCGTAATTATTTTTATTTTCCTAATAATCATGGTGTGGTTTTTGGCAAAAAACTCTCATCTGTATGTAACTAATATTCGTGCATAATAATTGGTATAGCTAAAAAAAATATTTGAATTTTTTGTTTTAATTATGGCGTGAAACTCATCTACTTTCTAAACTTACCGATTCTTGTACTATTAATGTAATGAATTGATTCACGCTCCTTCTAAAACACACTTGAAAATTCCCGTTTTTTTTTCAAATATGACGTCACTTTTTTTTCTCAGAGAAATCTCTTTTAAATGGCACAATTCTTGTTAATTTTCTTTTTCTGGCAATTGGGACGCAAATTTTAGCGGAAAACTCACATTTGTGTGTAACTGGTATTCAAGCTAATTATTAATCAGTATCGATAAAATATATTTCAGTTTTTCATCTTAAATATTACGTTCATTATCTATCTACTTTCATTATACATTGATATTCATGCTCCTTGTATTATTACGAATATTGGAAAATACACGTTTTATTTATGACGTCATATTTGTCCAAGCCAAGGAGGATCCTTTTCATAGTTCCATTGTCCAAGCGAAATCTATTTTTTAATAATATAATTATTGTTGCACTTTTCCTTCTAATTATAACGCAGTTTTTGACAGAAAAATATCTTTTTATTTTAACCGATATTCATACTTCATGTATAATAACAAATACTCCATATTTTTGTTTTAAATATCATGGAAATTCACCTTCTTTTTAATTTGTTTAATTTTTAGTTTTCACGTGAAAATCGTTCAATTGAAAATTAGTTGTTGTGGAAAAATTATTTTTGAGTGTTTTTATTTATTGGCAACGATCAAAGCCCTAGCAACGATAAAATAAAATGGTTAAATTGTATGGAAAAATGTCCAATTATTCTCTATGAAAATAATGATATTTTTAATTATTATAGAAAATATTTGAATAAAATAAATAAAAACCAGCCTATGTTCAAATGAGGATTATAATCAAAAATAGATAATATAAATATCTATTTTTAGAGTGCAAATTAATCTATATGCAAAAATACAGGATCATTAAATGCTCTATTTTGACGCTGGCTTCAGCCTAACATTTGCACACAATCGGATTTATAATATTACTAGCTGTTTCCCGTGACTTTGTTCACGTAACATTAAAAAAAGAATAAATGCATTAATTTAGCAAAGCATTTCATTCGATAATTAAAAACATATATATAGTTAACCAAATCTTTGTCACATTTTATAGGAGACAATACGGGTTTTCTTTGCTTTAGGGGCCTTAACATAACCCAGTCTTAAAGTGAAATTTCATGCCAAATAATATATACAATCGCGAAAATGAAACTGCAACCAATGAAAAAAGAAGGCCCCAGTAAAATCGTGTAAATCGACGAATCCCTCTTCATAAAACGAAAAATAACACTGAGAGAATTCTTTCATACAACAATGCATTTTAGGTGGTATTTGGTGTGAAATTTGTATATGTATTCATTTCTAAATGGGCATTATTATATTGTTTATTTGTATGGACATGTATTATATATTTCTTACTACATTATTATTTTATGTCTTGTTTATGCATATATTAAATAAAGTGCTTCTGGCTAAGTGGTGTAAATATTGAACAAACTGCTTGTGAATTTTATACATTGATAGATATTTCATAAAGATATTACAATCTGATGCGATTCTAAAATGTAAATAAAGGTTGCTAGAAAGTACTTTAAATTCTGCCCAATTTAACCTCGATATTTTTGCTATCGTGTCAAGGACACTCTAAACAAATAACTACCAACAACACCAATCTGATGATCTAAATTTACATATTTTTGTTAGTATATATATATATATATATAGGATTATTTTAATTTATTTCGTGCGCTTGAAATTTTTTATGCTTTTCCTAGGGTTAAGTGTCGAATAAATGTACTTTCTTTTTATTTTATTTTGCCATTTCTGTTTATTCTAATTTCCATTCATTCCATTTATGGATATTGATTTAATTTACATATTCGTTTCAAAGAATATTGTTTAAAGTTATTATTAGGATTAGGATAGGATACGATTAGGGTTAGGATTAAGATTATAAACGGGACGACAATGGTATGATTAGTTCAGGTTTAAAGGATGAACCAGGATGTCTATTTACATCATTAAGTAATAAGAAAGTTAGAAAATTATCGTCTGCTATTTTTTTAATATGTTTTACAGTCATAGTTGGCATCAAAGGTGAGCGAGGAAATGGTCATCTAAAATACCATTAAGTATTTACGACACAAAAACAAATCTGGTTACAACAATGTATTTAATTTTGCGCCAAATTTCACTTGATAAATAAAAGCAAATTGGCTATGGACCCGATTACAGATCCCTAACCTTCCTATTCTCGGAAATTTTCTACTTATATGTGGAAACCTTTTCTACTATAGACAACGCGCTTTCACGTTTATAATATTATGAATTTGCACGATCAGCTTGTTCAAGTTTACATAATTCGGCTGGAAGAAAGGTTTCATTACTTTTTAATTTCTTCTTTGCTGTTGCATTACGCGAATTTGTCGGTAAAATTGATTTTCGTTTCGATAACATTGTTATTTTTTAAGTTTTTAAAAATATTGTAATTTTACTTAAACATTGCTTTAAAATCTATGCCATTTTTCTCAACCTACAAGACTTTGCAAAAATCTATTATGAAACAGAACTTTAAAAAAACCTATATTTAAAAATGACAACAAAGTTTTTACTATTTTAAAACTAAAAGAAATGTAAAATTAAATTCCGGTTCGAAATGACCATTTACAAATGTGTTTTGATTGTGGGAAAATGATATAGGAAAAATGCTATTACTTCGACGCAATCATATTAAATCTTTAGCTTTTATGAAAAAAATGCAACTTTCTTTAAAAAAATAAAGTTATTTTTATTAAGATTTTCTGATTTTCTATACGGATAATTTTGCGGTGCATATTATTGACATTTGCCGTCCAATATCTTTTCAAAGTTTTCTTTTTTTTTAAATTTAAATTAAAAATATGGTACCTTTATGTTAGCCGTATGCAGACGATAAACCGCCAAGTATTATTCCTATCACCATCATTCGTATTGAATTCGTATTAAAATATAAATCTTTCACTTATTTCATTTAAAACACAGAAATTTAATTTACAACACATAAATTTAAAATAATCCATTTCATGTGAAATAGAAAAAGATCAAAAGTAGAGAAATTAATCACAAATAATTTGATAACCCAAGATCATTTTATTTCAACATCAAAGCAAATCTGTTTTATTTTCGATATATGACATCATATTCGCTTGCTTTCCATACTTACTCGTATTTATGCACATTGTATTATTATCAAATATTTGAAAACTCAAGTTTTATTTCTAATATGACGTCATTTTATATTCTGTTTCTTAAATAATTAATTTCATTTTCATTTTTCACGTGGAAATTTTTCATTTGAAACTAAATTGTTGAGTAAAAATTATTATTCCAGGTTTTGATTAAGTTTTGGCAACGGTTATGTATTAGCAACGGTAAAGTAAATTTAACCATTTTAAAATATTATACGAAAAAATGTCCATTTATTCTGTATGAAAATAATGAATTTTTGTATTATTAAGACAAATATTTGAAGAAAATAAACAAAAACCAGCCTATGTTCATTTACGTGTTATAATCAACCTACATGCAAAGATACAGGATCATTAAATTCTCCATTTTGACGCTTGCTTCAGCCTAACATTTGCACACAATCGGATTTATAATATTATTAGCTGCTACCCGTAACTTCGTTCACGTAACATTAAAAAAAGAATAAATGCATTAATTTAGTAAAACATTTCACTTGATAATTAACAACATATATAATTAACCAAAGCTTTATCACATTTTATAGGAGACCATACGGTATTTCTTTGCTATAGGGGCCTTGACATAACCCAGTCTTAAAAAAGTGAAATTTCATGCCAAATAATATATACAATCGCGATAATGAAACTGCAACTAATGAAAAAAGGAGGACCCAGTAAAATCGTGAAAATCGAGGAATTCCTTTTCGTAAAACGAAAAACAACACTCCCAGAATTCTTCTATACAACAGTGCATTTTAGGTGGTATTTGGTGTACAATTTGTATATGTGTGCATTGCTAAATAGGCATTATTATATTGTTTATTTGCATAGACATATGTTATATATTTCTTACTACATTATCTTGTTTATGTATATATTAAATTAAGTGTTTCACGCTAAGTGGTGTAAATAGTGAACAAACTGCTTGTGGATTTTATACATTGATAGATATTTCACAAAGATATAACCATCTGATGCGATTCTAAAATGTAAATAAAGGTTGGTAGAAAGTACTTTAAATTCTGCCCAATTTAACCTCGATATTTTTGCTATCGTGTCAAGGACACTCTAAACAAATAACTACCAACAACACCAATCTGATGATCTAAATTTACATATTTTTGTTAGTATATATATATATATAGGATTATTTTAATTTATTTCATACGCTTGAAATTTTTTACGCTTTCTCTAGGGTTAGGCGTCGAATAAATGTACCTTCTTGTTATTTTATTTTGCCATTTCTATTTATTCTATTTTCCATTCATTCCATTTATGGATATTGATTTAATTTACATATTCGTGTCAAAGAATATTCTTTAAAGTTATTATCAAGATTAGGATAGGATACGATTAGGGTTAGGATTAGGAATAAAAATTGAACGACAATGGCATGACCGATTCAGGTTTAAAGTATGAACCATCATGAAGCAATAAGAAAATTAGAAAATTATCGGCTAATAGTTTTTAATATGTTTTACTGTCATAGTTGGCATGAAAGGTGAGCGGGGAAATAATCATCTAAAATACCATTAAATGTTTACCACGCAAAAAACAAATCTTGTTACAACAATGTATTTAATTTTGCGCCAAATTTCACTTGATAAAAAAAAAAGCAAATTGACTATGAACTTAATTACAGACCCCTAACCTTGTTATTCTCGGAAATTTTCTACCTATATGTTAAAAAAAAAATGCTACTATATAGAACGCGCTTTCACGTTTATAATGTTATGAATTGGCACGATCGGCTTGTTCAAGTTTACACAATTCGGCTGGAAGAAAAGATTCATTATTTTTTTAATTCTTCTTTGGTTTTGCATTACACGAATTTGTTGGTAAAATCGATTTTCTTTTCGATAACATTGTTGTTTTTTAAGTTTAAAAAATATTGTAATTTTACTTAAACATTGCTTTAAAATCTAGGCAATTTTTCTTATCCTACAAGACTTTACAAAAATCTATTATATGAAACAACTTAAAAAAAAGCTATATTTAAAAACGACAACAAAGTTTTTCCTTTTTTAAAACTAAAAGAAATGTAAAATTAAACTCCGGTTCGAAACGACGATTTACAAATGTGTTTCGATTATGGGAAAATGATAGAGGAAAAATGCTGTTACTTCGACACAATCATATTAAATCTTTAGCTTTTATGAGAAAAGCAACTTTCTTTTAAAAAATATAGTTATTTTTATTAAGATTTTCTGATTTTCGATACGGATAATTTTGCGATGCATATCATTGACATTTGCCATCCAATATTTTTTTTTATTATTTATTATTATTATTTTTTTTTACTTTTTAAAATATAAATTAAAAATGTGGTATCTTTATGTTAGCCGTGTCGTGTGCAGACGATAAATCGCCAACCTATCCCATCATTCGTATTGAATTCATTAAAAATATAAATCTTTCACTCATTTCATTTAAAACACAGAACTTTAATTTACAACACATACATTTAAAATACATATATTACGTACATTTAAAATAATTCCTTTCATGTCAAAAAGAAAAAGAAAAAAAAAGAGAAATTAATCACAAATAATTTGATAACCCAAGATTATTTTATTTCAACATCAAAACAAATCTGTTTTATTATTCTATATATGACATCATATTCGCTTGCTTTCCATACTTACTCGTATTTATGAACTTTGTATTATTATCAAATATTTGAAAATGCACATTTTGTTTCTAATATGACATCATCTCATATTGTGTTTAATTCTTAAATAATTCATTTCATTTTCATTTTTCACGTGGAAATTTTTCACTTGAAAATAAATTGTTGATTAAAAATTATTACTCAGGGGTTTTATTTTATATTGACAACGATAAAGTATTAGCAACGGTAAAATAAATTTAACCATTTTAAAAAAAGCTGCAAAACCGGGCCCTTTGGGCCAAACCAACCAAACCAACCAACCATTTTAAAATATACGAAAAATGTCCATTTATTTTCTATGAAAATAATGAAATTTTGAATTATTAAGAAAAATATTGAAATAAAATAAACAAAAACCATTCTATGTTCATTTGAGGGTTATAATCAACGTATATGCAAAGATACAGGATAATTAAATGCTTCATTTTGACGCTGGCTTCAGCCTAACATTTGCACACAGTTAGATTTATAATATTATTAGGATTAGGATTAGGATAGTACAAGTTTAGTATTTTGTAGTTTTCTTTTCTTTTTACTTACACATCATACGTAGTATAGGGTAAGTCTTGTAATCGTTTTTGAAAATCGAAATTTTTTTTGACGGATTTACACGTTTCAAACACTGCAGATTCCGAACAAATATTTTTAGAAAAAAATTTTGCCGTCCGTCTGTCTGTGTGTGTGTCTGTAAACGCTCTATCTCCCGAAAAAATTGAAATAGAGACTTGAAATTTGGTATGTACATAGTATGTAAGAATGGGAAGAAGCTTATTGAATTTCAGTAACCTCGATTATCCGAAACAATTTTTTTCGACTCTCGAAATATTCGTTCTGATAAAAGGTACATAAAATTTTTCAAATTGTTTATTTTAAGGAGTGAATATAACAGACAGTAAAAAAACATAAATTTTGCATAAAGAACGAAGTCTATCGAATAATGAGTTGCCCAGATATTTGTAATTATATTTCCCACACTTTTCGATTTTTCATGACCCTGTATTTCATTCAAATTTTAATTCCAAGATATATTTTAATTGGAAATGAGACATTTAATCCGATTCAGTAAACCGTTAGTTAATAGGATTATCAATTTTGAAGTTATAAGGATGTTTCTTTTCACAATTCAGTAATCGAGCCTTTAAAGTTTATGACGTCATCAAGCCACGATTTTATTCGAATTGCAATGCATTTTATAAATAGTTTACACATGTTTTTTTTTCATATTTTACATTATGCATATCCATGATGGGTAAGTATTACTGTGGCCCCCAACGACTAGTTTTTAATTAAAATTGATTTGGTAATGAGAATGAGAAAATTTTGTTGAAACAGACAACATACAAATTAAAATGAAAGCATTTAAAGAGGAACAAACGGAACATGTTAATAAATAAGAAAAATGCGTTTGAATAAATTGTAAAGACTTACTCACCAGAAAATGTAGGTGACATGTCTTGTACAACTACCATAATTCCTGGCGTTCCCACGCCAGACAGACCCATTGATAAAATAGAGAAGATGACACTGAGGTTTCTGTTACATCCAGCAAGGTACGTGCCCAATAAACATAATGAATATAATAAACAAGCTAAAAACAAACAAAATATTTTTAACGACTATTTCATAACAGTCACATACAGAAATATGAGTGTAGATGTAATAGGCACAAATTAAGAAAAAGAAATTGTCATTTTTAGGTGCGTTCGTAATTATATAAATACGTAGCACCTATTGTCGTCGTCTGGTCCGTCCGTCTGTCCGTCCGTCTGTCTGTCTGTCCGTCTGTCTGTCCGTCCGTCCGCATATAACAACGCAAAAACTACCCAACCGAATGGTTTGGAATTTAAGATATATTATCTTTGCAGAATTTTGTCGAGACATTTCAATTTTTTTAAAAATCGAATCAAAACTTTAGAAAATATTAATAAAAATATTTATTAAGAAATTTAATTTTTTTTTTAAATCGGTGCTTTTCTTTTATAGGAGCTTTCGAAGTTTAATCGTCAAGCAACCGAGATACTTATTTTATGACAGAAATTAATCCGCAAACGATATAATTCATTTTACAGAATTAAAAATCATCAAGATCTGAATATTTATATAACTTAGCTGTAGTACGAACGCAGCTCGTTTGTCACGTTTGACGTACAATTTCCAACTTGTTACTATAACACACATGGCGTTCCTAAAACGTTAAAACGCTATTTAATTTTTTAGCAGGAGAAAAGCAAGCAATGTAATTTGTAAACGTGTTCAAAATAGCGTAGACATTAAGATTTTATTAATGAAGTATTCCTCGCATTAATTTTTAAAACAAAGTTACACTCTTAACATTATTATACTATCCCTTTAGACAAAATTCTACACCTTCAAATCCTGGTGAGACATTTATCAATAGAAAAAACCCATTGATTTTTACATAAAATATACACGATTACCTAAGTACAAATAAAAGTGACATTCACATAATATTACATATATTATTGTTAAAATGAAGTGTTGTTTCAATACATAATTTCTGATATACTGTTGATTGTTAACCATTTTAATAACTACTATTAAACATTACTGTGTCATATATACAATAATCATGCATAATTTATATAATGTATACTGCTCAAAACAATTAGAAGAGCAACAGGAAATGTTAGATGTCGACCAGGGCAGAGTCGACCACGTGCAACACAGCAACTGATGACCGATATATCCTGTTAACAGCTCGTGCAGACAAAAAAGGGAATGATACTCAGTTGCAAAAACGGTAGCTCTTGGCAACACGACAAAGAGTGTCCAGCCAAACAGTGCGAAATATGCTTCATCAGGGTGGTCTCTCTGCACGTAGGCCAATGATTTGTATTCCGTTGACCACAAGCCACTGTGCGGCCCGAAGAAATTGGGCTTCTGAACATCAAGATTGAAGGCAGCGGATTGGAGTCAAATGCTGCTTCCCTATTCAGTCTGGAGTGTGCCACTCGACGTGTTTTTGTATGGAGGGAAGGGGCACTCGAAATAACCCCACATTTGTTCGTGACAAATCATATTACAGACAAGTTGGGTTGATGGTATATCCTGGAATCAGCATAGGTGGACGTACGGACCTGCATATCATTTGGAATGACATTTTGACGGCCCAAAGGTATACAGACGAGATATTGAAACCTCATGTCATACCTTACACTTCACCCACGGTGATTCCTTTATTTTCATGCATGATAATGCCTGACCAAATACAGCTCATTTGTTGGAGAACATAGTTGAAACTGAAACAATACAGCGTATGGAATTGCCAGCATGCTTTCCTGACCTGAATCAGATCGAGCATGTTTGGGGCACACTCGGACGACGACACATTGCAGCAAGACGAAGGCTTTCTTTTATTGTCTGGGACAAGGAGATTGCAATTCTTGAAGAGTGGAACAGTATTCCTCAAAGTCTTATCAATAACCTCATCACATCCATGGAAAACAGGTGTGCAGCAGTCTTAGCTGTTACAGGGGACCACACGCCGTATTAAACAACTTGCATCATTACTAAACAATACTTTTTTTTGTCATTTACATGTAACCAAATTGTTGCCCTAAACCATCTTTTCATGTTCTTTCCATCCTTTCAAAGAATTAAAGCTTCCTTACAAATTTTTTTGCATCTTATTTTCTGTATTGCGCATTGATACACGTGTACTCTCCATTTTATACCCATGCATGGGTGTCTCGCACGGTTCTCTTCTTTTATTTGCTTGTTCCCCTAATTTTTTTGAGTAGTGTATATATACGCACTTCCTGGGTGAATCTGGAGGACCTACTTCACTCAGCTAACCTTATTGATCTTAGCATCTAATCTGATATCTGAATCAGCTCATGATCAATAAGGTTAGCTGGGTGAATTAGGTCTTCCAGATTTGTTCAGAATAGCTCAGTTGTCAGCTTCAGCCAAGAGGTCCCTAATTCGAATCCTGACCTGGACATTTTTTGCCCTTTTGAAAATTACAACTCAGATAATATAAAAGTATTAATTTCTTAATTTGTTCAGAAATGAGTTTATTCACCAAATGGTTTCTAAAACAAATCTTTACCTTATTTAAGATTTTTGTAGTTGAAAATTTAGGGTGTGCATGATTATTGATCTAAGAACTAGCAATTGGACAACGATGACAAAGGAATATTGCACAAAATATATATTACTATAAAATGTTATATTTATGGTTAAAATATTCCAAAAATAACAATTATCTCACAAGTAAATATCCAAAATTTTCGTAAGAAGTCAACAGAGACAACTTTTTTCTTCTCGATGTAACCCGAAATCCATGTTGCACTCGATGATGTCACAAATCCAAGTAGAAATGGAATTGCAGAGAATAAGCCATTCTGCAAAGAAAGAGAAACAGGAACGAAAAATAATGCATTAGGCATAGGATATGAAAGACTCTCAAACAGTAATAGAATATTATTAAGCAATTACATTTCTTCACAAAATGAAATGAGATATATAAACTAGTCGTTGGGGGCCACCATATTACTTACCCATCATGGATATGCATAATATAAAATATTAAAATAAAACGCGTGTAAACTATTTATAAAATGCATTGCAATTCGAATAAAATCGTGACTTGATGACGTCATAAACTTTAAATCGAGGCTAACGAAAAAGACAGGCTACCGCGGTGCATTCCACTTCTCTTTTTTTACAGACCGCTAGAGTGACGGGAGTCTCTTTCCGTACACCTTCATTGGTGCATACCAGTATCACGCGACTCCGGCGGTCTGTAAAATAAAATACGCGTAAAGCACCACGATAGACTTTCTTTTTCGTTAGCCTCGATTTAAAGGCTCTATTACTGCACTGTTAAAAATTTGCAGCAAACTGTCCAGTCATTTTACCGTTTTTATAGAATATGGTTACATAACAGTAACTTAACTCTATTCTGACCATAATATGGGCAATAATATGATCAGAATAGAGTTAAATTGCGGCTATATAACCATATTTTATAAAAACGGTCAAATGACTGGACAGTTTGCTGCAAATTTTTAACAGTGTGAACTGTGTAAAATAAACATCCTTTTAACTCCAAAATTGACAAATCATATTAACTAACGGTTTACTGCGCCGGATTAAGCGTTCATTTCCAATTAAAATATATCTTTGAATTAAAATTTGATTGAAATACAGGGTCATAAAAATTTTAAGAATGTGGAAAATAGGATTACAAATATCTGGGCAACTCATTATCCGATCGACTTCATTCTGTATGCAAAATGCATGTTTTTTTATTGTCTTTTATATTCACTCCTTAAAATAAACAATTTTGAAAAAATTTTATATACCTTTTATCAGAACGAATATTTCGAGAGTCCGAAAGAATAGTTCCGGATAATCGAGGTTACTGAAATTCAATAAGCTTCTTCTTATTATTACATACTAAATACAAACCAAATTTCAAGTCTCTATCTCAATTTTTTCGGGAGACACACAGACAGATGAACGGCAAAATGTTTTTTCTAAAAATACGTTTTTCGGAATCTCCGGTGTCTGAAACATGTAAATCCGTCAAAAATTGTTTTGTTTTTTCGATTTTCAAAACCATTACAAGACTTATCCTATACTACGTATGATGGGTAAGTAATAAGCAATTTAAAAAACATACAAATCAGTACAAATCCGTTTTCCGCAATTTCTGTCAATACCCGGTAATGTGTGCAAATACTTTCGATCAGCACTATATAAGATCTATAGAATTAATACACGTTACGTAATGCACAAAAAATTAGATAGTTTCGCTGAAATTCTTACATTTTTGGGACTTTTTTAACATTTATATCTTTTTTCACTTTTTTTTTCACACAACGCAAACGGAGATATCATTTTCATTTTGAAATATGTTTATGTTAAAAGTATAAGAATTTGCAAAACTTTAATATAAATGTAGTACCTTGATTTTCTAATACTATAGAATTTTTTTTTCATTTAGTAATTCATTCGTTATTCAGTTGATATACGTTTATATTGAATATAAGGATTTAGAAAATATGAAAATAAAATTAATACGTCAAATCGCTGATAATTGAAATAAAAAAGTTTTCGTTCACACCGTAAAGACAGTTTAAATATAACATACTTTTATAAATTTATTTAATATATTTTTATAAAATTACTGTTTGTAGTTTCAATAAATAAATTTCTACAAGTGTAGTGTCATTAAATAAATAATTTCACTGAAGCATCAATTTTTATCAAGTCATTTAAAAAACCCATTTGATATCACATACATGATTTTTTTAAGTAATCTAATTGCGTATTGTTAGATAATAGTACAAGTAAAAAGGGTTTTGCAGCGACAACTACTGACAATTCGCGAAAACTCTCTTTTGGCGGCGGAAATGAAGTTTCAAAGGGTCAGCTCCAAAATAAAGTTATTTTATTTTGGTTTGTGGAAAAAGGGGGGCATTTTAACTCAGGGGGGATTCAACATTTTTTTAATTTATCTAGTGGCGCATACGGAGAGCCAAATCCGGTCGTGCGCGTTGTAGGTCCCTCAGAACAAGGGTTCGGTAGTCGGAGATGCGCCGGCTGCCCCTCAGGCCCTGGCGGCGCAGCCTAGTTTTACCACGCATTTTTAAATTCTGAATTAGATTTCCATTTGCAATTCGACACAATCAATTGTTACAAAGTTAAGACAAGATTTATAAATAAAAATTCCAAACTTATACTTTATGAGAGAGCACAACTCTATTATATTTATTTTACGTCGAAAGCATGTTCTTTATATCATGTTAAACAATTTTACACTTATTAAATGTCTACAAACTGACAATAATCAAAATCAGTGTCTTCTGAGTCCTCTTAATCGAAGTTATGAAAACCGTCTTCAGTTGGCACCGTAAATTCTGCTTTTTCAAGCAGTGTATTGCCGCAGTCTACACTATCACAAATTTTGCACAGTGCAGATCAGGTTATTCCACTTTTATTGAAACTGCACTGCGCTAACGATCAATCGTCTTTGCACAAAGAAGATATCAGCTTCATCCTTTCGACAGGAGCAGGAGGTAGAATACTCCTATCAGGATTTAAGTCACCACCTTGACGTACCCATATTAACTGTTTGGGTTTCAACGTATTTCCAAGGAACAGTTTGATTTGATTGTAGACCCTAAATGAATGTTGGACAGCACTAGAAGAAGCAGGGAGAAGAGATTCTAATTTGGGTTCGTTCCTTTTCAAAGATTTCTGGAACTGAAATGCAACAAAGATAGTGAAGTTTTCTTCTTTAGTTCCGCAGAGATGAAGGTGTTTCACATGCTTTCTGCACTTTGTTAGCCATGGCATTAGTTCAACTGAAAGTGTCAACACATTCGTTTAAAGTACTGTCATTAGCTATCCACTTCATATGGGTTTTTTTTTACTTTTTCTGTGTATGACACTAGTTCTGTCACACCCGCTAAACGCATGCGCAAGGAGGATGTAGGTTTTCAGGCTATTGTGTGGATATGGTAATGAAGTGGCTTTCCTCTTTACAGGCCTTATTTTAGATTTGAAGAAAAGTTCAGGTTTTTCATTTGCTATAGTGGCAGTTAGGAATACTAGGACCGGCTATATCTTGAGTAACAGTGGTTGCTAGCAATATCTGAACCTAATCTACAGTAGTCTAAACAACTAGCATATAACTGCCACAAGACTGTCTCACCGCGACATTATTGTTTTCAAGTATAGTAAACATCATGATTATCAACAGCTTTTAACAATAATGATTTTAAAATTGATTTCAGTAAAGTTAAAATTATTTCTAAATATAACAACCCATTTTGAAGCCATAGTTAGAGAATAAATAGAAATTAATTTAAGAAATAGTGATACTTGTAATGATAATTTTTCATTTAGTATACCAAATATAAGGATTAACCTTTTAAAAATAAGTTACTACCCACCCTCTTTTTTTTTCACTGCTAGGTTGGTTTGTTTACCTTTTAATCCGTAGATAGCTCCAGCTTATGTCTTTTCCCCTTCTTCCTTCTCGGTTTTCACTACGTGTTCCTTCTCATTTTTCATTGCTCTCATGTCAAAATGTAAAGATCACCAGATGTGTCTTTTCTTTCTCCGATGATGGCTTTATAGTTTTAAGCCGAAACTGTTGGAAGATGGCTTGTAACTAACTTTTAATTTTTCTATGTACACTGATTTTAGCAAAAAACAAGTACAATTTTGTGCTGTTTGTGTTTTAATTTGTTTTGCAACAGCTTTTTGTTTTGAGCGTTACCCAAAAACCGCTATTGATTACATAAACCTGAGTATTCGCAGAAATCTGAAACAGCGGGGTAATATGCCGATACCTACGTAACTGTACACCCTATTTTAGATTGTCTAGGTCATCATAACCATCTAATAACACTACAACGTGTGTTTACGGGCATAGATTTGTTTTCAACTTGTTCACGGATTGCACGCAAATGTCATGGTAAGTATTGCAAGTGTTCTTGTTCCACGTTACAGCATGCAGCAGATAAACATCATCAACAAGGAAACATTTAGCGCGAGTCAATTCATGTTCATCAACAACGGTGAATTCATCCTACAGTGCTGACTTTACGTGTTTTCGCATGCTAAAATATGTAAACAGTGGCATAGGCTGCGATAATGAGGTTGATAAGAAAAAGATAATCAAGGATCAAGCTAATTTTTATTAGTTATTTAGACATTTTATAAAACTTTCAGTATAAGAAAGGCTACATATTTATTTACTACAACTGTAGAACTAATCGCATAACTTGCGGGAAAAATTTTAAAAACTTCGCTCTCACTAAATCGGTAGAATATGAATAAAATCTTGTGTGGATAAATATACGCTAAAAACACCAACGTTTAACACACAATATCATAGTACAATGGACAGACGTACGTTTCGTGAGTAACTTAGACTCACTTCCTCAGTGTCAATAAAATAAAATTAAACACTATTGTATACCCCCAAAGACATGAAATTGAATCGAGAAACCCAAATGAAAACAACAACACACCGAGAAACTCATCACGCATGAGCTACCAATCAGATTAAGCCGGAAATGATTCACTATGACACAGTAACTCAACCCAGAAAGGTGAGATGTAAGGTACACTTGAAAAATCATTGACCAGGGAGTTACCAAATTTATGAATATAAACTGCCTCAAAGAAGTCTAAATCTAATGGAGTGTTACATTTCTTAATAATAGTAGCTGAATCAAAGTTAAAATTATGTCCTTCACTCCAACAGTGACAAACAATAGAGGATTTTTGTAATTCTTTTTTCTTAATGCAATTTCTGTGTTCATTGAGTCTGAAACGGAGTTGTCGTTTAGTCTATCCTATATAGGACAAACCACATTGACATTGGATATTGTAAATGCCCTAAAAGTTTTGACGTGCAATTTTATCCTTTAACTGTGAAAAATTTAGTTTATTAACTGGCTTAAAAACAAACTTAAAATCATACTGTCTTAAAATATTATCTATTTTTTAGCTAATGCTATTGTAAAATGGCAAAATAATGAGATTAGAAAAAGATACTGGAACAACAGAAGAATCAAGATTACTGATACCTTTATTTAGACAACGAAAAATTAAACGGTTGATATAAGCCAAACTTAAACCACGATTAATAGCAACTGATCTAATATAATTCAATTCCGTAACAAGGGAAACATTATCAGAATAAATGGAAATTGCTCTATTAATAAAGAAATGAAAAGCCGAGGCTTTCTGAGAAGGGAGGTGACAGGAATTAAAATGAGGGGGGAGTGTGACTGCAAAGGGTTTACGGTATACACAGGTATCAAATGTATTAGGCTGACGAGTAACTAACAAATCAAGAAAGGATAATTTATTTTCAACTTCAACTTCATATGTAAATTGGATAACAGGATCTATTGAGTTTAGAATAGTTAAGACATTATTCATGGATGAAATAGACGGGTCCAAGAGTGGAAAAGAATCATCAACTTATCTACAATAAAACGGAAAATTAATAAGATTAAACAATTTATCCTCAAAATAATGCATATACAAATCTGCTAGGAAAGGACTTAAAGGATTACCCATCGCTAAACCATCTGACATAGAATAAAATTGATTTGAAAACTGGAATGCATTTTGCGTTAAACAAATACTGAATAACTCAATAATGTGGTTTATCTCATAATCTGTGTAATGGAATTCTTTCAATCGTAAAGTGAGACACTGAAGTACCCCTTGGACAGGAACATGGGTAAACAGCGAAATAACATAAAAAGACACCATGCGTAAGGAGGGGGAGGGGGAAAAGTTCCTAATACTGTTTACAAAAGCATTA